>CANUEZ040000138.1:1609108-2965717 GCA_948099385.1 Fasciola hepatica | reverse complement strand
TTTCGATTTTCACCTCCACCGAAAAAAACTGCTGGCCGAATTTATTCAACTTTAATATGACCAAAGGATGCCGGGAGCGAACTAGCAGTGCCTTCTGTTTTTTGACTTCTTGTATACCGCGTTGACCTAATTCCAAATGTTTTTCGTTAAGACGACCGTTTTACAGATCACAGTTCGGCGCTGGCCCATTGCTGAAGCCCAGATCACTGGATATTAACCCAAAGTTATGCCCCAAAAGTCTTTCTTCCTGGTGTCCGTTCCCCCTATTTCCTATCAATAGGTAAGAAAGGTGCAAATTCTGAAGACACACTTAGCAAGTTGCAATATTTCACAAGCTCTATTTGTATGTTTCACGACGTGGCCTGGGAAGTCGACTGAAGCGACTCACTAAAGCAAATTCTATGAAGCACTTCACTGAGAAGTCTCTTAACTTCCTGATCACTGATGTGGAGTATTTAGGTTGAATACGTTTCACCATCAGTCGAGATGTTGTATCATCCATGTGCACCGGTTTTCTTACTCCGGCTGGTGACAAAACGCCTGTGAACTAAATGCTAAGCTCAGAAAGATCATGGAAAATCAGTCCTCACAACGAGTAGCGTCAGCGTCCGAAGCCACTGAGGACTCCCAATGGAAAGTCTCTGTAGGTAAATTGATGAGCATTCCTGAGTTGGGATGCTAGGCTAACAGTGAAACTTACTGCTTTTTCATTTATTGTATCTGCAATGAATTCGGTCAAAAAATTATGTTCGCAGCTGAAAGCTTCAGTCTGCAATAGAAGACAGCGTGAAACAAGACGAGTATTATTTCAAACTGACGATTTCCAAATTCAGAAACCCATTTCGTATTATTTTCACACGGTAAACCAGTGAGCGCCGTGACCTAGTTGCCTACTTCAACCGCAAAATCACAGGTGACATGATGCTGCCCGTGTGGATTAGACATTAAAGATAACCACTTTTTCAAATGGATACCACACTGAATCACTTGTTCAGTAGGTCTTAGAATGTAAAACATACGCAAGTGAAAAACCTAAATGTTTTTTAATCAAAAAAGGATAAAAATGAGCACACATCGCCCACTTTCGCAGACAATTCTCGCAATATCCAAGTGAAATAAAGGAATCTGATTCAGATATCCGTCTCCTTTTTTCATCACAAGTGAGTGTCCAGGTGCTCAGTTTCCAATACTGTTTAGTTGACCATCTGTAGCCGACATTAATTTATAACCACATCAGAGAAAAATAATCAGATGTATTCATTTCCGGCGTTTAAAGTAGAACTGTAGGTACGTTAGTTCGTTGGCCCTGGGGTAGCTATACATTTAACTGAAGGTTTTTGGTGGATTTAAGTGTGCCGACTATCGCATTTGGCACGAGTTATCCTTACCATAAATCTTCAGGCACAAACTCACTGTGGCAGAGAGAAAACGACGCTTGTCAAAAGAATAGAGTTTGTTTGGACGATTTAATTTACGGAACCCCCTGAGATTGTACTTCATTTTGGCATACACTTTCGCAGATTGTTAACATATGCCTAGATGAAATCGCTATTTATCTTAAGAACAGATAACGGTTACAATTCAACATTATCAAACTAAGCTTATCCCGCTAGCTGTGTGATATTCCACGTGGACACCATTTTTGTGCCGTACCTGAAAATAAGTAGGGTGATTTGGAGAATCCCCAAACGAGAAACATCTATGGCAGATTGATGACGAGTTAGAATGAGATGTTTTAAAACAAGCGTTTTGAATAGTTGAGATTCCGGTGGCTCTGCGTCTTAACACACGTTCTCAGTAACAGTCCGACAGTGGCTCAGCCGACGTTCAGCCTACTGAGAAAATTGACCGATTGCGGCGTATGTGTCTGCCTGCTTCAAGTCTCAGAGAAATGACGGCAAGTTATTCCCGATAATACGGAAGCCTACGGTGACTGGTGGGACGCAACTTTTCCATTATACTCATGCGTGAGCATTAAAAACGTGATTCGTAATCCGTCAGGTACCCTGTACTATTGACTCGGAGATCTGAGCTATGCTGTAGGAATATGTGTTAGCTTTCATTACCTGTCTGACGAACCACTATGAAGAAACAAAAAGGCGGAAAAATCGTGTATCATGCAATAAAAGTGCAAATCAACCGATTCAATCAAAAATAACTCGCGGCTGATATCATTGAATTACTCCCTGAGGACCTACAACATTTGATGACAAATTTCCAATTTGAGGTTGAGTTTTCAATCCTATAAATGTTCTTCCAGCTGATCAGTATTTGGAATGTGATATCGTGGTTCTGGAAATCGTATGCTACAAATGAAATACGTATTGGTCATTTGCGTATTTATGATAGAAATAAAATAACAACAATATTTATAGCTTTCATTCTACAAATGAAATATTACTTACAATTGGATGAAACTTAAGTTGCATGTTTGCTATTTATGATCAAGCAGTATTTCGAGGGGCCTGATAAATGGAGAAAACCTTCTCATCTATTGTGGGGATCACTTTGCTTCACTTTGCGGTTTCTCTTGAAGTGCCTCATCGCCTTTATTCGCCGCGTTATCTCTTAACCTTAATCCAAGTGTATATTTGCAATTGATTAGTAGGAGATTCGATTTGTATATAATATGATTCATCATGCAGCTTGAACGCTCAACTCACCATTGAAAACCATGGAAGCACTGTACAGCTGTTTCATCCTTGTTGGGAATCATCAGCAGTGCACATCCACCGAGCCCCCACGGGGACTCGAACCCGGGGTGAACGATTGTGAATCGAACACCTTAACCACAAGGCTATCCGGGCTGGCTCTCAACGGTTTGTTCAACATCTACACTACATGATATAGCACCCTTCCTGATGATTCCCAACAAGGATGAAACAGCTGTACAGTGCTTCCATGGTTTTCAATGGTGAGTTGAGCGTTCAAGCTGCATGATGAATCATATTATATACAAATCGAATCTCCTACTAATCAATTGCAAATATTAACCAAGCTCTGTAGGTTGTTCATAACGGAATGCCTTCGTTGTACTTAGGCCCCTACAGAGAAGTCATCCATCATAGGAGTCGATCGCTGTGTGGGAGGCGGGTTGTTACCGTTCGAAGCCAGTGACGGAAGGGTGCTATATCATGTAGTGTAGATGTTGAACAAACCGTTGAGAGCCAGCCCGGATAGCCTTGTGGTTAAGGTGTTCGATTCACAATCGTTCACCCCGGGTTCGAGTCCCCGTGGGGGCTCGGTGGATGTGCACTGCTGATGATTCCCAACAAGGATGAAACAGCTGTACAGTGCTTCCATGGTTTTCAATGGTGAGTTGAGCGTTCAAGCTGCATGATGAACCAAGTGTTTAACTCTTTACATCTACATCTTATGGCCCCTCAACACGCACCTGTCATGATGATTTGATCATGGCACAGTTATCTGACGTTGAAACTTAATCCAAAATGTTTACTATGAAATTAATTCACATTTGAAATAGAACATTTAAAAAAGTTTTGAGCTGATTGGTTTTTTTCAAATGATCCAAAGGTGGCAACTATGCATGGGTTTGAGTCCCACCGGATCATTTGAGAAAAAAGTTTGTCAGGTCTACCAAACATCAGTGCTTCGTGAAACATGCCCAATGCACTGATTCGATGGACGCCAGTTAGTAAAAGGGAAATCCTGTTTTAGGCAGTCGAATTACAAGCTAGTCCCTTGTGGCGGATGCCATGTGCTACTGTTATTCAGCCTTGAATAAAATGAGTCGATTTTTGCATCTGGTATTCGTTGTTCCTACAGGTTCCGTATGAACGGATTTCCATCAAACCCTTAGGGTGGTTCAGTTTGAGATTTATGAACAGGACGAATTGGGAGTATATCTTAGTTATATACATTCATTTGTAAGAAAACGCACAAACCAGTAATCATAGACGACAATTTCTCGACTCATAAATAAGTACAACTTGTATTTCCGGAACTAAATTCATATCACGTGAAAATACCTATTAAAAAGCAAGTAATACTCGTTCAGAGGAAGCATTACAGTTCTGTCCATTGTACAAGTATTTTATATAAATATTTCGATAATCTGACACTCAAGGATCATTAGCGGTAGACAGTGATAGGTTTTTTGCCTGGCTCGTTGCCATGCCTGAACCATTGATACCTTATGTGATTCTTTATTCAAAGAATTAGTGACATGATTGACGTTTGCCCTTTATGGTTAGGTGGGCTCTAGAGATTTTTCACTGCATAAACGCACAAACATGCAATAAATAGGTACGCTTTTATATGCCATTTTTCATATATATATATATATATATATATATATATATATATATATATATATATATATATATATAATCACCTGTTTTCTTGAATTCCTCGTGATCCTTGGTTCGCCCACACAACACTCTTCGTGAAATGTTACCGGTAGAGAAACGTTCTTGGGCGAATTGTCATAAAATAAGGCTAACTGATACTACTGACTGCATTTAGTAAGTGACAATGAATGAAGTGTCTCAATATCTCAATCACCAGCTAATTCGACTATCAGTTTATGAAAAGCATACTGCAATAACATTTTTTCCCGGCCTGATTTTTATCGAGTGATGCTGAATCGGGTTTACCAAGTTACAACATTTCACCCAACAACTAGAACTGCTATTGATTGTCGACTGAGTGATCCTTCCGCGCCCATGGTACTGAACTTTGATTATAAATCAAGTAATGGTAACGAATCCTTGCACATATCCTGATACAAAAACGTAACCACGACGTACTGAATAGTACAACTGCAAAGCAAATAACGTAACCCCTAAGGTACTGTTTCGTGCCTAATTGAACATTGTGATCTATTTTTTGTTCTCTGATATCCACACAATTGAGACCTATTGAAAAACAATTTTCAGTGAATAAAACTGACCCATTATCAGTTTAAAGACATCCGCCTGAGCAAAACTGAGTTGTTTTGCGCAGTCCTCACTGTTTGATCAGCTGTTTGAAGAAGCTATGAGTGTTTGGACGATCGATTGAGGTATTTAGCCTATCACGTGGTCGGAAGATTTGAAAAACGCAATCACAAAGTTATTCCTGTTTGCGTCCAGCAGGTTTACCTACTGAAATATCGGAGACTTTAGAAAGATTGATCAACGAAGGCGGCCGATACTGCAATTGTATATTATTCTTTCGTAGATCGCCTGATCTTCTGCACGTGTCTTTTCACTCTGTTTATTTGTTCTGGAAGCTTCTATATATGTTATTTTGAAAACGGTGATCGTAAAAGGCTATGACGAGAACTAAAACAATAAAATGTGAGTTTAGCAGCCAACAAAACCCCACCAAAAAGGTCGAATAGTAATAATAATGATAATAATGATAATAATAATAATAATAATAATAATAATAATAATAATAATAATAATAAATAATATCAATGATAATAATAATGAGTTTGATAAGGCTGAGCAGAATTTATTCGCGACTCTTCAGGGCATCTGTGTTACCAATTATTGAAAACGAGTTTGTTCGCCACCTTCTGCTTTTTTTCCATGTGCTCTGTTGGATTAGTCGGACAACACCTATGTTTGCAAGACCTTCCTGAACTCGTTGGTTGTACGATGACTGTTTATTACCACGCATCTGTGCATCGGCACACTGGTTGAACAATAATGCAATTGCGCATCTTACTTACTTTACTTATGCAACTTAGTGTATATTACTTATGAAAATTGATTTGGGTAACTGAAGGCTGCTGAATGGCTCAGACTGGCCAGCGGAGCTGAGAATTTAACACCAAGAATTTCCCCTACACTGGTAATTCTGGTAACTAAGACCAAAATATTTAAAGGTTAGGCTAATCCCAGCCTAAACACCTAAGGCATCCTAGCAGATAGACAAAAAAGAACTATCAACCTTTGGATCATTTTAGCGAAAGCTAAATTGTCTTGCATAATATTTGATCGGCTGTATCAAGGTCCGAATCCACGCATTTGTAATAGGTAAAGACCACCATTGAAATATCTATCAATCGAGAGTTGGTTCACAGGAAATCGTTGCCTACCTGTCTCTTTCGGACCAAAATGTGCAGCGCGAGCTTGGCATTATCATTATTTTTACTGTCAATAACACTTACGATCCAAGTAATAAAACAAACGACGTATAAAGTCAGGCTAACGTTGTTGATCATAAAAATAAAAAGTGAGAAAACATTTCGCGTGTGTTTATCCACGACAACATCACTAAAAGTATTCGTTCAACGGTTACAATTGTACCACTATTTTCACAAAGAATACTATTTCATCTGTTGTGGACCACCTACTTGCACTTGATGTAGAACATAAAAAAGTTAGTAAAATCATTCGATTTAAGTTCTGCGAGGATATTCGACTGATAAACTCACCATTGTGACAAGAAATGATCTGTAGGGACCCCACTTTTAGTTGTTCATCAGAGAACAATGTTCACCTGTTGAGTTCAGTTGCCAATGGAGTTAAATGACCCACCTGTAGGAGCAGACACAAACGGAAAACGGAACACAAGTTTCAGTTTTGTTGTATATTGAGTTTTAATGATCTTTTCACAACAGAAACTACGTACCAGAACTCATCTACGAGCAGGTTACTCCGTTAAGGCTGTTGCATATTCCACTCAACTAGAATCTCATTTACGTCGGCAGTCAACGAAAAATGAATCCTGTTTTAAACTCGAACAATCAAGCCATAGGGCAACATTTGCACGAGGAATTCCGTCGATATATTCATATTGGTCAAGTACACATAAAGCCCTACTAAATCACAAAATTTTTAAACAAATTAATCTCCATAAAACAGCTTGATTTGGATATAGTCTTCATTTTATTGAGTCCTTACTAGTCGAACACAGGAGGGCAATAGCTTAGACCCAATTATTTATCAGCCAGAAACATTTACACTGAGGTGACCCTATCGAACGAGCAGGCAATTAAGTTTGTCACATTGTGTGATAATTGGTAGATGAATTCGGTAGTTCATTTTGTTTGTTTGGCACGTCCAACCCAAAAAGTGTTCAGTGGGCAAATAAAAACATCTTCCGTATAAATAAGAGATAATAAAGTAACTCACTATACAGCGAACCCGATAAGCTTTATAAAGGACGTAGTATGCTGCCGTAACACGTTCACATTCATTAACCACTCCCCTTCCACACATCAACCCCCCCCCCCCCACCCCCCCCCCTTTCGGCTGCTACTCAAAATGATCACTCAAAGGAATCGAGTTTCTATTGCAATTAAGCCTTCTGCTGAAGCCATGAGAAATCACAACAATAGAACTGACCATTATTTGTCAACGATAACAGCCGAACACCTCCCACAATACTTACCTCACGCGATAACCCAGCTTTATGGAACAATCTTGATTGCATCAAAACGACCAGCTTTGCTCAGTTGATCGAAATCGGTCACAACAAGGTCCCGGGAAACACGTTCCCATTCTGTTGCGTGGTAGCGGAAAATAATCAAATGAGGGCTCTAGATACATTGTTGATCGCTTAACCAAACCATCCTTCTAGCCCAAAGCTGGTGAACTTCATTCTTGAACTCTCGTGGATTTACTCGATCACCTATCAACGCAAGTACACATGAATCCCATGAGAATACACGAAAAGAGATCATTACGCAGTTTTTCTCTTCTGATCTATTTGTTAAACTTTACATATCATCCATTTTCTTCCAATAATCCTAGGTAACCGAAACCAGGAAGGTTTTGTGCCCAAAATAAGTTTACGGGAGTTTACCAGGCTGTCAGACATTTACGAAACACTGTCCATCTACTCTGCACGACACACCATAAATTCAATATCATATTTGCAGTAGAAAACCAGAGGAAGTTTGGCTGAAATACTACGAAACTTTTGGCACAGCAATTCGATAACTTTTTGAAGCACGTCGTGTGCGATAACGAACTTATATCGTTTAGTCTACGCGAAGCAAGTGCTGATATGTTTTCCACTACTCTGTAGCGAAACGAATCTTCATCACCGTCCAGTCTTTGAGTTATTTTGGATGAAACCATTTGGTTTTAGTGGTTAGAATTTCATTTATTCTTAGTGCTATGCAACAGCACATTGCCTTGTAATCTAACGTTACTTGGCTATCGTCATCGATGTCGATCAGTACAGTGAAAGAAGATGGAGGACGTTCGCCATTGCCGCATCGATCCACGTGATTCCGTGTGAGCTGTTTGGTGATCCTACTTCAGATCTACTGGAAAAGTGGCTACTAGGAATGGAGTAATATTTTAGATGTGACTGGGTCTGTGATTCTAGTAAACTGTCGAAGCCATCACTGGGACGGGTATACGAAGTTCGAAAGTGACGTGGAGGAATTTGAACCCATGGTAAAGGCTTTAAAATAATGATTTTTCACCAAATTCATTTATTATTCGTCAATGTACGATATCTTTGGTAGGGGGCCGCGACTAGTCAAAGGTAGCAAGATGAAGAAGTGGCCAGTGGTGACGGGAATCCAGCCCAGGACGTCACGGCTCAAATTTCACGATCGTGAGTGCCTGACCACCAAAGATGTTGATTTCTGTCGGACGGGCACGTCACTGAACGTCCTCAAAAAGTCAACTGTGAGATGTAGATTGTGATAACGGACAGCTGCGTCCTGATTATCTTAGAAGGAGAACACGTAACACTGGGCTAAAATGGTCCACTGATATTTATTCTGAATTGGTTCTACAAGGCAAAGGCAATACTAATAAAAATAAAAACTTCACTGGATTGAATGATGCGTGTATGGGGGACAGAAATTATGGCCAATCACACGCGGCCCGATGAGCGTGAGCGAACATTTGCGGTCTCACTACTCCGCGGTTTTGTGGACGCTTGAACCAGTTGACATAGTTTCATAACATCCTTAATCATTCGCCTACTATTCGGTCATTCTAGTTTCTACAACACCAGCAGACCGAGGATGTGGTGTCCATGCATTTGAATAGTGATAATTTTTCTACTTACACAAATTCAGTATACCGTCAATCGCATCTGATACGGCCGAAGGCTTTTGTACCATACTCCCGTGGATTTTCTGTAGTTTGGTATTACAGTTAAATGTCTGATTGCAAACTGGAACAGGACAACAGGTAAATGAACTGCTTTGATTCAGTAAACGTTAGAACTATGCAAAGATTCAGCCATTGTCCTCGAAAATTGAACATCACTTGCTTATCTTACCTTACTCTCATAAGAACCTTCATAAGTTTGTACTGCCTTGGATATTCAGACATCGTGTTGCCGCCGAACCTTGTCAGCCAGTATTTCGTTATAAATCCGCTGACTACAGAATACAGCTTGCACTGCTCGTCATTTCTGTATAAGGTTATCACATCTTTTAACTATGATGAAATTGGTCCAAAATCTTTCCTGGTACGCAAGGTGTTTTGGTGGGTAATTTATAGGAAAACGTCTGAGGAGATCTCTTATCGTCCATAAATGTTCAATAGTCCATCACGCCTTTTTATTCACTTCCCTTTATTTTTTAATAACGGCACAATTTTTCAGGAAGGAGGTCGTGGCCAGTTAGAGGCAGCCAAATGGGGGCACGTGACCGGCGGTGGAAGCAGGATTCGACCTCGGGACCGAAGGGTGAAAATCGCGATTAAAAGCATATGAAAATCAAACATTTTCTATTCTCCTTACAAAACATCCAGATATGCTAGTCAAAAGCATTCCGCTTCTTTTCGAGAACAAGTTATAATTTTTCGACTATAATTAGGGGAAAAATTGACATCATACTGTATCAAAGCTAAAATCACTAATAAAGACCTTGGAAGAAGCACTATATGGCCAAATTATTCGAGTTAAAAATCACTGGGAGCAATTACTCATCAAGCCTCCGCAAACAGTGTGGACGTTCTTAAGCCGTTGAGGATCAGACGGAACAGCCAAGGGGCTAGGTGTTCGACTAACAATCTTTCACCCAGATATCAGTCTCAGTGGGGTCTCGTTGGATGTGCACTGCTGACGATTTCTATCAGGTCGGGAGCAATAGCTGTACAACACCTCCTCCACAATTTAGGACGGTAAGGTCAGAGTTAATGTCGCATGATTACGCATATTATGTGAGCGTTATTTGTCTAACTAATTGATGCTGTCTGCATAATCGTCCTGGGAATTTTCATATTGTACTTATTGCATCATATTATATTGAGGACTTCAGGATGTTGATAAATGCACATTCTAATCAGAAGGAGGGAAACTGATTAGTGTCACTTTGAAATGACCAGAAAATTGATGCATATGAAGGTAGTTCAACCTCCTTGGTTCATGCGAAGTACCTTTGTGACTTCCATGTTGTCAAACATATCAATTACTATGGCGTTGCCATATATATTTATACGGGAGGGGGGATTACCCGATAAACAAAATGTGTAGAGGGAGGTAAATGGCACGCCAATAGGTCAAGGTTCACCGGACTCGTTAGGTTCGCAAAAGTCTTCATGGCAAATTTTCCGTAATTTATAATGTGCAAATCACACACTCCGGAGATAACATAGTCTGAGGTAATCAAAAAAACACTACTGATAATGGCCAGGCCGCGGTGACCACTGCGGATTACAGGAGGACAACAGAGTGGGAATGGGAGGTTACATTGAAGGAAAAAGGAATGAAAATAACAGCTTGTCTAGCACCAAAACCCCTTAGTCTACGAATTTGATAATACAGCCTACGTTATTTTCTAACACAATCAAGAACATGAGACCAGCATGAACTGATGTTGACTGTAACGCCAAGGTTTTTGATTGAATTAGTTCTGTAAATGGGGACAATGTTGACGATGGATGGGAAAGCGAGACGGTATTCTCACGACGTTTGGAAGTATTCAGATGTAAACCAGAATGAAACGAAACGTTTTCAGAGAAAGAGGTAAACTTTGGTTGTTTGGAAATAGAGTGGCAGAGTACCACCTTTTTGGTGTACTTAACACGTTGCGAAAATGGGGAAAGAAAACACGTCACGGATATATTTTTCAGGTAAAAAGCAAAGCGATACGATGATTTTCTCGGCAATCCACCCTGGTGTCTTTTCTAATCAGATGGTTGACAGATAAAACCCAGGCTTCGGATAAATGAAAGTGGACCGTTTGAAATAATGTGGATCATTTATTCACGCTGGTTGCATTCTTCCGTATTTTTGCTACACATTATAAAACAGAAGTAGAAAGAACAAGAAAAAGAACCATCCAGTGAAGCAGTTACTACATTCTGATATCCGTTTCGGAAGATTTAAGAGCTGTCGAGATGACCCAAAATCCCCAAATTGATTGCCTTGGTGGAAACCAAACCAACACACGGACGCCTGCAACACGTTTCAGTACCACGTGAGATCTATTAGATTAGCAACGAGACCGTACTAAAAGCCTCGGACAATGCCTGAATGGATCATTCTCTAATTGTAACCGAGAAAATGAGCACTTAGGCAAAGGATTAACTTAGAATGTGGTGGTCGGACAACACTAACAATCCTGGTTTAGAGTATTCCCATTAATGTGCGGCCTGTGTACAGGTTCTGGCGTTGTCCTTGGTTGTAAATTGCCTCTTCGCATGCTCTAACGAGTTATAAACAGGTTAAAAAACCATGGAAAACAGATCAGCAAAAATCACAGCTGCACCTGGTCCAGCGCATCAAAACCGCTTGTATTGTAAATAGTAGGCATCCAATGACCTCGCTCTGAGCCTGGCCTAAAGTGTGTTTTTGCCCGTTGACGACTGCCGTCAAAACCATGGCGATCATCACTAACCATCAGTGGTTAATGTGCATACACGCAAGTGAAGGACAGAAAAAAGTGAAACAATTTTCGCGTTTTTTTAGTCCTTACCGTCCATCTGCATCCGACCAGTAATGTGCACATCATATGCTGATGAATACTCCTCAAAAAAGACAACAAACTTGTTAGTCGTGCTTATTGTTGACATGGTATTAGCCACCGGTGCGTGCGTGTCGCAAAAAAACTTGTTTATCACATGAAACATTTAGAATCAAGAAAGAATTTTCATGTTGGTTTGACGAGAGAACTAAAAAAGATTTTATTAGATGATGAATATCTGTCCGCAACAAATGTGTTCGGTGATTTCCATCTTCAGAGCGAGAAAAGTGTGTTGTTCCGTCAGTAATCATACGACGACAAGATACAGCAGATATGTGAAGAACATAAACTTCAAAGTGATCAGACATGTACGCTGGTTCAACCACTCGTTTCCATGCGCATTCCGCACTCCGCCAAAATCAGTCAGCATGCTACATGTGTCTTTCAGCTCCGCTTTGGTGATGTTTTCCGGGAGCTGAGGTTCTCCTGCGCACTACTTTTCTGGTTGACTCGATTGTCCCACGGACACCTTGATGTAAAGCTTTTCGTCTGGCGCATGCTGCCACCCTTCTGGTTACCACTGTGGTTTTTTCCTTAATATAGGATCCGTATTGTCTACCACGATCTGCTTTGGGGATAGATGTTATTATTAGATGTTGCATAGTTGTGAATCTGTGATTAATCTTAAGTGTTGTAAAACCAGACCAGTTTCACAATACGGAAAACACCTGGCTGTATCTTACCGAGAACAACTAGAGAACAGTCGATCAACCGACAGGCAGGCAAGAAGGGATAGATAGATTTTGGGGTAAACTTACCCCTGTCGATCCGCATTAGTCATTTGCATAATCAATCTGCATTGTAACACACTATCTCAGTCGCGACACATTTTTCTAAGCCGGTACACAAAATGAACCTGAAATTGATTGAAATGCCCTCCGTAGTGCATTTACCAAGAAAGTCATTTTGACAATCACAATTGTTTGACCAACCGTGCGGAAACAGTATTTTCAGAGAAATGCAAATTTTAGCTCTGAAACTCTTGTGAGCTTGCCCTGCTTCCTATGAATCTATATTGATTTCCATGCATATAACACCAAAGAAGCATAACAACGTGTCAGTTTTGTCATCAGTCACTAGAAGAGACCAAAAGATTGGTTTGCACAATTTATCCGGGATCATTTCGTTGCATCTTCGCAAAGTGCATTCTGCAGTCACGGCAGCTGTCTACGTAGTCAAGAAAAACAAGCTTTATGAGACAAAATTTCCACCAACTAACGAATGTTTGTTACCTAGGCAGAGCTAAAGAGATGAACCATTCACACTACTTACATGGATTGGGGTTTAGATTGCGAAAGGCTAGGCGTGATTGAGCAATCGTCGGTAGTTCCTAGAGTATATGACCTCAAATGCGTCGTATGGTGACGCAATGCTTGTCCTCCCGAAGATACTGCATGATGGACGATCAGGAATATTTTCGTTCCTTTGGCGAAGTCACTGTTGTGAATTTGTTACTCATTGCTTTCTGTAACCACATAGGTATATTTTTGGCTATTCTACGACGTAACTGCCTCTCAGTTCTGCCCATGTAGACAGTTGAGCGCCCAAACTTGAGACGATAAATACAGCTTGTTCACAGAATGTATTGTTGATACGAGGAGCCTTAATATTGTGTAAAGGAAAATCCAATTGCATCTTTCACATCGAAAAGTCGAACGCCGGGAGCCGGAATTGAACCGGCGTAATTGCGTGATTCACACCCATTTTTCTGGACCGCGATAGCTCAGTTGGTAGAGCATGTGCCCGGCAAGCGGAGTGTCGCTGGTTTGATTCCGGCCCGTGGCTTTGGACCTTTGGATGTGGAAATGCAAGCGGATTTTCCGTTACATAAAATACAGTCTAATTTGGCGCAGGGGGCAGTAACTGTTTAGGCAGCGGTGTGGGAGGAGCGTTTTGTCTGTGTTTTGACTTTCTTCGGAACGACTGACCCATAACTGATTAGCCAACCAATGTCATATCCGTTGAAATAGTCGCCTCATATGGAGGTTGATAGTTTTGTGCCAAACTGCCATTTTCCAGGAGTGCAAAGTACGATTGTGTGTTTGTTCTAATCAACGAGGATCGTGTACCATCTAGAATCATTCCCTAGATACCAAGAAAAACACGGTATCCTGACCAAAACTGGTAGAATCTCTAAAACAGGGAGTAGATGGACAAGGTTTCAACGAAATATACCAAAATTACTATCATTATTATATTGTGAGCGAACAAGGAAAAAAGATAACGATATAATCCTCAAAAGCAAATATGGATAAAACGAATTTCAAGAGCGGTATATACCGAAATGCATCTTACTGAACTGAGCGTGTACCTTTCATATTATGGCGGAGAAATGATCATATCTAGTACAGTAGAGCTTTTGAAATATTACTTTCTGGGCTTTAAAACGTGCAAATTTTTCGTCCAATAAGGGCGCTGCCCTAGATGTGGTGGCTTGCTTGGTGAGCTGTAACCATTATGATAGTCATTTCAAATGCACCTCGTTGGTATTCAACGTATTCTTTGAGGCTGAAGGATGGATAACCCATTACCACTGCGGCATTCACGCTTGACACCGTATCCGTGCAGAGAATGGCTGCTGTAGCCCAGCTATTTTAACTTCACGGTAGTTTGTACTTATCTCTATCAAATTATTCCTTAAGATCAATGATGTTAGTCCTTAGGCAATTTAAGCACCAGAATTCCATTCACATTTACCCTCGAATTTTGGTGGGGTGGCCATTGTTACACAACTCTCCAACTGGTAAACTGTTGGGAAGTACCGACAATAACGTTGTTTCCGTTCAGTCAACCAGCCAGCTCTCAGTGAATTTATCACGAGTTACAATTCCCACCACCATAATCCATTTCTGCTCACGGTAGTACCAATGCTCTACCAAAAATATACCGCCGAGGTCTGTATCCAAAGAAATCTCTTTAATTCCTTTATTGTCAACATTTTATTGAAATTCTAAGCAGGGGAACAGGTCCTTTATTGTATGAACTAATTGTTTTTACCTAATTCAAGCTCATTACATCTTTAGTGGAGTTTGCATAACGGTTATTGAATAATTAAGTACCTAATTTCTCACAACAGTACGTCAATGGAAATTCAGCCGGCCATTGTGTGTGTATCTGGACTCAGCACCATGTGAATAAATTGTTACACAGGAGTCTTAAATGGAAAATGGATGAGTTCTGATTCTTAGAAATATTTATTCTATGTTATCGTGCATTGGGAATCAACCATTGGTTTTATGACACTATCACCCAAGACCTGATTCACGTTAGTCAGTTTATCAGTAAGGTACCGACCAAATTATCTGAAAATAGCAAGCTGTTGAAATGTATTCCATTGCCACGTATTTGATCCAGTTGAGCTGTAGATTTATAAGAGCAGTGACTTTTAGGGACAAGGTTAAAACAGCAGTGGTGGTATACTGACTATTTGTAACACACTTACTCTAGTTCATGTCTATGCATAAGTTCGTCGTAGGGAAATATCCCATAGACGTTAGTTCTCTTCTCTGTTGAGGAGAACATGTGGTGATTCCAATGTTTCCGCGCGCGGCTCTCAGGGCTGTAGCTCGTTTGTCAGGATTCAACCAACCAGATGAAGTCGGATCTTGAGAATCAGATCGTTCAGACGGAGCAAGGTAGCTTTATCATTGGCCAGTACATTATGGACCAATAGTGCCATGTTTTCCTCCATATATAAACCAGGTTGTTCTAAGTAATGAGGATAGAATGCATACTTTCTATTCTCGTCTCGTCAGCCCTTAGTACCAGATATTCCATCATATCCGGCTGGCCGGCTAGATTCAACTCTCACCGAAATTTACCGCTCGTAATTTGAGATTCAGGTGGGATGAAAACTTAATGTTTCAGTAAGCGTGCTAGCTAGCCAGGGGTTACTGTGTATTGTCTTAGAACAAATTGTGGCTAGCGGAATCTAAATTCAGGCCAGTTACGTAGAGCCACTGGACCTTGGTCAACACGCAAAACTGATGATCCATAGCAAGCCGGAAATTTTTCTGCAAAAAAGTGGAATGTAACTACTGCTTCATGTCTGTTGTTGCATAGAAAATTGCGGCTTACGTAGAAGCGTATGTGGAGTCTCTTTTCAGTTACAAATAATATTAATCGATGTAAGTGCTCTGAATTTCCCTCCTGGTAATTTCACAATAAGAAAGTAAAAGATCTAACTCGGATATTAAATTTTCGATCGATGGTTTCATTATGTCATTAGTGATGAAATTCACTATGCTCTCTACCGAAACTCGCACAGGAAATGTAATGCAGCACCTGTACAAAGTCAACGACCCCCTCAAACCGGCACAAAATCCAATCCACCGGTGAACGGCGCCCCTGGGGGTGCCATAAATTTCAATACGACCAACGCACTACCGTTTGGTACTACTGTGGCCGGAATGGTTAGCGGTGCTGTTCATGCGGTTGGTGGTCATTCAGGTGCGGCGCACGGGATCATGGACGCAGTGTGTGGAATCTGTGAGAAGACGAAATTTGCTGATGGTCTGGGCCACGTGTGTGCTCATTGTCGGAGGAAAACCTGCACTCGGTGTGGTTACCAGCTAAACACGAACGTGGATCAGGTTCAGTGGACTTGTAAGCCATGTGCACAACGAGCTGAGCACAGTGATCAGACTCAAATGGAAAATCATTCCGCACCAACAGGCAATGGCAGACCGAATCGGCCCATGTCCAGTGCTCCTGGCACGACCGCATCCGAGACCTCCTCAAATCCACTTGATCCGAAATCCGCTGGACGGCTTTTAAGTGGATTTCTTGGTATGCTTTCTGGAAACCAACAACAACAACACCAGCAACCACAGCAGCAACGACCACCCACAATGGGCGACGGTAATCGCTTTGGGGCTGAGACGAGGCGGTGAGTCTTCATGGTAATTTATGGACATGAATTCCCTTGAATAAATGGTAGATTGTGATGCAATAGAAGTGCATTGTTTTCCCTCTATATAATTTTAGTGGCATTCCCAGGGATACTCTAACATGGTGTGGGATTTACCCATTATTAACTCATGTGGACCGAAATTACAAGCAACAGAATGAATTCAATCCCCAGCCAAAGCCTCATGAGAATAAAATTGAAAGTTATGAAACCACGGTTAGTGTGATTATTAGGCTTACAGCTGATAATATTCGTTCACTTTAAGCTCACTTGAACTGAAAGACAATGCGACCATTTATGCCCATCAAAAACATCAGACGTTTTGGTTTTGATGGTAACAGAGCGGAGCTCTATCGATTTGGTGCGAATGATGTAAGGTCTGTCCGTTGTACTCTCGTGTCCCGCAGAACTGTCTCTCAAAAAAGACGACATAAAACCGAAGATTATACGGTGAAGAAAACAAAAAAAAATCCCCTCTTACTGACTGTTTCTTACACTCTTCTGTGTCGCTCACCCCCTCCGCACTATAATTGTTGTTGTGTGTTGTTGTTGTTGTGCTGACATCATGCTTGATCTCAAGCGAATAGGCAAACTAGCTATCGCCGAAGCCATTGAAATAAGTAAACTAGCACGAGACATCTGTGTACCGATACTGCACGAGGCACACAGCACACGCAAACATTTGTCATTTCAGTGCAAATCTACTGACCTCCCGGTCATAAGTACTCAGTCACTTTTCCTAGTGGGACGGCACCATGACCGTGTCCGACCTCACGCCTCTTCGAATCACACACACACACACACACACACACACACACACACACACACCGATTAGATATGGGGTTTTCCCGTCAGATAAATTGTAACGGAGTGATCGTGAATTTTCGAAAGCAGTTGTTCGCGTCGTATTGTAACAAGGACGACAAGACGGGGTAGGATACTTATATTCCAACGGCCAAATAAGTCAAGTCATGAAACATACAGTAGTTTATATGGGCCCTTTTCCAGACTGCGCGGCACCGACATTGCTCTTGCGGCTACTTGACTGCTTCGGCTGCGTTCTGGCCAGTTGCCCGTGGCTGATATCTTGCTTCTTTTGGGCATCATTTCTATTCGATTGATCCGATTGTCTCAGTTGACGGCTTGATCGGCAGCCCCTCACCTGAGCTATCTTGCTAGTTGTCGGAGATCCCGCTGCTTTCCCTTTCCCATTAGACCTACATTTGTTTCTCAGGGACAGACAATGTCGCATTTCCTTGGTAATTTCGAAATTTTCTTTATCTACGCTTACTTTTACCTACTTATACTACCATTTTTGTTTGGACGTTTTATGAATGCAATACCAATAACGAGTATCATTTGAATTGTTATGCCTTTACATTTATGTCCCGTCATCGCAACTTCTGACCAGATTGTTGCCTCGCGTTGGACCGGAAGTCAAATCTCCGGCCATTTTGCGACATTCAATGGTTAAGGGACCGATCCATCCCCATAGTTCAGGACGTGAGTTGCCAAAACCAAGCGTGTTGAATAGATCAACCAGCCTGGATCCGGAGCAGAACAGTGCCGCTTATCCGGGTGATTCACGTTCATCACGAGGTTACCTGTCCAGGTATGCAAACGGAGATCGAAATGCGGAAGTTTTGATGATGAAATTCTGAATGAAACTTGGCCGAGCATAGTGAATAAGCCAATAACAAAACGTGAATGGTAGCTCATGCCCTTCAAATTTACAAATGTTCAAATAACCAGTATACAAGCAGAAAAACTGACGCTTCTACCAGTTCAGTTGAATCGTTTTGTTTTCCCAAGCAGCTTACAAGAACCGAAATTACGCGTGCCAGAATAACCGGGCCTAGAGATTCACCTTAAATCATGCAATATAGTCCACTAGTATCAAACGGGAGATTGTATTGCATTTGGGAATTTTATAATCTGAACGAAACTCACATTTTAGACAGAAAAAAAGCAAAACAAGTTACCGGAATTGTTGTACACTCACTCACTCTCTGCCATCCATAGCTGAACATATACTGTCCTTCACCCAGTACTATATATGTAAATGCCTGAAGTGGTATATCGAAAAGAAATTTCTTCGTGTTACATGATTTTTCATGAATCGATGGACATATTCTATGAAAACAATAAATGTCACATTGAATTGGGCAAAAAACTGCGGAAAAAAGAACGAAGAAGTTGTTTTGGGTTACCAAAGGTCATCCGAAGTTCATCTGTGTCCAACAAATGTTTGACCAGAACAACCGATAAATAAGGTACTGTAGAGTTGCGATAGATATTTATATTTAAGGAGATGACTCTTAATTCGGAATGCGAACAAAATGCAGATTTTATATGTTGCAGGGTGGATTCCGTAAGAATCTTTGTGACCAATCTGTCGCATGCAACCACGTACAGATCACATAATTTCTGAGTGAGCCATAGCATTAAACATTTGATCATGCACCAGCTGACTTAAGTATTAGTGAAACTGCTAGCATCGATGAACCTTAACAATCGACGGTAATACAAAACCAGTCAGCGTTTAACAATACAACGTGTATTCAGTTAGGACCAACACGGTATTCTTTCACTCATGTGTAACTCAGCCTAATCAGTTGGTTTGGTTTGTTGATAAGATTTTAGCGAAGCTCATATTTTTTACCTTATGGTTCTGCTCATGATAACTGAATAGCACAACCCGCCAGAATCCTTTCCACTGATAGGATGCTCTGTGTGGGATGAACAGTGTTCAGTTTTTGCCCGGTTGGTTGTCCCGTCCGAAGTATCTGAACTGTTTTGGTTCATTATCCCCCGGACTCGGAGCTACTGACGCCGGTTTGCTTAGGAATGTTGACTCCGCACGTTTTTATTGAATCTTGGGCAGCCAAGACTTGTTAAACCCGAATGATCAGGTCGTTCTAAGAAAGATGTTTTTAAAAACCTTGAATATTTTTAATGGCTAGTGTACCACCTAAAGATTTTCGTGCAGTGAGTATCATTGATCATGAAAAAGACAAGCATACTGATGGTTAATCCATCTCCTTTGGATGTCCTTCCTGTTTGTAGACAATACACGGATTCTGAACAAACAGCTGATCGCGGGCCAGGTCTACCCCCGGAATGGCACGAAGGAGAACTTCCCCATCACGGATATTCTTCATACGAAGATCATCGTTCAGAAAACTATCCAGGCGACCGATTTACTGACCCCCAATTACACGGTCGAGTGCGAGATCCGCATGCCCGGCATCTTTATTCCTCAAACTCCCGACTAGATCCGAACTACGGAACGGAATGCTTTACTTCCGATCAATCAGAATCGCCGGGTGGGCACAGTGGTAGTGTGAGCGGATGGAGCGCGGCTGGTGGCGCTCCTGCTCACACGAGCTCTCTCGCTGCCCGATATTCCGGTCCATCAGACACGGAATATTTGCAGGAATCCTATCCCCTTCCCCCCTCCAGGTATTTAACTCCGAAAAGGTCGCACTTTTATCGACCTGGAAAACCAGGTTAGTTTGCTTTTCCTTACTACAGTTGGTACGAAATTACTTGACCATATGCGTTGAGGATCTTAGTTACCTTTCACAAATTTATTTGAATTACCCGAATTGAGATACATTTGAACTGGCAGTAGATTGAGCTAGTTATTTTTTTCCCTTACGACGTATGAAATTCACCATCAGGAATGAACATTTCAGTATCAGTTGGGTCACACACAATAGGATTGGTTAAAGGAATATTCAAAATTCACTCTCGTAGTCTAGCGAAGGATTTTCTGAGCACGTGCAGAGAGAGATGTACACATCTGCTCAAATTCGTGGTTAGAATATGCAAGCATGAACTGCGCTACAACGGGCCAGATGCAATTGGTGCTTTTAATCTTTCACGAGAATCTGTGATTGGATTGAGAAAAGTGTATTGTGAGAGATTGGAACGGAATTTGTCATGTGGCTTGAGACTGAAGTAGAAAATATAAATTTCCCAACATCGCCTCGAAAAGGGATAGCGATTTCGAGCTCGTATTTTCCTATTATCATATTTCTGTAGAAATCACAATCGCGAGAGTGAACTGTTTTAATTTCGCATGTCCAGGTGTCACATCGATAAATTTATTTGTGAGGTACTGTTTGGTGAGGTTGATGCTCGGTTATCTGTTAGTCGTAAAAAGCAGTAAAAATAAACGACCTCGAAACAAGTTCTCATGGAATTCTCAGCTTTCTACTTTGATATTCTTCTCGACTGTGTCAAAAAGTCAGGCTTACAATATAATAACCCTACACTTTCAGGGTCATTCTGGGGGTCAAGTTTATATCCAAGTCCGAAACTCTTTAAAACATGGTTGAGTTCAGCGACCTTTACGAGCTAGTGAATGGGGTCAACCAGGATGACTCCGAGGCATTTTCGACATATTGACCAAGCCCAGCGATCAGCTCCTTATACGAAACTTCGCTGAAGGTATTATTGTTATGACCCAACTCCAAAGTTTTCTTAAATTTGAGTTGTTCAAGAAGGAACCCGATTTCGACCAGGAGTGAGCTCTGATGCCAAAATAGGACTACTTCTATCCACTAATTGCACAGACAATTTCCAGCACGTTAGCCGCATTTTTGTATAAGAAACAGGTGAATAATTTGGTCGCATGAATTGCTGTGAAATCATGCCTATCTGGGAATCTGTAGTATATGGGAAAGTATTTTTTCTCTACCAGAAATTCAGACCAATTCAAGTAAAAAGTCAAATTCGAACTAAGCGCTCGTTTGAAATCAATTAGTATTGTTCCTAAAACTACTAGTTAGCTATTACAATATCAGCTATATGCTACTTTCACTGTTCCTGTTAGTCCGCTGATGAATGGTTTTTTTTGTACCTGCAGTTCAAGTCATAAGTTTTCCACTAGGCGGTTCTCTCATTTATCATTTGATACTTCTTGGGGAAAAATTAGAAAGTATGCAACTGATCCAAAATACTGGTAAATAACCAACCTTCAATTTTGACAAGCTAAATAATAATGAAACCCACCAATCGGAAACATGCCAAGTTTCTGAATCTGCCGATTTCACGCCACTGTACAAATATAACAATTGATTGTGTTCACAAATATCTGTCTTTTCCCATTTAAACTAAAAAGTTGACCCACTGGACCGGGTTCGAGCTCCGCACCAGTTTCGGACAGCTCCATCTGAACTGATCGATCATCCTGTTGTACGTGAAGCAGCTTATCGATCTTTTAGTAGCTCAGAAGGCGAAGATTTCGGCATGTTTGGAGGAGAGGAGGCCATCATGTACCCGTTTGGAATGAATACTTCTGCCCCAAATAGCGTGCGACCACGTCGCGCACTGCCCCGTCGACAGCCTGATCCAACCAACACTCCAAATCGACCACCCAATTTGGATGATGGTCTCAGTGATATCCCACGGTTATCTTATGCGAGTGTGCGGTCTACGGGAAACACGTGCAGTCGGAGTGATATTGTGTACGGTCCTCGAAAGGCATATGCATCCAGTTCGATTGATATGCCGGCCAGTCCAAGGTCTGGAAGATTGCCGGTGGACTATCAGTCAGCCGGCCGACAGAGAGGTGAAAGTGAGTTTGAGAATAATTGGTTAAAACCCCGAACATATAGAAAGCAGTAGATCATAGTGTGATTTAAGTTATCGTTCACACACGATAATCAGGACGAACGTTGTCACCCTTGTATTCGTAGTTAGCACTAGAGCACGCAGTGTTGGTACTGCATTTATTTGTGCAAGTGTAAACATAAAGCCTGGTCTTGGCCGGCAAATAGGCCGCAAGCAAGTTAGCAAAACAGCAAAACTACATGTACTGTCACGCGCAAAAGAGTAAGGCCAAAAAGTACATTGTAAAATCGATAAGTCAATACTGCTCGCGTTGAAGCATGAATAAAGGTCAATACCAAGCAAGTGTTTGTCCATGCATCAAAGGAATACCGATTAGTTGTCCACGTAGTATGCGTGACTTTAAGCAAACATAACAGTCACAATAACAGGCCTGAGCCTAGAGGTGAAACAAATTTGGAGTCTCAGAAGGTATCAGAGAATTAATGTTACATTGGCCAAAGCAGTAAAGCTGTTTTCAAGGCGGACGATAAGCAGTTGGGCTTTCGTATAAATTCTGTTGGTTTTATGCTCAGCACAATGAAGTGGATATATCTCTTAGCCAAAAGAGTGCAATACACTCAGAAGGAGAACGCGCAGTCAAAATATTGAAACTTTGAGTGGAGAATTCCGCTGACCCCCTCAAAACAATCCAGCTTGGTTACCAGTTTGGCAACTTCCCAGCTTTTCACGGTCGAAATGGATCAGTTTCTATTTATTTCCATGTGCGTGCGCATGGGTGTAGTTAAAGGGTATACACCCTTGTCTCAAAGGCCAACTGCACTATGAGGGATAGCCGTCCACCAGACCCTGAGACTTTGAGTGATGGAGAACCGCATAAGATCCCAACAGGTCAGGTGTGATAACCAGCCGGATGACAGTGGATTGCTGTCTACCACCAAAGTGACCATCGACGGTGGTGGAACTTGAACCTCTGGCCGCCGATGTGGAAAGTGAACGCTCCGAACCATTGAGCCACCACGGACCATAATTCGAACCATGAACCACGTACCTCACACTATGCAACGACCGTGGACCAACATACAGGACTGTGAACATTTCTTGCGTTACGCGGGTAAATCAGTTTGCAAGTTTGCTTACGCATGAGTGCAACGGAACGGGTATACCCCATAGCCAAAAAGGCCCACTGCGCTATGGGAGATAGTCGACAACCAGACCCTCAGACTCGGAGAGTATTGGAGAATCATATAAGGTCCCATTAGGTCAGGTGTGGTAACGAGTCAGACAACAGCGGATTACTGTCTACCACTAAAGTAAACTTCGGTGGTAAGGATTCGAACCTCTGACACCCGAGGTGGGATTCTAACGCTCTACACCACTCGACCACCACCGGTTAGTGGTTCACCGACCCAAGGGATCATACATTACAATAGTTTTCATTCTGCTCACGGTGAGTACGACAGTATACGACTGCATATTCGGAGGAAGATATTACCAAAAAACATGATAGTTTCGCCAGTGACTTTTCTATGACGTTTAGATTTCTTCTTGATGATAATACAAAAATTCACGAAGCTGATTTCTTAGTACCAGTAGAGGGTTAAAGCATTACGTGAAGTACTAAACTAAATTAGGGATTGTAACCACTCTGACCTACTCATTTGAGTTTTAAGTCATTTACGAAGGTGATTGGGAACATTACGTGACTAGTCCCATAAAAATTAGTAAGACTGCATACGTCATAGATTACAGACTTTTCAGCCAGTCTTAAAAAAGGTGTGAAAATAGAAATTTAGGTGCACTTCAAAAACAAAAATAAACCGCTTTAAATTAGCCTGAAGTTTTCATAAAATCAAACTGTACCACTATTTGTGGACACAATATTCAAGCAAAACTAAGGCGAAGCTTGTTGTAGGAAGCCCAGTCTCCTAGTAAAGAAATCGGTTTTCTGAATTTTGCCAGGTATCGAGGAAGCAGTATCATAAAAGCCATAAGTCAACTATTCTTTGCTGTCAGTATGAACAAGAAAAATCAGCATAATACATTCATTTTTTCGGAGAGCATCCAGGTACTTGATTACCTCTCAGCAATGGATTCTACGCATCGTGTAGGGGCTACGAAAATCAATATAATATCACGAAATTACTTTGCTCTGTCGATCTCGATAAAGCATGTTGGTTTCGTCATGATTATGAGCGGACGAGAGATTCCTGTAAGAGCCCTTCAGGGTAGATCTGACAAGACTATTCTCCAAGGTGACCAATGAACCATGCAAACGCGACACAGTCTTCTGCAGCAACTGTCGAATTTCGAAAATTCACCCTCATATCACTTTGATGCTTCGGTTAATATACTGATACGCCAACTCAGTTTATTTACACACACGCACGCACGAACACAAATTCACACAATCACTAAATCAATTGCTCTTTTATCTATTTATTATTTTGCAGACCCATTCGGTCGTATCAGTTCTGAAACGAATTCCTTGTTGTCGTTACCGGGACAAGCGCCAATCGTAAGTTCTTGCAAGTACAAGCAAAATCTCAGGAAATACTTGCGTTTACTACTCGCACATCACACTCAATTGCACCGCCCAATCCTTTTGTTCATCTCCGATTATAGACACATCCGGTCACATGGAACCCTTCCAGGGATGGAAAACGTTTGATCGGTCACATGATTCTACGTCGGCAAACCGATCGGGGCCCAAGTGATGTGGGATCGTTATTAGGTGAGTGGTCAGCTCATCACCAACGCATCAGTAACCCAAAGTTAACATGACCAGGTGATTTCGTCACCACTAGCTCTGATGATGGGAGCAGGTGTGACCGAATCCAATCCAAGGACGATTTAACCCCTGAATTCGTCTTGACGACAATTTGACCACGACCTGCAGAAAAATGATATTTTGATAAGAAACCAGTGCTTCGTTGAATTTTAAGAGACAAATAAAGACCGCCAAACAGCTAATTCAAAAATTCCTGCATGGTTTATCAAAATGTGCTATAGAAAATTGTTTCTCTTACACAACCACCTGAACTGTAGAGTTCAGTAAAACGCGAACATGGAGCCGCAAAAACTCCTGATTAATCAACGTGGTTTGCTTTTTGATTTCAGGCTTGAAAATACGTGGCGGCAAACCGAATCGCAGTGGTCGTCTTTGTGCATACATTACTCGGGTCAAATCGGGCAGTCCTGCCGATGTGGTCGGACAACTGCGCGCTGGTGATGAAGTACTCGAGTGGAATGGACTGTCCTTACGTGACTGTACAGCAGATGACGTTAGCCAAATCGTGCATCAGTCGAAGGCTGACGCTCAAGTTGAACTGATTGTCCAACGAGACCTGGAGTGAGTTTCACAAAGCACGAGTGTAGGCATGTATTTTGGAATTATGAGCTGGTATGGCCAAACTCTTTCTGATGCAACTTGTTTCATACACCTTTCTCGAGTGAATCAATCACCTTGAGGTGGACATTTATTTTAATTATTGCGAAACATGGGGATTTGAATTTCCAGGCTCAATTCCCAAACACGGATTATTGCAATTTGATATTTCTCACTAGTCAGTCACTATAAATTTACCTTTATCTGTGAGCAACCTAAACTTCATCTACAGAAACAACAAATTGACTTTTTGGTAGTCTCTCCTCCGACTTGACATACTAAGTGATAGCAGTGCTATTAAACAATCATCCTCATAGTAACATAAACCGGAAATTGGGACTGATCAATTCAAGTTATTGGATCTAGTTAGCTATTCAAACATTGGTTCAGACAAAACTACATGGACTGCTATACTTACCATGCTACAATATACCCTGTGATATATTAGGTTATGATACTATAAAACGTAATCTTATAGGATAATAAAATTGCCCCACTTACATAATGAAACGGTTGAAAGACTAATTCCTGGGAAGGACACAGTGTATCCGATTAGCAATAAACGTTTCCGGACACATATCAGGCCGTATTGGTTTTCATCAAGGATCTATTCTTTTGCAAATAGTCCTTAAAAGACATCAACCAAAGAGTGCTTTTGATAATCACGCTATTACATAGGGAATTTCTTTCGAAATAATCAAGAAGGACTGAATCATATCCATGGTAACATCTCTGAAGATGAAAGCACACTGATAATCATTTGAAGCGTTATTTATCATTGAAGAAGCTTCACCAGTAAGTACACTGACGTACAACTGAACCATGCGTGCGCGGCGCACCCACCTTTCGATTCCTCTCTCTCCCTCTTCGAACTGCATTTAACCCAATCGATAAAATCATTCTTTGACTTACACATTCAATGTATGGATCAATTAGGGATAATGCAGGCTAATCTCCGATGCTTAGTCTGTGATAGTACCAGGTAGATTACTTTTTTCTTCTCCAAAGCTTTATATATATATATATATATATATATATATAGATTATCCCGACAGAGGCATATCCGTACCAGTAAGCTCCAGTTCGCACGAACTTTGAAGTTTGCAATTTTTATTCGTCATTGAAACTACTCAGTTTCGACAAAAGTTTTCACCGATTTCATTCAAATTCGAACGGTCTTAGTGAAAACTGAGCGCGGTGGGACTTTTAGCAGATTTCATCAGTAACACGCAATTTCTGACATGGGGCACAAGTTTGTTGAACTCTAATGATTGAATGTTAAGCGTTAGGAATTTGTGGATGATGCTACTCATTCCGTCTTGCTGATGGCGAATTCTAAATGAGGTTGAATCCGTTTTTACCTTTGGTATTGAACGAATAAAAAGTGGCCCTTTTCAATCGTTTTTTCCAGCTCACCGTTTGAATACTTTGTAGATGAATTTCGATCCCAATCATGTAAGTAATCTCGTTTACCAAAACCTATCTGATTTACAAAATTTTGAGATAAAAATATGAAAGCCTGAACAAAATACATAGTCACTGATTAGCAGTTTATCTTCATTCCCAGTGTCAGATAACAACCCGTCACAGGTTTATAGTCTGTGTAATTTATTACAGTTTTCAAGTTGTTTTAATCGATATCGGCTTTAGACGAGTGACTCTTCTTGTCTTTGTCAACACTCAGTTTGGAGTGATAAGTTCGTGAAAGCACTCATTGTACACCTGTTTCATCCTTGTGAAAAATCATCATTCGAGGAACATATCTATCAAGTCGAATATTGAACTCAATCAAATTTAGCTTTAGCGGTTCGGTGGAGTATTCGTGCTTAAAAACGATGGAGCTAAAAAGGTGATGGCTTCAAAATGATAGGACTCGATTAGCTGAAGGAAGACATACAAGACATATAGTTGCACCTTTCGACCGGATGAGCACTGAATTATCATGGGCTGCTTATCTTCGATGCAGACGAGAGATTCAGTTGCACTTCATTCATTTGTTTCAATGCACGAGTTCTATTAAACGACCTATAATCCGTCTCGGATTCTATATCCAAACGACAGTAAGTTAGGTACTCAGGCGATTGTAAATGGCATGCTTTACGATAACACTACACGACGGCTGATTTCGAATATTGCCGACCAGTAACCCACGCATTGGTCGGCCCCATGCCAGTTGTCTTCTCGGTAGGAAAGTAAATGATACGAAGATTTCCATAATTACCGTAGCAGACCACACAAATCCATCAAAAAGAAGCTTGGAGTTTATCATCAAAGTTGATCTGCAATAAAACTCGTCATTTAATCTATATAGACAAGTAAATTGTGTGCAGCAATCATTATCTTAACTGATATCCTAAAGCATTCGGACTTGCATGGCCACAAGATGCGTACTTATTAATTTGCAGTGGGGCACATAAAACGGGCTTGCTTATCACCTCAGTGCTAATTGTATCACTTTCTATGTTATTTATTCACCGCTTCTATTTATAGCTTCTCCTTCCGATGCCTTCAATCTCCCGGCCCAGCAAAATTCCACTCAGTCATTACCGGACCGGTGGGAATGTGACGAGTCTCGACAGCGTCCCAGTGTCCAGGTAATGTAATCCTTTTAACTGGGACACAGAAGTCAATAGCAGCAGATTACACGATGTATTCCGGACCATTTCGCTGCGTCCTTACTAGTGTATATTGTGGTCGAGGTGATCACTTATAAATGGAAAATTGAACGTAATCATGAGACCGAAGGCAAACGCACGCACACAACTAATGCTAGCAAATAAGAAAAATCACATTACCAAGGCAAGGCTAACTTAATTATCCATTCTCGCTGTTTGCACAGTTGGGGGTGAAGATGGTTAAGTGTTAGTGCCTCAGCGTATATTAATAATTGTTGATTGTTTGTGACTGTGAACGCCGTGCACAGATAAACAGATTGATTACTCTCCCACAAGTGTTGCGTAATGGATGACTTAAGTGTTCTGCCTGTTCTCGATGAGGTCATCGATTGCGTCTATCTCCTTATTGTTCTGTGCAGCCAAACTGGAATGTGTTCAACCATTCTGTTACGCAGTAGTCTCTCCGTTCTGACAAATTAAAAATGTTCGTGTTCTAAGACAAATAATCTCATCGAAACATCGGGAGAAACCATTACATTGCATGTGCACATGATTTAAAGTTTACAGATATCTTCGCTTGATCGTCACCGCTCATGATTTGAAATATGTTATATTGGTTCTAATCCGTTGTCTCTGGTAGTAAGTGTCTCAGTTTTACCGGCTGATGGGTTTGTTGTTTGCGTATTTTGGCTTTTCCACGGGTGACGCAATAGCAGTACATCACACGGCATGGATATTATCCAGGCTTTCTCACATTGGTGACCCGGAATTTCAAAATCAAGGCTACGATAGGATGCGGCTGTCAAGACACTCTCATCGTGTTTCCAGTGTTGACTGAATTGTAGGTGCATCATCCTAACGGCGTCCGCAGCCGTAGCGATGCTAATCTTAAGTTACACAAGGTAGCGAACAAGCTCGTGTTCAATGATTTGAACAATGCTGAATGGCCAAAACAAAACTGAAGACATGGAGATGTGTTGAGATTAAACAAGTGAAGAGGAGACTGGATTTCACACCAGTAGTCCAGATCTATCCTTGGAAAGTGAGTGGGCAAGGAAGCTTCACTGCTTGCAGAAAATATTTTGAGGTGCATAATGACGGACTGTAGAGACGAATGCTTACCTGTTCCGCGATGGCCAGAATGAAACGTTTCACCCGTCTTCATTGCCCGCTTCAAACTTTGCAAATTGATCGGAACATTTTGGTCACATTCACTGGGGTTTAGACTCAGTAAGAAGTGTATTCACAACGTCCGTAATTATTTGTATTACTGCAGTGTTCACCCAAACAGAAAGGTGCTCACAGATATGATGTGATACCATGATTATGAATCGCTGAAATCAAGCCTGTTCGCCACCTTGTGTTATTCTTCATGTGTTCTTTAGGATTCTTTGGATAATCTGAAAATGCTGAAAATCCCTATCTCGTTTGGTGTACAAACGTTGGCATTCGCACTGTGATCTCGGCCAGAACACGCTCAGGTCTGCTTTGGGTGGGAAAAAGGTGATATCAGTTGGGTTAGTGCAAAAACACAGTCACTTTCTGCCAAACGAATTTGTACTCAAACCGCAAATGGTCGATATACAGTGATAAACACCATCTTGACAACCGCCAACGGCTTCGGTAGTGATTGGTGCCACATCGCCCTGAAACACTGAGTCAGATTGATTAAGCGTTGTGTTGCCATTAGATATTTCATAATCAAGAAGACTGGAGATTTCAGGTTATTCTGCATGGTCACAACGGGCTGTATCTTAGGTTTCGAGAACTAGCACTTTACGCACAAAAGCGTCTGACACAGAATTTATGTTTAATTATGCACTAACAATAGAGGTCCCCACTTCACTAAAGTAAGCCTTTGTATGGGCTTTCAATTCAGCGTCAACCTCACGCAATCTACTGAATTACGGATTCGGGAAGAAGCGTAGATCTGAAATATGATGGTCTATCCGATATTTGGTGGCGGATGGATAATCCTCATCACATATTTTAATAGTCGACATTCCGTGGTCCCTGCCCAATTCGGTAGCCCTTGATTTTCCGCGTTCCCCTTATATAAATATTGTACTTTTTCGTGTAATGAATAAAGCAGGTAGAAATTCTTCATTTTACCTATAATTTATATTCAAGGGATTACTCTAGTTGGCACATTTGCTTTTGATAGTTTATTCAAGTGAGTTTATTTAAAGCTAACTACAAAACTGATCTATACTGTACAATCGCCCCTCGGATATTTCAATCGGTTTCTCACAGCGATTTCATTGTCCAAATCAGCTAAACTTTTGGGTTCTTATGATGGGAAATTCGCCTGCATTTTCTAATTCTCGTTGTTTCTCTTCTCCTCGGTCTATCGATCGAAACACGATTGGCTATTTCTCTTGTTCCCATTGCTGAACAACGCTGCTCTGAACGCATGCACGCACACGTACGAGCGCACACACGCAAGCACACGTGCTCGCGTTTGTATATGTACTCATGTAATCTCAACGTTCTCCGCTACTCAGGCTCTGTCTATTTCGTTCTGTTGGCTTCACGTTTTGGACTGCAAATTTGGGGGAACAGATAAATCGATCATGCTCTATCGACCCATCATTAAACTAGCATTCCGTAATCAATGCCTCCACGGGATCGATCAAAAAACGCGGCAGCTCACAAGATCACTCGCTCGCTAGCTCATTCATGGTAGCAAATAAGCCACGAACGATCAGCCAACCACTTCGGCAATAAATATCGGATAGATGGATGGCTAAATGGATAGACAGATGGCAGAATAGCTGTTCAACACAAAATGTATTCCTGAAACTGTTTGTCCGTAGCCTTCCCTCCGTACCAGATTGCTTTCGTGTAGTGGTTTAACTGCGGTTAGCAATGAAGTTGGCAAAATAAGGCAGCCAATTTGTGTGTGCGTTGGAAAAAGTCACGTGATCGTCCTGTTTGACCGCGCTCATGCTCACGTAAACACTCTCTTCGTGTGATACCTGTCTAGCCACAGCGGACATGGATGACATTCTTCACTTTGACCATGGTCATTGCTGCTCTTCCCAGTCGTTTTACTTGGGCAACCAACCAACACACACACACACCCACACACACAAAACTACACAGCCTTCTATCTTCATTCTTTACACACACACCCTTAATAAAGCCAATTTCAACATTCCTGATTGGCCCGTGATAATGCAAGAAGGGTTGTGTCAGTAAACCAAATGTAATATCACAAAAGCAGAGTTTCGCGCGATAAAAACAAAATCAGATGAATATGGACGGCACATATCCCATATCAAACAACAATCGCTGATAATTTGTTATACATTTTTCTGTGGTAGCGTGATACGTGAGTGCGCGTTGCTAGCTAGATAATGAGGACAAGGAACAGAGACACGTCATATTGTTCTGAATAATAGCTTTTTCTTACATCGGTTATGGTCAAGCACGGGCCATTCCGTTGTAATTTTTCACCCATTGTTTGTTCAAACAAAGACCAACTAAGTGAGTGACCTTTATGTGGTCGGAGAGAAACTGAAGTCAGTCGATTTTCCATAGAAATCGCAGCTGAACTGGCTAATCTGTCAAGCTACAAGACCGAGCTGAAATACACAATATCACGAATGCAGTCAGCGTCCACAAGCCAGAATGCTATGTATCCGTCTTATTTATTCACTTTCTAGTTCAGCGTGTTCTAAACGTCTCAAAAATATTGTCAAAATTAATTTTCCAGTTTACCGTCAGCCAACACCTGACTTTGATCGTGGGTTTTTCGTAGACGTATTTGAAAGACAAAAATGGATCGTTTAAATGGTTCCAAATTATCTCACTGCTGTCGATCCAACTGAAAGAACGTCCCATATTTTTTAAATATACACACATGCCACTTGGAAAAAATGACTTCTGAAGCGCGATGGCAAAATAACACTCCTCCAGTAACGTTTTGAAGCAGATAGTTTGAGCTTGTTCATTCACGATTACCAAACTTCTCACAAAAATAGTGAACAGCTTTTCGTCTACTAACTCAATAACCGACAACCATGAATGCGTGTTCGCCACTTGATACCACAAACATTCGTCCACCTTGTAAGCGTTCTTCATTCCATCTAAGCTGATGTATTTAACTTGACTGATCGATGAATCAACAAAAACAAACTTATTTCTCGTCTAGTCTTTTGAGGCAATTAACGGACATTTTATGGTTAAGTCACGACAATAGCATTATAACAAAAAAGCAAAATGCGAGAAACAAAGGTGCATTCCTCGTTTATATTACCCGTCTTCACGCGCGTACTGCCCCATCGGCGGGACTCAAACAGTCATCCCAGTGGGCTTTCAACCCTTCTGTTTCAAGTTCGAGTCCTGCTCCCACCGCTGGTCACTTTCCCCCGATTGGCAGACTCTAGTTGGTCGCGAGCCCCTTCCTCAATTTTCGGACCATCGTTGTTAGATGATACAAGGAAGTAAATAGAATGATAAAGGGAAGATAAGCTAGATCCTTTTGCCACTTGTGCGTTTCGGCTATAATTTAGCTGCTTACCTTTGAATATTGAATTCATTTCCTGGATTAGGATTCTTGCTTTGTCCGCCCAATTGTCCCGAGTAATGTAAAGACTCCAAGTCCACAATCTGGGGAATCTTGCTGTTGGTAGGTACGATGGGATCCGGTATACCAGTCACAGCCTGCTTTCCAAATAATCAAGTCCCTGAGGTTAGTTGCGACCGGTCAACATTGAACTTTTAGCGAACCACTGTAGTAGATCCTCGATAAGTCGTTCCCAGAGAACCATCTGCTCACACTACTGACACACAAATCCGATTGTTGGGATGCATCTTCTTGTTCTGCCTGCGGCTGTCTGTTGATTGACGCAATGGACTCCGTGGACCTTGTTATTCTATTGTCAGAACAGTTGCCACCATAACATGCTTAGCGGTTCGCCAAACAAACCCACACGGATGATATGTTAGCATCGACCCATTACCGAACAGCCGGTCTTTTTCGACTAAGGTGGCAGCATTTCCGGATGAAACAAGGGGATACCACCTTCCAAATTTACAGTCGTGGTGTTCGTGTGTTACTCGTCAGACTTTGATATGCGCTGAGTTCTTTGAACACGATGGGATACACGCCCAGTCATGGACGTAACCCATGTTCAAGTACCCTGTAAGCTAAACTGCCTCCTGCACAAACTGATTAAGGTTCATCTCAGACAGACTGTCTAGTTTATTCGCCCGATAGTAAATGGCTCGAAAGCAGTAAACTTGTACGTTTTCAAGCTTGCGCACATATATGTAAGCGCATATTTGTGTAAAGGAATATGTAACCAACATTGAGGATCCACAGTAGCGAGGGTAGAAAAGCTTGGTTTATTTAAAGTACGAAATCATGATTTTGAAAAGGACGGTGGTAGCTATCAGAATAACTGTGTGTAGAAATAATAAAGTGTACGATCCATTTTCTTGGTAAAATTCTGATTTATGTTGTGATCAATAACAAACACGGTACGATCTACAGCTGTAATCTCATTTGAATCGAATAGAATACGCATGAGCCTGGAGTCCATTTTTAGAATCACAAGATGATTCTTCCAAAGTTAATTCATCGATGAATACGGCTAACGTTTAGAACGAGGACATATGGTCCTAAGTATGGATTTTCGATTTGAGTAGTATGGCACTGTATCTAGATGACAGGACAAAATTTCACTGGAAGCAGACGACCGGTTTCGCTTTTATTGCCACTTATCAGATATGAGTACCCAGTACTCTTCCGCCCAATCATCTTTATACTTGAGCACTCCACAGTTGTTTTATTGCTGTAATTTTATTTGAATCGAAAGGAAGAATCACTGTGTGATTCTAGAAATCGACTCCTCGTCCATGCACGCTCCATTCGATTCAAATGAGATTACAGCAACAAAACAACTGTGGAGTGCTCAAGTATAAGGATGATTGGGCGGAAGAGTACCGGGTACGTATACGTGATGAGTGGCAATAGCCGCGAAACTGGTCGCGTGCTTCCGGGAAAATTTTGTCCTGTCATCTACATATAATCCCATGCTACTCATTTCGGTACAATCTAAGTTTCATGCTTACTTTCCGGACGGAATATGTTCTGATGCTTGTCTGCAATGTATTTGTATTCAGTGCTTCAAACTGTGAACTACGCCTAGTGGCATTTTTGCTAGTCTGTGACAAACAGCCCAATTGGGTCTCACAGAAAATTGTTACGAATAAACTCTGTTTGTGTCTGATTGCTTCTACTTTCGTTTTTCCTCTTCTTCTTCTTCGTCCTCCTAACCATCACCATCCCGTGAATTGTTGACCGTTGGGATCACGCGTTCGAATTGTTGCTTTCGATCTCTAGCTGAGCCTTTGGTTTGATATTGACAAAAGTCAACTGGTCGTCCACTTGATGCGTGCGCGAGATCTAATACCGACGTATCAATCAACAGACTCGGCAAGCTCCCTGTGCAATTCTTACTGTCGAATCCGACTTTTACCCGGAAGAGAGTAAGTGACTGCCTTGACCGAAAAGTGACCAGATGTACTTTAGCGTTAGCTAGTTGTAAAAAATCAGGTACATGGGGACTCATTTTTGTTAGGACTTTGCAGATGCATGTCTAAACTCTCAGCCAGGTCAACCGTCTAAGAGTCGATTTTCTCTGTGATGATATGTAGATCTTTCCGGAAGCGATGAATAAGCATAAAACCATCCACATTTGATTGAGTTTAGATAAAGCCCGTGTGTGCTTGTTTCAGACGAATAATGACAACCAGTGGCACTCGGCATGAGTAAACAAATTCACTAATTAGGTTAATATTTAGCGGATGTAGTCCAGCTTGTTTGGAGCAACTCGTTTACTTTGTGTAGCTTCCGCATGGAACTAGTTGAGCCACGTGCACGATCAAGGTGAATCCGGTTAAGAACGAAGACGGATTCGGTGCAAATATGCGGTACCGTTGAGATAAACATAAGTGAGCTAAGTAAAAGTGAAAACTTCAACAAATATCGATCACGAGATCAAACAATAGGACCGGTCAGTCGTGTGACAGTCGTTCAAGTTCAACAGACAAAATGTCACAATCATATATAAATATTACCGACTCTGCTAGCAATTCAATCGCTCTCTTTCTCTCCCCTTCACAACAAAAACCGACCTAATACAGTGACAACACATTAAAATATTCTAAACTGATTGCTCGTACAAATCATCCCCGATGGAATCAGCAGTTCCTATTTTCCGACTACACAGAGGATGAGATAGGACAACATGATCTGGAACTAACCGTATGGAATTGCGCACTGAACTCAAACGAACAGACTCTGATGGGTGAGGTGAGTCGTGATCTGGTTTGTTGGCTTTATTTTCCACTACTTTCTTTTCATTTATGGTATATATTACGATATCATTCCCGCACTATCTTGGAAATATACGGCAAAACAGTCACATTTGATGGCCTGCCTATTTCTCCTGTCACTATTTTCAAACAAAAACGAACTGTTAGCTGATGTTAGGCTGTAGACGATTGGCGAGACTCGCAGCAGAATGTGTTCACGGAATATGATGCGAACGAATGATGACAAAGACGAATTCCGTCTTAACGAGTGCCTAGGGAGAGTGATGGAAACATGTTTTTGTTTACATTCCACGATACTGGTTAGGAGTAGATTGGAAGAAAGCTCACTGATAGAATTTAAACTCAGCGGTTGTAAAATCTCATGGTTAAACCCAGATGCAGGTGTATGCGCCAATTAATTTTGGTATTCGAGTCCCCCTACACGGGTGGGATAATACTGCGGTCATTCTCTATGACCTGTATACGTGTGACAGTGAACTGGGATGCTTGTAGTTCCTATGCTTTTATACATCCAGGCTCATTCTTAGCTCCAAGATGATTTTTGGTCTTCGGGACGCTACCGAAATCCCATTATTTCAGTTTTCGTTAAAGGGTCATGCTAAAAAATAACAATCGATCCATGGTTATTTACTATTCAGATCGAAAACTGAGTAATTCATCCTTTGGGCAGGACAAGAAATGTCATCTTATCACCAACTGGAATCCATATCGGAATACAGCACAAGCAAGCTGATGAAAGTTGTTGGTAGTGTGTCCCATCACTACCATCAAAAGGGGAACGAATGTCATTTCACTAACTCTGGTTATACACCACGGACCTCGTCAACCTGATCAAGAGTAATGATTATCAATCAGTCATCTCCAATCATATGATACAACAGTGCGAACCAAGCTGTAGGTTTTCAAGAAACATCAGACATCTTATTACCCGTGATATTCATTCTTCTTCGTTTAAACACGCGACCAATATCTCTCGTTGTATTCATCGGACAAGTTTCGTCCAGTTATAAAACACTCGGACTCCAAAACTGACCAGTACTTTGGGAAAGTGAAGGATTGAGCTACCAAACACATTCTGAATAAAAACGGAAAAACTAGCGAATTAGTGGGACTTCCTGAGGGGAATGGATATTCTCGATCTTTATTCAAAATATAACGTGACGTATATGCTCTTAAACTACTTCATCCTTTTCAAGGTTTTTCTTATCATTGTACTAATTATTTATTATCAAGGTCACGTTCATAGTATTCCAGTTGAAATTCGCGGCACGAAACCAGTTCAAACGTAAAAGTGATAGTTTCATTCATCTTTACCGTGCTTTGCCATGCCTAAAACATCAAGGACTAAGCTCATATACCTCGTGATCGACAAGTAAATCGAACATCTTCCAGCCGTTTCACCCTAATCAAGATAACAAACGGGCTTGACGATAAAAACGAGCACAATTCGCACGGCGCTGCTTCTGAGACCACTGAGTTCGAATTCCATTGGATAAAGGACGATTCGGAACGCCTTGGTAGTAAGGTATTCACGGTTAATCATTTAGCCCCGATTGCCAACAGTCTCTTGTGTTTTCTCCGAAAGATATCTCTAAAAGTGCCGCATACAAAGTCATTGTGTTTACGTGAAAGGTCAAGGAAATGGTAAACAATCGTGGATGGAGTTCGTGCATGGATACGAATCCCACCGTAACAGTAAAATTTACACACATTTCAATTACCCGAGCATTTCACAAACTGTTCCCATCGTGATAGCAAAACAAAGTTATTCTTATGCATGTTACCGTTCAGATATTCTTTCTGAACAGTGGTGCAACAAGTGAAAACAATTGACTAGCCTTCCGTGTGTCCTTTTCATAGTGTTGTTATTGTTTCTGCCGCTGGTCTAGTCGGAAACTGTTCAACATATGTTCACTGTTGTTCATGGCTTCAGAGTCCGTTTGCTCTCGAACAAATGCAAACAAAAAGGCTATCATTTTCACTGTCATTTGTTTTTTTTCTAATCTCACTCTTCAGATTATCATCGATCTTAGTGTGGCTGATATTTCCGGAACTACCTACTGGTATCCGTTACAAATGAGCGATTATTCTTCAGGAGCACCTACACCGGTAAGTCGCTAACTGATGATGCATCCCCAAGTTCTTTGTCTTCAAAATAGTGCTCTCTACTTTCTGGTCCACGAATAAAGAACCAGGAATTAACTTAATGAACTCCGACCGTCCACGGAACGATAGTTTAAGGTGAAGTTACGAAGAGTATCACCACTGAGGTCATCAATTTCCTCACTGCTAAGCTTTGATCAGTCCACAACGTACCAGGCACTTTCTTGTCACCAGTTTTCGCTGTCTTTCTAATGATAGTTCAAGAGTTTGCATCCAAGGGCTATACTATCTTAAGATTGACTTGTGAGATTATCACATACATCTGGAAAATTAGGAGTATAACCTGAGAACAGAACGCAATGGTTGGTTTTCGCATCGCTAGGGTGCACTTTATTGGTCAGCCAGCCACAAGGTTCTCTGCCCGACCGTTGTGGTACTGGGCTCCAGATGATCGAAATGTTCTCGCAAGCCCAAAGACATCCAACGCTATGCGTCATCGTTTCCATTCATAGGTTGACAATTTGGTTCTCTGATCCAGGTCACGTGACCCCTCTGGTCCAACGGATCGACGTCCGAACATAAGCGCCACAAATTGCACAACTGAGGTCTGTGCCATTTTTACACGAGAAGAATGTGGTAAGACAGATGGTCACAACGGACAATGGCCAATCAGAACGGTTTGTGGCTGGCTGACCAATAAAATGCACTTTAGTGATGCAAAAACCAACCGCAGCGTTGTGTTTTCAATTTTAACTTATAGTTTTCCAAATCTGCGTGATAATCTCGCAAATCAATGCGATAGTTTCTCAAATCAATCCTAAAATGGTATAGTGAGTGTTCCTCTCATTCTGGAGAACAAATGAATAACAGCCACGAAAAATGCCCCTTGCTGATAGCATCGCGCGCATTGAAAATATCGCCTCGCATACCACTCATTTCACGCAACATATTACATCCGCAAAGGGAATGTGTATCCTAAACATACAACCGTGTACAGCTAGTTAAGTTCCGGTCTAGCGTTTACAACTTTAAAGAAGTACCGAAACACAATCGGAGTTCATAAAGTTCGCTCCGGTGTGATCAGTCTGGATTGGCTAACCCACAAAATTGAATCCCCAAAGGACCATGTGTCGCGGGCTTCTTTGGATTTTCTTATCTGATGTTAACGGCCGGTAATTCGTGCTGATATCAAGATCTTGACCGAACACATCAGCTCATTGATCTGATAGAACATAATGGGCAATTTTACGCATGTTTTGCCTTGAGCACAACCGAGCACCTACTCATGCAGATGAATTCGACGAGTTCTGAGCTAAAAACCTAATTGTTTGATAGAAGCATAGTGAAGATTAGAAAATAATTCCTACCACGGACTTCATTCCCGTTACTGACATAATGATGGGGCAAGTGAAGGTGGCTGTGTGCGAAATTCAAAGGGTTTTGGGGTTGTTACTTATGAGGAACATGATTAGTTAGCACGTATTCGATGCGCTTTTGTAGGCAAAACACTTGATACAATTATAAAAGGAGAAACGTAACTGATCGAAAGCTAAAATGTGATGGTGAATCTCATGTCAGTCCGGATAGCCTAAGGTAACCCAACGTAATATTGTCGCGCGTGTGTGTTATTGGTTGCTCACATCTTAGTCAACCTCTCGGGAACAGAGTATGCTGCTCCGTCTCATGTGAGAGGAAATCCACGAAGACAGATCACTTACGACCAACTCGATTGGGATGCGTGTCTGTGTTCGGGAATCTCCTGTTTGTGAGAGTGAGCCAATCTCTCTGAGTGAACATCGATCACCGAATCATGAGCACGTGTGGGCTAGCCGCTTCAGTTCATTAGATTAGCACTCGTTTAGGAACTGATTGCACTCGACACTACACCACTCTCATTTCAGCGTTCAGGTCTACAAGTAAAAACTGTCCTGATGACGTCGATGATCGAACAAACAATTTCACGGGGACTCACGAGGATGGACTGGCCTGGTAACCGTAGTTTTCGAGTGGCCTGGATTCTGTCGTCACGTTTACTGTTTAGTGTTGGACAGGAGTCCTCTAAGGTTATTATATATGCTTGATTTCTGGTCTCAGTTCGATGCGGTCTAGTATCCAGGTTTGGCTCAGACTTCTGGTTTTTTTGTTGTGTTCGTAGAAATCTATAGAGGAAACAGGGTTGGGAATCTCACTCAGGCACCGAATCACGCAGACCGTCAACTGTAATCAACGTCGTCTGAACTTTTTGAGGTGGACTTAACGAGAACAACGATGGTGTATGCAGGTGTGGCTTTAGGTTTATTCCAAGTAGAAGTTCAAGTCATTCACTTTTGAATCGTTTCAGTTGGATTGTTCCTATGCGACAACAAAACGTTTGTCACATAAGGCAGGAACTGTATATGAATCATTTTATGATTGCTCCAAAGGATGCTTCACCAAGTAATGTTGATTTTTAATAACCCACTTATATGTTTGACAGACGGTTTGGGGAGGAAAGATCTACCAACGTGAGGCAATTGTGGGAAGGGAACGCACGTGTATTGTGGAACGTTTGACACGATTTGATTGATCAGTAGGCGAATGTGCCCCGCTTGGTTACACAACGTCACTAGTGTGAGGGGAGTGGCTTTCAATAAATAATTTGCAGGATGCGAGGCCAAGTTTGTTCTTGATGATAGCGACGATTGCACATGGTATTATGATTAGACATTCAGTTCAGTGGGTTAGATAGTCTTGCTCCTGTAATTTGGTCCCAGGTTGACGACATGAGGACTAAACGAGGTTAGTGTTTAATGGGTGGCACGATTTTGTGCAAGTACCTTTCATGAGCAATATTGTGGAAGAGTTCACAATTCAAATTAGTAATTCGTTTTCAAACTGATAAAGAAATTTCTTGAGTAGGATTGCTATTAATGACCGGTCTGTTTCTATCCAAGTGACTTTCCGTGTTGAGTTAGGCAAAAAAATCGAAATAATACGAACATAATTTTTGTTCTGTAGGCTCACACAAACTGACAAGTGACCAAGAAGAAGCAGTCAATTATATGTCTGGTGTTCAATTTTCTAATTTTTCCAATCCAATTTTCTTGTTTGAGTGGTAAAATCTTGGCACGCCGCTTATGTTCTGACCGATGTCTTGAAGCTGTCGAATTTTGAGATTAGTAACGTACTGAGGAATTTGACGAAGAATGTTTTTTCTGTCATCTATCGTGACGTGAATCATTCTGGCTTTGCTACTGGACCACAAATGAGCATATCAGTGGCCAAAACGTAAAAATTATCTATTCATCTTCGAATTATTGCAAAAGATATGTAATCTAGTTGCGAGTGACGCATCGTTAGAGGGGAATTCACCACAACCTAATACCAAACTAAAGTCATGAATAAATGAACTCATAACAACTTTAGGGATCCTGCTGTCTCTGTAGTTTAGTGTTTTAATACACACCACTTTCAGCTTGATCAGTTCGCAGGTTCAAATCCCAGCCGGCGTTGGTTTGAGCATCAAGTCTGAGATCAAATCTAGTGGTAGATTACTTCCACATAGCCTATCGGTGCCTCAAATAGTCCTCCGTTCAACGTTTCAAGCCTTGGTGTGCATAACAGTGGGCCAACAGCAATGCTCCATCCAAATAGTGCAAGCTTCCACATGAAGCTGGAGGACATTTTACTTTAAAACAGTGAATTTCATCGTAATGCTCAGTAAGTTTTTCAAAAATGATTTGTGGTTAATAACCGATTTTCAGAAATATCAAAATATTCAATTACACATTCTTTCTTGGTCAGGTAATCGGATCTATTACTGGATACCACAACCAAATCCCTCCAGATCAATGTGAGTTCCTAGAGTAACTTTTCATTTACGCGTGCTCTTGTACTACAACTCGGTCAGAATTGATAAATCAAGGGATTAACACCAGTTGGAGAACGATTGTGAATTGCTATCATTGGCAATAGGCCGCTGTGCCTCACACTACCTAATGAGTATGATGATGTAATGGATCGCATAGTGGAAGACAAAGGGAATATGCTGTCCAATTTTTCTACTTGTTGGATAATTTTTAATTGTTCGTTGACGGATAATGAAAGCGAGTGATACCTACCACGTGATTACGTGATCGTTTGATTCGGTCCGTCGTTCAGCTGCCTTTGTGGGTGACCGAAAATGCTCGCAGCGGTGAGCATCAATGGGAACATTTCACTTTTACAGATAAATCAAAACGTTGGAAAAACGGTACTGGTGGTGATGAACATTATCTTAAACATCATGGAAAGAGATTATTGCTGACACAAGAGCTCTTAAAATGTTAGTCATGATTTCGTCTTCTTTTCTATTAAAATGCCTACCCGAGATGAAAAGTTTCAGATGATTGCATGTCTTAAACTGATATCGTACTTCTCATTTGTGAATGACAGAGGCTAGTGACAACTCCATGCTCATCTCTCATCAAGATTGGAAAAATTCGCGTTTTGTTTGAGGAAAAACGGAAGTAGAATACTTGCCGGATTTGGTTAACTTTGGTTGAGTGACCAACCAAAGGCCTCGATGGATATCAGTTTGACAGAGTAACTTCAGACTTTCAACTGTGGATTTATTTACCTCAGCAATGAAGATTCAATAGGTTCTGTATAAATGTTAATCTCACCACTGAAAACTAGCGAAGTACTCTGTACAGCTGCTTCATCCTTCTTAGGAATAATCGGCAGTACTCATCCACCATACCCCACCCGACTGAGACTAAAAACCGTGGTGAGTAGTAGTCGGTTATAAATGTAACCACTGGGCTTTCTGTGCAGGATCTTCACGGATCCATTCGTGACGACAGTATATGAAGTAGAACTCCTTCGTCTCTAACTGTATCACTTAGCGCTGTCACCAAAAAACTAGTTGCAGAGGTCCGTCCCCCTTTCATATGTGAGCAGCTTTACAAGCTGGAAGCATTCTTATCAATCCACTGTTTTTAGAGTCCATTGTTTAAACTATATGTCATTCGTATCCAATAAAATGTCCCAAAAAACCCCATTTTCCCCTGAGTGTGATATCACAGAACAGTAACTGAGCTGATTTGCATAAAAGCAAAATCCACAAAAAGGGTTGTGGTTCCGCCAAAGCATGTTAGGGACAAGCAGTTGTTTATGAGGAGAGCTCGAAATGAGGACATATGTTGGGGCCGTATCCACGGTCAGACTGTCTCAGAGAACAATATTCTTCGAATCAGATGATCGTCAGTGACAAGGAAAAGAGTGAAAACCCTGAACAGTGGTCTCAACGATGTGTGAGACCGGCCTATCGGAGGCGTGGAAACACTGGTCGACATAACTAGGTCCCTCAATTGATAGCGAACTTGCATCTGAACACATTATCAGTCGACGTGATTTTCACCCGATCATCATATAGAGGTTAGTTTTTGAAATAACTAAACTGAACGGACCAAACCACTTGAACCCATGGTGTTAGATGACCCAAATATTTCAAGTACCAATTCAGATAACATACATGACATACAGTGAACCAATGCTATAAGCTACGATGGAGGGTAAACCGTTGTGGAATTTACCTAGTCAGTGATTCAAATCCTAAACTGAGTTTTTAAGAGCGTGTAGTTGAGGGTGCGTACATATCGTATCGTTGTCAGAATTGGGGATGAACTGCCGATGGAAAAGGGTGTCAGATGGATATAACCTTCACGGAAGCGCCGTACAGCTAATTCATCCTTGCAAGGAACCGAAAGCAGGATTCACCCATCAAGTCTCGACTGGGACTCGAACCCCTGGTGCATGATTTCAAGTCACACAAACCGCGACTTACTTGAGTATTCGGGTTGGCTCTCAGTAGTCTGCCTCGCGTCATTCGACGCTGGTCGAATGGTCATCATGGTGAGCTCTCAACCCTTCTATCCCGAGTTCGAATCCTGTTTCCACCGCCGGTTACTTACCCTGATTGGCAGCCTCTAGTTGGTTGAGACGCCCTTCCTGAAGTTCTGCACCACTGTTATTTCATGATAAAAGGAAGTAAATAAAGAGATTAAAAAAATAAAGACATGCCACTAATTCCTGCACCGTGTTTAGTCAGCAACTACTTGTTAAGCAAGCACACAGCTGTCCACACATATGTCGACTATTTTCCCAGTAGGGGTTTAATTCAAATACAGACATTAAAACCAACCTACACAGCTTGGTTGCGCGATCAGTTTTATGACTAGATTGAACTTGTTCATGAAGTTATTCATCAGGCAATGTCAATGTGAAACTTACCAACGAAGAAGACCGCGTCATAGAAATCGAATGCCCATACGAGTAACGAGGTTATTATCAAAAAACGGAGAAAGTTAGTCCACCTATATATATGCTACTTATTTCCACCAACCAACGAATTACAAGTGCTCTACTGTGTAGCGTTAAAGCAAAAACGAACCATTGATAGTCTATTAGTAGTGAGCACGATTCAAAACCATTCACCCTAGTTCCAGTCCCAGTGAATACGCTGTGCTGATGCTTTCTAAGGAGACAGGTGATTCAGCCGCGCATGCCATACACTATCCGTAATAAGTTCAGCATTATTGATACTTGATAAGTTATTTCGAAAATTGAAACAAGCATCTGGCTCTAAGGAATAAGTCAAAATATCTGCTGCTGACATGATTAGGAGATCCGGAACTTCACTACTCATTCCCAAATCGGTCCCTGTAATTCAGATTAGATATCCGGATTTCGAACAAAAACGATGATTTTTTCCATCAGTATCTCACGTGTCAACCTATAAAATCACCATTCAGCAGCGTTCGAAACCACTCCTCGAAATCAAAATGGTATCACATCTATTTTGAATTATAAAATAAAATGCTAAACCCTTAGTAGCTTCATCAACGAAGGTAACAGTATGTGGTTAGGTCTATAGGCTCTATGGAATGACTGTCGATGAGTTGTTACGGAATACCTACATCCTTCTTCTGGTTAGGTCATTAGATTTTGAGGCAGTATTCTGTGAATTCTCATAACAAAGTCAAACACGAAAGTTGATTGGACCTCGAAACTGAAGATAAAAAAGAATATGAACGTGTTTAGTTCCTTCATTTCTCGGTTTAGAACACGTACAGTGTGAGACCACCTGGCCATCAATGACACGCGAAAGAATGCTTAAGCATCAATACATTTTAGTAGGTCAAAAAGAGGCCTACACCTTTATCCCCTTCTGACTGATCATATAAGTTGGCATTATCAGACAACCCGTACGAGGGTACCGTTTGGTAATAATCCTTTAGTTAGCCCTAACCAGTCGAGAAAGGACTGTTTCTACTGCTATTGTAGACAAATATAGATTCTTTGTTTGGCTGACTGTCCTTCGGACTCCATCTTTCACGCGCAAACCTCAGGCTATCCGACCAATTCGCACTGGTAAGCACCAGACTGGAGTTTTGCTCTTGTTAGAGCTCATCAGTGGTGCATATCCTCCGCCGCACCCAGGATTTGAAAGCGGGCCCTTTCATCTCGAAGGTGTGTGTGCTACCACTGCCTGCCCAGTTAACTCCAAGCGAATGCCTCCCACCAAATCAGGTCTTCTCCACAGGATGGGGCCAACGTACCCACATTTTAAACCTGCTTCGAAGCTGCCGGGCTTTTCTGACTGTCATAGAAGACGACATCTTAACAAGCCTAACTCTGTGATTCGGATCAGCCCGGATGGGACCGGGTTGGCGTAGTGGTAACACGCACGCCTTCGAGATGAAAAGGGCCCACTTTTAAACCCTGAGTGCGGCGGAGGATATGCACCACTGATGAACTCTAACAAGAGCGAAACTCGAGTCTGGTGCTTACCAGTGCAGGTTGGTCGGATAGCCTGAGGTTTGTGCGTGAAAGATGGAGTCCAAAGGACAGTCAGCCAAACTAAGATTCATCAATCCCGCAAACTACTGGCAATTAGTTGCGTGATATATATAAAGATTGTTCGGAAAACAATTCATGGGTGAAACAAGGTAGTCAAAACATAGATAAGACTTGCATAATAGGAGACATGCAGTTGGAATAGATATAAAAATTGCAATAAACTGAGTTTTTAAGTACTGACTTATGTGCATCTTTACTAAATCAAATGTTAGTTGTCTCAGTATAAATATCTTAGGGACAAATCAAGTCAGATTCAGATAAAATTTATGAATTAAAAAACGTGGCTGATCCACACGGTCAACTTGGTATTCTCACGTGTTTTGTTTGCGAAATGGCCAAATTCGTGCTCCTGAAGCAATAATTTGATGGATTACTTTTTCACTATTCTTTCTCATAGTATCTCAATTTTGGTTCCCTTGTAAAATTAGCTCGAGGTTTGTTGATCCCGGACAATGAAGGAGTCTTACTATCTGGATCATCCACCGAAGGGCGAAACAAATCTGACTACCTGGAGACGGGAATAGCCCGCTCAGGAGACTATTCGGACATCGATGACAAGACGTACTGCGCCACAGGAGGACAGTACTCGTCGTTACGTACCTTATCCTCCTCAGGCGGTCTACTGCATCACAGGGGTCGTGGACAACGTGTTCCCTCGAGGTTAGTGTACATCCACGTACACTGAACGTATGTACGAATGTATGAAGTAGTGATTGTTCACTTTGTTCACTGTTATCACGTCTATTACCAACCTTCTCTCTCGATTTTACTTGCCCTGCTCTAGACTAACTAGGCCCGATTTTGGGCCAGAAGAAATGCTGGCTCATTCAGATATATCCGAGCTATCTGGCATATCTGAAAGGTCACGTGTGAGCCTGCATACTCCCCAGTCAGAGAGGGGTAAATTCCATGGTCCAACTCCAAGATTATCCCCGAGAAGACAATATTCCCATTCACAGTATACTGGTGGGGGCGATCCTGGCAGTGGTGTGGGTGGAATAACAGCTGGTGCTCCCGGTGGCCCCGTTAGTCGTGTTCCTGTTGACCTCCATCAACAGATCAGCCCAGAAAGTTCAAGCAAATCGGATCGTCCACAAGAGCCGGATGACACGAGCGACGATTTCTCTCTGAGACAGCGCCGACTGACGACAAGTCATCGAGATGAAGGACGACCAACCAAGGAGTCCAGTAGTTCAGAATGTGGATCTGGCATGGTCAGCACCGGTGGTATTGGTGATATTATGTACGGAAAATCAACTAACATCACTACGGGATCAAAAGAACATCATGGTTTGGCCCAAACCACTAGCGGTTCCAATTCAAGGGATGGCCGGAAGCCAAGACCAAGTATCGGTCACAAATTTTCCACGGTTCTCGGTCGGTCTCACAAAAGTAGTAGTACATCCAACTTAGGTAGGTGTTCAGCATTTTGTGAAATGCAGTGAACGATGAGTGTTTTAACAAACTAGTCATCTTTAATCGGAAATCCAAACAAAAACCATGCGCAATGTAGTCTAACGAGAATTCTTTAACTGGTGCCTAATCACAGCCAACTTTCTATCTAATCTGTTCTGAAAAAGTGGCATTTCTTTTGACTTACGAAACCATGCATCCAATGGAACTGTTTGACTATATGTTGGAGCATGTGGTTGATCAGAATATATCATTAAGTTCTTTATCTCATTCACATTAATAACACACAGGTTTTTGCCCTATTCCAGTCACCACCAGTAGGTTGTTGAGAATGCAACAATTATCCACGGTTTATTCCTGTCGAAAAAACCATGATATTTATCTGACAAGGAAACTATTCTGGCCAGTGGCATGCCATTCTTTGAGAAGGTGCTTCCTTTATTACGACACTACCTCCCTAATGAAAGATTATTGGATTTCAGATATCACAGATATTCCTAACTTGTTCAGGTCCAACTTACCGTGATCTAGGGGGGTATAGTAATTTTTATTCAACGTTAATGTGTTGTTTTCAGATGGCAGTCTTTTTCTAGGTGGATGAAGGCAGAGGGAAGCCTAGGCACGATAGGTCGTCTGGATCCAAATCTGTTTACTAGCCCAAGCCATTTTCGGATGGTTATTAGTATGGAATACAGTTATCCAATAACTTGGGCAGAAGAAAATCGCAGCTCTTCTGTCCAGTCCCTGATGTTGTCCAGATTTAAATAAACAGTTATACGTTTTTTGACACAATAACAGCGTTATTACTTGCCAAAGGTCCTGTATAACAGAATGATGGAAGGTTACACCAGTTTGACCGCTGTTTGTATTCAGCTGTCAGAGGTATGAAGTCATTGTCCAAATCAGGTAAGTTACGTTGTTGCCATAGTCTATGATTCGGCATTCAACTTCGAATCAAAATTCTCGCATGGCGCTTCACTTTTGTCCTCCTTTTGACCGATGAGAATGAAGTGGTTGTATGAAGATATGATAGGACTTGCATAACTTAATGCCATCGAGGCTATTATTTCTCTAGTTGTCGTATACTTCTCAATTCACCATCGAATGGGGTCTCGATGTTAATTCAATAATTATGCTCACAAACTGGCAATCGATAGACCTTTAAATTTTTCTATTACGTGTTATGGCTACTGATTATTATTTGAGTAACCAGCTGTCGAATATGTACAAATCAAGCTCGTATCGTGTTAGCTCGTTACAACAAAAATCTGCCATTGACAGATAAAAAGACACGGACCAGTTTTCAACGAAGCGAAGAAGTGCTTCCACATACGGAAACCCAGTACGATGAATTGAGTGCTGGTGAAAATGCACGTGGGCGACTGCAAACTCAGTTGAGTTTGAGGAGCGGAAAAATGGATGCGCAAAGCAGTGGGGAGGGAGCCGATTATGACACGTGAGTTATGTCTGCCTTGTCATCTACGGTACTACGCTTCAAATACGTTCAGAAATTTAGTCTCTTACCCTTTTATTTTCTACTGCAACGGCCGAAGCTTTATTCCGTTTTCCATGGCTTATTGAATACTGGTCATTTCATCCACCAATCGATACACGTAGGTCTTTTCAAAAGTTTGAATTTTTCAAATCCAGTGCTCTGTGTAAATCAGTTAAACCATTGATTCTTTCGGAAAATACTATGAAAGAAAGAGCTCATGTGGTTATTCATTGTGCAAGACTTTCTTCTGTGCTTAAAGCTCGTCCAATGCGTTGATGACTTCAAAGATATCCTTGATAGTGAAGTTCCAGTTCTTTCAGTGGTGTGCAAGCAATTTCGTCAAACGCCCTTCGGCTTTTTCCGTGGATCATGTACAACGCCAGAAAGCGGTGACTCGTGATGACGATACAGTAGATGTGAAACCTATTATCGAAGGAGATGGCTGTTTGGCTATGGAGGGAAAGGTGAAAACGCATAAAAAATGGTCGAAAGAATCGGAAAATGACTTTTTTGCTTTCTCCGGCCCGTTTCACTGAATGTCCAAACGTCTGCTAACACATTTTCATGTACAGAGTAGTTTGCTTGCTGAAATTAAGATGTATTGTATGCTCATCATCACGAACTCGCGATTTTCAACTCACCGTTGGAATCTAGGAAGGAAGCGCTGTACATCAGTTTTATTCAACCTGTTTGGAATCATCAGCAGGGTACGTGCACCTGGCCTCACCCGAACTGAACTCAAACATGGGGTGGACGGTTATGGGAACTACCTGAGCTGGTTCTCAGTGATTTATTTATATGAACACTACATGATACAGCGCCCTTTCGTAGCTAGATTTCCAATGTGTCAGACTGTATCCCGCGTGGCGAAAGACACTTGATGTATGAATTTTCTGTAGGGGCCTAAGTTCAACGAGGGTACTCCGTTAGCAACGACCTGGGGAACTTGGCTACTTAATCCACATAAAGATTTGGCCACTCGCGATTTTTTACCCGCCTACTCGTTCAGCTGAACTACAAAGCCATGCCAAAGGCCTTCGGGTAGTTAGCAAACGATTCTCACCATTTACTCGCTCAAATTACCTTGTCTCATGGCACCGGCCGCCGTGAAGTGCCCGAATCCCAATGGCGTGCTCTCGTAACTCATCTGGCAAAGCGCAAGTGATACAAAGGTGCGATTGGTGTCCATGCATCTCATCGGGCCCCATTCGGACTGAAAACTTTTACCCTGTGAAACAGTTCGACACTCATGAAATCTGTCAAAACTCTCTAGTTGTGCTGGCAATGCAACTACGAGCAAACTCATTCACCACAGAATAGGTTAACTAACAGTATTTCTCTGAACCAATGTTCTGTCACTTGCGGGCTACCTCTTTACCCCGTTCAGTTAACCGCTTTTTACTCCTCACTTCTTATAGCCGTGGTAGTCCAATATTGACGAGAAACGAATCACATGTGGGTGAGTTCGTGGAAGGTCTAGGACCTGGACAATTGGTTGGCCGACAAGTCCTCGGAATGCCCTGCCTTGGCGAGATTCAGTTGAGCTTTTTCGACCGGAAAGGTCATTTGGAAGTGGAAGTGATTCGAGCCAGAGGATTGCAACACAAAAACGCTACCAAACCCCTTCCTGCACCGTATGTGAAATTGCATTTACTTGAGGGTAAACAGTCTGTGGAGAAACTGCGCACAACTACACCGCCCAGACGTACATTGGACCCGCTTTATCAACAACAATTAACGTTTTCTGTACCCTACCATGGAAAGATCATTCAAGTACGTGATAAAAAATTTCAACTTCATTCAGTTTGAAGCCTCATATGCTTTCCTTAAAAATATCCAAATAAGGGCAAGCAGAACAGCGAGCAACTCCGGAAATTAACAACTGTTTCACATAAGATCATTACATTAGCATGCACGTGGAAAAGCGTGTGATGCGAAATGCATGTTTGAGTGACACTTATACTTGGTTGGAGTTACACTCTTCAACTTCCATTTCAAAAACAAATAGAGTCATCTTAAACCAAAGTTCGAGAAAGTCTTTCTGCGTCCGGTTCATAACCGGCATTCTCTTTTACTTATGGCTTGCGCCAACCTCACGATGGGCTCGGTGCCATTTGGATTTTTTTTTCATCTACTTCAAGGTGTTCTCTATTTGAGCCTAAGCATGAAACAGATTGAGTGAGGACAGTGAAACTGGGGTCCGCTTACAAACGATAGTACGGAGTGTTTGATTTATCTAAGTCCCACGCGTTCCCGTACATTCTAACCCGTGGTTCAACAACCTGTATCTCAAATATCCGCGATTGAAGGCAACAGGTACATCCGGTGTTTCACAAAGTGGCCTTAGGTGGAGGTCTGAGCAACTGAACGGTTGGAAAAAATTGAGTGAGTTGCAGTTCTTCCATGTTCATAGGCATAGCTCGTAAAATGTGACGTTTATTGTGGCCGGTCAAACTACTGTAAGTTATGGCACAGCGGCTGTTGACTCCATTGAGGAAGCTCCAGTTGTATCAGCCGGTCGTTGCTTGTCTGAATAATTTCTTTTTGCTCTACACGATTATTCTGCGAATAAAAATAGCACTTCTGAAGGTTTAAATTGCAAATTTCTGTGCCCTTCGTCATCATATCAAAAGGAAAGTACAATGTAGCTTTTGTCGCGAGAAATTGAATATTTCAGAATATAACTACTGATGAGCTTATGGTAGAATTTTATTGTTCAATAACACAGCGTAGTCGAAATCGTCGGTAGGTTGTCGACGTTTCGGTCACCACGGGTAACCTTTTTCAAGACTGGTTTCACAATCGAATGAAACTGCTGAGCTTCTCAGTAGCAATAATAGAAACTCAAGCCTCTAGGATTGTACACACTCGAGAACACCATGTACACGTCAGAATCCAGTAGCTGATGCTCCCTAATTTATGTGGTTTTGAAATGAATTAAACTGGTATTAGGTAATCCATGAGAGAAAATGTGAGGCTCACTAACGTGCACGGTTGTTCTGAGTACAAACTGAGTGTCGATAGATAGGCATAGGTGATGACATTTCAAGTAAACTTATATGTTGACGTATTCCTCGTCTCTCTTTCATCGTCCAGATCAGCATCTGGGGCGAATATGGACGAATGGAGAAAAAAGTCTTCCTGGGTATGTGTGAAGTTGTCCTGGACGACTTAGACCTACGGTCCGTGGTTTTCGGTTGGTACAAGCTGTTTGGAATGATCGCTTCCAATGCACACCATCACCATCATCATCACCACCGTCCACCAAACGTGACGCAATCGGAACTGGATAACAAGTGTTCCGCAGACGATGCAACAAGTTTAAGCTCTTCCAAGGGTCTCGAAGAAAAGGCCTGTTCGCCTCGCTTAGCCGGTGGACCGGGATCAAAGACACGCACGCGAAGTTCCATCAGTGGTGACCGTTCCAGAAGTAAATCAGTCAGTGAAAAATTGACATCTGGTCGAAAGTCTACCACAAAAGATCAACAGAAATCGAAAACCAGTCAAGACAATACACAGAAAACCGGTCACAAACATGGTCGATGAAATACGGCGATGTATGTAACTGATTTGTCAATGAAACGACCCATTCAAGAAACGAAGTGACAGAAAGCTGAATATGCACCTGTCTGCTTTGCAAATCGGAATATCTAAACCCATTTATGCAAATTACCATAAGTTCAAAATCATGCCGGAATGTGGCGCAAAGAATATTGATCAAGTTTATCACTTTGCCTAACTCGCATGTCCCTCCTCCACTACATCTGTTATCCACTCGACCCTTTACGCGAACAAATGAAAGGAAAGTGCAGACAAATCATAAGTGTGAACCATGAAGATACTACTGCCGCAATATTATTTTATAGCCTCAAAGATGATATACTGACGGAACATGCCTGGTATCAATTTCGTTGATAACTGACCTCAACTCATGTCCAACTGACCCGTACCGACGACTTTGGACCATGAGAAATCAAAATTCCGATTCGATGGATCTTCCAGAAGAAATGTGATGCTTGTTATTCTTGATCCTCAAGCAGCTTTTTTCACGATACACTCCGGTCACTCACTGAGTTCAACAATTCCTACTATGACTGGTTTGGGCTTATAGGAAACCTACACTACCCTGGCAAAAAACTGTAAAGCCTAAACCATCTTCTGACTTCATCGGCCTTCAGATGTCACACACTAAGAAGTGCTCCTAGGTGGAGAATGAGTACTTCGTTTCCTCACCGTTTAGAACGTCTAAAATTGGATCCCTACTCGGGATTCTTGAGGGTATTTGTTCAATAGTTACACTAATGTACACACACATATATACACAAACATGGATGAACACGTGTTGGTAGCTGGTATGTCTACCATTGTTGTCCTTTTCACCTCACTAAACGCCAAACAATTACTACCTTCCCTTGCTCTTACCTTCATCATCATTGATCAGCCATATTCGAAGCCCCATGTGAAAATTGATCAAGGGCAGGAAGTGACACTGGCCGTAGTTGTAGCTGTAGTAATAGCAACTATGCCATCCATTTTGACCTCAGCCATTTGCAACCGAAAAGTGCTTAGATCTCTATATACAAACAAATGGATGCACGCAAATGAACGAACGCACGAATAAGCAAATACACGAATAACCGTACGTGCATGCACACACGCGAGTGTACAATACAAAGTAAAAATGTTATCTGAACTTCTACATTCCATCACACTTCGAAGACACCTCGACACGCTCCACGCTCCTGGAAAGTTGAAGTGAGTTTCGTAGAAAACTCTATCCGTTTGTAAGTGTGCAAAACAGTTGACTTAAGTAGACCAATTAATATGACATACCGGGTAAAATGCACTACATTGTGTTTATGCACACACACACACACACACATACACACACACGAAGACAAATAAAAACTACAGTATGCTTACTACCGCAAATACGGGGCCAACAAAATTAATAATACACACTTTCTCTTCCAATATGCCTGTTTATCCTCTGGTCTGCTCCTGTCTGTCCGTCTTTCTCGTTGCCCGCATATTGGCCTCATCATCTGTTTGTCTGTTTGTTTGTATGTTTACTCTATTCTAGTGGGAATAACCACAAGTACAACGTTTGCTGATCACATGACATTGTCTGACTCTTGTTAATAGCCGTATACTCTACGCATACGAAATCAGTCTTCGAGTGGCTAAGATTTTGAGGCAATACTCGTTGACGAGTTCAGACCCCATGTTAGTTCACGATGCACCATTGAAGTCTGATGATTACGCGGCAAAACGTGGTTACTTTCTCATTTTAAAAGTGCCAATATTTCTAACTGAATCCTATTCAGAAACACTGTCCATCTCTTCATCTCTTCCACTAACTTGAGCCATTCTGTTATTGTATGGTCAGTAACCCCTTCATGTGAGTGACTACTTCTGCACGTACCCACCGTTTATGAGTCTATTTCATTTACCAGTTCTTTCCACAAAGCAAACATGCTCATTCTCGCGTGATTAATTACTGGCAGACTAAAGCATCAGCAGAAGTACATGCAAACCTATGCAGAAAGACGCTTACTAGAATACACGACAGAAAGCTATCTGAAAAACTTTCGCCGACTGAATCTCCCTCTGCATTCATCCATCTGTCCATCCATCCATCCATCCATCCCCACATTTCTTCATTCATCCACTTATTGATCCATTTTGGAAGTCCACTTCATTCTTTTTGAGAAAAAAGTCATACAAGAACTTGGTGATGGCCCAACAAACGGCTCTGTCTGCATTGTGTTAATCTTTGTTACAGATAAAAACTTTTAAACATGATTGTGCTCACGGGGTTACTGTATATCCCCGCTACTTTTTCCCTGGTGCCCAGCTAGACCACACCTCTTTGATCCTTTTTTTTACCAAAAAAAAAACCAATCCTCGCAACCCAAAATTACTCAAATCTTCCCGATCTGCTTCCCTTTTCCTTCGACACCTAGACCTTCAACTTCCAAAAGTCGATATCCCAAACCCAAATCCAACTAGTCCATTTCACAACAATAACAGCCACTCTCTTTTTCTCCTAAAGTAAACCCTGCTATTTTTCACGCTTGAATGAAAATCAATAACTGTCTGCCTAACTGCTGAAGCACTTGCGTAACTGAAGGCACAGTTGTATTGGTTATTGCCACAAGATTCGTTCATTTCCTTTGAAATTCTCCCCTTTTTCACCGGTAAACTTTGAACCATCTTACGGATAGCAAGACTTATCTCAGTTTATTTATAACTAGTCAGTAAATTTATACGATAATCACTGTAGAGTGTAGTCAAGATTTCTCCCCTCATTCCGAAGTTTAACGACACCAAAAGTGAGTGTAACATGATATAAGTTCAGTGTGGACCGAGAAAGGGTCCTCGGTACATCTCCGCCACTAATCAACGAAGAGAGGTGTGTACTTTCTTTTTCTGCTGCATTCACAAATTCAACTCACCGCTGCATCCAGAACAAAATAGAGAATTAATAAGACTAGCGATTTACTGAGTAAGCAGTACTTTTACGGCTGGGAAGCAAGTCGAATCAGTCATTGGAACTCCATCGATAGCACACTCCATTGCGGACAAAGTACTGTCTAGGTCAAAGATAAACTGACACGCAGAGAGTGGGCTGGGGTGAATGTAGAATAAGGCGGGTGAGACAGGCGAGTCACTTGAACAGTCGATCAAAGTAATGTGGATCATGGCACAGCACGATCATGCAAGTAGAAGAAACCAGCAGTCAAAAGAATACCTCATGTCGATTACTGACATTTGTGCTCTTTGTGAAACTCTTATTTACCAGCCGCGCCTCGGCCGTATTGATGAAGCGTCATTCACTTTCGATTCAGAGGATCGCTCCTATTAAATTGTGACGGAATCGCATCCGCTGCATGAGCAGACATTTAGCCGAGCTAAAAGCAGATAATACCGAGTCAGTACATGACGAATACTGTCCGTGTTAGATAGGGGAAACCAGGGTTTGGGTAAATGCGTAAGCAAGCGATAGACTCTACTGGACATGAGCGCGTGTTTGCCTGCGCTTGAAGCAAAACAGCTATAGAATGCCAAAATAGAAATGGTTGTTTATGAACCTGTCCGACAGACAGACAATTTGAGTCAAAAGGCTGACGAAATATTGGGCCTACTGAGTGAGATTTGCAAACTAAAATTGAGCTGAACAAAGGTGTACAGTGAGATAGTTCTCAGTTCCACAAAAACCCAAGTTCAAGCTGCAAACAGCCCTAAAAGAGCGTCATTTCTACCATCGGTGTTTTGCTATGGCACGATTCCTACCTTAATAGGCACTCGTAAAAATCAAAATCAGACTTAATATATTCACATTTGCTGCAAGATTTTTCCTCTACTAAGAGGAGATATCGTGACGACCCTTCTTCATTGTGTACTACATCATAATAAAACTCCCATAACAACAGTGTGAAAGATATGCTAAAGTGAGAACAAAAATTGAGGGTAAGAATCTCGCCAGAAACTTGTATTCAAAAAAGAAACCAGAGCAAACTGAAATAGGCAATATCGTTCACTCGATGACATAAATGACTATCTTCAGAGTTGTGTTTGTAATCAGAAGCAGGAGGACACGTAATTGATGCGTTCCGTTTATTCGTGAGAATGTAGTTGCAATCAGACCACAGCCGACGAGTAAGCCGTAAGTAAACAAGTGATTGACCAAGTAAGTAGAAGTGCTAAGCTACAGGTCTGTCCAGAAATCGCCGTCAGGTTATGGGCACGGTTACCCAGATTGTTCACAGATCGTGATCGAGAAAAACAAATGTGATGCCCTCAAAACCGCCGAGTGGACAAGGTTCAAATGGTCTGAGGGAGCGAGCTTGTCTCGGTAGTCACGGTTGCAGTGGGACTCATTGCCGTAAACAAATCCGGTTAACCGAATGGGAGAACTGGCACACGGGTATGCGCGAGCCACTTAATGCTCACGTACGCATCGACTAGAAAATTACGTCATTCAGTGAATGTCGATCTGCAGTCATTTTGCTAACACAGAAAATCAGCAGCGCTAGGCGCAGAGAGATGTTCGATCGATCAAAACGCGTTAGTAACAAATATGCTTCACATCGGGTTTTGGAAAGTATTCGAATCGGCTCGCAGCAAAATGGCAATGTTTTATCTAATTGTGAATCCTGTGCAGTCGTTGGGTTCACAACACAGCGATTAAAACAATAAAGTATCAAATTAACTGTGACACAAGGATAGAAACCAAGGGTGATGCGTGGAAAATACGATGTATTTTGGAGGGATTTTGTAAGCAATTAGGTGGTTGCTACACATTCAGTCATCATTACACGACCAAATAACGGAAGCGGTGAATTTATGCACAAAAACGAATCAGCAAACGGGAATATGACCCAAGTAGTAAACAGAGTTACGAACTGAAATGGTATTTCAAAAAGTGTTTGAATTTGAAATGAACTGTCTGAGTTTCTCTAAAGTATGAACGTTTGCTCACAGACAGGTGAACAACTGGATTTTATTGGGGATAAATGTGTACATTCTATCCAGTAAAATCGAGATCATCTCAGCTTGGTCAAATCTCGACATACAGTGGAATTGCTGATACTGCTCTCAGTAAACAATAGTGTCTATTGTACATATTTGGCAACTGAAAAAAATATCAGCCTAATAAATTGGAAGTCGATTGTAGATCAAGATTTCGACTGAACTGAGGTGATCCCGAATTTTTGGACAGACAGTATATATGCATTCACGCGTAAACGAGTAAATTCAATCGATTTAAGGATCGATCAGTCAGTAATTTCCCAGCTGTCGCATGATTAAAGACCAATGACAAGCAGGCTGCTGTCTGTACATGAAGACGGTATGCACTGGTTGTCTTCGCAGTACTCGTGGGTTTTGCCAGACACAATACCCAGTTTTCCTAAAGACGATCGATTTTCGCCACGCTTCCTCACGGATCGTGCCACATGCTAACTCATACTCCGCAAGTTCTCGCTTTCTAACTTGTCTACTTATTAGCCATCGCCGTAAAACGTTTCCCGTTTCGAATATTTTTGCATATGGGTGAACTAAACGATAAAAAAGTTTGGGACCGAAAAAATTCAGAAATAATGAGCCGCCGGACGCAACGTTACCCCCATCGAGGATCGAATTCCTATGCAACATCCAGCGTAACTTTCCCAGGGAACAGTTCGTGCGTACGCGTGTGCGCCAACGCTTTTCACCAAAATCAGCGCGTTATATGGCCACCGCAAGGTAGACGCGTGTTTGCCATATGTAACAAGTGCCCCAACCAACGAAGCCTACTAAGCTGGATACGCTGTGATAGAACATTCTATGAACTAATACATAATACTCGCTTTCTGACCTCAGCATTGCCCACCCAATTATTGCATCCAATCTAAGCGATACTATGCAAACATCGATGGCGCGGTGTTGCATCCTAACTCGATTAGACGCCATTATAATTTTTGTATACAACCGAACTACACGCGCTTAGAAGCAGTTACTACCTCCCTACCCAACATCCAAAATGGGTCATAAGGCCGCTGAGAATTGAATTCAAACATCTGATCCAAGAGAAACCTAGAATACAACATTTAGTAACAATAATTCTTATCCATTTTCTCTCTTTATTTAAACTGTCAATTGGTCATTGTATTATTACGCAACAATACATTTACAAAATACTGAAAACAAACCTGTTTCGCAGTGTTTTCTTGATGTGCTCTGTAGAATGCTTCAGTCCATTCATTAGCAAGCCATCGTTATTTTCATTGAGCCCCCCAAGACGGTGATTCGAGAGATGTGTGCATGGTTTGTGCCACTCCATTTTGTACAGTGACCAGAAACGGTGCGCGATGTAAGCACGATTGGCACTATATTACTTCATCCTTCCGCCCTTTCAAAATTTCTGCTTTCGAAACAACTAACCAAACAACCAACAAACCAGCTGATCAACAAACCGATCAACCAATCAGCCAACCAAATGTCCATCGAATCCTCCGGTAAAACATCTTTCAAGTAATTTATGGACAAGGCCTCATTCTGACCTTGTTTTGAGAATACGCTGTCAAAACCATTCTGAACAGCCTGTCCACACTGAAGCGATTTCGTATCACAAAATTTGTTAGATTAGTTCATTTGTACATTTGCTGGTGAAAATTAGACGGAATTTCAGTATCCTCTGTAATCATCGGGACCGCTGCACTCTGTTTCTGTAGAAAAATGTTCACGCTATTTGTGGAAAGTGTTTACGTTGAGAACCGGAACATCGGAAATAGGGTCCCTCCAAACATTGTTCGACCTTAAACAATGCTAGTTTTTGACAGGAGTAGATGCCTTTGAATCCAGAAGTTAGCTCGTGCTACGTGTGATGTAGTTCAGTCGATGGTCGTGCTTACATTTTGATCTGCTATATCACCCAACCATGTGTGTATCTCCAGCCTTCTACAAGAAATTTACTCATGTCATTGATACTGAATAAAATGATACCCCATAACGCCCCAAACAGCGTAGGATAGGCCTGTATAGAACGACCTTACGCAGAAAGTCGATGATGGAAGACAGGAACCAAGAACCACGGGAAAATACTGTTTTGTGTTGTAGTCACGAAAAATATGGTAGTCTGAAATAGCGTAGTTTAGTATGTAGTTGTATAATATCGTACAGTGTAATATGGTATAATATGGTTTTGCTAAGAGCATTGTAGTGTAGTTCAACGAGGTGTATAGACGTTTACCGAGGTACAGTATGATTAGGATAGTATAGTAATCTATAAGTTCATATGTTGCACTTTGAGTAGATCTTTCGCATCGATCCAACACCAATTTCATGTCCATATTCATTCTGGACGCGGTCGCTGTTGTCTGCATGGTAATTGGACTGTCAGTTGGACTCGCCCTTGTTCTTTGCTCATTCACTGGTCGTCTAGTCTGTACGCATGCGCACCTCAAGCAACCACACCTAGTTAGAATCTGTTCTCCAGTCAACTCGGCTTTGGCATTTAATCCCACGTGCTTATCGATCCAATTTCATCTTGGTCACACCCGACCATCGTTAACACTTGCTTGTGTGGATGGTTTGGCTGAGTCACGCGTTTGCGTTCACGTTTGCGTTGTTGCCCGTTATGCCGTTGCACCGTTCCAGATCCGGTGTTGAAGATACGCGTGTGTAATTCGTGCCTTACTTTGCACTGCATGTGGAATAAAGAGACACAACATCTGGCGTCGTGTATACTGAGCTTGCGGTATGGACTTGCGAATTCCTCCTCCGACACCTTATCGGTGCGATCCAGTAACACGCTCTATCAGCAGTGCATGGATTTAGTGGGAAATATCATTCAAGAGCTATTTGGATTTACTACCAGTAGCTGAAACTTGTTCTGAAAGTCCGAAACTAAAATTGCTACACCACCCTCTCGGCAACAAAGGTTAGCGTCAATTTGACGTATTAGACCTCCAGCCTCTGAACTCCTTGGTCAAGGCCCTGGATGTATTGGATCAGTCATGGAGACCTCGTACCAACGTGTTTACATCACGCTTTCAAATCTGTCAGTTGATGCAAGAATCGGCGGAAACACTTGAAGATTTTCTACATCAGCTTCGCAACCACGTGCGTTCATGTGAGTATACCAGTGTGCCGAAAAATAAAATCGAGGGCGTTATGGTAGTACAACAGCTTATTTCCAATGTGGCCGACAGTCGCATACGGGAGTATCTGTTGACCGAAGACCCAGCTACACTCACGTGGGACCTGACCGTTGAAATCGCTCACACTAACGCTTTATCAAAGAAACAGTCCAAAACGTTTATTGTTTGCCCACAAACTCATGGTATTTCCACAATCCACAAGTACCGTCCTAAAACTGGAATACTATAGAAATGCTTTCGCAGTGGGAGTTCCCAACACAAAGCCAATTTTCCCACGTACCCAGCTTGCAATGCGGAGTGCAAAGCTTGTGGTAAGCGAGGGCATTATGCCCGTTGTTGTCGTTCCGATACAAAATCCCGAATGAGTTCATCTGATTCAGACATTCCTTTGCCAGTATCGCCAGCTACAAACGTTTCTTTCTGTTCGTCGCGTTCCGTTCAGTTCTTCCCGTACAATTGCATCTGAACCTGAACTCCCCTCATCCGATATTCGTATAGTACCTTTTGTTTTCCAAGTCCGCGAGGCTATTATTGACATTGAATTAGTTTCTGCATGTCCGGTTACTTTGGTGCTTTCTAGCTTTGACGACCAATTTGTATGAGCTTTCATTGCGCCCATTCGATTAAAAATTTGACAGTTGTACTGACCCTACCGTTAATATTCGTGGTTATGTTATTGTTACCCTACAAGTGGCTGATAGCTCTTCTTCTGTGGTCGTTTATGTTTCCGCCAAGGATACAAGTCCTTCACTGGGCCGAACCGCTATGGTTGCATTGAACATTTCCCCTACTGTGTCTCGCATGCGCATTACGTCAGTCGGTACCCACACATTACAAGTACACAAGCCAATATTGTTCGGTTCATCAATCAGGCGAATCTCTGTTGTGAAACGTTCACTCACGAAATCCTTGGAGACAGCACCCAACATTTACACAGTGGTCTAACCAAATGTAACTCTCTCGCTGCTACACGTTCCCCCTTTCGATCCATACCCTCTCGTATTGAGATTTAAAAAAAACCTTCCGTTCCATATCTGGCCCAAATTCTCACAAACCGGGCACGAGCATCGGTAAAATTTCTGGACAATTTCGATATGTAATCGTTTTTTTCATCCCATTGATTTGATGAGGTGCCAAGTGTAAATATTTCTATACTGAAATGCGGATGTCGGTCTACGCAAAAGTCTGACCAAATACAAATACGACTGCAAATGCAGATACGCCAGTGACTGCCATCTACGATGAAGACAGTCCGACCTTTGCAAACACTGACGTTTCCAACATCGGTTTACGTAAGATATTATCTCAAATACAGGACGGTAAGGAAACATGCATTGCCTACGCATCTCGGGAACTTACCAAAATGGACGCGAGATATTCTGCAGGGGAGAAGAAGGCCTCAGTACGTGTTTTGGCCTGTAAAAAATAGGTGTTTTTATATTCCGTGGAACATTCACGCTTCGAACCGACCATTTAGCCTTGAGGACTCTACTTATCCGTGAAAATATTGATCTTAGGCCAATACGCATTCATCAATGGTATGCCCGACCGTTTAACTACAGTCTCGAATTCTCTCCCAACATTTTAGGCTTGTAGGGTAACAATAACATAACCACGAATATTAACGGTAGGGTCAGTACAACTGTCAAATTTTTAATCGAATGGGCGCAATGAAAGCTCATACAAATTGGTCGTCAAAGCTAGAAAGCACCAAAGTAACCGGACATGCAGAAACTAATTCAATGTCAATAATAGCCTCGCGGACTTGGAAAACAAAAGGTACTATACGAATATCGGATGAGGGGAGTTCAGGTTCAGATGCAATTGTACGGGAAGAACTGAACGGAACGCGACGAACAGAAAGAAACGTTTGTAGCTGGCGATACTGGCAAAGGAATGTCTGAATCAGATGAACTCATTCGGGATTTTGTATCGGAACGACAACAACGGGCATAATGCCCTCGCTTACCACAAGCTTTGCACTCCGCATTGCAAGCTGGGTACGTGGGAAAATTGGCTTTGTGTTGGGAACTCCCACTGCGAAAGCATTTCTATAGTATTCCAGTTTTAGGACGGTACTTGTGGATTGTGGAAATACCATGAGTTTGTGGGCAAACAATAAACGTTTTGGACTGTTTCTTTGATAAAGCGTTAGTGTGAGCGATTTCAACGGTCAGGTCCCACGTGAGTGTAGCTGGGTCTTCGGTCAACAGATACTCCCGTATGCGACTGTCGGCCACATTGGAAATAAGCTGTTGTACTACCATAACGCCCTCGATTTTATTTTTCGGCACACTGGTATACTCACATGAACGCACATGGTTGCGAAGCTGATGTAGAAAATCTTCAAGTGTTTCCGCCGATTCTTGCATCAACTGACAGATTTGAAAGCGTGATGTAAACACGTTGGTACGAGGTCTCCATGACTGATCCAATACATCCAGGGCCTTGACCAAGGAGTTCAGAGGCTGGAGGTCTAATACGTCAAATTGACGCTAACCTTTGTTGCCGAGAGGGTGGTGTAGCAATTTTAGTTTCGGACTTTCAGAACAAGTTTCAGCTACTGGTAGTAAATCCAAATAGCTCTTGAATGATATTTCCCACTAAATCCATGCACTGCTGATAGAGCGTGTTACTGGATCGCACCGATAAGGTGTCGGAGGAGGAATTCGCAAGTCCATACCGCAAGCTCAGTATACACGACGCCAGATGTTGTGTCTCTTTATTCCACATGCAGTGCAAAGTAAGGCACGAATTACACACGCGTATCTTCAACACCGGATCTGGAACGGTGCAACGGCATAACGGGCAACAACGCAAACGTGAACGCAAACGCGTGACTCAGCCAAACCATCCACACAAGCAAGTGTTAACGATGGTCGGGTGTGACCAAGATGAAATTGGATCGATAAGCACGTGGGATTAAATGCCAAAGCCGAGTTGACTGGAGAACAGATTCTAACTAGGTGTGGTTGCTTGAGGTGCGCATGCGTACAGACTAGACGACCAGTGAATGAGCAAAGAACAAGGGCGAGTCCAACTGACAGTCCAATTACCATGCAGACAACAGCGACCGCGTCCAGAATGAATATGGACATGAAATTGGTGTTGGATCGATGCGAAAGATCTACTCAAAGTGCAACATATGAACTTATAGATTACTATACTATCCTAATCATACTGTACCTCGGTAAACGTCTATACACCTCGTTGAACTACACTACAATGCTCTTAGCAAAACTATATTATACCATATTACACTGTACGATATTATACAACTACATACTAAACTACGCTATTTCAGACTACCATATTTTTCGTGACTACAACACAAAACAGTATTTTCCCGTGGTTCTTGGTTCCTGTCTTCCATCATCGACTTTCTGCGTAAGGTCGTTCTATACAGGCCTATCCTACGCTGTTTGGGGCGTTATGGGGTATCATTTTATTCAGTATCAATGACATGAGTAAATTTCTTGTAGAAGGCTGGAGATACACACATGGTTGGGTGATATAGCAGATCAAAATGTAAGCACGACCATCGACTGAACTACATCACACGTAGCACGAGCTAACTTCTGGATTCAAAGGCATCTACTCCTGTCAAAAACTAGCATTGTTTAAGGTCGAACAATGTTTGGAGGGACCCTATTTCCGATGTTCCGGTTCTCAACGTAAACACTTTCCACAAATAGCGTGAACATTTTTCTACAGAAACAGAGTGCAGCGGTCCCGATGATTACAGAGGATACTGAAATTCCGTCTAATTTTCACCAGCAAATGTACAAATGAACTAATCTAACAAATTTTGTGATACGAAATCGCTTCAGTGTGGACAGGCTGTTCAGAATGGTTTTGACAGCGTATTCTCAAAACAAGGTCAGAATGAGGCCTTGTCCATAAATTACTTGAAAGATGTTTTACCGGAGGATTCGATGGACATTTGGTTGGCTGATTGGTTGATCGGTTTGTTGATCAGCTGGTTTGTTGGTTGTTTGGTTAGTTGTTTCGAAAGCAGAAATTTTGAAAGGGCGGAAGGATGAAGTAATATAGTGCCAATCGTGCTTACATCGCGCACCGTTTCTGGTCACTGTACAAAATGGAGTGGCACAAACCATGCACACATCTCTCGAATCACCGTCTTGGGGGGCTCAATGAAAATAACGATGGCTTGCTAATGAATGGACTGAAGCATTCTACAGAGCACATCAAGAAAACACTGCGAAACAGGTTTGTTTTCAGTATTTTGTAAATGTATTGTTGCGTAATAATACAATGACCAATTGACAGTTTAAATAAAGAGAGAAAATGGATAAGAATTATTGTTACTAAATGTTGTATTCTAGGTTTCTCTTGGATCAGATGTTTGAATTCAATTCTCAGCGGCCTTATGACCCATTTTGGATGTTGGGTAGGGAGGTAGTAACTGCTTCTAAGCGCGTGTAGTTCGGTTGTATACAAAAATTATAATGGCGTCTAATCGAGTTAGGATGCAACACCGCGCCATCGATGTTTGCATAGTATCGCTTAGATTGGATGCAATAATTGGGTGGGCAATGCTGAGGTCAGAAAGCGAGTATTATGTATTAGTTCATAGAATGTTCTATCACAGCGTATCCAGCTTAGTAGGCTTCGTTGGTTGGGGCACTTGTTACATATGGCAAACACGCGTCTACCGTAGCGTGCCCTATTCATCGTTGCTCCTACGGATTCGAAAAAGCCATATGGAGGCCAACAAATGACGTGGTTTCGAGAAAATATATTGGAAGCTTAGGATATTTAGTTGGTTTAGTTCTTCGTGGTTGGGGTCCAAAAGAACAGTCACCCAGTTGGTTGGAGAAATTGAAGAATATGGCAGCAAAATGTGAACAATGGCGGTCGTGTTTTCATCATCTGTCGGACCACAAGATTGATCGAAATGAGTTTGCTTATTTAGACTGTGTATTTCGTGGTGGCTACTGAGGCGTACTATTCTTTTTCGCGCCCCTGTAGGTCCACTCTCTGTCCTTCCTCTTTGTTACTTATTTCTAGTTCTACGTGCCATATGGTGAGAAAGTGTAGTGATTCGAGTGTCTCCACAGGCGGTCCAGTGTGCTTACTTGTCGTTTGCAGTATCCAGCCGATCGGGTAAAGCCGGACCGTAAATGTTATACGGCGTAGATACAACGAAGTCGCCTTATGATTGGTCAGCACGTTATCTGCCAATAAGCTTGCCCCTATGAGTGAGCACGAAACAAATGTAACAGAATACATTCTTGCTGTTCTTGTCTGGTCTTTTCGTTCTTCCAGTGTTTGTATTCCGGGTCCAGTCTACTTCGTTACCTACGATTGGCCAGTTAGATACGATTCTTACACTTGGAGTCGCGACATGGAGTCACTGGCCATTGAACACGAACTTGCACAGTAATCCATCCGAAATCGAAGAATGAGTCGAGCGGTTTGAGCTTTGGCACAGTATTCGTAAAGCAGCTGAGCAGGACTAGTCGGCTTTATTCCTCACTGCGGGTGGTCGTGATTTGTATTCGTTGTTGAAGAACTTTGCATACCCCGATGCGCCCACAAAACTAACGTGTGAGAAACTGAAAGAACTTCTGCTGAACCATGTTATGCCAGTCAATTTCCAGGTCACCGAACGCGCAAAATTTATTTCACTAGTAACAGGACAAAATGTGTCTTGTCACAAATTCATTCTACAACTGAATCAACAGGCTGTCTGCTTCAGCTATGGGGATCAGTTGGAGGAGATGCTTTGCGATCGACTAATCTCCGGAATCAACAACATTGCGCTACAGTAGCGCTTGCTGGAACAGAAGAGCTTGAACTTTTCAAAGGCTTGCACAATCTGTGAGTAATTTGATGACGAGCAGTCCACAGCCACACCCGAGTCCACAATTTTGTTTCAATAAAAGACGTCCAAGTCAAAGCACCCGCGCCGTAACCACCAAGCACATGTCAACCAGTCACGCCACTCCGATGCTGCCGTGTCTCCCAAACCGGTGAACAGATGCATGTTATTCAGAGATTACCATTTCAACGTACCGATTCTGCCGAGCCATATGTCATGCATGCGGCAAAACTGGCCACATACGAAAGATATGCCGGGGATCCGAGTGCAACATGATAGAGGTGACCGGAATGAATAAAACCGAAGATACCAAACCCAAGTTTCGAGTCCAGCATTCCTGAGAAGGCGCTGAAGGTGATTTCTCCCTGCACAACCATAAAACCTACTGATATATGCATTCAGGACGTAACCGGCCACCACCTTACGCTGTTGGGTGAAACGACCTTGATGGCACAATGCAAGCAACAGAGGCATGTGTAATAGTCGTAATGAACTGAATTGACAGTTCGTATTGAAATTGCCCCCACCCAGAACTACACGAACGGAAGTAGCAAGAAGACAAAGGCCGCGAAATAGAAGGTTAATTTTATTGCAGAGCAGGTTTGCATAAAATATGTTAAATTAGAGAATATAATTGGTAAACTCAAAGATGACCAATCACAGCGAGCTTTTGTCGGACTTGTCCGCGGCGATCCTGATTTGTTGAGGCTCAACCGTGTACGTGATTACGAAGCTGTACCTAGCCGTATCACATGTGACAGCTGTTGAATCATCACAGTAGGCTTCAGTCCGCTTCCTGATTTCAGTTGATAGTCCGTCTATTCTGGGATTGAATGCATTACGAGCCATGAGCCACTTACTTTCATTTCACACAGCGTCAGCCACTCCGGTGATTCTTCAACAGCTAGTGATACAAAACTCAAACAGTGGTGGTGCAATGGCGATGGATCCGGTGCAGCTCGAAGTAGATGGTTATCCGGTGTTCGTCAAACGAAGAGTGCTGCCGCACGGTCAAAGAGAAGGTAATCTGTAAGCGCTGAATCAAATAGAGCAGAAGGGTGTGATCACTCCAGTCAGTTCTTCGTCTTGGGCGACTCCGATAGTTGTAGCAATGAAAAGAGATGAGAAAACGCCATGTGTTTGGGGGGACTAAAGACTCACTTTGAGTCCACGACTACGAAAACGTCTGGCGACTACTATGGAACCGGAATATTTTATGAAATCCATGCTCGGCAGTACATATTTTTCGAAGATCGATCTCGCTGACGCATACCTACAAATTCCGCTGCTCCTGGAATCGAGACCGCTTACCACCATCAATACCCCTTGGAGCATGTTTCAGTACAATTTCCTACCCTTCAGATAGCATGTTTCGTCCGGCATTTTTCAGGCTGCTATAGACCAAGTTATTGAAAATTTGACCGGTGTAATGGTATATCAAGATGATGTAATCGTCATCGGTACGTCAAAAGAGAGACGATAATCGGTTGAAGCAGACCCTGGAACGATTTGTAGCCAACAATGTTCTGATCAAGCCTTCAAAATTCAAATTCGGTGTCCGGGACTTGAGCTTCCTCAGGTTCACGGTAAACGTCACTGGATAACAGTCAGACCCCGATCGTTTCAAACCTATTGCCAAAATGGAGTCATTGAGATCGACCCCTTGGTTGTCTGCAATAATATTTCAGGTTCATACTGAATTTCGCAACGAAGACGCAGCCGTAGTTCCTCGCCCAGTCATCCAGTGTGTGGTAGTGGACGGACCAATGTGAGTGAGGCCTGCGAGACCTCATTAACAGTAATTTTAAACGTCCAACGTTAGCCCATTTGTACCATCCAAACACGCTGTGCGATTCACGGATGAATCTGAGGTTGGAATCGGTGCAATTCTTGAACAAAATGGATGCCCGATCATCTATATTTCTTGACTTCTGATAGCTGCTGAGAGAGGATACTCGCAGACACTGAAAGAAGCACTGGCAGTATTCTGGACGGTACGACGTCTTCATAAGTACCTGTTTGAGTTAAAGTTCACAATTTTCACGGACCACCAAACGCTACAGTTTCTATTCGACCCGAATACGTCCTTTGACATGTCCACAGCTGTCATGATGAGCCGATGGAGTATTACCCTGGCTGCATACAACTACGATATCCTATGTCGGCTTGTTAAAGCAATCTAACACGCTGATTTTCTATCATGATTCTCGAAATCCGCTGCACCTGAATGGTGTAATTTCATGCCCCTGGGCGCTTCTGAGTGGTGGAAGAAGTTAGTAAATACACTAAAGGGTATCAATCGTTAGTAATTTCTGCTATCAAGAAAGCCTGGCAACCTGAGGTGAAACGAAAGTATCCACAGTTTTTCATGAATCGAAGGAACTATGCATACAACCTGACGGAGTACTGTGTCGTGGTGACCGGTTGGTCATGCCTTATCCCCTGCGCGGAACGGTTCTAGAATATCTGCATAAAGGTCACCTAGGCGTGGAGAAGATTAAGTCTCTGGCTCAGCAAGTGTGTTGGTGGCCTACGGTGGATTAGGACATATGTACAGCGGCGACGAACTGTGATGCGTGTCTACATTGAGCGAAGTCGAAGCCGAACAACTGGAACCCGAGGCCCAGCAGCTTCATGCCATGGCAACGTACACACGCCGATTTCTGATGCTCGTTCTCGAACAAATACCATGCCCTCGTATTGATCGATTCATATTTCGAATGGTCTGAAGTATTTTTACCATCAACGCCAACCACGTCATTTGTAATAAAGGCTCTGAGGAAGTGCTTCAGCTGGGAAGGTATTCTACGAGTGCTCGTCACTGACAGTAGTTCCCAGTTCGGTGAATCTGAGTTGAAATGTTGATTGGATAGTATTGGCTGTCGACATCTTCGAACGGCACCTTGGCATCTATGTTTCAACTGTGTTGCGGATAACGTGGTACGTACTGTAAAGAGTGCTCTCGCCTCAGTTAATCCGAAGACACTGCCGGAATCGGAGACATTTTTGAACAGTTTTCTATTGCAATATCGGAATGCAGTGCCTTCGACGACAAAAGAAACTCCAGTCATGTTGTTCAAATAAAGACTTATGTCTTCTCTCTGTTCTTATGAATTTGATAAAGGGGACCCAATGTTTCAAATAAAGAAGTCTTAGATCGTCACTAAGAAGCTTAGATTCCAGCGATGTAACATACTTACGAAGCAATACTCGTCGACCAGCCGATGTGATCAATACAACGCAGTGGTCCAATACACTACAACTTCATTTCCAGCATCCAACCAATCGGGTGAACCCGGACCTTGACTGTAAGATCGCGTAGATATAGAGAAACCGCTTTGCGACTGGTCAGCGCGTTATCAGCCGATGCGTGCAAACCTCCTTGTGTGTATAAATGATTTGGTAAAAACGAAATGTGACAGAGTACATTCTTGCTGTTTTTATCTGGTCTTGCCGTTTCCCTAGTCCGCATAGTCCTGTTGCGAGCTATTTTATTACGTACGATTGCCCGGGTTAATACGATTCTCACTGCAACACATTATGAGGTTCTTGACTGTCACTTTGAAGACGTCGTTAGGTTGTTAGCCTATTGCCAAGCCTCACACAAACTGAGTTCTGAATTCTGCCATAGCCTCTCCCGTGGCTCCGGATCATTCACACGGGGGACCAGTCACTCCTGGAGCAGACCTTCCAAATGATCACCGAAATTGCACGTCTCAGAGTGCGCCCGTAGAATAAGGATGAATTTACGAAACTCATTATTGGGACCAGAAACCAGCAAATATAATGAGACATGATCGGTCTCCTGGACATTAACCGAAACAATATGGCCTAGGAGCAGACTCTTCAACTGTATGAATGGAACCGAGGCTGATGCTCACGAAAGAGCAAGGTTCCTTACCAACGAATACAATGGACGCCAGTCAGGCGTCAATAAGAACAACGCCTGATTTTTTTTCCACACCCATTTGTGTATGCTGCATCACAGCTCGATTTTAGATGCACCGGAATGCAGGTTTAGCTGTTCAATGTTGGGCAGCTCCATGACGCGACTTCGACTGTACTATTTGCAACACGTGATCTAAAATAATGTAGTGAATTCGCTCTAACCCAGAACTAAGCACACCAACACAGCCAGAAGGCGAAGGCAGCGGAATAGTGAGTTATTTTTACTGCAGAATTGATTTGTATGAATATGTTACATCAAAGGAAATAACTTGTAGATTACACGTTAACCAGCCACAGCGGATTTGTGTTGCATCCGCACACCACGACTCTGACTGATTGGGGATTTTCGGAGCGGGACCGCAAAGCTGTGTCTCGTCGAGTCCCATCAAGTACCCAGTGAATCACCACAAGACCTAATTTGCTCAGAGGTTAGCCCTTTGTATGACCCACTGTGAACGATACATGAGTTTTGCTATAATTTCATCGCTTAAAGCCCGTGGCTTCACTGATGGGACGTAGTCCTCTATCTGGAGCATATTTGATTCCATCCACCGATCTTCTGGTAAGCTGTGTTATGATTCCCACGTATGCTTGTGACCAGGGTTTGGCGGAGATACTGCATTGCTGTGCACGGCTGCTGAAGAGTACAGCTGGCCGCCAGTTATTCTGTTGTTGGACTACGGGCAATCACCAACGGGATAAGGTTGCAAGTAACCAGTTTGTCTCCGGAGGTGTTACGAACTGTCAGAGAATACCCTTTGTCTATCAGGCAAATAAATGGGAGGGAGATTAGACCCAAGGTGAAAGTGAAATTAGTCCTCCGAGAATATGCGCTCACTAGGGGGCAAACTCGTACACTCAAGAAGCTACAGTTCACTGGGCTAGAGTTGGGCTGCCGTCTATCCAGAAAAGCTATTAACTTGTGAAACTCACTGTCAGTTTAGTTGGTGGACGAGGGAAAACCATGCATGTTTCAGGCAAAAGCTGGATAGTCATCTGGTTGGGAAGCAGCGCAAATCTCTGTTTTCAGGCGGCAGTCAGGAGCTGGTGGGAGACTAATGCTGGAGGTGTCCTATTACCTCTGACCTAGAAAACTTGTCAGCTTGACGTTATTCGTATTGAGCCTCTAGCTACTACAATATAAACATCTACGGCTGGGGTGTGAAGATTTGGTCTGACACACCGTTCGACAGATGGTTTAGTCCCACTGGCAGACAGTGCGTCAGCACCTGCCCAATAACGAACTCACGAAACCACAAGCTACACGATAGCCGTTCGATGAAATAGATCGTTAAGATGAGTGATAATTCCTGTCACCAGTGTTTAAGTGTGGCGGTTCAGCCGTCATCACACGCAATATGGCCAGGTACAACTTCGTAGCCGTTGAGGCTGGGAAGCTTCAACCAATCTGGATCGCCTAGGACAGAAATCATAAAAGCTGGCTGTGATTGGTCAAAATCCAATCTACCAATCATTTTCTTTGATTAAACATATTTGGACAAGCCAGTTCTGCAATACAGGTAACGAGTTATTCCGCAGTTTTGGTCTTCTTCGTTTGCAAAGTTCCAGGTGGGAGTGATTTTAGTACATCCTATAGGTTTGGGTATTGGGAGTGCTACATGAAGCCTCAAGGCATGGTCGCCCACACCAATCCAACCAATACGTTGTATTCAGCGAGTGGGTACATTGTCCAACTACCCATATATTCATGGTGTTTTACACCAATAATACGAGATTATTCGCAGGAAAAAAAATTCTCACTAGAGTTAGTGTGACCTCGTCGCTTTGGTACCCGAGAAAAGAGCACATAGTTTTCGCCCATCAGTATGCGCTTCTGTTTCCCTCACGGCGTTTGAAAGATTATTACAAGCTGATTGTGTGTGAACCCAATCAGCTAGCCTAGCGTCGTTTTCGTTCATCTATTGACGAGCTTGCTTCCCCCACGCATTCACTCTTCTTGTCACTCAATCAGAAGTACATGACGGTTAGAGTTTGTTCCTTCGGTTATAGAAATGCAATTAACTGTGTAGACAGATCCAGCCTATTACGAATACCCGCTGATAGCGAAATCCAGCGCGTTTACTGTTTGTTTCTCGGGTCAACAACAGTTTATACGATTTCGGGATAGTACTTCCTCTATACCACCATTCACACAAGGTGTTTCGCAAAACACTCCGTTTGTGTTTCCTACTTGTATGTTTTCTGCCCCTGTGAACGATGATTATTTTCTTATTACATACGCTGATGACGTGATTAGTGGCGTGTCTACCCCAATCAGTCTACCCAACCTATTCTACAACGTTTCACTGAGCTTGATTATTTGTTCTCCAACCGCAACCTGTGAACGACGAATACTGCGATTTCTTCCTACCGGAATACCCAAGGGACCTGGATTTAGCACAAACAGTAAAGCATCTCAGTGTTATTTTCGGGGAAAGTTCCTCCTTGTTTAATACACGTTACCAATGTTTGCAACTTTCGAGAAGTGCTGACTATGACTTCGTCTTTTTTGCAGATCATGCTGATCGAAAATGTGAGGGCTTCAAGCCCCGAATTCTCACAAATGATCGGTCCCAAAACTTATTTTTGTTTGTGGTCTCCACTCACCCACTAACAATAATGTTCGCACCCAGCTCTTAGTCAAGCGTGAAACTGACCGATCACATTACACTGAAGAGGGGCAGCGCCTAATTAATTTAAAACATGATGGCAAGATGATTCAGCCAGCAGATGTGCAGCCAGTTGCCCTGATCAAAGCTTTACCAACGTCCAGAAGAATACGAGTTCCCTAACAAAACTTCAGAAACAGACCGCGTACGACAAGCTGGCACTGAAGATTGTGGCATTCCGCTCGATTTTGTGCGTACAGGTCACATGAATGTGGAATTTGTGGGGAAATGGTCATGAAGAAAGTATCTTTCTCGGCCGTCTTGAGCCACACACACGACGGTGCATCGACCAGAGGTCATAAATCCTCAAATTTCATTTTTGTCATGGATGACCTCGATTTCAAGTCCCGTTGGAAGTACTTTTCTATGTGCAATAGTAACCTGCCAGTGAAATTGCAAGTGGACGCACCATCTGATATGTTCTTTATTTCTGAAGTAACGTAGAAGTTACTAGGCAGACCAGTTCATCAGCGAACCACCCATATTTATCGCGCAACATCAGGTGAATGATTATCGTTTGCTGGTGAGTGTCTGTGTGAATTTCATTTTTGTGACTGCCGTTCAAGTGATACATGGTGCATATGAAAACTTTATCATTTAAACCTACTTGGTATCTGTTGGGTAGAAAAATTAAATTTGTGGCAGTTTCTCTTCAATGAGATCTGTGACTCTTCTGACTCTGTCAATCTCACAGTCAAACCATTTGACCCATGTTGTATCAGTGACCTTCAAAGACTTGTGTATTGAACCATCCCCGTTTTAAAACAGACCGTCTTGACTTTTTTTTCGACGGTCCCGGTGTATGCTGTAAGACAAATACGTTTTTACACTTAAGTCCCAGCACTAGACCTGTATTTTGTCCCGAACGACCTGTACCCTACGCATCAGTAGAGCTTGTTGACCGCGAGTTGGTCCGACTGGAACAATAGGGAACAATTATCCCCGTCAACTACTCATCGTGGGCGGCACGGGTGGTGTTAGTCAAACAAGCGAATGGCACCATCAGGATCTGCGCTGATTTTTAAACAGAATGAACCCACGTCTTGTGACACACTATTATCCACTGGCTGTGCCAGAAGAATTTTTGGCCAAGTCGAACGGCGGTTAGATATTTTTATGGTCTCTTGTAGAGCGTGTATTGCGTTTTACCCCATGCACGGCAGCCTCGTTCTGGACGTTTTATCGATTTGTTTTTTTTCTTAGCTCCGCTATACCGTACACTCTCGTTTGCTTCGTACGCGTATCGATCCGTAGTCAGCTGACTCTATTGACGCTCGCACACGCACAAGCGGTCTTGTCATGTACTGGTTTGATCGTCCACTTTTTGAATACACGCGTTTGCAGTCACATCACATCTGCGTTTTCACTACACCTACCTACAAGTTAAGGTTGAGGATCAGCGCAAGAAGTTGCTTACTATAAACACTTACAGAGGTCTGTATCGTTACAATTGTGTCTTTTTGTGTGATATATGATCCATCAATTTTTCAGCAGATGGATACAATGTTAACCGGCCTAGAATTTGCGATGGTGTATCTAGATGACATTATTGTCGTCATCAAAACAACGGATGAACATATTAAGCCTTTAAATATGACTTTGCAGAGGATTTCCGAGTAACGGTTCCGACTTCACCCTCAGAAATGTTCATCTGAATTATCAAATATCTCTTACAGGGATCGATCACTGACAGTACTGGCAGAAGAGCGAATCTAATGAAGGTTTCAGCTAAAGGCTCCTATCAATAAAAAACACAGCAGTCCTTCCTTGGACTCGTAAATTACTATCAGAATCTTGTACCTCAGATGTGTCAAATAAGAGCTCCCTTGAACCAATTGCTGATGCAAAACACTGAATGGCACTGGTCACTGGTATGTCAGAATGCGTTTGTCGCCGTCAAATTAGTTCCCCTCGCTCGACTTGCTCCACACTCACAATGACTTGAAGTTACCCATGATTGTGGCCGCCGATGCTTCCGAGCATGAAACTGAGTCGGTCTGCTGCCCGAATTTCCCGATGGCAGTCGTAAGGTGGTATACTATGTCTTTAGATTATTCACAGCGGCAGAAAAGAATTACACTCAAATTGAAAAATAAGAAGCTGGGACCGATTTTCGCACTCAAATGTTTCATAAGACTTTACATGGAGGAAGATTTACTCTGCCTACTGATCACAAGCACTTATCTTCCATCTCTGACACGAAAACAGGGGTGTCAGTGCATACTGCAAATAGCTCGCTGCGTTGGCCACAATGCTGTTAGGTTATGATTTTAATTACACTTCTCAATAACAAGTTCTGATCACTCCAATGCACTGTCCAGGCTAGCAGCTGATTATAGCAGTCGTCTTCCTGATGAGGATAATATAATTACGTCAATCGCCGTTGATTCTGTTGTTCATTACGTTCTCGAAGATTCGATGCGCGGTCTATGAGTCTCCGCCGAAATGATTCGGCGTGAAATATCAGAAGACAGATTATTGCAGGACGTGTTGCTTTACTGTAGAACGGGTTGGCCCCGCAACCTTACAAACAGAGCTCGTGAAGAGTTCTTTAAAAGGGCGTCAGCCTTATCCGTTGGACAAGGATGTCTCCTGTTCGGTGAGTGAGTTGTCGTACCAGAGACATTGCAGTCAGCGGTGTTAAAGCAATTTCACCTTGATCATCCTGCTATCAGTCGCATGAAGATACTCATTCGGAGTAATGCTTATTGGATCAGCAAATTGATTACAACTGTTCAATGCAGCCAGATTACCACCTAAAAGTGTACCCCAAATATGGCAATCCTCATTGGTCCCCTGGTCTCACATTCACATTGATTTCACCAGGTCCTTTGGAGGCATGTATTACCTAATCACTGTCGATGCATACTCCAAATGGCCCGAATTTATTCCTAAGAGTGTTCTAACCACAATCTCTAGGATTACAAACTTCTATAGAATATTTGCTAAGTTCGGAATGCCGGACGTTCTCGACTCAGATAAAGGCCCACAATTTATATCTTCACAGTTTGCAGTGTTTTGTGCTTCAAAAGGGATTCGCCTCGCTTGGTCCCTGGAGTATCACCCACAAGCAAATGGTCAAAAAGAATGGCGTGTTGACACGTTTTAGCGGTCACAAGGGAGGGCAAATTGCAACAGCCAAACAATGGTTTCTCCCTTACACACCGCTTGACCCCTAACCCATCTACCCCAGAGCAGAAATCTGTTTTTAGGCCGAATAATGAAACTACTCCTAGATGTCAGAATCCGGGTCCCTCGAGATACTGTCGAAGCGCAAATCCACACACCCATTGATGTCAGAACAATCAAGACTGGAGATCAAGTCTGTGTACGCAAGTTTTGAAATGGTTTAGAGAACTTGACTGCTAGACAGATTATGGGACGAAAAGGAACAGTCACGCATTAGTTCAGAGTGGGAGGTTTCATCTGGACCAGGCAAATTAACCATCTCAGACCTATAAATATGCTGTACGATTCAGCGTAGTGTCCTTCCAATTTCACCTCTATGGATGAACTGATGAATCATCGCGATGTCAAGACAAGCCCAGATGTCGCCACCACCATGGAGACACCTGAACAACTGGACCGTAGACACTCAAGACTAGTTTGTGCTCCAATACGCCAGTTTAATATCAACCCCAGGAATCGATATTATGAGACTACCATACCTCACATTACTGAGCATCCTCAAAGGAGAGAGGTGTAGTGAGACCGCAAGCCAGTCGGATTCACGCCGCAGCTGATGTCCGTCCACACTCGTCGGGCCGCCCGTGACTAGCCAGCCTTTGTGTTACCTTCGCACGCGTCATCCAATCAATTGTTTTCATCGATTTGTACACTCATCGCCTTGTCCCTTAAAACCTTTCCGCAAAGAGATGTCAGTACATTGTTCTAGTTGAGAGGCACGTGTTCTTTTTCTGATTGGGTTAATCAGGCCAGGGCTCCCCGTTATAACTGGTGCTCACCATATCGAGGTAGGTCTGAAGCGGTTATGAACAATTTATTCCGCGACAAAAGTATGGGACTCCATTATTTTGCCAGTTCTGTATTCTCTATCTGGTCGGAATGACCGAATATACAGGACGATACGGCATGCCAAATTTCAGAACGAAACTATGTGCTTATTAGAACATCGCGTTAATCGAGAAAGGCTGATTATCTTAGTCTCACTGATGTGCTTGCAATCAACAACCCCATCATGACCAATATTCAACCCCGCTGCATTTCACCACTGATTCTAGCTTAAACTCACATGCACAGCAACGCAGACACACTCATTCAATCACTCAGTTTTCAACCAAAATCTGCCTGCTCCGTAGCCTTTTCGTAGTCCTTTCGGGCGTCACTTATGGAATACACTGTAGCAACAGCTCTAAGCTTCCGAAAGCCATGATTCAACAGGACAGTGACCATAAACCGACAAATTGCCGATGACTTGCATATGTTCATTGTGATTCGTAGGAGATTGAGACTTATTAGGAGTTGATTCGTCACTGTACAGCTACTTCTACTTCCTTGTTATGAATCATGAACAGTGAGTATGAATCGACGAGCCGCAACTATGATTTGAACCGGGTCGGGATGATGAGTGACACATGTTACCACCAAGCTGTCTGAGCTGGCTCTCACCAATTTATTTTGGTGTTTTTGGGAAATCCACTTGCATTCTTCGCATCGAAAAGTCGGACGCCGCGGGCCGGAATCGGACCGGCGACCCTCCGCATACCGGGCAGATGCTCTACCAGCTGAGCTATCGCGGTCCGGACAGTCCGGTGTGAATAACGCTAGTGAATAATCGATGAGGCGCGAACCCCTATTACAATGATACACAGTATCTGCCCTGGTTTTAATCACTGGGCTAGCCTCGTTAGTCACTTCCCAATGGGACGAACAGAACACAGATGATCGTGATCCATCGGACGTTGAAATATATTCAGAGAATGTATTGTTGGCACGAGGAGCCTAAATCGTGTTTTTGAAAAATCCACTTCTCTGAGCCAAAACTTCATGAAACAGTGCCCGAACCCGACTGGCTTTGGGCGGAAACGACTAGTCGGTCACCAACATAATGATAGTTCACTACCTATTGTTTTGTTCCGTCTAACTAACTCCAGCGCGGACTCAGATCTGCCTCAGAATCATTTCGTTTTATTAGTGAAAAACTGTTATTTAAGCTGCCCCCACCACCACCCGTTGCACACAACGCATTGGCCCGACTGGTGTGGGTGACTGCGCCTCGATGCTCGAATGCCACTGGCAGGAACCGTCTCGTCTGTCGATCCATGCCATCGATCGGCTGTCCTGCCGTTCGTAGTTTCATGGGCTCGGTAAGGGCCGGTGCTGACGCACTGTCTGCCAGTGAGACTAAACCGTCTGCCGAAAGATGTGTCGGACCATACCATCACACAAATGACGTCTTCTCAATAAAGGCCTGCTTGAAACAAACGGATTGCAAATGGTCTACGGAGCTTGTTAACTTAGTTCAACACGCAGGAGATTAGGCTTCATAACAAGAGTGAGTCAGTTGCGCGGCCCTTTCTTGATTTCTAATGATGAAACAGGTATCGATTAATACTGCATGATAAATCGTTTCAGTTTTTACGAAGTTGTCGTCGTACTGCGTTATGATCACACCAACCAAGAACAACAGAATCTAATCGGTTAATCACTTCTTGCATTCCACATTACGTCGAGATTCGATTTACCAAGAGTAGGCACCACACGTCAAAGCATGCTTTCATTTAATTCCTCTTGGTGTTTTAAAATGAAAGTGATCACTTGTGCAGTGACTGCATGTGAACGAAAGGAGAACAGAACCCAGATCGAGGTTAAGATCAAGCAGACACACACTTTTGATTCCGGATAATACAAAACAGTAACTCAAAATTTCCACAATATGAATGTGCGTGGGAGTCATTATTGCCAATCTTCATCCGCATAATAACACAAAACAGATTAGTGTTTGTAACTATGATGGTTTATCTCACTACAAATTTTCAACATTATGAAAATGATACTGGAAATCATAGTACTACTTTTCTTGTGTATTGGTTTATGTTTGATTTATTGATTCCTTATCGCACTGTTTTGTTCCCATAAAAGCTTGGATCCAATAAAGCAGTCTATTCTCTATTTGCTATCCAACGTTTCTGGTTATTGTCACACCAAATTGTATTCCTTCAAGTTAGCCTGAAGTATTGTATCCTTGACAGCCACAAATACGACGCGAATATTTTCGGTATCTGTAACGAAAAATGGGAAGGACTGTTTTTCCGATTTCGAGAAATATTGTTGCTAGATATAAACTCAAAACGATAAGGAGAAATTATCTGAAACACTGGGTCCCCTAGATTCAGCTGATTGGAGCAGATAGAAAACAAATTATATGATGCAACCATTTCTTTTGTTCTTCGTGACCTCATACGTAAAACATAGTAAATGGGACACAGTGCAACACAGCAGGTATAAATTAGGAGACAGTTCGGTAGATTTGATTGGTCAACCCCAAAACAAACCTATTTTGGGTGAACATTTTCTGTGAGCACAGCTGGGGCGGTTGCATTCGCGATCAATGAGAACACAGAGTACGCATGGAATTCACTTATTACCACGTAAGTAAGCAAGTTTTGGGAACTGAACAAGCTCAGGCGATACGTGCAATCGGCACAGTCAAGCTAGATCATCCGGTGCAGGTTGATACATGACTAGATAATCCGGTTCTGTCAAATGTAATATGCGTGCTTGTGTAAGTGGGGCATCCGATAGGTGACCAGTATGTTAGACTGTTACCGATCCGGAATCTCGTAAAATCACTCGACGGGGGTCTAAATCCACTTATTAATACAATTTCACAAGAGGCTGTGAGCTTTGGGTTCTGATTTTGTACGATCACTCAGAACGCTCGATAAGGTTAAAATGAGCTCAGAGCATCGTTAATAGTCCTGATTCTAGCCCTGAACCAATTCATTTCGGTTTATCTCGTAGATAATGAAAAATAAGTACTCCGTAATCAGTTTATTTTCGAGAAAATGGTAGTAAAATGGTTTCGTAGAGACGAGCGGCTAGTTAGTAACCGCTCAGATGTGGTTAAATTTGAATTCGGGATCGATTGAAGTAAATATCGCCGTGGTCGTCATTTGACCGCCACCACCGGCCTTGTGAAGCTTGGAGGCTTCATTCTTCTTGCGGGAAAATAAACAATAAAAATGCAGCGCATCCTCCCCATCAGTATCAGATAACTGATAATAACATTACCACTAATATTACTAAAAATAATAACAATTACAGTTATTACACTACTTTGACCGGTAATTGTACCGCTGCAAGCCAGTCAATGTTACACAGACCTACAACTTTGTTAGTCGGTGGTGAATCCTAAAATCTAAATTATATATATATATATATATATATATATATATATATATATATATATATATAGCATTCTCTTTAACCCAGCCCACCCTTCTCCCCGAAATAATCTCCCGTATAAACATATTTTTAAACTTTAATGAGTGGCACGTACCTGTGGCACAAGTGAAATGTGAATAGACTGTCTTTTCTGAATCCGGGTTTAAGTCAAGGTACATTTTCAAAATAAAACTTCTCGCAGAAATCGCATCCTTCGGAGGACCTTAAAAGTAGATGTGATTAGACGTTGGGCAAAAGTACATGTGAAGTCAAGTCAAATCAAATCAGGTCAGTTCTTTATGCACTCGATGAGGTGAATAGTCAGTTTTTACTTAATCAAATAGCATAAAACTCCAAAGAAACATGGCTCTTAGCTCAGAAATAGTTTTTTTTTTCAGAGAATCTTGTGAGAAGAAACTACAAAACTTTTTAAGCCTTTGTGTGAACGAATAATTACGTGTTATTTCAATGATTGGAAATGCTTTTGATAAGATCACAGTGAGATGGGCGTGAGCTTTGTCAGGTTGCGTCGTTTTACTTAGGGATAGGATAGGATAATTTCTTAAATACAATTTCATGTGTATTCTGACAATGCCTGTAATTTTCGAGACAGCTTTTGATAGAGATTCATAAAAATGACTTGTCCACATGCTAAACGTTTACCTGAACAAAGCTCGAGAGACCAATTTTTGGACTAAGTGAACAAACCTTAAGCTTCCTAGCGTCTGCAAAAATGGTTACAGTATAATCAGACCGGATCAGGCTTCGTCCAAGAATTACAACGAGACAATGATGCATTAAAGATGTTATAACGTTAATAGCATAGTGCTGGTGCTAGATCCGCCAACGTTTCGATTACTGTAGACAACCTTTCTCAAGGATATCCCACAATCATGATGACGCAATTCAGACCATGCATAGTTACACTGGTATCCTGAATATGAGAGGCTTCGGTGAATCGGATTTTGTTGGAACAACCATCAACAGTTCACCAATTGCTGCGGTTCTGATTGCCTCTTCTCGACAGCAACGTGACTCGGAACCAATGTGACTATGCAACATCAGACGCCAAACAAGTTGCCGACAAGTCATGTGCTAACGGATGGCATTCCACTGAACCAATACTTCATAAATTGTGATTTGCCTCGATGTTCCATGCATGGCGCTGCATACTTATCCAACATGACCTGTTTAACCACAATAAGCGAGTTCACATTGGTTAACATTTCACTAACCACGCCTCCGGATTACGTCAGTAGTTTCATGCGATTACTTTGTGGTTAAATAAATCACTTTTAAAGCTACAAATAATGAATCCCGGTGTTTTTGATCACCTTTTCAAGAGGGCGATCCAGCGTACTTATTCCGACTGACATCAATTATTTACTGTTATCGTTTTCAGTAGCAATACCAAAAATGCAAAACTCCAGAGATGGATACACCACCTGGGATTATATTGTGCACAGGCAATAGGTTCTACATTGTTGGTGTACCAAGCGCCATTTGGAAGAAAGAAAAATAAATCTGCTCATCTGGAAGGGTTACCAGTCAGGTTGTAGTTCGAAGATTACTCGTCCGAGACACCTTATAGAACAATCAGAAGCATAAGTTCATTCGGATAAGGTGTGCCAAGAACTTTGTGGTCAGCATATTAAATAACCAACGAGTCATGGAAAGTGGACATGGTAGATAGGTAGCTAGAAAAGTAAAGTGATGATAAGAAGGTACCTTGTAAAATACACATTTCTGAAAGTGCGAGGGAGGAAGCCTTAACAAGTTGGCAAACTGTCGGCGTTTAGATAAGTAATCGGCAGGAAAGCACTAGTGAAAGGATAAATTCAAGGGCCATATTTACTGCCACTTTGTATCCGGTATTATCCACATAACCATTTTCGTAAGGACCAGTATAACGGATCAAAAAAAGAGGCAGAAGAAAATTGCCATCTCTAAAAGAAATCTGCTGTCTATATCATTTGTTCAGATCATTTATGGTGGACGAAATTCTATTAAGCTTGTCCTTTTTAGTGTGATTCATTCTGGATCAAACCAACTTAGACAAAATTGGTGTGATGATGTTCCAATCCACTATTTTAGTAAATATGCGCATAGATTTTAAATATGACCCAGAAAAAATCGACTGATCCCGGATCATGTGTCTCAGACAGTACCAAGTACTATTAAACCCACTTCTAGACAAATGGTAAAATCGATAGCTAGGTATGAAACCCAATGGTCTTTATTGTTATCGGCTGAATGGCAATGCTTATACACGCTTCCAATGAAGTTCAGGAGAGTCTTGAGTGCTATGTAATCCCGTTCGTCGAGGAGGGCGGAATTCAACTTTGTTTACGGTGCCTATTACTCTCCAGTCCGCATAGGCTAGCCTTACTAATAAACCCCATACATTTCCAATCTCGCGTAAGTCTGGGCTGTGTGCGGGCCTGTGTTTCGGTTTGATGTTACGGTACGGTACGCACTATCCTGCGAGGTTGGCTGTAGGTACACGCGCGTTGTCCTGCCGTAAGACAATGAGCTTTAATCCATTCTCCGGAATTACTCGGAAATGAAATTCACTCAGTGTTCCAATGTAGGATGGAATGTGATTTCTGAAAAAGGAAAATCTCTGCTAGCACTTCTAGAAGCGAAGCACAGAGCTGACTACTACACTGTGAATAACTAGCACACTTATAATACGCTACACTCACCCGGTGGGTTATCCAAACCGAACTGATAAATACCGACTTTGAAAACCCTGTAACTGCATTCTAAAGAGATAAGTTATTTAATGTCAAACGGCTGTGCGATTTACAACAGACTATGGAGCTTGTACTTAATTTTTACACCGTTTGGACTGTCTCATTTCTGACTTTCGATCAGTTCAATTTTTCCTTATCTTTTCTGAGTTTATCACGCGAATTAGCTTCGTGCGCATATCGATCTGTAGTCAGTTGATCTTACATACGAGTGCATACGCGCTCAACTCAACTCAAACTTATCGATTATTTCCATACGCTAGGTACATTCACCAGAGCTCAAATGAATATCCAAACCGGTGTCAAGACCAGATTTGTTCTTTATTCGTAATCAGAGAAAAGGGTTGGTGTCGGTGAATGGACAAGGTCACTCTCCCTCTCTCTCTGTATGAGTATAGGTTCAACCCATCAGCTCTTCCTGAACTTAATTTGCGTGCGATCAGAAAAAGATAAGATTCTGACCATATGTGATGACTCAGCCGCCGTCACACGTGATTCGACCAGGTGCAGCTTCGTAGCCACGCACGCGGATGAGTCTCAACCAATCAGGACCGCCGAGGGAAGGTGCGACAAAACCTCCCTGTGACTGGTTAACTTTTAGTCTACGAACTATTTTCCCTGACTTACCGTATTTATACAAACCAGTTCTGCAACACAATAACGTGCTATTTAGCAGCTTTTGTTTCCTTGCTGTTTTCGTTCGCATAGTTCTGGATGGGAGCAATTTCAATACGTCCTGTCAGTTCGGGCATTGCGAATACTACGCCGTAATCCTATATGGGTAAAAACCTTTCTGAAAATGTCGTGAGAAAGAACATCGAAAATCATGATCCGAGCAGAAACGAAGGACCGTCAGATTCAGGATGGACTTACCAGTGAATTTTGGAAAATAATCCACCAAGTTTGAGTACTGTATTTTTTCTTCCAAAATATCCTTCTTGTTCAGAAATAAGATCACCGAAGCTGATTGAAAGCACGGATAATTGATGATTGTACGGAACAGCAACAAACTTTCTTCCATTCGATTCTAAAAAGGGCAAAAGTGTAGGGAGGTGAGCGGATAGCTCAGTAATTCAGTGTAGGTGAGAGGGTGAATTGATGATCTTGACTTGGATGACATTTTATTTCCGTGAATTTTGTGGCAATCTCTGACTTCAACTAGGAAATAATCAAAATCCCAATGACCTGGAACTCATTACTCTCCAAGTATGGAGAGCGTACTTGATTCGTATCTTAACGGATGAAGTGTGTGTGTGTGTGTGTGCGTGTGTGTGCGCGTGCGTGTGCGTGTGCGTGTGCGTGTGCGTGTGCGTGTGCGTGTATGTGTGTGTGTGTGTGTGTGTGCGTGTGCGTGTGTGTGTGCGTGTGCGTGTGCGTGTGCGTGTGCGTGTGCGTGTGCGTGTGCGTGTGCGTGTGTGTGTGTGTGTGTTTGTGTGTGTGTGTGGTTTTGGTCGTCGCGTTTTGCTAAATCCATCGTAGATTCAGGGTCAAGCTCAAAATTTTTGAACTCAAGGTTGGCTGATCGATAACACCTTTAGTATTCTTGACCGATGGGAATCACGGTAGTATGATGTTCGTCACCGATGAGAACAAACGGAAGAAATTCCTCGTGGTACTTTTGTCTTCTTTTTGGTTTGTTCAAATTCTTCACGGGATCCAACGGTTTTCATTTTCATGATTTTTCGATATATTGAGGCAACGGTATATGACGGTTTCATGTATGCAATTTGACTGAAATGTGAGCAATGATTACACAATCCATACAAACACACAGTGTGCCTTGCTGAATATGGTTACCATAAAGCGAGATGAATCGATGAGTTTACGGAAAGTGAATACCGTTATACAGTGAATTAGCTATGCGAATGAAGTAATTCTAGAGCAAAATGAGAAAATATTTATTTAGTCTTTAGTTAGACCATGGTATACAATGTTAAGGAAAAGCTAGAACAAATTTCGCTCAGTCAATTAGATCTGAACAAGTGAAGATCTCGGATCAATATTTTTGCCTGTTTTTCTACTTTAAACTGACATTGTTCATATATGGTTCGGTTCTCTCAGCTGGATTCAAGCAATCAATGGTTTCGACTTGACGCGTCCATCCTCAATCCTCTGGGGGTGGTGATGAAGTGTCAACAATTCCCACTGTTTAGCATGGAGAAAAGAACTTACGCTAACCGTCCGGACCTGATCTAGAAGAACGATAAGCATGATCAACCCTTCTATCCTTTATTTCCGTCAATTTTACGGACTGAAACGCCCAGCGAAATTTTCCTCGTTCTTTTGATTGGACATGAGCACAGTGAGATGATACTATAGAATTGTAAATTTCCTTTCCATCATTTCCAACCCTGTTCACGTTCTGGACAATAAAATCATCGTCCACTGCTTTCAGTCCTACTGATCTTCTCGTTTATCACCGGTTACGATCTCTCGTGGTCACTACAATGTTTGTGTAGTGCCACAGTCCAATATTGATCAAATTACTTCATGAAGCTCAGACAACCCTCTGCCTTTCAATCCCGAAAAAACTGTGATTCTGTCTATTTAGTTAAAATGAGACCTTTACTGCCAAGCCCTCATTTTGACTCCCCCACGCTGAATTCTAAATCATCCTCGTTTCTTCTCATCCTTTTTTCTCTAACTTTCTATCTTAGTTTCCACATGCAACGCATCTTGCCTTGAGAGCTTCGTGCCACTAGTTTCCTTACATTCGCCAAACTTTCTGTTCTATACAAGGTCCAAACTCGTCACAATCTTCAATACCACAGTCAAGTCTGGAGCAGAACATCGTCTTTTTATTGTCCCTCCTCAACCGTGTCCTACGCAAAACCACCCATCTCATCGATGGCCCCACAACGACCTGTGGTGGTCAAACGACGATCATGAGGATCTTTAGATCAGTCTGTCCCGAGTATGAATGCTGCCGTTGGCGCCGATAACCACCCCGATTGGCAGTCCTCAACTGGCCGAGTCCCTCCTTCTGAAACATTGTAGTATCATAACACAATAAAAAGATGTAAATAATTAAAGATAAAAGCTTGGTAGTTACCAGCCCGTCTCTCGCTCTTTTGGACCGGTATTACCATGGATCCTGGTATCAGGAGTTTTCTTGTGGTCCATACCTCCTTTATTTTCAGTCGTCTCAGACAACAACGCTCCCATATAAAAAAACTGTCCCCACCCGCCGCCTTGTTTGTTTCAGTCCTTCGTTTTTCCCAAGAACTTCCCAAAAACCCTACCCCTTCCCTGTAGTTCCCCGTTCTCCTAATCTTCACACTTCCAAGCTACAAGCTGATTTTTGCAAGAATATTCCTCGTACCTTTTTCTGTTGTGTACAGTTAATCTTAAGACTACAGTATTAAGACCTTCTGCTGTACCTCGTGTTCATCGTGAGATGTAAAAAACAATGTTCAAGCGAGTTCATTGTGTGATCAAGAATAATCGGCAATCATGATTCCGTTAATGATGAGAGTGATGAAAGGGGCTATCATAAACGTTAAATGCCTGCTTTTCCCATTACTTACTTGCACATGAGTGCAGTATGCCCCTTATCTTTGAGGGCCTACTGGACTATTACAGAATAAATAATTGTGTTGGTTTTAGCTCATGTTGTTGCTTGTTATGATGTTCTGGTCGCTAAGCTTGGCGTTTAGATCGCAAACGTTTCACCACCGGTCGAGGTGAAATCATCAGTGCAAGAAATAACCGGAAAAATGACCCCGATAATCGGAGTGGAGAGCCACAGAGAGTCCCAATATGTCAGGTGGGATAACGAACCAGGCAACAGTGGATTACTGTCTATGGCTGATGTGCCCGGCAGTGGCGGGATTTGTAGTTCTGACCTCCGAGGTGGTAAAATCTATAGACGACTCGACCATCATCGGTCGTGAGATCTATACTTCTTAGCTCAGAAATGACAATTTGTGACCTAAAATCTCCACCACCACAACCATCGATCAAAACAAGAGATTCCTTTCTGACCTTAATGCGATCCCAAAAGAGAAAATATCCTCTTGACGGAATAAGTAGTTAACGAATATTTGGTTTCTCAATGATACATGCTGGTGTTTATAATTTTTTTAAAAACCCTGCATAAGATAACTCAGTCGATGGGCCAATTTATAACACTACTCAGCTGGTTGCCGATGCGTGTCCGACTTTGTTCGTTTAGCAAAGATTTCATGTGCATGTTCAATCTGTAACCTCTCGAAAAAATATTAGTAAACTCACCTCATTGTTGTTTTCTACAAGCACCTGATCATACTCATTCAGTGCCACCAAAAAAACGATGGAAGTCACGTTCTCAAAACAATGTATCCATTTTCTTCGTTCGGAACGCTGACCGCCCACGTCCACAATGCTGAGGTTCAACAAAGCCCGTAAGAATGATTTATTTTGAAGGGAAACAGTACATAAAACTCATTGGAATAAAGCATGAGGATTTCAGACCAACAGTGTTGACATTCAAAGAACCCTTGAAATAAACTGAAGCTAAATGAACCTGACAATTCCATTATTAATGGAATCATTCTGCATGCAATAAAAATGTTCATCTCACCATCTAACGACCAAGGAGACATTCACTGTACATCTGTTTCGCCAGTGCGCTTGGGATTTCTCAGTAGCACTGCATGTTTACCGGGTCAGGGTTAGAACTGAAATCCGTGGTGAGCAACTGTGTCCGGCGTGTGAACCGCTAAACAATCCAAACGCGTTCACAACGGCCTGTCCCATTGCACTACGGTCCCTACTGAGACATTACCTAACACCCATCAAGACGAAGCTGCACATTCACGTGGTGGGGTTGCTTGCGTGTCTCCGTGACACAAAGGGCTATGCGGGATGGCTTCATTTAGTTGGAGATGTAATCATGCCTGACAAGTCGATGGGTAGAGGCTAAGTAAATCTCTGTCCCTCTTAACCATTTTTGGAGTAACATTTGTTTTCAGCCACTATGCCCTTGGAGGGGACTTCCCAGCGAATACACAAGGGGAAAACCACTTTGCCGGTCAGAAAACATCAACTTGATAGACACAAGAGGGAAGCACTTGAAATTTCTCTCGACGGTTAGATAAGTCATCGGTCTTGTGGGCATACCACAACCAAAGGATGCTGCCTCGTTCACGTTCAGCTTACTCTGTTGGCCGCATGGTTCCAAGGGCTGAACTCCAAAGGTAGACCAATAATTGAGCACCCACGAGTACAAGATATGGACAACAATCAGGTCTCACGTGACAGACCAAGAGCGATTCGTTTGCAGGTGCTTCTGTCTCATTCCCGTGCCGGATTAGCGCCCCACTGCCTTGTGAGTCAAACCTCTGAGTCAACGGCCCCGTTAGGTTTCCCTAGGGAAAATCCCTTCTCGGAGATTTCCAGCGGTCACTCGGGTAATATTTCGTGTCTGTTTGTTCTTCATCCTTAACATCCCAATTTTAAATGGATACGGAAAGCCGTAGGGTCGTGACCGAGAACTTGTAACACTCAGTACCAATAATACCTTGGAGATGAGGAAACAAGAGGATTGTTTATCAGATCTGAAATTATTTTCATTTAGCTACTTTCATTGGTAGCACACTTTTCCAAACGGGGTAACAGGTTGCCCTAAATAGGAATATTAGAACTCCCAATATATATGTGGCATGTCTTTGTGTGCAATTTGGTTGGAGAGTCACGTGCATTTTAGCAGTAACAGACTGAAGCGTCGATGGCTATTTGTCTTTTTTATGTGGGCCAAATGCTTGCACCTCTCCTGATGCGGAAGATGAGTTCTACCTCAAATTGATTCAACTATTACACAGAGTTATCTCTGAGGTAATCACGGTTGTTCCTGGTGATTTCAATGGTCAACTTGGAAGCCGATCGAACCGATAATAGTGATCACCTTATCCAACTATGTGCTGATCATGGGCAATACCTAGCGAGTACAAAAACTGGCGCGAAATTAGCTGGTGTTATCCTGCACCTCCACAAAAATGGACTCTGATCGACGACACTGGCATTTGCTATCAATGGTGGGGAGATCAATTCAAGATAGTCGCTCGTTTTTTTGCACTCGTTAGACACTAATTACAACCACTGTTTTTCTTTTCTTCACCTGAAAGCGGCCTTCCACTCAGTCTAAGGTACTGCTCTTTGGCACCGTTTCTTATTGAAGGATGCAACAGGGAGATTCACTTCCATCATAAAGTCCCTGTACAGGAACATCCAAAGTCCAGTTTACCACAAGAAGTGGCGTACTTGAGGAATGTCCTGCCTCACCTTCCTTGCTGAAATAACCCTATTGTTCAACATTTAGTTGTGCAAGGATAACGGTTTTGAACCTTTCTCAGACCGGACCATGGGCATGTAGATGACAGTTTTTTTAAACGAAGATTCAGGTAACTTGAAGGCTTTTCTGAACGGCGATAATGAGTACCAGCCGGTATGCTCTTTGCACCATCAGACTGCAAGATTCTGTTACAGGACGGAATAAGTCCGACGCCAAACCTCACAGTTTCAACGAAACAGATAAGTTATGTTATCTATGCAGATACATTTCACTCGGGAGTTAGATATTGAATGAAACATCTTCAAGCATACAGAGTGCTAGTTTGGTTTTTTGTCAACCGTAGTTATCTGTGGCATTGACACGACATGCGTTCACCCATCAAGGTTCGAGTGCAGCAGCAATCAGGCCAGTTCTTCCGTGTGGTTCAGAAACATGGCCACTGAAGATAGAGGATAGAAGGTTATTGGCTTCTAAACACTCATTTTCCCATAGGATTTCTCGAATCAGTTAGGAACTTCGTATCAGCAATGCTGAGATTAGACACAACGCATTCGTCAGACGAATCAAATCATGTGATGCAACACCAACCTTCATCAGGCTAAGGTGGTTGGGACACATGTTGCACATTTTCCCGAATGGGACACTTCGGTGTGCAATGTTCGTTGAAGCAGATAGCGGTTAAAAGACGGCAAGTCCACGACATGGAAGAAAGGCATGAAAGGCCTGACCAGTGAACTCGGCCATGCAGAGTGTGCTGAACTTTAAGGGTCTGGTTCAGGAGCTCCACCCACCGAGTAGTTAGATACATTGGAGGCTAGATGTGACACTCTCATATTTGCAAAAATTACCTCATCTAATTGGTACCATTACTTGTTTTTCTCTCCTTACATTTTGTTTACCCCCTTTTTTCATTTCATAATTTGGCTCCCGTTGAGTGTTAGCAGCCAAAACCGCCACTCCCGGTACGTATGGTTGTTCGAAATGAACCGACCTTGTAGAGTGGATCATCTGTTCGGCTAAAATGGTCACGTGCAAACACAAATGCAACCCCGACCACATGCATGCACAGCGAAAAATCAATCAACGCTTTTCTTAGTCTGGATTTCCGTACCGTGATTTTAAGTTCGTCATACCGTGGCGCCAAGTTCACCAGTAAAATGTTCCAGTGGCAGGCCTCGGGCGGGCCTCAATTGGAGCGGACAATTGCACGTGTTTGAATTTACCACCTATAAACACAAGCCTCCGAGCCGGATGAACGCAGCCCATTAGGGTGCGTCTAACATCAGTTGTGCACACTTTCATTGGCGGAACATTCGTGACTGTTTCCGCGACCAACGTTCTTATTATAGCAAAACGGCATGTTAACTGATTTTAACCGGTTGGGAAACCCAGTAACTGGGGCTTACCAGCATGTCCAAACAGCCAAGTTTTTTGGTACCTGGTCCACATTTACCCGGGCTCGTGGGCAAGTTGCTTGAGTGATCTAAACGAACACCGTGGAAAAAACGCAGATCGCAGTACCGGTTGGTTAACATTGTGTGTTCTCATTGCGGGCCAGTTACATTACTCCGGTACCACCGTCTTGGTTACTATGACAACGTTGATCGCAGAAAAATCGCATGAAGGCTTCGCCAATGGAAGTGCGCTCAACAATGCTATGCATTGAATGCAACTTAATGGGCTGTGTCCAGTCAGCTCAGAGGCTTGGGTCTATCCGTGATAAATTCAAACACGTGCTATTGTCCACGCCAATTAAGGCCCACCCGAGGCCTGCCACTGGAACATTTTACTGAGGTTTAAAATCCATCACGCTAACGGGCACATACTTTCAGTTTTACATTCACAAACACACACACACACACACACATACACACACACACACACACACGCCACACACATGCCACACACGAGCCCCACATATGCCACATACGCCACACACCCGCGCGGGCGGTGTTGGCCACAATCGTGTTTCTGCCATATCTGCGCTGACAAATCGGGAACGGTGAATACGCGCTGGTGATGATTACCAACACGGACGGATCGTCCGTGCGCCCATTTTTTTCGGTGGTTTAGATGCTCACATTTCATGACGAACCATATTATGTAATCAGATCTTGCTACTTACCAACCGGTCTTGCTTGACCTGTGCCGGATGTAAGCGTGATTTAAAGATGAATTTCTGTTTCACTCTCATTCACGTGGTTACTTACCAGTTCGCTCGCTTGCTTGTTCACCGGCCTAAACACTGATACTGTGGTAACCTGCTTACGAATAAACGGAGTAGAACGTTACTTGGGTTACTGCTAATTCTGAACAGAAAGGGTACGAGATCAGATTCGATCAAGTTACCAAGAGAAACCACTCCACTAAGAAATACTGAACTAGTGTCAACATGAATCAACGGCAGTTGGCATAAAAGGTGTAAATTGATGGCCGCAAAAGAGGGACGGATAAATTTGACCGATCGGTCAATCGATCGAACTCCTCAGATAGGGCACGTGATAGTTGCATTCACAGGAAGCATAGGCAAACTGTAGGACGATATTATGAGTACATTATACACACAACAGATATTGTGATTTATAGCACGAAATACCGATCATAGGCACATAAAAGGCTCACCGGAACACCGTTGATTCCAAATTGAACGGATATTCAATGATGCCTGTTGTAGGAACTCGAACACGAAGGATATCTTGCAGAGTTGGTAGGAAATCCGGTTCTGCTATCCGCTCGAAATTGTCCAAATAGCTGGAATAATCAATAAAAGTATCAGTCGGTTGGGCGACCGATGAATCGGTGCATTGGCAACAGTTATTTACAAAGATAAAAAACATCTTCGCTATTGGAGTTCACAAAACTCCTGAAAGCAATCTGCGGTATTGAGGTAATAATCAATGAATGTTGTAAATCTGTTCTTGATCAGTATATGGAATGTGACGGATCTTCTGGAAACGACAGAGGAATCAGTTAGTCGTTACTGTTGGCAGTGTTCTTCCTTGGTTATTCAACGACTTCGAACGGTGAATGTGCAATAACCAACCGGATTTATACCTGGTCAAAACTGTATCCATTATATCACAATTCTGAGGTAGATCCTAGAATCAATGAAGGTCTCCCGTAGTTTCATTAAGATGATTCGTCTTATTTTAAAAACAACATTCAGGTCAGTCAATGGGATAGTTCGTTGGCTCTGCCTCTCAGCAAACTAGGAATGAGGGAAATTTAGCAGTCTTGTCGAACCTTCCGTTATAGGAGGTCAAAACAGAATTTGTGATGATGGCATTCTCTTGTCCGCGTTCTGTAGAATTTTCTTCAATCAACCTAGATTACCCACGATATGCGAACGCCGCTGAACACCTTAATGAAGGCCTAGACAGATTGATGGATTTTCTAGATGAAATCAATAATCCATTATTGTTCGGGAAACTGTTTGCGTCGGCCAAGTGCAAAATAGTATTCCTGGGTTTCCTGGGTTGAAAAGTAAAGATTATTTAACCAGGGTTAGTATTGGTTGGATGAAATGTGCTCTGCTACCTGGGTAGTTGCTTTTCAAATACAAGATCCGCCCAATAGACACCTGTGGGCATATACAAAAATGGTAAGGTAAAGCAGTGAGTGGCGTGTGGGGTTTTCCGCTTACATCGTTCTTTATCTAGATGCGCAGTGTGTTTCGGTTTGCGTCAGTTCTGACCGATTCATGCTATGAAATACACACGAAAACCGTATACCTTAACTGGAACAAACAAATCTAACTTCGATTACGAAACTGGTGATTCCTTTACTTTCAAAATGCCTTCTTTTACTCCACAAAAGTAATTTGAAAATCAATAGATAACAATTTACTCCTTTTATTTATTATGCGGAAATGTATCACATTTCTGAAAGGGGGCCGCGGACAATTTAAGGCTGCTGAACAGGGGAAGGACCGGCGATGGCGGGAATCGAACCCGGGACGTCAAAGTACCAGTTTCGCAACGATGACTGACCGACCACCTCCGGCCGGTAGGCGACCTTGTTGACAATCGTACGACTGAAAACATCCTTCTTTCGAGTGAGAAAAGTCGATAGCATTAAGGACTAATACCTGTATTGAGAATCTTCATTTAATCGGGAAATGGTACAAATGTCTGAAACCGTACGCCTCTGAGTGTGACCAGTACACAACTCAGAAACTACAGGAAGGCCACACCTCTGAGTCCAGTTTCCTTTAACGCTTGAACTCCCGCCATCAATTTTGGATGTACGGCATCCGGTCGGGCTATTTCTCGGATGTTTTACCTGGATGACGCGTCGCTGTTATTTGCCAGCGGTAATATGTTCTACTCGTCGGCTCACTACTTGAGATTGTTTTCAGTAGGACGTACTGAAAATGAGAAGATTCGCATGAGCACGTAGTATGGAGTCTAAATAAATCGAATGTTCCATGAAAAGTGAATCGTAAACAGACGGTGATGACCCCATTGTTTGAGTAGTAGGAGATCAGATTTACATAAAAAGATTCATCGTGCAGTATCAAGGCTCAGTTCACCGTGATGATCAATAACAAGGACGAAGCGGCTTCCTTGGCTTTCAGTGGTGAGTTGAGCGTTGATACTCCATGATGTATCACATAATATAAATCTGATCTCCTACTACTCATATTTACGTAGTAACTGTTTTAAACCACCCCACTGACTCGAGTGAGAACTCAGTTCTGCCCGCGAACTGTCTTGTTTTATTTGAAAAAACAAAACATGTATGGGCGGTCATTCCATGTACTCACCCGTTACATATAGCGCATTGGTCTGACTGGTGTGGGCGACCACGCCTTGAGGCTTAAATGGCGCTGGCAGGATTTGTCTCTCGTTTATCGATTCACGCCATCGGTCGGCAATCCTGTCGATCGTCCTTTCGTGGGCTAGGTAGGGGCCGGTGCTGACGCACGGTCTGCCAGGATGACTAAACCATCTATCGAACGATGTATCAAACCGTACCATCACAGCAACCAAGCTGTGTAGATTATTTATGGCGAAGTGGTTTTTTTGTACTTGGGCCCCGCAAAGAAGTCGTCCATCACAAGATTCGATCACTGTGTGGCCAAGTTATTGTCACAGTGCCAAATCCAGTGGCGGAAAGGTGCTATATCGTGTGCTGTCGATGTTCGGTGAACCGTTGAGACCCCTATCGGATCATCTGTTGGTTAAGTACTCTACTCGTAACCGTTCCCTCGGAACTCAAGCCAAGCTAGTAAAATAGATGCATGGTATCGGGTCCAAGTGAGGGCTCACTGGATGTGAGTGACTGATGATTGAAACAAATCAAACGAAAATAATGTGCAGTGATTCCTCTGTGGTTTTCGACAGCGAGTTGAACGTTGATACTTCATGATGTATCATATTATATAAATGTGATATCCTACTACTTACACCCAAATAGACTATCATTGTGAATTCCAGCTTTGAGAATATAGTCTTATCATAGTTTCAGATAAATAGAGACCTTGTGAACACAAGACACATGAACTAAGTTGAACATTTCTCTCAGAGATAGGTTCGTGGTGGTACTTAAAACGAGGACCGGCTGCGCATCAAAACTCGAAGCGCAATACTGTTAGCCTCGAGAACCAACGGTTGGGCTGAACGACTTAACTTTTCACAGCTTGTTTTGTTCCAAAAGCTATCCGTCTATCTGCCATCACTCACCTAAGGTCGCAAATGTACGTTTAGGATTATGCTGATTCCCTGCTCCTATTGTAACAAGGACGACAACACACGACAGGATACTTGTATTTCACCGGCCAAACAAGTCAAGTCATGGAACACATACAGTCGTTTATATAGGCTTTTTTCCAGACTGCGCGGCACCAAGATTGCTATTGCTGCTGCTTGAGCGCTTCAGCTGTGTTCTGTCCAGTTGCCTGTGGCCGATGGCATGCTTCTCTTGACCGTAATTTCCCTTCGGATGGTCCGACTGTCTCAGTTGACGGCTCGATCGGCAGCCCTTCACCTGAGCTATCTTTCTGGTTGCCGGAGATCCCGATGCGTCCTGTCTGGTCGTCTGTATGCCCCCTTTTGTTTGCTTCGGGACGCCTCCGACATATTCGCCACCTGTTCTTTTGTCTGTGGCCCTCGTTTGGTTCATTCGTTCGCCTTGATATTCAGGCCGTTCCCTCGCCCCAGCATTCCCTGTTACACTATGACTTTGCAAAGGCAAATGACGTATTTTGTTTCGTCAGTCTCTCGTTGCGAGTGAAAATTAGTAGCTTAGGCATAAGTAAACAATTTGGGGTTAAAAATCAAATTCCTCTTTTTGTCTGTAGCACAGGGAATAAGGTCAGCAGTCAGGGACGCATTTCAAAAAGTTCCTCATGGAGTGAGCAGGATCTTCCACAATTTTCAACACTAATTCTTCACACTCTATGTTCATCAGTTCGAAAGAACCGACGGGAGAGACACGGCCGACTAAACGAATAGCTTAACTTGACATTCTAGAAATTTTCAGAAATAACGCGGCACAGATCACGGAGGAGCAGCAGGGTGAGGCTGGCCAAAAGCAAAGTGAATTAAGGGAAGATAGTAACGTAGACCCAACGTAGAACTGTCTGAGCTTTAGAATTTGGAAGAAAAGGCGCTGAAGTTTTCGCACGTAACTGGTATGAGACAACCAGTGGAGATCAGTGTTGAATGTCACTCCAAGATACTAAGTAGATTTGGCTGTTGGTCACTGGATGGTGCGAAGAAGGAAAAAATCATTCGGGGAAGCAGAGCGAAACGAAGTCATACATTCAGACCATTTGGAACAGTTAAGGGAGAGACCACTTTATTCAGAAAAACTCAGTGTTTTTAATCTCATCAAATAGATTAGTAAAGTATTCTTCGATGGATTTTGAAATATCTCGATCGGCTTGTGTGCAGAAAAACTACTTACATACGAAGGATACCCCGAGATCAGTGGTTTAGAGTCACAAACTGAAGAATTATTAATAAGGTCTGTCGAAAAATGTGGTTCAAATAACGAAGTCCCATAGAACGGCAACTGAGAGTTTGCAATAACATGCTATAATTCCAGCTCATGTTTCTGAAGCAGTGCAAAACGAAATGACAGCCCATTACTCTCATTCCACACCATTCATCGTCACACGAATAAGTGCATCGCTGGCAAGCGGTTCGGATAGCAGAGTCGTGAAACCACAGAGTTAATACTAGGAAAGGAAAATATAGGTTAGTGAACGAGAGCGACTATTACCATATCCGGTAAAACAACCGACAAAAGTCGTACTCAGTTAATGGCTTACGAGGTCCGAAGCAGTCAGTTGACTTCTGTGCTTAATGCAGTTCGTAAATAATCTAATTAGGTTACCGAAAAAATGCGTTTGACTGCACTTCCTTCTTCATTTGAATCACACGGATCACGTACGAGACAGCTAAAATTGGTAGTCAGTGGTATCGTTAATCATCCGGTCGCGAATTTCTCCACAGATCCACGGTTTTAAATACCGAAATTAATTCCGGTAATAAGAACTGGACTTGGACCGTTTTGAAGTAAAACCAGAATTACTGGTCAAACTGCACAGTGATTGTATCAAAGTTTTCGACGGTGAGCTGAACGCTGATAGTGCATGAGAAGTTATGTTATACAGTTGTCTTTCTAATTCCTTTTTAATTATTATACAACAATTCAGCAAGGAGATGGCAGCCAATGGAAGGCTGCCAAATGAACAAGTCAATTTTTAGTCCACTCTGCTTCCTGGTTTATCACAACAAGGGGAAAAATTGAAATCACTCACTATTTTGAAGAATCTGTCAGCTGATACTCTCGTCTCCGTTCGTAACATTCCTTCATGCCTTTATCTGCCCACAGTGTGCGAATCGCTTCACATTTGTCTTCTTCCAAAGAGTTTACAGTCTCGCAATCGACTTCTCGAACTAAAGAGACATTGGCCTGTATGGGAACGGAAAATATAAATAATTCAAGACCAGTGTGCATGAGAAAATCAATAGCCAGAGCGGGAGAAATCGTTGTGACACCAACTCCAACTTTCTTCCAAGAGATACCTCTGATAAAATATTCTGTGAAAATAACCATAAAGAGGCCAGATCTACGTGATCGCGTGACAACTGATTTGTGTTATTGGTCACTCTGGGAAAGGTAAATAACTTTTAGACGAAAATGATACGAAAATGTGCGTTGGATAAAACAGGAAATCACAAGTTAGTTAGTGAAAGACTTTTTGTCAGCCATATTGAAAAAATTGTAATCGAGTCGTTTTCGTCAGGAATAAGCATCACAATAATCTCAACTTCCTTTGTCAGGATGAGCAACCATTGTTCATGTACTAGGTGGAACGGATTAGGTTGCTAGGTCAGCAAAACTCTTTTGAACTGAATTATAACAGATAACGGAAAAAGAAGAAGGCGAGAATGCCACAATGTACCGGAATTTCATAGACCAAGAGTGCCACTTAGGCCAGTGTTATCCGTAACATGCTCATCACAATACTAGACGGTAGAACGTCTATCAAAATTGCTTGAACTTGTGTATGAATCAATAGTCAGGTACGCCATTAAGGATAGTTTCGAGGTGGTGAACATTTTGGAGCAGATAAATGTGAAAGGGACACATACGGCCGCCTTTTGATGTGTACTCACAGTTAACAAATATTTCCGTTGGAGAGATCAAACGTATCATCTACGATCTAACTGAACAAGAACTAATTGAACATAAGGCTACCGGTCTCATTTATTAGTGCACAGAAGTTGAGGATGCGCCCAACAAACGCATGCTTTCCACTGGTAGGGTCGGGTTTGGGAACGGATTTGCGAAATGGATCCAGAATACACATGAACTGGCACCGGAATGTGCCGGTTCTCCAGCAGACAAATTGCGGCGTTTTTATATACTTGAGGTGTGCACAGGAAGATATGCAAAAAGTTTTTGATGTAAGCAGTATCTACTGCTAGGTGGATTAAGATTCTCGGAAGAAACAACATGCGAGACCTCTGAAGCTATCTCTACTGTCCTTTCTGGAAACCGCGACGAAAGCGCTAACCCCAGGGAACCGGAATGAGATTTCTAAACAAGCGTTACCTCTTGTCACGCAGAAAAGAACATGTATGTTGATCGGCCACAGAACGCAAATCCATTTCCTCTGTAATAGTGGGCTATCAATAGGATCATGGAAGGGCAATATTTTCGACTGGTAGTACTTTTCAATCTGATTCTGAACGTTTGTTTACTGATTGGTGCACTTTTTTGGTTTTGTTCCATTGTTTTGCATTTAACAGAGCCACAAACAACGTGATGTGATAGATTGCTTAAACGTAGACGACCAAAGGAGCACCCCAATCACACAGGTCAAATGGACATATGATGCACCATATCATTTAGAAATGCAGCATTCCCGCCTGAATTGCCATTTTGACTGCCGTCGGTTCGGTTGACAGAAATCAGATGAAGTGTCATCGGCACACAGAAGACTTATTTGGCCTTTGAGAGCCTCAGTTTTCTGTGGCAGTGACTTGATATTCAGTAATTTGTCAGAGGTTGAGTACAGGCTGCCGAAGTTGGGTTAGTTCTTCTCCAGTCGTCTCGGAAACCCAATCGATACGCAAAGATTGGTGGTAGCTGAAAGCCAATATTCCCGAATCACTATACTAGTCTGACGCGAACGCGATCGGCAATGCGCTGAAGTGGGCGTAGAACATTCCAAATGAGAACGAAGTCACCACATCCTACACATAAGACCAGCAGTCCGTAGTACATGGAAATTGCCGTGCACGCTAACTCTGCTGGATTCAGACAGGTAGAAACTCGAAGGCAAACAAAATTGATTATACTATGGCATGGAATAGGAGAATGTAAAACCTTAATTAGCGGACTTGATTGAGTATGGTCTGACAGGCTTTCGAAGTGGGTTCATTTGTCTTTTGAAATCCAAATGGTTGATAGTAAAGCATATTGGCTACAGTTTCTCGTAGTATTATTTGATGGTTTGATTGGGTGATATCTAACTATGTTTCCGGTGCTTCCATATGTTCACCAGTTACTAGTAAATATCATACTCATTCTCCAATGATGCTTGACCTCTCATCATGTCGCACATTTTTATTTCAAGCGAAACCGAAAAAAAACCGCTCTCGAAACATAAATACGTTTTTATTACATACTTGCGCATGAGTGTGATGTAATGGATATACTCTATAGATACAGAGGTTCACTGTAATATTAGGGATACCCAACCACAAGACACTCAGACCTGAAGACCGCTGGTGACGGAAAATAATCCCATACTGCGAATACTTTGCAAATTACACCAGACTTTAGATCATCCCATTTATCACAAAATCTTACGCAATAAGGTCTATTTTGTATTCGTGAAATCCACACTCAGATATACCTCGTAATTTTGATTTTCGTAGGCGATCTGCAATTGTTCCATCGCATCCATCATCGTGTGCATGGCCAAGAAGATGTTCTGATGAATCAGCCCAATAAAAGCACGTTTGTCATCATCCGAATACCCGCTGCCGTGAATGATACGCATTTGTTTGACAAATGTGCTTTTTCCGGCTTCGCCAGTACCTGATTAATGGAATTCGGGATACGATCTGTGATTGTCACTGCATCAGACTGATGTTGCGAGTCATTTAGCGCTAGTTTGTAGAAACTTGAGAACATTTCATCACGGAAAGAGGCCTTACAGTTTTTGTAACTTCGGAAAATCAACTTGGGTTGACCCCCTGATTCACACAGTCGGTACTGCTGAACCAGCGGGTGTTTTTTGACACACATTTAATTATTCACCCTCGCTGGTCGTCATCTGTCCGTTCTTGTAGACCATAAATTTGTTAGGAGTAGGTACGTACTCCGTAATCGACCAATAAATTTGATGATAAAGATATAACTAGTGGCGTCAATTTGCAACAGGCGCACGTGCTTCACCGATCCCCGCGTGGCAGCAAACCGGTTCCAGTTCCGTCAGCCTTTACATGACGCGAAAGACAGGTGTTATGCTTCTTAGCAGATACCTAACTCCTTTTCACCTGTTATTCTATATCCTATATCAGTATTGTTAGATAAATAACAAGAGAGATGAACCATTTTGTGTCGTAGATTCGTCCCAACTCTCGGACAAACCTCAAAAAAGCGCAATCACAGGAGGATACAAGCCTGAATCAGAACTTCTTGGCGCAGCCGGTTTCATTTTACCTTTTATGACTTTAAATGGTCAAAATAAACCGATGTACGAAATCATTTTTATGTCAATCCCCCCATCTTTCCTGCAAAAAACAACATTATTTACTGGTGAGTACTTTACAAGTCCGACGAAGGAGACGGCATGTGACGATCACTTGCCTGAAAGATCATTTGATTCCCGCATAATCACTTAATCTCACTATAAACAAAGTGCTGAGCTGTCGTCGTGGACCCCTGACCAGGTTTTGAAAGACTAAAAGGACCGCGTAGCGGTAATGCTGGCTCGCCAATTCGATATAAGACTGTTGAATATTAGACCTTTTAGGATTGACTAAATCAGTAGTTACCGCATGTAAAGATAATTTAACCGAGGATACCGTCTGCTATCTGATAGACGTCATGGCGAAACTGCCAACTTTTAGTGAAGCTACTCTGATCAAATCAGAACCCCTTTCCCGGGTTGTGGGAATGTAAACGATCGTGAAAAACGATTTGCCTTCCCTGGCACTTGCCACACAATCCCACATTAATTACGGACTTATCCATAGCAGATATTATTTCCCATTATTTTCACTATTCATCTCATATGCATCTCATATACAACCTGATATGTTCTATGTTGGCCACCGGGGAAAGTAAATGAAATGCTTGTATCTCACGGTCTTTGCCTTCTTTCCGTTCTCATCATTAGTCAGGTGTGTCATACTACAGAAAAATGGCGAATGCCACACGGAAACAAGGGACAAAAAAACCGTTTCTTTAATTTTTTGACAGAACATAGAAACACAAAAAGTTGTTTAACGAACTCGTTTTCAGTAACGCTCAGCCATGCCAATAGATCACAATAAGCAACACTATTCTCAAATGAGTTTGGAACACTGATTGGTGGAGTGCAATGGATCGAAAAAACGCAAGAATTGCAGACATGGTTCAGTTAAATCTATGGGTTCGGTTGAACTCAATCAGGTTTGGACGCAGCGCATGATTAGAAATAATCAAAAATGAGCTCATTCACCAACTGTTCTCGGAATTTATCTCTAGAGAAGTACAGCCACATTGTTATCTATTCTAGAATCGGGTAATTTTTCACCCCATTTGGGAATAAATTCACAACTACTTAGCATAACTTACTGTGCAACTGTGCAACTGTGCAACCCATCCCAATGAACAGTTCGCACCAATAATGAAACTGCTTTGAAAGTGCCTGAAAGGTCTTCGACAGTAGGTGGAGCGTTGAAAAGCATGACAAATCAATTTATAAATCTGACCATGAAAGTCACATAATCAACTATATCACAAACTTAGATGACTACTTTCACAGCGAAAAGTATTCATCCAGGTCCTCCTAACGATAGACCAATAATCGTGTCAAAATAAAACGAAATGTGTAATTTGAGAGCTAAAAATGACTTGCCCAAAAGAAGTAATTTGACTTCGCGCTTTCCGGCACTCTTGTCTTTATGCAATTGTCGTTCGATCTCCCGACTGAGTCTTTGTTGTTCTCTTGCTTCTTCGGTCAAACAACACGACATTACTGATTATTCAATCAAGCATCAACACAAGACTACGCTATCAGCTCAAATTGTTCCAAATGCCAACAGTGTAGTTCGCGATATAGTTATGTGTTTAAATAGGGACTGGTCGGACTTTTTCGGAGACTCAGTTACAGAAATGACACATTATTCTGTGAATCAATTTGCACTAATCTCCTCACACACTGCAGATGACCTAGTTGTTCCCATTATCACGACCACTGATCATGTGACTCTCAATATCACGCGCTAATCTATCTAATCCACTGGAGGGGTGTCGAATTCACGTCAGATTTCAACAATCGCGGTTGAAATAGGAAACTGCCGAATGCTTGTGGGTCAGATTAGGCGAAACAAGTCATCCGCACGTAAGTCCATGATTATACAAGTAACTCTGTTCGGGGTTTTTTCACCACTTTTCAATAATTGAAATGATTTGCAACTGAGATCCAGAGGACAGGAGTTCTGGTGAGGTTTTTTTACTTGATGACAACACGGAAATATCGACCCACAAGAACGTCAAAACAAGTATGCTACATGTATTGATCGTGTCCATGATCGCTTGCCCATACAAATGCACCCGGGGCACTAATGGTCAGGCAGCTATCAAAACGCATCAAAGATCATCCACACTGGCTTAGTTGTGGATGGAATGGGACGATATCCAGTTCGATTGCTGCGCACTTGGCAGAAACCGGGCGTTGAACCGGCCTTACAACTGTCTACCGGGTCACATATCACTTGTCAGAAGCAATTAGGCTTCGCGCACTAGCGGCTGCGGAGACGCTCATCATCCGACTCTCGAAACCTGAACTTCGTGCGCGGCGAAAATTAGTTCAATCACTCCAACTTCGCAGACCGACGGATGACTGTGTCAAGCACGAGTGGAAAGGCGACGTAAGCTAATCATTACTCATTGCATAATCTGGTCATTCATTCGAAGGTTTCCTAGTTGAAGTTGAATCACTCCCCCCCCCCCACCCCTATGGCTTCATACTGGCTGAGGCCCGTTTTTATGTAAATATATACAATAATGGAAATTTCACTTGCAGTTTTCGCAACCAAAATTTCACGCAGAGAACAAAAAACAGATCGGCGAACTTCCGCTTACCGGGCAGTTGCTCTACCAGAAAAGCTGCCTTGATGCGGTTAGTCGGACACGAATAACGCAAGTAAACTGTAATAGTGAGCTCTACCCATCCTGATAACAACCAACTCATCTGGTTTTAATTTGATGAATCGAATTTCGCTGATGAAGTTCAAACCCATCATGTCAACTGAAGTGCACTGAAAATATGCAACTAAAAATAATTGTAAAAACGTCTCACTCTTTAGAACAAACACCCTTCTACGATTCATCATTTATATATTTGCATGCGTAAAACACACGTCAGGGAGTTACGAAAGCATCCCTCATAGTGAGCGTGTCAGGTCGATCTGCCTAACCGACCCGTCTGCGCAACTTGTTGGTTCATGTTCATCCCATGCGTGGGCAGGCCATAACAAGATGAAAACAGATCAGCAATCAGTCGGCCCCCGATTAGTCCAATCAGTCCGGAAATGAACCAACCGGACAGGACGCTGAGGTATATATACATTTGCGCTTTACACATCACCTGCCTTGGTTTGGGTTGCAGCCTGGCAATATCGTCGGTCCAGAGCAGAACGAATGGAAACACAAACAGCAAATGAGAAGGGGAATTTACAAGTGGAAATCTTGAATACAAACGAAGAGTTCGAATGCAACTGCTTCACGGACCGCGACACATAGGTATATCACCTTATGTTTCCAACCAGCCGGTGGGCGGGTCTCATGAACCCAAACCCGGGAGCCTTACACGTCCTATACGGTCGAGGTCCTCATACCTTATTACCATGTCACGAACCGACCACCTCGACAACCATCCAACCACTGTCGGCCTCGGAGTAAAATTTACACTAAGTCTATCTGTGGGCCTGCGTAACACGTTTCAACCAACTTGACCTGTTAAGATTGTGCTTGCACCCGTGTCTGACCTTTGTTCCCCAATACCCAACGCCTTTCGCAGCATTGCTGATACGGTTTTCTCACCATATTCGGGCAATGCTACGGAGACGTCGATGCTCAAACACCAACAGTCTTCGCGTACCTGCGATGTTTCCAAGTCGTATAAAAGAACGAACTTAGCTATTGTAATGCACACCGGACCCTTGATAGACAAATGGATGTCAAACTGGCAAAGAGCAAAGTGCTTTCTGCGTTCGCGGTGACAATTCATTCGATATCGGACCATCTGGTGGGGTGCTACTCTTCAGATAACAAGTTATATACTTCAGTCATGGCCTCTTTCTACTAGGACAAGGGTTGGTGTAGAGCCAACCCAGTCCTGTAGCAATATCTCACACTTCGAAAGTGTACAAAGCATCCCAAACGCTATCACACGGCTGGTCGAGTTATCCAGAAAAGCTTGTACCTTGCATTTTCGCTTAGAAGCACGAAATTGCCCTCCTTCCGTGGGAAATAGCAAACAGAACCCCGCGGGTGGGGTTATAACGGGACAAATAGTTTCAAGTCAATTAAAGTAGCCAACGAAAATTGGTCACCACAGTAGGATGTTATATGATCTTTTAAGCGCGTGAACCACATTCAAAAATCGCTGGCAAACCCATTCAAAACCGGATTTCGGATCGACTGAAATCCGATTAGCTCCCAATCGGCTTTTTCTACACCAGTAAAACTTGGACTAACCTATTCCAGAGATAACAACTGAGAAATTTGGTCGGTGGTAGTGTGGCTCAAACCATTCATCACGAACTGACAGTTTTGCCTCTGTCGTCCATTGTACCAGCGTAGACGAGTCAGGATAGCTTTAGATAACAGCAGGACCGCAAATCCTGCCATCGATCGTATTATTTACTGTGACGGTAGGCTAGTCAAAGGTAACTAAAACAGAAAACTGATTTCCTCCGAAAGCCGACGTTACCAAAAGTATACTGTACCACGCAAAATGCAAATTAACTGGGATGTAATCCAGTAAGGAAGAAGATTTGAAGACATGGCGCTACCGCGGTACATAGATGAAGAATTTCGCTTGCTGTCCCAGTGAGTGATCATCGAAAGACTGCTTGGTAAACACGCACTTCGCAAGCCAGTGTTTTCATTCAGAAATCTTGGGCATACCACTTGTGGGTTGAGATGGATCAGACCTGAGAATAAAATAAACCTCAAATTTCGTTGTCGGATCCTATCTTGTCTGAGGAAGGATGAGACTAAAATCCGGAAATCCTGAAGCAGATAAGGAGATGCACAGTTCAGTCCTGATGTGGACGCAGTCAGCGCGGACCTTAACGAACATTGTTTCGGTCTGCATAACTGCACACGGAGTGGAAACAAAGCTTTGAGATAGGTTGGCCTGTACAGTGTGCGTTTTTAGGCCGTGAAGATTTTTTTAGACGTTTAAGCCCATTTAGACCGCTTTCTGCATCGGAGTACTTTTGTGTTTGTCAGTAGGCAAATTATCGAGAATTCCACTTAGGATGTGTGCATCGGCCTGAATGCCTAGGCCGCGTATTTGCATACTGGCAAAATTCTCGCCAGTAAATGTTGCGACGGAACCAAGATTATCGACGGACAGACACCAATATATGATCAACTCCTCTAAGGTCTGACAGGTTATGAAGCAAGTGGTCCAAATTGCTTTCCGACAGTCATATTGCATGCGGTAACAAGTTAGTGTTATTAATACCAATTCCTTTTGAATATACCGGACAATTGAAAAGTTAGATCTGTCGCACTATTGGCAGAATTAAAAGTACGATCCGTATGGTGCATGTGAAATTCCCTGAAGGCATGTGAAATCTTATCGCAAAAGATCCCTGATGTGAACCATTATGAGTATCACCGCTCACACAGCAGATCAGATACCGTTACCTCTTCAACGCCATAAGCTTTTTCCTATCATTTATCGGGAACCGAGTAGTGTCATGATTTGTTCAATGATAAGCTGGTGGATTCGGCTTTATTCTGCTGTCAAACAGAGATGGATGATGATTACTTTTGTTCGTCCTGGTGGAATACAAATTATCTGCAATTATTGTGTGCACTACTATTCGCGCTTATAGTGTAACATTTAGCATACTTCGTGTTACCTCTTTAATAACCCTAGAACACTGAGGGAGTCCAAAAGGACACTGGCTCGTAGTTAAAAACGAATAACTTGATTTTCATATCAATTCGTTGAAGTTTCGTGACTTCTTCTGATGGTAAGTTCCACGCGCTTCTTGAAGTTTCGCTGAGGTCTGTTCATCGGTCGACACTCTGAGAAAACCCAGATAACTTTCCAAGACACAAGGACGAGGAGTCCGCTTGGACACCGGCGGCGGTTTGTGTTCTCCGATTCGTCCTCGCGCAGGCTGATGATTGAATCTGAAGCCTCTTTGTGCCATTTGATTGTACCGATTCAACTTGTGAACTTATCCCGTTTGTGAAAAATGTTGGTGGATGAAAATCTTTACGAAAAGTGCAATAGTGCCATGGATTTAGAGTAGTGTTTCATAGTTGAATTCCATTCACTTACTAACTTTAGTATCTTTAGAAAGATCTCATTACTGACTTTCAAATTTGATCAGATTAGCTTTTGTAGGGCACTTTTTTCTGGCTTTATGATGAAAGGCGTCCGTGCGAACACGTTGCCATTCTGTCGAGGTTCTTTCCGTCGTCTTTCCAGTGTGAGGCAGCTCTCCTCTTGTTTTAGTAAAGTACCATATCAGGGAAATTGGAGAATATTGGACGAGTCAAAAAATTCTATTGGACTTTGTTATTCCGTTATCATTATTGTCGGTCTTCTGGCAAAAGTTCTTGTCATTCTGGAAAGGTCCATCGAAGTTATATCACGATTCAATGCTATCTTTCACCTTAAATTAATCAGTTTCCTAACAGAGAAGCACTTCGCTTAATGCGACAAACCGTGCAGTAATACCACATTTTGACTAAACTTGGCAAAACTGGAGAGTGGCAATCAGTTTGTGCTAAAAGCAAGCAATTCTAGTGAACCACGTAGTCGCCTAGATTTCCGAATATCATTTCGTTCTTTTATTCGACCATATCGGCAACGGTACAGTATAGAGAAATACATGAAATACATTTGGTAGCGACATAGATCGTAAGTCAGAAGACGTTGTCCAAAAAGCTACTGCCCACACCCATACATCTCAATAAAACGTGCTAAGGATTGGTATCCCTGCCAGTACAACACAAAATCAGTCAGAGAGAAAACTGCTTCAAAAATGAAACGGCTTGGAAGCGAAACCATAGATCAGGTGCGGGACAAATGGTCCAAATCTTGTTGTTAGTTTTGGTCGTCCACTGCAACACAGTCCAAATTGAAATGATTAGCTAGTTCGCCAGCACGTATTCACTAACATGGAGCTACAAATGGTGCATTTATATGTTCACCAAAATTTCTTCAGACAGTCTTCCGAAAAAAGGAAAGATCGAGGTAAATGAATAAAGTCTTAGTTGTCATGATATGCACTCGTTTATATCATCCCGTAGTCGCAACTACCCTAATTAGATAAAAATGTATTAGGTATACCACCATCCTCAGCTAGATATGATCTAATAATACGATCAGCGCGAATGCACATCACTGCCATTTCTATCAACCCTGTCAGGGCTATCACTTATCTCAACTGGCATCGATACTTCTCGAAAGCGATGAATCCCCGAAGACTACCGTTGTTTTGCGCTTCGCGACCGATACGGATGCCCGCGGTGAAGTTCTCCGCATGCTTCTCCAATGCCAGAACACTGAGTTATGTTCAGTGTCTAGGGCGTGTTTTGAACATTTATGCTTACGTTATGCATTTGGCAACGCAGAGTGAACCCTCAGATGAAGAAACGCGCTGCATTTGATCTTCGCATGATATGCGGTATGCCATTATGTGCGAACTAGGCTAGTCAGATCCATTGATTTTCGGGGTGCCTATAAAAACGGGACCCGCAAGTTGATGGTGTTGGAGAAAGCCCGAGATGTAGCGATCTGCCTAAACACGAGTATGCCCTCCAGACGGAATGGTTTTGTAAACCATCAGCTTCATAACCTGTTGCGAGAAATCGGTTTTATTTCGTGGTCACCTGCATAAACGCACAAAGGTTGTGGCCACTGCCAAAACATTTTGACCTAAAAGTGCAGTGATCTAGGTAGCGCATGACTCATGTTGACCTGTATCACGGCTGATGTGAGTACGGCCCCGATGACGGATAGACAAGGCGATTGTTCGTTTGTACCTCTAAGGCACGTGTGTGTCAGTCACAACGATCAGCGGTTATCTTAGTGCTTCCAATTAACCTTCTCACTTTACTGACCGTCTCGACCCGGCCCTAGTTTCCCGTCCCTCAGTTACGCAGTCAACGCAGTGCACATGTTGTGCCCCGACTTCTCGCAACAGGTTATGAAGCTGGTGGTTTACAAAACCATTCCGTCTGAAGGGCATATTCCATTATTTGTTTGCTGAAAAGCACAGTAGTCCGGTGCAGAATGTGGCTTAAATGGGCTTAGACAGGTCTCTAGAAATCTTTCACGACTGAAAAACACCACGTTTCTATTTGACAGCTGGAAGGTGATGTATTCGGACGAACTCTGATTTGAATCCCCCAGCTTCTAGCCGCAGAAGAGTCAAGGATTGACTTTGTGCATCTGGTTTATTGTTATATTTTTGAAGCCCGTGCCAAATTTTGTTACTGGGCATTGGTTCAATGTGTCATCTGCCGAAGACCAACGCAGTTCTGTCACGCCTATCAGACGGAGTTTTAAAACTGAGGTCGACGAAAGAACTTGGAAAATCAAATAAAATCTCTTATGCACAAAACTTTGGTGCGTGAAATGAGGGCAACCGAAGGTTACATGTCGTCGGCCATTGGATCTAGGGGACTTATGGAGCGACTTTGCTTGAACAGTCGCTGATTGTTCAATTTAAGTAACGCCACTCGTCTACTAAGGCGTTTTCAGTAGGTAAAACACAAATCGCGATACACGATGCCATAGGTATTCAGAAGCATTTAGTGGTGCATGTAGATCCTGGGGTTAAATATCTTCATGACGATTCTAAATTTATGTACCGATGGCTTTGTTGGTTAATGTGAATCATAAGCCTTGGTACGGTGTGCCAGATTTATGATTAGATAATCCAGCAGTGGTGAATTACAGTGCGTCCAAAAGGAAAATACACTGTCATTTGCTGGACCACAATGCTTCCAGTCTGAACATGCACTTTGATTTCTAGAACAGGCGTTTTATCAAATGACAAATAAAATCTAGCAACATTATCGCAACCGATGAGTTTCATCCACTTCCCCCCTCCTTTGGGTGAAAGTGATTACCTGGCATGGTCAATTGGGGATGTTAGGAAATCAAAGACAAAAAAACTTTGAAGCAAGCAATTAATCAGCTCGTGTGCAAGGCCAGACTGATTCAGTAATTAACAGTGCAACTGATACCACAAGACGTCACCCCTTTTTCTGGTCGAGCAGGTACCTGCAATCCGACGCAAATCGGGTCAATGGTCAATAATCAATCCAGCAGTCGTTTTATCAACCTAATCGGCACAACAGAATTCCAGACTGACCGGACTCGCAGTTCGAGAATGTTCTACCTCCGTTTTAGATACCACTTTGTAATTTCTGTAAATACACAGCAGTCTTCGCATGTTGCATTGTCGTCTTCTGATCTTTCATTGCGGGCAGGATCGACTACATCAAGTACGCAGGTTTTCCATTTGGATCGTGGTGTAGTGACACTGCATTTATCATCTTTATCGTCACCCCATATATAAACTGTTTTACCACTCCGAACCAAACTGTTTTTGGTTAGACTTCCAATGACACATGCTCTTGTGGGTCCTCCCTGATAGTCTTTCGCTCTGTACTTTATGGCCTGCAAGTTCACAAAAACATCTTAGTGGCTCGCGACTTTGGTTTTCCGACTACCTGCGAAGCATCAGTCGATTTGCGGTTGTAGTTATTAATCATGTCTGTACGTTATTCATCTCGTTAGCCCTGCGCGCTGAAGTAGAAAGAAACTCGTGGGTCATAACAGGGGAATATTTTGAAGTCACTTCGGTATGATCCACCAGTGATGAGTTCTAATCTGGCATCCATCAATTCCACATTCATTGCGAACCGACAATCGGGTAAAAGAAAATCACAACTGACCGACGTGGAATCCGTACTTTGGTTCAACGACCGTCAGTTCCGAAAAATGTAGAATGAGCCCGCTTTACCTTTTCATGAACTATACAATGCCTCAAAACTAGCGAAAAAATCTCCGGAACAAATAGCACAACCTAATGCTATTGAATTCTATGTTCGAATTGGTATCGAGAAAGTTGCTTTAGAAGATATTTTGAGCTGGAACCTGAACGAGTGAGAAGTCCCACAACAGGACAAGGCGTTTTTGCTGCTCAGTTTTCGTCCAGCAGCATAAGTAGTCGTTTTTACCAGTCAATTTACACTGCAAAAGACACTGATGGAAAAAATGGTCGGCATCAAACGCTGGTAATTGGAATCCCGGATGATCGTCAACTGATCTATTCTAAGGGGAAGTGGAAACGCTAGTGCCACAAAAAAAGCCATACTCGACTGTATACATACCGGTGCATTCAGCTCGAGAATTGATATCATTTCCATGGAAGTCATTCCGTGTATTTGGTTCAAAACACTCAGAAGCAGAACAGACAAAAAACGGCAAGATATTTGTACATGAAGCAATGTCTGAATGAGAAGAAAAGTCTGGGCAATTCTGATTGAATAGCTGGGAAGTTTGGAGAAAACGTCCATGGGAGAGGTGGGGAAAGAAGAATATGAAACAAAACTCCACTAGTTATCTTCTTACTCCTCCTCCTCGTCATCATCATCTTCCTCTTCTTCAGATTCAGCTTCTCGAAGCCAGGAAAGGAATGGTTCTAACTTCTCTCGTAACAGTTTGGTTCGCTCGGCAAGATCCTCGTCGGAAAGGAGGGGAGAATGGTCTGTCCACCACCAAATCGCATTCTCGATTATCAGATCCGCATCATACAACGCATGCATCAGGTAGGGACTGGCTTCCATGAGCAAGGGATTATAGCATGCACTGTCCTCCAATGCTTGCAAGCACATGCGGCTAGCCTGTACAGACTGACCAAAGTAGGACTGAAGAACCGTATGGAAACGATTTAATTGAGTTTTAAATTCAGTCACAAACGCACGAACTTGCGTTTTGTCCATTTCGGACTGTGAGTTTTGAATGTGACAATGTGTCCGCGTCACATCTAGTATGGCTTTGGTGAGCAAGAAGTACAAATCGTCGATGAGAACATTGTACGCGTGTTTCAACGAGTTTACTTCCAGAATCACATTCTCTGCCTCAGAACCTGCACCCTGACTATGCTCGAGCGTGTGACGTAACTCGCCAACGAGGAACGCTTCGGACTGTTCTCCTTCATCATCACTGGGACCGGACAGTCGATCGATATCCGTGCCAGCTGTTGACACAGTTCGAACAGATTTCCGCGTCAGTTTACCACTGGGACGCCGTTGATGCGGTTGAGAAGCCACTGTTTCGCTGGTACTGCTCTGACCTCTTGTACGGGCACGTGATCGTCGCAGTTTGGCCACTGCGGAGCGAATCCGATCTTCGGCGGAGTCCCATAGGGCACATGAGTTCAGCGGTCGTTGATCAGTTAGTGCTGGCGTATCGTTGGAGCTGTCATCCGAGTCATCATTCTCGGAAAACTGGCAGAATTAATGACAAATGGGTGACAAAGAATAACCCAGGTGAATTTATGATGGGCGCACAAAAAGAACGCAAACTACAGGGACATCAACTTTATAGCAAAAATGAATAACCGTAATGGTTGAGGTAACTGAAACCCCATTCCAGGGCCACTTCGGCGGTGGATTCCCGCATACGACCATTCTCCGGCGAAGTGCTTAACTTTCTTCGTTCGTACAGTATAACCTCGGGTATTTGGCCCAGATGACCTATTATCATCACCCTTGAGACGCGACGCAGTTGCCCCGACAAATGTATTTACTTCCCTTTTAAACAAACTTGGCTTTGGATGCTCTTCTCGAATGCTAAAGACCAATCATTATTATTCTGATACCCAAAACCTGTTGGTGTAGTATTTTAACGAAACACTTTTCCCATTGCCCAAACCCTAACCCGACCTCAAACTGACGGAGCGTGCCACGCTTGAACGCTCGATTTCCTCCAAAAATGATCCCGACGACCCGCCTTAGCTTACCTATAAACTAAACAGGTCCACTGCGGATGCCATCGTCTCACTTGTCCATTATTCAACCAAATCCTTGAATGCAACGACGAAGACTGACCTATGCACTTTCTTCGACTAATCATCCGCTTTTGAATTTATTTTCCACAACCCCTCCTCTTTTGTAAACTGGAAAGTTTTTGGATGACTCATTTCCCCAAGTGGCATGGATATCTGATCAGTATACCAACAGAACCCGATGCACACGATTGGGATTAAAATCATTCAAACGACTGGTGAATAGTCCAAGAGTGCTTCGGAGCTGTCCTTCTATTAATTTTTCATCTACATTAGTGGCCTGTGAACCAGTTCTCTGGCGCACTCACATAAATGCACCGGTTATGTGGCTCTCTGAGAAGCCATTTACGAAAACCAGGATTTTAATAATTTTTACAGTAAAGTGTTTCATTTTTATGATTTTTCTGGTCGATCCGGTTTAACGCCCAAAATGCTTTGAATGCATATTTAGCTTCTATCGGTTTATTCTTGTAGCCAATCTATCTTCCACAGTACCAGCAGTGGGAGTAGGTTTTGTCAAATATTTAGGAATCATCGTGAATAAAAATCTAAAGTGGTCACCTCATATTTCAAACTGTGTGAAAAAAATTCTCATGCTATCTTACCAAACACAAGTGCCAAGACATTAAAACCCTTTTCGTTTATCAGTGTGTTTCTCCCGTAACCCTGCTATTTTTTATGGTCTGTTGAAGGAAGATTTAGAAATTCCTCCCTAAGAACTGTAGATTATTAGTCGGGTGTCTCTCATATTAATGAAAGAACTGCCTGATAAATGATATGAATGACACCTGGCCGCATATGGAAAGTTCGCACATAAACTTCTTCCGGGTTCCACTCACTCCGTATATAGTGATCCATCCAAGTGTCACTTTAGTACATCAGCACGTTCCTCTTTTTGATTCATACCATCTCACAATAAAATCTATAGGAACTCTACGGTTCCTTATCTGGCCCAACTCCTCAAAAACCGGGTGCGAGTCTCGGCTAGATTTCTTAGCACTTTCTTTCATTTCCTCAATTCGATGAGGTGCCAAGTGTAAATCATTTTTCACTGAAAAAGCGAACGCCTGTCTACGCAAAAGTTTGACCAAATACAACACATCTAATCCAAATCAGCGGCAAGAAACCACTGTGATAAGTGAACTGAAACCCCATATTTCGGCGGTAAACACCTGCATACGGCCTTAGTAGACTAAATGGGGCAGTGGGTCAGGTAGCAGGGACGCTGTTTAATCTACTCCAACTGTGAAGATTCCGAGATTACTACCGATTTGAATCATTTCGATAGGCAGCTGGTTGATACTAGTGATGGCGTATTCATTATATTTGGTTCCAGTGTAGGGTACACTAGCCGAGACCGGGACGCTAGAGTAATAGGAGTTAGAGTCATTAACATGTGTCAACGGAATGCCATTAAGTGCTCAGGTTGAATGATTTTGTGCCGTGAATTACGACACACTGGAGAAGCATTGGTTATGCGGTATGTGTTTATGCCCTAACTAAGGATAGTTCTCCGGAAGTCAGATACTGAATCTTCCGGGACTTACTTACGCTGATAAACAAACGCCTCAACCTTGCACAGGACAACTATATATATATATATATATATATATATATATATATATATATATATATATATATATATATATATATATATATATATATATATATATATATATATATATATATATATATATATATATTCACTAGAATCTAACTTCAATCGTCTGTAGTGTGAATGGATACTCTTCATTGAAGAGCCCACAAATGAATCACAACTGTGATTTCTCATAGTTATTCGTGTCTTAGTCACTGCTGACCCAACGAACAACGAGGCTGCATGTGCAAGCGCTCATATTGATAGTAAGTAATATGTAAACGTGTGGACAGAATTTCCCCGGAAGCACACGACCGGTTTCGCGGTTGTTGTCGCTCATCAGGTATGCGTACCCGGTACTCCTCTGCCCACTCGTCTTCATACTTGTACACTCCGATCTTATTTGTTCACTAGAATCTAATTTGAACCTTCTGGCGCATAAAGTTCGTTTTGTTAAGGAGAACCATGGAGCAGACCGGATAGAAGCGATAAATTGTACACTCCAGGTGTACTCTCCTATCCCCTTTTCCGATCACTTTCTTGGTATCATTTTTGCGATTGGTTCGAACACTGGCTTGTCGTCTGAGCCACATTATGCCAAAGTGTCATTTTCACTGATGAATGCGTATTTTACTAACATTGTTTTGTGAAAAGCTATTACCGTGGGTAGAATAGACAAAAATGCGCAGTTATGGTACATTATTTGAAGATCATGACAATCAACGGAACCCGGAAAATATATGAAATGAACAAGTACGACAAAAAGTTTGCTAACTTGTAGAGAGCAGAAATACATAAATGCCTTAAGACATACAATTTCACTCTGGTGGCTTATGCGAAAGCGACCAACGACGCCAGGCTTTCCTCATACGCGAACAAGAACACAATTAAAAAACCCGTTGGCAGTTGTCGGAAACGTTACACACTTCTTCCACGGCGAAGTAGTGTATTTTGCAACCCTAGTTGGTGAACATAGTTTTCCGCTTACACCGTGTGACATGATTCCTCCTGTAATGTGCTAACTCGCTACTCTCCAGTCTCAAAGCAAAGAAGGACTGTGTAAGCAGCCACAAACATGAGGTGTTCTTCGCTATCCCGTTCAGGGGAGTTAAACCCTGAGAACTACTGAGAACCCACTTATCTAATGCAGCTGGAGATCCTTCCGCTGGTGGTAATGAAGACCAAGCCGTTCATTTCAGTTCAGACAACCACTAACTATACACTGGGTGCGATGGTCGTCGTTGCTATATCCCAGCGGCAACCTCAATCGGAAATAATGAAAGAGGACAAGAATACGGTAGGAGTTACAGGAGAACTGCAAATATTAGGATCAAATCGATAAAGAAAGTTTGTGGATACAGGAACGCCACTGGTCGCGACACCTAGCCATATCCTTCAATGTAACTAACCATAGAGTGGGAGGGTCTCTTGGACCCCACCCAGGAAGTCCAGCACGCCCTACATGGCCAAGTTCACTGGTTAGGTTTTTCATACCTTTCGTTTATGTCATGGACTGGCCACTCCTAATCATAATCCAACCAACTCAGCGAACGTTGCGCGCCGAGGAATCCTATCCGTGGACATGCGCAACACATACTCAAACCACCTCAGCCTGGTGAACTTAAGTGTTTCATCGGAAATCTCCATCTTCTATGCAATATCAGTTCACAAAATCGTGTAGTGCCCTGTATACAGGACATAAGATGAGACCCTTGTCCAAAAGGATAGCAGAACACGTCCTAGCTTTTTTACTCAATGAAACGGTCAGTTCTATCAGCAGATCGATTCGGTGATAGTTTTTAAACTGGATTGCGTATGCGGCATGTCCTGACTATTGAAGGTAACTGTTGAAGCACAAGTTGTGTTCAGTTCATTTCATTCACCCATTAATCTCGCATTTCCGTGCTCTCGAAGTATCGAATTGTGGCATCAATGTAACTTCTGTTTCAACTACAGTTGTTTCCCTGGTTACAACAAGTGAGTCCTGGAAAAATTCCTTTGTTTAGACTGTACCCAAATTACTGGTTCTCATACGTGTTACTTTTCTTCATGTAGTCACAGTTTTACACACAAAGCCATGAAAACCTATTCCATGGATTAAAGTCAAAGTGTCTGATATCACAATATTTTACTCATTGCATCCAGCCTAACTCAATGATTGTTATAGCTACACAAATCTCCACCAGTTACTTCGTACTATTAATTTAACTGATAGAAACGGAGTGTGGAAAATAAATTTAATGTCACTAGCTTTTTCAATAATTAGCTTCCTAAAATGTAAATTGCTGTGACTAAGGAAAAAAGAAAAGACACTAAGAGAAACACGATTCTAATCATATCAAGTAACAATTAGTCTGACTATCTCCAATGATCTGAGTTAATAGAAAATCCCAGTAAGTTTGCTAGTTGTCTTCGGTTTGCAACAAAATGTCGAGTCACTAAAATGGCTGTGGTGGCGGGACACACTTGCTACGTCACGATGCCACTGGTTTGTGGTGTCTAATGAAAAGAACGACCGACAAACAAACAACACCTCACACCATCATATAGTGCTGCAGGTTCTCCGTAATTACCCAATCAGTTGGTCTTAGCCCGCTTTTTGCGCGATTAACCGTCTTATTGTCGGTCTCTACCTTTCTCATAACATGATGGCACCTCCAGTAGCATACAGTTATCCACCAGTGGTTTACCAAACAATTATATTTTTCTAAAGTCTTCCATCAATGAAGAGACTGGCCACAAGCGAATCACTGTGGGTCATTCAGTAGGATCACCAAAGAAGCGTCCAATAAAGCATGCGAGAAGTTCGAAACTACTCAGAGATGGACTCATGCTTGTGTATCTGCCCCACTGCTGCTGTTCATCGAGTAGACAGAAAGCATTTCCCCACACACAACCGTACAGAACAGAACAGACTGAACTGACCTGATCTGAAACTCGATTCTTCCCAGAGAACAAAGAAGCCCAAACTAGTGAACCACCAACGACTGGATCTACAATGATGTCACTCTGGCCAGGAGCGACGATTATAGCGCGCGGTGATAAAGATCCGGGCCCCGGCCCCAACGTCACCCTTGGACCATCTTCAGGTGATGGACCGATAAAACATTTTTTGGACAGATGCATATCAAACAGGATCACCGCGTGCGAGCATATCCAAGCAGTGTCTGCGCGAACACGATCACCAAACTGCACGCAGCTCATAGAAACAACTCGGCGCAGACGGGCCCCGTTGCCCACGTGACAATCCGCACCGATCACACAATCTATGAGCACAGCATGGGCGCCAACCTGTGATGCGGGACCAATGAGACAGGATCCGATCAACTGAGCAGTTGGATCGATGCGAGCGGAACGGGCCACGTAAATCTGAGGACCGTGTGCGATCCATGAATCTCGATTGTTAGTGACCAATTGGGAATCGGTGAGAGGGACCTCGATACCCGAATCTCGCGACAGAATATGCGGAGAAAATTCAATCAGTGTACGTAAGTCCGGCGCTGCGCACAGCATCATTGGTCCGGGTGGCATACGATCCACGTGCATAGTGTATCCCATTACCTCCTCGTTTGTTAGAACGTCATGAATTAAATCACCCATAGTTTGGTAGTCGAAGTTGTCCTGTCGAATTGGGAGAGAACAGATGAGAAGTGAAACATTATCTTGCGGGAGTACTTCAACACGAAAAGAATTAGTAGCATCACAGTGTAAATACTAAACATCTCTAAAGACTGAAATCACGCTAGTTTCTGACCTGATGCGGGATTCACAGAGTAGGTTACACATTCATTCGGAGGAATTTGGTTAGCTAATGGTGAGAACAAGCCATTTAAGTGGACTGGTGATGCGTTTGGCACATATGACGCGTAAACTCGCATTGAAATAGGAAACAAGCATGTTGTGAACTCAAATTCACCTCCGTTCCATCATACGTGACCGTATAAAACCAATGAATTTGTGACGGATCTGAGAGGATAAGCTGGTGCGAAAGGCAGATTTAGGTGAAGCAGACGAGACAATCGAAGCCCGTACTGACTGAGACACCATGTTGGACGAAATACTGTCTGAATTTACCACACTTAACATTCAAAAATCAAAGAAGGTAGTTCAAACAGTTTGACCAGACCCATGATTGCGCTGAGCACAACGCTGGAGGATGAATAATTGCAGTCACAGATTGCCTGTGCTGACCTCACCCATGATTATATATTCCTTCAAGTGTGCATGTGGGACATTTGACATAGTTTACACAACGAAGCATGAAGGAACATCACTGAAAGTTGGTGAACCACAAGAGGATGGGCACAATAACCGGTTCCATCCTAGTAAACATTGGTTCTGGATACAGCTGACGTGATCGCTACTAATCTACGAAACCGCGTCTTGTGCGCACAAAAAAAATAGTTCAGTTTATTCTACTGCCATAGCTGAGGATGGGATCCGAGGGCCGAAAATTGACCTCTGATGACCTGACATCGGTGGCCGAATTGGAAGTGAGCTCGACCCACACCACCACACATTGACTATAATATCCCACCCCACCCCACCCCTTCTTAACACTATGGAAATGATATACAACTCAGCTAATGGCTGGCCAACTGCATCACTAGCCCGCATCAGGAAAGTAAAGAACAACTGATCGCTCTCCAGCATTGTTATTCTCAATGGGGTAGTCTCCGTGCACTAAGACGTTTGTCGCAAAACCAGAAGGTAGAATTCTGTGTCAAGTCTTTAGCTTCGGAGTGGAATTAAAACCTAACAAAAACTGACCTGGAACAGCGGTGCCACATGGTTACTGCATACGGCCACACCAAGATCAAATAGATTGGAGGACAGTTCAACCACATGATCCGTCTTGACCAGTTCTTGGAGCAAAATGTTAGGTGCCGGATTCACACAAGTAGGAAACAGTTTGATTATCCGATTATCCATGGAAAGAGAAAGTAAGACAGATACTGTCCATTCGGCCGATTGTGCCGGCGATAACAGTTTGTTCGCATGTGGCATGACCAGACTGAGAATGGCGGCCGGATTTCGAACTCGTCGGGTTTGGTGTTGTGTAACAAATGGAAGTAAAGACCTAGCACAGATCAGATCAGCCGGAACAAGCAGAAAGTCTGAGACTCCCCGAAGCAACTGGGACGAATCCAGATCACGCATTACATCACCCAAGCTTCGGCAACTCTCACCACTGTGTACCAAGATGCGTGTATCTTTGTGAAGATCATTGTTTGTCTGGTAGGAATGCACAAACTGTTGTACTTGTGCTGTATGTGCGCACGCGTAAACAATAATATTTCGAAATCCATCCACAACGAGGCGTGACAGGCTGTAATGTAACAGTGGTACTCCTGCTAAGGGTAGCAGACAGTGTGCGATTTTTCGAGTGAGCGGATCAAAACGACGTGCATGTAAGTCTGCTACGATTACGGCATGTGGGCCCTTATCTTCATCAGTGAAAAGGCCGGCTGATTTGGCAATCGGAGCGCCTCCTTTTGACTTTTTGGTATTTTTGGACATTGCATCAGCCAGGTGCTACGAACTAGAAATAACAAGAACAAGTGAAACAACGCTCCTTTAGTTTTGACAATAAATAAAAATTGAACAGATGTGGCTGATTGGTACTGACCCTCTGACTGTTGACAAGTCTGATGGTTTTCAAAATCCAATACCACAGGGTAAATCTCATGATAAAAAGTCGGACTGTCACTCGTACTAATACCACATCTGACCTATTGAGGCACCATGTGGTTTCCCACAGGATCATGATTACTACAGTCAATGGGTGCAATCACTCTAGTAGGCCTTCTTGAGGTAAGGAAGAGTTGTGAGAAAAAAATGTTACTTTTTCATCAATCTAATCTTGTGCTCGCGTATGACTGCAGTGCGGGGGGTATACAACCCATAGTCCCAAAGGCCCACTGCACTATTGCGGATAACCTGCAACCAGACCCTGAGACTTCGAATGGAGAACAACCAGTCCCAACAGGTCAGGCGTGGTACCAAACCGGATGGCATGGGATAACTGCGTACTGTCAAAGTGACCGGCGGCGGGGAAATTCGAATCTCTGACATCCGAGTACGTTAAGGCATGAACATATCCTGGAAGTTGTGAATGGCGCGAAAATCGTGCCCCATCTGAAACCACGGTGGGAGAACGGCCCAATAAGACGTTACAAAAGAATCAGGATTGGAGATCCGATTATCATACGAAATTAATAGCGACCTGAAGGTTAACTTTTTGGACTCGACGTCAAAGTTGAAACTCGGTAGGTAAGTTGTTGATTCCTGAAAAGCCAGATTAAATTAAATGAATGTACGATATTTTTCATGGATTCTTAATGGTGTGTTGAGTTTGCGTTGTACGATGGAGAATTCACTAAATTCAGATCAATTCTTTACAATTTTCATATTTTTCCAGGTCCAAATGATTTCAATGGGGCGAACCCCATGATCTCGGAAACTAATGAGAGCTGAGGGGATTCGCTTGAAAAACAGCTTAGTGATCTTGCTTTTAAAAAGAGAAAGACTGTGAGTAGGCGGAAAGACTAAGAGAACGATGCTCTGTAATTTCGCAGTCCCGGGAAAGAATGAGGTCCAACAACTGGAAACAGAAACCAGATACTGATGACTGACTGCCTGTATTTGGGACCAGCGATCGAAGGTGATAGGAATGGGCAGAGCCGCGCCTAGCTTGGAAGAACAAAATAGCGGTGGCATGAGAACAATGAAGCCGCCGACCGGAGTTGGCAAACTACTGCTGACTGAATGTTGAAGCTGGATCAACGATCAGGCAGATGGTCACATGTTAGGCACGGTTGAACGAGCTCACAAAAAGCAGTACGCCTGTCAATTGCGAGTCCACTGCACCGCGTTTACTCGCAGACATAACTCTGAGAACTTGAGTAGAGAAAATATGAGGCAACAACAGGTCAGGCGTGAAAGAAGGACGTGTGACACTATGGCTTTTTACCACCACAGTTGACTGGTCATGGTGGGGAGGGGAGAGGGTAAATCTCATCTCCCACGATCAATAACCAGACTTTTATGACACGACTATCACCATCCTATCATTTTCAATAAATGAAAAGTTCCGAAATCAAACTGGTAAACTCATTTATTTAAAGCAAACTTGTTCTAATGTTAAGTTTTGCAGGTCAATAAGCAAAATCCCATTCTATATCTCATCGGTAAGTGCACAAAATCAGGCGCCTGCAAGTCGACCATTTTGAACTGAAGAAAAACGACAACGGTCCAAAAAAGCTATGCTCAAAGGTGGCAAAATGTTTTGTCAGGATGTCGAGATTATCGGTGTTGGTTCTATTTGTTGATGAGCAAGTTAACTTCTCTCTTCGAAGATGCTAACTGCGGATAAATAACCCTCAGCTGAAAAAAGATAACGTCAATGTAGGTGTCCAAACACCATTTGATTTCAAAGGCTTCAGATGATACCCCATTTAAAATTTTGGAGTCAATGTTATCGGCAGTTTGCAGAGTGGTCATAAGATTGGCATTGTTATTGCCAGAAAGTGCACTGTATTCAAGAATATGATTATGAATATATATATATATATATATATATATATATATATATATATATATATTACACCGGCTCGAAATCAAGCATTGTGCCAGTGCAACAACAACAACAGAAATAGGGAAGGGGAAGAACAATAAGAACAGTTACTAAACAGTAACGTGCTGTGATTTTTTCTCGAACAATGCAGCAAACATTCGCACCAATAACCCATTGTAAACCATTTCAACTCAGTCGAATCAGGACAGAAGTGGTCCAGAACGAACGAAGGCCAGATATTCGGTGAAGCCAAAAAATGCCTCGATATGCAAGGCATTTTATATTTTATTTTCTGCTTGTTCATGCGTAAAGTGGAAGAGCCAAACTCCAAGGCTCTAAAGACTGACTGCACTAGCAAGGATAAGTTCAGTTCAGCCCAAACAATCATTAACCATGCACTGGGCGCGGTGGCTTCAGTTGTTATTCCTTAGCGGCAACCTTAAACGGAAATGATAAAAAAGCGTGGGGAGTAAAAAGAGAACTAGAAATAGTAGCATATCGACACAAGGTTTGTGGATACAAGAGAGCTACCGATCGCCACACCAAGCCATATCACCCAACATACCTAACCACTGGTTGCGGATATCTCTTGGGTGCCTCCCAGAAGGTCTAACAAGCCCTACTGGTTTGGGTTTTTCATACCTTTCTTTCATGTCATGGACTGACCACCCTTACTCATCTTCTAGCCATTATTCGCTGAGTTTATGGCGCATTGAGGAATCCTATCCGCAGACATGCGCAACACATGCCCCAACCACCTCGACCTGATGGTCTTCGGTGTTTCATTTAATAATGTGGTTCGTGAAACTATAACTCTTCGCTGAACCTCAACATTGCTTATACGGTGTTCCCACAAGATTCGAGCAATGTTACGAAGATATCGGTGTTCAAATATTGGGAATGTTCGTATATCGTCCACTTGCAGTGGCAATGTCTCCGAACTATAGAAAAGCACTGGCCAGAGTGCCGCAGCGTACACTCGGCCTCTAACAGATAAACAGATGTCATGTCAACGCCACAGATGATTCAGGTTGGTGAATGCCAAACGAGCCTTCTGCATACGCAAAGACGTTTTATCTGATATTCAAATACCGGGTGAAATCCAGCACCCCAGATAACATAACTTGTCTACCACGTTTATAGTCTCCCCAGACACTGAAAGGTTTGGCGTTGGACCAACCCAGTCCTGCAACAGCATCTATCACTTTGAGGGTGCAAAACGCATACCAAACATTGCTATGCAATTATTTAAGCTGCCTGGAGGGCTTGCAACCTACCTAGATTTTCATTCGGAAGAACAATGTTGTCCGAATACTCGAGGTCTGAAACTTTTCCACCCGGGAAAAGTTCAATACCTATATTCTCGCCTGACAAAGGCGCGGTCTCTAAGACCACATCAAGCACAAAGTTAAAAATAAAAGGAGAAAGGTGGTGACCCCGACGTACATCACTCACCGTGATGAATTCAAGTGAAAGATCACCCTAAGCCCGAACTCTGCTTCGGCTGTTCATGTAAAGGGACTTTATGATGGAAATAAATTTCTTTGGTATGTCCGTCAGCAAGAGGCAGCGCCACAGAACTGTGCGGTTGACTGAGTCGAATGCCACTTCAAGATCAAGAAAAACGGAGATAGTAGGCCTATGTGTGTTCTCATGTTCTAAAATTTGTCGAAGAGTGAAGATGCGCTCAAAACAGCCTCCACCAGATCTAACCTCAGTTTGATTCTCGCGCGAGCACTGGTCATCAGCATTAGGTATGCGGTGAGGAATAATACCATCAAGCAGTTAAGATGCGACGCTGACCACACCCATTTCTCTGTTTTTCACCCTTCTTGTAAGTCGGTACGATTATCGATTCACACCAACTCTTTCGAACTTGTTCCTTCTCCCATATCAAACCAAGGAGTTTTGTCAACTACAATAAAAGTGCTGAGTTGCCGTCATTAAAAATAAACGAAGGCAACCTATCCGGTCCGGCAGCTTTATACCGTTTAAGATGCCCTACCTCACGGAGAACCTCCGATACTGAAGGAGGACTGGTATCTACAACTAGAGCTGTACCCATTGCGCTAGTTAGAAAACCTGTCATGGATAAAGGCCAACAAGACTGCTTCTCGAAATGCTCCGCCCAGCAAACTAGACGACGCTCCTGAGTCTGAATCCGTGAGCCGTTCCCGTCTTTGATCAACTCGCTGACGCCTTGTTTTCGTGGATCGGTATCTCTAATTAGACGGAAAAGGTTATGACTGCTGCCGATCGCCACAGCTATTTCCACCTCTCTGCACTTCGCAATCCACCACTGCTCGCGGTCGTTTCTCAGGCTTCGAATCAGCTGGCGTTTAAAGCATCTCCGTGCATCATACAATCCAGAATCCGAAGGAATCGATCTGCGCCCATCCAACATGGCAACTGAGGATGCAGATACTCACAGTTTCTTCGTGTTTGGTTGTTGGACCTTGGACAATATTAGCAGCCTCAGATAGGGCCTAATTGATCTCTGTCCATCGCTCATCTGGATCCAGAGTATTTGACTGCATCGATAACCTGGAGGATAATTCTGCTTGCAAAGCCGATTGAGGGTTATTGTCCAGTAGCAGCTGCGGGGAACATTTAGCTTTGATGTTACTTCGGATAACAGTGAAACTTAGGCTGGAACGCGCGCGGCCATGAGCGTGGTCAATGTCAGAAGACGTGGACCAAAATGATCAACTATCTTTGATTGATCCACATCAACGTTAGTCGATAGCAATATCGTTGATGAGTCCAACGATGTGAAGGTACAGGAGGAATCCAGGTTCGTCGGTGCCGCTTTTGGGTGAGAAAGTTGTACTCGCTATAAACAGTCTATGTTCGGAACATAGCTTCACGAGTCGGTCACTGTTATCGGCTAGAATGCCAAATCGGCCTCCTATATTCCTCTCCATCTCGTCTACAAAACCATTCAACCGAACCGCACACAGATGATTGCTGACTGGGATCCAGTCGAGCAGTGCACGCCCAGCCTTCACACTCGAAGCGATTTCAATGCCAGTTTGACCACGAGCACTACACACTGAATAGCATGTATGCGAAGGGTGAAGCGAGAAACCGAGCTTGTATCTGGGGATCGAGGTTTTAACACTGAAGTTGAGTTTTGCATGCGTGTTTCGGAGGCTACACACATTTATTTTAAAGAATGCAAGGGTTCTAGCTAGGGCTACCTGTTGCCCCGTTTGGCAAAGGGTGCGGACGTTAAAATCAGCTAAGTGAAAAGAAAGCTTGAATCTGAAAATCGACTCCCCATTTGTCCATGTCTCCAAATTATGGCCCTTACAGAGAGCCACAAGTTCCCGGTTGCGACTTATTGTGGCTTCTCGTAGCCATTTAGAACTGGAACGTAAAGGATGAAGTATAAGAAAGTAAGAGATGTTTCCCGAGGGACCGCTGGAGATTTTTGAGCACATCATACTTCGCTGCTAACTACATCGCAGAAGCGATTTTTCTTTGGGAACCCTAACCGGAGCCTTTGATTCAAAAGTCTCCCCCACAAGGCAGTGAGGCATTAACCCAGCATGGGGACGCGACCGAAGAACCTATTAAGAAGCTTCTTTTGGTCTGCCACGTGAGACCTGGTTGTTGCATGTATTCTGTCTTGTCTTCGCTGGTACTTTGCTATCGATTAGTCTTCCGGATTCAGTCCTCAGCTCCATGCATCCAATGGAGCAAGCGAAACGTGGACAGGACAGCATCCTTTGAGCTGCGGGCTGCCTAGCTTGAGCGGACGATAGCTGCCCAATGAAGTGCGATGGCTTTTTCCATCGTCGAGAGGAACCCCAGTACTCCACTCCTACGTCCACCTAGTGGTTTTTAGACCGGTAAACTGTTTCTCTCCGTGTTTATTCGCTGGAGTGTTCTCTCCAGGGGCATAGTGAACAGAATCAGATGCTGCCCATCAACTGGTTCTGAGACTGGACTTCGTCTGGCTTCTACCCATTAATCTGCCAGTCACGATTGCATCTCCGGCCTAAGGAAACCATCCTGCATAGCTTTTTGGGTCATGGAGGCACACAAGCCATCACATGACGTTAAGGCGCTATCTCGCCACGATGGACAGAAGGCCACCGGCTTATCTGGACCAACCCTGCTGCCTTGCAGGGCGCGCTTGACAAAAGGGAAGCGAGAAAACTCATCAATGATTGTAAGGAAAAACTTATTTCTTGGGTCAGGTGGCGGGGGATCCTTAAAATCCATGCTTAAGCGCTCAAGTGGTTGTGCAGCTTTGATTAGGGGGACGTGCGGTGGATTGAGAGCAGGGTTTGATTTCGGCTCGTGTGGGGCATTGGGTGGTGACTGATTACACGTTGTCAGTTGAAAACGGTAGGTTCCGAATCCTGACTCAATGTATCATTCTGGTTACGCCCGAGTGACACAGAGATTCATGAAGTTTCTTTAGACTGGAATGAGAGATGGATACACAGAAGCCTCGAGGCAGCGGCACCGACACAATTTTCTCGTCCGGGGCGACACACGATGTCGTAATGGAAGTCGGGAAGTTCGACTTTCCAGTGTTTAATCTTCTCGTTTTTTATTTTTATTTTAGATAAACTATCGAACGCAAACGACACGGAATTCCGATCAGTCACCAACTTGAAATCGGTTCCCATAAAAAGTGTTTCCATTTCTCCAGAGCTTCTACGATAGCATAATCTTCTTTTTCCACCGTAGAATACCTTCTCTCTGTCGGGGACAAAATCCTGGAGAAGAATGGTACTGACCTACCATTCTGGTTCGGTGAGGCCGCAGTGGCTACATCGGATGCATCGGGTTCTACTACCACAACGACGCCAGGTTCGGCGATAACGGAGAGAGCGTTTTCTAGTTCGTGCTTCAGATTTTCGAACGACGCTAGGACGTTGCTTGGTAGAGAAAAGGTTCGATTTCGCACCAGTGGACTGATCTTATCAGAAAAATGTGATATACACTGAGAGCAGTATGCAAACATGCCTACTATGCGTTCTTGTGTCTTTGTTTTATGTGGTGGAGGCAGTTCTTTCAGAGATTCGAACCTCCCTGGATCAGGTTGGATAACATTTCTCGATACTTCGAACCCAAGAAGGTTGAGCTGCCGCGTACGCATGATGCTTTTGTATTCGTTAAACGTGATGCCATACGTCTTGGCAACTGCTAGATTCTGGTCATGTTTCTCCTCTGTGGTTCCGTAACCAGGTTGTCCACGTAAGCGGACGTACTGTGAAGCCGTTCCCTGGTGATAATCTCATCAATCGCTCGTTGAAAACAAGCAACTCCGTTTGCCACACCGAATGGAATACGAAAGAATTGATAGGGTTTGCCCTCACCTTCGAATACGGTATTATGTCTTTGACTTGCTCTGAATGGCACCTGATGATAAGCACTCTTCAAGTCGAGTGTGCTGTACACGTCATAGCGCGAGACCTTTTCTATTAGTCTATCTATACGTGGAAGAGGATATGCGTCTAAATATGTGAAGCGGTTAATCGTCTGACTATAATTAATTACCAGTCTTCTGCTGTGACGTTCATTCGTGACCGTGAAAACTTGGGCTCTCCAAGGGGACTTCAGCGGTTTCATAATGCCAGAAGGTAAGTTCTGGATCTCAGACTAGGAACACTGCATTTCGCAAAGAATGGCATTTTGATGGAGTAGCAATAGGTCTGCAACCGGGAGAAAGATGATCAAAAAGGGTTTGTGGTTCAACCCTAGCCGCAAGTAGGTCACAAAGAGGAAATGTAGGTTTAGAACCCGCAATGGAATTTCGACACGTTCATATAATCGAAGAAAATCATGACCAGGTAAAGCATCGGTGCATAAGTCTGACAGAAACGAAGGCTTGATATGTTCATAAGATGTATTTGAACTGAATAGATACGAATAAATGACTGTGAATGGAACTTGATAGGCTGGTGGATGTCATGGAGATTCTTTGTTGCGATATGGCGACGTACCAGCCGAACTTATCGACCAATCTTTGAAATATAGCTATCTGAACTCTCGGTATCAATGAGCGTGTCACGTGATTCCGTTCACAGTGATACGAATGACGGCACTTGAGAGGCAATGTGGAGCAGCCGCAACGATGACGGTAAAAAGTACGTAATCCGTGGATGACGCAATTCGTCGATAGGCTGAGGGCTTTCCGGCGTTGAAAGCTCGACAGATTTGCTGGAAGTGGCCTTTTTCCAGGACCTTTGCATAAGGCTTCTCTTGCTGGGCATTTGATTCGCCGATGCCGATTTAATCTACAGAAGTAGCAGGAAACGTTACCAACAGCCAAAACAGGACTTCCGGTATCGTGTGAATCAACCGGAGTTTCAGGAGTCAAATTCTTCGTAGACAAATAATAAGACGCCTGTAGATTGCCGCCGTGCGACAATGATTGCTTTTTTGCGAGTTCAATTTGTCTAGCTAGGTTATAGGCGAACATGAGGTCAAGTTTCTAACAACGGTTGTCTGGTTTGATGAAATGATGAATGAGTCTCGAATGAAGCTGAAGCATTCTTTAGCAGTTACTGAAATCACAATCGACAGAAAAGGATCTTAGTTTCTGGAAGAACTGGTCCAACGTCTGTTCATGTTCTTGTCCGGTGATGAATCAATGTCGTTCAAAATTGCATTTTTTGGTTGAATATAAAAGTTCAGAAGAGCCGTGATGGCAGTATCGTAATTTGTACTTACTTACTTTTACTTTTACGCGACTATCTCCTACGAGGGATAAGTCGGCTCCATGCATATCATAGACCATTGCTGACCACACGCGGCGGTTGGAGGTGAGCTCGGTGCAGATCTTCATCCAGTCAATTTTCCGTCGCCGGGATCCATAGACCGACCGAAGGCCTAGAAGCTCTACGTCTTTTTCTATTGTAGTGGTCCACGTTTTGAGCTACCCACCAAAGCGACAACGCCAACCAGGGCACGGAGTATACGTCTGGTTATCTCGGGTCGCCGAATGGTATGGCCGAACCACTACAGTCGTCGACTCTGGAGGAGGACGGAGAGAAAATCGACATCAGAGCATCGTCTCCTTACCTCTTCGTTAGACACCCGGTCACGTCGCATGCACCAGTAATCGAAAACCTCCACCTTTCTAGTATCCTCAGCTCGTAGTGCCCAGGTTTCGCAGCCATATATGAGTACGGGGCGGATGGCGAACTTTTGTGCTTAAGCTGATTTCACTGCGAGTCCACAGCGTTCATCTTAGCTGAAGACTCTCCTGGCGCAGTCGATCCATAACTCCGCTTCATCTTTTGCCTGGCCGTTCGGAAGCAGAGTTGAGCCTAGGTACTTGAATGAAGGGACGTATTCGACTGGCTGGTCACTGATGGACAGTTGTTGAATTGTCGGACCTAGATGGGTTGTGAAAGCTTTTGTTTTGGTTGAATTCACTTCAAGTCCGATGGACCTCGCGAAAGAAATGATTCTGTCGAGAGTTGGTTGTAGCGTAGCGGAGGAGTATCCTAGCACGACAATATCATCTACGAAGTCCAGGTCCAAAATGTAGACTTCCTGGCTAAGCTGAACGCCAGGGTAGTCGTGTAATGCGTGACGCATTGTCTAATCAATGGAGTAGTCGAACATCACCGGTGAAGTGAGTGCGAACTCGCAGGACTCTTCACCGTACATACGAACCCCGGCGCCAGTTGTCGAGTAGTACCCCCTCAACAGCCTTAAAAACTTATCCGGCATCCCATCAGATTGGATTATTGTCCAAAGAGACTCGCGGTTAGCCGAATCAAAGGTGACCCGGAAGTCGATGAAACAAGCTACCGTCGGCTGTTGGAACTTGTAGCGATGCTCCAGTATTCGGCGCAGTGTGAGGATTTGATCCACACAGCCTCTGTCACGGCGGAAACCCCCTTGGTTCGGGCGAGCGCACCGGTCTCTTGCCTCGGAGAAACGGGTTAGTAACAACGCACCAAAGATCTTGGCGGTCACATCGATCAAGCTAATCCCTCGGTAGTTCTCATATGCCGACTTATCACCTTTCTTCGGAATGGGCATTCCTCAGTCAGGTGGAAATGCTTCCCCTCATCATCATCATCATCATCGTACAGCGTTAAACAGTAGGGCAAGCTCCACTCAACACTGCCTTTCTCACCATGTTGCACGCTGAATTCGAAAGTATGAATATACAAGATGGACAGGGACTGGACCTACATGGGTAGCAAAAGGAAAGAATGCCCTAGTAGCCAACACACGGAATACACAGTCTAACTGTACAAACGCACATCGATCAATCATTCTGATTCGATAGAAAGTGACAACACGATCGCCACTGCTCGCGGTTCGCTGCCATATCCTTCAGTGTCTCTAGCCAACTGGTAGACGGATCTTTTGGACCCCAACCACGAAGACGTGAAGCACTTACTTTTCCTAAGTCGGCTGTACATTTTCTCATTCCTCGCTGCCACGTCATCTGTTGACCTTCACTCGGTTTCTTCCACTCCCTAGGAGGGGTGGAGAATAGGACACGGTACGGCAGACGTGTATTTGCCATACGTAACACGTGTCCCAACCAACGAAGTCTACTAAGCTGGATACTCTGTGACAGAACGTTCTCTGAATTAGTACCCAATACTCGCTTTCTGACATCATCGTTGCTTACTCGGCTATTCCACCCAATCCTAGCGATACTACGTAAACATCGATGGTCGAAAACCTCGAGACGACGAATATCTTCAGCATGCAGACTCCAAGTTTCGCAACCATACAACAAAACTGAACGCACTGCTGCACAGTATACGCGGCCTTTCAACTTCAGTGAAATATCAGGTCGGTGCCACAAGTGCTTCAGTTCAGCGTACGCCGCTCGAGCCTTGGATATCCGCGTACTTACCTCTACTACTGTGCTCCCATCCGTCGTCACGCTGCTGCCGAGGTAGGTGAAGTGGTCGACAACTGACAGCACCCCCCCCCCCCATCGAGCATCACGCTCGGAATTGTTGACGTCCAATCTTGTAACATCACCTTGCACTTTGAAGGTGCAAAACGCATGCTGAATGGAGCTACAGCTCTTGCGAGATTATCTAGTGCACGCTGAGCATGTTCCGTGCATTCGAACAAGCAGGCAACGTCGTCCGCGTAATCTAGGTTGCATAGCTTTTCACTATTTCCTAGTTCGACGCCTACATCCTGAAGATTTTGCAGCGCACTCTCCACTATTTCGTCCATGACGAAGTTGAACAGGAATGGAGACAAAGGACATCCCTGTCGAACACCACTCGTCGTTTCGAACCGACCGGATAGTTCGCCGTAAACCCTTACGTGGCCAGAAGTATGAGAATACAATGATCTCATTAGGTTCACGAACTTCTGGGGCATACCTTTTCGATGAAGAACACTGAAAAGCGCTGCTCGATCAACTGAATCGAAGGCGCCTTTCAGGTCTAAGAAAATCATTATTGTTGGTCGGCGGTGCGTGTGACGCGTTTCAAGTAGTCGGAGAAGAGTAAAAATCTGGTCGATGCATCCTCGACCTGGGCGGAATCCAGCCTGCTGTTCGCGGACATTCCTCTCGCGAGCCGGTGTAAGACGATGCAGCAAAATCGAAGCTAATACTTTGGTGACTATCGGAATCATGCTAATCCCACGATGATTACTGCAGTCATTGCGTATTCCCTTCTTGAAGGTGGGAACAATCAATGACTCGCTCCATATTAACGGAATACGCTCCTCGTTCCAAATGCCACGGAGCAAGGCAGTAAGTGATTTTATCAACGCCTCACCACCCAGTTTGAAAAGAACTGGAGGAAGTTCGTCGGGACCTGCCGCTTTCCCCCGCCTTAGTAATCGAATACATGACTCTACTTCTACTTCTGATGGGGGCTCAAGTGATACCACCCAAGGAGTCACAGTTGTTGACACGGGAGTAACTACACTAGCGTGCGGCCAGCTAAACTGCTTCCCCTCGCCAAAGAGAGCCAAAATGTGTACACAGCCTATCAATCAATGACGATGACGCATGCTTTATACACTTCTGGAGGGATGCCATCTTCCCCGGCAGCCTTTCTGTCCTTCAGTTTGTTTATCATCTCGGTGATTTCCGTGGTACTGGGCGGATCACAGCTGCTTTCGTACTGGACTGGGGGGGGGGTTGATATTGGTTGGTCCGTCGGGCGGTTTGTAGGTCTATTGAGCAGCTGACCAAAGTGTCCGACCCGTCGGTCCATTTTCTTACTCTGTTCGGGTATTAGGTTTCCTGTCGCGTCACGAAGAAGGGAATCTTGTTTTCAAAACCTATTAGAGGCGTTGCGAATAAGGCGAAACAGCTCACCAAAGTCACCAGTTCCGGACGCGGTCTCCATTTTCTCGGCTATTTCTATCCAGTATTTTTTGCGATCAGCCTTGGCGGAACGTGTGGCCTCTCGTTGCAGTCTGCGGCGTTCATCACTACCTGTAAGTCGGGCCTCATGTGCTTTGGTTGACAGCTGCAGCGTGCTTTTGGAGACCCAATCTTTTGTCCACCATTTTGTTGTCCCGAGGACCGTCCAACTAGCTTCCTTGAGTGTCGTCTTTATTCGAGTCCACTGCTCTTCCACAGAAACTTCGTCTGCTTGTGCATTGGTTGTGGTGATAAGTCGAGTTGTGATTGCTAGTGACAACGCTTCCCGCTTCTCTGGATTTTCTAGGGCAGCAACGTTCATCCGCGAGGGGGCAGACACTCTAGCACGTGTACACAGATGAATTTTGAAACATGCGCGCAAAAGGACTTGATCGGTGCTGTTTGTATTAGCCGTTTTTGCACCTCGGTACGCTTGACAATCCTCCAAAGACGAAGCCCAAAGGGATCTCACCAGGATGTGGTTAAGTTGATGCGCAGTGTGACCGTCAGTGGAGTACCATGTGAGTAGGTGCTTCTTGGGGTGTTGAAACCGAGTGTTGCAGACAACCGTTCTGTTGACGTCGGCTGAACCAATCAGTTGGCCACCGTTCTCGCGGCGCTGACCAAGACCAAATTTCCCGGGAATATTGCGAGTAGATTCGTCGGCCGTACCTGTGCGAGCGTTCCAATCTCCTGCAATAAAAAGTGCGTTGCTCCTTGAAACCCGATTGATTAACTCCTGCAAATTATTGTAGAATTCATCTTTGGTTTCATCATCAGCTGAATTGTTTGAAGCAAAGATCGCAATCACTGTCAAGTCGTGCGGTGAGCCTTTAAAAAATGCCAAGGTGAGTCTGGATGAGACTGGTTCCCAAGGGATAATTCCATCACTAGCTGCTTTGTTCAGAGCAAACATGACACCGAAGAGACTGGAGTTGTTTTTCAGGCCACTGTTATAGAGCCAATAAGGTGTATCCACTCCCGGGACCTTTATTTGTCGGTTACATGAGTTGGACAGGTGGACTCCAGAGAGGCAAGCAATATCTGCGTCACAGTCACGTATAGTCCGCATTGTGATGCACTGACTGCCGAGCTCTAGAAACGTCCTTATATTCCAACAGGCTGTGTGTCCTTTTCCTGCAGCGAATAGTCCCAGCTTGTTGTCTTATCACCTCGACCGCCGGGACACGAGGCGCGTCGCTTACCGGGGACGCCGTAGCATGATGAGCGCTTGAGGTTTCGTGAATAATCATGGAGAGTCGCGGGAGTAGGGTATGAAGCAGTGTCCCCAGCACCGTTCGGCCTTTTTGTTCGAGGTTGCACCTCTAGCCCTTGCACACTTAAGTGCAGACTGCAAGGAAGCAGGGTGTTTTCAGAGGAACCGGTGGCTTACTGTACGCTTTGTTCGCCTCTTCTGGAATGCCGGACCAGGTAGGTGAACAGTTCTCCTTTGTAGCCGTTGGATCAGTAGATCTCGTCCACCCATTCAGGAGAATCTGTTTTCACGTGCCGAACACCGTCTCGCCGAAGTTTCTTGGACCACGGTAACCCTCAATCTGGTTTAGCCTACCTGTCGAGCGGTTTGCCGGGGTGCGGTCGCTGATGCATGCTTCAGCTTCGTGGAACCACAGGTGAGAGGTGGGTGAATGATGGAGACCAAGGAGATGGAGGATGCCCCAAGAGACATGACAGTCAACCAACTCAGAGGTGCTACTCTTTTCAGACACCCCATACACCCTATCGTAATATGTGCAATCAGCTGTGCCTGTAAACAGATGGAATAACGTAGTTCGTGAGAATAGAGAGTTCGTTGACATTGAGAAAGTCAACGGAAGCCAGAAAATAGTTGAATGTTTTCCTCCCAGTGAATCCATTTTTCTGCAGCATTTGACGGGTGGGGACCTGCGTCTAAGCGACCTGGTCGTATGATGCGCTTCTTGTTAACTGAACTGTACCAATCAACAAACACACGATTATTAGCAGAAGTCTTGATTGATAGACAGATCAACCAAAGTCAGACTTTAATTAACTTGTAACAAAGCCACAGGTGAAATATAAATATACATGGGTTACTACACATCGATATGTACTAGAACAAACAACGGGCAAGAGAAAATATACAAAGCAGTTTCAATCCCACCACACGTCTCCACTTTCTTTTCCGTTTTCACACCCCATGAGTTCTTCGGTCGACCGTGCCCGTTGTATTGCCACTGATGGAAATGCTGACCATGTTGTCTCTCATCCTTCTTCAACTAGCTTCCGAGTCTCACCGAACTTTCCACCGCCGGCTGGTATTGAATCATCTTCGATGCCCACTCAAACTAACCAAGTTAAACGTGCAAACCGTGATTTGTATAAGACAACATGCGAGTTTAGCTTGTACGCTTGAATCCCTTGCCATCAATGTGCACTGCATTCGAGAGACTCGTATTCAAGACCCTGGTTCCATCATTCGATTGACGCCCGCATATTATCCTTCCGTGAAGTTTTACTTGGGCCTTTTTAGTGAAGCTGAGGCTACTGCTTCTGGTCTTACTAGTGTTGGCATTGCTCTCAATGAAACAGCTGAAGCGGCGCTGCTAGAATGAATCCCAGTCGACAGTCGTTTAGCCGTAGTGAGACTCAAGGGTTTTTGTAAAGTAGGCAGTCACCGTTTCGATAGATGCAATCTGTTTGTCGTGTCGGCGTATGCACTCACCGATTGCAGCCCAGATGTAATCGTAAATGACTTTTACCAAAAGCTCCACGACCTGTAAGGTTGGTTAGACCTTACTTCGCGGTTTCCTTAGTAAACGCGTGCTTCGGTCCTTTGTGCTACGGGGACCACTTGCACGTTACTCTAATGGTCGGCACTGTACGAATATGTTAACCAGAACGGTATTCTCCACGACCCGTGAGAACGAAAAGGCGATTGGGAGAGATAGTGGTTAGCGTGTATTTGGGAACGTGCGTGAGAGCATGCGCAAGAGCAACGGTCAAATGGCAACCGCGCTTGGCAGTCAGCGTTCAGTTAAACAATAAACGTGGTAAAAGTATGAACGAAGATGGCCGCCACTACAGACCTCTTACACAAAGCAAATCTGGCCGATATCGTGAGTTTTGCAGATCCGAATGCTAGAGTTGATCGGCTTCCATCGAACGAGGGGCATTTAAGAGGCCCTTTCGGGCTAGATTCCTGTGGCCCGGAAAACGAAGAACGGCTCTGCGCTCTGTGTTCAGACAATCGACTGTTACTCGCCAGTATAAATCACAGACGTTCTAATCGCCGGTGAACCACGTAGCATCAGCCCTCTTCGAGTCAGCGGTGGACCTAAATCGAACATATCGCTATCAACCACAAATGGCGGGATTGTATACAAGACTGTCGGTCATACCAAGGTATACCCCTTGACTCCAACCATGCATTAGTTTATACTCACCTGTCAATGTGATTTAGTGGGTGCCCAAAGCGCATGCTGCAGCGACGGTTAGATTGCGACAAGCTTTCCGATCCATTTAGCCTATCCGTCTTTCAAAACGCGCTAGTTGAGAAGCTAGCTGTGGCCCCACCTCAAAACATTAACTAGCACTGGTCGCTCATCAAGAATGCTTTGCATTCCACTGGTCTAGTAAGTTGTGGCCTGTATTGTCGTGCTGCAAGGCTGGATTTCTGCCGAATGTCTGCGCCTTCTCGACGCTAGCCAGTCGATCTCGGCTGGAAGTGAGTATTACGAAGCACGACTCATGATGAGATGTGCGCTCAACGCGAGTCTTCGTATGGACCGCGAAATCCAACGGTCACAACGTGCATCAGAGAGACGGAACGTGCTGCCGCCATGGAAAATTCCCGTAAGCTATTCCGGCTCGTTCGAGTCACCGGTAGGAAACTACTAGGTGTGAGTGAAACAATCTATGGAGCTGGCGGTTCGCCAATTCACAATCAACAGCGGCGTCTCAAACGCTGAACGGAGCGTTTCCAGACAGTTTACCTGGAACTCAGTGTCAGGCTAGTCTTTCGCTCTTCACACATGCGTCCAGTGGTTCGTTTTGACAGATGCACCTACTGAGGTGGCGATCTCAAGAGAAATCCAGGCCTTAGGACGTCACAAAGCGCCGGACTCTGGTGGTCTTCCCCAGCCCTTTTAAAGATGGTGGAATGTAGCTCGTTAGAGAACTTCATGTTTTGTTCTCAAACATTTCGAATTCCGAGCAGATTCCGTCCTTGTGGGGTGAATCGACTGATGTACCTATCTTTAGGATGGGCTTGCGCAATGACTGCGCTAACCAAGCTGTTTGTGACTGTCACACTTCGCAGGTTGTACCAAACGCGTGAATTGCAGACTCGTGTGGAGTAAGCTGGGTTTTATGCCGATTTTGGATGTATCAACCAAATTTCCACCCTTCAAAAACTGCTAGAACACCGTCAAACTTTCCAAAACCTAACGATCATTCTGGAGATTTGCGTTACCTTCGACTCCGCTGATACGACTGCACTATGGAACTGTCTGTTGATGAATGGTGTACCTGAGAAGTATGTCTTTCCCCAAAGGATTGTATTGTCACACCCCAGGTTGGGTTGGGGTCTACGTTCAGCTTTCACTTCCTTTCGTCGTCTCCAGTGGAGTACGGAAAAGTTGTTCTAAATCCCCATCTCCCAACTTTGCCATAGACGATGTTCTACGGAATGCCTTCTCTGGTCTTCCAAACGGTGGAGTTGAGCTCTTCTCAAGAAACAGAGTATTCGACTTGAAATATTCCGGGCATACCGCTTCGTTGAGTGATAATGCACAGACAATACAACACGCTCTGGACCGCTTGGTGATTGAGGTATCCAGATATGGTATGCACTTTGTACCTTCCAAGTGCAAATATTAGTTGATTATTAGCTAGAGCTAGAACACCTTTCGCGACACAAACAAATCATGACAGGACTCGTCATTAGCTTTGGGAGAGCAACAGTCAGTTGAGGCATGCACAGAAGCGACAAACAGGCATCGACCCTTGTCGAGTGCTTTTGACATGTACAGAACCATTCAACCAAACCGCATACAGAGGACTGCTGACTGGGATCTAGTCGAGCAGTACACGCTCAGCTTTCACATTCGGACCGATGTCAAAGCCAGTCCGACCACGAGCACGAGACACCGGATCGCCTGACACGTGAAGATTGAAACGGAAAGCCGAGGTTGTATCTAGAAAGCGCAGTGTAACAATAAAGTTGGGTCTCATTTCAGTTTGAGTTTATGTTAAGAAGTTGAAAACGAAAAGAAACTTCTTCCAAAGCAAGCCATTAATTCAACTCGAGCGTGCCGGGCCGGAGTGAATGGTCAATAAGTTATCAGAATACTCAAGCAGTCATCTACAGTCCGACGCAAATTGGGTCAACCGATCAATAATCAATCCGGTGAACGTTTTTATCAACCTAATCGACCTAACAGGGCTTAAACCTAACTGGACGTCCGGGTTCTGGAACGTTCGATTTTCGCTTCAAATATCATACAGTAATTTCTGTAAAAACACGTTTTGGCGAGCTTACTTATTGTCTTCTGGTTTTCCATAGCGAGCTGGAGCGATTAAAGTCGCAAGCTGAGATCGAGTGAGCAGCTTCTGATTCAGGGCGCAGAAAAGAACCCGTGGGTCATAACAGTTTATACAACCACTGAACTCACGCTTCTGTGCTCTGGTTTCGGCTACTAACTCTCAGCACCGTCCAGTAAAAAGCAAAAGGAATGGAAGCATAAAGTGAAGAAGATCCAAAAAATTAAAGTAATAAGCGGAAGTCACGAAGACAAAGGAGGAGTCCAAATTCAACTGCACCATTTTCCGCGACACTTAGCCATATTACTTATTGTCCCGACTATTTGGTAGGCGGGTCTCGTGGACCCCAGCCTGGAAGTCTAACACGTCCTACTTGGCCAAGTCCACTGGCCAAAGTTTTCATCTTTTGCCACGTCATAGACCGACTACCTCAACCTACCTTCCAACCATTACCTGCACCGAAGAAAAGCGTACGCCGAGAAAGTCTATCCGTGGGCACGCGTACCGTATGTTCCAGTCACCTCAATCTATTTAGATTCACCGCTTGATAAACAGACTGACCTCTGGTTCCCAACACCTTGTCTACTTTCGACATTGCTGATACAGTGTTCCCACCATACTCGGGCGATGCCACGGAGACATCGGTGCTCAAACACCGATAGTCTTAGCCTATCTTCCGCTCTTAACGGCTATGTTTTCGAGCCGTATGGAAAAACGGACCTAACTGTCGCACTGTACACTCTACCCTTGACAAACAACCGGATGTCACGTTGGCACCACAGATAACGGAGGTTGGCAAAGACCAAACGCGTCCGCTGTATACGCGATGACACTTTATCCGATATCTGTCCACCTGGTGAAATGTAACTGCCCAGGTAACAAAACTCATCTACTTCAGATAGAGCTCCCCCTACTAAGATAAGATTTTGCGTAGCACCAACCCAGTCCTGCTGCAGCATTTTACACTTTGTAAATGCAAAACGCATCGCAAACAATGCTACACTGTTGTTTAAGCTATCTAAGAAAGCTTGCAACCTATCAGAATCTTCATTCAAAAGAACAATATCGTCCGCGTATTCCAAGACAGACAGTTTACTGCCTAAGCAGAGATCGATGCCACTATTCTCACACGAGGATAAGGCTTCCCCAAGAATCAACTTAGTTACAAAATTGAGAAGGAAGGGCAGAATAGGGCAACCCTGACAAACGCTACTTTCCGTGGTGAACTCAGGTGAAAGATCATCGTAAGCACGAACTCGGCTCCGGCTGTTTGCATACAAGCATTGGAAAAGAGAAATAAACGTCTCTGGCACACCCTTGAATGAGAGGCAGTGCCAGAGAACTGTGTGGTCGACTGAATCGAACGCCACTTTCAGGTCAAGAAGGACAGATATTATAGGCCTATGGAAGATGTGTCTGCGTTCTAAGATTTGTCGAAGTGTATAGATGTGGTCGATACAACCACCCGCGTCTGAAACCGGCTTGGTTCTCACGCGTATACATTTTGCGGGCGCTGGATAATCGGTGGAGAATAAGCCCGGTGAGCAGTTTGGATGCGATACTCATCAAACTAATTCCTCTGTACTTTTTACAGGAGGACCTGTCACTCTTCTTGTAAGTCGGCACAATCACCGATTCACACCATTCCCTGGGAATCTACTTACTATCCCAGATTACCCGGAGTTTCGTTAACTCCGAAACCAAAGCTTTGCCTCTATCCTTGAAAAAAATGAAGATATCCCATCCGGTCCAGTAACCTATCTCCCGCATAACCTCCACTTCTGATGGAGGAGTGATATTTACCTGCATCCTTTCTGCTGCAAACATATTCGGAAGGTCCACTGCAGAAATGGGCCAATTGAATTGTTTCTTAAGGTGCTCCGCCCAACGATCCAGACGACGTCCCTGAGAGTGAACCAATGAACCGTCGGACTCCTTGATTAACTCACCCCGGGCTTCTATAGACCGGTACATCCAATCAAACGGTAAAGGTTGCGAGTACTGCCAACAGACGCAGCCTTTTTCATTTCCCTACATTTCGCAATTCACCACTACTCACGGCCATTTAACAGGCTCCTAGTCAGTTGGTGTGTCAGGGATTCACGCACTTCACTGAATGTGACATCCGGAGGGACGGATCTGCGAGCATCTCACTGAGCAACTGATGTCGAAGATATCCATCATTTGTAAGACCTACTTGAGCCTGAGTCCCGTGTGAGACTTTGGTTCAAGTAGGGGTCTCGTATATGTGTTTCGGAGACAACACATACCTGCTTTGAAAGTTTTAAGAGTCCTAGTAAGGGCAGTCTGTTGCCCAGTTTGGCAAAGTATGCGAACGCTGAGAACAGCTATGTTGTTGCTGAGATCTGAGAATCGATTATACAGATTACATTATATATATATATATATATATATATATATATATATATAATGTATATGTATATGTATATGTATATGTATATGTATATGTATATGTATATATGTATAATTACACCGGCTGGAAATCAAGCACGAAGCCAGCGCAACAACAAATGCAAAAGACGGCAGAAGGTAGTAGAACAAAGTAAAAAAGACAGTTAGTAAAAAAGTAAAATGCCGAGATTTTTCTTTTCCCATCGTACACTTTTTGAGGTTATCTTGTCATTTTGTTTGTCGGAATGGCATTTTTATGATCAAGGGACACCGCAGTTCGACAGACAGGCCGCACGGCGCTCGCGCCACTGACTTCTATTCTGAGCCATGTCCCAATGTCTCTAACAAACAACGGTCCCATTCCCTTGGGCCCTACCCAGGGAGGCGGGAAGCACCAACCGAAGCCAATGCTGGTGCTAGCTTTATGAGTTGGGTAACCGACTAAGATCTTAGAGATGAAGGATATTCCAACAGCACGACAGTCTACGAACTCAGAGGTGCGTCGTCTAATATACATCCCACCCACCCCTCCCAGTTTTTCAGCACTATGCGTATATGTTGTTACACAACACTCCAATGCAAACAACGAGTGTATCATCAGATAAAACCATCCCTCATCAATAATCTCTGCTCTGATGTTCTCCTGGGTCATGACTTTCTTGCACTTCATGAATGTGTAGAAACATCGTTCAATAAACGTAGCCCACCTGACGGTAGACGCAATTTCAGCGATGCGCAGCAGTCCCACAGCTTTTGAACATCTAACTCCGCACTGCAGGCTCACTGCAAAGGAGTCTCGTCAGCAATCACCGGCGAACCAATTTTTTATCAACGCAGAAATTCGTAAATAATGGCGGAAAGTATTATAGTATCTTCACAATAATCCTAAAGGGTCTAAGTGATTGTTATTACCGTAATGCGCTGGATGCAGTGTCTTCCGTGGGGGTTGCAAGTAAACGATCTCCAAAGACAGAAAGAAAACTCGGTGAGCCGGAGCTCAGCAAGTGCATAATCAAGCATCAACACTTACACCAATAAAGATGGGCGTGGCGATCTGTCTGAGCGCGTTAAGCTGCTCCCCCGACAAAAGAACACTATCCCCAGTGCTCGCACGTTATTTTATTGGGTCAGCTTGCAGGTTCTATCGACAAGGCTCGCGAAAAGTGCTGCTTGACAGGGATCCTGGCAGGGTCGCCAAATATGTAGTGTGCTAGATGCAGTGTCTTCCGTGCCCCGAACCACACTCACTCCATGTTGGACTGCGGCGATACTTTGACTCATGGGCTCTTTCCTGCGCCCTGAATCAGAAGCTGCTCACTCGATCTCAGCTTGCGACTTTAATCGCTCCAGCTCGCTATGGAAAACCAGAAGACAATAAGTAAGCTCGCCAAAACGTGTTTTTACAGAAATTACTGTATGATATTTGAAGCGAAAATCGAACGTTCCAGAACCCGGACGTCCAGTTAGGTTTAAGCCCTGTAAGGTCGATTAGGTTGATAAAAACGTTCACCGGATTGATTATTGATCGGTTGACCCAATTTGCGTCGGACTGTAGATGACTGCTTGAGTATTCTGATAACTTATTGACTATTCACTCCGGCCCGGCACGCTCGAGTTGAATTAATGGCTTGCTTTGAAAGAAGTTTTTTGCTTTTCACTTCCCAACAGGGGGCCGGCAATGCACTCACGATCGGGATTTCGCAGATACAACTATCACAACTGACGGTCCAACTGGTCCAGTAGAGCTGACTCGCGACGCCTACAGAGGGGATTCAGGAGAGGTGAGTCCCGGTGCGAAATGACTACCCCTGAATTGTCCACTTCTTCCGCTAATGTCGTCCCTTTTCGCGCCTATAGTCCTTCTGGATAAAGTTATTTATTGCTTGGTAGATACTGGTTTATCACAGTCTGATAAGATCGGATACTACCCAGGGCATACTAGGTGCACTACGGAACACCCGCCATGATCAACTCATTGCCGCAAACGGTTCTGCTATGAGGACGGACGGAATACTCTACACGGGATATATATATATATATATATATATATATATATATATATATATATATATATATATATATATATATATATATATATATATATATATATATATATATATATATATATATATATATATATATATATATATGGATGCCAGTTAGGAAGCTATCGAACGAAACACAAATCCATATTATTCCCAGATTTGCCGCTCAGACGCATAATTGGGTGAGACCTTCTGCAGTAGACCAATGACACTATTGATCTGATGGCATCTATGCCGAAAACACCGTCTAATACAATACCACTCCGAAGAAAGATCACTCAGAAAGCGAAGGTGAACCTTTCCGGATCAAATCCATCGTCCGTTCCCACAGACCGAGCAGATATTACGACACTCATCAAAACCAATGCACCGGTAGTGAAGGTCGAATAAGTCAGCGAACTGAAACGCATACTTAAAAAACGTGTCAAAGTCTTCACATGGAATGATGCACAACGAGGACGAACGAGACTACTAAAGCATCGAATAGACACGAGGAACGCCTCATCAATAAAGATTTCCCCACGACGCATACCATTGTCCTGCATGCCCGAACTGTTACAGACTATCAAGCAGATGGAAGAAAGTAAGGTTATTCAGCCATCCAACTCCCATGGTCCGCTTCCATAGTCCTGGTAGAAAAGGAAGGTGGCAGGCTTCGGCTGTGTGTGGGCTATCGCAAAATGAACCAAATGATTGCGAAAGATGCCTTTCCACTTCCCAAAATGAATGGCCTGTTCGACGCTTTGGTCCATGCAACACTTTAAACCTAATATTGGGATACTGGCGAGTGGGAGTGGACGAGGCGGATCGACCTAAAACGGCGTTTTCTACACCCTCGGGGTTATACGAGTTCCAAAATATGTTCTTTAGGCTGGTGAATGCCCTCGCCACATTCCAATGCCCGATGCAACTAGCTCTGAAAGGCCTAACGCCGCATAAATGCCTCAGGTATCTGGACGACATTATTGTACACCGGACTTCGGAAAATGAACATACGATTAAACTGAAAGCCGTGCTGAACAGACCAGCGAAAACAGGTCCTAGAATGAAGCCGGGAAAGTGTCATTTCACGCAAACGCAAGTAACCTATCTGGGACATATGATCTCAGCTGCCGAGATCCACACAGACCCAAAGAAAATCGAACAAGCTGCATCATGGCCCACACCGAGAACCGTGGAAAAAGTGAGAAGCTTCTTAGGATTGGCATCGTACTATCGTTGATCCGTGACAAACTTCGCCCAAATTGCTTCCCTATTGCATTCTCTACTGAAAAAGGGCAAACCATTTGAGTGGGATTCCCGATGCGAAGACTTGCTTAGCACCCTGTGGAAAAGACTTCGCTCCACACCCATACCAGCATTACCCGACGCATCAGCCTCGGCGGGGCAATTTATACTGGACACTGATGCCAACGATACAACAATTGGGGTGGTACTAATGGCAACTTGGAAAAGATGACAAAGAATATGTGACAGTGTATGGGAGTCCATGCCTGAGTGAATGCGAACGAAATTGCTGTACTAGGAAGGAAATGTTAACCCTCGTGTTCTTTTTGAGGCGGTACAGGCACTATCTGATCGGCTAAAACTCCTCGTCCGGACAGGCCATCAATCCCTACGTTGGTGTAACGGTCCGCAGAGAGAACATAAATTGTCAGTGCAAGAATATATCTGTAAAAATGTGGCACACTGCACTGAGACTACACAACAAGGAAAATAGACATTACAAGTTAGTCTTCACGGTATTGATACCGTCCTTGGTTGTTCTTTCTGGCTCCACAGAGTTGATGTGATCCACTGGAAAAGATGGAAGGTATTCGTTAGTGTGACGGATCATACGTTTTTCAGCCAGCTTCAAATTTTGTAACACAGCATTCCCTGTCGATTGGCTCCGTCCTTGGAGCCACAGCTCTTCCTCCCTTTATAGGTATCTCCAACTATAATTGTACTGGTGATAATGGGCTCCCGTTGTGATGAATCAAACCTTGATATGGTTCTAGCTTATCAAACAGAACCACGAACGATGAGCAACCACGCTGAGATGCGCCACGAGTTGTACAGGTGCTTTCTGACAATACTTTTTCAATTTAATGGTCTTTTCCAGTGTCTCGACAATTTGGCTGTTACGTCCCCCGTGGGCACTGATGTATAAAGTCATGCGAGATCGTTTGACCGCAGTGTGCCGAACTCCTCGTTGTCGGAATACTCCTTTTGATGTCTCTGATCCGCTTGGAGATGAATACGTGCCAGTTCCTTCCCTCGTTTGATTGAATTACAAAGGTTTGCTTACATATTCCATTACCGAGGATGGTAGATTATTTGTGATAGGTAGACGTAGATCTTTGGGTATTCGGATCTATCGGCCAGTCCATAGAAAATTTGGCGTCTGATTGGTCGCTGAATGCTTTCAGTAATCCAATAGGCGTCCTGTTTTTGCGTTCCACGAGGCCATTGTCTTGTGGGAAGTAAGATATGCATCTTTTATCAACTCCAAGAGATCTACAAGATTCAGAAATGAGAAAGCTCTCGAAATTCGGTCCTTTGTCAGAGTGTAATTGGCAAGGTGCATCCAATTACAAATGCAATTCTGAAGTACAGCATCAGAGACCGTGTAAGCATCACTCATACTAGGGAGAACCGCTGCACGCCATTTGATAAAATAGACAACTAATATCAAAATATATTTGTTACCCGCGCGCGTTGCCGGTAGCGGTCCAATTATATTCATGCCTACAATTTCGTTTGGGAAGCCGACGACGATTGGCTGAAGGGGGCACGATGCTTTATTGTGGGGTCTTTGAGGCTACCACTCTTCACACGTTCTACAAAATTCTATGATATCTCTCCGCTGGCATGGCCACCATAATCGCAATCTGATCGCGCGTTCTAACTTGTTGATGCTGGTGTGGTCCAGTTCGATGTGTGGTATCGTCAGTACCGCTTGTACCATGGTCCGCAGAACCACTATTCTAGCCGGATAATTTGGTCCATATAGGAACACCAGTACGTCACTCATCCTCTTCAACGAGTCCCAAAGGCTCCATATAAGTTTTGTCCACAGATCAAAACTTGCCATCTCTTGGCGCGCTGGTTTCTCACTTATAATTTTTACTCTTTGATAGATGAACGCCATGTCGGTATCACTCGCTCGCGTCATCTTCTACTGTCCTTTAGTATTCCCGCAAAGACTAACTTGTGCCACACGATGGATTGGGCATGATTGGCAGTCATCATGATTCCTCACTGGTCGCCTGGACAAAGCGACTGCGTTCGTATGGCGGTTCCCTGGTCGATGTTCAGAAACCGTCAAATTCCTGAATTTGTTTTTGCCAACGTGCAATTTGTCCCTGCAGGTCTCTAAAATTCTGCAGCCACAACATCGACTGATCGTTAGTACGGACACGGAATGGCTGGCCGACCAAGTAATGACGATATTTCTTAACGAATGTCATTGAGGCTAGCATTTCTCTCCAGATAGTGCAATAGTTTTTCTCCCGTCTAGACAAAGTTTTACCTGTATATGCTATTGCGTACTCCAGACTATCGGCACCCACGTGGGAAAACACCACCCCCGTAGAGTTGTCGCTGGCGTCGGTACTTAAGGTGGTTTGCAGCCAACGAGCAACTGGACGTGGAGTTTATAAATATATATATATATATATATATATATATATATATATATATATCCCACACTTGTTTCGTTTCAGACTGTGTCAAACGAAACATGGTACAATCGGGGGGAGGGAGTAGATAGTCCGAGTCCATGATTTGTTTGTGGGCGCAATACTGCCAGATTGCCCAAGTTAAAGCAGGTGGTTTTCTTAGGGATCCACAACCGGAGCCTTTAGTTAGCCAAAGCTTAACCCGCAAGGCAGCAAGTAATGAGTTTACTGTCGGGCAAGGCATGACTGTGAAGACAACCTGCACATTACGGAGATTGTCCACCGTGTGTCGCTCAACACGTAGTAACAGTGGAGCTGCAACAAGCGGAATACGGACGATGGCAAACAGTTTAAGCGAACAACTCAGAAAAAGCTTTGATCTACGGTCAATTACGCTCAGGTGGCCGAACAACGGGCTCCGAGATGGTAGGAACGAGTTACAAGGCTCGTTGTCTATGGGCGATGTGGGACCGGCTGAAGATAGAAGAGGGAGTACTGCTTGTAAACTACGATCCAAACAACACCTCACGGACAGTGGTCCTCTAGGCGTTGGTAAAGGAAGTGCTACAAGACCTGCACACGGAACTGGGCCACGCCGGCATCAAATAATTGAAAGCCGCTGCAAGACAACGGTTCTGGTGGCCGCATTTGCACAGAGACGTCGTTAATTTCTGCTGTGTGAATTCTGTGGTGGCTTTATAAAACCAAACCAGACCCTGGAACACCGGCTAAGCTACACAAAGTATGGCAGGGGCTTATGTGGCCAAACGAGTGCTGTCCGAGGCAAACTTTGTAATTCGCAACACCAGAGGGTCCTACCCGTCGTTTGTGGTGCATTTCAATCAACTTGAATCATATACACCAACCAACGAACCGGAAGTGACTTGTGAAGAAAGTAGGGTAGATCGGCCTGAAATGGTGATCGAATCAGAAGTGCTGAGTAAAGGAGGGTTGTGCGAGGGCACCGGGGACGACGTTTTCAGATGAAGGGAATCATTGCGAGGGGAAAGTGGAAGTGGTCGCTGTGAAGTAACTAATCTGTCTGGTCACTGATGATCGTCTCTTTTCTTTGCTATTTCAGGTCACACTACATGCGTTGTGTTGAACTCAGAGTCACAAGATACTGGGTGTGAAAACCAGGAGAGCACATCCCTCACGTAGCGATTCACCATTTGTATTATTAGCATTCTGTTTACTCACGGTCTCTCTACGCGTTTCTTATTACAAATTCCAAGAGTTATTTTCTAACATACTACACTTCCAATGAAAATAAGAAAGAAAATGGCTGTAGACGATATTCAAACGATTAATCGAATCACACGTCTGGACCTATACCAACTTCTCCTAAATGACATGATCCAGATAATGACTCAGTACAAAGTTTTCACAACTCTGAAAAATGTATATCATCAAATCCCTATAGGGTATGAAGATGAGAGGCATACCGCATTTGAGGGGCGAGGTAGCTTTACCAATATGCACGTACTGCTTTGGGGTTACTACCGGTGTTGCTCGTTTTCGACTCGTCACGGATAATTTCAATGCAAACGGATAACTAAAAAATATCGTTGCTTATGCTGACAATATCACCGTACGTGGATACGATGCTGCTGAACACGACCCTGATACGGCGAGATTCCCAAAAACCGTTGGGGAGTCCGGAAATACGCCGAACGCTGATAACACCGTCACAATGACACGCACGATCCAACATCTCGGTTACAAGGTCTCGAACGGTACCACCAGATCCGACTCGCATAATTTTCAGTGCCTGGGAGAAGAACGACCGAGGAAAGAGACCTTGGTCTCGTTGTCATCAACAATCTGAAGACTCGTGCCCACACCGACAGAGCCTGTGCTTCCACGTGGAGAACTTACAGCGCCACTCGCCGTTCGTTTGGATGTCTTCCCATGAACGTTTTCAGATTCCTATACGCCTCTCACGTACGTCCTCCACTGGAATATGGTGGTCCTGCTGTCCATCTATGTATGGTCACTGAAGTAGCCAAAAGAGAGGATTCAACAGAATACCACGCGCCACATCGTCGGACTACGTGGGATCGGCTATGAGGGACCATTGCAGGCTACTGAGTTATTCCGTATTGCCTGCAGGCGTAGTCGATATCTAGTAATATTACTGCACAACATCATCGGTCTGTACTGCCCTCTACTAGTACAATTTTTGTGGCGTCAACTCAACTGTCTTATGTTACCCGAGGGCACATATACGTTTGTTAGATACAAAAACACTGATTATAAATACGTTAAATTTTCTCTTTTAGATGATTTATGTACCGACTCCATTCTCGGTTTTGATTTTTTGAGTCAGCATTAAAATGTGATTATTCCCCTAGACGGTAATTGACCACCCTTCTTTGTTTGTACGCTTACTGCTGCAAAAGTCGACATCCCATCCCTGCTTAACAATCCGGCTCCCAATTGTAAAACTATTGTCACCAAGTCTCGTCGTCATTCTAATGCAAACTTAAAGTTTATTTAAAGTGAAATTGATCGACTACTAGAGAATAATATCACTAAACCTTCAACATCCCCTTGGCGAGCCCAAGTTTTGGCCACCACGAATGACTACAGCCAAACCATTAATCGATTTACGTACCTTGATGCCTACCCTCTGCCTCTAATAGATGAACTCATAGAGAAGGTGTCCCAATACGCCGTTTTCAGCACGCTAGATCTTCAGAGTGCCCATCATCAAATTCCCAGACGTGAGGATGAAAAACCGTACACTGCCTTCGAAGCCTGTAGGAAGTCATACCAGTTCTGCCACAGACCGTTTAGCGTGACGAATAGAGTAGCCTGCTTCCAGCGCGCAATTGATAGCATCAGAAATGATGAATTCTTACAAGACCCATACGCCTATGTGGACAACGTTAGTGTGTGGCCACGACTTAAAGGAATATAATAAAAGCCTGCAGAACTTCCTTGATGTTGCAAAAAGACGTGGCATTAAATTCAACGAGAGCAAGAGTGTAATCGCTGCAACGAAAGTCTGACTGCTTGGTTACGAAATTTCGCAAGGCTTGATCAAACCAGACCCGGGACCCATCCAAGCCCTAAGAGAACTCCCTTCTCCACGGGATATCTGATCACAGAAGATAATAGTGGGAATGCTAGCGTACTATGCCAACTGGATCCCACACTTCTCTGATAAGATTCACCCCATGGTGCACAAATGTATATTTCCAGCTCCTGATAATATGATGGCATTTCAAAATCTCGAAGACGAATTGGAAAGAGCTGCTGTGTACACTATCGACTAGTCTCCCCTTGATTGTCGAAACGGACGCATCAGATATCGCCATTGCGGTCACGCTGAACCACGATGGTCGTCCTGTTGCTTTCTTTTCACGCACTCTGTCTCCAAGTGAACATAGGTACTCTGCGATTGAAAGAAAGCCTGTGCCATCATAGAAACCCCGATAAAATGGAGGCATTATCTGTTGGGGGACAACTTTACTCTCGTCACTGATCAACGCTTAGTCACCTTCATGTAATACCGGTTGCATAAAGGCAAAGTAAAGAATAAGAAAATTCAGCGGTGGAAGTTGGAGATTTCTTGTTTCCATTATGACATTCAATATCTTACTGGAGTCCACAGCAAAGCGGCCGACAAATCCTCTCGGGACAATTGTGTTTCCGCCATATCGCGCATTGATCTAAAACATCTACACAATAGGCTATCCCATCCTGGTATCACACGCATGTTTCATCTAGGCCGCTCTAAAAACTTACCGTTCTCTGTTGACGAAGTTCGATCAGTTGTCAATCAGTGTGAAATTTGTGCAGAACTAAAACTAAAACTAAACAACAGTTCGGCAAACTGATAAAAGCTACTCAGCCGTTTGAAAGAATCAGTACTGACTTTAAAGGCCTCCTACCATCTACCTCCCGTAACAAGTACCTTTTGACGATGATCGACAAATATTCACCGTTTCCCTTCGCTTTTGCTTGTTCTGACTTTTTTTCCACAGTTATCCAGTGTCCTAGCCAACTTTTTTCCTTATTTGGAATTCCCTCATGTCTACTCAGACCGTGGCACTGCTTTCATGTCATGCGTAGTTCAAACATTCCTCCACGACAATGGGGTGGCAACCAGCCGCACTACTCCGTACAACCCACGTGGAAACGGTCAGGTAGAGCGGTTGAATGGGGCCCTATGGAAAGCCATCACGCTGGCATTGAAATCACAACAAGTGAACGTTTATCACTGCGAATCTGTACTCTTGGATGCCTTGCACTCAGTTCGTTCGTTATTGTGCACCGCTACTGGTGAGACACCCAACGAGCGTCTTTTAATTTTTCCACTGCAAGTTTACTAGTGGAACCTCCCTCCCTACCTGGTTGTCAAAACCGGGGTCTGTCCTACCAAAAAGAATGGCAGAAGAGCATGAAACACGTTGCGACTTAACTCACCGTTATCGAGGACCATTACGTACCACAACACGTAGCCACCACAATTGTAGTGACGCGTTGCGTCTGCCAGGAGAACACCACTGAACCTTCCGCAAAGATTATCGCCAACAAAGGGCACGAAGAACTTATATTTAATCACTGAACCATCACAAAATATCTCGCACCTGCTGTGCCTAACAAGCAGGCCCTCCACCTGATCACTTCAATTCACAGACACCAAGTGGGTTTCCCATCTTCATCCACCAACCATGAGAATGAGGAAGACGCATCGTCCCACCCCTCTACCACTCGACGGTACCAGCCACCATTATAATGCCAACAGCTTTCCCCAATGCAAACCAAATAACACCGACTAACTTTCTTGTTCATACTCACTAAGTGAAAAATTTGTACATCGGAATCGGTGATATCGTGTGACTTCGTATTTTCTCCGTTGCAGAAGAATCACCATTGGTAAGTCAAATATACTGGTGATATTTCCTCTCGCCTCTTGACTTTTGTAGCCCCGTAACACGCTGAACGACTCCCCGGCGTAGCGCAGTCAGTTCAGTTCAGTTCAGTTTGCACAGGACTTGGTGTGGCTAGAGCCAATCGTGTGTCCAGATAGTTGTGTTGTCGGCGCGTTTCCATAGCTCCCAACACTGCGTGATTTTCTTTTTCTGAAAGGCAGAAATTTTGTGCAGTATCAGCCCTGGCGGAGAAAGGTGGAAACAATAAGTAAATTGCATCTGACCCTAAAAGCTGCTTAACATAACTCGGGGTATACTGCCACCCAACATAGGTCTACTGCTTTCTTAAAGGCCTTCACTGTTGTGGTATTTATGACCTCTTCCGGGAGCTTATTCCAATAGGGTACCACTCTATTTGAGAAGTACTTCGCCCTAATTTGGAGCCTCGAATGTTTCCTTTGTAATCTAAGGCTATGCCCCCTTGTGCCTCTCTCGGGGATCAGCGAAAAAAGGTCTTCTCGACTTATTCCTGACAGTCCTTTCATTACCTTGAAGGTTTCTATCAAATCCCCGCGAATGCGCCGTCTTTCCATCGAGAATAGGTCTAGGGCACGGAGACGCTCTGTGTAGTTAAACCCCCTTTGCCCAGCCACCATTCTAGTGGCTAGCCCTTGCACTTTCTCCAGACAGTCGATATCTTTCTGGTAGTACGGTGCCCAGGCCTGCACGCAGTACTCCATATGCGGCCTAACTATGGCCTGATATATCGGAACGATTATCTCCGGATCTCTACACGACAAAATGGATCTAACTCGAAAGAGTTCCCTCCTGGCCATATTGGCTGCTGCGGTGCACTGCTTTGACGGCTTAAAGCTGTTGTCCATTATAACGCCCAAGTCTTTGACCTGCGAGACCACTTGCAACGAACCCACACCAGTCCCACTAGCCCCTGTATTTGTGGTCAAGCGTTGACACTTGGTGAGGTTTAGTGGAAGGTCCCATTTGCGTGGCCAGTTTTGTACTGCTAACACGTCAAGTTCTATATCTACTCCAGCTATCTTGACGTCATCGGCAAACATAAAGGTGGGGTTTGTAAGCCCACGTGCTAGGTCGTTGATGAAGATGAGGAAGAGCAGAGGGCCGAGCACCGAGCCCTGTGGCACCCCATTTGTAACACCTTCCGGTTTTGAAACATGGCTCCCCACCTTAACACTAAAGGTTCGCCCTGCTAAGAAACTACTTATCCATTGTCTTGCCTTTCCAACAATTCCCATGGACTGCAGTTTGACGTCCAGAAATCTGTGGTTCACGGAATCAAATGCCTTGCTGAAGTCCAAGTAACAGACCGCAATCGATTGCCCTTCGTCCAGACTCTTGGTTACCTCATCGAGGAACAGCAGGAGATTCGTCAGACAGGATCGTCCTGCCACAAACCCATGCTGAGCATTTGATATGAGGTTGTGTTGAACCAAATGCTTAGAGATCTGTTTCCTGACTACTTCCTTCAGGCACTTACACAGTACTGAAGTCAAGCTAACCGGCCGGTAATTTTCCGCCTTTTGCCGGGGTCCACTCTTGTAAATGCCTACCACTGTTGCTCTCCTCCAGTCTCCCGGCACAATTCCCTCTCTAAGTGACGTTTCATACAGCTTCGTCACCGGAGCCTTCAGGACCTCGGCCAGAGGCTGAACGATTGCTGGATGAATCCCGTCTGGATCTGCTGCTTTGTTTCTATTCAAGATTTGCAACTCCGCGTACACTTCTTCTTCTCCTACAGTAAGTTCGGGTATTGGAGGCGCCTGTGGGCCCTCCATTCTTTCCTCCAAACTATTTTCTGGTCGATATATGCTCTTGAAGGATTCCAAGAGCGTGTCAGCCTTGTCTTCGTCGTTTAGAGCTAGTCGTCCCTGTGCTCCTTCCAAAGTTGCTACGCTCTCTCTCATACGTTTGTGAGATTGCACGTAGGCGTAGAATCGCTTTGGGTTTGTGCGGACCGACGCCGCTAACAGACGCTCGAAAGCGTTACACCGCGTAGCTTTCTCGCTGTTATCGGTATAGTTTTTATTAAGCTATCTAGGATAATCCCTAAAACTATAGCTCTAAGGTCTGTTGTCTGACCCAGAAAAAATCAAGCGATTTTTTCTGAACATAAGTCCCCGGGACCACCCGGTGGTAAAAGATACACACAAAAGTGATCATTGAACTGCTCTTAGGGTCGGAGCTAAGCGAAACATCAGTCTCAGTGAAACCACACGAGCAGACTCTAGGACACCACTCAGGGAATCACCTTAGTAAAGAGACTAAAGCCGTCTTGACTTGCGTAATACATCCGGAAACTTTCAAACAGCACCATCCGCAGAAACTGCTTGCAGTTTTTAGCTGAACAACTGATACATAATTAGTTCCGCTGATATTGACCCCCCGTGGCTAATACTTTCTTCCCCACCTAAGGCTCACATGCATATATTGGCCATACTCTACACTTAATCCCTTGCTTCCGTATAGCTCTCTTACCCCCGCATATTGCCACATCTCATCCGATTGGCCATCCACATCCTTACCACCATAGATATGCCTACATCTCCTCCCAACCGACCCAAAATCACTGCCAGCAACCGCCGTCGCAAGACTGCTAAACTGCAAAACTCACTGAATAACTGCTCAGTCTCTCTGGTAGATATACTTGGACATGCTAATAGACAAACTACGGAAATGAGCAAAAATCTGAGCAGTCTTTCCTCTCGCATTGACTCCGCTGATCAAATTATCGGTCAACTGATGCCTATAGCATTCTTGCTTGATCCAGCCGCACACCATACCCCAACCAATCTACTACTGGCCACGAAGTTTGTGGACACAATTGCCTCGGAAATCTCCAGACGGATAAAAAAGGCAAACAATGCGGTTGTGTTTAACATTCCAGACCGAATACCTCTCTCAGCTGCTAAAAATATGATCTTAAGCGCTTGCAACCTTGACTCACAACTGTGCCACTGTATTAGACTCCGCAAAACCTCCCTACGCACCACCTGTCCACTGCTGTTCCAGTTTACAAATGAAGTTGTCGCCAAGATTTTTATCAGCCGGCAAGCGTTAGTCGTAGCCAAAACCGGCTTCAAGTGCGCCAAGATATTTCCTGACAAGACCCCACTGCAAAGAGAGGTGCACAAGAGTCACGCCCAGAACAGTAACCCCGGTGTTAGCGCAACCAACAATCCACCCCAAAACTCCGGGGCACCTATCACTGGTCATCACCCGATGTTGCCATCTATTGCAGATTACAATGCAACCGTAGATTTAGACAGTACGCCAATTTCCTCACCCAATGAGCCACCTGGAAAACGCCCCAATATCCAGAATAGGCCAAGCAAATCTCCAGACTGGAACAAGCGCCCCAACGTCCACAAAACTGATGAAAGTTCCTCCAACTCATCCACCCGCGAGCTCATGTACTCCACAAGTCTAGATGACCCCATTCCTTCTACTAGCTCCATGTCGGGTTATTTAACCATACCTAAAAATCACTGCACCATCAACCCACCTCCGTCTACACCCATGCATCCCGTTACCTCTGGCATTTTTGATTACTCAACCAGGCCCCTAAGCCCACCATCTGCACCCACCCATTTGCAACAAGAATGTGTCTGGTTACCACCTAGGCCACCACCGCTAATTAGCCCGTCAGTGCAGATTGACCCACAGAAGTTAACACCTCGTCACCAAAAGAACAAGGCCCATCAACGTAACGCACATGCAAACCATAAGGTAATGACTCAGTCACGTGAAATTTTACCAGCCCCTTGCGCGGCTGTGAATCCTAGTTTTCCATCTCGGCTAACTGCCTTTTCATTTCCACCCTACTTGTACCCACCTTATCCCCCCCATTCACCGCTCCATTACATTACTATCCGCCAAACCAACTACTCTATACCTCTACCGCTACCCAGTCACTCCCTGGGAACCATTTCCTGGTTTCACCTAGCTCCCCTCTCCCACAAGACCCATCCTCGTCTCTTGCCCCAGTACTGCCATCCATCCGTGGCCGCTTTTTTCCTGCCGGTCCCCTTCGAGAATATTCCCCGCATTCAAACTACTCTCCCAAACAGCACCTCCCCATCCCTCTCCCCTCACACTATCCCCCTCCAGGCTTCAACTCATCCAATCCGTGGAACAACTGAGGTCCTCCCCCCATCCTTGCCCTATTCTTCACTGGAATTACCACCCTCATCACCACTACCGAACCCCCCACCATATCCACCACTACCGAGGCCTGTATCATCTCTCTCAGTCATACTTGTAAATGCCCGTTCATTACTGCACAAAACTAAAGCCATCCGCAGCATCGCTGAGCCCTCTGACTTTGATATTATCATTGTAACTGAAACATGGCTAACAGATTCCGTCCCGTCAGATCGAGTCTGTCTAGTTGGCTACCAGATGTTCCGAAGGAATAGGCCTTGTCGTGGGGGAGGCTGTCTAGTTTATGTCAAAAACACTCTGCTGGCCATTCCACTGTCACACACAACTCTGGACGCCATTCAGGATTCACTGTGGTTAACAATTCCCTTACTTAATTCCTATCTTCATATTGGTTGCATCTATAGGCCACCTGATACCAACGCTATGGATCTTACCAAGATTATTGACGCTTTCAACTATCTTTCATTGCTGCCCTGTTCCTCCAAACTCATAGCGGGGGACTTCAATGTACCGAGCATTTGTTGGAATACTCTATCCGCCCCAAACAATTTACTAGATTTTATGTCATGCATCCGCGTTGGGCTCTGGATCCAACACGTAACAGTCCCAACTAGAGGTAACAACATCCTTGATTTGTTGTTTACTATTGGTTTATCAGATGTTTCAGCCAGTACGCTCGACCTCTTTCCAGGAAGCGACCACAGAATGGTGTCCTGCACCTTCGTGGTTCCGCAATCTTTTGACAAATCCCACCCACCCAATCATTACTCTTCAGCAGTCAACTGGGTCAATCTTATCTGCACGCTTCGATCGCTAGACTGGGACGACTTTTTCCTGCAAAGCGACCCTCAGCTGGCTGCTAATTTACTATATTCTAACCTATCAGACCTGCTGTCCAAAATCACTACTACTCGTATCACATCAAACCGAGTCCGTAGTTCAATCCTGAGCCGAATGCAAAACAAGTATCTGAAGCTCCAGAAGGTGTATCAAACCAATAATGACTTATCGTCATTCTTGCAGCTCCAACGTCTCTCGGTAGCAATCAGAATGAAGACTGATGATTTGCTCAAAAAACGAGAAGTATCTGCCTTGCAATGCCATGATACTTCCTCCAAGTTGGCATACCTAATGAAGAATAGAAATCAGAGCAAACCAGTAAGTATCCCCTCTCTAATCTTAGAAAATAACGACCACATTACCTCACCTGTAGCGATAGCCGAGGCGCTTAACTCCTACTTTGCTGCATCCATGACTACGAACCCTCTTACTTTATCCCCATGCATAGACCCTGTCACCGAGCACTCACTGTCTGATTTAGAATTTACTTTAAAAGAGGTGACCAACCAGATTACCCGTGTCCGGAAGTCCTCACACCTTGGCCATGATGGTGTTCCGCCGACACTTCTACGTCTTGGAGGAACTGATGTCGCAGCCTTACTATTGAAGGTCTACAATCTATCCATCAAGTTTGGCATATTTCCCTCACAGTGGAAGACTGCGGTCATCATCCCAATCCATAAGAAGGGACCAATACATGACCCCTCAAATTACCGCCCTATCAACCACACTCCAATTGCTTCTAGGTTGATGGAACGCCTCATCAAACAGCGGATGTCCGACTTCCTGTTGTCCCATAACATCATCCATAGTGGGCAGCATGGCTTCCTAAAATCACGTTCATGCACCACCTGTCAGTACGACTTCTTTAACCTCATAACGGCGGCCGCCGACAACGCTAAATCTATCATCATCATATACCTTGATATGACAAAGGCTTTCGACCGCGTCCCTCACGCTTTGTTACTAACCAAACTCAAAGCTCATGGCTTTTCCGGTTCGCTTTTATCTTGGTTAACATCTTATTTATCGGACCGTTCACAAGTGGTTTCCATTGATGGTTGTTTCTCACAACCTGCTCCAGTCACCAGTGGAGTTATACAAGGCAGTGTACTCGGTCCTTTACTATTTCTCATCTACATAAACGACATATTTCCCATCTTGCACCATGGTACCCCATTCCTTTTCGCTGATGACGTTAAGATTGTCTATGAGTTTCCTCGTCAAAACCTCAACATCATGCTGGATGATATCTCTAGTGACCTAAAGCGACTCGGGGATTGGTGCAATTTATGGAATATGGACTTTTCGACCTCGAAGAGCTGCTTCACAACATTCAGATGTCAAGTGACCCCCGGAACCCTGCTTATCCACGACCTACCCATTTCGTACAGCCCTTTAGTTCGAGACCTTGGTCTCCATTATTCTTGTAGCTTTAGGTTTTCTGAGTATGTTCCACTCCAGATTGCAAAGACCAGAAGAACCACTGGTCTCATCTCCAGAACTTTTCGGCTAAATGATTGCAAACTGCTCATTTACAAGTCTCACGCCAGGCCTCTTCTTGAATACTGTCCCATTATCTTCACCAACATGACGAAATCCGACCGCATTTCTCTGGAGTCCGTGCAACGCCAATTCACCAAACAATTAGTAGGCTTTTCCTCCAGTCTGTGTTACAAGGATCGATGCATCCTACTCAATCTTGACCCTCTATGGTTGCGTCGCATGAAGCTCAATTTGTGCTTCCTGTTTAAGCTGTACCACCGTACGGCCTTTTCGTGTACCGAACCCATTCGTCTCACTCCCTCCACGAATTATGCTCTACGCCATCGGTCATTGCAGCTCTCTATTCCTAGATCAAAACTAGCGTTGAGATCTAACTTTTTCCTTATAAAATACTCAAAGTTATGGAATAAACTCCCGCTAAACATCCGCGAGAGTCTCTCAATTTCCCAGTTCAGAGGCTCGCTGGATCAGTTCTTGACTGTTCCCAATGTGATCCTTCTTACCGGCCTGACCGTCACCGAAGAGGTGGCCTACGAAAACGGGTTTGATTACTAGGATTACTGCACTAGAACTTTCATTTCTCACCCGATGACAAACGCCAGGGCAACTATTCTCTTTTACGTTATATTGCTTACAATCTATACTACTGTAGCCACAGTTTGCTGACTTTTATAACTATACCTAGTTTAATGCTTGCCGGTTCTCCTAATTTTAGACAATGTTCCTGTTCTATTGCCAACCAGTCTAAGTTTCTTAGTCTTAGATGTCTCCACAGCAAATAAGTACGTGGCTTCGGACCCTAGGACACTGAGTTCCGCCGTCTACCACTTTACTCGATCCTTTCACTCCTCTCCCGTTCATCTTGGCTACCACCACTCACCTGGGTTTTATGCCCGGCCTCAATTCGCCTTTCTTAATCACCTCATTCCAGAATCTATCATCCCAGAAGCCCACCTGATAGTACTTACTTGGTGGCTTTTCCTCTCGTCTCACCTCTGTATCTACCATCCACCAACTACTATCATATTCTCTCTTATGCACCACACCATTTCCCATCAGCAGAGCTAAACTCATCTGCACCAGCTAGCCCGGAATGGACTCTGATGGTCTTAGGCATGGCCTGGCGCTGTACGAGACTGACACACGTATGCTAGCTTGTGCTTTACAACGTTCGTTGTCCTACTCCGTGTGTTGCATAATCCCCTCCTGCATTTTTCCAGCCCATGCTAGCGAAACCCCTGATGTCAACGGCACCCATACCATTGCGTCGTTGGAACGTGGGGAAAACAGACCACCCCCAGCAGTTGCGAAAAAAGACAAATACGCATAAAATTACGATCGGGCGGAGGGGCTATGGAAAGTTCCTATATGGGCTCAACCACCCCTCTGTTAGGAAACAAAAAAAAATAATAATAATAATAATAAAACTGAAAAAAGGGAACAGTGGAAACGAAAAAGACCTCGTGGGATCGATTCGATCTCCAAATACCACTGACATCGGGCTGTGAAGGAATTGGGCAACCTTCATCTATGGGAAAGTATCCCATCAGCTCAGACCTGATCCTGCGAAAGGGGAAACCCCACATCGCCCTTGTTCGCTCGACAAGCTTTGGTCTTCACGCTCGAGACTGACTGGGGTGACAGCGCACTGGACTCTCCACATACGCTTTCCCACCCCCCGCTCTAAGTTTCAACCACCCCATACCCACCATAAGCGCACCTAGCATGCACGTCGACGTCAAATACAATCGCTACCACAGCCCTGACCTTCAACTTATTGACCTGGACAGAGTATCGACGTACCTGACGAATAACGGCAACCTCGATGAAGCCCGAAAAAAAAGAGATAAGAACATAGTGGAAACCGGTCACCTTTTCCTTCTATACCCTTCTATCTTCCGTCATCTTTTTTAGAAAGCGGTCTTCTCGATGTCCTAGCATCCAAGCCACGCTTAGGTTTACAACCCTACCTAACAGTAACCACTGCCTCCTGCCAACTACAATCACTACCGCAGCCTGCTCACAATTAAGTTAAATATCTGAAATGCAGACGCAGCATACCACCGGGTTTACGCTATTTTTGCTAGCCTGTAGTAGTACTTATCAACCCCTTGCAACCCTACGTTACTTAAGCTCTCTATTTAAAACCCAGATCACAGTACGAAATGTAACACTGACAGTCCACATAAACCCAGCCAGTTCTTTATTAATTGTCGCTATTTATTATCATAACCAACAGCTGGAACCACGTCCAGACTGCTATCACCATTTATTTCAGGTTTGTCGTCGCCCACTCTCTCGGGCACCACTTTCGGTGACCAATGTCCACACTTTGACCTGTACCGACAGAGACCTTTATGGCATCTTTTATACCAAACGGGATTGCAATCGGGCCACACGACCTAAAACACCCCCAAATGCTTCCAAGCAGATTGATAGACGTCTCCTAACGCAACACCTCTACTACTGATGTCACTGTTGAAGGCTTCAGAAATAACAGTTCGCAAGCAACCTTCTATTGATTGATTGACACGTCCCTTACCCCGCCTGATGAACCATACCCACGGGATGCTGCACATCACTTTGGTCTCATGTGAAACTATCCAATAACAGAGCCAGAATACGCAACACAGGAATTTGTTCTCATTAAAATTCGTTACGTTGTCCGAACGCGAGTCCACTTGTCCCTCACATCCTTGGTTCCCAACAATGATGCCGAAGATCACTGAGAACCAATAAGTCAATATATTTGTCAGCATAACAGAACAATAAGGCGCAAGCCTACAAGGAGATTTTTCGCTCCGTTTTCTCTTCCAAGATTTCATTTTTTCTTCGATCGGTATCCAGCTTGAAATTGACTCTTCACCAGTTAAAGGCCTTCAAGTTGCGCTGCCTTTTTTTCTGAATGATAAGGGTTATTGATCCCGAACCTAAACTCACCTTATATATGGATTGCTGTTTCCTCCACATTCATCAACGTTGCCTGTCCATTTCCACAAAGTTTCCTCATGTCCCCTCGTTTCATGATGAACTCCCTCTATTAGAATCGGGAATATCCATCATTCCGGGCCAACTTCATCTCCATGGAGAGCCGCTCTCTTCATATTCACCAAAGTTCACGGTTGTACTCCCATTCATTTCTTTAACCTCTCCATGTCCATAACTTACTCCGTGCATAGAACCAGCAATAGGCCTCAGTTACCCACATCTTGCATTATTATGACGTATAACGCATTCCTAGCGCTATATTTTCACGATATATTTTGTATTTTCACGGACCACCACCAACCAGTCGAATCCGAAACCAAACCGTATTTGCCGCGCAAACCTTTTAAATTTCAGTCGACTCAAACTATCTCTAGCTATATTGTTTTGCTTCTGACGACTCCACTCGCTTTCTTGAAATTCGTGTATAGTTCATTGTTTTGAGTAACGTTGTACACCATGATCATGCGCTTGCGCATGCGTCCCGACCATGGTCGAGAAATATACCATTATTATTATTATTATTATTATATTTCTCCACTCTTTGGATCTCTTGAGCCCTGTTCCTAGCCATCTTATAGCTATTCCATGCCCCCTGAATTCTGTACAGCTTGTACGCCGCCCATCGTTGCCTACGAATAACTATGGCCTTGCGGACCTTTGACTTCCACCATGGGGGTAGACTTCTACTGCTTGCCACCATCAGGGGTGCGAACTCATCTGTAAGTTCGAGTAGCCCCATCTTGATGGTCTCCCAACGTTCCTCTACGGAGGCATTTTTGTGTCTCGGTGTCCACTGAATTTCCTCCGCCGCCTTCTTCAGTTCACCTATGTTGATTCTCCCATAGCGCCGACGTAACACGATTTCCTTCGGCGCCTTGCTTAGTCTTAGTGTGACCCTTAGGACTACATGATCACTTTATCCAAGTGGTTCTTCTCACTTAATTTCCTTAACGTCCTGATGGTGCCGCGTTATGACTAAGTCAAGGAGAGACGGGTGCTGTCCACCTCTGTGTCTAGTGGCCTGTGTCACATGCTGCGTAAGTGCATGTAACTGTACCCACTGCAGAAACTTGTCGCCCGTTGATCCCCTTTGTGCGATCCCGCTTTCCCAGTTAATTTCGGGTAGATTGAGATCCCCTAATAAGATGAACTCCTTTGTCTGTGCCAGCACCGCATCCAGCATTTGGAAGAGCTCAACATCTTCCTCATCTGTGGCTAGCGGTGCCCTGTAGATACAGATAATGCATACTGTACGCCCCTCGATCCTAATAAAGCAGGATCTGACCTGTACATTACCGGAGACTAAGTTGAACGGAGCCTCCCAATGGCCTATGTCGGTCCGTATTAGAAGTGCCACTCTCCCCCTGCCTTCCATCTGTTCTATCCTGTCTGTAGGCAGCGTATCCCTGGAAGCGCATGTCAGTATATGGCTTTATCCAAGTTTCCGTCAACGCAACGACATTAGACTCTGCGATCCTAGCCGTCAACTCCCCTCTTTTTCCCGGGAGACCGCAGGTGTTGGTGTACCATATTGACGGTTCCCTGGTCCTCGTTATTGACTTCATTGCTAATTCTAGGGCTAGGGTGTCCTCGGGCGCAATCTCCGAGGTGATGCCCCGTTTTTGCCTCTAATGGTGTCGGCGGTGCAGCATCTTGCATATCGAGTGAGACTCTGAGTTTCGTGGCTTTTTCTTTTCCACCCGTCGCCCCAGTGTCAGGCTCGACATGCACAAAGGACGTTACCCTCTTTTGAGTCGCCGTACCGATGGGCCGGGATGGTCTTGCGACCACCTTAGCCCAACTGGTTTCCTCGGCTTTTCCCTCTGATACCTCCAACTTCGCTGGGTGCACCAGAGAGGACTTCTTGGGGGTATCCTTTAGAATCGGGCTGGCTGGCTGCACGTTCTCAACACCAACCGGACTAAATGCCCTGTGAGTCCCCTTCTTTTTAGTCTTTCGAACTTTCTGATCTTTGGCTTTTGTATACCGGAGCCTGAAGCCACCTTTGGTACCTGGATTACTCCTTGGGCCTTAGGTGTTGACTTCCCAAGAGGAGTCATCTCCAGTTTCGCTATATGTAGCTTCGGCCTCTTAAGATCAGGTGTGCCCGTTCTCAGCGAGACTATGGCATTAGCCGGTTTCACAAATGCTGGGCTGTCAGGTGTAACCCTAACCATTCCCTGCGTGTTGCCCTCAACTGCTCCCGCCCTGGACAGCAGCATATCCCTCCAGTAGACACTGTGGAATACAACTACCAGGGGTCGTGGCGGCGCTGGTTGTGCTCCACGCCGTAGTCCTATTTGATGGCACTTGACTATTGGTGTCGTGGGAGGTAGGCCAGCCATCCTAAGAACCTCATTCACATGCCGGCTGTTTTCCTTCTTCCTGATTCTACCGTCTTTTAAAATGTTCTCCCCAAGGTTATGAAGTAGCAGTCTTCTACTTCTGTCTGTCATGACCTCAGTGTCACGCTTCATGCGCTGCACCTCAGCATCTAGGCGTTTGACCTGCTCCTTGAGGGCTTCCACTTCCGTCAGGAGGCTTTTCCCCACGTTGGTGAATCCTGCTACCTCTTTTCCTTCTTTGCCCTTTGGCTTGGGTTGCCTTTTTTATTTTTGTGCTCTGGCACCCGGTTTTCCTTTCCCTCCAGGCTATGGATCGAAACGGCTCTCTCTAGTCTTGGTTCCAGCTCCACGTTCGTGTCCCCTTTCCCTAGCTCGCCTCGAATTATACGCGAGCACTCCCTTGCAAACGCAAAGCAATGGGCGCATATCCACTTGAGCGATGGGTACTTGATGTGCAGCTCGAAGTCTTTCTCTTCCAGCTTGGAGCACTTTTGATGAAACCAAATGCAACACTGGTCGCATTGAATTCCCTCATCTTGCACCAGGTCAGTGCATTCCTTGTTCTCACAGCTTACTGCCTGACCAATGGGATCAACCTCTGTCCCATTCATTTCGTCTCGAACACCCGTGGGACAATAACACAACTTTTGAACAGAAACAAACGGTACACTAAGGCAAGTGCAGTAAACCCGCACACTAAAAGGTTCCACAAAAAACGGTACACTAGAAAAAGCGCCACAAAAAGATGTTAGCCGGTATCAGTTGCACTGACACCAACAAAAAACACCAGAAGGACACCAAAAGGTATACTCGGTTTTTGAAGAGAATAAGCTCTTCTGAAGAGAGTGAACTCTTCAAAAAGTACGCGTACCGAAATACTAATTACGATACGTTAGTTTGGCGAAATAACGTGTGTTATTCCACCAAACAATGCAAAAATGCTTAACGCTGAGAGAAATTCGAAAATTCAAACCACGCGGCAACTCACAAGAGCCCAGTTCAGTTCAGTTCAGTTTGCACAGGACAGGTAATGGCCACGGCCAATCGAGCGTCCAGATTTACTTCGACGGTAAGCACGCCAATTATGCACCCACCACTGCCGAGTGTGTTTCGTCGAATCCCCGCTAAAAATGAGAGGGAAACGGAAAACCTCATCGCACATCAACTGCGAGAGACATCATGCATCGTGAGCGTTCACTGAGACTGTATGCAATGAACGAAAAAGTCTATTAAAACATACTACGGAAAGGCCACAGTGCTACCCGTCATCCATCCAGTTGATATACTGAAGGCTCACTACAAGGAAATATCTCGTACCACTTGCGATCTAGGGCACCTTTGAAGGATTGGACGGTCTTCAGATCTACCATTCCACCCGGCAGACGTTCCAACTATTCACAACCCTGTTGCTGAAGAAGTGCGATCTAGCCATCAACCTAGATCGGGCTTTTATCAGCTTCTGTTCATGTTCCCTTGTTCTAGAGTCTACGGCCACTTGGAATAGACTATCTGGTCTAAGGCCAGAAAAGCCCTTCATTACCTCGTACGTCTCTATGAGATTTTCTCGAATTCTCCTCCTTTCCAACGAGAAAAGATTCAGGCCGCAGAGTCCCTGCTCGTAATTCTCACCCTTCTGCCCTTCAACCATTCGCGTGGCGGGACGTTGGACCTTCTATAGGCAGGCGGAGTCCTTTTTGTAGAAGAGTGACCAAGCCTGCACGCTACCTTCTAAGTGAGGTCGTGCTGTAGCCATGTAAATAGGTACGACTAACTCCGGCTGCCGGCAAGACAGAGCTGATCGCAGCCTACAGAGCTCCCCACGAGCCTTATGTGCAGCAGCGTTGCACTGCTCCGACCATTTGAAGTCACTGTTCATGATGACCCCAAGGTCTTTAACCTTACTGACTGCCTCTACGGTGAACAGTCCTTGATCATGAGCGACAGTTAGGCTGTGATAACAAATGGCTTTTTTGAGCGTTCAGAGGTAAGTCCCATTTGTATGTCCAGTTCAGGACGGTACCTATTTCCCTGCCCAAGTCGGCCCTTTAGGATTTATCTCAATTAAGTCAGGACCTGCTCCCGTATAGAGTCTATAGCCCGTGGTCATCGGTATGTGACACGATAGCGAATATACTCGGCAGCGCGCAAAGCAGAACTCAAAACGCTGGAGCGGGACAACGTGTGTATTAGAGGAGCGTGACGGCGTGCAGACGACGTAAACAGGCGGAGCAAGTGGCGCCACCAAAAACGGTCATTGTTCAAATAAACAAACTTGTTAGTCTTCGTCATCGAGTGCATTATTGGTAGCACTACAGGGGTCTCCCCCTAGAAGGCCGACGCAGTTGGGCTTCGACCCGTGATGGGTACGTCGGATTCGGTGGCGAGAGACGTTTTCCATGCCTCCCGCCGCGGTCGAACACAACAGCGAAGCCAGCACAAGCCGTGTTACGAACGTTTGAGCAATGCGTAGCCAAATTCGCAACGGATCCCGAAATCAGAAGACGATTATCCGTGATATTCTACGATACTAGATTATTAAAATAAACAATGACATAAACAATATACAAACCTCAATAATACGATCACAAGGACTCAACAACGAGAAACCGAATAGCAGCGTGTGAGCAGACAGCACGTGCGTCACGCAGGTCCTGAACAAGGATGTGCCAAAGTAGCGCTCTGGGCGCGAACAAACAACAATTGGTCCAGAAAAACAACCAGTTCGTAAAGACAAGTCAATAGTGTATGCAAATGAGTGATGTTGGGAAAAACACTGAATCGCGAGGGAAAAAGGGGGATTTTTCACGACCGGCTGTTACAAGCCGTTCTCTATGACTCACACTGGTCGCTGTGCGTCGATCGCAAAATTGCGTCCTCCTCAAAATGTTATCCGACCGGGGTAGATCCTGTTCGTGACCTGGCAGTGGTGGTTGTGTTGTAGGGTTTGTCGTTGTCGGCATATCCCAAAGTTCCGTGTCCCTGTGGTTGTCATTGCCTTCGTAAGCGAGCCAGCGTCCAGCGTCAAATGAGTCCAGTCGCGATCCAGTGAGCCTTGTGTTTGAGCCATGCGAGATCCTGGAATTCCATGTGGTTCTGTCTGACGGGTCGAGCTGGAAGGAAAGAAACACAAGGAAGCTGCGCCTCGAGGCGCAATCGGATATTCGACTGAGGGGGACATACCGGCGCAAAACAGGCTGCCGCCACCCTTGTCGTGATCACCACGTGGTCGTGCATTCATGCATAATACGACTATGTACAAGTTGAATATGAAGAGTAAACTTAAATATATACAACTGTTAGATATTCAGAAAACCTCGTTGGCTGTCGCAGCTCGCGGCCGCGTCGATTTCTCCTGTTGACCGGTGCAGCTGTGTCTTTCGTGGAGTTTGGTGTTGCAACAGGTAACGAGGGGTCGTTAGTGGGAGTAACAGGGGCCGACTCGGGACGACTAACCGAAGGTTGTGAGCAGGTAGGGACACTGAGAGTGTTGTTCGAGGTGGGTTCTGCCTCGATGAAGGCTGGTTTGAGGCGGTCTATGCTGATGGTCTCCTTCCTGCCCTCGACATCCGCCACGTATTTCTTTTCCTTTCGCTGGACGACGCGGAACGGACCAGAGTAAGCCGCCTGCAGTGGTGATCGCACTGCATCTACTCGAATAAACACATGGCTGGCGGTAGCCAGAGTGGTAGGTATGTAGTTGCTGAAGGTTTGTTTAGCGTGTTGGGGTGGGCTTTATTACCCGCATTTGGTGCGACAACCGTTTTGCGTAATCCCCGTAATTAAAACTCATAGGTGGTAATGGAGAAACCAACTCACCTGGAAGTCGTAGTGTGCAACCATAAACCAGTTCAGCCGCCGTAACACCCATATCAGCTTCAACGGTGTTACGCAGTCCTAAGAGAACGATCGGCAAAACTTCACTCCATAATGGATTATCACGAGCACGAAGGGCAGCTTTCAGCTGGCGATGGAATCGCTCCACCATGCCATTGGCCTGAGGATGATAGGCCGTCGTCTTGTTGTGTCGACAACCGAATGCGTTTAGTAGCTCGTGGAAGGCGCCGTCGAAATGAGAACCGCGATCAGTGGTCACGATAGCAGGGCAACCGAACTGACTCACCCAACCGGTTAGAAATGCTTTTGCAGCTTCCTCTGAGGTTGGGCGAGGAATAGGTATGGCCTGTGGCCAGCGAGTGAAACGATCTACGCAAGTGAGGATGTAAACGCAGCCATTGGATGGCGGAAGTGGCCCCACGAGATCCACATGCACATGATGAAAGCGTGCGTCCGGTTCGCAGAATGTGCCTAAAGTAGATTTGGTGTGACGATGTATCTTAACTCGTTGGCACTGGAGACAAGCACGAGCCCAAAGACGTACGTCACGTTTGACGCAAGGCCAGACGAATCGCTCGGTGACTAGTTTCACTGAGGCGGTTACCCCAGGGTGCGATAAGTTGTGGAGGCTGGTAAAAACTCGTCGGCGAAAACTGGCAGGAACTAGTGGTCGGGGTCGACCTTTTGACACATCGCAAATGATAGTTACGTCCGAAGTTGGAAGGGCCACTGCCACTAGGTGCAGGGAGCTGTTGTGTCTGAGTTGCTCTATCTCAGGATCTGTCGTTTGGGCTGCGGCGATTGCTTCTAGCTCTATGTCCACGGGTAGTGGGTGGTCGATATTGTGGACGCGTGACAGTGCGTCTGCTACGGGATTGTGTGCCCCAGAGACGTGTCGAATGTCCGTAGTAAACTGCGAAACATAGTCTAAGTGGCGAATCTCGCGTCGCGAATATCGGTCAGAAGATGACTGGAGGGCGTAAACTAGTGGTTTATGATCTGTAAACACTGTGAACAATTTGCCCTCGAGTGTGTGCCGGAAGTGTCGGATACCCAAATAGATTGCCAGCAGTTTTCTGCTAAACGTACTATATCGGGATTCCGCAGGCTGGAGACGTTTGGAGAAGAAAGCTATTGGTTGCCATGAATTGTTGACGAATTGCTGCAACACTGCTCTAACAGCCGTGTCAGAAGCATCTGTTCCTAATGCCAGGGGAGCAGAAGGATCGGGATGTGCAAGGAGTGCTATGTTGGCGATAGCATCATTGATCAAAGTAAAAGCTGCCTGCGCCGTGTCGGGAAAAATGAATTTCCGCTTATCTCCACGTAAAAGGTCTGTTAGAGGCTGCATTATTTCGGCGCAGTGTGGGGTAAAGCGGCGATAAAAGTTAACCAGGCCAGAAAATTGGCGCAACTGTCGGTAAGGGTGAGGCTCAGGATAGTCACGAATTGCCGCCACCTTGTCAGGCAGGGGCTGTATGCCTGAAGCTGAGATTTCGTGACCTAGGAACGTGATGGTCGTCCTACCTAATTGGCACTTAGCAGGGTTAATGGTTACACCGTGTTGGCTAAGGCGCTCAAAAACAGCACGCAGGTGTGTCATATGCTCTTCTTTTGAAGGATTTGCCACCGAAATATCGTCTAAGTACTCGTGAACATTCTTCAAACCGCGTGTTTCCTCATGCATAAACCTTTGAAAGGTTTGGGCTGCATTGCTGAGCCCAAAAGGCATGCGCAAAAACTCGAATAGTCCGAATGGAGTTGTGACAGCGGTTTTAGGGATGTCAGCCTCTGCTACTGGGATTTGGTGGTAGGCTCTGACGAGGTCGATTCTGCTGAAAACAGAACAACCAGACAGGGTAGAAGTAAGATCTTGAATATGTGGAATGGGATATCTGTCCGGGACAGTAGCCTGGTTGAGGGCCCTGTAGTCACCGCAGGGGCGCCAATCGCCATTAGGTTTAGGAACCATGTGAAGGGGCGAGGCCCAAGGGCTACTGGACGGGCGTATTATGCCTAATTCTAGCATGTGTTCAAACTCAGCCTGTGCTACGCGGAGCTTGTCTAAGGTCAAGCGACCTGGTCGGCTAAATGCTGGGGGTCCTTTAGTGACAATATGGTGGGTAACGGTAGTGGTCACCGCGAGAAGGGGGCCAGATTGTCTTGGCATTGCCGGGTAAGCTGAAAGTAGGTCTGCGTACGGTTGTTCGGCCTGCGGTTCGATGTATAGGGGCGTGATGTGATTCACGAAGGAACACGACCCGGTTATGGAAAGAAAATTCTGCCGGTCGACAACTTTCCGGCCTGGCGCATCGATCAGGAGGTCGAAATGATCCAGGAAATCGATGCCTAGTATGGGATAGGGGACGTCTGCTACTATGAACACTCAGCGGGAGGTGCGACGTAGTCCTAAGTTAAATGTGAGTGACTTACGGCCGTAAGTGGCAATAGGGGTGTCACTGGCAGCACGGAGTTGTTAGACTGATGGGTTCGTTGTATCACCTGCTTCCTTTGGAAGAACACTAACTGTTGCACCCGTGTCAATTAGGGACAGGTTATTGGAAATTAAATCTCGAACATGCAACAGACGACTGCTATTATGGCTGCCGACCGCGTTAGTCGTCGGAACGCGTCGGGATATTAGTTTCCCTGTTTGGCACCTGGGAAGGTGCAACCGACTTCGCAGCGCCGAGCCTTCTCCCCAAACCGTTTGTGGTATCGACAGTACGTTGATCGAAAAGCCAGGCGGTCAGGGGAAGCGCTACTGAGACGTTCACGTCGGTCAGAGTTGTGATAAGATTTATGGTTTCTACAGTGAGAACAACCAGGAGAGGGAAAACGTCTGAAAGCCCGCTCGAAAGCAGCTATCAGAGTGTCCTCGAAGTGTGTTTTTACAGTGGGAGCTGGGGTATGGGGGCTGCTCGAGTTTGTTACGGCGGTAATTTGTGGATGGTACCGGACCATAATACCGTCCGCTAGTTTAGCCGCCTCTGTGAGCTTAAGGTGGCTGGAAACCTCGAGCAGTGCTTGAATGTTGGGTGGTAGTCGCTGTACCCACAACTCCTTAAGGACGTTTCTCTCAAAAACTTGCCCCGCTAGCTGCTGCATTTCTCTCAGTAATGCAGAGGGCTTCTTGCCACCTAACCCTGTCCCTTGGGTGAGCCGTTTCAGTCTGGACGATTCTGACGGTAAAAGACAAGAGATTACTGCGTCTTTCACGGCTGTGTGAGAACTGTTATTAAATAGTACGTCGCGTATCTGAGTAGCAACGTCACGGGGAAGGCGACCGATAGTCCAAAAGTAACGGGTTCGTTCGCTTGTATTTCTGTGTGATTCAAACTCAGCCTCCAACATATGAAACCAGAGTTGAGAGTCATCAATAAAAAACTGAGGGACGGCAAGGGAGACTGTCGAAACGGACGGTTCGGGGTCAGGCTTACGGTCGTTGCTAGCCATAGTTGCAATGGTATATCAAATGTAAAATGATATAAAGAGGTCAGTGCAGCAAAAGTGAAACACTTATAATATGGATATGAGAAAATATATATAAGGGATATGGTAACTGATATCCGGAATTTGCCGTTTATATATCGGAAAAGTGTATATGTAAACGAATAAATGTGATTGAGGGACTTACGAATGTCCTTCGAGAATTAATTTGTTGTTCGGGCTCACCAGTTTAGGATTTATCTCAGTTAAGTCAGGACCTGCTCCCGTATAGAGTCTATAGCCCGTGGTCCTCGGTATGTGACACGATAGCGAATATACTCGGCAGCGCGCAAAGCAGAACTCAAAACGCTGGAGCGGGACAACATGTGAATTGGAGGAGCGCAACGGCGTGCAGACGACGTACACAGGCGGAGCAAGTGGCGCCACCAAAAACGGTCATTGTTCAAATAAACAAATTTGTTAGTCTTCGTCATCGAGTGCTTTATTGGTAGCACTACAGCCCTACCCTTAGATCCAACAGTCTTCACATCATCCGGAAAAATAAAGCTGGGCGATTGAAGAGTGGATGCCAGGTCATTAATAAATAGCGAGAATAGGACCGGGCCTATGACGGATCCCTGAGGCACACAACTAGTGACGTTCACCAAACTGGAACACCTGTCCTCCACTTTAACGTAAAACGCCGTGTGGAAGAGGAAGTCATCCAGCCACCTAAATACTGGCCCGCCTATGCCGAACGTCTCCATCTTGCATAGCAAATAACGATGATTACCGGAGTCGAACGCCTTGCTAAAGTCGAGATAGCATACCTCAACTTGCTTACCTTCGTCCAGTCGTCGAGTCGCTTCATCTAAGAGGCAAAAGAGATTGGTCAAACAGGATCTATTTTTCAGAAATCCATGCTGCTCCAGAATAAACACGGAGTGCTCCAGTAAGTGCTGGCAGATATGGGCACGGATGATCTTCTCCATGACTTTACAAAAGATGCTAGCTAGGTTTACCGGCCTGTAGTTCTGCACAGCCGACCTAGGCCCACTCTTATGCATTGCCACGACTGCCGCGACTTTCCAGTCCTGAAGCAGCTTAACCTGGTCCAACGTGGATCTTTACAGTCTGCATACCGATGGAGCTATGATATCCGCCGACGGCTTGATGATAGCTGGATGAATGCCATCTGGGCCCGCTGACTTGTGGCTGTTTAACTCCTATAGGTACTTACGCACTCTCTCCTCTGAGAGGTTCAGCTCGTTTAACTGAAGAGAAGGATGCACCATAGTCAGATCAACTCGTACCCCACTACCCATTCTATGTACACTACCATAGTATTCCCTCGGGGCATCTGCTTCGCCCTGGTCATCAGTGACAATACCATAGTCTCTAGTGGATAGCGGACCTACGGCATTTCTTGTTCAGTTCAGTTTGCACAGGACAGGTAATGGCCACAGCCAATCCAGCGCCCAGAATTCCTTCGACGGTATGCAAACCAGTTATGGACCCACCACCGCCGAGTGTATTTTGTCGAATCCCCGCTAAAATGAGAGAGAAACGGAAAACCCCACCGCACATCAACTGCGAGAGACATCATGCATCGTGAGCTTCCACTGAGACAGCGTGCAATGAGCTAGAACGTCGAGTAAAACATACTACGGAAAGGCCACAGTGGTACCCGTCTTCCGTCTAGTTAACACGTTCAACGCCAACTACAAGGAAATATCTCATACCGCTTGCAATATAGGGCACCTTTGAAGGATTGGACGGTCTGCAGATCTATCCTTTGTAAGTACCTGTAAGTTTCTGACTTTTTCCGTGGTTCTCAACGTCCCTTAATGTAACACTCCTTTGTTGTACCGACGTTTTGTTGTACAACACACACACCTTTTGAACACCACCACCGCGCAATACAAAAAAGGCTGTCAATAAATTTTTCATTCTGGCACGTTCTCATCCTCTGACTTGAAGTGTCTTGGAATTATATCGGTCGGAACTAACTGTGAGAAACAAAACATTTTAGAATCTTCCACGGCGTCACTTGGCACTTCGGTCAAAGTCATCCTGTTTTGTTCAACGGATGGCTGTCAGACCGAACTGAACTGAAGACATTAGCGGATATTGGCTCTTCGGTGCTCATTTCCTGATCACAAGAACACCGAACAACTGTGAGTTTGTGTCACACCTTTTTTTCATTTTAATTCCTAATGTACATACCCTTTTGGCCTTTTTATCACAGCACGTTCCTCCGCCAATCTTAGTTTGCTAGTGTCGTCTTAAATATTGTTGACCATAATTTAGTGTACCACATTGACGAAGTAATACTCAACAAAATCAGTGGGCCCAGACTGTTTTCCCATCCTTTGACCCTGGCTTCATTCTTTTGGTCCAAGTTCCACACGGTTCACCGTGTCTGACACGGAATCTATGGACATCCACGCGGTTGCTCTCATACTGCTCGTTTCTGCCCCGACCAACCCTCGAGTGTCATTTCGACAAATAGAAGCCGTGTTTACCGCTCAAGCTATCCAAAGAGTGGAGAAATATGCCTTCGAGCGTCGGTTAGCTGCGTCGGTCCGCACAAACCCAAAGCGATTCTACGCCTACGTGCAATCTCACAAACGCAATAGAGAAAGTGTAGCAACCTTGGAAGGTGCACAGGGACGACTAGCTCTAAACGACGAGGACAAGGCTGACATGCTCTTGGAATCCTTCAAGAGCATATATCGACCAGAAAGTAGTTCGGAGGAAAGAATGGAGGGCCCACAGGCGCCTCCAATACCCGAACTTACTGTAGGAGAAGAAGAAGTGTACGCGGAGTTGCAAATCTTGAATAGAAACAAAGCAGCAGATCCAGACGGGATTCATCCAGCAATCGTTCAGCCTCTGGCCGAGGTCCTGAAGGCTCCGGTGACGAAGCTGTATGAAACGTCACTTAGAGAGGGAATTGTGCCGGGAGACTGGAGGAGAGCAACAGTGGTAGGCATTTACAAGAGTGGACCCCGGCAAAAGGCGGAAAATTACCGGCCGGTTAGCTTGTCTTCGGTACTGTGTAAGTGCCTGAAGGAAGTAGTCAGGAAACAGATCTCTAAGCATTTGGTTCAAAATAACCTCATATCAAATGCTTAGCATGGGTTTGTGGCAGGGCGATCCTGTCTGACGAATCTCCTGCTGTTCCTCGATGAGGCAACCTAGCGTCTGGACGAGGGGCAATCGACTGAAGTCTGTTACTTGGACTTCAGCAAGGCATTTGATTCCGTGAACCACAGATTTCTGGACGTCAAACTGCAGTCCATGGGAATTGTTGGAAAGGCAAGACAATGGATAAGTAGTTTCTTAGCAGGGCGAACCTTTAGTGTTAAGGTGGGGAGCCATGTTTCAAAACCGGAAGGTGCTACAAATGGGGTGCCACAGGGCTCGGTGCTCGGCCCTCTGCTCTTCCTCATCTTCATCAACGACCTAGCACGTGGGCTTACAAACCCCACCTTTATGTTTGCCGATGACGTCAAGATAGCTGGAGTAGATATAGAACTTGACGTGTTAGCAGTACAAAACTGGCCACGCAAATGGGACCTTCCACTAAACCTCACCAAGTGTCAACGCTTGACCACAAATACAGGGGCTAGTGGGACTGGTGTGGGTTCGTTGCAAGTGGTCTCGCAGGTCAAAGACTTGGGTGTTATAATGGACAACAGCTTTAAGCCGTCGAAGCAGTGCACCGCAGCAGCCAATATGGCCAGGAGGGAACTCTTTCGAGTTAGATCCATTTTGTCGTGTAGAGATCCGGAGATAATCGTTCCGGTAGAATCGAATACCCCGTTTCGAGAGGTAAAGGGCACGGAAGCGAAGGCATGTTGGGCCAGTGGTGGAAAGAAAGGTCCGCCCGGCATCATATTTGGTATCGGGGCAAACTGTATTATCCGTGGAGGCATACGTGATGGTGTTGAACACGGGTTGAGAGCCGGCCACTGGGTCTCTGGGAAGGCTTTATATTGAGTGGGATTGTGCGTGGGTCGGACCCTATTGTGAGTTGTCTGACAATTCGAGCGCAGCTCGAGTGGGCTGGATGCTTGTATCTTTGAGCTAGTGCCCTCTGTAGGCCTAGAGTCTGCACGGTTAGGTTCAGGTTTGTGGGTGGATCGATGCGGTCGCCTCCGAGAGCCCACAAATATTTGACAACTGCTTTCCGGTTTTACTTCGGATTGCATGGTAGGATGGCCCTGGCAGTGAGGCCCCACTCTATCTGTTTGTGCGTGATGATGGGCCGGAATGGGCCTCGCGCTTGCACGTTTTGTTGGTCCGGAAAGGTTCGTGGAGGAATTGAGAGATCTAGTAAGGGCAGGAGGGACAGGCGGATGGGCCCAACCGGATGGAGTAGTGGGAGTAGAGGTAGCCTGCATCCTACGAACCCGCTTACTTGGTGGAGGGATGGCCGGTGATGGAGAGGCCCCTAATGCCCGATCAACCGTGCCGTTGTTAGGGGCAGGTGATGTAGATACGCTGCGGGTAGGGGTCGAAGCTGCATCTAGAAGTACCTGTCGTCCACTGGATGTTACCTGGGGGTCCGACAAGAGTGAGCTGTCAAGGTCAACCGGCACCTGAATTGGTGCGGAGCGTGCCGGGTTGAGGGGATGTGATCGCACGGCTGAGGCTAGCCTCAGCCGAGGGCCGGTTTGTAAGGTACTAGTGGGAGTTACTGCTGTCCTTGACGCCTCTCTTTGGAGAGGAGTCTTGTCTGCCGTAATCCTGACCGATTTATAAGCTGTGTTGAGGGCAAGCGACGATTGCCTTTTGATAAATTCTCTTGCTATTTGATCAGAAGGGAATTGGAAAAGGATAGGACATGTGTGGCGTGGTGAACGTTTGTGTAACCTTGTGCACGTGCATGGATGGTGTTCCATGCCAGCTGCCCTGAGCAGGGTGGATTTCAGTTGTGATACTGGGGCCTTGTCCGGGAGATTGAAGGCTATCGCATTTTTGCTATTTGAGATGCGCTTAAAGATCTCGGTAGAAACAGAGTTAAGGAAGTCCGTGGCTGATTTAAGCTGCTGTTGCGTATAGCTTGCCGCAGGGTCCATTAGGCACAGTAGCGGAGCAAGCTTGGCGATATTGTCATCCAGAATCGAGAGTTTTGTTGAGATATTCTCAACCTCTTGGTGAATACGAGCACTGAAGATAGCGTCGTTCGCGAGGTCCACCAATGGTATAGAGCATTGTTTCAGTTGTGTTAGCGGTTTCTTAACTCTAATCTTGGGTCGAAGTTTTTGAGTAACAGGCATGATAAAAATATTGGAAAAAAAATCTTTAGAATTCTTTTATTGTTTTGGGATGATTTGTCTCTAAATAACTAGCTACGTTCCTAGAAACCTATGTAACTAGCGAGAGATAACGAAGAACACCCCGTGGCGGTGTAGGATATAGACTGTTTGGAGAAAGTGCAAAAGTTAGCCACTAGAATGGTGGCTGGGCAAGAGGGGTTTAGGTACACAGAGCGCCTCCGTGCCCTAGACCTGTTTTCGATGGAAAGACGGAGCATTCGCGGGGATTTGATAGAAACCTTCAAGGTAATGAAGGGACTGTCAGGAATAAGCCGAGAAGACCCTTTCTCTCTGATCCCCGATAGAGGCACAAGGGGGCATAGCCTTAGATTGCAGAGGAAGCATTCGAGGCTCCAAATTAGGGCGAAGTACTTCTCGAATAGAGTGGTACGCTACTGGAATAGGCTTCCGGAGAAGGTCATAAAAACCACACCCGTGAAGGTTTTTAAGAAAGCAGTAGACCTGTGTTGAGTGGCGGTATACCCCGAGTTATTTTAGGCAGCTTTTAGGGTCAGATGCAATTTACTCATTGTTTCCACCTTTCTCTGCCAGGGCTGATACTGCACAAAATGTCTGCCTTTCAGAAGAAGAGAATCACGCAGTGTTGGGAGCTACGGAAACGCGCCGACAACAGAACTATCTGGACACACGGTTGGCTCTAGCCACACCAAGTCCTGTGCAAACTGAACTAAACTGAACTCAACTCAACCTCAGTCTACACTCAGTCCATGCTCAGTAGCTCTAGTTGATGCTTACGACTTAGTCAACAAGAAGAATAACGAAGTAGATGAAAAAATGGCGGACCTGCATAACCAGATCCAGTCCATCGATGATATTCTATTGAAGATTTCCCCTATATCTAGCACAATGGAACTCACCCCTTTGCTCTTTTCCAAAGCCTAGCCATGGCGGGCCGTTTCTCGGACTCAGTCGCGACCGAAGTTCATAAGCATATGGCCAACATCCCTGACCTACTGCCTCCGCCGTCAACCAAACTCGTCATACGGAATGCTTGCAACATGGCACACCACAGGCGCTATTTCACTCGGCTGCGCAAAAAATCACAACGCAACGACTGTCCTTTGAAGTTCCAATTCGCTGACGAAGTAACAGCTAGAGAATTCATAACCTGTTGGCAACTCATTGCTAACGCCACCCAATTCAAAAGAATCAGAATATTACCGGATAGAACGCCAACCCAAAGAGAGGTTTTTCGATCACTAAAAAGTACCTTAGCTTCATCAACGCAACCTGTGGCTGAAATACCAGTCGCCGCGTCCTGTCGCTGCCTGTCGAGCCACCCCGTAACGCAAAAGCCCTCAGTTGCCTGCACTACTCAAATTGACCCGGACCTGACCACCTCAATCTAATAATAATAATAATATTGGTATATTTCTCGGCCATGGTCGAGACGCACGCGTTAAAGCATGATCATGGTGTGCACGTTACTCAATAAGATGAAATGTTCACATATTCTAAGTATGAAAGTCGAGAGTATTAGAGATGAAAAAACAATGACAGGAAAAGTTTGAATGGACCATTCTGATAATGGTTTGCGCGGCAGTTTTAAACCGGTTTCGAATCCGGACCAGGCAGTGGTGCGCGGTGGAGATATCGAGAAAATCGTTAGCGCAGTGCCAAGGAGGCATTATTAACAACAATGATGCAAGCCCAGGAAACCAGAGGCCAACTGAGGTTCTGCAGATGGAATAAATTTTGAACAAGAAAAAAAAGGTGGAAAATCGACGCATGCGAAGAGGATAGCGATCCATGAAGACAATGCAGACCCTGAATGACGGATTTACCGGAGTTCTGTAAACGGAATGAGATTTGAAGCAGGGGGACCTGAGGCCAGTTTCGTGAAAGTGAACACCGGTGGATGTGGGAGAAACAGCAGTCCATAAAAAGGTGAGTTTAGATTCAGGGCCAGTAACATGTACTATTCAGAAATGAGAAGGCGCAACTGGAGGGTCTTCGAGAAATGGAGAGTCAAATTCCAGCCGGCTACGGTTCGGAGAAAAGATAACCTGTGTTAACGGATAATAAAGTGGGAAAATCTTCGCATGGACTTCAGCGTTATGCTGCTTCAATGACAAATATATATGTATGTGATGACGCATTTGCCTTCAGTGTTATTCTGGTAACTTACTACATCGAATGCGTAAGTTTCATCTGGCAGGGCAAAGTATGTGTCAGTCAATCAGCCGAGTGTGGCTGTATGTAAGGGGCATGCGCGTGAGCTGGAATTCGTGTTGGTTGCGTTAGAAAATGCTGAACGATCTGATAAGCAATTGAGGGTATCTCCTGTTGTGTGGTTGGATTTCTGTCCCAGTTGCCATGGTAGGTTCCACTTGAGTCTCTGTCCGTACGAGTCAAAGCGGCCTCCTTGGTTAGCCAATTTGGCGACTGAGATAGTGGGAGACAACGACCTGAAATAAAGGGAGATTGCAGTCTGGACGTGGTTCCAGCTGTGGGTTATGATAATATGTGAAGACAATAAACAATGGATTGGTTAGGTCTATGTGAGTGGGGCATGGATAAAATAGGCTCGCAGTGGATTTGAGTTGTACTGCTGCAGGCTGTTGAAGTTGCGTACACAGGCTTGGTAGCTGTATGCATTTCAAAGGATTTATGATTTGCCCGTGGTTAGTAATGATAACCTTCAATACCGTTTGCTTACACAGAACGCAGTTTGGCACGAGGCGATAAGATAGGTTTGAAATAACAGACAGAGCGAGTAGGACTATCATACTGTTTGCATGGCGCTACGCTGTTACTGTCTCTTTCGGTATAGTGGTTGTTCTATGCTGAGTAGTTTCTGAGGAGTCCAAGTAGAAGGAACTATTGGGGTGACAGTGGTTATAGATTAGAGGTAATTATTCTGTTTAGGCATTGTAAACTGTTAGGTTTACGCTTAGGTGATGGCAACTGCGGCGTATGGTGTGGCACATCCTAGATTCTCAAGGGTTCAGGTTAGTATTCAGCGTTTTCCTCATAAGCTCTATCAAAAGACATATAAGGATTCGTAAGAGCGATCAGTTTTTGGATGTCCAGAGCTACGTGTAGTCCAGACTTAAACATAATTAGGGAATCTACGGAACGGACTTCAGCTGGGAGTTTATTCCACAGGGTTGCATAGTTCAGGAGGAAGAAGTTGATGGTAAAAAGTTGGGACTGTTTTGCTGTCCTAGATTGTATGGATGAACCGCTGAGTTCCGTAATTGCTGCAGCGGTGGGGCCAACCCTATGCGGGTCTAATTGAGCCTAGGCTGCTCAGAGCGGTTATTCGACTTATTAGTACCCTATACCTACCTCAAAGGCCTGAGCCCTTGAAATATACGGATTGTATAACATAGTCAGCGTGTCCACCGTTAGGGCTATGCTTATTTCCTGTTTGAAAGCCACCGATGTCGGTGATAACGCCCGAATTCGTTGTGGTAGCTTATTCCACAATGAAGCGTACTTGTTAATGAAGAAGTTTGACCGAAGAGCAAGCTTCGGCAAAGGGACAGACACCAAGAACTCACTGTTACGTAAGGGATACGTAGAAAGGGTTCTTACCTGCGGTGCTGAACTACATGATCTATTCTTCAAGATATTGTGAAAGAATAGCAGGTTATTTCTTATGCGGCGTAGCCATAAGGAATCGATTTTCAGCCGCTCACAACGTTCCATGTAATTAGAGGGCGAAGAAAAACCTATGAGCTGTTTCGTGAATGCCCGTTGTACATTCTCAAACGCTATGCGGTCCCTTTGTCGCATGTTGGAACAAATGATTGAGCCGTATTCCAGAAGAGGTCTAACATGGGACTTAAAAATATTTAGTTTACTTTCTGGCAAAACAAATGTTTGATGTATTAGCCCGATCGTACGGCGTGCTTTAGCCACCTGGATGGCTGCGTGTTCCGAAAATTCAAACGTACATGAGTAGTGTAGACCCAAGTCTCGTACCTGAGAGTTATTGGGGATGAATGTGCCGTTTATACTAAATCTTGCAGTGGGGACGTGACATTTATACGTAATAATATTACTTTTTTCGGCGGAAAAACTCATTTTCCAATCATTACTCCAGGAGCTGAGAGCGAGCAGTTCCCTTGTAATGTCATCTATGGTAGAGGCTAACGCCGCGGGCTCAAAAGTGTACATGATTTTGATATCATCTGCAAACAGGAAGGGAACTCCCCGTTGGAAAATGGTAAATATATCGTTAACGTACATTAGGAACAGTAATGGGCCCAGTACACTACCTTGTATCACCCCACTGGTTACGGGACGGGGTTCGGACAAATTTCCACCTATACTTACAACCTGGTCTCGGGATGTTAAATAGGACGCAAACCAAGCGAGCATTGGGTCCACGATTCCATAAGTTTTAATCTTCTGTAGTAACCGGACGTGGGATACCCGGTCAAACGCCTTGGTCATGTCCAAAAAGATCACGATTGCCGATTTACCAATATTGACAGCCTCTGTGACCAGATTGAGGAAATCGGTCATACATGTCGCACATGATCTGTTTTTCAGAAAACCATGCTGACCAGCGTTGATTAGATTATTGTTAAGAAGGTGACGTGTCAGCCTTTCCTTGATCATTCTCTCCATGATCCTGGACACGACCGGGGTGTGGTTCACCGGCCGATAGTTAACTGGATCTAGACGTGATCCTTTTTTGTGCATCGGTATGATAGTTGAAGTTTTCCATTGGGAAGGGAAAACACTGCACCTGAGTGACAAATTGAATATGTTTGTCAGCAACATTGGAACATCTTCGCCCCCTCGACTAAAAATGGCCGGTGGTAATGCATCTGGACCTGGCCTGCAGGACGGTCTTGTTCTTGCAACATGGACTGAAACCTCCTCAGGGTAGAACACTACCGTCGAGAAAGTTACTGATGTCACCGGATCTAGAACGGGGAAGGATGTGGCGTCATCCGTCGTTAAAGAGGAGGCAAAATAGGTGCTGAAAGCCTCCGTAATCAAAAGAGGGTCACGCAAGCATTTATTATTATAGTTCAAATATGGGATGTCTTGGTTAGGTTGCTTGTTTCTGACCTTCATTAGCCTGGCCAGTGCTTCCACCTTGTTTGGGTGGCTTAAGGCATCTCGTTCCTGTTTCTTCTTAGAAGAATCCAAGCGCAATTTAATCGTACGGGATATACGTATTATTTGAAGATACGACGAGAAGTCCCTCGTCTTAGTGAATCTTCGTTGGAGTTTGGCTAGGTTACCGTTAAGACGATCTAGAGAGTTCCGCTGTTTGCGTATGATAGGCCCCGAGGCTGGATTGATTTTGTCGAGACAGTAGTGAAGATTAGTATACAGTTGGGCAGCTGCTATCTCTAGGTCATTAGATAAAAACGATTCGTCCCAGTTTAAGGAACGGATAAAAGAGGGTAGACTATTCCAGCAAGCTTTATGGTATTGCTTATTGGTGGTCGGAAGGTGTGTTTCTGCTGACTTATCAGTGTGAGGCCAAGGTGCAGTAAAAACACAGGATACCATCTTATGGTCACTACCGGTGAAGCGACTTAAGATTTGGGTATCTAAATTCTTGATACCAATAGAGAAGATAAGGTCTAATGTATTTCTCCCTCGAGTGGGGGATAAAACATGCTGTACCCAATTACCCACATGGATACACGAAAGGAAATCATGGAGTTTTGGGGGTGATGTCATGGAATGCCAGCATATTTCAGGCACGTTGAAATCACCAGCTAGAATTTTAGCAGTTACGGGGAGGTTAGAGACATAGTTGAATGCGTCTATTATTGCTGTCAACTCGTGCCTGCCCTGGTTTGGAGGACGGTAGATACATCCTACGAGAAGTAGTTGTTGATCTTCTTTGATAGTGATCCAGACCGAGTCTGGAATGTTGTCTAGAATAGGATGATGGAACCTACTCGCCGTGAATATGTGTTTGGTGTAAATGATGCAGCCGCCTCCTCTTTGGTCAGATCTACTGTTGGCAGTGGCCTGATAGCCGGGTATGGATACGTGGTTTAATGGGGTGTGATCCGTCAGCCACGTCTCGGTAACTAGTAAGATGTCAGGGTGTAGGTCTAATGCAAGCTCTCTAAGCAGGGGCAATTTTGGGAGGAGAGAGCGGACGTTAAGTAGTAAGAGAGACAAGGTGTTTTTGGATAGGTTCTCAGTAGATAGAGCCGTAATTTCGTTGTGGTGAGGTGATAAAGGATCGTCAAATAAGGCGTGGCTTACGATGGGCAGTCGAAGCTCGGCCCATTTTAACCGCGTTTCAGATGAAGAGTTTGTGCCTGTGACTAAATGCGCCGCTGGGCTTTCAAATTGGGCGTAATTTGAAGAGCGGTTAGGGGGTTCTAATTGAAACGGCCGAATCCTGGAGGGGGTAAATGAGGCGCGGAAGGAGCTAGGGGGGGATAGAGGTGGTAAGGACTTATGGACATTTGGTGCATTATCCCGGGGCTTGATGCTATACGTGGATTTTGGTTGAGTGAGGGATAAGGACGAAAAAACGGGAGCGGTCCGGGGGCGGGGTGGAAGTTGAAGCTTGTGCCAAGGTTGCGGACTGCACTGAGGTAGTCCACTGAAGGAGGAAATGGGAGTATAGGAATATTCGACAGGGAGGGTTGAACCTGGTGGTGATATGGGTCTTGGAGGACCCCCGGAGAGGTAGAATCGAATACCCCGTTTCGAGAGGTATAGGGCACGGAAGCGAAGGCATGTTGGGCCAGTGGTGGAAAGAAAGGTCCGCCCGGCATCATATTTGGTATCGGGGCAAACTGTATTATCCGTGGAGGCATACGTGATGGTGTTGAACACGGGTTGAGAGCCGGCCACTGGGTCTCTGGGAAGGCTTTATATTGAGTGGGATTGTGCGTGGGTCGGACCCTATTGTGAGTTGTCTGACAATTCGAGCGCAGCTCGAGTGGGCTGGATGCTTGTATCTTTGAGCTAGTGCCCTCTGTAGGCCTAGAGTCTGCACGGTTAGGTTCAGGTTTGTGGGTGGATCGATGCGGTCGCCTCCGAGAGCCCACAAATATTTGACAACTGCTTTCCGGTTTTACTTCGGATTGCATGGTAGGATGGCCCTGGCAGTGAGGCCCCACTCTATCTGTTTGTGCGTGATGATGGGCCGGAATGGGCCTCGCGCTTGCACGTTTTGTTGGTCCGGAAAGGTTCGTGGAGGAATTGAGAGATCTAGTAAGGGCAGGAGGGACAGGCGGATGGGCCCAACCGGATGGAGTAGTGGGAGTAGAGGTAGCCTGCATCCTACGAACCCGCTTACTTGGTGGAGGGATGGCCGGTGATGGAGAGGCCCCTAATGCCCGATCAACCGTGCCGTTGTTAGGGGCAGGTGATGTAGATACGCTGCGGGTAGGGGTCGAAGCTGCATCTAGAAGTACCTGTCGTCCACTGGATGTTACCTGGGGGTCCGACAAGAGTGAGCTGTCAAGGTCAACCGGCACCTGAATTGGTACGGAGCGTGCCGGGTTGAGGGGATGTGATCGCACGGCTGAGGCTAGCCTCAGCCGAGGGCCGGTTTGTGAGGTACTAGTGGGAGTTACTGCTGTCCTTGACGCCTCTCTTTGGAGAGGAGTCTTGTCTGCCGTAATCCTGACCGATTTATAAGCTGTGTTGAGGGCAAGCGACGATTGCCTTTTGATAAATTCTCTTGCTATTTGATCGGAAGGGAATTGGAAAAGGATAGGACATGTGTGGCGTGGTGAACGTTTGTGTAACCTTGTGCACGTGCATGGATGGTGTTCCATGCCAGCTGCCCTGAGCAGGGTGGATTTCAGTTGTGATACTGGGGCCTTGTCCGGGAGATTGAAGGCTATCGCATTTTTGCTATTTGAGATGCGCTTAAAGATCTCGGTAGAAACAGAGTTAAGGAAGTCCGTGGCTGATTTAAGCTGCTGTTGCGTATAGCTTGCCGCAGGGTCCATTAGGCACAGTAGCGGAGCAAGCTTGGCGATATTGTCATCCAGAATCGAGAGTTTTGTTGAGATATTCTCAACCTCTTGGTGAATACGAGCACTGAAGATAGCGTCGTTCGCGAGGTCCACCAATGGTATAGAGCATTGTTTCAGTTGTGTTAGCGGTTTCTTAACTCTAATCTTGGGTCGAAGTTTTTGAGTAACAGGCATGATAAAAATATTGGAAAAAAAATCTTTAGAATTCTTTTATTGTTTTGGGATGATTTGTCTCTAAATAACTAGCTACGTTCCTAGAAACCTATATAACTAGCGAGAGATAACGAAGAACACCCCGTGGCGGTGTAGGATATAGACTGTTTGGAGAAAGTGCAAAAGTTAGCCACTAGAATGGTGGCTGGGCAAGAGGGGTTTAGGTACACAGAGCGCCTCCGTGCCCTAGACCTGTTTTCGATGGAAAGACGGAGCATTCGCGGGGATTTGATAGAAACCTTCAAGGTAATGAAGGGACTGTCAGGAATAAGCCGAGAAGACCCTTTCTCTCTGATCCCCGATAGAGGCACAAGGGGGCATAGCCTTAGATTGCAGAGGAAGCATTCGAGGCTCCAAATTAGGGCGAAGTACTTCTCGAATAGAGTGGTACGCTACTGGAATAGGCTTCCGGAGAAGGTCATAAAAACCACACCCGTGAAGGTTTTTAAGAAAGCAGTAGACCTGTGTTGAGTGGCGGTATACCCCGAGTTATTTTAGGCAGCTTTTAGGGTCAGATGCAATTTACTCATTGTTTCCACCTTTCTCTGCCAGGGCTGATACTGCACAAAATGTCTGCCTTTCAGAAGAAGAGAATCACGCAGTGTTGGGAGCTACGGAAACGCGCCGACAACAGAACTATCTGGACACACGGTTGGCTCTAGCCACACCAAGTCCTGTGCAAACTGAACTAAACTGAACTCAACTCAACCTCAGTCTACACTCAGTCCATGCTCAGTAGCTCTAGTTGATGCTTACGACTTAGTCAACAAGAAGAATAACGAAGTAGATGAAAAAATGGCGGACCTGCATAACCAGATCCAGTCCATCGATGATATTCTATTGAAGATTTCCCCTATATCTAGCACAATGGAACTCACCCCTTTGCTCTTTTCCAAAGCCTAGCCATGGCGGGCCGTTTCTCGGACTCAGTCGCGACCGAAGTTCATAAGCATATGGCCAACATCCCTGACCTACTGCCTCCGCCGTCAACCAAACTCGTCATACGGAATGCTTGCAACATGGCACACCACAGGCGCTATTTCACTCGGCTGCGCAAAAAATCACAACGCAACGACTGTCCTTTGAAGTTCCAATTCGCTGACGAAGTAACAGCTAGAGAATTCATAACCTGTTGGCAACTCATTGCTAACGCCACCCAATTCAAAAGAATCAGAATATTACCGGATAGAACGCCAACCCAAAGAGAGGTTTTTCGATCACTAAAAAGTACCTTAGCTTCATCAACGCAACCTGTGGCTGAAATACCAGTCGCCGCGTCCTGTCGCTGCCTGTCGAGCCACCCCGTAACGCAAAAGCCCTCAGTTGCCTGCACTACTCAAATTGACCCGGACCTGACCACCTCAATCTCCAGCACATCCCCTTAGTAAACGGCCCTGCCTTCTACTATCAACCTCCGCTCCCACAAACGGCGACGATATCCATGCCAAATCCACCATTAGCTCAGGGCCACCAAAGTCTCGTGCATCCAGACCTGCCGCTGCTAGTGTCAACCTAACGCCCACCGTCTCACCACCGAAAAAACTCCGGGGAAGTCTGTTGCCAACAGCCCGCCCTGCCCTAACTCGTGTCCCACCATCTTGCGGACACAAATCGTTCATAAATTCCATGATCTACTATATAGCCAGTCGTCTTATCAGCCGACAGAATTCGGTGTCCCCCCCCACAGCTTTAAGCTACTCCGGCTACTCCCGTAATCCCCCCTTAAGTCTTCTCAGAGCCCCACTTAGAACCCTCACCAAGCACTCCAAGTACACCCCAAATAATTCATGCTTTCTGGCGAGCAAGGCGCAACCCTGCATCACCCTAAAGCAGCCAACCCCACCTCGCTGTATCAGCGTGGTACCTCGGCTAATCGACAAAGTCCTCCCAACTCCACTTTACAATACAGGCAAAAACGGCCACCGAGTAAAGCATCATCATGCATCGGGACCAAACATACCATATTCTCCAAGTATCCCGAAACAGTTTCCCAGTCATCTGACTGAGCGCCAGCACCTCCTGCCGAACCTCTGTAACCAATTTCCCTCTTCTCTAATGATACAAATAAATAACTCCTAGTTGAATTGTAACCAACGGCCTCGACTGTCAAGCTCCACGCTCTTTCCTGAACACAGGATGGGCCAGCTCAGCTAAATACAGTTGGTTCGTCGGCCCTGGTCGAGCGATAACTAACCGCCCCCCGCGTATCCCAATGAACCCAGTCACCACTACTTTCTACCATCTTACTTGCCGTTACCCATTACCCCAGCATCCAACCCCCACCTGGCTACTTAAACCACCCCGGAAATTTCATCTCCGCAAACGACCAATTTTTTTTATTGACAGCACCCCCTACCAACCCAGCATCACCTCTTCTTCACACAGCCGGCTCCCCACTTCTAACCCCTGCTTAGACTCCATCGCTCCTATATATGACAATCCTGACCTTATGAGTCCACCTAATGACGTTTACCACCTCGGTAGTGTTAGCCACCAACACCCGCCGATGATTGTTCCTACTCCACGCCATGACGATACAGTTGCACTTACCTTGCTGCTCATTAAAGCTCGCTCATTACTGAATAAAACCCATACTCCCCATAATATAGCACAATCTTCCGACTTCGACATCATTGTCATAACCGAAACCTGGCTAAACGGTTCTGTCCCATTGGACCAAATTTCTATTGCTGATTATCAAACCTTCATGAAAAATCGTCGTCGTGGAAGAGGCTTTCTAATCCACGTTAAAAACTGCTTGCGTACCACTCCTTTCTCTGATCCAACACTGGGCGCATTTCAGGACTCAATATGGATAACGGTTCTTCTGGCCAACTCTCCACTCCATATCGGTCGCTTTTATGGACCACCCAAATCAAACATCACGAACCTCGCCCAAGTAGTCAATGCCTGTGACCACTTTGCACTATTACCCTCTTCGTCAAAACTCATTGCTGGCGATTTCGATGCACCCAATATCATGTCCTCACTCCAGTACTTCACGAACTTCGTTTCGACCATACGCGCAGGGCGATGGGTTCGGCGCGTGATGACACCAGCCAGGGAAAACAGCATACTTGACCTGATATTTACCATTGGATTTTTGGACGTGATAGTTACCGCCATCAAGCTCTTCCCAGGCAGTGGCTATAGAAAGGTGTTTTGCAGATTCACAGCCGGACCCATAGACCCCATAAGTAGCTCATCTCAACAGCCCCCGCAAACGATCAACTGGATGAAACTCAAGCCCATGCTTCAATCCCTCAACTGGGATGACTACTTCCTACAGCACTACCCTCAGCTCGCCAGTGACGTACTCTACTGCAAGCTACATAGCTGCTTGTCAGCAATCACCACCATCGGGACCAACCGCTCTCAAGCCAGCAGCTCTTACCAAACAAGGCTTCAAAATAAACATGCAAAACTGCAGAAGATCTATGATAAAACAAAAGACTTATCCATATTATTGCAGCTCCACGCTCTCTCCGTAGCCACAAGTCTTCGGGCTAATGAACTGCCGAGAAAGCAGGAGCTTTCGGACTTGAATTCCTTTGACGGATCGTACCGATTGTCCCGACTGCTAAAGAGCAGAAATCAGAGGGAGTCCTCAGGGATACCCCATTTAATTTTGGGAAACAACACGCAGATTAAATCTGCAGCCGAAATCGCTGAGGCGCTCAATACCTTCTATTCAGAATCCACGACCAGTGACGCCACTTCAAATCCGCCACCCGTACCCTTCATCACCGAGCAAGTTCTCCCTGACACTGAATTCATTTTGAACAACGTGGCCCACCTACTGTTGCGTGTTAGACCCTCCTCCCGCCCTGGCCATGACGGCACCTCCCCCTAGCACTCTTTCATCTTGGTGGAACTGACGTCGCTGCTATCTTCATGAATCTCTATAACTTATCCCTTAAACGTGGCGTTTTTCCATCCCAGTGGAAAACTTCAACCATTATTCCTATCCACAAAAAAGGTCCAGTGCATGACCCTTCAAATCACCGTCCTATCAACCATACTCCTTTAACTGCCAATATAATGGAGCGTTTGATTAAACAGCGGATGTCCGATTTTCTCCTTTCCCATTACCTCAGTCACAGCGGTCAACATGGCTTCCTAAATTCACGTTCTTGTACCACATGCCAGTTTGATTTCTTGAACCTACTAACCACGGCAGCTGAAGACGGAAAATCTATGATTATCATCTACCTCGATTTGACCAAGGCATTTGACCGAGTTCCCCATTCCCGGTTGGTGACAAAACTCCGGGCCTACGGTATCCATGACCCGCTTTTATCATGGATCACTTCTCACCTGTCGGACCGAACCCAGGTTGTATATGCTAATGGTCATTTATCGCAACCAGTGCCGGTCACTAGTGGAGTTGTACAAGGAAGTGTACCCGGTCCGCTATTTTTCCTAATCTATGTTGACGAAATGTTTTCCGTTGTGCAGCACGGCACACCTTTTCTCTTTGCCGACGACATCAAAATCGTTTGTGAGTTCCGCCATCAAGATTTGAGCACAGCGCTGTCTGAAATAGACAATGATCTTGAGAAACTTGATCAATGGTGCACTTCATGGCAGATGTGCTTCTCGACATCCAAAAGCTTCTACACAACCTATAGATGTCAAGTCCTTCCCAAAACATTGTCACTGAACCAAGTGCCCATCTCTCCAAGCTCTTTAGTGATGGATCTTGGCCTTCGATGCGCCAATAATCTGCAATCTTCGGAACATGTCTCATTTCAGACGGCCAGAGCCAGACAGATAATAGGCCTAGTTCCCAGATCGTTTAAAATGAAACACAGTATTCTCCTTACATACCAATCCCATGCTAGATCCCACCCCGAATACTGCCCTATAGTCTTCTCTGGAGTGTCTAAACCGGATAGGATAAGCCTGGATAAATTCCAACACACCTTCACCAAGAAGCTAACAGGAAATTCTCCTCCGCTGAGCCATAAAAAGCGATGAACTCTACTAAAACTTGATCCTGTACGGCTTAGAAATGTCAGACTTAACTTGTATTTTCTATATGGAAACATCCACTGCTCTGCGTTCACATCTACCAAATCCATACAATTTTCCCTAACCTCATCTTACCCTCTGCACCACAAAGACTTCAGTTTGACCATCCTACGATCGAGGCTGGCAATAAGATCAAACTCCTTTCTTATTAGTTACTTAAAACTCTGGAATAAGCCACCCTTGACTATTCCCAAATGTGCGTTAATAACCCGGTTTAGCCAGTCCCTAAAATCACAACTTACCGTTGGCCATATGTTACACTTAACTAACGCCAGCATATCTGTGGATCAAGCCTATGAGGAAGGCATATAACTTTAGAACTGTAGGCTCCGTCTCCCCTCCCGCTCTCTGCTATCCGTCGAGCTGGCCTTTGAAAACTGCTTCCACTACTAGGATCGTGGCACCATATCCAAAACCTACCATTTCCTACCTAACGACAGGCGCTAGGCTTGCTATTTATTATCACTTCTTCACGTATACCGCACACAAGCCAAATTGCAGAAGGATACAGTTTTCGTCGTTTACAACTATAACTTGCTAGATGCCTGCCGGTTCCCGCTACTCGCCCACGTTCACTCACTATCACCTAACCCCTGTACGACCCTGCCTTTTCTAATTCACCAGTCGGTCTTCACAACTATTTCTAGAAAATTACTGCCTCCCTCGCTATATAGTACTAGGGCAGCCATATAAAACAACTTTCCTCTAGCTGAAGGCTTTTGGCCATTGATGTTTTTCCCTAGCACCAAAAAGTCCAGTGGTGCCTGATCCTAGGGCAACAAGCTCCATCGCCCACTACTTTACTCCTTGTTTCTTCGACTCCTCTCTTATTTAGTCTGGCTTCCGGTCCCCTCAGCTTCCTTAGCTGGCCCTAATTTGCTTTCCTTATTCATCCACATCGAAAATCCCTTATCCCATATGTGTACCTTCCAATAACTACCTGTTGGCTTCAATTTTATCCTTTTATATTTCCCGACATAAACGCTAATCTGTGTCGCCAAGTTTTATGAATCCATACCGGCACCTTACCAGTCGTGCATACCTTCGATAGCACACCGAACTTTGCAGGCCAACTACGCAACACTGCGTATTACCACTACCTTCATCCAAAATAACCTCCATATACCCCCTCTACCAACCGCCGATTCCTATCTCTCCCCATCCGTGCAAGCCGCATTGATGGGCGGCGAAGCCACCTTAAACTCTTTTAGTCCTTGCCCTCTGAGGCCTGCTCATACCACACAACACCAACCAACACCAAAATTGTCACGTGGAAAAGCCAGTACCTTCCATAACCCCGTATTCTGCCACTGCACTGGAGCATCGAACGATCCAGACAAATCAGGACAAGTAGCAGGACAACTTCGTCTAACGTCTTCTCTTTCACCTCGTGATAACCCAAAATTGATTATTTCCGGTTCGTCCGCGGCTGATTCTTCCGAAACATTCGAGGAGGCATCCAATGCTCGCTTTTTCTCATCTTCGATAATAGCTCCAACTCACGTCCCTCACCGTGCACTTCCTCCGACCAACAACTCTCATAGGTTACCTAACCCTGGCACTCACTTCCACATGCGTGGGTTATCATTCATCTTATTTAGCTCGCGGTCCATCTTAAATAAGCTTCATCACTTAAAGAATTATGTCATAACATTCAGTCCTGACACCATTTTTATTACTGAAACCTGGCTCACGGAACACACCAGCACAAACAAAATTATGCTTGAAGAGTACAAGGCTTTTAGGGCAAGAAGGATCGACAGACGAGGAGGTGGATGCCTCGTGTAAATGCAGCATGCCCTTTCAGTAGTCCCCATCAGACATGCCACACTCGACTCAATTCCGGATTCTCTATGGCTCACAATTAGGTTCCCAACTGTGGTCATGCACAATGGTTGTGTCTATCGCCCGCCCTCATCTACTATTGCAGACTTAACTCCTTTATTTGAAGCCTTTGACTACCTTTCACTACTGTCTTCGGTAGCGAAAATCATAGCCGGTGATTTTAACTGGCCTAAAATATCCTGGAGAAGCCTCACGGCACCCCCCAACTTACTAGAGTTTGTGTCCCATACTCACTTTAGGGGCTGGGTGCAACACGTTAAAACCCCTACTAGAAAAGCCGGCATCGTAGATCTTATATTCACCCACAGCGTTTCCCACTTTTCGGTTTCCGTTCTGAATAAATTTCTGGGTAGCGACCATAAGATAGTGTCCGGCAATCTTTCATTCCATCTTTGTCCATCAGACTATCTAACCCCAGTCAACAATTCCGTCCGTTTAAATTGGAACCCTCTGCCCAATCTCATCCGTAACCAGGAGTGGAGCGGTTTTTTCTGACGGCTGACCCCCAACAAGCTGATCACTTTTACTTTAACATGGGAAACTGCCTCCTGAAACTTAGCCCAATATCCCAAAAACTTCTCCCTTAGGAAGTCCAAACTTGCCTCCATCCAACGAAAGTAACTTAAGATGCAAAGACTTTACCTCCAAAACCACGACTTATCTCTTTTCATAAGGCCAACGCGTCTTACTGATATTATCCGGGACCTAAAGGAAAAACAGCTCCGCTACGAAGAAGCCAAAGTCCTAAGGCATCCCAATAAAGCATTGAAACTCTCACTCCTGTACAAATCTAGGAATTCGGCAACAGATACTATGATCCAATAAGTTGCGTTTCCGAGTAAAATTTCGGCCACCTCCCCTTCTGATACCACTGAGACCTTCAACCATTGCTTCGCCAATTCCATGGCCTTCGCCTCAGATATAGCACCCCCAAACCCTATGGCTAACATCAGCTCTTCCCTATCTACCCTAACCTTTGAAGTAAACCTTATTTCCGGGCTCATTTCACGCTATAAAGCATCTTCGCATCCTCGACCAGACGGGTTGCCCCCAGCTGCAATTATTAACGGTGGATCGGACCTTCCGCTTTCATTACTGAACCTATTCACCTTGTCACTCAAATTTAGTTTGGTACCGTCGAACTGGAAGCATTCAGTCATTATTTCACGACACAGAAAAGGATCTGTCCCCGAACTCGCCAATTACCGTCCCATCAACCATACCCCTATCATTTCCAGAATAATGGAAACGATTATCAAAGATGGCATTACCACCCATCTTCTCGCTTTGAACCTTCTTAGCGATAGGCAGCACGGGTTTCTCAAACCGCCATCATGCACCACATATCAGTCTAATTTCATCAACCTAGTCACTAAGGCTGTTGATAGCGGGCAGGCATTAGTAATTGTCTACCTGGATCTGTCGAGGGCTTTCGACCGTGTTCCGCACCAGCATCTTTTCTCCAAATTGCATCCATTCGGCATTGGTGACCCGCTGCTTTCTTGGCTGAAATCTTATCTCGCTCATCGTTCTCAAGTTGTCCTCACCAGTGTACATACTTCTAAACCAAAACCGGTTACAAGTGGCGTTATACAAGGAAGCGTACTGGGTCCTCTTCCATTTCTGATGTACATTATTGACGCATTGAATCTGGTGCACCACTTTTCTGATCACGCCGCCATCTAAGCGGCCAAGGCTAAAAGAAGTGTGACCCTCTTCTTCCTCTCCTATCGTCTCCGGGACAGTATCATCGACATCTACAAATCACACGTCAGGCCTTTGCTTGAATACTGTCCAATAATATTTCCTAACATGACGAAATTCGGCAGAGTTGCGACTGAAAGCATACAAAGGCGATTCACCAAACCACTACTCGGTTGGTCCACTTCTTTAAGCTATAGAGAACGATGCCAAAATCTGCATCTTGATTCACTCTAGCTCCGCCGCTCAAGACTAAACTTAGTCTTCTTATATAATCTGCTCCATAACCGGTCTTTTTCCTTTAACCAAGCAAGCTTCTCCCCGTGAAACCCCTTACTCACTTTGGCACAGGCCCTTTACTGTTTCTTCTAGTATAGCGAAGTCGGCCACACGGTCACGCTTTTTCCTTTTTGTCTACTCCAAAGTCTGGAACAAGTTGCCCATCACCCTTCGAGCTTCACAAACCAAATCCCAATTTTCGTCGGCACTCATCCCATATCTCAGCGTTACCCGTGCACTCTAGCTATCTAACATGAGCATGGCAAAAGATATAGCTTACGAGAGGGGCCTCGACTTCTAAGACCAACTCCTTCGCCGACCCTGCTTGCTTCAATTAAGGACACAATCAACGATGGACAGTTTCATCTATCTGACTGTGTTCCTCAACGTTAGACTACCTATGGCCATTCCCTTAATGAATCAAACAAATTGAAATGTCACTATTTTCATCCACTTTGTACCCACCTAACCCCGTAGTTTCTGTCACTCTTATGCCTTGTCCTTTACTGTTTTTTGAATGCCTCCATTAACCGTTGATACACAGCAGGGGCACACCCTGACTGCTGTTTTTATTTGCTCTCCTTTTCTAGCTTTCTCCTTACGTGCATTTAGCCGTCTACATTGGTATACGCGCCTGGATAACGCCGCTGTTTGGTCCATTATTAGCTGCTGGCTCCGTTTTCTGAAACCCCTTGCAATCTGACCATCCGACCGCCGAACTTATATCTCATACTTTCATAGTTGACTACGCCCCACGTGCATAACCATCAATAACTATTGGTGCCATTCCAAACAGTGCGGGGCGCGGTCAGATCCACCGCTCTGGCCGGAGCACATCGGGCTTGCAGTTCGTCTGCAACGATGTGCGAGCCCAATTAGGTTGGTCGATCACACCCTCTGTGTTCATCTCGAAGTGTTTTTAGGTTGGGTGTCCAGCGCACGGCCAGTCCCACCCGCTAGCACCGGTTACGGATCGCACGCTGCAATGCTGTCAGCTGCAGACCGCATGCTCCAACCATTCTTGTTCGCCACTGTGCGCCCACCTATCATTCTTGTCATCACTTTTATCACATCCATTTATTTTTCTTCTTTAGTGTGCACACCTACCCATTTTTCCCATGCTCCTATCGACTCTCACTGTGTTACCTCTCACTGCACGTCACTATCGTCCCAACCACTTAACTCTGCCGACGACCGCCAATATTTTATTTCTTCACCCATTTCGGCGTTGCCTTCTTGTAGTACCTACTCATTTTGTGCCACCCCAGGCCTATAAAGCTCACTGATCGCACTCTTACGCCTCACTGCTTACCGTTCTGTCAAACCCTCCCTCGTTCTCCCTTCTTATACCTCATACCACCACACACCAGCCCCACCCGCACCCATGACCAATTCTCATATTAGGACCGCCGTTCCAGACTATACATCTCTCACAGCCACATTTATTATCCAGTCACTATCACTCTATTTTCCCTGCCTGGCTCCGCGGTTCCTCTGTGGATCCTTCCACTTGGCAGTGCTCCGATTAGTATAGTCCATTTGCGTCCGCTTGTACAATTTTAGGCATGCACGCAGCTCCCAATTTCCATATTCCCGACTCCGACGCGCATCCATTGTTCATGCTTTATGTTCGTCCAACGGTTTACCTGTCCCGGTGCTTTTTTCCTCTCTGCCATTTTCGTGTTCCACCTAAAATGAGATGATTTTACTGGTTATGTCTCATTTGTCTTTTCGGCCTGTGCTTCCGTCTCCCGTTTCGTCTACTGTTTGTCACAGGCATTTTATGTGTGCCTTTCAGACCGTTCTGCTTTTCCACTTGCCACCTGACGTAAACTCACTGTTTCGTCGTGGTTCTCATTCACAGTTTCAGTCCGCTTGATCTGCTATTGCCCTCTGGTACCCCTTTTGCTTGTTACTCTCCCACGCTGTTTGCCGTCACAGCTGCTGCATCTTGCCCCACGGGCAGTTTTACCTCCCAGGCAACTTTTTTCACTGTGTGCACAATCGTTCTGCTCTGCTTAACCACCTCCATAGCCGTCATCCTCCTGCTGAATAATGTAAGCCCATTTATTATTGCTCCTCCCATTCTTGACAGAAGCCACATGTCTCACCTACGTAAATCAGGTTATTCGATCCATTCTTACCCGTCCTCTTCGGTACTTTCCTTCATCTCCCCTTTTTTGAACTGCTCCTCAGTCCTCGTCTTTTCTGTGCTTTCGCATTCTCTACTCTCTCTGTTGATCCGCCAGGTTCACCATCGACTTGTCTTTTATTTGTCTGAACTGATGCCATGTTTACCCTCATCCTATAATGCCCAGTTACCGGATTCTGTACTCCGAAACATGAAACGGTTTCATCGTTTAGATATCTTTATTATGAACGTCACAATCCCTGATACACTGTTGAAGCGACCATCTATCCACTTGGTAATTTGTATGTCATCACTACATTTATCTAAACAAAGCCATCAGTCAAAGATTCGTTTCTCACCTGCCAACAATTCCACACAAAACGAAATGGTCCTCCTTCCAGCGCTTCATCTGCGTGACTCCAGCTCTATGTTCATTGTATCCTTCCGTTGCATCTTCTTTCACTCAGCCGTTTGCATTTCATGACAGTTGCATTGGCAATGAAGTATCCGCAACCCAAGATATAAATAGTTCGATTGCCTCCTTAGCTTTTCATGTCAGACTTTAGCATATCCAGCTATGCAATCATCTGCAATTCCTGAGAAATGTTCATATGTACTACTCTTATACGACTGCATCAGTCAACTATATGTCTACCTTCGGTATCCACTTTGTTACCAACTTCAGATGCTCTCATGTTACTTATCAACGAACTCAGACAAACCCATAATTGTACCACCTTTCACTCATCTATGAACCACTGCCGCTGCTCCGCTAAGATATCATGGTCAGTCACTTGCACCACAATCCATAGAGTGTTTTTTCTACATCTTTAGTTAAAAAACAACTACCTGTAATTTAGGCTGCCGTTATTCTGTTTCTCCCCCACCCTTTCAAAGTCTCAGGTTGTACTTTCCTCAACGTACATAGTCACACAATTATCTGCGCTTTCTGCAGGCTCCAGTGATGTACTAGCCCCAGTTTATTCCGTCAGATATTAAACATATAAACCACTATTATGCCCACTTCGTTGTAAATTTGTATTCCTCATCTGTCAGTCTTGAAGTAACCCCCGATAAACCAATAGTTGAGCACCGTTTCACCCACCTATTACCTACTGCCATTTTTCATCAGTCCTCCACGATTGAGCATCTACGCCAAAGAACATGGCGACGGCAATTTCTCCAAATCTTTGCTGGAAATGAACTAAGCATGTTCCAAGTTACTGACCTTCCGGTTGTTTCCCAAATGCTCCATGTCAGACTCTTACCGGCGTATCCCGTTAGGCGATTCTTCACATGTTTTGACAGTATCGTTTATGCACCACCCCCATATGACTTCATAAGATCCTCGTATATCAACTCCTCTGTTCACTCTGTTGTCAACTGGTGTTTACTAATTAACCTGAAACGAACCCTTTATTCGAATCGTGTTTCACTCACCTGTCAACCTTTGCCACTCTGCTTCATTAAAATTTCCAGGCTCGGGCATCTACATCCACTTCTTTATGAGGGCGTCCTTCACAACCTCTTGATGAATAGTAAATACTAATTCCGTGGTTAAACGGACTGCTTCATTTGCGCAATCCCCCTCCTTGAAGGACACCAAAAATCTTTCGGTATTAGATCTCTGCTATTTTCCGGATCATCTGGGCTACTGGTTCAAGTGCATGTCCTTCATCATCAAAAATTCTCCAATTTTTCGTTGGTACTTTTTCAAAGGGTTTTTTGTAATTTTACTTACCCCTGCGACTTTATATCAACGCTATCGAAAAAATGCGCGTTTTCGCTTCATCCACGCTTTACTTTATCAAGTATCTCGACTGTGCAGCCCATTTCACTCACTTCGCAGAGGTGCGTCTACCTGACCTTCAAACTCAAATTTGCCGGGCATTCATTCGCGAGACCACTAAAACCCAAACACTTTTGTGCTGCATTTACCCAAATGAATATCCAAGGAACCTTTTTGTGACCTCACTTGTATCATATGATCATGCAATCAAGCAAGTTTCGGGTTTCCTCGAAGTAAACCATTATTGTCATTTTTATTATTGATAATAATAATAATTCACCACGATATTCCAAAGTTAATTCTATGAACATTCGACCTAACCTGACCTGCCCCTTCTAATAACCGATAATTTCTTTCTAGGACTCCATTGTTATTGATTCGGCTTTTCTTATATGTATTTATATACATATATATAAACATGCGCACATATGTATAAACGCATTCGCTCTGTATCCTGTAGTTACTCACAGGCCATTTCTCAAGCTATCATCTCGGTGACTGCCATAATATGCATCCATTCCTTCTGCATCTATAGCCCACACCTACTGTGTCCAATCCCTATGAACTATTTTTTTACCTGATTCACCCTTTACGTCCTACTTTGCTCGCTCCCTGTTTTACAATGAGTTTTGTGCCCTGTTCGCCGGCCATCTACTGCAGAGTACCAATGCTTCGTTGCTACCTAATCCCTGCAGTGAATCTCACTTTTCCTCATCGTCTCCAGCTATTACAGTTTCTTGTGCTAATATCTAGCATTTCTGATATATATCAGATGTCCCTATACTGACATGCCCGATCCCCCAACTGACCTTGACTTTTCGAACTCACCGGGCGCCTATTTGAATCCGTCCATGGGTCCGTTTAAACTGAGTACATTTTCTTTGGTGTGCACAAATTTTCCATACTTTCATCCCACGATATTCCCACTTCCAAGCCCCTTTTTCCAAATCCTGTCATGTGAATTTCTACATTTTCAAGGGTTTTGTCTGTCCATTCCATTATTTTAAATAGTTGATCGTGCACCTGGCATGCCTCGGGCGCCTCCAAAATAAATCATGATTATTATTATCAACTTAGACTGCCATCCTCTCACCGTGTGTGCAATAATATCTATTGGCGCAGCCTAAACCAACCACACCAAAACGGCTTCTGGCAGTCTTGGCCACGGTCTGGCGCTGTACGAGATTGATACATTTATGCAGGCGCGTGCACTACAACACCCGTTGTCCTACTCCAAGTGTTTGCTTAGCTCCACTTCGTATTTCCTCAGCCCGTGCAAGCAAAACCCCTGATATCAACGGCACCTTCACCATGGCTGCCTCCGGATGTGGGGGAAACAGACCACCCCCAGCAGTTGCAAAAAGTGACATATACGCGGAAAATTACGGTCGGGTGGAGGGACTACGGAGAGTTTTTATATGGCTCAACCATCACTCTGTTAGAAGAAAAATTGGAGAACCAAAAAGACCTAGTGGGATCGATTTGATCTATATATACCATTATCATCGGGCTGTGAAGGAAATGGGCAACCTTTAATTATGGGTGCCTCTCACCAGCTCAGACCTGACCCTGCGAAATGAGAAACCCCACACCGCCCTTTTCCGCTTGGCATACTTTTCGTTCCTACGAACGAGACTGACTCGGGGGTGATAGTGAACTGGTCTCTCCACATATGCTCACCCACCAGCCCCCCCCGCGCTCTAATTTTCAACTAACTCGTACCCTCCCATGCACGCCTTGCATGTTTGTGGTCGTCAGCTACAAAACCACCGTGGCTCCGGCCAACAAGTCGATACATCAGACGACAGACACTTCTCATCAAAGCGCGAATCATCCATGTAGATATTATTTCATATATAAGCATACTCGTAAGAAAGTAAAGAAAGGCGCCCGTATTCTTCACCCACTGATTTATTTTTCTTATTTCCGTAAAAAAAGCGGCGCCCCCTTTGTCCTAGAATCCAATCCACTCCCCAGTTTACAGTCTTACCTAAAAGCAACCTGCAGCATTAGACCTGTAGATACCTTACGATGGGATTTGTCATATATCCTCTGGATCTATCATACAAACTTGCCATTTGGGTTATTGTGTGCCCCAACTGCTTCCTTGTGACCTGTAAAACACCACTGTGTGATTTGTCATATATCCCCCAAACCTAGTATGCAAACTTGCCATTCAAGGTTCTTCGTGTTGCCCAGCTGCTTCCCCACGTAGTCCTCAGAACCTATAGTCCAAATGCACCTCCACGGCTTTACCAACCCCTAAAGATAAGACTTACCGGTGAACGGCCGAATTGGCAATCAATAACTTTGCCTAGTAGTGTAAACCCAGTTAGCCCTAGCGAACACCGAATTACATTACCAACGACTCCTCATTTCACTAAGACCATTGTGCCTCACTTCCAACCTCCGAACTCTTATCCGTTATTTTGCTCACGCTAACCCTCAGCTGTAACATCTCCCAGACTGCGATCCCCTTTTTTAAATTTCAGAACCGCCCGGCCATCACGTTTCCTGGCTGTAATACATCGGGCAAACACCTTATCTTTTTCTCTGCCCGTCTACAACCGCACCAAGTGCCGGCTACCGCGAATACTATCTAGTCACCGGGTTTCACCCACAAGAAGTATTGGTATTGCTGAGTATGCCCCTCTGAGTGTTACTGAGGAGTTCTCACTACACGACCCTCCCAATGTCTAAGCCACCGTGCGAGGACTCCTAATTGAATAGTGATCGGTCCAGGTTCGGCGATGCCAGCCTCGTTCCCATAATGAAACAGCGAACACAAACCGCGGCCAACTCCTGCCCAAAAGGCCGAAAACAGGCACAGAAAAGCCACAGGAAAATCGACAGAATAATATATTTGTCAATTAACCAGCATAACCTGGCCTATTGCAAAGGATTTCACCCTTGTCTTGCCTTATTTTGTTCCTCGTGGACACGCCATTTCGATTGCTGATTAATCCTTCTTGGAACTTCATCCATGTTTCGCCAGCGGCGAACTGCCGACACAAGATGATACACACTACTTTTCATGGAAATTGTCTCACCTTTTCGGGGGGTACTATTCCTTCTTACATCCACAAATCTATGGAAATTAGTATTCCTGTGCAAACCTCCATGGAATTCTTCCCTGCTTCCTTTGCCTCAACGCCAATTACCTTTATGAGTGAACATGAATATGCATTACCGACCATTTTCTTGCATCGTTCTTGTGAATATTGTATTTTCTGTGTTCTTAACCAACGTCCGTCTGAACATTCCGATATCCGGCCGATTCATTGCTATTGCAGCAGTTGACTCGAAATCAATTCGTATTCGACGTGTATTCTTTGGTCATTGTGATCCATTTAAACTCTCCTCAGCCTTATCCCATTGTTGCTGCGATGTATGAATCCCTCACTGAAATTTGTGAATGTTCCATCTCATTCAGTGATATTGTAAACTCTGATCATACTTACATGCGTGCCTCTCGACCACTGTCCAGAATTATATTATTATTATTATTATTATTATTATTATTATCAGAAGTAAGCGCAGAGCGATAAGTAACGCTATATAGAGCACATTAGTTAGGCCTAACATGTCTAAGCCATACAGGATCAAGTTTTAGTAGAGTTCATCGCTTTTTATGGCTCAGCGGAGGAGAATTTCCTGTTAGCTTCTTGGTGAAGGTGTGTTGGAATTTATCCAGGCTTATCCTATCCGGTTTAGACACTCCAGAGAAGACTATAGGGCAGTATTCGGGGTGGGATCTAGCATGGGATTGGTATGTAAGGAGAATACTGTGTTTCATTTTAAACGATCTGGGAACTAGGCCTATTATCTGTCTGGCTCTGGCCGTCTGAAATGAGACATGTTCCGAAGATTGCAGAATATTGGCGCATCGAAGGCCAAGATCCATCACTAAAGAGCTTGGAGAGATGGGCACTTGGTTCAGTGACAATGTTTTGGGAAGGACTTGACATCTATAGGTTGTGTAGAAGCTTTTGGATGTCGAGAAGCACATCTGCCATGAAGTGCACCATTGATCAAGTTTCTCAAGATCATTGTCTATTTCAGACAGCGCTGTGTTCAAATCTTGATGGCGGAACTCACAAACGATTTTGATGTCGTCGGCAAAGAGAAAAGATGTGCCGTGCTGCACAACGGAAAACATTTCGTCAACATAGATTAGGAAAAATAGCGGACCGGGTACACTTCCTTGTACAACTCCACTAGTGACAGGCACTGGTTGCGATAGATGACCATTAGCATATACAACCTGGGTTCGGTCCGACAGGTGAGAAGTGATCCATGATAAAAGCGGGTCATGGATACCGTAGGCCCGGAGTTTTGTCACCAACCGGGAATGGGGAACTCGGTCAAATGCCTTGGTCAAATCGAGGTAGATGATAATCATAGATTTTCCGTCTTCAGCTGCCGTGGTTAGTAGGTTCAAGAAATCAAACTGGCATGTGGTACAAGAACGTGAATTTAGGAAGCCATGTTGACCGCTGTGACTGAGGTAATGGGAAAGGAGAAAATCGGACATCCGCTGTTTAATCAAACGCTCCATTATATTGGCAGTTAAAGGAGTATGGTTGATAGGACGGTGATTTGAAGGGTCATGCACTGGACCTTTTTTGTGGATAGGAATAATGGTTGAAGTTTTCCACTGGGATGGAAAAACGCCACGTTTAAGGGATAAGTTATAGAGATTCATGAAGATAGCAGTGACGTCAGTTCCACCAAGATGAAAGAGTGCTAGGGGGAGGTGCCGTCATGGCCAGGGCGGGAGGAGGGTCTAACACGCAACAGTAGGTGGGCCACGTTGTTCAAAATGAATTCAGTGTCAGGGAGAACTTGCTCGTTGATGAAGGGTACGGGTGGCGGATTTGAAGTGGCGTCACTGGTCGTGGATTCTGAATAGAAGGTATTGAGCGCCTCAGCGATTTCGGCTGCAGATTTAATCTGCGTGTTGTTTCCCAAAATTAAATGGGGTATCCCTGAGGACTCCCTCTGATTTCTGCTCTTTAGCAGTCGGGACAATCGGTACGATCCGTCAAAGGAATTCAAGTCCGAAAGCTCCTGCTTTCTCGGCAGTTCATTAGCCCGAAGACTTGTGGCTACGGAGAGAGCGTGGAGCTGCAATAATATGGATAAGTCTTTTGTTTTATCATAGATCTTCTGCAGTTTTGCATGTTTATTTTGAAGCCTTGTTTGGTAAGAGCTGCTGGCTTGAGAGCGGTTGGTCCCGATGGTGGTGATTGCTGACAAGCAGCTATGTAGCTTGCAGTAGAGTACGTCACTGGCGAGCTGAGGGTAGTGCTGTAGGAAGTAGTCATCCCAGTTGAAGGATCGATGCACTTGGGTATACGGGTAAGTAACAACTGCTACTGTGTACGGGAAACGTGTTTTATAATATGATTGATAAACGGGGAACGTTGAGCGTTTGAAGGTTTTGTGGCGGGAGCGCGTTTCATGCACGTGTGCGTGAATGAGCGTGCCTGTATTTGAGTACGCAATTACGTCATAAATACCATCACGCGGGAGAAGCTTTTTCACCGAAGCCAGTGACGAAAAAGGAACGGTGAATAAAATAACACTTCTTGTCTGCGGTTATAAAGCAGAAAATAAAAGCGACTATCACGGTTCTTATAATTATTCCTTAGGTGGCACAAAAAGTTTGGGCATTCTGGGGCCTTAGATGGTATACCAGGGTTCTGTGACGTTGGCTGACCCGCCTTCACTCTCTAAGAGGCTGATGGTGCAGACTTTCCTAGTCAGCTTTCCGCTGTCAGTCTCCACTTTGACGGATCTTAACGGTTCGTCAGATCTGCTGACAATTTTCATGACAGCGTCAAACAGTCAGGTGCTCAAACAAGCATGTTCGTCGGGGATCATCGCTACATCCTCAAACTTGGATAGTCTTGCCTTGGTTAGCCACTTCTGTCGAGCTAGGAGAGCCGGTGGGTGTTTTCGCAGTCATCGTCTCCAATAGACCTTGCAGGATTATTTGCTTGCTTTCGTCCATGAACGCAGCTACCACAAACGTTTTTTGTCCCCCGGAAATCTACGTCCCACCTTAACGTCAGTTCGTTATTCGAGGCGAGCTCCAGAGGGGCAGGATCGCAGGTCGAAACTGGAATTAGATGGCGGTTGGTCAGGATTCTTTCGACCTCGGTCATGATGGTGCCTATTTTTTACTCGTCGGGCCGCCGTTCTTCGATTATCGACTGCAGTATCCGCCTGGTGGACCCATTTGGGCTTTTCCAAATGCCACCGCAGTAACTGGCCTGCGGAGGGCTGAAGTGCCATCGTACACCGTAAGCCGCTGTTTGATTCCGCAGCTCGTCTCCTTTCATGTTTTGATGCCAACGCTGAGGTTTCCACCGGGCTCCCACGAAGTGTGAGCCGTTATCGGAGCAAAGGCCTGCTGGTAAGCGTCTTCGGTTGAACCGAATTGAATTGAGTTGTATATTTCTTGACCGTTGTCAATACACATGCACAAGGCAAGATCAGAGAATGCAGCAGTATATGTCAATGTGGAGTATTCACAATTTATAAATTTATGAATCACACAGCAGCTGAAATACACCAGTAAAGTCATGTAGTGTTTGAGTGAACGAAAGTGGCAATGGTTGGAGCAGGAATCGCAAATCGGTTTCGAATTCGGTGAGGGCGGTGTGGATAGCTGGACAAACGTGGGATTGCTGATATAAGCGATAATTGGACAGTCACTAACGAGTAACCGGGCGAAAAAGATGCCAAAGAACAACACCAAAAGTAAAGTAGGCATAAGGATATCAACGTGCAGTCAAAGATGCCAGCGAAAAATAGAACACTAATCCAGCATTGGGTAACTAATTGTGGAGGAAGCATGTGAAATAAGTGCAAGTGAGCCAAAGGTGGCAATAAAACGGACCTTTTCTGCAGGTGACTTCAGTGTAATATGGAAATTCACACGAAGGCGAAAAGCTTCACAAGGATTTCGATGAACTTTCGAAGAGTATGAATGGTGTATGGACGAATAACGGACTTTCAAGGAAAGGGCCGCCAAAGAAACGGATTAGTGGAGACAAACGCTACTGATGCGGCTAGGCAGAAGTTGGAAGTGTAAAAAAAAAGAAAAAAACAAAAACTTTTGTGTGATAAAAAATTATTAGCCGAATTCTGGTTGGCTGCAGATTTCAGGTATTCTGTTTCATAAAGACCTTGGTTGCAGGTGATGGCAGGTAGAATGTTGAGGGTAGCAGGTGAAAAGGGGCTGGTTAGACGAAATGGACAGCGACGAGCGCTGGGTTCCGGTCATTGGTTTCGTACTGCAATGCGGAAAGAATTGAACTGTTGGAATGGATTATTGGGAATAGACGTTGAGCGGATGTGGGTTGATGGTTGGTGTCAGGAATCACCTCTGCGATCCGGTGAGACTTTCATAAGGACTTGTTACTCCATGTGAGGTTCCCCATATAACACCAGCAGGCGAGAGTATAGGTTCAAACCACTGATCAAATCGTCTAGTCCTTACGGTAATCCGGGATTAACGTCGAGTTGGCCGATGGCTACCCAAGTAACCAATGCGATCTGGAAGAGATCGGGAGTGCTGCAGTCTGGAGAGTTTTGCAGCTGTTGGTTATGATTATCATTTTAATGGAAACCAGAAAATGAACATTTTGTTATTTGAACAATTAGTTATCATTCGGTAGTGGGCCGGTCTATTAGGGATCCCTAGACGGAGACTGGTAGCTTTCTGTGGTAGTTGGGTGATAGTGGGGATTTAGGGAGATGTCAGACAGGTGGTGAATGGGGAGAGAGTGTCCATTTGGGAACCAGGAATAAAACAGTAGTAGAGGGTATGATCTGAAAGTACAGTGAGAAAAAAGGAAGACAGCAGTCTTTGCAAGGTCCGGAGGAAAGAGTCGGTCGTCTTTGAATGCTTAATCTCCAAGTGTACCGCACGTGACTTCATGCTCGTCATGGTAAACCCGCATAGTGTTTTCAACACTTTGCGGACGTGATCCACAAAGACCCGAAATAGTTCAGATGGGTGTCACAGAACGGCGACCAACCCGAAGTTACTCTGCCATGTGTTGGTTACCCGCGACGCATTCTGCCGTCGCTCTTCCTCTCAGTGACCAAGAGCTCTCTCGGATGACGCTAGTCACGCGGCTTTCTTGAGCGTGCCCCCTACGGTGTGCATGCGTTGAATCATTAGTTATATCACTTTGTCGGGCCGTAGCAATGTGGGATATTTCGTCTCAAAGCTCAGGTAAAAGTTGGTCAACCTGCCATCCACCCGTAGTAATCCATTACCGGCTTTGAGGGTCTGAAGCATCATGTTGATTTTTAAAAGCGATGTTCTTGTGTCGTTTGGTCCCGCTTTTTCGGCCTTCCCGAATTCTCGGGTGAAGGCTTCTCGTTGTACTACCTTGAATGGATTGTACTCTGCGGCTCGTGGTTCATCAGGTTTGATTAGACACAATCGAACACGGCTGGATGGATGAACCCATTCCATGACTCGCAAATACCCCTTGAACCCGGCCAACCACACTAGTGACCGAAGCCTCTTTGTCCGGGAGGAAGACCTGACCAACGGTGTCAAAATAGACGTCCATTCGGCGGCAGTCGCTGTCGTCACTGCGCCTTTGGTCTCCACTCCCATTTCCAGAGGAGGCTTCAATTCGCAAACGGGTCAGTCCTGTTGAGGGATGTGCAGAAATTACCGCCTCCAAGTCCACGTGTCCAGTTGCCGGAAGTTGGTCCAATCTCAGGAGCACAGATCGGTTGGGTTGTCACCAGACTTGACATGTTTTTACTGGTTCATGGCGGCTTCCTTGTGGCTGGTCATGAGCCGGTTAACTACGAATGTGCTAAAACAACTTCTGACATTGGTAATGTGGTACTGCCGCGTTGTCGAATCCGTCCAAAAGCTAGATGACCAGTTATGGCTCAGCCAGCTGCTCCACCTGACCTTGACCCTCAGATTCACCGGGCCCAAATTTGAATCCATCTCCGGGTTCACCTTAACTCCCTACATTACTCCTTTGTGGGCATACATCTATCTCCCTCTCGCGTCTCCCCTATTTCTTCCTACTCTCTTTGTGTCACGCATTTCTAAAATTTTCATGATTTTTTCTGTCATTTTTTTCGTTTGTAAAATTTTAATGATGCGTAAGGCGTGCTTCGGGCGTCCTTAATGATAAACTATTATTATTATTGAGTCGGAACATCTCTTTACCGCCCTAACGCCCTCACTACCAACATGGCTGCTCTGAGCTCGAGTTGCGGAACTGAAAGCGATTTCAGTGGGACAACGCGGGCCTTGGCGAACAGGATTATCGTAGCGTACTTTCCATCTCCCACGCACCGTCGTCCATACATCGTGGCTTCGTGACCGATTTAAAACGCTTCTGAAGAGGCCTTTGGCTCTCCCCTCTTTGTGGTACGGCCAGAAGGCAAGCACCGTGGAATTCGTGTGTCTCCTAGTTTCTTTAAAGTGATCAGAAGTTTTTCCCACTCCAGCCGGTCTTCCCGGTCCAGTGGCTGGCTTTATTCGACTTTCTTACGACTAAGCCGCTGTAGCAGTGTCTTTCCGAGTAACAACCTGGAGAAGCAAAACCGAGCAGATCTGACAGGCTGGAGACAGCAGACTGTATACCACGACGAACTACTGGTGGCCGGGAACGTATGACTCGAAAACGAAGTGGTCCTTTACCACATCATATTGTACTCCTAGATTGCTTTCGGTAGGGAGTAGAGAACCTTCCAAATATTAAACCCTTTTGGCCCGCTGAGTGACTTCAACAACTTCCGATTTTTTCAACTTCCACTTCGGGAGATGGAAACCGCCCTCCCCTAGCAATCTTGTCAGGCACCTGAATTGCGCTAGAGCCGGGTCAGCATCATCAAAAGACCAAAGGTAGTCGTCGAAGTGGATGTTTCTGCTGACGATATCTATTGCCGACCGGCGGACCGGTGATCCGTGCTTGTTCGCTGGTTCTCGAATGACGTAGTTCGCCCAAAAAGGCAATGGTATCGCCCCGAAAGGGTGGGCTCTCATTGTGAAATTTATCACCGATTTGTTCAGGTTGTTCTCTTTCCGCCTCAGGAATCGCTACGCCTCTCGTTCTTCTGCCGGTATTTTCACCTCTAATGACGGCTGACAAAGCCAAACTGCGTACCCTGAAACAAAACAAGACTTCAGTCAGCTGCGTAGTCAATTAAGACCCTCGTAGCAGACGATCAATAAAGACTTGCCTTGAAACTTGGCCACACCATCGAAGACCACCCGAAGCATTCCTGGTTCCTTGGGGTACAGGACCGGTCGGTGAGGCGGGCACCGTATCCCCTTCCGGCATTCGGTGGTTGCAGGCACCTTTTCAACGTGGCCAAGCGCTTCTTTTTGCGTCATCACGTCTTCTCACTCCTCTTAGAGATCCTGATCTTGGCCGAAGCTTTCTTTCAGGCGTAGTAATCTTTGAGCAGCATGAGTTCCGTTATCAACCCAAGGGTCGGCTTGTATACACCACGGGAGGGGAAACTCGAACTGATTTTTAAGGCATCTGGTTCCTTGCTGCACTTTCTGAGGTGCGAGGTGGTCCTCTTTGGACAATGATAGTCATTCGTCTCCGATGTCATGATACTCCCCTCCGTATAGGTTCTGCAAGTGGTACTCCATATAAACATTTTCCACTGACACCTAACTTACGTAGCCTCGTCCCCCGGCTGAACCATACAATGTCCTTCCTGATGCTGCTCCTAAGGCGTAGGGTGCTTGGAGGTCTCGTTATCTCTGGTCCAGCACTCAATGTGCTTCTGGCACGTCGCAGCCGATGAGAAGATATACTTCGTCGTCCTCCCATCTTGCAACTGTGGCTACCTAGGTAAAATTGAGTTGACCGACCTTGGTGGTTGCGTAGGGAGATCGGTCAATAAAAAAGACTCCGTTGACTCGAATTGCCCTTTGGTATCTGAGGAGTTGATCTGCAACCTCAACCGGCCCGCGGCTATTAGTTGCGTTCCGCCCACCGCGCTCGCCATTCACTTGGTTGTGCTTTTAGCGAGCTGGTTTTTATCGGCAAACCGCTTATTCGCCCGGGGTGGTGTCTGATCTGACGTCGACGAAAACTAAAGCTTTGGTCACCCCAACCGGGGCAGTCACTCCTGCAACTACTCCCAACCGTATTAGTTTTCCGGTAGGCCCTGAAGTTGGGCAAATCACACTCAGCTTTGTGTTCTCCACTGGCGCAGTTTCTTTTACCTGGTGCAGCAACCGGCGGTGTCTGCTCGCACAACCTTTGTGATCACATCTGGTCCCTGTTCTGCAAGTTGCCACCCGGTTTGTGGTATAAGGGCAGATGAAGCACGCTCTTGTCGTTTTCGCCATTCCCAAACTTTCGTTTATTGTGGCTCTGATGAATTTCGGGCATTCTAGTAGCCCATGGTTGGCTTCACAGGACCTGCCACTTGGATGAGCTAAAGCCCCGCTTGGAGTGGCTTGCGAATCCGTTCAGGACTAATATTTTGTATGTCCCCATGCAGTGGTTTAGGCCTGGCTGGTGCTGGGTCTGTTTGCCCGGTTGTTACACCGGATGAGTCGGCCAAATCCACCATCGACTATCCTGGTTTGCCTGTCAATGTATTTGGTCAGGTCCTCGAAGTCGGCCTCACAGTCGCTCCTGCTTATGCATTCCGCTTCTTACTCCAGCCGACCCCGTAGTTTGGCGGAGAGGCAGCGGGATATACACCACAGTGTTTGCACTGCATCGAGATCAGCCCTGCAATCCAGACGATTGTGGGCTATCGAACAGTTCTACACCTTAATTGCGAGATCGGCCATTGCGTAGGCGTCACCCTTTGTTTTCTGGCCTCTGAAATCACGGTTCCTATCAGATTGCGAGCCACCTTGAATGGCCGGCCGAAAAGGATTCCTCAAAATCTTCCTTGTCCGTATGTAGCCTCGATCTGGGTTGAGCGTGGTATGCCAATCGATGGCTCCTCTTTCTCGGCCTCGACAGTAACGGGTAATATGGACTAGCTTTTTCCCGAGGTCGGTTATCTTGTTTTCTGATGAGCCTGCAGAAGTGTTCAGACCGACTGTCGAAAATCGTTAGTTCTACTGTTGGCAAATCGATCGCTGGCTGTGCTAGTAATTTATGTTCGACGGCCGGTGTGGAGTTTCATATTTTCGTTTGCCTTGATTTGTCGGACAGACAACTGACATTGGCTTTTAATAATAATAATAATAATGGTTTATTTCGTATAACCGGAGGCACGCTGTAACGCAAGATCAAACGGTACAATTGGACGTAGAGTCCGAATTCCGAGAGGATGATTCAGGTATATGTACCCGATATTGTACAAAAGAAAGTATTTAAGTTACTCTCCAGAGCGGCGCCCGGCAAATTTGAACTCAAGGTCGGGTGGCCAGCCCGGCTAAGCCAGGGTGGAGCTGGTAGGAGGTAGTAGACTCTTTCTGAAATACTAGAAAAAGGGGGGCTATGCAACGAGAGAATCAAACAGAAATGACGAAAGTTTTGTTCACCTTGGGGAAAAAGAAGTTTCCAAGTGAGACAAGAACCGGCTATAGCGCTCCGCGGAGTATGGAACCGCTTTGGATTGAAATCAGACGATAAAAGGAATGAGTTTGCAGATAAAGAACATGCAAAATGTTTCAAAGATTTTCCTTGTAATCTTCAGCGACCAAATATCGGCTGAGTCCGTTAAGTCGTTGCGCACATTGTTCACTTTCATAAAGGCGAAATGTGACGCCCCAAAACGGAAATGGGAACTGGGCGACAAATCAGTTTGTGATGAGTAGCCATGATAGTCGCAGATACACGATTTGCACAGATGAATATTTAAATTACAGAAAAGTATTTACTTTCGATTATCGTCGTCTAAGGGCTGAACATGAAGACCAGAGAGATGCAAGAATCAAAATTGTTTAAGAGGATTTACCAAGATAGAATACCGGATATGAAAAAGCTTCAAACAACCGATGAATACAGTTGCAAAGTTGGACGGTGAAGAAGTTGACAGGCGAAATACTATCTGCTGGTATTCTTTGTAAAAAATGGATCCCGTGATGGCAAAAGATCAGAATGCTGCTATACAGGTGTCAATATATGAAGAGGGCATGAATCTTTGCAAGGTTAGGATATTGCAATGCTACAGCCATGTGGGCGAACAGAAGGACTGATGGAGAGAGCAAACTATCACAGTATCGTCGGCTGTTGGGATGCTCTGGAGACAAATATTCCTCAGTGAAATATACTGTTTGGACTTTGTGGGACGGACGTGTATGGCAACGTTAAATGTGACTTTTGCAAATATATCGATAAATGTGATGAAATAAGAGCGAGTGTTATCTCGGGGATTGGTTAAGTTTGCGAATGGGACAAGCGGGTGGTTTGGCACGAATCCTCGGGAAAAAGAATCATGAACGGTAAGCCGAGTACGGAAACGGTCTTTTAACTCCGCGATAATTATGTTCTAGGGAAGGTAGTTTTTTTCGGGCGTAAGGAGCGGTAAGTTAGGGTGGGGAAGATGGAGACAAGTACGATGAAAAATAGGCGATAACTGGGGGAGATAGTTCCATATTTGCAGCATTTCGGGTGAATAAATGTTGTTGTTTTCTGCCGCAACTGGTGCTGGTGGGTGGGGCTGAACGTGCTCTGGACACCCAACAAGAAACCTTTTTTGGTGACAGGAGGTGCGATCCACCATCCTAGCTGCACCCGCACATCGTTGCAGACGTCCTGCACGCCCGGTGTGCGCCGGCCAAGGCGTTGGATCTGACCGCGCCCCGCCCCGACGGGCTCCGCTGGAATGATATTGGCGTTGTCACATAGAGATTGGATAGTCCAAAAGCTTGCGACAAGGTTGCGAGGGGTCCTGTAGAGCAAGGTCTATGTAGTAGTGACGAAATGACCAGCAGGTATCGAATTTTCAGCGGTGAATGTGGGCCAGGTATTATGCCGAGCCATCGAAGGGAAGACACCATCAGTGGTTGCTCACGCTCTTCCCGTCCACACTTTTCTTCTGCCTCCTGGTCCTGCTGCCTAGCCGATAACAATAGCTGCTTTAAAAACAATATCCTCAACCCAAATAGGTCAACATTTTTGCAATCCTTGGAACTCTCAGTGATACGTGAATTAGCACTGACAAGGCTAGTTGAACTAACACTACCCATAGAATCGAAAGTACCCAAAAGCTCCCCAGTGACTTGTCGAGTTACTTTCTGTCCATATTCCGATTGTTTTATCCACCTCTGGGCGTGTTGCGTGTTTTCTCTTTCCAAATTGATTGATCGATCATTGCACCACTCTTTCAAGCAATGCGTAGCCAAGTTCGAAAAGGATCTCAAAATCAAAACGCGACTGACCCGTAAAGTTTACGATAATGTAAAAATGAACGCCCAATAACATAAAACATATACGAACCTTAATTTTGCAATCACACGGACTCATAAAACGAGAACCAACTTGTGAAGTGCGAGAGACAAGTACGTGCGGCAAGCAGGTGAAAAATGCGATGTAACGGAGTTGCTCGTTTGAAGCCAACAAACAAGGGTTGGTTCATGAAAATGCAGTGTGTAAAAACGCAACTAGTGTATGTGAGCGAGTAATATCAAGGAAACACGAAATTGTGGTGTTTATGAGGGACTTTCAACAACCGGTCGGTACATTGGTCACATCCACCGACGTTGCTACACCACTTCTTGCCTGTTCTCGTTCCATGGAACCTCACCACCTAGTACGCCTCCCTGCCTCCACGAAGTCCGGAAAATTAAGGCACCAGCTTTTGCATTCTGGTTCGGCGCCATGGTTGTCTTTCCTTGCCACTGACGAACCTATCGATTTGGTCACCGGCTGTCACATTGGTTCACGATTACTCTACCACGGACGTTGTTGGTGTGCATACCTGGATGACCATTCACGCGACCAAAGTCGTGGGCAAGGAGTCTGGTTTACCCTTGGTCATCATTCTACAGTTCCCGCGTATCAAAGACTTTCCCCGTCAGCATCCTGCAGCAAACCTATATTCGCGTGTTTCACATGCATTGGCTGGCGCGAACACCGTTTGTATGCCTTCACCACCCTGATATTTTCGGGAGCTTTCCACATTTCTTAGCGGGGCATGCTGCAGCCACCTCAGTGATTCGAAGAAAATGACTTTGTTCTGGACACCAATTTGGACCTATTTTCTCCACAATCTGTCCTGACTTTTGATTACGACCTCACTGGTTTTTCCGGTTGCGTCTCTTTAAATGTATTGCCTTTTCCGAGGTTTTTATCAACCTCGTTTCCGAATCTCTTTCACTTTCGGTTCTTCATCTACTGTACGCGCACGCTGCTCGCTCTCCGCTTATCCACCGCCGTCGTTTTCATCCAGAGTACTTCTCTCACCGGTACCGTTTCGGTACCAACACATACATACTGCACTTCAGCATCTGTAACGTGTATTTTCGATTTGTTCGATAGAGGGGATTTTGTTAAGACTTCGCTGTGATACCAGATAGTAGACACGTTCGCCAGCCGCGCTAAATCGTCTTCTATACTCGGTTGGGTCTCCAAAGCTCCGTTTGTCTCCTCACTCCCTGTCTACAGTCAACCAAATCGGAGACAGCTGGAGCTTTTAAAAAGTCAGCTTTTATTATGTATTCGGTGCATTTCCGTGGCTCTTACCAATGCATTTTGAGGTGCTAAAAGCCCTTCTATTCGGATGTCGAAAGTGGCTGGATTTTCTGAGCACCTGTTGCTTCAAGATGTCATCCAGCGTTTCTGACCGAAACAGTCTAGTACAAGAAACTCTGGATAGGTTGAACCGCGCGCCTACGGAAAGGCAGAAATATTTTGCAATTCTTCCACTGCAGAGAAAGGGAGAGATAATCAACTGATTTTCTCTGACCCTGAAACTTCCCATTTGAGCTAGCGGTATGGTGGCTTCGACACCAGTCTGGAGCTTTTCTTATAGGCCCTAACTGTTGTCATAAATACAACCTTCCTTGGGCGCATATAACGAGAGCATCACTGTTTGAGAAGCATTCTTCTCTCCAAAAGTATTCTATTGCTCTGTCTTCGGACACACCGGACGTTTGTCTGCAAGTCCAGGTACCGGTGCTGGACGGACGGGTCCTGAGTTTCTTATTCGAGAATTCTGGTTCTGGAGTAAATCGCCTATTGTTCACGCAAGTAGAGTACATCCTTTCCAAGCCACGTCATCCTCTTTTTTCTTTAACCTCGCCTCAAGACACACAACCGATTAGCTTAGGCGTGCACATCCAGCTACGACGGCTTGTGCCATTTTGTGAAAATCTCTGTGTCTATGATTGTTTAGTTCCTCTGGGAAGCCCAAGTTTTACCATTGGGTCAGTAAGGGAGATGAGTGGCGTGCTTAAGATAAGGGGTTAATTCTGACAAAACGGGCGTCAAGTCTTTTAGAGGTTCTGACGTACTTGAAAGATAGCGAGCCGTCCTCTGGCAATGTCAATACCAATAAGCAGGCTCCCGAAAGCCCCAGAGATTAAGGAGTATGAAAAACGTCACTAGCGATATTTTACTTTCAAAGGTGAATTCTGAGGTATGTTTCTTTGTTGTTTGATTACCCGTGGTTCCTTGCTCCTATTTGGCTGACAGCAAAGAAGACAACTCATGATTCACGCAATCAAAGCCTAGGTTGAGGTCACGAGGCAAGCGATCTTGAGTGAGACGGGTGGACAAAATGGTTGAATAAAATGAAACCCCCAACTTTCATTCGCTTCGATGGATGCCTGATAAATGAACTTCTAACAAAAGGGAGAATAAAGCTGCAAATGTTTATTGAGGCCTCTGAAGCTTTTACTTGCCCGTTCAGTATGCGCGATTCCAGCCACGTTTTGTACGTATTCGCTGCTTCATAGTGAGAAAATCCCCAGTGGTTTCAAGCAAACTTCCCACAGTGCTGCAACCCGAGTCAATGGCAGCTATTCTTGGAGCACTGTTAATGAACGACATCACCGATGAGGCACAGATGCATATAAGTCGTACTGTTCCATGGAGGGATTCCGCCGCTGATTTGCAATGCACTAATAAGGTCACACCTCAGTTTGCTAGCTTCGTGACCAAAATGGGTGGGCCTATAAGAAATCTCCATTGCGAAGCTTGTTGGCCACGCTTGCCAATACCCTTGTGTGTGCTGACACAAGAAAAAATGGAAGTGAAAGTATTTGTTCTGCTGGTATTCGTGACCCCGCCCCCCCAGGAAGCTGTGCATTGCGTTATTTAACTTGGAATATGCTGATGCTTGCAGTAGTTTGGCTTGGGCGATTCTTAGTTTTATTCTTGTATTTAAGCTTGGACAGCCACGTACTGTCCATTTAGGACCTTTGGTAGCGAGGGAGCTACGTGATACTCCCATCCTACAAATCACACGAACCAGGGGCCAGCGTTCTAGAGGGTGTCCATGGCCCTTGGGTTTGAACCCTCCAAAAGCTACAAATAATCTGAAGCTCTCAAAGCCTCTCTTGCCTGAAGACGTGATTCACTTGAAGGGTCGTGTTTCTGCGGCACCTAGACTAGCGGAAATTTGTTACTTATCCTGCCCCAAAGCTTTCAACTCATTGAAAGCATCGTACTGTGCCCTCAGGAAGCAAACGATCACGTTGAGTCTTCTCACATTTCGGCGTCGAGTAGAAAGCTCTGGATCGCAAAGGGCATGGCTGCTGCACTTCAAGTATTCGGAAGGGGATTCCTTCGTCGAGAGTTATTCCCACAACCGTTTGGACAGTCCATGGCTCAGCTGCCGCTCAGACGTTGTGGGGTTCATTACTTTGGCCCATTCCACAATGAAACTGGTGAGAGTAAGCACAAGCGATATGGATGTTTGTTTGATTATACTCAAGTGAGAGCTGTGCAAGTAGGAGTGGCCCAAAGCCTAACAACAGATGCGGTATCAGTCTCGAGGCCCCTGGACAGAAACGAACCTTGCGAGGTCATGTTTAAAGACAATGGTTTTATTTTATTGCGACCTAAAAACGTGTTCAAATGACGGGTAATAGTATTTGGTAGCCGTGGATGAGTGGGTGAACATTCAAGGCGTAATATCGAGTAACTATTTCAACCAACCAAAGCAGACCTCGGTGATGGCATACGGTAAAGGGTTAGTCGCTCTCTTAGGGGAATAATGACAGATGAGGTAGAAGTATAGGTTTTCACGGATGAACCACTGTTGAACTGTATGGTTGGGGCTGAAGAAACTATGACGGGTGGGCAAACTGCCCCTCAGGTGACGACCCTCAACCATCCAGACCTTTGAGATGCAGTGAATAACTGCCGCCAAATTCCAATCTACTCGGCTTTCGCGGATAAACCACTTTCATTCGAGGATATACGGACGTTTGGTTCCAAGATCGGCAGCAAGTCTATATAACGTTAATCCTATCGTGAGCACTGAGTGACCAAATTGGCCCAAAGCCCGGGCAGGATTGACTTACAAGTTCAAAAGCGCTAGGTGAACAAAGTGTACGCATGAAAACTACAAAGAAGCCTCTGCGTTACGGCCTCCAATGACAACGAGAACCAAAGTTCAACACAAGTCACTCTCACACATGATCGTCACAGCAATCAGAGGTCAAATCGGAACGATGCCTCGGAACACTTGAGCGCGATTAAAGCAAGTTTTCAAGCGAAGTGAATAATGTATACTGTATTTGCTCGAGGATCAATAACAATGAATCGCATAGCCTCAACTGTGCAGGTATGTGACAGGGATTGGAAAGAATTCCATCAATGTGCATTTCACCCTCCGCCAGATCAGTCGCCGGTATGGTTAGTGTTGAAGGTGTAGACGGGGTACCGACTCATACTGAACTAACTAGACCACAACGTCACTGCTTTTGTGGCTTTCTGTGGGCTAAGTCTACTGCCTGTTTGTCCCAGCCACCTCTCCAAACCTTCTGGAGAACGAACTCCAAAAATCCGGGGTTAAAGGTTTACTCCGGGATGGTGAGTTTTCCTTGCGCACATGGAGATACGGGCTTCGACGCAGTCACGATGAGTGGGCAGCCTAGGGCATGCAAAACCAAGGGGTTCCCCGACCAGGAGTAAAATACATGTCAAAACAAAAAATGGGAATTCTCCATGAGGGGCCGGAATATTTATATATAAGCTTAAACTTCAGGAGGTTCAGTGCTATTGATGTCATTACTTCGAGAATATGTTGGGAGCAAAACGTGTATAAGCGTGAACAAAGGTTGAAAAATGAAACAAGGTAAAGTTTCGGAAACGGAGATCGTTTGGCAGATGGCCAAAAGTGGTTGTTTTAAAGTTTTGGCTATTTCACAAGCATTTTAAAGTCGTGTGTTTTTCTCGGCCCTTAAACTAGACTTCATTGATAGGTGTGAATATCGTACTACATTCAATGTCAATGTAATCCAAAAGTTGTTTGAAGGGTAGGGATTTCTGGGGAGCACACGAGAGACAAATGAAATAAATTCACAGCTAGTCGGTATCAGGAGTTTCGAGAAATTCCCCAGGCCTAGCTCTGAACCTGGTCTGTCGCTTCAAAGTTGCCCCCACCACCGTTCGCTTCCAGTAAACACAATAAACAGACATCTCGCATTACATCTCCTTCGGTTGTTCCCATCCCCATTATGCGCTCGGGGCCACCGACTGCCAACCACAGTCTTCGATCACTCCACTAGGCCATTTGTTCTTGTGAGAGGGATACCCTCACAAAGGTGATGACATCACCAAGTCTAAGCCAACTTTCTTTGGAGACCTGCCGTCGCCGGAGCTGTAGTGTCGGTGAATATTCCCTCATCCCACGTTTTCAGAGTGGCTGTGCTAGTTGGTTTACTTGCTTCTATCCTATGATTTACTTTCTACGTGGAGTTTTTGAAATTACTACTCCCACATTTGACCGAAACAATAGTGGATTATTGGTAGGGCAAGAGGATTCGCCTTCAGCATCCTGCAAAATCCGCACCAAAAGTCCATTATTCAGCACACTTTCTACTCCGGTCAGTGAGGTATTCGGAGTCACGTCATTGACTGGGATCAGAGTCGTGAGTACTACCATGGCCGGTAGTATCAGTCTTCCCAAAACAGCCCCACGATGGCCGGCCTGAAGTGGATTGAAGTGCCACTCCATTCTTCAGGCCGCTATTTTATCTCGTATTTTAGCATGCTGCAAAGGCCACATTATTTCCACAACGCCTCCTATACTGCAACAAGGTTTATACGTGCGTCTGAGTGTATGCATCTGCTAAAGCCTTCATTGTACCCTATTTGAAGCAAAGAGCCTTGTAAAACGTACAGAAACCTCAAATATTATACCACGAAGACTCAGAACGAGAGCCAATCTCATGGGGTGAGACAAACGAGCACATGAGTCACACAGGTCCAACTAGGGTATGGAAAAGTCCAGCGTTGGACGCGGATAAACAAAGATTAGTTTAGAGAGAGGTAAGTAGTACGGAACACACAAATAATGTATGGAATTGAGTTTTTTCATGAAGTCAGGGTAGTACAGTGTTCTTGAACGATTTTACACAAGTGGCCTAAACGTTGCCCACCTAATACATCCGACCTTAGTTGCGCCGTACATGCCACCCAGTCATGCGTTTCCGGCACCTTCTGGTTTCCCTCCGATCCAGCTGCAACAGCCAACCCCTGAGCCTTTCCAGCAGAGTCATCCTCACTACCAAACGGTTACTGTAGAGTTTCACATAACCCTTATGGTAAGTTGAGTGATATTTCCCCCCATTGATAGCCCTCTATTTAACACTCACATATCTCGACTAGGCTGAATCCCCTTCCTACCGCAGGCTCTTCATAACAGTACCCACGACCTTCCAACCCCTGAGCCAACCAGCACCCCCATCCCGCTTTCATTTTGCACTCCCCTCCGGGTCACAGCCCATCAACTTATTGATGGTAAGGAGGCACCTGTGTTAACACCCATATTAGGACAACTGCCATGGTACTTGATATTACTACAGTTCCTTCTTCTCTTCCACCCAAAGGCTACTTATCCCTTTATCATATTTCTATGCCCGGCACTGGTACTACCCGTGGCAAGGCACTCGTTACCGACCCTCCTAGGTGTTGTTCCGCAGTAAGAAGACCTACAAACCATCTATCTACTTCCCATCTGACGGCCCCAATCAGTAATAGCCATGCCCAGCCTAGCCTTATAACCAAGCTCATTACCTCGATAGATGAGCTTACTCAACTTATCTCACCATCCATAGAGTGTCATATTTCCTGGTCCACGTCACCGACTATTCTATCTCGAGGAAGACTGATTGCTTTAAGCGATCCTCCCCCAGCGAAGGTTACGCCGCAATTCCATAAAGATACTTAGGTGAACACTGATTCCCTAGACGACTCTCCCCGTTTACGGTGAATGCACGCTCAAAAGTTGACATGTGAGGAAGCTAAACCTTACCTCGCGGGTTCTTTAATAAACAAGTTTTTCGGTCCATTTTACTGCTTGGACCATTTGCACGGTACTTTAAAGCTCGACAACTTACGAATATGGTAACTAAAATGGCAGTCTGCAAGACCCGTGAGAATGAGAAGGCGATTGGAAGAGATTGTGGCTAACCCTTACTTGGGAGCTTGCGTGAGAGGGTGCGTGACAGCAACGTTCAAACGGAAACCGCGCTTGGCAGTCAGCGTTCAGCTTAACAAGAAACGTGTTAAATGTATGAAGGGAGATGGCTGTCGCTGCATTATAACCACAAGAAAAGACTTGATAGTTGGTATGCCGTTTCCTGTAACATTTCGTCGAACACACACTGTTCAGAGAGACGTCTTATCTCGGAAGATGTGCGCTATGAACAAAGGATGTCGCTCCTCTTCACTTAATATTGAGTCAACAGTAATTTTCATTTCAGGTAGTCGCGGGATTCGCTTTTGTTTTCAATATTATCCGAAGTCTTTTTGATGCGGAGTCATGATACTCAAGCCATTAACAAGTCACTTGTTTCTTCCTGTCAGTAATCTATGCAAGATGCATGAAAAATGAGCTTCATTCAGTTGTGATACCTCAGGGGTGTTACGTTCCCCTTTTACTTCCCCTCTTGCGCGCGGACTACGAAATCAGAGATATCATAGCAATTGTCTATTATGAGGCATGCCCCCTCTTCAATTTCGTCTACAATGGAACAAGGCTCCATGGTGTTCACGGATAGGTGAAAGTGTGCACTAGGGTTCATTCCACTCCAGCTCCTATTTGCGCACTGGATCCGAGCCGTAAAATAATCTAAAACTTCCAAAAAACGCCGAGTTGATGGCTCGATAAATCCTGAGATGTTCGTGAACCGTTCTTACTAAAACGATAATGGTAATTACTAATTTGCAAATAAAAAACTTTCAGCTTACTTAGTACGCCGGAAGAATTTTAAATAAATTCGTTTTCAAGGTAAGGGAACAACATGACTGGTGGAAACTATGCTTACTGATGAGGTTTTTGATTGAAAAGTTTGACCCATAACTCATTCTGTTAGGTTCGGGTCAAACACCACCATGATATATTTATAGAATGTATTGTTGGCACAAGGAGCCTGAATTGTGTGTAGTAGTAAATCCGCCAGCATTCTTCACATCAAAAATTTGGAGGCCGCGAGTAGGAATCTAACTGGCGACGCTCCGCATACCGGGCGGATGCCCTACCAGCTGAGCTTTCGTGGTCCGGACAGTCGGGTTTGAATAAGGCAAGTGAATATTCGACGACGCGCGAACCACTATTCCACTGATATACAGTATCTGTTATGGTTTTATTCATTGAGCTGGCCTCGTTGGCCACTTCACAATAAAACGAACACCGCACGGATGGAAGCTATCTTTCGGACAGGTCGCCTACTGTTTGTCATTGGAACAATGGTTCGCCCACTGTCGATTATTCATTTGCTTTATTCACACCCGAATGTCTGGACCGCGAAAGTTCAGCTGGTAGGGCATCCGCTCGGTATACCGAGGATCTCCGGTTCGATTTCTGCTCGCGGCTTTTGAATTTTTGATGTGAAAAATGCAAGTGGATCCCCCACTGTGTACTATTGGGATAGTTGATGTTACGTACTATTGAATTGAATACCGCTTCTATTTATTCACCTGCTTCTTATCCTTGTCACTGTCCGGTCTACGAACAGGTAGTTCTCCAGTCTAGCTTACGATATTCCTCAGGCTTAGCTGTGCTCCCTTTGAGGATACCATGCATTTAATGGGTTTATTATTCGCTTATTGTCCATGTGGGAGAACCTCAGTTGTTAACGAAAGAGCTCATTTGAGGCAACCAACTTCCCAACTGTATTTAGTTGAATTCTATCAAACAACAACATTGTCTCACGCAGTGAACCTGGCTCTCTTTTGGAGCTTTTGTGACCGCGTATTTGAGGTTTTTGTAAACTTCACGGGGTTGGTTGCCCAAAAATTCAGTATCGTGGAGACTGCAGATCGGTCTTACTGTGAATTCAGGATTCGTGGGAATTGACTGCGTACTACTGGAAAGCACGTTACAGCACTTTCGTCCAGTCTGAGCGCTGTAGGATAAGGCCTATAGCTGTATGAACGATCTATGCGCATGTGTGCATTGAAAAGAGTAAAAAGGAAAATTCGAATGGATTCATTGGTGGATTCGGATGACCTGGAGTTCAAAGTCACTTGGTGAGATCTGGCTAGGTGAGCTGGTGTAGGTTGAAACTGGGAGTTATACACGTAGGAGGTTGGAGATATGATGAAATAACTGGGGTAAGGATATACCATGATCAGAAATTGTTTTGCGTATATAAGGAGTAGGCAATAATAAAAGTTATATGAAGCAGTATTACTTTGCGATGAAAAAACGGTATATTTCTTGACCGTGGCCAAGACTTATGCGCGAGGCATGATCGTGGAATACTCCGAAATACAACATTGTGAGATATTCACAAATATGAATTTTGCCGTTCGCAAAATTGCAGTATTACCCTGGTAAGGCTGAGCAGTCTTTGAGTGCACTAAATTGGAAATGGTCAACGTGGTTTTTGTAAACCAGCCTCGAAAACATGGGTGTGGGCATGGGTTTCCACCGGGAGATATTTGGGTTGGCGCGGAATGTCGTATTCTTGGGTCTTTATTTGTAAAAAGCATGAAATTGGTCTGCCAAAAATATCGTGAAGTACGAAGCAGTCACTTAGTTTTGAGTGAATCACCTGTTATATTTACACTGAGAAATAAGTGGATAACTTTCCTTGGGCTAAGATATTTTGGTCAATCAATCTTCTGTCATTAATGTTTAAGGGAGCATAAAATTGAAATATAGAGGCTACTTTTATCTACTAATGGCTGAAGATGTGTAAAATGATTAAACATTCTTGAATATTTCATAACAAGCTTTCAGAAGGACAGTCCTGTTGTCCCAGAATCCTTAACCTTGTGAAAAACCGGCCACTGGTGCTGGTGAGCGGTGAGTAGTACAATAGAGTGGTGTAAACACTGAGTCATGTCTTTTACATCTTTGAGCAACCTATACTCTCCCGTGATGCGAGGATTCTACTATGGTAGAAGGTTGAATCCGTGAAGCAGATGATCTCTTCCGGTGAAATCCGGGGTTGAAAATTACTACTAGAACAAAATAACGTCCTGTTTTCTGCATTCTACAGTTTGCGTATGTGGTTACGCAAGTTATCTGTAAATCTGGGCTAGGTATTTGTGAGTAATGATTTAACAACGGTAAGTTCTATGACCAACTTCTTTGAATTTTGCATTCGCCGTTCACCGTGCAACGCTTTGTATATATTTATGTAAAGTGTGTTCCACGGTAGTTCCCTCGGTACTGTGGCTTGTGGACTGAACTTCAATAGCGGCAAGGGCCTAGTAAACTAACTGACTGATCCTCTGGACTGACCACTTTCTTATGCATGATTACTGTAATTCACTTCAACTGGCTAACGGACGGAGTCGATAGTAGTTTCCTTTCCATCCTGGAAAGCTGCTGAACTTCGCAAAATATGTACGAAAGAACGACGTTTTTCTACATATCTTACCTATCCAATTCATTTCACGCGAATGATCGTCCTTACTTTAAGCTGGTATACTCACGGTTATTCACATGAAAAAAAGATGCACTCCCAAAAGAACTAAGAAGGCAAAAAAAAGGTGGTTTCACCGAGGCAACGAGGTAATCAAACTGTGGTGGCCCCATGAGGACCATGCTACGGGTCAGGTTGTCTTCCGCGTTCGTCAACGAACCCCATGGTTTACGCACTCTTCCCAAATCGGTGAAGCCACTGGATCCACACTTAGACGTTCGCTCTTCACTCTCAGTTGTGTCATTTCATTTGGGCCGAATCCTAAGCGGTCGGACCAAATCACAGGATATTGAGGCTTGAGTCAAGCTTGCACCCGGTTTACTGCGCCTGATGCTCCGTTGCATCTCGACAATCTCCAATCCGAGGAAGAAGTTGCGAGTAGGCACTGAACCAGGTGTACGGAGGTTATATACGACCACTAACTCAGTCAACAACCAACAGCGGCCAAACCGATAACTGTAGAGCCAATTACCGAGAGCTGACGAGAAAGAACAAGATTTACTAACAATAGACAATATAAATCTGAAAAAATTCACTTCCTTTAGGCATGCTTTTACAACGTTCTCATCCCTTTTCAGTTCAAAAGTTTTAATGTCAGCTGTTTGTGGTCTGCATTAAGCCAAGCCACATCGGAAAGTATTCCGCTCTCGAGTTCAGGAAAACACTTTATGGATAGCTAGGCAGACGGGCAAGTGCAGATGAAAGAAACGCTGAAGGATGCCAAAGGGGCATTGCATACAAGAAACTGAAGCAACTGGCAGCGGACATCAAGGCATGGGAAGGAAGGCGGGTCTAGAAGAATACACAGTGTGTCCTAAAGAGTGCTGAAAATTGACCTCGGTCATCCGGTGGACGAGCATAAATGAAGCCGATTAATGGAATCTGGTGTACAGTCGATTAGCGTAAAAAGGGAGTGGGGGAGTGAAAAAGGATCCTAAAATAGTCAAGAAATGTAGAAAGAAACTTGAGGTTACTCCATCTGGATATCTCAAGGACCATCATGGAGAAACCGGGTGGGAGAGCGACACTGTAAAACACGGGTGGAAATAAGGCCCATATGGGCGCACTACAGTGCAGCCAGCGATGCAAGCCAAGTGGAGATAAAAGTGACCCCAACCACAGATAACCAATTGTGGAGGGGGCACGTGATATGAAATCAAGTGAGCCGGATATGATAATGTAGTTACTTTTCTTTGGTACGGCTAGTTACCCGTGTGACGTGAAGTTTCACGTGGAGGCGGATAGGAAAACAAACTTTACTAGGAAGGCAGTGTGTCATTGCAGAGCATGAATGGTAAATGAAAGCGTAACAGGGAATTTCAAAGAGCGGTGGTCGAATAAACCGTCCGTTGGAGACAGAAGGCACTGCAAATGCTACCAAGCAAATATGCGGAGATTTTGAAGGGGGAAGAAAGCAGAATTGTTCTGAAGGAAGCAGGCCCGAATCGGCCGGGGGTAATTAGATGAGTGTAAGATTGGGCCCAACTATATGGGCGACCAAAGAATAAGTAACCAAATTCCGAATGACCACAGGTGGTTGGTATTTTATTCCATAACCATCCTGCTTGCCACTGATGTCAGGTAGCGAGTGATTGGGGTAGCAGGCGAAAAGGGGCCAGGTTGGCTTTGGTTAGCTAAATGTGGAGGGTGGGTTGAGAATGCAAAGGCAAGGGTTGCACCCCGGTCATTGGTTTTGATACAGCCATAGCGCGATAGGCAGAGAATGGCTTTCCAGCTAGCCAGAAGGTATAGAGAAATTGGTATCTTGTGGCCGCTTCATACGGATATATTAGAATCTAAAGTCTGGTCGGGGGAAAGCAGCTGGAGGATGGAGAGTGAAAAGGCTGGCGAAAAACCGGGGTACCGTATATTGTCTGTAGAATATGGTTCGTCACCAGAAGAACCGAGCCGGAGAGCGTAAAAGTCGGTGCTGAATACTGAATTAGCGGTGGCAAGCAAAGTAAGAAAGAGAGGGTGCAGAAATCATTAAAAAAGGCAGATACCGGTAGACTCGATGGTTTGTGGTAGCAGGAAGATCACGGTATTTAGTCTTATGACGGTAGTGCAAGACGAGTCAGCAGAAAAAGAGCAGAGAAGAAACTTGCTGGGGAGCACGGGAGCAACGAAGTCTGTGGCAAGCAGGATATGAGGGACGAAAGGCGAAAAAGATGTTTGAAGAAGATAGGTTAGAGTAGATCAAGCGAGTCATTTAGATGCTGGTGGACCACATGATGACAGTTGGAAGAGGGAAGCGTCAGAGATTAGACTTCCATAAGGAGAGAGAGAGCACGCGGCTGGCTAGGGAAAAGCGGATTGAACATAGTTAAAATAGTCGATGGAGAGTGGACTATCGGAGGAGGAATGGAACAGGGATGTAAATATACAGCGATAATCATGGTGAATTATGTAAGGAAGTGAGTATACAGATCAGCAAGGGCAGTAAGGAGTAGATCGTGCTGTCGAGCATTACACTGAAAGATTACGATCTGTCGTTTTTAAGTGAAAGTTGGCGGGATAGATAGGAAAATGGAACGTAACGGTGTAGGGGAAACAGAAAGGATGGTGGGTGTGGTGAGCAATGCATTGGGGGTGAGATGAGAGAAACTCTCAAGTTGGAGAGAATACAGGTGAGAGTTGACCGTCCAGCTGGCTGTACTCACTTTAACACGGATGAGTCATGTGATGACGACAAAAAAATAGTAAGGGAAGTACCTGGACAAGTCAAACTGTGATGAGACAGAGGACAGGAGAAGTATATGAGTGGGAGGTTTGGGAAGATAAAAGTGACCAGCCTCATGCCTGCTAGTTTTGGATCTTCCGAAATTAAGTCAGGACCTGCTCCCGTATAGGGTCTATAGCCCCTGGTTCTCGGTCCGTGGCACGTTGGCAAACTTACTCGGAAGCGCGCAAAGAGCAAAACTCAAAACGGTAGGGTGAGAGAACGCGCGCAATGGGGAACCTAGCGGTGTACACAGGCGGAGCAAATGGCGCCAACAATTTCGGTTGTTGTTCAGATGAAAAGGCTTGTTAGCCTTTGTAATCGTGTGTCGTATCGGTAACACTACACCAGCTAACAAAGATGATGTGAACCGAACGACTCCGATGAAAAAGCTGACTAATGAAAGGCTCCCGAGAGGTGGGCTGAGCTGAGCAGGGAATGTTTGGTGGAGATGCCTATCGGTAATAAACGCGACTGTAAAAGGTCAGAGGATGGAAGCAATGAATTCTGCCATGAGAATGGACATGAAACGTGTTGAACTGGTGGTCTTTTGAGTGAAGCACCGGAAGAGAAGACCAGGAAGGATATTTCGAGGAGATTAAGGGTATAGAGGGTCTGAGAGGCGTGAACAGAGAAGAATATATATTTCCGGGTGGGTGTGGGGTCAGTGCAAAAGGCGATACTGGTGTCACGGGGCGAGAGCTAATATGGTGAGAAAGGGCAGAAATATGGACAAAATTAGCAGTTATGCACATGGCGGTAGGATGGCAGAGCAAAACGGACGGGGTGGTTGAGTGCGTGAGCAAAAACGGAAAACCACAACGGGAGGCGATCAGTGTATCAGAAAGGTTGTTAGGTGGGCCTGCAGAGACCTGGAGATGACTGAGTTTGAATGTGTAAATTCGTGACCAAAAATTACTGCAGACAAACATTACCAATTAGCAACTAGCTCCGCGCAGTTCTTATGTTGTTGGAATCAGAGGAACTCGACCCCTATGAAGGCATCAAAACAGCGGTCATTAGTTAGACTGGTATGTCTGACAAACAGCTCATTTTCCGTTCGTTTGCAGACACCAAGTTCGGAGATCGCAAATCTTTGCAGTTGCTTCGGCACATGCAGACTCGTTTAGGAACTACTAAGATCGATAACGGTCTGTTAAAAGGGATTTGGCTCCAACGTCTTCCAAGCGACACGTAACATGTTTGTCCACAGAGGAGCACCTCGACAGGATTGGGAAACGTAGGAGCCAGTCAGTCAGGAGATTTCCCCACAACTTGAGTCCATGACTGCCCCTTCAACATCCACTGTTCACGACCCCGTCAAAAAGGTTAAAGCACTCATTTTGTCGTCAGTTAGTCGCCAAACCCAAGCATCATCTAACTGGCAGTGCTGTCCGAACAGATCTTCCAGTAAAAACCGTATAAGAATTCTGGTTCAGCTAACGCCATCTGACGCACTTTGTTGGTATCATCAGCGGTATTATTCAGGGGCGCGTAATTGCACCCAGCCTTTTGCCGTGGCCCCAACCCGTCAAGGGAACAGGGGCGCCAGTGCTTAGTTGCGACGGATGCTACAGGCCAGGGCAGTCACCCATTCCGCATAGTTGATCATAATTCGGGGACACACTACTTGGTGGCCACAGGTACTGAAGTCCGTGTGCTCCCACATTCGGGTCAATCCTCGGACTAGTTACCATGGCCATATTTAAATGTGGCGGCCCAGATATCCCAATTCTTTTACCAAATTTATTCAGTTTGTTTATGAGGTTTACTTGGTACTCTATACAGTGAAAAACTTCGGTTAATATTCCAGTTCATAAGAAAGGAACACGGAAGACCCGGGTCAGCACGGTCTTTTAAAATATCGACCCCGCCCGAATTGTATGACTTACTTTCTGAACCTTATTACGATAGCTGCCAGTGATAGTGGGGCAGTGATCTCAGTCTTATAATACATGTCTAAAGCCTACGACCGGGTGTCTCACTTTCGTTTGTTGTCAAAGGCTAAGACATACGGCAGTGTTGGTCCACTATATACCTGGCTAGAATCGTACTTGTCCCCGGGGAGTCAAGTGGTAGACTTTGATGGCGCAGTTTCCACACCAAGCCCTGTAACCAAGGTAGTGTTCTGGGCCCGTAGTTGTTCCTGATGTACATAAATGATATATTTTCGGTGGTTCGCCATGGAACTCCGTTTTTATTTGCTTATGATGTAAAGTCGTTGTACACCTTCGACCATAATTTATTGGGTTATACTATCGTGAAAATATCGGAGGACTTACTGGTGCTCAATTCGTGGTGTACCGATTGGTTCATGAAGTTCTCGGCGGACAAAAGCTGCATTTTTACATACAAGTGCCATGTCCCTCCCGAAAAGTTTAGTATAGGTGGCAATCTGACCCCAGCACATCATCATTACGTGACCTGGGCATGTACTACTCCTGTCAGTTCAACTTCTCGGAGCAAACAGACACTGAAATTGCTAGGTCCCGCAGGTTGATAGGACTTGTGCACAAGATGTTCCGTTTTCGTGAAAGTAAACTCAGTGTCTATACAACACGTTAGACCATTGCTAGACTGTAGTTCAACAGTGGGCTCTAGCATGCGCCAGAATAACAGAATGGCCATTGGATATGTTCAGAGCACCTTACCTAGACAAATGGTTGGCTATGCGTCCTCTCCCAACTATAAACAGCGCTGTGACCTGCTTCACCTCGAACCTCTTTGGCTCCAACGGATAAAGAACAACTGGACATTTTTTCACTCAGTTTTAAAACGCGGATCCTGCAAAGCCTCCCCTGTGGTACGAGACCCATTAGGCTTAAGGTATTTGTTACGACACGGCCGTCATTCGGTCACTGTGCCGTCCTCGAGAATCAGCCTGCGGTCCAATTTCTTTACTGTTAAATATTCACAAATGTAAAATAAGCTTCCATCAAGTGTCCGCGCGATGGACCACTGGCCGAGATTTAGAAAGGAATTGAACAAATGGCTTGATGACCTGACACTCGTATCAAACAATGATCCATACACTTCGGAGGAGCGAGCGAAGTTGGTCTGGGTTACTGACACGCGAGTCCAAGTCAGGGGCCACGAGACCTATGTACCACACAGGTGGCCTCATATATCACTCAAGTTTCATTAACCTTCCACGTACAACCTTGTGTTTTGCAAATTCAAACCATCCACCAAGATAACGCCCGCTCAAAATGGCAGCTATAGCCACAGGTCTACAGCCTCTTTCCTGCCCGTCCTGTCTACTAGGTTCCCCATCGGAGGAAGCTAATTCACAGTTCTTATGCTTGAAGTGGCTCATCGAGGTAATTCAACCTCCAGTTACAACCTCACGGATGCTGATCCCACTAACTACCTACATACTTTCCTTCAGCTAATTTGACTCCCCGTCTTCAAGAGGACTTTTGCTTTTTATTCTACAGAGTGGTTCCTCCAAATCCAGTCTCAACTTCATCTCCGAATCTAGTAACTTTCACCTCCTCACAGTTTTACCGTTCAATTTTCCCTCCTACGTGCCATAGTCCCAGCATAATCGTAATTAGCTTCCTTATCGAATATCATTTAGGTTCATTTATTCTATCATTCCCTGTATTAACTTGATCTCTCAGTAGAGCTTTCAGGTTAAATCCCCACCCAATTACTGACGCTTGCACTTTTCACTCCTTTAGAGTACCAGCAACTTCTCTGACTCCTGGGCCGTGGCACCGGCAGGGGCATTACCTCTACGCTTCTTTATATTCTTCTATTAACCCGGCCTCTATTCCAGATTACGATCCACCCCATTGCTTATACCACTTCTTCCTCAAAAGTGGACAAGAAATCCAGTCTCACGTTCTCTAACGGGAAGTGGCTCATCAACTGAACTCAGCTCAGAATTATGTTGCCACTCATTCTCTTCCCAATATACTTTTCTAAAGCTATTTTTCCATCTTTTCACGCAGAAGTTCGTTTTTAATATGCAGAATGGCTACTTCAAGTCTGGTTTCAAACTCGTCTCTGAGCCTCGTGGCTCTCACCTCTTGAATGTTTCACCGTTCACTTTTTCCTCTTATGTACCATAGTCCCAGCATAATAGCAATTAGCTTACTTATCGACTATCATTTAGGTTCACTTATTCCATCATTTTCTGTCGTAATCTTCCGCTTGGATAACATTCACCTAATATGGCAACGATAACCCTAGGCCTAGAGCTTCCTTCTTGCCCGCCCCATATACTAGATTCTCCGTTGGTGATAACTCAGCCCCAGTTCTCACCTCTTATCTACACCGCAGCAAATTCACTTTACTCGGTCCAACCGGGGCTTATTCTCCTTCTTTTAGCTCGCCCTGGCATTTCAACCCAGAATCACATCTTGGCGGCCACCACTGTTCGCCGAATCATCTTCATCCTTTTTCATTGTTTTCGCCATTTTTAGCCTTCTTGTCCTCTCTTCCGCTCGTAGCCCGCATTCTTTAAAAGTGGTTTCAGCTTTAAGACACTAGAGATTTTTCTTTACCGTTGACCGTTGATCCCCAGCTGCTAGCATCCCAGATTGCGTTTCTCTACTTTTATTTTTCCAAACAAAAACTGATGCGTATTCTGCCCTCGATGAACCGGCATAATACCTGGTCCGCATTTTTGGCTGTAAGTTAGATACCTGCCCGTCGTTCCTTCACTGCTACATTGGCCCTGCTCTCCAGGATCCCTCTCAACCTGATCGCAAGCTCTTGGACCATTCGATCTCTACAGCTATGCGACAACGCCAATATCACTCGTGCGAAACCCGCCGGTGCGGGTCGCGGTCAGATCCACCGCTTAGGCCGGCGCACATCTGGCTTGCCGGACGTCTGCAACGATTTGCGGGCGCAGCTGGGATTGCTGATTGCCCTTCCCTTCACCAGAAATGGTTTTTAGGTTGGTTGTCTAGCGCACAGTTAGCCCTACCCACCAGCACCGGCTGCGGTAAAGAAACACCATCTATACACTGGAAGCGCTGCAAATATGCCACTATCTTCCCTAGCTATCACCTGTTTCTCATCGTACTCGCCTCCATCTTCGCCATCTTAACTTATCACTTCTTACACCCGGCAAAATCTACTTTCCATAACACATAATTATCATGGGTTTAAAAGACCGTTACAATACTCAGCTTACCGTTCATCATACTTTTTACGGAGGATCCTTGCCGAATCACCCACCTGTCCCATTCGCAAACTTAACCAATCCCCAAGATAAAACTCGCCCCCTCTTATCACGTTTAGTGATACGCTTGAAAAAGGTAACACTTGATGTTGCCATACCCTCCTGTCCCATTATGTCCAAACAGCGTATTTTACTGAGAAATATTTGACCCCGGAACATCCCAACGGTCGTTGATATTGGGACAGTTCGCTCTCTCTATCAGCCCTTCTGTTTTCCCACACGGCTGTAGCATTGCAATATCCTCACCTTGCAAGGATTCATGCCCTTCCGATATATTCACACCTGAGAGACATCTTTATCGCAGCTTTTTGATCTTTTGCAATCACATGATCCATCTTTTACAAAGAATATCAACAGATTATTTTACCCGTCCAACACTTCACTGCCCAACCTCGGAAACGTATTTATCGGTTGTTTGGTGCTTATTTCTATCCGGTATTCTTAGTTGGTAAATCCTCTCAGACAATTTTCATCACTGCAACACTCTGGTCATCATCTCCAGCTCTTAGATAGCGATAATCACTACGTAAATACTAACCGGTCATTTAGATACTTATCTGCTTTGCAAACGGTGCATCTGCTACTGTCATGGTTGCGTATCGAAAACTGACCCGTCGTCCAGTTCCCACTTCCATGTTGGTGCATCACATTCCACTGCCCTGAAAGTGAACAATCTGCTCAACGGTTACATGTTTACGTCCGGCCACTCTTTTCACCATCGCCTAGGCAATCTCTCTACAAATGAGTCCTCCACTGCCCACGTAGCACCGATCTCCATGTTAATGTCGGGTTCCAATGGGGATTTGATGGGGATGTTGACTGACTATTTTTGCGAGACAACACCTATATACTTGTAAAGAAAATTTTCGAAAAGCCACATAGATGAAAAAGTTTGTGATAATTCTGGTACAGAAATGCTTTACATTTTTGTTTCAAATCATGGTTTTTCGCCCCTTTGAATTGTCTTTGTCCACTAGTGATCGGTCGTGTTCAGGAGCTGATGCACTATTTTCACTTTTAACTGCATCTACTTCGCATTATTTCCATCACGACGAGACTGCATCTTGACGTGGTGTGATGGCTTGCGCACCTCTATGACCCAAAGAGCTATACAGGATGGCTTTCTTAAGCCGGAGACGCAATCATACCTGATAGGTCAATGGGTAGAGGTCAGACGAAGTCCAGTCTCCTGGTCCTCCAGGTTGGGGGTTGATTTGAGCTGGCAATTCAGTCGGAAAAACCAGTGGAAGAATAATTGATCCAAGCAAATGGGCTTTCATTAAGTCATCCCGCTGCCTTGCGGATAGGTTCTTGTTAGAACTAAAGGCTTTGGATGAGGACCGTAATCGTTCTCCTGCTTTGTGGCTGGACATCCTAGCAGTACCCGTCCAACATCTCCCATGAACTGCACGAATACAAAGAATTCCATACTGCATCGGTCGTCGCTCAGGATAATCAGGACCACGCTGCCCATTGCATCGAGCGGGGTGGGTAGTGATAAGTGTGCTACTGCTCAGAATTCCCTCACTTTTATTCAACCTTTGTCTTCTGTCCTCAGCCACCTCTCTTTGCCCCATCTATCCACCCATAATGCTCCCACTGACAACACGGTCAATACTCGCAACGATTCACTGTCAAATAGTATCGGGAATAATCATCTGTCTGGTAATTCACTTTTTCTCAAGCCCCGCCGGCCTCTTAATCTGGGCTCCTTCAACGTGCGTACACTCATGCAGGCTGGTCAGCAGGCGTGCCTAGCGCTCACAATAAATTCTCTGAAGATTGATGTCTGCTGCTTAAGCGAAACGCGTATCCAGGATTCGAGCAGTGTGATTCAACTAACTGATCCTGGTATCTCATCGAGGTATATTTTGCGCACCTCAGGAGACGAAGCAGCTAGAGCTGTGGGTCAACGTGGCGTAGAAATTGTCTTGACTGACAAGGCTGAGGCTGCCCTTTTAGACTGGATTCCTGTAAACAGTCGTTTATGTGCTGTGAGACTCCAAGGGTCAGTTGGCGTTCGAAAGGATAGTTGTGTTAAACGCAATTTGTTTGTGATTTCGGCGTAGTCCCCAACAAACTTCAGCTCAGACTTGCAGAAAGATGAGTTCTACGATGAACTCAGCACCCTCGTTCGCAGCAGTAAAGGTTCTGACATTGTAGTGCTAGCTGGTGACTTCAATGCACAAGTTGGCAAACTCAGTGTGTCAGAAACCTGTTTAGGTGGGCGTTGTGCTTTACCCGCTGAGCGTACAGATAACGGGGATAGACTTCTCCAGTTTTGTGCAGACAATCGATTGCTCTTGTCTAGCACAAATTTCCGACACAGCTCGCGTCGCACAGCGACATGGTGCTCTGACTCCACAGGTAATTTTAGTCAAATTGACCATATCGCCGTAAGCTACCGGTGGCGCAGTTCTGTTAAGAACTGTAGATCTTACTGGTCCACGTGGGTAGAGTCGGGCCATGCCTTAGTTTTAATACGATTATCTCTCCAGCTCCATGGTCATCGTGGCAAACCGCAAACCGGATTAGCCGTGCAACGTTTGTGTGATCCAGAAGTTTGCACTCGTTATGAGTAGAAGTTAGCACATGGGCTAGGATCTAGGGAGAACAGTAATGTAGATAAGCATTGGGCACATATCAAACAGGCGATGCACGTGGCAGCAGGTTTCGCTTGTGGTCCTAGATCCAATGTCCATCAGAGACACTGGGTCTCGCAGGGGTCACTGAGTCTAATGGAGCGGAAGCGTCAGCTCTCGAACCGTAAGATGAGTAAGATGCGGAAAAAGCTGCAAAGACAAGTAACGAAATGCCTTAAGAATGATCGCGAAGATTGGTGGGTCAAGATAGCCGAAGAAGTGGAAATAACAGCTGCTTAAGGTAACAGTCAGAAGCTGTTCAGACTTATTCGTGACACCGGTGGACGGCGAACTCAAGTCAGTGGAACGATTTGTGATAAAAATGGAGAACCCATCCATAGCAAACAGCAAATGCTTGACCGATGGGCCGAGTACTTCAAGGAACAGTTTAGCTGGCCGCACGCTATTGTAGGTACTCCCGTGTCAACAACTGTGACTCCTTGGGTGGTACCACTTGAGCCCCCATCAGAAGTATAAGTAAAGTCATGTATTCGATTACTAAGGCCGGGGAAAGCGGCAGGTCCCGACGAACTTCCTCCAGTTCTTTTCAAACTGGGTGGTGAGGCGTTGATAAAATCACTTACTGCCTTGCTCCGTGGCATTTGGAACGAGGAGCGTATTCCGTTAATATGGAGCGAGTCATTGATTGTTCCCACCTTCAAGATGGGAATACGCAATGACTGCAGTAATCATCGTGGGATTAGCATGATTCCGATAGTCACCAAAGTATTAGCTTCGATTTTGCTGCATCGTCTTACGCCGGCTCGCGAGAGGAATGTCCGCGAACAGCAGGCTGGATTCCGCCCAGGTCGAGGATGCATCGACCAGATTTTTACTCTTCTCCGACTACTTGAAACGCGTCACACGCACCGCCGACCAACAATAATGCTTTTCTTAGACCTGAAAGGCGCCTTCGATTCAGTTGATCGAGCAGCGCTTTTCAGTGTTCTTCATCGAAAAGGTATGCCCCAGGAGTTCGTGAACCTAATGAGATCATTGTATTCTCATACTTCTGGCCGCGTTAGAGTCTACGGCGAACTATCCGGTCGGTTCGAAACGACGAGTGGTGTTCGACAGGGATGTCCTTTGTCTCCATTCCTGTTCAACTTCGTCATGGACGAAATAGTGGAGAGTGCGCTGCAAAATCTTCAGGATGTAGGCGTCGAACTAGGAAATAGTGAAAAGCCATGCAACCTAGATTACGCGGACGACGTTGCCTGCTTGTTCGAATGCACGGAACATGCTCAGCGTGCACTAGATAATCTCGCAAGAGCTGTAGCTCCATTCGGCATGCGCTTTGCACCTTCAAAGTGCAAGGTGATGTTACAAGACTGAACGTCAACAGTTTAGAGCTTGATGCTCGATGGGGAGGTGCTGTCAGTTGTCGACCACTTCACCTACCTCGGTAGCTGCGTGACGACGGACGGGAGCACAGTAGTAAAGGTGAGTACGCGGATATCCAAGGCTCGAGCGGCGTACGCTGAACTGCAGCACTTGTGGCACCGACCTGATATTTCACTGAAGTTGAAAGGCCGCGTATACTGTGCTGCAGTGCGTTCAGTTTTGTTGTATGGTTGCGAAACTTGGAGTCTGAGTGCTGAAGATATTCGTCGTCTCGAGGTTTTCGACCATCGATGTTTACGTAGTATCGCTAGGATTGGGTGGAATAGCCGAGTAAGCAACGATGAGGTCATAAAACGAGTATTAAGTACTAATTCAGAGAACGTTCTGTCACAGAGTATCCAGCTTAGTAGACTTCGTTGGTTGGGACACGTGTTACGTATGGCAAATACACGTCTGCCGTACCGTGTCCTATTCTCCACCCCTCCTAGGGAGTGGAAGAAACCAAGTGGAGGTCAACAGATGACGTGGCAGCGAGGAATGAGAAAATGTACGGCCGACTTAGGAAAAGTAAGTGCTTCACGTATTCGTGGTTGGGGTCCAAAAGATCCGTCTACCAGTTAGCTAGAGACACTGAAGGATATGGCAGCAAACTGCAAACAGTGGCGATGGTGTTGTCACTTTTATCGAATCAGAATGATTGATCGATGTGCGTTTGTACAGTTAGACTGCGTATTTCATGTGTTGGCTACTAGGGCATTGTTTCCTTTTCCCACCCATTTAGGTCCAGTCCCTGTCCACCTTGTATAATCATACTTTCTAATTCAACGTGCAACATGGTGAGAAAAGCAGTGGTCAGTGGGGCTTGCCCTATTGTTTAACGCTGTACGATGATGATGATTATTTCATACTGTGTGTTACGACGCATAGATCAAACAATACTAACATCCCAAACGAGCCCAATGAGGTCCATGAACTTGAGTTATGAACTATAGTTCCTCCTCGGTGTCAATAGTCAGAAATCTATCCCTTTAGCGCCTTAGTAGATGTGATCGCTATCGAAAGTAAAAGAAAAGACCAAAAATAATTTATTTTAATTTCGTTTGCTTGGACATACAATCAAAAATCAAAATAACCTTCGGTAGGCTCAACTTCACTGTGTTGGGGAGCCAGTCGGGTCATGGTGGGGATATGGTTGGGCTACCGTTGGGATAAGGTTGGAATCCGGTCGGGCAAATCAATAACCAATACTAGGTGGACGCTGGATGGGCTTTTGTTGTTCCTCTCTGTTCTTCTTTCTAGATGTGTAATGTAGTAAAACCTTGGTAAAATTTCTATCTAAATTCTCTTTTTTAGATAAAACATCTTCGGCAAAATGTATTTATGCGAGTCTTGCGCTAGCGTTGTTTGGATGCCTCCTTTTGGAAACATCGTCAGGGATGCTCCATATTCATTGCTGATAGTACGATTGCACTGTCAATAACTCTTGCGAGATTCAGACACCGTGGCTGTCCTATCAACTTTGATAAAACCTAGTTATTGCCATCAACTTAGTCGGTATTATTTCAAGAGGATCAAGGAGCGCCGCCTACATGTTTGCTTGTAGCATACCTTGGGGATGCTGATGGTATATTACGGTATACGAGTAACGTGAATTCCTCATATCAGGTATTGAAAAAGCCGATGATACTTTTGAAATGCTCAGCTTATCACGTCAAGATTTTGTTAAGTTTCGCCTCAACATGTTTCAATGTGCTGCCTTGCTGCGCGTACTTGGAAAACGTTTCGCAAACATTCCGAAGAATCCCAGGACTTTATGCGGGACGCCGAGGGAGTGCAACGTCCGGAGTTGGCAGGGCGCAAATTATTTTCACGTGGGACTTGCCAAAAGACTTTCTGGTTTGATAAACTCACTGAAACCACCGCGTCAGTTTGCTTGCTAATATCTTTTCAGTTTCCACCAAGCTATCTAGGGTGATACTAGAAATAAATGATTCTAGGAGTATCCCTACAACTCAAAATAATTCGAGGATTATTTTGCGAAAAATAAACCCATATGCAACCAGCTAATTTACAAAACATTGTTAGAATAGCTTCCCAACCGCAAGTGTAGGATAGTTTAGTGTTCCCTATTATCAACACGCCTATCTCCAATCCTATAAAATACTTTTCCAAAGAATGCCTAAAGCGACTTCTGTCCACCCTCACCACCTAATGACAAGCCGTCTTCTGTCCGCAAGCACTATACGCCCCCGACTCCCCACAGCTTTGGTGCCTTGCTCGGTACCACCAGTTGATGTCCACAGTGATGCTGGTATCAAATTTAGGGCACTAGAACGAAACCTAGAATCCTTGGAAGGACAGTTGCGTATCACGGATAATGCTCTGACCGCGTTGTCACCGCTGGCATCTATCGCCGATCCCTCAAAATACCCGAACACCCAAACTTTACTAACGGCCGATCTCTTTCTGGACTCAATTGCTTCTGAAGTCCACCAAAGAATTAAAAGATCCAAGAAAGCTGTGGTCTTTAATATTCCGGACCGGCTTCCGCTTTCCTCGAGTAAACAATCGTTGCTTCTAGCCTGCGGTATGTCACACCACGAGTGCGGCTGCGTACGACTGAGAAAAAGGTCACGGCAGTATACGTGTTCTCTTCCGTTTCAGTTCCGTGGGGAAAACAATGCCGCTGAATTCGTCAGAAAGAGAGAGGCTACCGTCAAAGCCCCCCCATTCAAAAGCATAAAAGTTGTCGTCGAAAAGACCCCTTGCAGAGGGATTTCCTAAAGTCGGTAATCATCAATCTTCCATCGTCAAAATCTCCCGATATACGACCGCCCAACCCCTCCAAAAACCCACTACAAGTGACACATTCACACACGCACCATCGACTAATGCACCACCAGTGGATGTAGACCTCGACATATCCCGCTCGTCTCCAACTCCTAAGCGCCCATCCAAACGGCTACACATTACATCTCAATCTCCACCATTACCTATAGGAGGTACCGATAGCCGGGCTATACGATCATCTCTCAAAGACAACCATCGCTCAGCTACTGGCTTGTCTTCCAGGCAAGCTGAGAAAGTGAATGCTTCCAACTCGCCACCCAGCACCAACGAATCAGCAACAACATCGTCCCGAACAAAATCGAGCACAGCTTCTTCCCCCGTCCCTGTTGCTCCCCGAGGCCAAGATCATCTCAGCATCAATGTCGACACACCTCCAGTTTGCCTCATAAACCAGCCTGGGGCCCCTCGTGTAAGCGCGAAACAAATTTTTGCCCAACCACCATTTCCATCACCGGCAAGCCCACCGAAACTCCTTGGTCCCTCCATCCGTATTCCACCTGTGCAACTAATTTAACATATAAAGGCCCATGTAGTCAACCCTTAAGTGGTGCAACCAACTACTCGTATGTCCCCTTCGTCCTGTCTACCGATGCTCCACCATATTGCAAATTTGTCCCCGTTCATGCCGCCACCATCGTTGTCACCACCATTCGAACCCTCTCATTTTCCAGTTCACCAAGCACAGCATTCGTTGTGCTCGCTCAATTCTTCACCCGGTCGAATTCAGTTATCGGGCCTTCCTTTAAGCCTCTCACCCCACTGCAGCCCCTCCCTGTACCTCAGCAATTTACCTACCTCAGTCCAACCGCGGCGGTATACCATCAACCAAAAGTTCGAAGCGGGCCCCCACTTTACCCAAACAACCGGTGGTACATCCCAGGGCTACTGAGTACCGACGCAAAATACCATTGTTTTCATTATATACACCGGGCGTAACATGACCCTCTACCATAGCTCTATCCCAGAATATTCGTCCTCACCTGTTCCCTAATGGTGATATAGCCACCAGTCGACCAACTCGTATTTCATCCACAAACCGAGGCCCCGCCCCTATAACTGCAGACGATATTTCTAACTTCCATCCACTCCACACTGGTTCCTCCCTTCAGACTCCCCCACTCATCCCTAAAGGAGCTCCGCTTGTTTTCTTGGTTGATCCTGAGGCAGCCGGCCACTCCATAGGCTCCATGTCGTACTCGAAAGTCACCAAATTCGATCGTACTACCTGTCCTACCAGCTCTCCCTCAATCTTTACTGGTCATTCTGATACTGACCATACGTCTCTCTATTGGTCTTCGACTTATACACACAGTAATCTACCCAGGACTGTCTCATCCACCTCACCAGTACCAGTACCAGGACTAAGAACTCCACCACCTATGTCTCCTCCAGCCCCAAAGCTTGCACAACTACCGGTTGCGACAGTACAAGGAGGCACAACACGCATGTCTGTTTTCGCCATTAATATTCTCTCACTACCCGCAAAAATTCACCTTCTGCGTGCCCGGGTCCTTTTTTCTAACTACGACTTCATTCTCATCAAGGAAAAGTGGCTCAACGCAAACACTCCCAACTTAGACTTCACCGTATCTGGTTACAAGGCTTTCAGCAACTCTAGAATACATTGTCGAAGAGGGGATCGCCTAATATACTGCAGAGAATCTTTTCCTGTTTCTTTATTGCAACACCCAGTCCTCGACGCGGTTGATGATTCAGTCTGGGTAACGGCCAAACAGCAGTCACAAGAACTCTTGCTTGGATGCTTTAATCGATCACCTGAATCAACCGGGGACAATATTGTACCTAATATTGACGCCTTTTACTTTGCCTTCGCTTGCCCCATCAATCACAAGTTGATAGCAGGTGATTTCAATGCTCTCGGAGTGCGTTGGCCATCTTACTCTGGCCCACGACTTTATCAGGATTTTGCTACCTGTACACACCTCGGTGGTTGGACTCAACACGTTCAATCACGTACTAGAGGAAATAACACTCTAGATCCCCTTTTTTCTCAAGGGCTTAATAAGGTAAACATCTCTGTAGGAGATTGCTTCCCCAGATGTGACCACGGGACTGTCGCGTGCTCGTTCTCTGCACCAAAAATCGGTATTTCCCCCGTACCGTCTGGCAGACCATATCACTTAACTCACTGGAGCAGCCTTCCAAACATAACCAGATCTGATAATTGGGATACATCGTTTCTTTCGCCCGATCCTCAAGTTGTAGCAGATCAGCTATATTCCATTCTCAACCAGTCTTTAAACGCCATCACCCGAACTATGCCACCACTGACGAACCCTTGAGCAGACAGACTCAGGCGGATGAAATCTAAACTCTCCAAACTTCAATGACTTGCAATGAAAACCCAGAAGCTGTCGGTATATATCTAAATGGTCCGACTGTCAGCAAAAATCAAATCACAAGCTGAACTCATGCTTACTCAGAAATAATTGAAAGCTTTGTGCCACCCCAGGAAGACAGAAATCCTAAGTAAGTTGATGAGAACAAGAAACTCATAACCCCGCAAGATTATACCTTTCATCACCGTTAACAAGTCCCATCTGTATAAACCAGAAGAAATAGCCGAATCCTTCAACATATTTTTCACTTCAGCCCTAAAGGCCAATGTTCCCACTCCTGGAGTACACTCTGCATGCCTATCCAGTGACACTCTGTCTACAGCTTCATTCCAACCCAATGATATTTTTCCACTTCTAGTCTCTAGGAAACTATCTTACCACCCAGGCTCGGACGGTATTCCGTCAGCGGCTTTTACTCTGGGAAGTCCAGACATTCCCATCCTTCTATCTAGTTTATTTAACCTGTCTATGAAATTTAGCTCGTTCCCTTCTCAATGGAAAACCTCTAAAATCATCCTCTTGCACAACACAGGCTCCATTTATGTTCTCCAGAACTATCGTCCTATCAATCATACACCGATTATCTCTAGAATCATGGAGAAGCTCATTAAGAACAAGATAATGGCCCACCTCTTAACAAATAACTTGCTCAATGTGGGCCAACACAGTTTCTTGAAAAACCGTTCGTGCCTCACTTTTCAAGTTGACTCCTTGAACTCAGTCACGGAGGCTACTGACTAGGTCATGTCCATGATTATTATCCTGCTTGATATGAAGAGGGCTTTCGACCGAGTCTCACACACTCGGCTCCTATCACAGGCCAAATCTTATGGCATCATGGACCCGTTACTTGGTTGGTTGGATTCGTATTTCTCCAACCGTTATCAGTTGGTTTAGATTAATGGTTCCGTATCCAAACCCAAGTCTGTCACTAGTGGTGTCATACAAAACAGCGTTTTGGGTCCACTGCTCTTCCTCATTTACATAAACGATGTTTTCAGTGTCGTTCGCCATGGCAGTCTACACCTCTTCGAGGACGACATCAAAATCTTGTGTAGCTTTAATTCTAGTCAACTTAGTACAGTTATCAGTGATATACGGCAAGATTCAACAGCTCTTAGTTCTTGGTGCACCACTTCAATAATGAAATTTTCTGCGGAGAAAAGCAACATTCTTACGTTCAAATTCAATGTCCCCCAGGTGTGTTCAGTATTGACGGTCACCCGATCTCCATTAGCCCGTTAGTACGTGATTTAGGTTTGCAGTATTAAGCCACCTTCACTTTCTCGGAACACATTACCACTCGAATTGCTAAAGCTAGAAGAATTATAGGCCTGCTTCATGGGACATTCCGCCTTCCGAAAGCAAATTCAGCACCCATAAGACTCACGTTAGACCCCTTCTGGAATGCTGTTCCATAATCTACTCTAGCATGCGCCAGTGGGACAGAGTGTCTGTCGAAAAGGTTCAACGGCTAATGACAAAAGAGTTGATTGGCTTTTTCACTAAACTCAAATACAGCCAACGTTATGAACATTCAAATTAGATCCGCTATGGCTTAGACGCATGAAGCTGAACCTCATATTCTTTCTTGATGTTGTTGTAAATCGAATCATCGAATCAGTACCGCAGTTCAGAAATCTAACGGACTCACAGTATTCTTTAAGACTGAGAGACAACACGGTTACTGTTCCCATCTGTAGAACTGCTCTTAAATCTAACTTTTTTCTGGCTAGGTATGCAGCCTTATGGAGCCAATTACCCCATGATATTTGTTCTTTGAGGCCACCTAAGACGTTTAAGGCTCACATAAGCAAATACCTCACAGTGCAACTTATAATCCAACTTATAAATCCGTACATAAGTGAAGATAGGGCTTTTGAAGTTGGATTAGGTTTCTAATAGTTTTCGAACTCCCTTTTTTGTGGACCCCATTGTCCTTTGGGTCATAGCCGCGCTTGTTTCCTCCGCTCTTGTTACTCACCCATTCGTTTTGTTTCTGTTCCACATTTGATCCTGCCACTTGCCCTTATAATTCTCGCTCGGCAAAGTCCGACAGGCACAGTCGTTAAACTTTCTCTGGAGTGCCGCACTGACTGGACTCAAGCCCCAGTTATGGCAGCATTTCCTTTCTTTTTCTCCTTTCTCTCAATTCCGTAACTTTTGGCTTCTTTTGTTCTACGATTTCCCGCTGAATGTTCTTATCTTCAGTCCTGTAATTCTGTTTCACCTCTATCTGTTTTGCTGAAACTGGCATCAAATAATTTTCCAGTTCTTCCCATCCCCTCATCCTTTTCCCATGGCCACGGTATGGCTATTATTAACCACCTTTTTGACATTCATCTACTCACTCTTCTTCTCCCACTTATCAGGCCTTGCCATATTACACTTTAATTTGCATACTGATACCTAGCCCCCAATTATAAATCCAGTTAGAAGCTCCTTTAAGACAATACTTACCCACTAGATGTCACCTGACTTTGACTCACTATTACACCTGGAGCTCAGGGTTTTGAGATAGCTCTCCACCATCAATCTGCTCCTCATGCAATGCCTCATTTTCTAAGCAACACCCACCCGCGACTCATCAAGAAGTTGTTTCATCCGGACCTGCAACCAATTTTCTACAGAAAATTTTCTCTCCCTTATTTATCAGTTTTCGGTAAGCTGAATCCTATGATCTTTACAGTTCATCAGTTCTCACCTTCAGCGTGCCACTTTCGGCCAAAAATCGTTGGCTTATCTGTCCTAATCACCCGTTGCCACTGCACTAGCTAGCGATCAACCTCTGCAAAGCCAGTGGTGGTATCTTTCCACCAACTTCGTCGTGCCCGTGAAGTTGCCCCACATATCAAAATCGGCGGTGCGTTCACCAGATGGTTCGCATATATACTGGAACCCGTCCGACTCTGTTATTGGCAAGAGCAAGCTGTTAAGTGATAGCCCCAGGAATGTTGCTATTATCTGAGTGATTGCTTCATCCTATCTTTTTTTTCACTGCTTGTGGCAGCAACGCCCCTGAAGGTTATGGCATTTGCTCTGCGGCGGTCTCACAATAAGGGGAAACAGCCATCCCCATCAGTCTCGGACCCAATGGGCCACGTGTAAAGAAAGGCGGGTCAAGGAGAAAAGGGAAGTTTTCCCTACGGCGTAAATTTGCTCTCATTCTCCTTAATAAAAAGACGAAAAAATTCACTTCAGGCTGGGAAGGTCTTGGGCTAATGTTCTCTGCCCTCTTCAATACAGAGGGACTTCTGACAACAGCCTAGATCCGACCCTGCATATGGGAAACCCCGCGGTTTTGAGCTGACCTGCAGTTCCTTTTGTCTAGACCAGTGCGGGGTGACAGCGAGCCTTTCGAGTTCTCCACATATGCTTGCCCACCTTGCCTTACTCAGCTTCAACCCTTTTGGGTACCCTGCAAAGTCCTCGACCAGTTTGCTGATGTTTATTGCAGCAGTCGATACACGGTCTGAATAGTTACGTCATGTGACCTCTGTTCTGATGACACCCCGGCATTGATACGCCTACGCCTAACAGCTATGGGCAAAGCCTCGTCTGTATTTGTCGTAGGAACGAGGAAATAAATCATTGCACCGTTTTTAATTTACCATCCACAAATTTACTTCTTCTTTCCCCTTCGAGTCCAAGCACTAATAATGTTGTCTAAAGTCAGCGATGATTTGTCTGCCACCATATAGACTCAGTTAAAAAACCAAAATTATTACTGACACCAGTTCCCTTAGTAAACTCTTATTCCTTTAATGATAGGTGTTCACCTTCACTTAGTTCTCTTGTCCCAGGCTATAACTCAGCGGTCATATCGTCCTTTTTCTTGCACTCCTCCGTTACTCGAGTCCTACCATGCTGATTACCATCCTTTGGTAATCAATACTCACCGATCAGCGTATTTGCTCACGGTATTTTAGGGCCCCTTCCACCTAACAAGCATATGTATCTGATTACGCGTGACCCCACGGAAAACCAGCACATTCGCATCCGAATATGAAGGCCTCAACTTAGCTCTAATCATTTAATTTTATTTTTTATAATTTCTCCGCTCTCACCTACAGCAGGGTCAACAACCTGACTGCTTTCTTTCCTTCTCCCTTTCCTATTTCTGACCCCACCCTCTTCCACTTTTTCATTTTATTTTTGATCCTCAACTGGGCACCTTTACTATTCTACCACTTATCAGCTTGACCGTTTTGCACTCTGGGTAACCATGCGCCTATTATCCGCATCATCAACCAACGGCCCTAAAAAACTACCAGTCCCCGCCCGTTAATCCCTCGTGGATCGGCCCGCTGGCCGTCAAGTAGCATTACCTCTTTAATATTCGTTAAGCCATTGATCATAACCCCCAGCTGGAACTTTCCCCAGACTGCCGCATTTCTCCTCTCTTCCAGCAAACACCGGTTACCTGGGTAGCCCGTCAACCAAATCGACGTTAACCCTGGATTACCTAACGGACTCAACGATTTGATCGGTCGGATTGACCATGATTAAACCTATACTCACATCTGATGAAGCCTTATGTGGAGCACCTTACATGGCTGACCGGTGACCACAATCCCATGACAAAGATCACAATCAATCATGATAGTCTCACCGGACCGCCGGACGGATTCCTGACACACCCGTCACCTCACATCCCATCAGCATCCATTCCCCGTACTCCACACGAGCAGTTCAATTCATCCTGCGTGCAGGACCGGAGTCTGGCCCTCGCAGCTGCGTTCCGTGCCTACTCTCCCTAGTTCGTCAGCCTAGCCCTTTTTGACTGCCGCCTACATCATGCTCTACCTGCCATCAACAGCAACCAACGTCTTTATGAAACAAAATAATAACCACTTGGTTATTCATTCTTTTATCACGTACGCAGAAAATCACAGTTTTGCACTCAACTTCCTCCGTCCCTCCGGTTCTGGTCTTTTTCAGTCACCGCTGTCTTCCTTCCTCTTCACCACCCGTGCATATCTACTTGGTTGCACCAACAGAGTTTGTCTTCAACAGTGTTTCCATGACGGCTTCCTGTTGAAATTCCCAGTTGTGTCCATTCATCATTCACGCTCCTTAAAAGCACACTGCATTCCTAGTGAAAGTTTCGGTCTCCAGGTGATTTTCTATATAGTAAGGGAATTACCTATATGGAAAGGCCAGTGTGATTATCCCGTTCGACTCACTTGCATTTGTATCACAGGCTCCCTCCACAGTGAGTTATGCAATGGAGGACCAATCTTCTCATTATATTGCAGGCATCTCCGATTGCAATTTGATAACACCTTGTTAATTCCATTTTTAATTTTCCTTTGGTAACGCTCAACCAGTTTCTCGATAGTGATTCCTCAAATATCCAGTTGGTGCCAAGCCACGTCTCCTTCTACACTTCCCGACTCTTCCTTGAATCTCTTTCACTCCACCACCCTCTCTCACCATCTTCATCGACTGCACACCAAATTCCGTAGATCGCCGTGATCCATTCTAGACTACCGGATCCGTCATCGACAGTTGTCGGCACCGACAAGTCAAGTTGTGTGCTATTTCTGTCTCAACTCCTTGTTCATGTTGTGATGTCCGACACCAGTTGCCTTATGGGTGTTTGCAAACACAGCACTTTTACCCTTCTTCATTATCGCTTTATCTGCATTTTTATGTTCATCCAGCTAACCACATCCTTCCCTTCCCGAATTCGAAACCGGTTCACAATGGCTGCGCCGACCCTCTTTGCTTCAGTTCACTTAAACACCGTCCACGCTTATCGTTCTATTAGTGCGATTGTGTGAACCATGTACTTCAAAATTGTGATTACCTCACATTACTGTAAATTGCTGTGTTCTCTGATCATGCCTTGTGCATGTGTCTTGATCACGTACAAGAAATATACCAGTATTGTTATTATTATTACTAACTCATCATGAATATGCAAACACGCTACGACGGAACGGTCATTTATCGTTCTTTCGACTTGCAGTCTTGGCCGATATTTGCAAGAACCATCAGACCACAAATGAGTGAAATACTTACTGTGGGATTTTACTGCGGTAGAGGTAAACCGAAACCCGTTGAACAGTTTCTGCCGAAGTGCATTGATGAACTGAAGACGGTGTTGGAACACAGGATTGTACATCACGGCGTGTCCTACGAATGTACCCTCTCTACCGTTATCTGTGAAACCCCAGCAAGGGCGTTTACCTGCCAAGTCATGGGTCACAGTGCTTATTTAGGGTGTGATGGATTCATTCGCCCAGGTTACTACACCGGCGGTGAAACGACCTTCCCGTCTATACCGGCCAAACAAAGGACACGCGAAAGCTTCCGCGCAAAAAAGCACAAAAAGCTCCACTAACCGGAGTCCAACAGTCCAGTTCTGGCTCTGAACATAGATATGGTTTGCACATTCTGCCATGGCTATATGCATCTGGTATGCTTGGGTGTGATGGAGAAGTTGCTTCAGTCCTGGCTTAATGGCTCCACGGGGATAGTTTTGCTGGTATTGGCCCATCTGTAGCCGAGGAACTAGGGAATAGCACTTTAAAATCACTCGTTGGTATGTGATTTTCCTAGAAAACGTCGACTTTTCATCCACATAAAACGCTAGAAAGCCAGCGAATACCGACAATTCTTACGGCACCTGGGACCCTTATGTTTGATACATTTACTACCGGAAGATGCGTACCACCATTTTTTGGCACTATCAGTGGCGGTGTACATTTTCTGTCATCTCCGTTTGTATGTTCGTTAACGCCAGTTCGCAGCTGATCTTCTTCATGTTTGTCCAACAACTTGAAATATTTTATGGTTTGAAAGAACTCGCTTATAATGTTCACAATTTGATTTATTTTGGATGATGATGTACTTCTATTAGGAAAAATGGACTACTTTTCCGCCTTCCCTTTTGAATCCTATCTTGGTTATCTGAAATGTCTTATCAAAAGACCCAGAATTCCTGGCTAACAACTGTAAAAGAGATTGACTGAGGGCTATCTCTCCCTTTTCCACTACGGCGGAATTTCTATGTGGTTGACACTGTTGCGCCACTAATCAGAACACCGATATGTGGTAACGTTTTCTTTCTTAGGAATGCCTTGTTAACTGATCGACCTCCGGACAACGTAGCCATCGTGCACGGGTTTCTTGGTGTCATTGTCATCATTTCGGATAGACCCATCCGTTTCAAACTATTTGTCAATCCGCAACTATTTTTCACAAGGTATTTGCCACCTACTTATTTGTGCGTCTTCTCTGTCGATACATCGGATGTAGATGTTTCCTCTGCTACTGCTGTCGATATTGAGTGCAAATTTTGTTATTGCCATGCTTCAAGTACTTTGTAGTTATCTCTGTCTTGTGTACTTTTTAGAGAAATAAATACTATTATTATAACCAGTGAATTTCCTTTTCAGACGTGCCGGCTCGTACTTTTCTCGACGGACGGTTCTGTTGGAATTATACGTCACAACTGGCTGGTGCATTCCAAACACACAAGATGGTCAAGCGTGAAACGTGCTTCGGAACACGGAAGCATGGTAATTTTAGGTAAATAGTTGCCCGACGATATTCCCGTTTTTGAATGTCGTGAACAGTTAAGTTCAAGTACGAGTACATCTGAAAACTTAAACGATTGCTCCAGAAGAGTTCCATGAGATCCTGGAGTGTCAGTCGCAATATCTGCGGGATGCCACTTCAGAGGCTTTGATGCGACAGTATCAATGACACTGTTTGCAACGAGGTATACAAAACGCAAAAGGTATTTCTTTGACATTTTCCTACTCCTGCAGACTACCAGTCACTTTTAGCAGTGACTCAGAAGATACCGGTTGCAAACCAAACGCGAAAAAACGACCGTTAAAGCCGGTAGATGTCCCAAGTCTACCGGAACAATGTCTCACCACTAGCCAGACAGCGGGGTATGTTAAACAACCTAACTAAGTATTTCCTATCATCCAGACCGTCCTCCGCGCCACGACCAGCATCCGGTGTAATGGAAGCCGGCAGTCGAATTTTGATGTTGTCTCCTATATCGTAAGTGAACCAGTTTTTACTATATCCATTCACACCACCATATACTTTTGGAAATGTTATTTTCTCTAGTTTCGACGAAGTCCGCTGAAACTACACATCACGGTGGAACAGTTGAAAAACGGGTGGACAAATTCTGGGCTTCAGTGGTCGTCAAGGCAGGAGATATGAATATAAAATTCTCCACCACCATAGCACCGCTAAACTCCGGGTTTGAGGCGTTACAGAGCCAAAAAACGACTTATCTGTCTCAAGACCAAAACCCGATTTGCAATCATTCTACAAACGGACAAGAACCACCAAGTTGGAAGACTTAAATCCATGGGCGGTGATTTCGCCGAACTACAAACACCTGGTGAGATAAAGATATTGCTCATCACTGTTCCAATTTCCCAAGTTTCCATGCTTGTCAGGACTGTAACAAATGACCTCCGGGAATCGGCCCGAAAAATGTTGTCCTTGATGATCAGCGACGAGCTTGCAAAGCAGTGTTGCTGGTCGGGAAATGTTACGAAGACGGCCGTTTCACAGCTACGACTAATCGGCGTAATTGAAGGTTGGTACTTTCCAGTTACACAATCCGTACGACTTCAGACGCCATTAACAAAAGGGAGCGGCTGGAAGATATCTCCGACGGGGATATCGAGAAGCGTGTACAATACTGGTTTAACAACTCCATGGACCGCGGATCGTCGAGCAGGAAACCGAGGTAAAATATTGCATACGCATGCTTTTTGAAATTCAGTGAACCACTGCTTTGAGTGCAGTTCTACGCGATACATTGTGCAACACATTTATCAAGTATATATCTTTGATACTTTCTTTTACGGATTTCCGTTAATAACTTACTTTTCATCAATATCACTATGCATGGGTGCACGTGATTATGAATATTTTGCCACTTTCCCGCACCATTCCATAGGTCAGTTGAATTTCCTTGGAAGAAAATAACGAAGAAAGAATTACCTGGATTTACCTGTACATTGTTTGACAAATTTGTTACAATACAATTCAACGTATGCATTTCGCTACTTGGGTTTATTCTTTCCCGTGGTATACGAGGGAAAGTACGTGAAGTGGGAACCATGGGTCGCTTATCGGGATTCAGGCAACTGGGTTGGGAAAACAGGTTAATTTGGGAAAGCATTTCAAGGCTGCCAGAAAATTAGGCTATCCCCATCGGGAACCCCATGGGGACCAATCGGGGTGCGTTTTCTGTCCCAACCGAAACACAGCTCTTAGGCTAGGGTGTCCCAAAATAACCCAACGCATCCAAACTGAATCCTAATCAAATCCCAACGGGGGCCCCATGGGGGTTTGGTTGGGATTGTCATGTGGGTGGGTATTTAGATGACTCAGCCAATATTCGATCGCCAAATGTTACAAGGGGTAATCTTCGAAGGATTTTTCTTGTTCTTTGCCTAATATTTCATTATTTTCATCGTCTAATTTTCAATCATTGACCGTTCCACACTCCGCGGAGCACTATTGCCGGTTCGTCCCGCTCGGAAGCTTCTTTTTCCCCAGGGTGAACAAAATTTCGGCCAGTTCTACTAGATTCTCTCGTTGCTCAATCCCTCTGTTTGCAATATTTGAGTGAGAGTCTACTACTTCCAACCAGCTCTACCCTGACTCTGCCGGACTGGCCACCCGGCCTTGAGTTTAAATTCGCCGGGCACCACCATAAAGAGTGACGTAAATACTTTCTCCTGAACTATATCGAGGGCACATACCTTAATCACTCTTTTAAAATGCGGACTGTGATTCCAATTGTACCGTTTGATCTTACTTTGCAGCATGCCTCGGGGATATCCGAAATAAACCATTATCATCAATATCATCATCATTATCATCAAACCCAAAAGTGTTGCACCCACCGTCCTTACTACATGCGGTAACCAGCTCCATAGGTCACCATATTAGCATAACAAGCTCTCTATTTTTCGCTAGGACACATCGACTTGCACCAGACAAGCCTCATTCGCACGAGTTGCGTCTGAGCACTCGCTTGAATTGGGTACTATTCATGAACCAAATAGCCACACGGCCTCAGCACTCCATACGTCTGGCGTGTGGCACCAATATGGAGATTATGGAGCCTTTAGTAACACCACCGATCAAATAGATATACAATCTCACACATTCAGGACACCACGGCCAAACTCAAAGGTGCTCGAGTGTACGTGCTTATCACCAGTTCCCCACCGCAGATGGCGGTTTGCCTAAGACAGCGGTAACAACGCCCTTTGACCTTTTATAATTTCCGCGAATGCCGTTTGGCCTAAGCAACGCTGCGCAAACCTTTCAGCATTTCATTGGCCAGGTAACCCGGCGTTTAGATTTTGTTCTCGCCTAAGCAGAAAATCTTCTGGTGATTAGTGAATCCGAAGATGGACACAAATAACATCTTCATCAAATGTTCCAGCGTTTCGCCGCACATGGTACACCAGCCAATGCGCAGAAAAGTACTTTTGGCCAAAATTTGGTTCAGCTTTAGGCTACATGATCGATGTAAGTGGTATTCGGCCCCTGGAAGGAAAGGTGAAAGCAGTTCGTGACCTTCTGCTTCCTACTCCACTGGCCACCATCCGTCGTCTCAACTGTATGGTAATCTTTTATGAACGTTCCATTCCAAAATGTGCTCACTTGATGCAGTCGTTAGCAGATTTACTCCTAGGCGCTAAAGATGGTCCCATAGAATCATCAAGGGAGTGCTTAGACTGCTTTCGATCCGCCTAAAGATGCCTTAGCTTCTGCTTCTTTGCTGTTCCTTTTCGACTGTGGAGCCCAATTGATCGTAGCCACCGATGCATCTGGCAAAGCCATAGGCCGCGCTGCAACAGTGGTCTGCTTCAAAATGGAAACTACCAGCCTTTTTCCGTCGTCTTCTCCCACCAGCTGAAGCTGGGTACTCTACGTTCAGCCGAATACTACTTTCTGCTTACAGTAATGCTATATATTTCCGACATATTCTCAAAGGCAAGGAGTTCGTCATCTTTATAGATCACAAACCATTGACGTTTGCGTTTCACAGTTGAACCGATAGACACTCACCATGTGAGATAAGTAAATTAGAATTCGTGGCACAGTTTTCAGGTGGCATTCATCACATTTCTGGCGCCGACAACATTGTGGCTGATGCTCTCTCTCTAGTAGAAGCCAGTTCTAATCAGCCGGGGGTCATAGACCTCGAAGCTTTGGATGCGGCCCAAAAATTGGAATTATATTTCACATATTCAAACCGAATGGCACTACCTAAACCATCGGAGTCTCCTAACGCCGCATCCCCGGGCCCTATAATGTGCAATACAACTTTGCCACACCCACGCACCATCGTACACACGTACTGATGCAGCACTATTTTCGACGTTTTGTGTAATTTAGCCCATCCTGGCATCCAGTCCACCACCAAGCCAGTTGCAGATAGGTAAGTCTGGCACGACGTGCAAAAGAATATTCCTGATAGTCTTGCTCGTGCTTCCAGTGCGAATGACGCAACCATGTGCTGACGCAATTGAACCGGTGGATCACAGCTGAGTTCACTTCAAGAAGTGCTTTTCAAATTGGGTGTCCAGCGCACGGCCAAACCCACCCACCGGCACGAGTTGTGAATCGTACGCTACAACTCTGCTCGCCCTACCGCATCCAATGCTGCCGGTTGCAGATCAGATGCTTCCACCATCTTTGTTCCTCCACGGTAGGCCCACCAATCACTCTTCTCACCACTCTTATCACTTCCTTTTTTGTCGTTGTTCCATGGTACGCGTACTTAACCATTATGCCCTTGCTTCTGTTGAATCTCTCCATGTTACCTCTCACTGCAAGTCACTATTGTCCTCCCCACTTACTCTGCCGACGATCGCCAATATCTCTTTTCCACCCATGTTGTCAGTGCCGGCTCCTAGTCCCTATTCACTTTGTATCACCCTAGGTTCATAAAGCTCACTGATCGTATTCTTACGCCTCACTGCCTACCGTACTTCCAAACTCTCCCTCGTTCTCCCTTCTTATGCCTAATACCACTACGCACCAGTCCCACCCACACCCATGACCAATTCTCATATTAGAACTCGCCGTTTCAAACTTTTCACCTCTCACATCCACATTCCTCATCTAATCACCACCGTTACATCACATTTGCCAGACTCCGCGATTCCTCTGTGGATCTTATCATGGGGCATTGCCCCGATTAGCGTCCTGCAGCTGCCTCCACTTGTACGACTGTCTGCAGGTACGCAGCTCTCCAGTTCTATTGCCCCAACTCCGAAGCGCATTTACTTCTCGTGCCTTGTGGTCATCGACAGGTTTGCTTGTCCTGGTGCTTCTTCCTTCTCAGCTTTCTTCGTGTTTCACATGTAGCGAAAAGATCTGATTGGTTATGTCCTACCCACCTCTTCGGTCCGTGCTCTCGTCCCCGGTTTCGTACATTGCTCGTCACAGGCATTTTCCGCGTGCCCTTCAGGCTGTTCCCCCTTTCTATGTTCTACTTATGTGAAATCATCCTTACGCCGTGGTTTTTAATTGGGGTTTCAATCAAATTGGTCAGTCGTTACTGGATCCCTCTGGTTTTCTCTTTGCTCCTTTCTCCCTCTCACACTGTTCGCCCTGTCAGCTGCTGCTTCTTTGCGCTACCGACAGTCTCAACTCCAAGGTAACATTCTTCACCTCGTGTTTTTACTTGCTCTGCGTTGCCCAGCCACCTCCGATGCCATCATCTTCCCGCCGAATAACTTAAGTCCAGGTATTAACGCTTCTCCCATTCTCGACCGTCACCACATGCCTGAACCACATTGGAAAGATTACTAGATAATTTCTCACCTGTTCTCTCTGATACTTTCTTTTATCTTCCTTATTTTGAGAACAGTTCTCCAAGGCCGCCATCAGTCCTACGCTTCCAAATTCTTTTCTATCTCCCTCCACTGGTCCACCTTGTTCAAATAACGTGAAGAAAATCCACCAAAATATCCCCAGGGTAATTCTATACCATTTGATCCAATTTCACCTGCTCCTTCAAATCAGTGAAATCTTTTTTCTAGGACACCGTTTTATTACTCTTGCTCTTCTTATATATATATATATATATATATATATATATATATATACATGTATACTTATGTATACACCCGCAGTGCACCCTGCGGTCCCTTGCTGGTCATTTCTCATGTTATCATCCCGCTAACCCCGATGATATGTGGCCAGTCCTTCAACATCTGTGCCTCACGGGTATCATGTTCAATCCTTTAAATCATTTTTTCCAACTGATCCACTCTATACCTCTTGTGTTGCTCGCTCTCTTTTTTACTTTGAGTTTCGTGCCCGTGTGCCGACCACTGATTGCAGAGTACCAATGCTTCATTGCGGTTTTATCCATAGCAGAGCGTCCTGCTTTCTTCTCCATCGTTTCCCGCTACCACAGTTTCTTATATCGACTTCTAGTCCCTCTCATTTATGTCTGTCGGCTTTCAGATGTGTTAATCTGGACCAGCGAGATTCTTCATTCGACCCTGATTTTTAAACACATCGGGCGTCCATTTGGATGTGTTTTTGGGTCCATTTAAACTCGCTCCTTTTTTGGTGCACGTACACTTATCGTACCTTTATACCCCTTTAATCTCCGTTCTGAGTCTACCCATTCTACTTTTCTCAAGCACATTTCCACATTTTCACTAATTTTGTCTGTTATTCAGATCGCTTGTGAGAACTCGATCATGCACGTAGCATGCTTCGGGCGCTCCCGAACTAAACCAGTATTACTTTTAGGCAGACATACGATGGCTCCGATAGGCCATTTCCCTGTTTTATCCCACGGTTTCCTCATATCCACATAGATGTTCATGGTCCTCTCAACCCCTGCAGAGGTTTACTTTACATTATTACTATGTTCCACCGTTTCACCCGTTTGTCAGCCGCTGTTTCTAATGCCAACGAAGAGACAGAAACCATAATAGCTGCTTCTATGTAACTTTATGTTTCATTGTACGGTTACCTTGCAGGGATAACTACTGATCGTGGCGCACGGTTTGAGTCACATTCGTTTGAAGAAGCATCGTGTATGTTCACCCGTCATCCTTATCTTGCGACAGCATATCATCTAGCAGCAAAGGTACCAGCCGATCACACCCTGTCCGTCACGTGGTTCACTGTACTTTTCGTGCACGCGGCAACCGCAAGCGCGACTTACATAGTTTCTCGGCAGGCTCCAGCTTGCGGACTCTTCACTCAGGCCCTTTGAGAATACACGCGTTTGGCACTCCAATGTGTTTTCTTGTTGAGTTTCCCGACGAACGCGATTGTGGAAGCTGAGAGAGCGTTCCCTCCGGTAATTGGTGAGCCCATTCCATTTACAATTTTTGAATAATCTCACCGAAGTGATCCAGCCAGGTCACGTATACGGCACTTTGTCCTCCCTTTCTTCAGCCATGTATTCGGTCTAGCTAAAGTTAGATTTTTTATCGACTTTTTGTGTGCTCATCGTTGACTTTCAGCAACTTACACTTTTTTGGGTGGCACAAAGGTTTCACCGTTTGTTTTGGATCATCTTTATTGTGTCTGACAGTTCCTATTCCCACTGACTCCGAGGTTTGGTGTGTCGGACTTTGACCACAAATTTTCGGAGCTCCAGGCTAGTTCACTTTCACAGAGCACTTATTTCACAAAGAAAAGAGTCTAAGCCCGAGTATGAAACGGAGTGCCGTGCAACGCGCATGAAAATGCCTGATTTTACACTGAAAGATCCGTAGGTGTTCATTGCCATCCTCCAGTCTCGTTTCCAGTGGGCTGGCATATCCAGTCAGCAGTCCAATATTAATAAAATGCTCTCAGAGACCGCAGCATCTATGATCCCGCAAATCCGGGGCACCATTTTGAACCCACCGGATCTCATTTCTTATGGCTTACTCCAAGAAGCCGTTAACAAGCGCGTGGCAGCTTCGGGAGAGGAAAGTATCCAAAACTTTCTCTCCGGAATCCAGTTGGGAGTTATGACCTCATGGCAGCTACTGCGGAAAACGCTCTCATTGGCATGTACGGTGTTCATGGACGATGCCGTTCTGTGTCATCCACGGGTGAAGCTATTCCCACCGGATTCTCGTAGCAAAGTTGCCTTTCCAATACAAGGTCAGACCCCGGATAAGTGTGCACAGGCTGCAGAGGAAGTCCTGGAGGAGGCACGAGCTTCCTTCCACAACCCCACGTATTCACCTCTAATCATCCCGGATGAGGCCTATTATATTGTTACAGAAGGGCCCCGGCCTACCCTCGACCGAGCGGGTTGGCCCCCAAAAGGTTCCGTGTAGCCCGCCCCAAGTTCCAACATATGCTCAACTTGCGAACTACCCGGCCATCCATCAGTCCATGGGCGTCACCTCTATGCATGGTTCCGAAGAAGTGGCCGGAAAACTAGAGGCCGTGCATGGACTAACGCTCACTCAACCGAGTGTCTACGCCCGTACCGATATCCCATTCCGCTCACCAAGGACCTCACAGCTGGCTTGGTAGGTAGGATAATTTTCAGTTCAGTAGATTTTTGCGGTCATAAAACCAGATACCAATAGATGGTGCCATATCCCCAGAACAGCGGTAGAGGCTCCTTTCGGTCTTTTTTGGTTTTTACGAATGTCGTCTGGACTTAACAACGCCTCGCATACTTTCCACCTTTCCATTGGTGTGGAACGTTGTGGTTTGGATTCCGCGTCCGCTTATCTAGACGAAATTCTGAGTGCCAGCTTTTCTAAGACAGAGCATCTAGCACATTTACGCAAGCATTGCGACCGCCCATCTAAACACTGGGCCACGGTCGTCGTGAATAAGTGTGTAATAGGCATCGACTCCATCGAACTCCTAGGCCACGAGGTTAATTGCACGGGGATCACACCACTGAAGAACAATGTGCAGACAATGATGAACTGAGCAGAACCTGCGTAATTCCGGGTTGGTCATCTATTTTCACCCCAACCCACAATGCGCTCATCTAATGTAGCCGCTCACAGACCTGTTAAAGGGCAACGCAAAGGAGCGGATTTGCGCAGAAGCCGCTCGAGATGCATTTGCTTCACTGAAGAAGACTATCGGCAGCCTAGTCTCTCTATCACACCTTAAACGAACTTCCCCAGCTGCTTTAGCCACTTACTCGTCAGCAAAAACCGTATGCGCGAAGCTGCCACAATAATGCGCCGAAGCTTGCCGACCCGTTGCTTCCTGCCCCAAAAACCTACAGCCGGCCGAATCCAAGTATAGCAACTTTGGCCACGAAATTCGCGCTATATACTAGAGCATCCGTCACATAAAACACGTCTTAGAGGGACACAAATTCCCGGCCTACTCCGACCATGAAGCAATCACCCAAGCATTGCCCGCCACCAAGAAAAGATACTCTCCCAGAGAATCTAGACATCCGGAATAAATAACTAGGTACACGAGTGAGGTACGTCATGTCTCAGGTTTTGATAATCCTATTGCAGACAAGCTATCTCACATTTACGATTTAGACCTCAGAACCCCCGGCTTGATCAACCTCGAAGCTATCGCATCGGCTCAAGCAGAGGATCATGACGTAGAACAGCTACGCAGCACCTGATGGCTGCGGTGGCGGTCGGTTCCCGTTCCTCCAGCCGGGGGTTACCTGCTGTGTGCCAAGTCTAAAGGCCACCCAAGGTCAGTAGAACCTTCAGCTTTAAGGCGTCAGGTTTTCGAAACCTTATACGGTTTGTCTCACCCGGATATATAAACCTCTACCAAACTCGTCAGTGACCGTTATGTATGGCCCAACATTAACCGTGATGTCAGTGCATGGGCCCGCACCTGCCTCCAGTATCAGCAAATGAAAGTACGTAGACACACAAAAGGCCCACTGTCAAAATTTCCAGCTGTCGACTCACTCCCCAACAGGTGCACGTCGACCCTTAGGGCCGTTGCCTCCGTCAAAGCGTAGCATACATCCTTTCACTTGTGTGGGTCGTTTCACCAGATGGCCGTTATCTGTACTTTTGCACAATGCAGCCGGCGAGACTGCCTCTCAAGCTTCCTCAGAACACTGGGCGGCAGAGATTGTTTGTCCAGTCGTGGTTACCGCAGACCGCGGCTCGCTCTCCGGAAGGAGCCTTTAGTAGTCTTCTACAACTTTGAGGCAGCCGCAGCATTCATGACACCGCTTCAACCCGTCAGCAAACGGAAAGGTGGAACGTTTTTATCGGCGGTTCAAGGCAGCTCTGGCAGTTCAAAAAATTCAGACTGGTGGAAATCACTACCGCTAGTACTTTTGGGTCTTCGCAACACCCTTAAGGCTGACCTAGAAACCACATCAGCCGAACTGACGTTCAGTCACGCACTTCCACTTCCTGGCGACATGGCAGCTCCAAAGTCTGTCGTCACTTATGACTACGGTGACTGTTCCGCCAGGTTAAGAAATCAGACGCATACTTCACACCTTCCCGCGGCTCGCGAATGGAACTCGACGGCTCACGCGCACCCACATCTCCAAGACGGAGTTTCCCCCAGGACAAGGGCATGCCCTTCTCTACAATCTGCCTACTACTCTCCTTAACAGAGTGCTGCGCCGCTCAGAGAAAACATTCGTCATCGACCACAACGGCAGAAAGGAAACGGTCAACAAGAACTAATTTACACCGGCTTTCTGGCCAAATCTCTTCTGTTTGATGTCGACCCATCCAGTTCTCTTGCGTCATCCCCCGAGTCCCCGGCGTCCCACAAGTCGGCCGTACCAACTCCGATGACCCAGTTGCCTGGCCGTCCTGAAGCTTCCCCAAATGCAAAGCCATCTCCATTTACTTCCAACGGCGGGAGGAGGATCCAGAAACCCTTTCGTTTTGCACATACCGTGCCTGGATCCCATGAGTAAAGAAAACAAATAAAAGAGTAAAAATAAACAATTTTTACCCACTTTTGTGGCTGATCCGAGGTCTCGTTTTCCACATTGAGGCCATTTACCATTTTCCTTTTCGTTGCTCAACAACGCTGCTGATGTTCTGCCCACTCATCACCCCCGGGCAATATCGTTAAGAGCCCGCAGTTTTCGACGGGTCCCCACCGTCTTCCATAATACTCGTTGGCAAACCACAGAATACCGACTGCAATCCGGTAAGATTTCAGCATCCGTCATCCACTGCGCTCGCGTCAGAGACCCGTTAGCAGGATACGTGCACTATCGAAAATCCGACCACAACACCCGTTCGCCAAACCGAACTCTTACTTGGTCATTCACCAAAGCGAGCGGAGAGAAAACTCCACTGACACCTGCACTGTGAGCACAGGACAACCTTACTTCCCGCGTTGAACCTACGAGGTTTTTCGGGTTGGGTGGCCAGCTACGGCGGCTCTTCTCAGTGTCATTCCTCGGCTTCTAACCGCCACATTCTACAGCATTTACCCTTCTGCCCTCGCTTTTGAATTTTTCCCTATTTTTCTCCTTGGGGTACCTATGTTTTTAATTCATTTTTAAATCAAATGAAATGGTTTCATTCAGTTGGTAGTTTTTATTTCTCAAGAAATTCAATCATTTCGGCATAACGTTACGCGTTTCTTTCGTTGGCAGGTTTGTTCTGCTAGTCAGGTGGCCCGGTGTCATCCACTAGCAATATCACGGGATCCGAGGATTTTGGACCTACGGTCCAAGTTTAGGAATGGTTTTAATGTCACAAAGAAAATATAGCATTTACTCACTTCACCGGATTCCTCAGTTACAACACACTCGTTCGCTCACCAGACTCCTAAATCAAAGTCCTTCTTGCGGGTTGTTCTCTTGAAGGAGGCATCTATAGTGGTCAGCAGATCAAGTTCTGTCTGTCACGTGGTTGACCGTACGTTTTCCGCACGCGGCAACGGGAGTTCAACTTCCGACACAGTTCCTCGGCACACGCCCGAGTGCGGACTCTGTAGTCAGACCCGGTGAGAAAACACGCGGTTGGCGCTCCAAGGTGTTTTCTTGTTGGGTTTCCCGACGAACGCGATCGTGGAAGCTAAGAGAGTGTGCCGTCTAATGGCAGCTAGCGGCGTGGTTTGGTTTGTTCTCGACAGCTGGAAGCTTTGCTAAACGCTTCTGGCTGCTCTCATTGGGTGCTGGCACTTCCGATCTTTCTTTTAGGTTTGCTTTCGTTCTATAGACCTGATAATAACGCTTCAGCGGCGGCATTGGCTCTTGGTTAAAGTTTTCGACTGCCCATGGTTTTTTCATATACTGGAGAGTTAGCTGTACACGTGCGCCGTTTACAAATGCATCCTTCGCGACCCACATTAAACCTGAACTGCCCATCTGCGCCTACTTTTTATACCCGTAAGCAGAGTTGGAACACCTCTATAGCGAACTTATGAAAGTCCATATAAGGTGCTCCAGCAAGACCATCGAGTTTAACTCCTTGACCAAGGGGGTAACAGTGAAACTGTATCGGTCGACGGTCTTAAGGCTGCGTGCCCTGACGGTAGTCAAGACAGTGAGACGCAGCTCAATTACACTGCTCCAGTGGTGCCTTCGTCCACCACAGAGGCAAATCTCGTACCTTAACCGGAGCAACCCAAAACCGTGAATCCAAAGCAAACGACGCGAATTGGCCGCCAAATACATCGGCTAAGGAGTCTCGTGGATGGTATTCATTTCGTAATCCCACTTTACGTTGTTTTAACTGTTTGACGTTTTAAAAAATAACTTTGAATACTGGAAACTATTTGAAACATTTTTATATTCGCTTATTGTACCGACCAACCGGAGTAAGTTCGTTTCGTTTCGGTCTCACTCATCATTGTTTGCCCAGGTATTTCATTTCCCCCTTTCATGGCATGTACCAGCACCGTGAATCGAGAAACCCCCGGAGAGAGGTGTTGGATTATTTTGCAAGATATAAATATGTATATTTTTCTGCTACCCATAGGTAAAGGATTCGCAGGTGGCCACTAAGCCCGTGCGCATTTTATTAGCTCTCCACCAGCGGTACGAGAGGATTGTGACGTCGTAACATGGTTCCCTTACGACCGATTACACTTGCAGCTTGTGATACTAATGAAAACCTGCGCGTGGTTTGCCCTCAATTCTGTCAAAGAGTCACTTCGGCAGCTCCGTTCTTGGGGGGAGTTGTTGAAACCACCTGGTGGTGGCTGGGATTCATTGTGTAAATTCACGACCAAAATCACCTCGGACATACATAGCCAATTAAATTTTAGCTCCGGGCAGTTTGTATGTTGTGCAGTGCCACAGGGCTGTGCATTGTTTGTCTGAATGCAGCAAAGCAAATTATTTTCCGTCAATCAAGAAACACATTTTTGACTGCTCTCTTTTTGGACGGTTGAACGTTTAGCTCCCTTAGCTAGTATCGCTTCCGGAGTCGTTCCAAAAAGCGAAAGTGAAAGACTTTGTTCCAATACAAAAATTCCTTCATCTATTCCGTGACTTTCGCCGCCTTATGATACGCGTCGAAATGTTTGGCTTGTTTCCCGTTACGTAATTCATTCCTGGGATCTAGTTTGTACCTGGTATCCGGAGTACTGAAAGCCTACCGTGGCAGAAAGACGACGGTGTTAGCGAGTCGTCTGCAAACGGCTTCATTGTGTACTGCAGAGCGGCGTCAGTGAGAGTGAGAAATCCGTAATCTTTTCTAGCGTATGGGACAGACTGTGCGACGGGCGCACAAACTGAAAAGCACATCATGAGGCAAACACAGGACTTAATACATCAAGCCGTCCAGGCTTCTTCTTAGGGCTCATTCGACACTCACTTTTCTGGCTTCGTGCTGGGAGTAATGACGTCTTTCTTAGATCCCAACTTGGCGGCGACTTATTTTCGTTTAAAGCTTACCAGCTTGATGAAAATACTTGTGGCAATAAGAGAATTCGTCCAAGCTCTTAGCCTTTACTCAGCTTTTTTTGCCCTCTGCTTTTCGCTGATGAGGACACTCCGCTGGGCGACCTGATGGTAATAACGACAAAAGCGGCTCATTTCGGGTAATCCCAAGGCGTACTGCAATGCATGATCAAGCTGTAGAGTGAAGGCAAAATCGGGATTTTAGGAAGAGTATACAAACATATGCACGTGATAAGATCTGGGAGAAAGGTTTAGAGCTAGTCATCAGGGTGGTGCCCGGCAAGTTTCACTTGAAGATAAAGTGGTTAAGCTGACCAGGTCCGAATGCATCTGGATGAGGGTGTTGAAAACACGCAAATCTTACGAAAGGATGACTGTACAACCAAGGAATCGTACACGACCGACGGATACCTCGTTCACAAGGGAAAAGAGATTTCCGAAGTAGACGTACACGAGCAACGGTGGTTTGCAATGTGTGAGTGGGGCTTAAATTAGAATCAGATAGTAAACAGGAATATAATGTCCGATGAAGCACAAGAAAAATTAGTCTTTGATCGCCGCTGTAACCCTCAGAAACCGGATATTCGCTGGGTAAACTACAAACGAAATTACCAACTCATCTGACAAGGAATCGCCGGAGTCATGGTGGAAGAATTGAGGGTCAAGAAGCAAGTAAACTTTGAGCAAGTTGTTCACTTTCAGGTAGGTGGAATACGATTCATCAGCAACGAAATGGCAGCTGAAGAAAAGATCGGTGCTGGATATGTAGCTTCGACAGTAGCAAAGATAAAAAGCTTGCGAAAGGGATGATAAAGTAAATAGCTGATAAATCACTATTTATGGATGTTTCTTAATAAAAAGGAATACAGGATGGTGACAAATTAGAATTTTGCGGTACAAGTGGATTTCAGATTTGCATATATGGGAAGGGCTTTATGCTTTGGGAGGTGAGTATATACCTTTTCAATGGCCCTACTTGGGCTGACAGCGAAATTGATGAAGGGGGAAACACTCATCAAGACAATGACTGTTGGGGCCTCGGGAGACAGAATGTAACCCGCAAAACTACTAGACTCGAGGCGCCAATTCAGGATCAATCTGTCACCCCTACCTTAACTTTAAATTGATGTTTAAGCAGGTTCACTTGCCTCCCGGGTTCGAAGTGCCCTAAGAGTCCCACGGTGGGAAAACGACGATCCATAACAGCAGCTGTGTGAGTTCCCAATGACAGCTCATTCCCACAGAGAAACATCTTTTCGCGCGAGCTTTGCTTTGAAACCAACGGCCAAATAGAATACAAACTTTAAAACCTTAGCAATCAACTCGGCGTCAGAGAACTTTTATGCGGACGACTGGTTTATCTCCTTCTTATCCGTTGAGATGACGAAGAACCCCGTGAGTAAAATTGGAGAGGTAGTGGAAAGTGAAGAATTCTATTTAAAAGAATTGGTATCAAAAGTAGAGGAAGCATTGTAGACAATACCTGGACATGAGGCTAATGAGCCTACCGCGGATATCAGTTGAAAACCAACTCCAGCATTAAAGGTCTCTTGGTATGGATTCAGACACGCAACAGGATACGCTCTGTTCTTGCTGGAACATGGTTGACCATACACATTCGAGAAGAGGAACCTCATCCATCATCTCTGTTCTGTACAGTCCGCTAGGCATGGCAAGCTCTACCATGCTGATAGAAAAGGTGTTGCTTCAATATCTGTGCCAGAGAGGCTTTGGTTAAGATGATGAGGTCTGGGACAAACAAATGAGTTCGTGGCTGAGCTTGACAAATGAGTTCCCCGGCCTTAAGATTCATAGATGCGTTAGGGTTAAAAGGCTGGTTCGATCGGGTGCTGTAGCCCATTTTGCTTTTCTGTGCTTCTGGCAAGAGTAGGCTGTACCATTTAAGCTGAGGAATATCGGAAGCGACGCTGCCTTGGGCTGAGGGATACACATTTGCACTACTGCAAATCCTGACCCCCCAAGGGAAGTTGGAGGGTGCAAATCGTGGGCAAGGAGGGGAGCCAGGATTCAATTCTGATTCACACATGTCGAATAGGGAAATCCGTGGTGGATTTGGCTGGCGGCGTAGTCAACAAAGCAACCAAACTGGATGCTCCACTTGAGGATCCAACTGACCCCACTACCAACATCCCAAATTTATTTTTCCCATTACCGTTTCGCGCCACACCTGCTCCTTCGCTGAACTGCACATCGGACACTGACTCTAAATGTCAGCTGACTGGGGAGTGCATTGGTTTTGTTCCATGACCACTGACCCTCACTTTCCAAGGACGTCTCGTCAATTTGACCGCGCAAAACAAGAGCTATTATGAACTTACTTGCTTTTGGCCGACTGTGGATCACGGAGCCGTTACCATTTAGGTTTGTACAGATTGCGTCACATTTATGAGTGTTTTGTGAAGAACGTTATTGAAGCCCGCAAAAGGGGGCTGGAAATCTTTTTGGATTGGGGCATGAGTATCTCGACGACTTCTAGAAAACCGTTGCGCAGATATTTCGCTATGAGATACATTGTTTGAGGGTTGCAGTACAGAAAATGTGTCAGCTTCCGAACATATCTTTAGATGTGATAAAATTGGTGGGTTTCATCTTGGGGAATGATTGTGTTTACCGATGAGTCCAGTGAGTGGTTTTGCGGAAAATGTAGGAAAATTGGACCATGGACGATGTGTTAGGAGTAGTAATGGGTTGTTGAACATGCAGTAGTCATACCCTGAGCAAAGTAAATTTTGCCGGGCACAGAAAGCGGTAGGATACTATGGCGACCTAGGAAGAGAGCACGATGGGAAACCGATGGAAGCTGAAGGAGATGGCTGAGTATTTGTAGCATTACAACCTTATAAACTGCCTTTTTTAATCCTCATCCAAAGCTAGTGAGTGAGGCTGACGATACTCTGGAAGCCTAAAAAGAAAGCCTTATTGGTGGCAGAAGGTGTGATCCTCCGATCCGGCTGCACTCGCATATCGCTGCAGACTTCCTGCACCCTCGATGTGAGCCGGCCAAGGAGGTGAATTTGATCACACCATACGCCGGTGGAAATTGTTTGAGTGATATATCCGAGGCCATAAATCAGTAGGGACAGAGTAGCCCAGGAACTTACGGCCAGTTTGCAAGGAATCTTGTAGAACAAAGCCCAGGGAAAACAACGGAATGACGGACAAGTATTGAACTTCCGGCCGGAGGTATACTCCAGATATTTGACTGTACAGTCTCAGGATCCTCATAAGTTGTCGAAGGTAAGATGATCGCCAGTGGGCGTCTGGAGAAACGAAAATGGAGAAAACCAGCCCGAGGTGCTTGCAAATGAGAATCAACGGTCAGCAGTTAAAAGAATCATCTGGTTAGTTGGACATGGGAACTTCTCTATAACGAGTGTGGGCTACAAGCCATTGGGGGTGGAGAGGAATGCGGAAACATTGACGAAGGAAGCGAAAGTGAGCAAAGACGAATTGGGAAACAAATTGTGGCCGCCAGAATAGGAGTCTGAGACAAAACTTTAGGGCGTTGTGATGAAAGATGGAGCCATCTTGGACCGGATAAAACGAATTTACTTTTGTGAAAATGGTGGAGATGCTCTGGAGCAAGTGAATTAAGAAGTTCTCAAGAGCAACGCAGAACAGGTGGTCACTATAAGGGGCACTACTTTGCTGAAGGTGGAAAGCACACATGGGGTAGGCTTAGCCAGCGGTGCGGCGGATGCGACCCGTCTCTCGCCTTACTTACATAGTCAAAAAATTGGGAGGCACTAGTGGCCGTTTTACAGGTTGGCACCTGTACGGGGTCGTTGCAGTACATTGGTGACATCGAGAAGTTTTGTAAGAACAAATTTGAATCGGTCCAGTTCCTGGTAGGCCCAAAATATATCTTTGGGCTGTCCGTTCCATACTCGAGGATAGAATATGACAGAGAACATTACTCTCGGTTTTGGCCAGCAGTGTGGAACTTCGGTGGTATGATTCCTGTTATGTAGGGAATACTGGAGGCCCATTTCACTGACCAGCTGCTTTATGGGAGTGAATGATCCATCTGAGGCGATGGGCTTTGGAGGAATGTAGCTTTTGTATGCGAGTTTGGCTGTTTTGTTCTGTCCCACTGACTCCAATGAGAACTCTATTCCTCCCACGAATCGTCGCATTTTATAGGCACAAAGTACATCTTTTTTATAGGAGGAAAGAATCACTGACACCACTTGTATCAAAGCGTACAAACTGGTTCATACTGGTCTCAAGTAGCCTGTCTTCTGATTAGTTGGTTGGCCACACGACCAGCTGCCACTTGACGGGAATCCGTTTGTTTCTCATAGATCCGCTGACGTGTTACCTGCCCATCCGCTGGCACAAGCACCGGCCTGGATTCCTGAAAGGCTTTGACATGCCGAGTGCTGAGGGAACATAGCTGGTTATCAACAGTGAGTCAGCACGTGTCCCCACGACGGCACCGTGAGTAGCTGTAAAACGCATTTTGCAGGTATTGCTCCATAGGCTAGAGGGCTCAGGTGGCCCGCAGTTTTGGTGAGAGTAGAAGTTAGTGTACGGGGTTCAAAAGGATGGACAATAATAATATCGTCAGCCGATAGAAAAGCGGTGAACGGTATATTGGTCTGAACGCATCATTTACGTAAAATTAATATAGCAACAGACCCGTAGTACTATCTTGTGTAGGACAGCCTGTGCCCGGTTCGGTTGGTGAGCGGTGACCTTCAATGCTTACTGCCTGCGGACCAATGCTGAGACATGACGGCAACCAAGGTAGGAGTGTCCTAGTAAGACCATAAGATTGGACCTCAGTTAGCAGCTGAGCATAGGGCAAGTGGTAAAACGCTTTTGTCATGTCAAGAAAGACAAGGATAAATACCTCTTCACAGTGATTCAATAACGGAAATGGAGTTGGCTGGTGGAATTTGACTCAGACTTCTAGATATGTGGATGGACGTAGCGCACAGCACACTTTTCATGCAGATAAGTACTACTTTCACGGAATACGCTGTGTTTGCCTGTTTGGCTTAGACTGAGATCCCCATTCCGACTTCCCGGTGGTGTGTTAGCCCTAAACAGCTTGCTGGCCTCAAGCACAGGCTTGCCAAGACGACTATGTGCTATTCCAGCATGATAGTCTATAAACTGTCTCAAGTCCTCAAAGGCAGTTTCTCGCCGAATTCACTGATCCTCCAGTCTTCACCGGGCCACCTACCCCATCTACTCCTCTTAAAGTTCATATTCCGCTTTTACTTGTACCTCTTGATCGTGCACTGCAACATGCTTCGAGACAACCCAATATAAACCACAGTTAGTATTAGGCCTGTGGAATCTAAAACGGCTTATCTCCATCGGCAACATTCGAACGGATCACTGAGTCGAAGATTAGTGATTAAAATACCTGAAGGTGGAACCTTTACAAAACCTGTTTAGAGGTCACAAATGCATTTCTTCGTAATTTACTTGGATATATGCAGCACAAAAGAGTGTACAGGTTTTAGTGGTCGCATGAGTGAATGCCCAGTGAGTATGAATTTAATTCAAGTCAGTTTAATTTGATTGTATATTTCTTGACCGTGGCCAATACACATGCACAAGGCAAGGTCAGAGAATACGGCAGTACATGTCAATGTGAGGTATTCACAAGTTATAAACAAATCACACAGCCACCAAAGTACGCCAGTGAAGTCATTTAGTGTTTGAGTGAACTAAGGTGTTAATGGTTGAAGCGGGAATCGCAAATCGGTTTCGATATTGGTGAGGGTGGATGGATAGGTGGACAAACGTGGGATTGCTGATATAAGCGATAATTTGACAGTCACTAACGAGTACCCGGGCGAAAAAGATGCCAAAGAACAAGACTCAAAGTAAAGTAGGCATGGGGCTATCAACGTGCAGTCAGAGATACCAGCGAAATATACAACAGTGATCCAGCATTAGGTAGCTAATTGTGGAGGAAGCATGTGAAATAAATGCAAGTGAGTCAGGTGATAATAAAACGGACCTTTTATGCAGGTGATTTCAGTGTCATACGGAAATTCGCACGAAGGCAAAAAGCTTCACAAGGGTTTCAGTGGACTTTTGAAGAGCATGAGTGGTGTATGGACGCCTAACGGACTTTCGAAGAAGAGCCGTAAAATAAATGGATTAGTGGAGACAAACTGTACAGGTGCGGCTAGGCAGTAGTTGGGAAAGCGTAAAGAAAAGCAGAAAAAATGTTTTTGTTTAAGTGATAAAAAATTATTAGCCAAATTCTGGTTGGCTGCAGATTTCAGGTATTCTGTTTCATAAAGACCTTGGTTGCAGGTGATGGCAGGTAGAATGTTGAGGGTAGCAAGTGAAAAGGGGCTGGTTAGACGAAATGGACAGCGACGAGCGCTGGGTTCCAGTCATTGGTTTCGTACTGCAACGCGGAAAGAATTGAACTGTTGGAATGGATTATTTGGAATAGACGTTGAGCGGATGTGGGTTGATGGTTGGTGTCAGGAATCACCTCTGCGATCCGGTGAGACTTATATGAGGGTTTGTTACTCCGTGTACGGTGCCCCGTATAACGTTAACAGGTGAGAGTGTAGGTTTAAACCATTGATCAAATCGTCTAGTCCTTACGGCAATCCGGGATTAACGTCGAGTTGGCCGATGGCTACCCAAGTAACCAATGCGATCTGAAAGAGATCGGGAGTGTGGCAGTCTGGGGAGTGTTCCAGGTGTGGGTTATGTTTACTGTTTTAATGGAAACCAGAAAATGAACATTTTGTTGTTTGAACAATTAGTTATCATTCGGCTAGTGGGCCGGTCTATTAGGGATCCCTAGACGGAGACTGGTAGCTTTCTATGGTAGTTGGGTGATAGTAGAGATTTAGGGAGATATCAGGTAGGTAGTGGATGGGGAGAGGGTGTCTATTTGGGAACCATGAATAAAATAATGGTAGAGAGTATGATCTGGAAGAAGAATGGGAAAATGGGAGGATAACAGTCTGGTCGGTTCATCAGCTGTGGTCTAGGACGGCAGGCAGTAAAAAGGAAAGAAAACACTGGGTGGTAATGTGAGGATTTTTCCTGTGAGAGCAAACGTGCTGGCATTCTGCGGGGTCATGAGAAATCAGAGGTATACGGATTCCGGTTGGAATGGGGTTTTAACTTACCATGAGCATATGCGTAGAGAAGTGAGGCCTAGTTACTAAGGAATGGCAGACTGTGTGGCAAGACTCCAGTATACGAGGAAGGCGCAAGAAAAGCAGGATGGGGCGGTTGTGTTCTAGCCTGAGCAGAGGAAGTAAGTGAAGGAGAGCACCTATCACTGGAAGACGGGACGGTTTTTTAATATATGTGTGCAAATTATGTTGTAAATTGGCGCGATCTAGTGAGAAGGGGGAGAAAAGTGAGTGGAGCTTGCCCAAGGTATATATATATGTATACGTGGTTGCGATCATGAGACGGGTCCTGAGAAAGCGGTTTGACGCAAAAGACTGTTGCAAGAGAAATGAGATAGAAAAAGGCAGTCTGGTTATAGCCCAGCTGAGGATCGCCGGTTAACTGAAGGAAGAACAAAAGTAAAACACGGTCTCATCGATGCAGCGAATCCCCGAGACAGATTGAGGCCATGAAAGGTAAGACAAATAAAGGAAACGCATAAGTGTGGCTAAAGCTTTCGATGGGAAGGTTAGTATTTTGCCCAGAGTAGTCATTCAGCAGAAGAAAAGACTAAGTTCTGCATGAGACAAGGGAAGAAACTTAGCTGAGGGGTAGGGTGGGAGCAGAATTGGTGACGTCATAACTGGGTGTTGTGTTCAGTTAGTGAGCCACTCTAAATGAGATAAATGAGACTGGATTTTCCAGTTCGAAATCGCAGAGGTGGTGATGGAAGTTTATGTGGTGGAACCCGGTGCGGAAATGAGGCTAAAAGATATCGAGGAGCATGGTGTTACCCAAAATGTTTGCGTAATAATTACAGGACAGTAATGAGCATATATATACGTGTGTATATATTCATTTCATATATACAAATATATACAGCCTACCAGGGGTTGATTACTGATGCAGTTTTTATAGCGTTGTTGAGATTGGTTTCAGGGCCGCAGAAGTGATATAACTAGATAAAGGTAATAAATCGTGGAGTGGATGAGGCATATTGACAATCTGTGTGGAATTTTAAGGTGGTCCCTATAGATAAGAACGCATCTTGAAGGATTTATTTCAAAGTTAAGTCGGCAGGATCCTATAAATTGGTATGGAAAAACAATTAGTGGACTCAGGCATGCTTTACATATCTCGACGGTGAAGTCTAGGAGAAGCGTTTGAAAAAAGCGGTCAGAATTTCAAAAGCGGTGAGGTTATTTAGGAAGGTAAGGTTGAGCAAGAAAACAGAGGAATGGCTTAAAAGTCGAGGACTTTCTCGTAAGCTTGACTTTCGGTTATGTGAACGTTGAATAAGTGCAAAAGAGTTGGGACAGAAAAGAATTTATCATTGGCATGCACGAATGCACACTTTGACTGAGAAGAGCTGATGTAAAAATGAAGTTTATTTCAGATTCTAGAACACGTGAAGAGAAAGAACTTAGCGCGAAGAATAGTCCTTGCAGAGGGTGTGGTAATAGTATACTCTCTATTACGGGGTAAATATCCAGTATCCGGGGAGAAGCACAACTGGTTGAAGGAACAGGATTGCTTAGTCAATAACTTATACAGAAATACCAAGTTTAGCTTGATGCGACGAAGCCAAAATGGTTTGATTTTGAGGGATAAGCATCGCTTCCTTTTGGTTCAAGTTGGACGACCAACCGGTAAGCCGCTTTGTGAATCGTCTTTGAATACACTCGATAATCATCCTGTCGGATTTTCTCATACTAGTAAAGATTAGGGGACAATATTCGGAAAGGGGCCTGGCATGTACTTTGTAGATGTAAAGAATGCTCTCCGCAAACTGAAAGGATCTGAAAAGAAAACCAAGACACCTTTTGGCTTTCGTCGTTTGGAAGACAGCATGTTCCGAGAAGTTTGAAGAGCAAGAATAACTTGAGCCAAGGTCTCTCTCTAGGGGCTGGCTGTCGATGGGTGAACCGCCGATGCATAAAGAACCAGGAGAAACTTGGCATTTGTAAGTAAGAAAAATACATTTGCCGGTGAAGAATTTCATCGCCCAGGTTGAGCACTATTCATCGAGAGTGGCTAAATCAGCAGGGATTTTAGGGATAGTAGTACTGAGGTTGCCAGGCGAAAAAGTGAAGACTATCTTAATGTCGTCCGCGAACAAAAACGGTGTGCCTCTAAGTATTGTCGGAATCATATAATTTATATATAGGAGGAAAAGAGGAGGGTCTGAAGCACTGCCATGAATAACACCGCTAGTAACAGGCCAAGGGTTAGAGGTGTGCCCGTTAGTAAAGGCTACCTATAAACGATGAGAAAAGTAAGATGAGAACCAAGAAGTTAGCGGATCGATAATGCCAAATGACCTCAGCTTAGTTAAAAGGTGGGGGTGAGGTACACGATCAAATGTCTTAGGTAAGTCAAGGTTTCTCACTTTCTGCAAAGTTGGTGACGAGATTCAGAAAATCATACTGACAAGTCATGCAGGACCGTGAACGGAGGAATCCCTGTTGGTTGTGAGTAATAAGACTGAGGCTAAATAGATAGTTATTAATGTGATCTTTAACTATTTTTTTCATTATTCCGGATAAGACGGGGGTATGGTTTATTGAGCGATAATTGGATACCTCATTTAAAGGTCCCTTTTTATAAATAAGAACGATTACCGAGTCCTTCTAATTGGCAGGTGCCGTGCCACTATTCAGTGAAAGAGTGAAAAGGTTAAGAAACAGCAGGGAAAGATCCGGTCCACCATTGACAAGTGCAACTGGTGGTAAGCCATCGGGGCATAACCGAGGGGGGGGGGTTTGCTGTTGGATAGTAGCTTAGGAATACTCCTGGCATCGAAACGTATGGTAGAAAAGAAAGAGTCGGTAAGTGGTGGAGATTGGGAGGGGCAATGACAGTAGCTGGAGCCATGGCTGAAGCAATGAATGCATTGAAGGCTTCGGTTACACAAGGTGGGGAGGTGATAGATGAGTTATTATCCAGAATGAGAAGTTGGGAGTCGGCCTTAACATCAGCTTTTCTAGACTTATGCAAAGTAAAAACAAGTTGCGACTTGTTGGGATGACTCAATGGCTTACCTTCTTGGTCACGAAGTCGCGTATTATCATGTCACTGAATGAGTGCAGAGAGGCGGTTTAGACGAATAAAAATTGAAAAGTCGTTGGAATCATGTAGCTTTTTGGGAAGTTTATGATACTTCTTATGGAGTGGCGAGACAGGCCACCTCTTTTTAGGTACAGCCGGGGAAATATTAAACAATTTTTTCAGACAGTGGGAAAAGAAGGAGTAGAAAATATCCGCAGCATGCTGAGGGTCATGTATGAGGAAATAATCACCCCAGTCTTTCTGGCAAACAAGCCTGACTAGCAAGGCCCAGTTTCTGCATGGGAATGTATTGATGGAGGGGTGTGCGGAACTAGGTGAGCCACTGAGGGGCAGATGGCAGATAACCATTTCGTGGTCACTGCTGGGGAAATTTTGTCTTGCGGATACGTCGATGAGAGGCATGTTATGAGTAAATACCAGATCTAATATGTTCCCATTTCTGGTACATTCGACAACATATTGTGTCCAGCCACCAAGATAGATGCTAGCGGCCAGGTCCATAAGATTGACAGGAGCCGAGGGAGTAGGCCAACAAATGTGAGGGAGATTAAAGTGACCCGCTATAAGCTTGTTTTCCGAAGGAAGGAAAGAGAGGTATTCGAAAGACCTAATGAGAAGTGGAAACAAGGAGCTGGGGGAAATTGGTGAGCGATACACGCAGCCAATGTGAAGAACAGCGCTTTGGAGGTTGATAGTGAACCAGAGAGAATCGAGAATAGAATCGAATGCAGTATGTAAAAGAGGGGTCGTGGTGTAGATTTCCTTGACGTAGGCTAAGCACCCACCACCACGCCGGTTCGGTCTGTCTGTCCTTAGAAGACAGTGTAGTGACCTCGATCGTTTTGAGAAAATGACTGTTTTCTAGATACCATTTTGGATCTATTTTCTCCACGATCTTTTCTGACGTTTGACATTGACCTTATGGTGTTGTCCGGTTGCGTACGTCTTAATGGACTGACTTTTCCGAGGTTTCCGTCGACCTCAATTTGAATCACTTTCACTTTCGGTCGTTCACCGATTGTACGCGCTCGCGGTTCGCCTTCTGCACAGCCGTTGGGTTTCGTTTTCCGTTCGGTGTATCTCTCGTATCTGTACTGTTTCGGTGCCACGATATATAGAATACACCTTGCATCTGTAAACCGACTTGCGTCTTTTCTATTCATCCGATAGAGAGGGAAACGTTGGTATTCCGCTGCTAGACCCGATAGGAGACACGTTCACCAGCGCCCTCGAACGTCTTCTATGACTGTACCCTATCAAAGATACCTGATCATTGGAAGTGCTCTCAGACAGCCAGGATTCCGTTATCAAATAATGTCGTAAATATGTTTTTCAGGTGCGGGAGTATGTCAAGAGTAGAAAGCGAGTTGAATAAGGCTAAAGATATACCACTTGTGGGAGGTGGTATAGGCATATCAGAGGGGTAGTGTAGGTTGGGAGGGGGCAGGCTATCGCGATTGGAAGGAGCGGAGATCAGGGTCAAAAGGGAATACGCTGATGTTGAGGCTAGTGGAGTTTCAGATGAAGTGGCTTTCAGCCAAGCTGGAGTAAATGTCGCAGTGAGAGGGACTGCTGAGCGGTGTGGAACCTGGGCATCAACGGAGAGGGAAATGTCGGAGCGAATGGACAAAACCTGTGGGGTTTGATGGGTCAATATCAGACAGCGGTGATTAGGAGCAGTCGAGAAATACCGGCCAGTCGCAACTGAGTATTGGCTGAAGAGGGAAGCAGAGGCTGAGTAAAAAATCCTGCCACGAAAAAATAATGACAAAACTACCTAGAATAGTCGAGACATAGCACACTTAGTACATAAGCGTTGAGAATGAAGACCCCAAGTACTCCCCTCAAGTGATGAAACCACTAACCATGAAAGAATACTGCAAGCCAAGATGGCACTACCTGATCACGAAAGCAGTCAGTAAAACAGAATAAGACCTGAATTTTACGACATTATACCTGACGACTTGATAAAAAACATACATATAAAAGTTGCTTTTCATGCTTCATGAAAATCTGTGCTGATCATTATGAGAAACGTTGGCAATGTGCGCCACCCCAAAGCTTCGTTGGGCAGTGCCCAGCAGGGCTGGGCAATGTGCCTTTTGAGACCCAACAGGCGATGAGGTGAGAGAGCGAGGCAATAGTTGGCGTCTTTTACTGGGTGGCAATACGAGGAAAGAAGCGGGAATGTCTAGACCAACAGTAACGGGGTCAGATTTTAAAGAGTTCATTACGGGAATAGATGAGGAGGCACTGGGCGGTTATGAAGAGGCAGGAGGCGCGTGTGAGGATAAAGCAGCGGAGACTTGAGAAGAGGTGATAGAGCGACCAGCCGTCTGTGTCGAAGGCTCAGGACCATCAGGCCTCTTTCTAGTGGGGAAAGTCGGGGGAGATCTAGTAATTTCCCTTTGAAGAGGGGTTTTATCTTATGCTATTTTTATGTCTTTATAGGAAGAATTAAAGACTATAATGGTACGCATTTTAAAGAATTCTTTGGCAGATAGATCATTTGCGTATCGCATAAGGATTGGACAGTTGAAGCGCTGAACGCGCTTACGCAGCCTTGTTAGTTACAAGGAAGTCGGGCCATACCACAAGCTTACAACAGTGTATGCTTGACATGCTCGATAAGTATTCTCTCTGAGACATTAAACACGACTGCATTACAAGAGTTCCTCACTCTTATGAGAACTTTGGACTCAACGGAGTCGACAAAGTAGCCAGTCGCTGTCAGGTTTTGTAAGGTAGAGTGTTCGAAGTGTTGAGTGATGCACAGCAGGGGGGCGAGTTTAGGTGCGGTACCTTCCAACTCCAGATGCTGAGACTTTATGTCTGAGATAATTCGGCCTTAACAGCTGTTTTATCCGCCGCCAAGCCTACAAAGTCACAGAGGTGAGCCAAACATTGTTTTGAGGCAACGGGAGTTTGAATAAGCCTATTTTCCCAAGTAACCGGAAAATGAGTAGACGGGGTAGTATTGGAAGTCTTCTTTGCTACACGTGGCATTTTGAAATATCAAAGAGACGCTATGAGTGAGGCGAAAAAGTACCGGCAAACTCGAGCCGGGTTAGAGTTCACTGCTGAGAAAAAAATACCTGAATTTCTATGGGTTAACGGAATGCCCTAAGGAACTATAAATTTTAGTGTTTCCTAAGATAGCTGAACGAAAACTATATCGATAACAGCACGCAAAACGACCTGGTGTAGCGCAGCTAGGAGGAAGGTAAGATGAACACATCGCCCAGTAGTGAGTGTAATGGGCCCCGCGGTCGAGATAAGTAAAGAGGTGAAGTAGGGATGGAGTAAAAACACGCAGTATTCCGGATAGTATTGAAGGTTGCAGGGGACAGTAAACTGAGAGAAAAGTGTTTGAAAATGCACCGACGAAAAGCTGGAAGATTACTGGCAGTGACGGATATACACTTGAAACAATAGTTCGAATGACTGGAAAATAGCAGAAATATAATACCGAAAAAGTTGCAAGGTTTCCTGTGAGGAAATGAATTGCGTAAATGAACAAGGTCAGATTCATCAATGAATTAGTACTTACTATTTATCAAGGGGTTGTGGAATACGCACTCCTAAAAGGGTGTACGTAAGTGCTCGAGTCTGGAAGTTTGGTGGAAAAGAGTGAAGAAAGTTGATAGATGAGTGAAATACGAGTTTGATGAAGGGTTCTTCTAACGTAAATTAGTGAACACAAGCTGACAGCAGGGGGAAGGATGAATTCATATAAGATCTGTAGCGTACTACTCTGTCTATATGGTAAACTAAATGAGTGTCAACAATATCTAAGACGACACTAGCAAACTAAGATGGGCGGAGGAGCGTGCGGTGATAAAGGGACCAAAAGGTATGTACATTAGGAATCAAAATGAAACAAAGGTGTGACCCAAACTCACAGTTGTTCAGTGTTCTTGTGATCAGGAAATGAGCGCCGAATAGCCAATATCCGCCAATGTATTCAGTTCAGTTCGGTCTGACAGCCATTTGTTGAACAGAACAGGATGGTATTGAGCGAAGTGCCAAGTGACGCCGTGGAAGCTTCTAAAATGTTTTGTTTCGAACAGTTAGTTCCGACCAATATAGTTCCAAGACACTCCAAATCAGAAGATGAGACCGTGCCAGAATGGAAGATTTATTTACAGACTTTTTTGTATTGCGCGGTGATGACGACCAAAAGGTGTGTGTTTTACATTGAAACGTCGGTACAACAATGGAGTGTCGCACTGAGGGACGTTGAAAATCAAAGAAAAAACGGAAAATTACAGATACCTACAGATCTTATAAGGTCATATGAGGCGGAGCTTATGTGAAACTGTCAAAACATACGGACGATCGCATGACGGGATGTGCTGATGAGACTCTGAAATAAGGCACTTAGGAAGTCACCGGAAGATCAAAGTTTTGGCGTACATATAGTTCATTTCCTGCGAAGAGTTACGAAGTCACCTCCAAGGTGGTTTTCGGCGAAGGTGCTTATTCATAAAAGACTGGTGGAAAAACGTGGCGATAGGTAAAAAGTGGTAGAAACGGTGTTCAGCTAATGGTTCACTGGAGGTGACCCCAAGACTGACAGGTGAGGAATACAGATTCATAACGAAGTAGGCTTATTAGTGGTATGTTTGTTCGTTATCTGAGGGAATCATCAAAAAATAATACATTACTTGAACCGTCAAAAAGTGCACATAATTGTGTGACCAGGTACATCGAGGAAAGTCCAACCTGAGACCTTGGGGGGACAAACAGATTAACGGCAGCCTAAAGTATGGGTAGTTGATTTTCAGCTGAAGATATAGAAAAGGTGCTCAAGGTACTGTGGTGCAGGTGGCCGACCATGATAGCTTGGTGGAACAAGGACATAAGTTCATTGATGAGTGAAATGTGATACAGTTATATATTTGTTTTGGTTTATCTGCGAATGGCATGAGAGTATCTAAGTTGGTCAAAATTGGATGCGGGAGGTGGAAATATAGTGGGCCGATACAGCCGTATAAACGTAGTTCATATGACATGCTGTCAGGAAGCGCAGATGACTGCCAGTTGGAAAAGCTGAAGAAAGTCTGATGTGGGACACTGAGGAGTCAGTCGAACTATTAATATCCTGGATTCCACTGTCAGGTAATCAAGTGACTAATTGGCAGGAGATGCAGGGGAGAGACACAATGAAAAAGAGGGCTGTTTTCACGCAGATGGAGCGCTGGAAGGAGGACCAAATCTTGTTTTGTGATATAGTCGACAGAAGAGAAAAAGATTCTTAAACGGTGGTTTTGTTTGGGAAAATGGAGTGGTGATACACGAATTGTCCAGTGGATGAATGGATCTCCAAAAGTATATCAGGAAATACAATGTTCATAATAAAAATATCTTAACAATAAAACCGCTTCATGTTTCGGGGTATAGAATCAGGTAACTGGACGAAGTGAAACGAAGGTAAGACTGAGATCATCTCAGGCAGATAGGAGGCTGTTCGGTGGAGTCAAATATTAGAAAAGGCAAATAGAGTAGGAACCTTTCTGGGCCGAGCAAACACGTGTGCAAATATCGATTTGGTACTTGACTGGGTGTATGGCACATCTTGTCCAGGATCGCTGGAAGAAGCGAAGGGCTGCAGCGATACGACTCGTGGAAAGTTGTTTTTCAGTCCGCAACTTGTGCCCGTAGGTGAGGCCGGCCCTGTGCTGGACTTCCAACCTGAAAATCACTTCTGGCTACAGGAGGTGTGATCCGCTAGCCTAGCTGAGCCCACATATCGTTACGGACGACCTGCAGGCCTGATGTGCGCCGGTCAAAGCGGTAGATAAGACCATTCCTTGAACCGTTGAGATTGACGTGAGTTTTCTTGATGGGGCCAAAAGGCCGTACGCACCAGGTAGTCCGCGATCAGGCGACTAGGCATCGGGGGACAACGAAACTCACTGAAGGGAGCTTCTGTCAAGTAATTCAAAAAAAGCCGACGGACAGTTGGACGCATAGACCAGGTTGGTGACCGGTGTGGTCTCCAGAGTATTAAAAGTAATCGAAAGAAAGGTTCGCATAAATAGGTCTGGAAATAAGTAAACAGTAGAGAAGCGCAGCCTCGGATGCTCCCGGCTGAGGATAAACAAGGACTGATATCAAAAGGCAACGGTGTTACATAGTGACTCTCTGGGACTAGATTTTTTAATACAGAAGGCAGATAAACTGAGATATTTTACTCGGCTTCATCTGTTATAGACTGCAAGTGTTAGCGCAATTCAGAAACTCAAATCCTTCTCATTGGCTTGGTCATCGGGTATGTTTATATTGAGGAGCAGCAAGGTTTGGTTAACGTGAGGAATTCATCCAACGCACCTCTGAACCGATGGCTGGAAGTATAACTGCTTACGTCTAACAGTAATATTTTCCATAAGTTAGAGTACATAGTGATGAAGAAGTTTAAACGTAAGCTAGTGTTGGTGATAAATGTTGAAAAGGTGGGAATTTTAAGACGTAGAGGATAGCTAGAAACAGCAGCGAGGTGAAAAGGATTAAAAGTAAACTCCTGACAGTAGAGGATATCATAAAGAAAGATGGGGTCCAGTTTCATAAAGCGAAGCCATGAAGGGTCAGGTTCAAAAAATAAGCAGCCTTCTGTATGAGTGAGGGTGGGCTCTTTCCAGTCAGCTGCTTGATAAAACTTCGCCGGACTGGTTCGTTAACACTTCTGTCCGGTTTGCGCGTACTAGAAAAAATCAACGGGCAGTATTCTAATAAAGGCCTGGTGTGAGACTTTTAGGGGGAGAGAGCGCAATCTCGGGGCCGGAAGAAGCGAACTGTTAGCCGTAAGCACTCCTGGCCTTAGCGACTTGGAGGGCCGGGTATTCATAGAAATCAAATGTGCAGGAATAGCTGAAGCCAAGGTCCCTAACAACTTGTTTGCTGGTAATGGATGAACCATGAACGGCTAGATAGGCCTAGAACACACGTAGACACTGGACTCTAGCCGGGTTATAACTTAACTCGACGGTCACGAATTGAACAGTTAATGAGAAGTTAGCTTATGTGATGTATTTTCTCTCCCAATGACGGCTGTTTTACAGGAGGCTTCCATTCAAGATGGCGGAGCAATGGTTACCTTTCCATGAGGATCATCCTTATAGGGACTTACAACAGTCAAGATGCCGCTGTATTTTTTCCATCCTAGTAAAGTTTTTGGCACTGCAGACAGACCAAGATGAAAGATTTGAAGGAGTTTATAAAGTTGGAACATTCTGAGCGGTAGAAGCCAGGAGTGTGTTCAAAGCTTTTTATGTTTATTCCTCTCCCGGCCGTTAAGTGTTGATCTGTGGCACAGGCCGAACTGGGGTGATGTGGATGGTACTACTCGCAGGAGTATGGGGGCAGTTGTAGGCATGGATAGGTTTCTGGTCACAGTGGCTGTGCGGGCCGTGGGCGAAGGACACTGGGCAGGGTAGGCTGGTGAAAATGGGAAGCTCATAATGTTGAAGCCCACTCGGGCACAGGCGGGGGAACCGACGGGATATCTGGCGAGCGGAAGCCTGGCAGATCTTGAGGTTTCCCCACCAGCGGAGCCGGGTCTAAGGTGTTCGTTTTAGGGGCCCATTTCCTTAAAAGCTCTGCTCACGGAAGATAGATTCCTGGAGCAAACTGTTTAACCAACCGGATTGTTATCGAGTGGATAAGCCCAAAGGGTGCTTCCCGTACCTTATCCACCCACTGTGGCATACTCTGACGCACATGACGCTGGAAACTGCTGGGTGTTAATCTTTTTCTCACCTTCGGGAAAAAGCTGGGGTCTGGGCGCAGTTGACTCTGAAGGTTTCGCTGCTTTGAGCTAAACGGGTGGAAAATGAGGACAGACGAGAATACAGAATGGAAGCTCTCTTGATTGTTCTCAGCCATTATCCAACACTGCAAATCGTTCCAGACGATGACTCAAGCCAGTGTCTAACTACCTGTTCATCCTTTTGGTCAAGCTTTATGAAATAGGGCCAGGCTGGATGTGTGTACATTAGGAAAAAAGTCGATAAACAGTCGAACAGGGAAAAGAAATTTGGGCGCAGGGGTCAGCTCCCCGGTCTATTGTCTTCGTAGCGTGCTTGAAAAGCCCCGGTCAAACCACACACTGTAAGTTAGTAGGGTTAAAAGGCAGCTGTTGGTGTAAAGTGTTTTCAGGGATACAAATGGCGTCAGAGTTACACCGGAGGTGAGTGCATTATTTAGATCTTAGCACAAAGTAAGGCTGGCTCAGTCTTTTTTCCGATTTAGCTTCGGGATCAATTACTCAGCTGATACTAATGTTTGTTATCACTCCTTCTGATTTATTGATTTGATGGTTGCAATTACTGCGCAACACCAATATGAGCGCTTCAGTTATTACCGAAAACTGGTGCAACAGGGCTTTGTAGAGGCTCGTGGTCTGTAACAAACTCATTCCTCCATGTAAAACCCTTCCTAACCAGTCCTTTTTATGCGGTCTCACACTCAATTAATCACTTTTTCTCCCTTATTTGTTGGCTCCTCGCAGTTTACCATAGTCCAGTAATTCGCCAAATACTTGTCAGTTGTCACCCTAGTGGCATTACTTTCCTCCCTGTAATATTGCATCGAATCAACTACCAATTACTCCAACAGCCTAGTTAGGCATTCCATTGCCGCTCACCGGTCCAAAGTTACCGCTAGCGCTCGCCGTTGTAAGACCACTCACCTCCAAATCACGTCCAAAAGTTGTTCAGTATCCCTCGTAGATATACTCGGAAGTGCTACCAAAGCAACCGCCGGAATAAACAAAACCCTGAATAGTCTCTCCTTCCGGCTTGAAGTTTTGACTAAACTATCAGTCGGTTGAGCCCGTTGGCGTTCCTACTTGACCCAGCTGTACACCACACTCAGGCCAGCCTAATCTCGGCCACGAAGTTCATCGAGACCGTTGCCTCTGGAATCTTTAGATGCATCAAAAAAGCAAACAATGCAATAGTGTTCAACGTTCCAGATAGATAACCTCTCTCTTCTGCTAAGAATTTATTCCCAAAGGTTTGCAACCTGGATTCGCAACGGTGCTGCAGTGTCAGGCTCCGCAAGTTTTCACCGCAAAATACATGTCCGCTCCTGTTTCAGAATGACGATGAAGTTGCTGCCAAGGAACCTATTAGCCGACAGTCTTTTATCTTTTCCAGTGCAGGATTCAAGCGGGCAAGAATACTTTCCGATAAAACCCCTCTACAAAGAGAGGTTCACAAAGGCCATTCCACAACCCATAGCCCTGGTAAACATTTAACACAGCAGCCTCTCCCAGGCGGCCAATGTACCAAGCTTCGGCCGTCATGCGAAGACCCATGCTGTAATTGATCGCAAAACAGATGTCGGCCCAGAAAGTTCGTCAGTCTCCACTATATCTGAGTCTCGTCGGTAGCACTGAAACCCGTTCGAACTTACTAACTACACCCAACGTATAAAGTTCAAAAAAGCGAGTTGCTACTCTCGTCTGGGTCCAAAATCAAATCCGTTTGGGGAACTCACCCCAATATCTTACGTCAGTTCAGTGATCTCTCACCTTTTGGTGACAGAACTAGACATTCCTTGCAAGCCTCAGAAAGGTGTGATGCTAGATTTATTTGCTCATGTATCCGTAACTAATTGAAAACTGAACAGAATAACCCTAGCGGCCAATTGCGTCATCTCACCTGGGGACCAGGGCTTAGCTCTCCGACCCCAGTCACTCTCTCGCCTACAGGTAGAGTGAAACATAACAAACATTCGTCCAATAACGAAAAAAGAAGTCTCGGCCATACTACTGAGATCGTTATGCCAGTATCTTAGCTAAAAACAGCATTTGTTGACTACTTACGGTCCACCCAACCACACTAAGCATCCTGCTCCCCACTATCGAGCAGTCATGAGCTTCCAGACTCAATGCAAACCCATCCATGTTTGCCGGGTTTTTCCCATTTTCTCTGATTACCCCGCCTCCTCTCATACTGAATTTCTTCCCACACGATCCTACAGTTTACCAGTGGCTACTTTATCCCCAAACCTGGCAGCCAGCTTAAGAGACTATAGAAGACGTTCGAGGGCGCTGGTGAACGTGTCTCCTATCGGGTCTAGCAGCGGAATACCAACGTTTCCCTCTCTATCGGATGAATAGAAAAGACGCAAGTCGGTTTACAGATGCAAGGTATATTCTATATATCGTGGCACCGAAACAGTACAGATACGAGAGATACACCGAACGGAAAACGAAACCCAACGGCTGTGCAGAAGGCGAACCGCGAGCGCGTACAATCGGTGAACGACCGAAAGTGAAAGTGATTCAAATTGAGGTCGACGGAAACCTCGGAAAAGTCAGTCCATTAAGACGTACGCAACCGGACAACACCATAAGGTCAATGTCAAACGTCAGAAAAGATCGTGGAGAAAATAGATCCAAAATGGTATCTAGAAAACAGTCATTTTCTCAAAACGATCGAGGTCACTACACTATCTTCTGAGGACAGACAGACCGAACCGGCGTGGTGGTGGGTGCTTAGCCTACGTCAAGGAAATCTACACCACGACCCCTCTTTTACATACTGCATTCGATTCTATTCTCGATTCTCTCTGGTTCACTATCAACCTCCAAAGCGCTGTTCTTCACATTGGCTGCGTGTATCGCTCACCAATTTCCCCCAGCTCCTTGTTTCCACTTCTCATTAGGTCTTTCGAATACCTCTCTTTCCTTCCTTCGGAAAACAAGCTTATAGCGGGTCACTTTAATCTCCCTCACATTTGTTGGCCTACTCCCTCGGCTCCTGTCAATCTTATGGACCTGGCCGCTAGCATCTATCTTGGTGGCTGGACACAATATGTTGTCGAATGTACCAGAAATGGGAACATATTAGATCTGGTATTTACTCATAACATGCCTCTCATCGACGTATCCGCAAGACAAAATTTCCCCAGCAGTGACCACGAAATGGTTATCTGCCATCTGCCCCTCAGTGGCTCACCTAGTTCCGCACACCCCTCCATCAATACATTCCCATGCAGAAACTGGGCCTTGCTAGTCAGGCTTGTTTGCCAGAAAGACTGGGGTGATTATTTCCTCATACATGACCCTCAGCATGCTGCGGATATTTTCTACTCCTTCTTTTCCCACTGTCTGAAAAAATTGTTTAATATTTCCCCGGCTGTACCTAAAAAGAGGTGGCCTGTCTCGCCACTCCATAAGAAGTACCATAAACTTCCCAAAAAGCTACATGATTCCAACGACTTTTCAATTTTTATTCGTCTAAACCGCCTCTCTGCACTCATTCAGTGACATGATAATACGCGACTTCGTGACCAAGAAGGTAAGCCATTGAGTCATCCCAACAAGTCGCAACTTGTTTTTACTTTGCATAAGTCTAGAAAAGCTGATGTTAAGGCCGACTCCCAACTTCTCATTCTGGATAATAACTCATCTATCACCTCCCCACCTTGTGTAACCGAAGCCTTCAATGCATTCATTGCTTCAGCCATGGCTCCAGCTACTGTCATTGCCCCTCCCAATCTCCACCACTTACCGACTCTTTCTTTTCTACCATACGTTTCGATGCCAGGAGTATTCCTAAGCTACTATCCAACAGCAAACCCCCCCCCTCGGTTATGCCCCGATGGCTTACCACCAGTTGCACTTGTCAATGGTGGACCGGATCTTTCCCTGCTGTTTCTTAACCTTTTCACTCTTTCACTGAATAGTGGCACGGCACCTGCCAATTAGAAGGACTCGGTAATCGTTCTTATTTATAAAAAGGGACCTTTAAATGAGGTATCCAATTATCGCTCAATAAACCATACCCCCGTCTTATCCGGAATAATGAAAAAAATAGTTAAAGATCACATTAATAACTATCTATTTAGCCTCAGTCTTATTACTCACAACCAACAGGGATTCCTCCGTTCACGGTCCTGCATGACTTGTCAGTATGATTTTCTGAATCTCGTCACCAACTTTGCAGAAAGTGAGAAACCTTGACTTACCTAAGACATTTGATCGTGTACCTCACCCCCACCTTTTAACTAAGCTGAGGTCATTTGGCATTATCGATCCGCTAACTTCTTGGTTCTCATCTTACTTTTCTCATCGTTTATAGGTAGCCTTTACTAACGGGCACACCTCTAACCCTTGGCCTGTTACTAGCGGTGTTATTCATGGCAGTGCTTCAGACCCTCCTCTTTTCCTCCTATATATAAATTATATGATTCCGACAATACTTAGAGGCACACCGTTTTTGTTCGCGGACGACATTAAGATAGTCTTCACTTTTTCGCCTGGCAACCTCAGTACTACTATCCCTAAAATCCCTGCTGATTTAGCCACTCTCGATGAATAGTGCTCAACCTGGGCGATGAAATTCTTCACCGGCAAATGTATTTTTCTTACTTACAAATGCCAAGTTTCTCCTGGTTCTTTATGCATCGGCGGTTCACCCATCGACAGCCAGCCCCTAGAGAGAGACCTTGGCTCAAGTTATTCTTGCTCTTCAAACTTCTCGGAACATGCTGTCTTCCAAACGACGAAAGCCAAAAGGTGTCTTGGTTTTCTTTTCAGATCCTTTCAGTTTGCGGAGAGCATTCTTTACATCTACAAAGTACATGCCAGGCCCCTTTCCGAATATTGTCCCCTAATCTTTACTAGTATGAGAAAATCCGACAGGATGATTATCGAGTGTATTCAAAGACGATTCACAAAGCGGCTTACCGGTTGGTCGTCCAACTTGAACCAAAAGGAAGCGATGCTTATCCCTCAAAATCAAACCATTTTGGCTTCGTCGCATCAAGCTAAACTTGGTATTTCTGTATAAGTTATTGACTAAGCAATCCTGTTCCTTCAACCAGTTGTGCTTCTCCCCGGATACTGGATATTTACCCCGTAATAGAGAGTATACTATTACCACACCCTCTGCAAGGACTATTCTTCGCGCTAAGTTCTTTCTCTTCACGTGTTCTAGAATCTGAAATAAACTTCATTTTTACATCAGCTCTTCTCAGTCAAAGTGTGCATTCGTGCATGCCAATGATAAATTCTTTTCTGTCCCAACTCTTTTGCACTTATTCAACGTTCACATAACCGAAAGTCAAGCTTACGAGAAAGTCCTCGACTTTTAAGCCATTCCTCTGTTTTCTTGCTCAACCTTACCTTCCTAAATAACCTCACCGCTTTTGAAATTCTGACCGCTTTTTTCAAACGCTTCTCCTAGACTTCACCGTCGAGATATGTAAAGCATGCCTGAGTCCACTAATTGTTTTTTATACCAATTTATAGGATCCTGCCGACTTAACTTTGAAATAAATCCTTCAAGATGCGTTCTTATCTATAGGGACCACCTTAAAATTCCACACAGATTGTCAATATGCCTCATCCACTCCACGATTTATTACCTTTATCTAGTTATATCACTTCTGCGGCCCTGAAACCAATCTCAACAACGCTATAAAAACTGCATCCGTAATCAACCCCTGGTAGGCTGTATATATTTGTATATATGAAATGAATATATACACACGTATATATATGCTCATTACTGTCCTGTAATTATTACGCAAACATTTTGGGTAACACCATGCTCCTCGATATCTTTTAGCCTCATTTCCGCACCGGGTTCCACCACATAAACTTCCTCCATGTAAAACCCTTCCTAACCAGTCCTTTTTATGCGGTCTCACACTCAATTAATCACTTTTTCTCCCTTATTTGTTGGCTCCTCGCAGTTTACCATAGTCCAGTAATTCGCCAAATACTTGTCAGTTGTCACCCTAGTGGCATTACTTTCCTCCCTGTAATATTGCATCGAATCAACTACCAATTACTCCAACAGCCTAGTTAGGCATTCCATTGCCGCTCACCGGTCCAAAGTTACCGCTAGCGCTCGCCGTTGTAAGACCACTCACCTCCAAATCACGTCCAAAAGTTGTTCAGTATCCCTCGTAGATATACTCGGAAGTGCTACCAAAGCAACCGCCGGAATAAACAAAACCCTGAATAGTCTCTCCTTCCGGCTTGAAGTTTTGACTAAACTATCAGTCGGTTGAGCCCGTTGGCGTTCCTACTTGACCCAGCTGTACACCACACTCAGGCCAGCCTAATCTCGGCCACGAAGTTCATCGAGACCGTTGCCTCTGGAATCTTTAGATGCATCAAAAAAGCAAACAATGCAATAGTGTTCAACGTTCCAGATAGATAACCTCTCTCTTCTGCTAAGAATTTATTCCCAAAGGTTTGCAACCTGGATTCGCAACGGTGCTGCAGTGTCAGGCTCCGCAAGTTTTCACCGCAAAATACATGTCCGCTCCTGTTTCAGAATGACGATGAAGTTGCTGCCAAGGAACCTATTAGCCGACAGTCTTTTATCTTTTCCAGTGCAGGATTCAAGCGGGCAAGAATACTTTCCGATAAAACCCCTCTACAAAGAGAGGTTCACAAAGGCCATTCCACAACCCATAGCCCTGGTAAACATTTAACACAGCAGCCTCTCCCAGGCGGCCAATGTACCAAGCTTCGGCCGTCATGCGAAGACCCATGCTGTAATTGATCGCAAAACAGATGTCGGCCCAGAAAGTTCGTCAGTCTCCACTATATCTGAGTCTCGTCGGTAGCACTGAAACCCGTTCGAACTTACTAACTACACCCAACGTATAAAGTTCAAAAAAGCGAGTTGCTACTCTCGTCTGGGTCCAAAATCAAATCCGTTTGGGGAACTCACCCCAATATCTTACGTCAGTTCAGTGATCTCTCACCTTTTGGTGACAGAACTAGACATTCCTTGCAAGCCTCAGAAAGGTGTGATGCTAGATTTATTTGCTCATGTATCCGTAACTAATTGAAAACTGAACAGAATAACCCTAGCGGCCAATTGCGTCATCTCACCTGGGGACCAGGGCTTAGCTCTCCGACCCCAGTCACTCTCTCGCCTACAGGTAGAGTGAAACATAACAAACATTCGTCCAATAACGAAAAAAGAAGTCTCGGCCATACTACTGAGATCGTTATGCCAGTATCTTAGCTAAAAACAGCATTTGTTGACTACTTACGGTCCACCCAACCACACTAAGCATCCTGCTCCCCACTATCGAGCAGTCATGAGCTTCCAGACTCAATGCAAACCCATCCATGTTTGCCGGGTTTTTCCCATTTTCTCTGATTACCCCGCCTCCTCTCATACTGAATTTCTTCCCACACGATCCTACAGTTTACCAGTGGCTACTTTATCCCCAAACCTGGCAGCCAGCTTAAGAGACTATAGAAGACGTTCGAGGGCGCTGGTGAACGTGTCTCCTATCGGGTCTAGCAGCGGAATACCAACGTTTCCCTCTCTATCGGATGAATAGAAAAGACGCAAGTCGGTTTACAGATGCAAGGTATATTCTATATATCGTGGCACCGAAACAGTACAGATACGAGAGATACACCGAACGGAAAACGAAACCCAACGGCTGTGCAGAAGGCGAACCGCGAGCGCGTACAATCGGTGAACGACCGAAAGTGAAAGTGATTCAAATTGAGGTCGACGGAAACCTCGGAAAAGTCAGTCCATTAAGACGTACGCAACCGGACAACACCATAAGGTCAATGTCAAACGTCAGAAAAGATCGTGGAGAAAATAGATCCAAAATGGTATCTAGAAAACAGTCATTTTCTCAAAACGATCGAGGTCACTACGAGACCATCCATCCGGTGCATATCATGGCCATCAAGGGAGTGTTTTGCGATGATACTTTTCAATTTCCGCCCCCTTGTGAGTAAGGTGAAATCCGTCCGCCCCTTTGCACTGCAATCTCTTACGGGTGTGATCCTCGTAACTGAAACTTGGCTCACTGATAAAACCTTGCTCCGACACATCTCTATACCCGGTTATAATATATTTGCTACAAACAGATCGAAGAGACTTGGCCGGGGGATGACTTGCTCATGATAAGATCAGTCTTTAAGCGCTCTCCGACTTCCTGTCCTTGATAAGGTCCAAGACTCTCTTTTGATCTCTATACCACTGCTTGAGAGGTAGCTAGTCATCGGTTGTGTTTACTGTCCGCCGGGCTATAACATGGGCGAGGTAAACGCAATCACCGATGCTTCCTGCCAGGTAGCTGAAAACTCGCACGCTTCTAAAATCATGGCTGGGGACTGCAACCGCCCCGACATCTGTCGGGAAGCCATGAAGTCCTCCCCCAAATTGGTATTCTTATATCATGTATCCATGCCGGCGGATGGGCACAACATAACGTCAACCAGAGGGAACCACCCGCTTGACCTTATCTTTAATTAGGGTCTCCGAGATATAAAGACAAATGTCCTTAGCCACTTCCCTGGTCGTGGTCATGCGCGCGTAACACGCGATTTCTCCCTACTACTACCTCAAATCGAAAGTCCTCAAAGTGGGAAAAGTTTCCGAAATGCGAATTAGGACATTCCACTCGAGGCTTGGGGTGACTTCTCCCTAACATGTGGTCCTCAGAAAACACCAGGGTGACGTAATCTAACTTGTTCTTTTCTTCAAACATCGTTCCTTCCCAGGTAGCCAACGCCAGCTTGAGAAAGGCCAATCGGCAACCAGAGAAAACGCACATTTGGGAAGCTGCAGCATGCCTACGAAGGAACCAATGACCTCTCCATCTTCATCTGCCTCAAACACCTCTCACTTCAACTAATAAGCAAAAAAGAAAACGAGCTGAAAAAGCAAGAACTGTTTGCTCTCAATCAGCCGAATAAAACAATCCGCCACTCTGGCCTTAATGAAACTCGAAACTCCCGCTACGCAGCCAGAATACTATGTTTGCTCCTATCAGAGAACATTTATATTGTCTCGCCGCAGTTATTCTCTGTGGCACTCATTACCTTCTCCACTTTTACCTTCATAACAGACCACAATAGTCCAGAGCAGGACCTCACCTCCCTGACTGCTGATACGTTATGGACAGTAGTGTTTTTTCTAGTGGAGTCAGAAAGCCGTTAAATACCACCCTACCCCTGGCCCACTCTGGACCCGATGGTATCTCTCCAGCTCCGGTTCAGCTTGGTGGCCCATGTATCATGATGATTTTTCTGAACTTATTTAACCTCTCCATGTCACAAAGCCTCTTCCCATCGTAGTTGGAAAATTCCGTTATCATCCCCCTTTATAAGAAGAGGGCCCTACCTGACCCAGCTAACTGCAGTCCCAGAAACAACAACTCCAAGATATCTAAGATAATGGACAGAGCAGGTGAAGTGAAGATCGCCTACTTAATCCTCACCCTGGAGTTAATAAAACCAACCAAGACGGCTGTAGCGGTTGCCAACTTCATTCGTACTTTTACCACGTTTATTGTTTAACTGAACGCTGACTTCCAAGCGCGGTTGCCATTTGACCATTGCTCTTGCGCACGCACTCACGCACGTTCCCAGATTCACGCTAACCACTATCTCTCCCAATCGCCTTCTCGTTCTCACGGGTCGTGGAGAATACTGTTCTGGTTAACATATTTGTGCAGTGCCGCACATTAGAGTAACGTGCAGGTGGTCCACGCAGTACAAAGGACCGAAGCACGCGTTTACTTAGGAAACCGCGAAGTAAGGTCTAATCAACCTTACAATTGGTGAGCCCGATGTGATCCTCAGGTCACGTGAGTTTCCTTGTTTTCTACTGTTCAAGGTCCCGTCTGCGTACGTTTTTGTGTTTTATTGTTTCCCTATCTGTTGATGTTTTTGTTGGTCGGTTTACCAAATAATTGTTTTGTTGTCCATACGTATTTTTGGTGTCTAGTTCGTCGTGATTTTTGTTCTATTCTCGCGAAGGTTATAGTGCCTCATTGATCGTTGGTTTCTTTTCCCGTCTGTATTCGATAAAGCAATCGCCATGTTTACTTAACGGAAACCCTGATCAGACCCCACCGTTGGGGCGACCACGCTGCACATACCGGCATTCACACCTTCTGATCCAGAATTCTGGTTCATGCTGGTCGAGTTAGAATTCGAAAACTGCCGTATAACCAATGAAGCCAGCCGTTTCAGGTGGGTAGCAGGCCGCCTCCTGCCAGAGGTCACACTGCAAGTAAGGAACGTAATAATCTATTTCCGAAGCTATGAGGCTTTAAAGGAGGCTGTCATTGCCCGCACGACCCCAACGCAAGACCAACGTATGTATCAACTTCAAAACTTTGAGCTTGGAAGTAGGAAGCCCTTCGAACTGCTGCGTGAGATGCAGCGCTTGAGAGGACCGACAGTAGGCGAGGGCCCGCTTTTAAGGGAACTTTGGCTGCAGCGTTTGCCGCATAACATTCCAGTTTTACTAAGTGCCACGCGCAAATGCTCGCTGGAGGAAACCGCGGTGATAGCTGATGACATTATGTCACGATACAACCCCGCTGTAGCTGGAGTAACCAGGCCCTCCAACATCTAACGACTTCGCGTCAGTTTTGCCTAGAGTTGACGCAAGCCTGCAAAACCTAGTAGTTAGAAGTGGGTCACAGGAGCGGCACCGCGCTCGCTCACCTAGGCTCCATAGTCCGTCATTGCGATGACGTTCCGTCGGTTTTTCAAAAGAAGGGTATTGTAAATACCACAGTCGTATCGGTGAGGGAGCCAAACGATGCAAACCAAGGTGTACGTTTCCCGGTGCTCATCAGGTAAACTAAACCCCCGGCCCGTGGTGGCGACCCACGAAGCCGGGTATCAGACTAACAGTCGTCTTTTGAACGTAAGGGACATCATTTTAAATAACATATTCCTTGTAGATACCGGTGCCGAAGTGAGCGTCCTCCCCCGATCGAAAGGTGACAATAGCACACCGCAGGCCCAAACACTACGCGCTGCCAATGGATCGGCCATCCCAACGTTTGGCCAGCGGTCGCCCACCTTAAAGTTAGGCTTAAAGCGTACTTTTCTTTGGCCATTCATCATCGCCGACTTCCCGCACCCAATTCTTGGCATTGACTTCCTGCAATTCTTTGACTTATTGGTTGATGCAAGGAGCCGCAGAGTGGTGGATCGTCAGACCACTCTCGCTGTTGCTGGTTATAATACACGAGTGAATCGATTCACGCCTTTTTACGTTCAACCACCGGCACACCAACCTTATGGCAAACTCATCGCTGTCTACCCGGCCATGTTTCAGCAGGCCGGGCCTCTCCCAGCAGTGACGACCTGTGTCATTCACCATATCGATACTAAGGGACCCCCAGTGTTCAGTAGGCCGCGTCGGTTAGCACCAGACAAGCTTCGTGTTGCACAGGCTTATTTAGAACATATGCTAGAACTGGGTATAATACGCCCTTCTGGTGGCCCTTGGGCTGCCCCTCTTCATATGGTCTCTGAGTCCAGTGGCGACTGGCGAACCTGTGGTGATTACAGAGCGCTTAACAAAGTCACCGTCCCTGACCAATACCCGATTCCTCATATGCAGGACCCTACTTCGTCTTGATCAGGTTGCTCCGTCTTCATCCGTATCCCGGTAGCAGAGGCCGATATCCCTGAAACTGCCGTCACTACGCTTTTCGGGCTGTACGAGTTTATGCGAATGCTGTTTGGACTCAGCAATGCAGCCCAGACCTTTCAACGATTCATGCACGAGGCAACTCGTGGTTTGGAAAATGTCCACGTATACCTGGATGATATTTTGGTGGCGAGTTCTTGAGAGCAAGAGCACGACGCACACTTACGAGCACTTTTCGAACGCCTGAGCCAGCACGGCGTTACAATCAGTATCGCAAAATGCGAATCAAGCCGGTCTGATATCACCTTCATAGGGCATTCTATTTCATCCTCGGGTATCCGCCCTCTGCGAGATAAGGTTTCCGTTATTGGCGACTACCCTGAACCCCAACTTTTTCGCCGGTTGCGCCAGTTTGCTTGCCTGGTGAATTTCTACCTCCAATTTATTCCTCAGTGTGCGGAAATGATGCAGCCCTTCACCGACCTATTGCGCGGAGGTGAGCGGAATTTCGTGTTTTCCGACACGGCATATGTCGCATTTGCCTTGGTCAAAGATGCTGTCTCTAACACAGTACTCCTCACCCACCCCGATTCTTTGGCTCCTATTTCGGCTAAGACGGATGCCTCGGACACAACGGTTGGCGCAGTACTGCAACAGTTCGTAGACGATTCTTGGCAACCTTTGGCATTCTTCTCCAAGTGCCTAAGACCCACCGAATCCGGGCGTAGCACATTTGATAGGGAATTATTAGCCATCTACTTAGGAATCCGTCATTTTCGACATACACTCAAAGGCCGTTCGTTCACGGTGTTTGCAGGCCACAAGCCTTTGGTTTACGCACTGCAGTCAGCTTCGGATCGATACTCACCACGTGAGATTCGCCACTTAGACTTTGTCTCACAGTTTACTGTGGACGTACGACACGTCTCTGGGGTGCTTAGTCTCGTCGCAGACGCCTTATCACGTAAACATCAACTAAGTCTGTCACTGACGCCTAACATCAACTTGGACGCGATTACCCAGGCCCAAACTATGGACCCTGACAACGAACAACTTCGACAAAACGGTTCTTTGAGCTTAACAACATTACCTATCCCAACTTCCCAGAATACCATCGTGTGCAATGTGTCGCAAGGTCGTCCTAGGCCGGTGATTCCTGCTGCCCACCGTCATCCTACTTTCCTGACACTCCATAATCTGGCTCATCCGGATGTAACTGCCTCAGTAAAACTGATAACTGAGCGTTTTGTTCGGCACAATGTCGAACGAGATGCTCGTCAATGAGCTCGTGCTTGCCTTCAGCGTCAACGTGTTAAGACCCATAGGCACGCTAAGGCGGCGTTAGCCAGGTTTTCAGAATCTGAAACACGTTTTCATCACGTGCACTTCGACCTCGTGGGACCGCTTCCACCTTTGCTTGTGTACGTTTACATACTCACATGCGTGGATCATTTTGCTCGCTGGCCACAGGCCATTCCTATCCCTCGTCCCGCGTCGGATGAGGCTACGAAACCTTTTCTGACCGGTTGCGTTAGTCCCTTCGGTTGCCCGACAATAGTGACGACCGATCGTGGTCCACACTTCGACGGCGCTTTTGGCAGCCTACTCGCTACGCCCGGTTGCCAACACGTTAAGACGACAGCTTACTACCCTCAGGCCAATGATATGGTTGAGAGTTTACACCGGCAGTTAAAAGCCGCCCTTCGAGCAAACGGTAACCCCCTTTGGAGTGAAACACTACCATGAGCACTCTGAAGCCTGCGTAGTACCATTAAAGAGGAATTACGCACAAAACCGACCGTACTAGTATATGGCTGTACACTTCGTCTGCCTGAAGAGTTGGTAGCTCCCTCGTCAACCGTGACTTTCGACTACGGTGACTATGCTCAAAGCCTCAAGCAGCACATGCGAGTACTCAAGGCCAGTCAGCCGCGCAAACAACAGCCTATAAGTTATGTCCCAACTGCGTTAGAAACCGCCACTCACGTATTCCTTCGCGTCGATGGCGTCAGATCACCACTACAAGCGTCATACACTGGCTCGTTTTGGGTGATGAAACGTAGGGCAAACACATTTGTCGCGGACATCAGCGGACGATACGACACCGTATTTATCGACCGTCTTAAGCCTGCAGTCATGGAGTGTGAGCCGCCCGGCCAATTTGCACCTGCTCAAGCAGCTCAGTCACCCGCAATGAGCGAGTGACTACTCGAACCATCCACCACTAAGCCTAGTGAGGACCCGGCAGCTAGTCCATCAGATTGTCTAGCCGTACCTGCAACGAGAAGTAGCCGTCGCGGTTGCCAACTACGAAATCCCGTCCGCTTCGTCGATTTCGTGACGATTCTTACAACCGACTGCTAGCAATAAGTGGGGAATTTCGCCATGGATTTATCAACCAACAGGCCCAAGAAATTACAATCGGTAGTTGGGATTTCATTTGCTTCTGGTTTCTAGCGACTACAACAACACCGACCATCGTTCGTGTGTTGTTATTACGGTCCAACATCCGCCGGCGCCCTCGGGCGCTATTTTGTTCTAGTTTACCTTGCCCTCTCTCAGACGGATCTAGACAGTCACCTTGGCTTCATCCGTAGCCTAGCTGACTCTCGTGCACGTTCAAGGAGCCAACCACTCACTGGACAACGGGACGATTGGTCAGAGTGGTGCTGGAGACGGCAACTATACGCCTTTTTGGATGGACCTGACGTGGGATCTTCCGGCTCACAAGCGTAGGAGACCCGTGGGCGCCAAAACACCGCTGGACCGACGCACATCGGGCCTCGAAAGTGCAGGCACTGGTAAACTTATCAGCAGTCGTTCGACGTTACCAACAATATAACGGGCAAGCTACGAAGAGTTTCTGGACAACCAATAAGTCCGGCCTTCCATCACGATCGAAGCCCAACTCCGTCGGACTTCAAGGAGGAGGCCCCTGTAGCGGGTGCGAACTTCATTCGTACTTTTACCACGTTTATTGTTTAACTGAACGCTGACTTCCAAGCGCGGTTGCCATTTGACCGTTGCTCTTGCGCACGCACTCACGCACGTTCCCAGATTCACGCTAACCACTATCTCTCCCAATCGCCTTCTCGTTCTCACGGGTCGTGGAGAATACTGTTCTGGTTAACATATTTGTGCAGTGCCGCACATTAGAGTAACGTGCAGGTGGTCCACGCAGTACAAAGGACCGAAGCACGCGTTTACTAAGGAAAACGCGAAGTAAGGTCTAATCAACCTTACACGGCTTCTTGAATTCTAGGTAGTGTCTGATCTGCCAACTTGACTTCATTAATCCAATCAAAACTTTGGCAGACTCCGGCAAGGCATTTTTCGTTATCTTCCTTGGTATGACAAAACATTGGATCGCATGCCTTATGCTTAGCTGCTGACGAAGGCTAAATACCACGGCATAACAGACCGTTTCTTTTCTTGGTTGTCATCCTATCTTGGCATGAGGTTGCAGGCAGTAAACATTGGGGGTTACCTCTCATCAACCCAACCAATCATAAGTGGCGTTTACAAGGCACCGCTTTAGGCTTCTTTTTAACTTCTCTGCACCGACGATGTATTCAAGGTGATACGCCGTGATACCACGTTTCTATTTGCCAGTGGTATCGAAATTGTCCATTCCTTTGAACCCCATACACTGACCTACAACCTTACAAAAATAGCTGACAACCCGAAGGCACTAGACTTACGTTGCACTATTTTGAGAATGAATTTTACCTATGCTAAGAGTGCCACTCTTAAGCACAAAGGTCTCAATCCCCCCAGAACAACTCATCTTAGGCGGTTCGTGCATTCCTAATACTCCGCCAGTTCGGGATCTCGGCCTGCAGTATTCATGCACCTATACCCTTCAAGAACAAGCCGCCTACCAGGTGACTAGAACTAAGAGAATGGTAGCCCTAATCAGCAGAAAATTTAGAACTTGCGATGGCCAGGTTCTGATCCTCGAATCCCACGCCAGAGAGAAGCTCGAATACCGCCCTCTGGTATATACCCACGAGCGCAAATCTGATGGACTTACAATCAAAAGAGTTCAGAGATCCTTCGCCAAGCACTTATTTGGCTTATCATCCCCAGCGAATTAAAAGAGGGATGCCAGCCACTTAAATTTGAGCCCCTGTTGCTACGATTTTTGAAACTCAGAATACATCTATTCAGCCTCCTACATTCTAGGGCGAGTACTTCCTGCACTCACCTGTTTCCTTTAGGATGCATTCTACCCCCTTTGTAACCGAAATCATACTAACGAAGTTCCATTATCCAGGAAAAAACTTGGAGAAATGTTCTCCATCACCTTCTACTTCCGAGTTTAGAACAGACTCCCTTAAGATATTCGGGCCTGCCAGAGACTAGGCCGATTAGAAATCGTCCTCACGAAATTTCTGGATGTCGCCGAAGTACTACCATTAACCCGTACGCGCACCGCGTTAGAGCAAGCCTATGAGGGCAACCAAATTTTTGAAAAGGTTAAGAATGCACGACCTGGGTAACAACCTTTGAAACACCGAAATCACCCACCATATATGCCTTCTCCATGGCCAGCGTATTAGTATCCCATACAATGATTTACATCAGTGAAACAGCTCTTGTTAGATTCTCCTATTTTCACGTGCTCTAAAGTCAATTATCTATCTCCATCGCACCTAAATCGATTTACCTGATCCAAACTGGCTCCTTTCCCCTCCTTTATTTTGCTCTGGCACTCCAACCCGAAATCCAACTCCGTTGGCCGTCATTCGTCTCCGAATCACCATCCTTATTACCAGTTTTCGCTGGTATTTTCGTATTCTCATACACTCCCACTAGCTCATAGCCCTTATTCTTCCCAGAGTAGTCTGTGCCTAAATTACTGAATGTTTCTTTTTAGCAATGACCGTTTAGGATTTATCTCAGTTAAGTCAGGACCTGCTCCTGTATAGAGTCTATAGCCCCTGGTCCTCGGTTTGTGGCACGATAGCGAATATACTCGGCAGCGCGCAAAGCAGAACTCAAAACGCTGGAGCGGGACAACGTGTGTATTGGAGGAGCGTGACGGCGTGCAGACGACGTACACAGGCGGAGCTAGTGGCGCCACCAAAAACGGTCATTGTTCAAATAAACAAATTTGTTAGTCTTCGTCATCGAGTTCTTTATTGGTAGCACTACAGGGGTCTCCCCCTAGAAGGCCGACGCTGTTGGGCTTCGACCCGTGATGGGTACGTCGGATTCGGTGGCGAGAGACGTTTTCCAGGCTTCCCGCGGCGGTTGAACACAACAGCGAAGCTAGCACAAGCCGTTCTCTATGACTCACACTGGTCGCTGTGCGTCGATCGCAAAATCGCGTCCTCCTCAAAATGTTATCCAACCGGGGTATATCCTGTTTGTGACCTGGCAGTGGTGGTTGTGTTGTAGGGTTTGTCGTTGTCGGCATATCCCAAAGTTCTTTGTCCCTGTGGTTGCCATTGCCTTCGTAAGCGAGCCAGCGTCCAGCGTCAAATGAGTCCAGTCGCGATCCAGTGAGCCTTGTGTTTGAGCCGTGCAAGATCCTGGAATTCCACATGGTTCTGTCCGACGAAACGAGCTAAAAGGCAAGAAACACAAGGAAGCTGCGCCTCGAGGTGCGTTCGGATTTTCGACTGAGGGGGACATAACGGCGCAATACAGGCTGCCGCCACCCTTGTCGTGATCACCACGTAGTCGTGCATTCATGCATAATACGACTATGTACAAGTTGAATATGAAGAGTAAACGTAAATATATACAACTGTTATATATTCAGAAAACCTCGTTGGCTGTCGCAGCTCGCGGCCGCGTCGATTCCTCCTGTTGACCGGTGCAGCTGTGTCCTCAGTGGAGTTTGGTGTTGCAACCGGTAACGAGGGGTCGTTAGTGGGAGTAACAGGGGCCGACTCGGGACGACTAACCGAAGGTTGTGAGCAGGCAGGGACACTAAGAGGGTTGTTCGAGGTGGGTTCTGCCTCGATGAAGGCTGGTTTGAGGCGGTCTATGCTGATGGTCTCCTTCCTGCCCTCGACATCCACCACGTATTTCTTTTCCTTTCGCTGGACGACGCGGAACGGACCAGAGTAAGCCGCCTGCAGTGGTGATCGCACTGCATCTACTCGAATAAACACATGGCTGGCGGTAGCTAGAGTGGTAGGTATGTAGTTGCTGAAGGTTTGTTTAGCGTGTTGGGGTGGGCTTTATTACCCGCATTTGGTGCGACAACCGTTTTGCGTAATCCCCGTAATTAAAACTCATAGGTGGTAATGGAGAAACCAACTCACCTGGAAGTCGTAGTGTGCAACCATAAACCAGTTCAGCCGCCGTAACACCCATATCAGCTTCAACGGTGTTACGCAGTCCTAAGAGAACGATCGGCAAAACTTCACTCCATAATGGATTATCACGAGCACGAAGGGCAGCTTTCAGCTGGCGATGGAATCGCTCCACCATGCCATTGGCCTGAGGATGATAGGCCGTCGTCTTGTTGTGTCGACAACCGAATGCGTTTAGTAGCTCGTGGAAGGCGCCGTCGAAATGAGAACCGCGATCAGTGGTCACGATAGCAGGGCAACCGAGCTGACTCACCCAACCGGTTAGAAATGCTTTTGCAGCTTCCTCTGAGGTTGGGCGAGGAACAGTTATAGTTATAGTATATTTCTTGACCGTGGTCAATACACATGCACAAGGCAAGATCAGAGTATACAGCAATACATGTCAATGTGAGGTATTCACAAATTCTAAATTTATAAATCACAGCAACCGAAATACACCAGTAAAGTCATGTAGTGTTTGAGTAAACAAAAGTGGTAATGGCTGAGGCGGGAATTTCGAATCGGTTTCGAAATCGCTGGGGGCGGTGTGGATAGCTGGACAGTCGTGGAATTGCTGATATAAGCGACAAATGGACGGTCACTAACAAGTAACCGGGCGTAAGAGATGCAAAAGAACATTGTTAGAAGTAAAGCAAGCGTGGGGCTTTCAAAGTGCAGTCAGAGATACCAGCGGAATATTGGACACTGATCCAGCATCGGGTTACTAATTGTGGAGGAAGCATGTGAAATAAAGGCAAGTGATTCAAAGGTGATAATAAAACGGACCTTTTGTGCAGGTGATTACAGTGTCATATGGAAATTCAAATGAAGGCGAAGAGCTTCGCAGGGACTTCAGTGAACTTTTGAAGAGCATGAATGGTGTATGGACATATAACGGACTATTAAAGAAAAGAAAAGCCGTCAATGAAACGGATTATTGGAGACAAACGTCAATGGTTCGGCTAGGCAGGAGTTGGAAGAGTGTAAAATGTTTTTTTTGTATTTGATAGAAAATTGGTAGTCAAATTATGGTTGGCTGCAGATGGCTGGTATTCTGTTCCGTAAAGACCTTGGTTGCAGGCAGAATGTTGTGGGAAGCAGGTAAAAAAGGGCTGGTTTGACGAAGTTGACAGCTGCGAAGGCTGGGTTTCGGCCATTGATTTCGTACTGCAACGGGGAAGAATTGAACTGTTGGGTTGGATTATTTGGGAATAGACGTTGAGCGGATGTGTTGATGGTTGGTGTCAGGAATCACCTCTGCGATCCGGTGAGACTTTCATGAGGTTTTGTTAATCCATGTACGGTGCCCCATGTAACGTCAGCAGGCGAGAGTATAGGTTTAAACCATTGATCAAATCGTCCAGTCCTTACGGTAATCCGGAATAAATTTAGAGCGTAGAACAGTCGTCGCAGAGGGTGTGGTAATAGTATACTGTCTATTCCGGAGTGAAAATCCAGTATCCGGGGAGAAGCACAACTGGTTGGAGGAATAGGACTGCTTAGTCAATAGCTTATACAGAAATATCAAATTTAGCTTGATGCGACGAAGCCATAGTGGTTCGATTTTGAGAGATAAGCATCGTTCCCTGTAGTTTAAATTGGACGACCAACCGATAAGCTGTTTCGTGAATCTTCTTTGAATACATTCGATAATAATCCTGTCGGATTTTCTCATGCTAGTGAAGATTAGGGGACAATATTCGAGAAGGGGCCTGGCATGTACTTTGTACATGTAGAGAATGCTCTGCCTAAGCTGAAAGGATCTGAATAGAAGACCAAGACACTTTCTAGCCTTCGCCGTTTGGAGGACAGCATGTTCCGAGAAGTTGAAAGAGCAAGAATAACTTAAGCCAAGGTCTCTTACTAAAAGCTGGCTGTCGATGGGTGAACCGCCAATGCATAAAGAACCAGGAGGAACCTGGCATTTGTAAGTGAGGAAAATACACTTGTCGGCGGAGAATTTCATCGCCCAGGTTGAGCACCATTCATCAAGAGCGGATAAATCAGCAGAGATTTTAGGGATAGTAGTACTGAGGTTGCCAGGCGAGAAAGTGTAGACTATCTTAATGTCGTCCGCGAACAAAAACGGCGTGCCATTAAGTATTGTCGGAAACATATCATTTATATATAGGAGGAAAAGCAGGGGTCCCAAAACACTGCCCTGAATAACACCGCTAGTAACAGGCTTAGGATTAGAGGTGTGCCCGTTAATTAAGACAACCTGTGAACGATGAGATAAGTAAGACGAGAACCAAGAAAGAAGTGCATCGACAATCCCAAATGACCGTAGCTTTGTTAAAAGGTGGGGGTGAGGGACACGATCAAATGCCTTGGATAAATCAAGATAAAGAACAACAAGAGATTTCCCACTTTCAGCAGAGTCGGTGACGAGATTCAGAAAATCATACTGACAAGTCATGCAGGACCGTGAACGGAGGAATCCATGTTGGTTGTGATTAATAAGACTGAGGCTTAATAAATAGTTAATAATATTATCTTTAACTATTTTTTCCATTATTCTGGATAAGATGGGGGTATGGTTTATAGGGCGATAATTGGATACCTCATGTAAAGGTCCTTTTTTATGAATGGGAACGATTACCGAGCGCTTCCAATTAGCAGGTACGGTGCTACCATTAAGTGAAAGAGTGAAAAGGTTAAGCAACAACAGGGGGAGATCCGGTCCACCATTGACGAGTGCAATTGGTGGTAAGCCATCGGGGCCTAATCGAGGAAAGGGGTTTGCTATTGGATAGTAGCTTGGAAATACTCCTGGCATTGAAGGGTATCGTAGAAAGGACAGAGTCGGTAAGTGGTGAAGATGGGGGCGGGGCAATGACAGTAGCTGGAGCCATGGCTGAAGCGAAGAATGCATTGAAGGCTTCGGCTATTTAAGGTGGGGAGGTGATAGATGAGTTATTATCCAGAATTAGAAGTTGGAAGTAGGCCTTAACATCAGCGTTTCTAGACTTATGCAACATAGAAAGAAGTTGCGACTTGTTAGGATGACTCAAAGCCTTAGCTTCTTGGTCATGAAGTCGCGTATTATCTTGTCGTTGAATAAGTGTGGAGAGGCGGTTAAGACGAATAAAAAGTGAAAAGTCGTTGGAATTATGTAGTTGTTTGAGAAGTTTATGGTACTTCTTATGGAGTGGCGAGACAGACGACCTCTTTTTAGGTACAGCCTGGGCAGTATTGGACAATTTATCCAGACAATCGGAAAAGGAGTAGAAAATATCCGCAGCATGCTGAGGGTCCTGGGTGAGGAAATAATCACCCCAGTCTTTCTGCCGAAGAAGCGTGACTAGCAAGGCCCAATTTCTGCTTAGGAATGTATTGTTGGGGGGGTGTGCGGGACTAGGTGGGCCACTAAGGGGCAGATGGCAGATAACCATTTTATGGTCACTACCGGGGAAATTCCGTATTACGGTCACGTCGATGAGAGGCATGTTATGAGTAAATACCAGATCTAGTATGTTCCCATTTCTGGTAGGTTCGACAACATGTTGTGTCCAGCCGCCAAGATGAATGCTAGTGATCAGGTCCATAAGATTGGGAGGAGCCGAGAGGGTGGGCCAACAAATGTGAGGGAGATTAAAGTCACCTGCAATAAGCTTGGTTCCAGAAGGAAGCAAAGAGAGGTATTCGAAAGACCTAATGAGAAGTGGAAACAAGGAGCTGGGGGAAATTGGTGAGCGATACACGCAGCCAATGTGAAGAACAGTGGTTTGGAGGTTCATAGTGAACCAGAGAGAATCGGGAATAGAATCGAGTGCCGTATGTAAAAGAGGGGTCGTGGTGTAGGCTTCCTTGACGTAGGCTAGGCACCCACCACCACGCCGGTTCGGTCTATCGGTCCTTAGAAGACAGTACCCTACCAAAGATACTTGATCATTGGAAGTGCTCTCAGAAAGCCAGGATTCCGTTATTAAGATAATGTCGTAATTATTTGTAAGGACAAGTTTTTTAAGGTGCGGGAGTTTGTCAAGAATAGAACGCGAGTTGAATAAGGTTAGAGATATACCATTTGTGGGAGGTGGTATAGGCACATCAGAGGGGTGGTGTAATTTGGAAGGAGGCAGGCTATCGCGATTGGAAGGAGCGGAGGTTAGGGTCAACGGGGAATATGTTGATGTTGGGGCTAGTGGAGGTTCAGATGGGGTGGCTTCCAGCCAAGCTGGATTAAATGTTGCAGTGAGAGAGACTGCTGAGGGGTAGAGAGATTGGGCATCAACGGAGGGGGAAACATCGGAGCAAAGGGAAAAACCTGTGGGGTTTTGCGGGTCGGTATCAGACAGGGGTGATCAGGAGCTGTCGAGAAATACCGGCCAGTCGGAATCGAGTATTGGCTGAGGGGGGGTGCAGAGGGCAGGGTTGAAAATGTGTGAGGAATAGGGGTGTAGGGTGGTAGGTTAAGCTGCACATTGTGGTAGGGGTAACTCAAGTTGGGTGGAACACCAAATATGGAGCAGTTAGAAGCGGGAGCAGTGGAGATAGTTTTTGGGTGAGAAGTAAGACGTGTGGCAGATTGGACGGCATGTGGAGGCCGTATTTTGGTATTGACAGGCAGTGAGCACGGTGAATTTGTAGAGATCACCGATGCATTGGAGCAAGGGGTATTTTTTAAGGTCGAAACCTTATTCCGTGAGTTAAAGCGAGTTGATTTAAGAGGAGACAGTTGAATGAGGGAGGGGCTTGTGAGAAGAATGGGAAGACTGTTAGACCTATTCCTCTGGACGGCGAGTAGTTTATCACCGGAGGGAACAGATGGCGAGTTAGAGTTCGGGGTGTATCCAACAGGCGATGAGGTGGGAGAGCGAGGCAATAATTGGCGTCTCTTACTGGGTGGCAGTAAAAGGGGAGAAGCGGAAATGTCAAGATCAACAGAAATGGGATTAGATTTTAAAGAGTACAGTACGGGAGCAGATGAGGAGGCAGTGGGCGGTTGTGAAGAGGCGGGAGACGCGTGTAAAGGTAAAGCAGTGGGGACTTGAGAAGGAGCTGTGGAGCGACCATCCGTCTGTAATGAAGGCTCAGAACTATCAAGCGTCGTTCTAGTGGGGAAAGTCGAAGGAGATCTGGTAATTTCCCTTTGAAGTGGGGTTTTATCTTCGGCTATTTTTACGTTTTTATAAGGAGAATTAGAAGCTATAGTGGAACGCATTTTTATGAACTCTTTGGCAGACAGATCATCTGCAAATCGCATTAGGATTGGACAGTTGAAGCGCTGAACGCACTTACGCAGCCTTGTTATTTGACAAGGAAGGTGGGCCATACCACATGCATTCAACAGTGTGTGCTTGACATGCTCCAGAGGTATTCTCTCTGGGACATTAAACACGACTGCATTACGAGAGTTCCTCACTCTTATGAGAACTTCGGATGCAACAGAGTCGATAAAGCGGCCCGCGGCTGTCAGGTTTTGTAAGGTGGAATTTTCGATGCGTTCAGTGATGTACAGTAAGGGGGCGAGTTTAGATATCGTATCTTCCAAATTCAGAAGCCGAGACTTTATATCTGAAATACTTCGGTCTAGAACAGCTGTTCTTTCCGTCGCCAAGCCTACAAAGTCACAGAGGTCAACCGAACATTGTTTTAAGGCCACGGGAGTTTGAAGAAGCCTATTTTTCCTAGTGACCGGGGTATGAGTGGACGGGGTAGTATTGGAAGTCTTCTTTGCTACACGTGGCATTTTGAAATATCAAAAAGATGCTGTGAATGAGGTGGAAGAGTAACGGAAACTAGAGCTGGGTTGGAATTTACCAATGAGGGAAAAAAATACCTGAATTTCTATGGGTTAACGAAATACTCTAAGAAAATATAATTTTTAGTATTTCCTAAGACAGATGAATGAAAACTATATCGATAACAGCACGCAAAACGACCTGGTGTAGCGCAAGAAGCGGGCCTGTGGCCTGTGGCCAGCGAGTGAAACGATCTACGCAAGTGAGGATGTAGACGCAGCCATTGGATGGCGGACGTTGCCCCACGAGATCCACATGCACATGATGAAAGCGTGCGTCCGGTTCGCAGAATGTGCCTAAAGTATATTTGGTGCGACGATGTATCTTAACTCGTTGACACTGAAGACAAGCACGAGCCCAAAGACGTACGTCACGTTTGACGCAAGGCCAGACGAATCGCTCGGTGACTAGTTCCACTGAGGCGGTTACCCCAGGGTGCGATAAGTTGTGGAGGCTGGTAAAAACTCGTCGGCGAAAACTGGCAGGAACTAGTGGTCGGGGTCGACCTTGTGACACATCGCAAATGATACTTACTTCCGAAGTTCGAAGGGCCACTGGCACTAGGTGCAGGGAGCTGTTGTGTCTGAGTTGCTCTACCTCAGGATCTGTCGTTTGGGCTGCGGCGATTGCTTCTAGCTCTATGTCCACGGGTAGTGGGTGGTCGATATTGTGGACGCGTGACAGTGCGTCTGCTACGGGGTTATGTGCCCCAGAGACTTGTCGAATGTCCGTAGTTAACTGCGAAACATAGTCTAAGTGGCGAATCTCGCGTGGCGAATATCGGTCAGAAGCTGACCGGAGGGCGTAAACTGGCGGTTTATGATCTGTAAACACTGTGAACGTTTGGCCCTCGAGTGTGTGCCGGAAGTGTCGGATACCCAAATAGATTGCCAGCAGTTCTCTGCTAAACGTACTTTATCGGAATTCCGCAGGCTGGAGAAGCTTGGAGAAGAAAGCTATTGGTTGCCATAAATTATTGACGAATTGCTGCAACACTGCTCCAACAGCCGTGTCCAAAGCATCTGTTCCTAATGCCGGGGGAGCAGAAGGATCGGGATGTGCAAGGAGTGCTATGTTGGCGATAGCTTCCTTGATCAAAGTTAAAGCTGCCTGCGCCGTGTCGGGAAAAATGAATTTCCGCTTACCTCCACGTAAAAGGTCTGTTAGAGGCTGCATTATTTCGGCGCAGTGTGGGATAAAGCGGCGATAAAAGTTAACCAGGCCAGAAAATTGGCGCAACTGTCGGCAAGAGTAAGGCTCAGGATAGCCGCGAATTGCCGCTACCTTGTCAGGCAGGGCTTGTATGCCTGAGGTTGAGATTTCGTGATCTAGGAACGTGGTGATCGTCCTACCTAATTGGCACTTAGCAGGGTTAACGGTTACACCGTGTTGGCTAAGGCGCTCAAAAAGAGCACGCAGGTGTGTCATATGCTCTTCTTTTGAAGGATTTGCCACCAAAATATCGTCTAAGTACTCGTGAACATTCTTCAAACCGCGTGTTGCCTCATGCATAAGCCTTTGAAAGGTTTGGGCTGCGTTGCTGAGCCCAAAAGGCAGGCGCAAAAAACTCGAATAGTCCGAATGGAGTTGTGACAGCGGTTTTAGGGATGTCAGCCTCTGCTACTGGGATTTGGTGGTAGGCTCCGACGAGTTCGATTCTGCTGAAAACAGAACAACCAGACAGGGTAGAAGTAAGATCTTGAATATGTGGAATGGGGTACCTGTCCGGGATAGTAGCCTGGTTGGGGGCTCGATAGTCACCGCAGGGGCGCCAATCGCCATTAGGGTTAGGAACCATGTGAAGGAGCGAGGCCCAAGGGCTACTGGACGGGCGTATTATGCCTAATTCTAGCATGTGTTCAAACTCAGCCTGTGCTACGCGGAGCTTGTCTAAGGTCAAGCGACCTGGTCGGCTAAATGCTGGGGGTCCTTTAGTGACAATATGGTGGGTAACGGTAGTGGTCACCGCGAGAAGGGGGCCAGATTGTCTTGGCATTGCCGGGTAAGCTGAAAGTAGGTCTGCGTACGGTTGTTCGGCCTGCGGTTCGATGTATAGGGGCGTGATGTGATTCACGAAGGAACACGACCCGGTTATGGAAAGAAAATTCTGCCGGTCGACAACTTTCCGGCCTGGCGCATCGATCAGGAGGTCGAAATGATCCAGGAAATCGATGCCTAGTATGGGATAGGGGACGTCTGCTACTATGAACACTCAGCGGGAGGTGCGACGTAGTCCTAAGTTAAATGTGAGTGACTTACGGCCGTAAGTGGCAATAGGGGTGTCACTGGCAGCACGGAGTTGTTAGACTGATGGGTTCGTTGTATCACCTGCTTCCTTTGGAAGAACACTAACTGTTGCACCCGTGTCAATTAGGGACAGGTTATTGGAAATTAAATCTCGAACATGCAACAGACGACTGCTATTATGGCTGCCGACCGCGTTAGTCGTCGGAACGCGTCGGGATATTAGTTTCCCTGTTTGGCACCTGGGAAGGTGCAACCGACTTCGCAGCGCCGAGCCTTCTCCCCAAACCGTTTGTGGTATCGACAGTACGTTGATCGAAAAGCCAGGCGGTCAGGGGAAGCGCTACTGAGACGTTCACGTCGGTCAGAGTTGTGATAAGATTTATGGTTTCTACAGTGAGAACAACCAGGAGAGGGAAAACGTCTGAAAGCCCGCTCGAAAGCAGCTATCAGAGTGTCCTCGAAGTGTGTTTTTACAGTGGGAGCTGGGGTATGGGGGCTGCTCGAGTTTGTTACGGCGGTAATTTGTGGATGGTACCGGACCATAATACCGTCCGCTAGTTTAGCCGCCTCTGTGAGCTTAAGGTGGCTGGAAACCTCGAGCAGTGCTTGAATGTTGGGTGGTAGTCGCTGTACCCACAACTCCTTAAGGACGTTTCTCTCAAAAACTTGCCCCGCTAGCTGCTGCATTTCTCTCAGTAATGCAGAGGGCTTCTTGCCACCTAACCCTGTCCCTTGGGTGAGCCGTTTCAGTCTGGACGATTCTGACGGTAAAAGACAAGAGATTACTGCGTCTTTCACGGCTGTGTGAGAACTGTTATTAAATAGTACGTCGCGTATCTGAGTAGCAACGTCACGGGGAAGGCGACCGATAGTCCAAAAGTAACGGGTTCGTTCGCTTGTATTTCTGTGTGATTCAAACTCAGCCTCCAACATATGAAACCAGAGTTGAGAGTCATCAATAAAAAACTGAGGGACGGCAAGGGAGACTGTCGAAACGGACGGTTCGGGGTCAGGCTTACGGTCGTTGCTAGCCATAGTTGCAATGGTATATCAAGTGTAAAATGATATAAAGAGGTCAGTGCAGCAAAAGTGAAACACTTATAATATGGATATGAGAAAATATATATGAGGGATATGGTAACTGAAATCAGGAATTTACTCTTTATGTATCGGAAAAAGTGTATATGTAAACGAATAAATGTGATTGAGGGACTTACAAATGTCCTTCGAGAATCAATTTGTTTATCTCGCTTACGATTTCAGGCTTTACCTCAGTTAAGTCAGGACCTGCTCCCGTATAGAGTCTATAGCCCCTGGTCCTCGGTTTGTGGCACGATAGCGAATATACTCGGCAGCGCGCAAAGCAGAACTCAAAACGCTGGAGCGGGACAACGTGTGTATTGGAGGAGCGTGACGGCGTGCAGACGACGTACACAGGCGGAGCTAGTGGCGCCACCAAAAACGGTCATTGTTCAAATAAACAAATTTGTTAGTATTTGTCATCGAGTGCATTATTGGTAGCACTACAACCGTTGATATACAGCTAGGAGCATACCAGACCGCGTCTCTCAACTCTTATGCTTCCAGACACAAACCGGCGTGCATCTCCCTTCCGATGTCTTGGAATGATCTCAAAATAGTGCTAGAAAACTCTCTGTTTGTCACTTGTGGCTGAAAATCTGATAGGCTCCCGTTATTCCGTCGCCCCCTCCATGACATTGTTTTCCAGGATCTCTGGCAACTCAACCGCAATCTCCTGGGATACCAAATCCCTACGGGCATGAGATCTCGCCAATATCAATTGTAAAATCCCGCCGGTGCTGGGCGCGTTCAGATCCACCGCTTTGGCCAGTGCACATCGGGTCTGCGGGACATCTGCAAATATGTGCGTGTGCAGTTGGATTGGTGAGTAGCACCTTTGGCCTCTGCAAGTGTATTTCAGGTTGAATGTCCAGCGCACGGTCAGCCCCACCAATTAGCACTGGTTATGGACTGAAAATCAACTGGCAAGCAAAAAACACCATTCATTCACCCGGAAAGCTGTTAATATGTTGCTGTCTCCTTTAGGTAACGTCGACTTTCCAACTCCGCCATCACAACCCACAGCTTTTCAAGCCCCGAAAAAGTTACTTCCATCAGTGCACAATATCGCTTGTTCAATAACCTATAAACATCCTTGGCTCTTCGTTTACGGTCCATTTTCCCGCGGTTTCACGCCAAACTATTCACCAGTCCCCCTCGCATACTTGACCAGTCCACAAGATGAAGGTCCCCTGTTTTGCTACTCTTACTGATATATTAGAAAACTGACGCAATACGTTTTGTCGTCCACTTCCGTACTTCGACATTCAAACTGTACACATCTCTGCGAAACAAATATCTCTAGAGATTCCCAATACTCGATGATTCTATGGTTGCTTGCCATCTCTATCAGTTCCGCTGCTTGCCCACTTGGGGCTGTTGCACTGTAATTTCCTCATCTTGCAAGATATCATGAACACCTGATAAGCCATTGTACCGAAGAGTTCTGTTCTGTCGCCGCCAAGTGGTACACCTTTTATAAAGAGCATGAGTTGAAAGTCTCCTTCCTGTCACTTTATCAATTTTGCCAGCTATGTGTCTTTCCTACTGTTGTAGTTACGCACCACGCATCGATTTTTCATTAGGTCCCACTTTCATGTTGATGCATTATGCTCCACTTTTCTGAAGGCAAACAATCTGCCCAAAGTCTACATGTTTCATCCTACCACTGCTTCACCTTCAATTTGGAAACCCCTGTCCACTGCGCGGAGGGCGAAAAGCGAATAATAACTATAATAATAGACACGGAAACTGAAGCAAACTCCAACGTGACACTGGAGGATCACTAAGGTTTGCTCTCATGTAACTGGCTCCGTATTAAGACTGACAAAGAGTGTATAGTGGCACTAGTTTATTGGATACGTGGGAAGATCGTACACATACCTACAAAGTTTTCGAACAGATCGTGAGATAACGTTCAGATGCAGGGGTGGTGATTTGTTATGGTTAAATAGCGCTAACAGACTTCATATTCCTGTCTAAATTTTTGCTGAGGTGGGTCATGCTTATTGTAGAGGACGTGACAAGAAGTCTGCCAAGTTTTCCCCTAAATGTTTTAGGGTGCAACAGGAACTCACCCAGTCTCGTAGAGTATTTCATAAGCTAGAACGGATAACCAAAAGAAGACTTGAATAATAGTATCGAATGGGGATTGTATTAGTGAACCTTCCGTAGAGGAGTGTGTAGAAGGCCTCACTGGAGAAATGAAAAGGTTTATCAGATGGGTGGGCTTTCGAGTGTAGATGGTGAAAGGGACGAAATAATAGATTTGAACCAATGTAACAGTAGAGGTTCGAGCCGAAGTAGCTCGCGCGTAACTCTATAGTTAAGGTTGGAAGAGAGGCCAAGCAGGGTGTTGGCAAAGCGGCTTTGCTGTTCTACCATATTTACTTCTGCATCAAGGCAGAGACTGAAGGGCAGTGCTCCAACCGCGACTTATCGTGGGTCTTGAATATTAGGAAGCTGATTTTCCTGGTGCAAAATATTCTGGAGACAAGTACGATGGTCCTTCTTGCTTTGCAAATTCGGATCTATACTCTTTCACAAAGGTGAAGAAACCGGAGCAATGCAGGCCAGAGTCTCCAACCTAGTGAATAGTGCGGACTTACAGAACATTTACTGTAAGAGATCCAGATGGAAGGTGGCATGTTTGGGAGAGAAGAGCACTCTCAGCCTCAGAAAACTCAGTCATCCACTAAGCACATCTTTCATCGATGGACTTTGAACCTCACGGAATGCCATTGTGCTCTGAAGGCTGGACGTTGTCCCCAAGAGGTTATACCATTTAAGTGTCATATGCGAAGAGGAATATTTTGAAGTGGCGCGCTACTCAGGAAGCATCGTTTACGTATATGAGAGCCGTGAGTAGGCCCAAACACTACCTCAGTGGCTGGGCTTGTAAGGTAACCACCTCTGTAGGAAATAGCTTCCCCAAGTGTGACGACAGGGCCGTCTAGTGCGCGTTCTCTGTACCAAAAATCGTTATTTCTTCCGTACCGCCTGCCAGACCATATCTATTAGCTCACTGAAGCAGTCTTCCGAACATAATCAGATCTCATAATTGGGAGACATCGTTTCTTTCGCCCGATCCTCAAGTGGTAGCCGATCAGCTATATTCTATTCTCAAAGTCTTCAAAAAACACCACCCCAACTATGCCACCACTGACGAACCCTTGAACAGACAGACTCAGGCGGATGAAATCTAAACTCTCCAAACTTCAATGACTTGCAATGAAAACCCAGAAGCTGTCGGTATATATCCAAATGGTCCGGATGTCAGCGAAAATCAAATCACAAGCTGAATTCATGCTTACTCAGAAATAATTGAAAGCTTTGTGCCACCCCAGGAAGACAGAAATCCTAAATAAGTTGATGAGAACAAGAAACTCATAACCCTGCAAGATTATACCTTTCATCACCGTTAACAAGTCCCATCTGTATAAACCAGAAGAAATAGCCGAATCCTTCAACATATTTTTCACTTCAGCCCTAAAGGCCAATGTTCCCACTCCTGGAGTACACTCTGCATGCCTATCCAGTGACACTCTGTCTACAGCTTCATTCCAACCCAATGATATTTTTCCACTTCTAGTCTCTAGGAAACTATCTTACCACCCAGGCTCGGACGGTATTCCGTCAGCGGCTTTTACTCTGGGAAGTCCAGACATTCCCATCCTTCTATCTAGTTTATTTAACCTGTCTATGAAATTTAGCTCGTTCCCTTCTCAATGGAAAACCTCTAAAATCATCCTCTTGCACAACACAGGCTCCATTTATGTTCTCCAGAACTATCGTCCTATCAATCATACACCGATTATCTCTAGAATCATGGAGAAGCTCATTAAGAACAAGATAATGGCCCACCTCTTAACAAATAACTTGCTCAATGTGGGCCAACACAGTTTCTTGAAAAACCGTTCGTGCCTCACTTTTCAAGTTGACTCCTTGAACTCAGTCACGGAGGCTACTGACTAGGTCATGTCCATGATTATTATCCTGCTTGATATGAAGAGGGCTTTCGACCGAGTCTCACACACTCGGCTCCTATCACAGGCCAAATCTTATGGCATCATGGACCCGTTACTTGGTTGGTTGGATTCGTATTTCTCCAACCGTTATCAGTTGGTTTAGATTAATGGTTCCGTATCCAAACCCAAGTCTGTCACTAGTGGTGTCATACAAAACAGCGTTTTGGGTCCACTGCTCTTCCTCATTTACATAAACGATGTTTTCAGTGTCGTTCGCCATGGCAGTCTACACCTCTTCGAGGACGACATCAAAATCTTGTGTAGCTTTAATTCTAGTCAACTTAGTACAGTTATCAGTGATATACGGCAAGATTCAACAGCTCTTAGTTCTTGGTGCACCACTTCAATAATGAAATTTTCTGCGGAGAAAAGCAACATTCTTACGTTCAAATTCAATGTCCCCCAGGTGTGTTCAGTATTGACGGTCACCCGATCTCCATTAGCCCGTTAGTACGTGATTTAGGTTTGCAGTATTAAGCCACCTTCACTTTCTCGGAACACATTACCACTCGAATTGCTAAAGCTAGAAGAATTATAGGCCTGCTTCATGGGACATTCCGCCTTCCGAAAGCAAATTCAGCACCCATAAGACTCACGTTAGACCCCTTCTGGAATGCTGTTCCATAATCTACTCTAGCACGCGCCAGTGGGACAGAGTGTCTGTTGAAAAGGTTCAACGGCTAATGACAAAAGAGTTGATTGGCTTTTCCACTAAACTCAAATACAGCCAACGTTATGAACATTCAAATTAGATCCGCTATGGCTTAGACGCATGAAGCTGAACCTCATATTCTTTCTTGATGTTGTTGTAAATCGAATCATCGAATCAGTACCGCAGTTCAGAAATCTAACGGACTCACAGTATTCTTTAAGACTGAGAGACAACACGGTTACTGTTTCCATCTGTAGAACTGCTCTTAAATCTAACATTTTTCTGGCTAAGTATGCAGCCTTATGGAGCAAATTACCCCATGATATTTGTTCTTTGAGGCCACCTAAGACGTTTAAGGCTCACATAAGCAAATACCTCACAGTGCAACTTATAATCCAACTTATAAATCCGTACATAAGTGAAGATAGGGCTTTTGAAGTTGGATTAGGTTTCTAATAGTTTTCGAACTCCCTTTTTTGTGGACCCCATTGTCCTTTGGGTCATAGCCGCGCTTGTTTCCTCCGCTCTTGTTACTCACCCATTCGTTTTGTTTCTGTTCCACATTTGATCCTGCCACTTGCCCTTATAATTCTCGCTCGGCAAAGTCCGACAGGCACAGTCGTTAAACTTTCTCTGGAGTGCCGCACTGACTGGACGCAAGCCCCAGTTATGGCCGCATTTTCCTTCTTTTTATTCTCCCTCTCCACATTCTGTAACTTTCACTTTCTTTTGTTCTACGATTTCCTACAAAATTGGTTTCATCTTCAGTCCGGCAATTCTGTTCCACCTTCATCTATTCGCTAAATCTGGCATCAAATAATTTTCCAGTTCCTCCCATCCTCTCATCTTTTTGCCATAGCCACGGCATGGCTATTAATAACCTGCTTCTTGGCATTCATCCATTCACTCTTCCTCTCCCCCTTATCAGACTTTGCCATATTACACTTTAGTTTGCATATGGATACCTAGCCCGCATTTATAAATCCAGTACAAAGCTCCTTTAAGACAATACTTACCCACTAGATGTCATCTGACTTTGACTCACTGTTACACCTGGAGCTCAGGGTTTTGAGATAGCTCTCCATCATCAATCTGCTCCTCATACAATGCCTTATTTTCTAAGCAACACTCACCCGCGACTAATCGAGAAGTTGCTACATCCGAACCTACAACCAATTTTCTACCGAAACTATTCTCTTCCTTATTTACCAGTTTTTGGCATACTGAATACTATGATCTTCACAGTTCATCAGTTCTCACTTTCAGCGTGCGTCTTTCGACCGAAAATCGTTGGCTTATCTGTCCTAATCACCCGTTGCCACTGCACTAGCTAGCGATCAACCTCTGCAAAGCCAGTGGTGGTATCTTTCCACCAACTTCGTCGTGCCCGTGAAGTTGCCCCACATATCAAAATCGGCGGTGCGTTCACCAGATGGTTCGCATATATACTGGAACCCGTCCGACTCTGTTATTGGCAAGAGCAAGCTGTTAAGTGATAGCCCCAGGAATGTTGCTATTATCTGAGTGATTGCTTCATCCTATCTTTTTTCTTTCACTGCTTGTGGCAGCAACACCCCTGAAGGTTATGACATCTGGTCTGTAGCGGTCTCAAAATAAGGGGAAACAGCCATCCCCATCAGTCTCGGACCCAATGGGCCACGTGTAAAGAAAGGCGGGTCAAGGAGAAAAGGGAAGTTTTCCCTACGGCGTAAATTTGCTCTCATTCTCCTTAATAAAAAGACGAAAAAATTCACTTCAGGCTGGGAAGGTCTTGGGCTAATGTTCTCTGCCCTCTTCAATACAGAGGGACTTCTGACAACAGCCTAGATCCGACCCTGCATATGGGAAACCCCACGGTTTTGAGCTAACCTGCAGTTCCTTTTGTCTAGACCAGTGCGGGGTGACAACACGCCGTTCGAGTTCTCCACATATGCTTGCCCACCTCGCCTTACTCAGCTTCAACCCTTTTGGGTACCTTGCAAAATCCTTGACCAGCTTGCTGATGTTTAATGCAGTAATCGATACACGGTCTGGATAGTTACATCATGCGACCTCTGCTCTGACGACACCCCGGCATTGATACGCCTACGCCTAACAGCTATGGGCAAAGCCTCGCCAGTATTGGTTGTCGGAACGTAATCATTACACATTTATAATTTATTACCCACAAGTCTTCTTTTCCTATCCCCCTCGAGCCCAAGCACTAATAGTGTTGCCCAAAGTCAGCGATGATTTGTCTGCTACCATATAGACTCAGTTAAAAAACCAAAATTATTACTGACACCAATTCCCTTAGTAAACTCTTATTCCTTTAATGATAGGTGCTCACCTTCACTTAGTTCTCTTGTCCCAGGCTATAACTCTACGGTCATATCGTCCTTTTTCTTGCACTCCTCCGTTACTCGAGTCCTATCATGCTGATTACCATCCTTTGGTAATCAATACTCACCGATCAGCGTATTTGCTCACGGTATTTTAGGGCCCCATTCCACCTAACAAGCATATGTATCTGATTACGCGTGACCCCACGGAAAACCAGCACATTCGCATCCGAATATAAAGGCCTCAACTTAGCTCTGAGCTCTTCCTTTCCTTTTTATGATTTCTCCGCTCTCACCTACAGCCGGGCCAACAACCTGACTGCTGTCCTCCCATTTACCCTCGTAGATCGGCTCGCTGGCCGTCAAGTAGGATTATCACTCTAATTTTTGCTAAGCCGTTAATCATAACCCCCGGCTGGAGCATTCTCTAGACTGCTGCATTTCTCCTCTATTCCAGAACACACTGGCTGCCTGGGTAGCCCGTCAACCAAATCGACGTTAACCCTGGATTACCTAACGGACTAAACGATTTGATCGGTCGGATTGACCATGATTAAACCTATACTCAAATCTGATGAAGCCTTATGTGGAGCACCTTACATGGCTGACCGGTGACCACAATCCCATGACAAGGATCACAATCAATCATGATAGTCTCACCGGACCGCCGGACGGATTCCTGACACACCCGTCACCTCACATCCCATCAGCATCCATTTTCCGTACTCCACACGAACAGTTCAATTCATTTTGCATGCAGGACCGGAGCCTGGCCCTCGCCGTTGCTTTCCGTACATACTTTTCCTAGCTCGTCGATTGAGCCCTTTTTGACTTCTGCTCTCATCATGCACTACCTGCCATCAACAGCTACCAATGTCTTTATGAAACAAAGTACCAACCACTTGGATATCCATTCTTTTATCACGTACGCGGAAAATCACAGTTTTGCACTCAACTTCCTCTGTTCCTTCGGGTCTGGCCTCTCCCAGTCACTGCAGTCTTCCTTCGTCTTCGCCATCTGTGCAAACTTGCTTGGTTGCATCAGCAGCGTTTGTCTTCAACAGTGTTCCCACGATGGCTTGTTAAAATTCCCAGTTGTGTTCATTCACCATTCACGCTCCTTAAAAGCACACTGCATTCCTGGCGAGGGTATCTGCTTCTATGTGATTTTTTATATGATATCGGAACTACCTATACAGAATGTACAATCTGAGTATCCCATTCGATTCACTTGCATTTGTGTCACAGGCACCACCCACAATGAGTTATGCAATGGAGAGTCAATCTTCTCTATATCCTGCAAGCATCTCCGACTGCACTTTGATAACACCATGTCAACTCGATTTTAAATCTTTTTTGATAACACTCAACCAGTTTCTCGATACTGATTCCTCAAATATCCAGTTGGTGCCACACCGCAACTCCTCCAACACTTCCCGACTCTTCTTTGAATCTCTTCCACCCCCCAGTCTCTCTCTATCTTCATCGACTGAACGCCAAATTCCGTAGATCGCCGTGATCCATTCTGGACTACCGGATCTGTCGTAGACAGTCATCGGCATCCATAAAGCAAGTTGTGTATTATTCTTGCCTCAACTCCCTGTTCATGTTGTGATGTCCGACACCAGTTGCTTTATGAGTTCTTGCAAATACCGCACTTTTGCTTTTCCTCAGTATCGCTTTATCTGCATTCCTACGTCCATCCCGTTAACCGCATCGTCCCCGTTCCGAATTCGAAACCGATTCACGACTGCCGCGCCGAGCCCTCTCCTCTTTAGTTCACTTAAACACCGTCCAAGCTGATCGTTCTGTTACTGCAATTGTGTAAACCATGAACTTCAAAATTGTGGTTACCCTAAATAACTGTGAATTGCTGTGTTCTCTGATCATGCCTTGTGCATGTGTCTTGACCACGATCAAGAAATATACCATTATTATTATTAATGGGTCGGGTTGAGGTATCCCATTGGCAATGACGGTTCGGAAAGGTGCAGACAGGTAAGATGATGGCCAAGTGATGAAGAAGCTCGGTGGTTTCTTAGGTTCACCTTTTGCCAGTGACAGAGGGCACGATGTGCGGATGGAGGCCCTAGACACACCTATCAAGATTAGGATGATTGACGCTTTTTGCCGGCTTCGCAGGCGACTAAAAAAGGGAAGTCCACAACTGAGTTACAAAAGAGAATTTAGGAACCTACATAGGGGTGGGTCAATAAGGTTTCGAGGAGCCTGCATGTACATTTGAATTTACCTGTTGGTTTAGGGCTTTGTTTTCTGGCCGAACTCTTGCTGCCGAGCGCGATGATTATTTGACCGTTGCCTAAGCGTGCCGCACTAACTCTTCCATAATATATCCTATCTGCTGTCTCTCCACAGATAGTGTCCTCCTTCTCATGGGTTGCGGGAAGCACTTTCGTGGTGATCGTGGTGGAGTTTCATGGGGTACCTTTGCAGCGCGCGTAGATGAAACGAGGGGACAAGCATAATGAGGTAATGAACTGGTAATTTGTACACCACCCTTAAGATCACGTAGCCGATCCGTCCTGGAGATAATCGCAGTGTGGTTCATAAATCGATAGGTCATTGAAGCCACGCAATGGATCAAACTTGCTGCGTAGGATTACGAACTGGGCTTCTGCTGGACTCAGAAGGCCTCAGGTGACGGGGTAAAGTAAAAGAGTTGAGAAGTAAGACTTGCAGTCCAGGTCCCCCAGACCGAAAAAAGACAAATGGAAGGTCATCAGGCCCAGGATGGTAAAAAACTAAGCACTTGGCAGGGATTTCTTGATATTGTCCGTGATGACTGCTTTGGTTGATATCGCGTCCAGTGTGAGCATCAGACGCCCCTGTGACGAAGGTTGGTGTCCATGATAGGAGTTGGGTTGGAAGAACTGTTGAATTCCTCAGCCATGTCTTATAGCGGATCGAGGTGGATGTCATTGTGAACGGGGAACAGCAGGGTGTTGTCAGTGCTGACAGCGTTGCAAGATTTGAGCGGTCTCTAAAGGTGCCTTACAATATGCGGCTGTAATGGTGCCGTCTTTTCTGGCTTTAGAACTTTATCTTCAGTTGATGCATATAGGTCGCTGCAACGTCGGTTCATCCATAGAGTCTGAAATAAATCTTTGTTCCTGAACAATAAGCTCTGGAGCTTATCAGTCTTTTGTCGTGGACTGTCAACTGCGGTCAAATGTTTAAAGCTTATGTTTCCATAGGTTAGAGTAAAGTGGTTTGTGGAGAAGAGTAACTTGGTATGGAAAGTGTCCGCTGCTCTTTGCGGATCGGATGTTTGGAAGAAACCGGACCAGCCAATGCACCGGAGAAAGGTAAGCCGGTGAGCCAGGTCGTCAATTTATGTGATCTGGTTTCGAATTTTGATAACTTCACATAACAAAGCACAGCAGTGCGGCCGCTCTTTTGTGGTCACAACTAGGAACGTTTTAGGCAGCCGGAACGCCCAGCTTCAGGAGGCCCTTGGTGAGGACTAAGTCGGGATGTCTTTATTCCCTGGTGCGGAGACGAGCTGTGTCAACCCTTTAGCATGGGCTTTCGAAACGAAGCCCTGTAGATGGGGAGGGGACAGTCATAGTGTTCCAGCAAAAACTGGGCGAGTTTAAGTCTCCTTCTATGATCTTCGGTTTCACTAATAGGGCAGAATGGTACTCGGAAGCCCCAACGATACGCTCAAATTCATATTCACCGAAACTGTTTGCTCCATACATGCAACCAATATACAACAAAGTTCCAGGAGTTTGGGCAGAGAGCCATACGGAGCATGGGATTGAGCCGAGAAATGAATAGTGGAGGATGACATTGGTAAATTTCTGCTTATTTTGCACCAAAAGCAACCCCATCGGCAGCTCGCCCTGCCCACCCAAAAAACTTACAGCCTACCAGCGAGATAAGACCAATTAGGCGTAAGTGGCCAAAAATGTTTCTGTGAACAGAACCACGTCACCACTGGGAGTACGTACGCGTTTCCCTAGATCTTCAGTCTTGTCTAACAGCGAAAGAGAATTCAATAACAGAAGGGGATTCCGGCTTGCTGATTGCCCGCCAGGGGGTTCTGCGGCTCCATATGGGGGCTGTGGGAGCCCGCTAAGACGGCGAGTTTCCGGCGGCAAGGCTATTAAATAGAGTAGGACCAGCGGTTGGAGCATTAGCTGAGCTGGAGAGGCCGACATGTGGTCCATATGATAGTGGCGTGGAGAGGACTGTGTGGCACGGAGGAAGACTGAGATTACCTGTCGCGGTAGAGGTTTCAACAATCGAAGGATAAGATCTTAGTTCTGGAAGATGGTTCAACACCGTGGAAAAAGCGTGAGGATTTCGGAACTGAATGCTACAAAATGGGAGAGATTTACACAACTGAGGCTGGTGGAATTGTCCTATGGATGGCAGGGCCGCTGTGGTGTCGGAAATCTTGGGGAGAGCTAAAAATTTTGAAATCGTTGCGAAAATTTAGTGTGTGGTGAAGGCGCGGAAAAAATCGAAATATTATGTTGGGCGAATTCAGCTACGAAAAGAGGCTGGGCAGTGGGTCGCCAGAAGCAACCGCAAAAGAGCGGGAGCTGTAAATGAAAAGAATCTTAATTCGAGCAAAATGTGGCCTGAACAGACGAAGCTCAAATGCATATTACTGATTCACAAATTTGACGGTACTTAATTTTAAAAGTAACAAACGCACACATATATACCTCGAATGTGATTCCAAGTGAGTTATGTGAAAAAGCCGAAGTCCAGCGCAACAAGCACGCACAAGTGGCATCAGGGCAATCAAAGCCAAGTTCAAGCACGCGGGAGTGCGTAATAAGAACAGGCAGGTGTGTCTGCGCAGTTACTATTTCTATTCATCGGTCAGTATTTTATAGGGCAAGTCTGAAGCCCTTCGCTCCAAAGTTTCTTCGCCAGTTTTGGGCAAGGCTTTCGCTGTTTCCTCTGGAGTCTCTTGATCTGCCTACCACGGCCGATTTTCTACTGAATATTCAAAAAACATGCTCACACACACCGTTGAAATGTAAAAGGCTTCACAAGAGGGAGCCGGCTGCACAAACGCGTTTCCTGCGTAAAGCAAGACACTGAAAACAAAGGGGCAAAACGATTTTGTTTGCAACCTGAGCCGGGAGAATAAATGGAAAGAGCAGTGTAAAGGTATAAACCAAACATACGGGCGCGGAAAAACGTTACTTTTGGCGCATCTTTCAAACATGCGTGATAACTAATACTCATTTTGGTGAATTATACAGCCAACAGCAACGACAGTATCATTATTATAGAAAAAAGTTGAACTTTTCTTTGAAACCCGAAAATCCGTTTCAAAATCTGGAAAACTCTGCTGCGTATCGCGACCTTAGCAAGAAAATACCTCGGAACCATCAACCGAAGCCGCTCCCGCAACACCGACAGCAACCGCGGTCAGTGGCGGTGCTAACCCTGACCACAACGCTTATATACCCTTGTAGCACGCATTCAAACAAAATTCGCACCATAACATTTCTCGTCAATCTCATTTTCTAAGGGCACCGATTCATCTGTTCCAACCGTTCCACGTATAACAGTCTCACAACTTCAGTCGGGCTATATTTAAGCCCGTATGTTTGGACACTATCGCATTGTAAAAATAGCATTCAGCTGTCACGTAACCAAAAGAGGTCACAAAACAAGACAATTTTCCAAAATTAAGTACCCACCTTTTTTGGGTGAAAGAAAAACCATTTCGTGATTATAAATTGGGTTAGAGATTCATCTCTAGAAGCAAAATAAGAAAGCACATAAAAAATGAAATTCATTGATTACCAACACAAAATGGAATATTCCAGTATCGGTTTCGTGTAAAGAATGAGAAGAGGAATACTCTACAGGCTACAAATAAGTGTTTTTCTCAGAAAGCCCAAAAGGTATCGAAATGATTTGTCTAATCATAAGCCTGTTTTAAACCGCCCACGTAAAAGTTGAACAGGTTTCTCTCTCCTGCTTCTGTGCTTGGGCCATGGAGAAACGAAAATGAATATACTCTCAGGTGCTTCGAGGGAAACTGAGGCAAATTAAAGAGGTTCAGGGGACAAAGTGAATAGAAACGCGGAATCCGTCAAGCGCGATTATCAGCTTTATTCCCTGAGTTTTCTGTCTTTTTCGCCTTTCGGGCTAGTTCCGAGTCCCCTGGTCTCCACAGGGCACTTGTTCATCATTCAAGAGGCGATTCACCTCAGTTCATGTCATGCCTTCCATACGGAGGTCATGGATGTTGGTGTTTCCCTGCATAGGGCCTCCCTATTTTAATGGCGTAGAATGAATAAAGAGTCAAAAAGCGTCAGTAAGAAAATAACGAACAGGAAAAGGAGGGGTTGTGGTATATACCGGCGAAATGCAAGCGTGAATTAAACAGTGTTCGTGAAACCGCTTAGTCGATTATAATCTCTCACCGGTCAGAATTGGTTTAGGAATTCTACATGCAATGTCCACGTGCGGCAACAGAGATGAGTCACGTACGTAATATCAAAATTTATAAAATAAAAAGCTTAAAAATTTATGTTGTAACTTGGGTAAATCTGATCTAACCTACAGAAGTACATGGGCCGGTGGTGGAAGAGATCAGGTTCTGCCAAGTAAGAGTGCCGAGGGAGAGTGGAAGCGTGAGACACAGGATCTGGATAGATGGAAGCCATCGAATATCGGTGGGTTTCAAATCTTGTCAGCCAGGCAGTTTTCCAAATTTACCTTTCTTCATAGTTTCCATAGGTGCTTCGGGAACTATCATCCGCCCTTGTTGCTTCTAACTTTGGAGTAAGTTGATGCTGGTAGCACCATGTGTTATGTGATATTACAACATCTAGTCGTGGTTACTTTTGTGCCACCAGGAAAATCTCACTGCATTTGTTCTTGGCAAACACCGTCGTCCCCGGCATTTTCCGACATTTTGAGCCGCAGCCAAAATTTGTTTGAAATTCATCTGACATTCTGTTTATCAGCGCGGGGTACTTTTGATGCCACAAATGGCTTGCTTTCCGTGGGCCGATGGTAATTTTGTCTACGTATTTCAGATCAGTATCCCCATACATCTTAAGAAAATAAACCCCTTCTGGGTGATGGTTTTCCATGCTGACAAATTTCGGAGGGATTTGACTCTTCCAAAATAAGCCCCTTGTTTTCAGATGACGGATTTGTCCGAAGCCTTTCATGTACAGGTATTTCAAATGATTCCTCATCTCGGGTCTCTGCTCCCACAACAATCGACGCAGTGCGACTTCCCTAAGAGATGACCTAACGGTTATCAGCCACACATCGAATCCCAGAACCACCAATATGTTTCGTCTGAGATTCAGTAACAGTATAATTGCTAATTAGGAAACTCACAAGGGCAAACCTCTGAGCCTCACCGCATACCAGGCAGCACAGTGTCCATCCCAGTATGATCCGAGTCTTCGGCAGTTCTTTAAAGCTCGGAATATTCTAGCCAACCACATACTGAACGTGACAACAGTAGCCGGAAGTCTGTCCGGAATAATTCGATACCCTTATTTTGTAAAAAATACTCGGCTATATACCTTGATAGTCTTCTGCACCATTTACCATTGGGTGGACTAGCCTTTGTTTATTCGCAAGCGACGTGCAATTTCATTATATCCTTTTTAGGCCCTGTGAGACGTAAGTGCACGTTCGTCTCACATCGCGAACCTGGCCCTCGTACTGAGTCTTTGTGATCGTATAGTTGAGGTTCTCGTGAAAATAGTGGTTTATTTTGGAGACACTGAAACATGCCTGATGCCTAATCAAACTTTTGCAAGCTAAAACTTGAACGGACCAAATTCGTGAAAATTTAGAAACAAGCATGAAAAACTTAGAGGAGATAGGTTCAAAAAGGAGGTGACAGAGAGATAAATGCATGCAAACCAAGGGATAATGCTGGGAATTTAAGTGGACCCAAAGACGGATTCAAATATTTGCATGGTGAATCTGACAGTACCGGTGGAATGTAGAATCTGAGTGAGCCAAACGGAGTTGACTGGGAGCTGCCAGTTTTACATAAAGAAGACCAAAAACGGGTGTGAGAAACTAGGGTAACAAGAGAAGATGAAGAATAAAAAATGAGTTGCATGGCAAGAGAGTAGGTTGCCATGAAATATGGCACATCGCACTAAATGGACGGTGTCAGTGGACGAAACTTATTTTGAGGACCGAGGGCTGGCTACGCAAGAAGTAGAGTGGGTCGGATGCAAAACTGGTTCTGGGGGATCGAGATGTATTTGTTGTGAGACAGATATAAACAGGATGGACGCATGTCGTGAGGGGCGGCGGAATGATGGCGAGGGAACTGGCCAGCGAAAAGCTAGAGGATGAAGAGAAAATATATAAATATGTGAATATATACATATTTATACATCTAAAGGGGGCGGGAGAGAAGAGCCATAAAGTGATACAACACGGAACTAGCAGTGCTTAGAAGCGACAAGTAGGGTAAGATCAAACTGTGCATAATTACCTTGGGGAAAATGGTGATGAAATTGGTTATGGCAGGTGAACAAAGAGGATCAGCAGAGAGAGAAAGGACTTTGGAAGCTAAAATGTCATGACGGCTGGGAACAGAAGTTTACAAACGAGGGGGCGTGGAGGAATGGCTCGAAGATAACACATAAGAGTGAAACTAATAATCTGCTGAATGCAGGCATGACAGGTGATGGCGTTCGGATGTATGAGGAGAGATGGAAAAAGGAACTACATGGAGCAGGAAAACAAGGGCTGTAAAAGTGGCTAGAGAAGGCAGAGGGAATAAAACTAAAGAGAAGTTAGAGTAGTGCACAATACCGGTGGAGAAATGTGACCTAGGTGTGAGGCAAACAGTGGCGCAAAGATGTAGCAATTGAAAACAATGACGTAACGATGACTCCACGTTAGATGGAAAGTGGAGGGGCAAAGCAGTCTAAAGGGGATAATAACGATGTCTGTGGTGACAATATTTGAAGCAAGTAAGAGTACGGGTCGAAGAAAATCAGGTGAGAAAGGACCAATCAGATCGTTTTACTAAAGATGATGCACTCTGAAGACCAAAAAAGACGAAAAGAAATACCCAAACAGGCAAACCCGTGATGGAAATGCACGAGAAATAGTTGTGCTCCGGAGTAGGAAGAATAGCACTGGAGAGCTGCCTGCCCGCAGACGATTGCACGAATGGATTGAGTCAGAAGTTGCTAGTCGGTGCATTGCCTAAAAGGAAGATCCACAGAAGAACCGCGGAGTCAAGCAAGGAAAATATGGCGGTGGTGCAAAAACAATAAATGTGGCTGTAAAAGGTGCAAAGGTTGGAATGGCTAGTTTTTATGTGGGGACTGGTCAGGGGTACAAGTGGGTCTGGTGCGTATTGGTTGGAGGTACAAGATGGGAGAACAAAAATGTGTGCCGAAATGTTAGCTAGTGAGGTGTAAGAATGCGACCGGTGAGCTTTATGAGCTCGAGGAGGTGACACGTGAATAGAGATTGGGAGCCGGCAAGGGAGATATGGGTCGAAATGTAATTATTACTGAAGGACTCGGGTACGGTAAAATGGATAGGGCTATAGTGACATTAAGCAGTAAGGGCTGTCATTGTGAGAAAGAAATAGGGGCTAGGGTCGAATGGGTAGGTGTGCATACAGATGTATAACGACACAGAAGAGAAGTAGTAAGAGTGCCGGCAATACTGATAGATTATGAATCGTGGCGGAAGAAGAATGATAGAAGAAAGCGGTCTTCAACTGACGGGGATGGGTGCGATATTGAGAGAGGAGTCAGGGCACACGATACGCGGCTGGTAGCATTGGGCGGGACTGACCGTGCGCTGGACACCCAAACCGGAAAACATTCCGTGAAATGAACATAGGAAGTGTGATCCACCAGCCCAATTACGACCGCAAATCGTTGCAGGCTGCTCGCACGCCCGATGTGGGCCCGCCAAGGCGGAGGATCTGACCGCGCACCGCAGCCTGGGGATTGAAGCGAGTGATCATTGATGGCTGTATGGAGGGTAAAGGGACAACAATAAAGGTATGTCATCAATGACCAATCGGTCAAGTTGTGAGGACTTGGATGAAAGAGCCAACGGAAAAGGCGAATGACGGACGGCCGTACAGCATTGTTTTTTGGGTGCACCAGCAAGGAAGGTAAGCAGTGCTGTGCCCGAAGCAGCTGATCGTCACTGAGGATCACTGGAAAAGGAAAAGGAGGTGGAAAAACGCAGCCTGGGTATGGCCCATCAGATGGAGAACCGTTACCGAAAGGAGGTAGGAAAGTGAAAAACTGGCTACCGCGCAGGAAGCTCGTAATCATAATTCATTTGGAATAAAGAACAAAGTAGGCGCGTGGAAACCTAGGTAGGTCGCACGCAACGTATGAGTAGAAATCGAGAGGTAGGCTCTAGAGAGATTCAGCTTTCGTACTGTTTTTGAGCTCCACCAGGTACCGATGCTAATCGGTCCGTGCATGAATGAGAAAGATTTATAAAAAGGACTTTGCATCGATAAACGTTGTGAAGCTTGTATGGACAGGGGAGTTTGGTATCAATAGACTGGTCGGAGATAGAACAAGGAACCCGGAAGGGTTTAAACTGAGAGAGGTGAGGCCGGAGTTCATGTAGACGGCTTATTCAGCACGCTTTTTAGCCCGAGCAGGGTCAGGCAGAATTACTGAGGGCTCAGATAGTGCGCTCTTTTCTCTTTTTTTTTTCTTCGAAGCATCCCATGAGCAGTTTTGGGTTGTGGCTGTAAAGGGGAATTCATCCGTTATTGAAGGGGCGTAAAGCATGAGTCCAATCTCTTCGCAGCCAGAAGTCATTTAGGCACTTCGATTTTTTAATTAAGAGGAGCGGGTGAACACCCCGTCCCCGTGGGGAGCACTTCACATTTCTTTGCAGCAGCCATACCTGAAGCGTGACCCGTGAGGTCTGCCTTTCTGAGGACGTCTATTTCTTCCCCCCCCCCGTTGTGGGACAGTCATGGACGCGTTGCCATTCTCCCGTCGGTGGTGTCGTGGCTTCGAGCCACGGAAGAGAGAAAAAGTGGGCACAGTGCACAAGGAATGCTTTTAACACTCGGGGACTCCATACATGGCCGTTCGTTTCTGACAAGGCCTGAGGCCGACGATTTTCAGAGCACCGAGAACAGCCATGGCACAATTTCTGCGTGCCGGGTCACCAACACTCGGAACAGTCTACCGAACGAGGTGATGGCTGCGGACAAGGCAGTCCAGTTTAAAGTCCGCCTGGACCGTTTTTGGCTGGCCACATTCCCTGAAGGCAGCTAGACTTACATTCGCAGGGTAAATTTGAGTGCAGGACTCTTCCTGCTTCTTCACTCACCGATTTTCTTACACCTCTCATTGTCCACTAGCACATCTACTCTCCACTCCCTCCAAGGCCTCACGTATTTCCCCCCTACACTGGGCCGTCCCGCACTAGCCCTCACGCCGAGCATTGCTATAAAAGCGACCCTCTTGATTGGGGGCAGACCCGAGCAAGGACCTAGTTCGTGACCGGAGGGTTGCTGCGCTTCTGACATCGAGCAGACTCCCAGCCCTGTTCCCTCACGGATCTGAAAACGAAAAAGCAAAAAAGAGGCAAACAGAAAACACAGGGCTCGGGGCCCGGTGCGAACGAACTGAGGCTCGCTGATGCAAGAATCTGGACTGATCTATTGACCCGAGCCTCAAGCCTTGTGACTTGAACCGACTTGACCGTAAACTCCACTCTTGTCAAAATACCCAATGCCTAGTAAAGCTTTCGCTGTGACTCCGTGGCTGGCACGCAAAACTGCCTTTGGACCCATTCCGAAAAGGGCATGTGACTTGCAAGGCCGTGCCAGGCGCGTGAGGTCCAAAATTCTTGCCGTTTGACTTTCGACGTATATTTTAAGACACCCTTTATTCCTGCTCAAGGCCACAACGTTTAGTTCACTAGGCAACAACCGCCTCTTATCAATAGGCTACAATCCGATGGTCGTGCATGAATTAAAGGCGAACAGGTACCCTAGTAGGATGTCGCTAATGCCGGGGCCTACGATTTCTGTTCCCAAAATGGATAGTTACTCAAACCGTAATCCACCCCAGCGAAGTCCCAGTTCTACGCGCATTTATACGGAAGATATTCGAAACTCACTCCCCAGCTAATGATCAACGTTGCATCTGCCAAGCTCATCATTTCATAAACTTTTCGTGCCTCCACCGTTCATCTCGTTGGCTCCATTGCCATACAAAAGTTTTCGCTTTGCCCCACTATTGCCCATCTCACTAAAGTCCTTTATTCCGTGGAATACATCCGCGAACCCCCTTTCGAGTAAAATTTTCCCACCCAGTCGCAAGCAATCCCACAATCTCTCCAGCCTCCTAGCTTTAGTGAACCACTTTCCAATACCTGCTACTTATTAGTCACTTACAATAATAATATTGGTGTGTCTCTTCATCGTGGTCAAAACACATTCACAAGGCATGATCAGAGAACAGAGCAATTCACAGTAATGTGGGGTAATCACAGTTTTGAAATACATGATTCACACAATTGCACTAATAGGATGATAAGCTCGGACGGTGTTTAAGTGAACTAAAGCAAAGAGGGTCGGCGCGGAGAGGGAACACCGGACCTTGCAGACCAACCGCGCAAAATTGCGTATTCTCAATAAGTCCTTCCAAAATAACCCCCATATACCCTCTCTGCCAACCACCGATTCCTATCCTTCCCCACCTGGGCAAGCCGCATCGATAGACGGCGGAGCAATCCCACACTCGTAGTCCCGAACTTCTGTGGCCTGCGCTTGCCAGCAACCAGTACCAAGGTTTTCAAGTGGGAAAGCCAATAAATTCAATAACCCCATTTTCTTTTGTCGATTTCGAGCATCGAACGGTCCTTAAGAATCAGGACAAATAGCAGGACTACTTAGTCAAAGGTCTTCGCTTTCACCTCATAATAACCCGAAATTAATTATTTCCGGGTCGTCCGCGGCTGAATCCTCTGAAGCCATCGAGGAAGTGTCCAACGCTTACTCTCCATCTTCCGTGATAACTTCATTTCAGGCCCCCCGTACACTTTCACCCTCCAATAACTCCCCTACGTTAGCTATCCCAGAGACTCATTTTCACCATTATGGGTTACCCTCGATCTTACTTAACTCTCGGACCATCCTGAATAGGCTTCATTACTTAAAACGTCATGTCGTAAAATCCATTCCTGACATAATCCCTATTACTGAAACCTGGATCACGGAGCACACTCCCACAAACGAAATTACGCGTGGAGGGTACAAGGTTCTCAGGGTATATGGGATGGAGAGACACGAAGGTGGGTGCCCAGTGTACGTACAGCACGCACCTTCTGTAACCCCCAACTGACATGCCACACTCGACCCAATTTCAGATTCTCTATGGCCCACAATTCGGTTCTCAACTATACTCATTCACATTGGTTGTCTATCGCCCGCCCTCTAATATTGCAGACTTACCTCCTTTAATTGAAGCCTTTGATTATTTTTCACCTTTACTTTCCGCAGCAAAACAGTAGCCGGTGATCTTTACCGGCCCTCATTATCGTGGACGAACCTTGCAGCACCTCATAACTTAATATACTTTGTTTCCCATACTCACATTGGGGGTTCGGTGCAACACGTAAAGACCCCTACTGGAAACGCCAACATCCTAGATTTTATATTTACTTACAGCTTTGCCCAGTTTTCGGTTTCCGTTCCGCATAAATTCCCGAGAAGCGACCACAATATAGCAGCAGGTAATATTTCATTCCATCCTTACCCGTCAAGCTATCTGACACTAGTTAACAATTCCCTCCGTTTAAATTGGAACCCTCCGCCCAGTTTCATCCGTTACCGAGATTGAAGCAGTTTTTTCCAGCGGCTGACTCATTACAGGCGACTGGTCACTTTTACCTTAACACGGGAAACTGCCTTTTAAAGCTTAGTCCAATAGCCCAAAACTCCCTCGGGAAGTCCAGGTTTGCCTCCCTCCAACAAAAGTACCTCAGGATGCAAAGACCTTACCTCCAAAACCACGACTCCTCTCTTCTTTTGAAATTAAAACGTACTACTAATTTATCCGGGACCTTAAGGAAGACCAGCTCCACAACTAAGAAACCAAAGCTCTAGGACATCCCAATAAAGCATTGAAACTCGCACTCTCATATAAATCTGGGAATTCGCTAACAGATACTGCTATCCAATACGTTGTGTTACCAAATAAAACTTCGGCTGCCTCCCCTTCTGATACCTCTGAGACCTTTACCCCTTACTTCGCCAATTCCACGACCCCCGCCTCTCAAATACCCGCCCCCAGAGTCCTCTTGCTGTTACCGGCTCTTCTTTATCTACCCTAACCTTCGAAGTTAACGTTACTTCCGGACTCATTTCACGCTATAAAGCATCTGCGCATCCTGGACCAGACGGATTATCTCCAGCTGCAACCATTGAGGACTGATCGGACATTCTACTTCTATTTCCAAACCAATTTACTTTGTCACTCCAATCCAGTTTGTTACTGTCGAACTGGAAGCGTTCAGTCATCATTCCACGACGCAAAATAAGACCCATCCTTGAACTCGCTAATCACTGTCCCATTGTCCACATCCCTATAATTTCCCGAATATTGGAGATGCTTTTCAACGACGGCAATACTACCCACCTTCCTGCTTCAAACCTTCTTAGCGATAGGCAGCACGAGTTTCTAAAATCGCGACCATACACAACGTGTCGATTTGACTTCCTTGACCTGGTCACTGAGGCTGTTGATAGTGAACAGGCGTTAGTAGTTGTCTCCCTAGATCAGTTGGAGGCTCTCAACCATGTGCAACACCCCCATCCTACCGCCAAATTGCATTCATTCGGCATTGCTGACCTACCGCTTTTTCGGCTGAAATCTTATCTCACTCACCGTTCTCAAATGATCCCCACCTATGGACATACTTCTAACCCGAAACCTGTTACAAGTGGCATTATACAGGGCAGCGTACTGGGTCCTCTCTCACCTCTAACGTACACTACCGACGCACTAGATCTAATACACCATGGCACGCCATTCTTGTTTGCAGATGATATAAAAATAGTCCACTCTTTCAACTCTAATGATGCTACCCCTAATCCTTGCAACATTTCCGCTGACCCCTCTGCAGTTGACCGCTGGTGTCACTCTTGGATCATGAATTTTTCCAATGATAAGCGCGAGGTCCCAACCTACATATCCTAATTGTCCCCTGGATCCTTGAATCCTGGTGGGCCCCCAATAGCCAGTCGATCTATCACCCGCGACTTGGGCCGCAAATATTCCGGCTTCTTTTTAGCAGGTTTCAATACTGTCCAATAATCTTTTCCAACATGACAAAATTTGACAGAGTTGCGCTTGAAAGCATACGAAGGCGTTTTACCAAACAACTACTCGGTTGGTTCACGTTTTTAAACTTGAACCACTCTGGCTCCGCCGCTTAAGACTAAACCTAGTCTCCCTGCATAACCTGCTCCATAACCGGTCTTTTATCCTTTAACCCAGTAAGCATCTCGTGTGAAACCCCTTACTTACTTTAGAACAGACCTTTTACTGTCTCTTCTAGCATAGATTAATTGGCCATACAGTCATGTTTTTTCCATCTTGTCTACACTAAGTTCTGGAACAAGTTGCTCACCACTGTTCGGGCTTCTCAGACCAAGTCCAAACTTCTATTGGCACTCATCCCATATCTCAACGTTACACGTGCACTTAAGTTACCCGGCGTGTGCATAGCTGAGAATGTGGCATACGAGGGGGGCCTCGACTTCTAGGGCCAAGTCCTTCGCAATCCCTGCTCCCTCCAATTAAGGATACAATCAACGACAGACAGTTTCATCTGTCTGACTGAGTTCTCAAAGCTTGACTGGCCGTAACCATTCCCGTAATGGGTAAACGGAATTGAAATAGCACTGTTTTCCTCACCCTGTTTCCCCCTCCTTTTGCAATCCCATTCAACCTTGTGCTTCGCCCTTTTATTGGCTTTTATTTGCCATCATTGCTCGGCAATCCACAGCAAAAACACAACCTGACTGCTCTCTATCTGTTTTCCTTTTTCAGTTCTCTCCTTACGTGCATTTCATCCCCAAAGTTGGTAAACGCGTCTGGATAACGCCGCTGTATGGTCGATAACCAACCGCTGGCTCCGCCCTCTGAGACCCCTCGCAACCTGGCCATCTGACCGCGGATCACACCTTATATTTTCACAATTGAACTATGCTTTACATGCAGTAACGATCAATGAACGTTAGTGCCATTCCCAACGGTGCGGGGCGCGGTCAGATCCACCGCTTTGGCCGGGGCACGTCGGGCGTGCAGGCCGTCTTCAGCGATGTGCGGGCGCAATTAGGCTGGTGGATCACAGCCCCTGTGTTCACTTTAAAGTGTTTTATAGGTTGGGTGTCCAGCGCACGGCCAGACCCACCCACTAGCACCGGTTGCGGATGGCACGCTCTAATCCTCCGCGCCCTACCGCATCCAATGCTGCCAGTTGAAGGTCGCATGCTTCCATCATCCTTGTTTCTCCACTGTACGCTCACCTGTCACTCTTGTCATCACGCTTATCACTTCCAACTTTCGTTCTTCCATGGTATGCACACCTACCTATTCCTTGCTCCTATTAACTCTCACCTTGTCAGCTCTCGCTGCAAGTCACTATCGTCCTCCCCACTAACTCTGCCGACGACCGCTAATATCTCTTTTCCACCCATGTCGTCAGTGCCGGCTCCTAGTCCCTATTCACTTTGTATCACCCTAGGTTCATAAAGCTCACTGATCGTATTCTTACGCTCCACTGCCAACCGTTCTGCCAGACTCTCCCTCTTTTTCTCTTCTTATGCCTAATACCACTACGCACCAATCCCACTCGCGCCCATGACCAATTCCCATATTAGAACTCGCCGTTCCAAACTGTGCATCTCACAGCCGCGTTTATTATCCACTCACCACCACTATATTTTTTTTGCCTGACTCAGCGATGCCCCCGTAGATCCTTCCATCTGGCAGTTCTTCGATTAGTATCGTCCAGTTGCATCCACTTGTACAACTACCTGCAGGCACGCAGCTCCCAAATTCCATATCTCCATCTCCGTCGCACGTTCATTTTTCGTCCACCGGTTTACTTGACCTGGTGCCTCATTTCTTCTCAGCTTTTTTCGTGTTTCATCTACAATAAGACGATCTCACGGGTTACATCTCACCCGTATTTTCGCCTATGCTCCTATCTCTCGTTTCGTCTACCGACTGCCACAGGCATTTTCTGTGTGCCCTACAGACTGTTTTGCTTTTTAACTTGCCACCTAATGTGAAATCATTGTTTCATCATGGATCTGACTCATAGTTTCAATCCTTTTGATCCGCTATTACCCGACCCCTCTGGTACCCCTTTTGCTCGTTTCTCTCCCACGCTGCTTGCCGTCACGGCTGCTGCGCATTTGCACCACAAACAGTTCCATTCCCCAGGTACCTTTCTCTACTTTGTATGCACAGTCGCTTTGCGCTGCTAAGCCATCTACATCGCCACCATCTTCCCTCTGAATAATGTAAGTCAATTTAATAATGCTTCTCCCGTCCTTGACTGTCACCACATGTCTCACCTACATCAATCAGATTAGTAGATCCATTCTTTTCTGTCCCTTTCAATACCTTTATTCATCTTACCCCTTTTATGAACTGCTCCTCAGTCGTCATTTTCCCTGTACTTCTGCATTTTTTTTCCCTCTCTCTGTTGATCCGCCAAGTTCACATGTCACGAAGATAATTCACCACGATATTCCAAAGGTAATTCTACAACCATTGAATTGAATTGAATTGAATTGCATATTTCTTGACCGTGGTCAATACACATGCACAGGGAAAAATCCGAGAATACGGCAGTACATGTCAATGTGAGGTATTCACAATTTATAAATTTATGAATCACATAGCAACCAAAATACACCAGCAAAGTCATGTAGTGTTTCAGTGAACTAAAGTGGTAATGGTTGAAGCTGGAATTACAAATTAGTTTGAAATTCGGTGAGGGCGGTTTAAACCAAACATTCGGGCGCGGGGGAAGGCTACTTTTGGCACATTTTTCAAACATGCGCGATAACTGATGCTCATTTTGGAGAATTATACAGCCAACGGCAACGACACTATCATGAATAAGGGAAAGAATTGAAGTTTTGCATTGAAAAATTCGAAAATCATCTTCAAAATCGGAAAGACGTTTCTTTGTATCGCGACTTAGGTGAGAAAATAGCTCAGAACCACCGACCAAAGCCGCGCCCGCAGCACCAACAGCCAGCGCGGCCAATGACGGTGCTAACCTCGGCCACAACGCCTACATACCCTTGTGGCACGAATTCAAACAAACGCCGCACCATAACACTTCACGTCATTCCCATTTTCTATGGGCACCGATGCATTTGTTCCAACCGTTTCACATATAACAGTCCCACAACTTCAGTGGGGCCATATTTAAGCCCGTATGTTTAGACACTATCCGGTGAGGGCGGTGTGGATAGCTGGACAAACGTGGGATTGCTGATATGAGCGATAGTTGGACAGTCACTAAGGAGTACCCGGGCGAAAAAGATGCCAAAGAACAAGACTAAAAGTAAAGTAGGCATGAGGCTATCAACGTGCAGTCAGAGATACCAGCGAAATATACAACACTGATCCAGCATTGAGTAACTAATTGTGGAGGAAGCATGTGAAATAAATGCAAGTGAGCCAAAGGTGGCAATAAAACGGACCTTTTGTGCAGGTGATTTCAGTGTCAAACGGGAATTCGCATGAAGGCGAAAAGCTTCACAAGGATTTCAGTGAACTTTTGAAGAGCATGAATGGTGTATGGACGCACAACGGACTTTCGAAGAAGAGCCGTAAAATAAATGGATTAGTGGAGACAAACGCTACTGGTGCGGCTAGGCAGAAGTTGGAAGAGCGTAAAGAAAAGCAGAAAAAATGTTTTTGTCCAAGTGATACAAAATTATTAGCCAAATTCTGGTTGGCTGCAGATTTCAGGTATTCTGTTTCATAAAGACCTTGGTTGCAGGTGATGGCAGGTAGAATGTTGAGGATAGCAGGTGAAAAATGGCTAGACGAAATGGACAGCGACGAGCGCTGGGTTCCAGTCATTGGTTTCGTACTGCAACGCGGAAAAAATTGAACTGTTGGAATGGATTATTGGGAATAGACGTTGAGCGGATGTGGGTTGATGGTTGGTGTCAGGAATCACCTCTGCGATCCGATGAGACTTATATGAGGGTTTGTTACTCCGTGTACGGTGCCCCGTATAACGTTAACAGGTGAGAGTATAGGTTTAAACCATTGATCAAATCGTCTAGTCCTTACGGCAATCCGGGATTAACGTCGAGTTGGCCGATGGCTACCCAAGTAACCAATGCGATCTGAAAAAGATCGGGAGTGCGGCAGTCTGGGGAGTGTTCCAGCTGTGGGTTATGATTATCGTTTTAATGGAAACCAGAAAATGAACATTTTGTTGTTTGAACAATTAGTTATCATTCGGCTAGTGGGCCGGTCTATTAGGGATCCCTAGACGGAGACTGGTAGCTTTCTATGGTAGTTGGGTGATAGTAGAGATTTAGGGAGATATCAGGTAGGTAGTGGATGGGGAGAGGGTGTCTATTTGGGAACCAGGAATAAAATAATGGTAGAGAGTATGATCTGGAAGAAGAGTGGGAAAATGGGAAGATAACAGTCTGGTCGGTTCATCAGCTGTGGTCTAGGACGGCGGGCAGTGAAAAGGAAGGAAAACACTGGGTGTTAATGTGAGGATTTTTCCTGTGAGAGCAAACGTGCTGGCATTCTGCGGGGTCATGAGAAATCAGAGGTATACGGATTCCGGTTGGAATGGGGTTTTAACTTACCATGAGCATATGCGCAGAGAAGTGAGGCCTAGTTTCTAAGAAATGGCAGATTGTGTGGCAAGACTCCAGTATACGAGGAAGGCGCAAGAAAAGCAGGATGGGGCGGTTGTGTTCTAGCCTGAGCAGAGGAAGTAAGTGAAGGAGAGCACCTATCGCTGGAAGACGGGACGGTTTTTTTAATATATATGTGCAAATTATGTTGTAAAATGGCGCGATCTAGTGAGAAGGGGGGAGAAAAGTGAGTGGAGCTTGCCCAATATATATATATATATTTGTATATATTTTTATCTGTATACGTGGTTGCTTTCATCAGGCCGCTCATGGGAGTGCGGTCGGGCGTAAAAGACTGTGGCACATCGGGGTCTAATAATCAAGGCAATCTTCATATGCTTGGTCTATGTTATGTTATCACGGGTCACGCTGATTACAGCAGATGAGTCTAGGATTCTGCATAGTGCCCCTTTAAATTGTAATAGCGTGCAACACGATCGCAGTGCCTCAGGAAGCTTATTCCAGAGGCTGGAGTAGATAACCGAGAAATATCTAGATCTAATTGAGAGTCTAGATTGGGGGGTTGTAATGGTGAACTGCCCATGACGGAGGGAGTAGAGAGTCTCACTAGAGAAACAGAGTGGGTTATCAAACGAGCGGACTTTTGAATGCAGGAGGTTAAAGAGAAATGAGAGATTTAGCTTGATGTGACGTAACTATAGTGGCTCAAGCCGGAGTGGTTCGCACCTGGCTCTGTTGTTAAGGTTGGGAGAGGTGCCAAGTAATGTTTTGGTAAAGGGGCGTTGCACTTTCTCTATGTTGACCCGGTCGGCCTTTGGCATCAAGGTAAAGACTAGGGGTCAGTACTCCAGTAGCGACCTAACATGTGTCTTGAATATCAGGAGCTTACTCTCCTGAGTACGGTATGTCCTGAGGGTAGGTGCAATCATCCTTCCCGCCTTGCCAATTTGGATCAATGCTTGTTCAGGAAAGTTGGAGAAACATGAATCATGCAGGCCCAGATCTCTTACCACATGAGTAGTGGGAAGCGGCAGACCATTTATTTTGAGGGAGCCAGGTGGAACGTGGCATTTGTAAGACAGAAGAGAGCTCTTAGCTGCCGAAAACTTCATCAGCAATCGAGTACACCATTCGCCAAAGGACTCCAAGTCTGACAGAACATCACTGACAGCTGAGTGATTGGCGTTCGTCTCAAAATTAAAGGCTAGTTCTATGTCGTCAGCAAAGGAGAACGTCGTGCCATGACGCACTACTTGGAAGACGTAATTTATGTACATAAGAAATAAGAGAGGACCTAGAAAGCTACCCTGTACGATCCCACAAGTAGTCTGTTTGGGCCGAGAGGATCTTCCAATGACGATGACGGTTTGAGAACGTTCAGAGTGGTAAGGTGATAGCCAAGACAAAAGGCGGTCAGTGACTCCGTAGGATTTAATTTTTGGCAGTAAGCTAGCGTGAGATACACGGTGGAAAGCTTTAGTCATGTCTAGAAAGATGACGATGATTGACTTGTTGCTGTCAGCTTTAGAAGTGAATAAATTGAGCAAGTCCATCTGACACGTGAGCCACGGACGAGACTTTAGGAACCCATGCTGAACTGGGTTGGTGAGACTTCGAGAAGTCAGGAAATTTGCAAGCTGGTCCTTTACTATTCTCCATGAGCCTGGAAACAATCGAAGTGTGGCGTATGGGGCGATAGTTCCCCGGGTCATGCAAAGGCCCATTTTTGTGTTGTGAAATTATACAGGAGGCTTCCCATTGAGCTGGGTAGATTCCAGGAAAGAAAGATAATGTAAGGAGGTTCAGCAATAGGAGCACTATGTCAGGTCCCCCAAATGGAAGTAGGATAGGCGGAAGGTCATCAGGCCCTGGGTGATAGGAAGGTTTCGTGTTGGCCAGGACTTTCCTGATGTTGGCCGTGGTAAATGTTATGGTTGATATCGCGTCCTGTGTGAGCATCCGATAGCAGAATGGTGGAGGGTTAGTGTCCGTAATAAGAGCTGAGGCGAAATAGCAGTTGAAAGCCTCAGCCATATCCTCTGGCGAGACAAGGTGGGTGCCATTTTGGATAAGGAATGGGATATTGTTTTCATTGCTGTGCGAGTTGCGAGGTTTTGACAGTCTAGAAAGAAGCTTCAAACTATGAGGCTGTTGTAGTGCGATCCATTCTTTCTTTTTTAGTTTATTCTCGGTTGCTGCATGGAGATCACGGCAGAGTTGGCTCATTCTGAGTGCCAGAGAGAAGTCTCGATTTCTGAGGAATGAGTTCCGGAACTTACAAATCTTTTGTCGAAGTCTGTCAATTTTGGTATTCTTGGCTCTAATATGTCTAATGGTTGAGGTGAGGCAATTTATGGGGGAAAGCAACTTGACATACAACACATCAGCTGCTTTTTGCGGATCAGATGTGAGAAAGAAGCCAGACCAGTCAATGCCCCGGAGGGAGGCAGGCAACTGGGCCCAGTTATTCAGTCAGTAGGAGTTTTGGTTCTTGATTCCCACGACTTTAGGTAGGCATGATCCTTGTGTAACAGTGAAGTGGAATATAACCATTTTGTCATCACTACCGGGAAGGTTTTGTGTGACGGAGACGTTCACATCACGGAGGCCATGAGTGAACACCAAATCGGGGATATTGTTATGCTTGTTGGAGTGGAGACATGTTGTGTCCATCCTGTGGCGTAGGTGTCCAGAAGGAAGTCGGATAAATGAGAGGGGACGGTCATTGCATTCCAACAAATGCCTGGAGTGTTAAAGTCTTCTGTTATGATCTTCGAGCCCAAGTATAGAGTAGAAACGTACTCGAAAGCCCCAGTGATATGCGGGAAATCAGAGTAGGTAGACGCACCCAATATGCAACACGTTTCCAGGAACTAGGACGGAGAGCCAAAAGGAGTCGGGAATGCACTGGGTGGTGGAGGAGGATGGTAGCTAATTTATGTTCAATGTATGCAAAACAACCACCGCCTCGGCGGTTCACTCTGCTTACTCGAAAGGAGTTATAGCCTACCAGCTAAACAACGTCAGTTGGGATGTGATCGGCTAACCACGTTTCTGTAGGCAGAACAATGTCAAAGCCAGAAGCAAGTACATATTAGTATAGTATAGTATATTTCTTGACCGTGGTCAATACACATGCACAAGGCAAGATCAGAGTATACAGCAATACATGTCAATGTGAGGTATTCACAAATTCTAAATTTATAAATCACAGCAACCGAAATACACCAGTAAAGTCATGTAGTGTTTGAGTAAACAAAAGTGGTAATGGCTGAGGCGGGAATTTCGAATCGGTTTCGAAATCGCTGGGGGCGGTGTGGATAGCTGGACAGTCGTGGAATTGCTGATATAAGCGACAAATGGACGGTCACTAACAAGTAACCGGGCGTAAGAGATGCAAAAGAACATTGTTAGAAGTAAAGCAAGCGTGGGGCTTTCAAAGTGCAGTCAGAGATACCAGCAGGATATTGGACACAGATCCAGCATTGGGTAACTAATTGTGGGGGAAGCATGTGAAATGAAGGCAAGTGATTCAAAGGTGATAATTAAACGGACCTTTTGTGCAGGTGATTACAGTGTCATATGGAAATTCAAATGAAGGCGAAAAGCTTCGCAGGGACTTCGGTGAACTTTTGAAGAGCATGAATGGTGTATGGACATATGACGGACTATTAAAGAAAAGAAAAGCCGTCAATGAAACGGATTAGTGGAGACAAACGTCAATGGTTCGGCTAGGCAGGAGTTGGAAGAGTGTAAAATGTTTTTTTTTTGAATTTGATAGAAAATTGGTAATCAAATTATGGTTGGCTGCAGATGGTTGGTATTCTGTTCCGTAAAGACCTTGGTTGCAGGCAGAATGTTGTGGGAAGCAGGTAAAAAAAGGGCTGGTTTGACGAAGTTGGCAGCTGCGAAGGCTGGGTTCCGGCCATTGATTTCGTACTGCAACGCGGGAAGAATTGAACTGTTGGGTTGGATTATTTGGGAATAGACGTTGAGCGGATGTGTTGATGGTTGCTGTCAGGAATCACCTCTGCGATCCGGTGAGACTTTCATGAGGTTTTGTTAATCCATGTACAGTGCCCCATGTAACGTCAGCAGGCGAGAGTATAGGTTTAAACCATTGATCAAATCGTCTAGTCCTTACGGTAATCCGGAATAAACGTCGATTTGGCCGATGGCTACCCAAGTAACCAATGCAATCTGGAAGAGATCAAGAGTGCGGCAGTCTGGAGAGTGTTCCAGCTGTGGGTTATGATTATCGTTTATATGGAAGCAAGAAAATGAAAATTTTGTTATCCGAACAGTTAGTTATCGTTTGGCTAGTGGCCAGGTCTATTAGGGATCCCTAGACGGAGACTGGTAGCTTTCTAGGGTAGTTGGGTGATAGTAGAGATTTGGGGCGATATCAGGTAGGCGGTGGATGAGGAGAGGGTGTCCGTTTGGGAACCAGGGATAAAACAATAGTAGATGGAATGGTCTGGAAGAAGAATGAGAAAATAGGAACAAAACAGTCTGGTCAGTTCACCAGCTGTGTTAAAGGACGGCAGACAGTAAAAAGGGGGGAAAACACAGTGTTAAAATGAGGATTTTTCATGTGGGGGCAAACGTGCTGGTATTCGGCAGGGGCATACGGATTCCGGTTGGAATGGGGTCTTAACTTACCATGAGCATGTGCGTAGAGAAGTGAAGCCTAGTTACTAAGGAATGGTAATCCGTGTGGCAAGTACGAGAAAGGCACAAAAAAAGCAGGATGGGACGGCTGAGTTCTAGCCTGAGCCAGGAATTAACTGAGAGCGAGCACTCATCGCTAAAGGACGGAACGGTTTTATTTATATATACGCAAATTGTGTGTAGTAAAATGGCACAATCTAGTTAGGAAGGGGGACAAGTGAGTGGAGCATACCCAAGGTATATATATATATGCAATGACCGTCCCCTCTCATTTATCCGACTTCCTTCTGGACACCTACGCCACAGGATGGACACAACATGTCTCCACTCCAACAAGCATAACAATATCCCCGATTTGGTGTTCACTCATGGCCTCCGTGATGTGAACGTCTCCGTCACACAAAACCTTCCCGGTAGTGATGACAAAATGGTTATATTCCACTTCACTGTTACACAAGGATCATGCCTACCTAAAGTCGTGGGAATCAAGAACCAAAACTCCTACTGACTGAATAACTGGGCCCAGTTGCCTGCCTCCCTCCGGGGCATTGACTGGTCTGGCTTCTTTCTCACATCTGATCCGCAAAAAGCAGCTGATGTGTTGTATGTCAAGTTGCTTTCCCCCATAAATTGCCTCACCTCAACCATTAGACATATTAGAGCCAAGAATACCAAAATTGACAGACTTCGACAAAAGATTTGTAAGTTCCGGAACTCATTCCTCAGAAATCGAGACTTCTCTCTGGCACTCAGAATGAGCCAACTCTGCCGTGATCTCCATGCAGCAACCGAGAATAAACTAAAAAAGAAAGAATGGATCGCACTACAACAGCCTCATAGTTTGAAGCTTCTTTCTAGACTGTCAAAACCTCGCAACTCGCACAGCAATGAAAACAATATCCCATTCCTTATCCAAAATGGCACCCACCTTGTCTCGCCAGAGGATATGGCTGAGGCTTTCAACTGCTATTTCGCCTCAGCTCTTATTACGGACACTAACCCTCCACCATTCTGCTATCGGATGCTCACACAGGACGCGATATCAACCATAACATTTACCACGGCCAACATCAGGAAAGTCCTGGCCAACACGAAACCTTCCTATCACCCAGGGCCTGATGACCTTCCGCCTATCCTACTTCCATTTGGGGGACCTGACATAGTGCTCCTATTGCTGAACCTCCTTACATTATCTTTTTTTCCTGGAATCTACCCAGCTCAATGGGAAGCCTCCTGTATAATTTCACAACACAAAAATGGGCCTTTGCATGACCCGGGGAACTATCGCCCCATACGCCACACTTCGATTGTTTCCAGGCTCATGGAGAATAGTAAAGGACCAGCTTGCAAATTTCCTGACTTCTCGAAGTCTCACCAACCCAGTTCAGCATGGGTTCCTAAAGTCTCGTCCGTGGCTCACGTGTCAGATGGACTTGCTCAATTTATTCACTTCTAAAGCTGACAGCAACAAGTCAATCATCGTCATCTTTCTAGACATGACTAAAGCTTTCCACCGTGTATCTCACGCTAGCTTACTGCCAAAAATTAAATCCTACGGAGTCACTGACCGCCTTTTGTCTTGGCTATCACCTTACCACTCTGAACGTTCTCAAACCGTCATCGTCATTGGAAGATCCTCTCGGCCCAAACAGACTACTTGTGGGATCGTACAGGGTAGCTTTCTAGGTCCTCTCTTATTTCTTATGTACATAAATTACGTCTTCCAAGTAGTGCGTCATGGCACGACGTTCTCCTTTGCTGACGACATAGAACTAGCCTTTAATTTTGAGACGAACGCCAATCACTCAGCTGTCAGTGATGTTCTGTCAGACTTGGAGTCCTTTGGCGAATGGTGTACTCGATTGCTGATGAAGTTTTCGGCAGCTAAGAGCTCTCTTCTGTCTTACAAATGCCACGTTCCACCTGGCTCCCTCAAAATAAATGGTCTGCCGCTTCCCACTACTCATGTGGTAAGAGATCTGGGCCTGCATGATTCATGTTTCTCCAACTTTCCTGAACAAGCATTGATCCAAATTGGCAAGGCGGGAAGGATGATTGCACCTACCCTCAGGACATACCGTACTCAGGAGAGTAAGCTCCTGATATTCAAGACACATGTTAGGTCGCTACTGGAGTACTGACCCCTAGTCTTTACCTTGATGCCAAAGGCCGACCGGGTCAACATAGAGAAAGTGCAACGCCCCTTTACCAAAACATTACTTGGCACCTCTCCCAACCTTAACAACAGAGCCAGGTGCGAACCACTCCGGCTTGAGCCACTATAGTTACGTCACATCAAGCTAAATCTCTCATTTCTCTTTAACCTCCTGCATTCAAAAGTCCGCTCGTTTGATAACCCACTCTGTTTCTCTAGTGAGACTCTCTACTCCCTCCGTCATGGGCAGTTCACCATTACAACCCCCCAATCTAGACTCTCAATTAGATCTAGATATTTCTCGGTTATCTACTCCAGCCTCTGGAATAAGCTTCCTGAGGCACTGCGATCGTGTTGCACGCTATTACAATTTAAAGGGGCACTATGCAGAATCCTAGACTCATCTGCTGTAATCAGCGTGACCCGTGATAACATAACATAGACCAAGCATATGAAGATTGCCTTGATTATTAGACCCCGATGTGCCACAGTCTTTTACGCCCGACCGCACTCCCATGAGCGGCCTGATGAAAGCAACCACGTATACAGATAAAAATATATACAAATATATATATATATATATTGGGCAAGCTCCACTCACTTTTCTCCCCCCTTCTCACTAGATCGCGCCATTTTACAACATAATTTGCACATATATATTAAAAAAACCGTCCCGTCTTCCAGTGATAGGTGCTCTCCTTCACTTACTTCCTCTGCTCAGGCTAGAACACAACCGCCCCATCCTGCTTTTCTTGCGCCTTCCTCGTATACTGGAGTCTTGCCACACAATCTGCCATTTCTTAGAAACTAGGCCTCACTTCTCTGCGCATATGCTCATGGTAAGTTAAAACCCCATTCCAACCGGAATCCGTATACCTCTGATTTCTCATGACCCCGCAGAATGCCAGCACGTTTGCTCTCACAGGAAAAATCCTCACATTAACACCCAGTGTTTTCCTTCCTTTTCACTGCCCGCCGTCCTAGACCACAGCTGATGAACCGACCAGACTGTTATCTTCCCATTTTCCCACTCTTCTTCCAGATCATACTCTCTACCATTATTTTATTCCTGGTTCCCAAATAGACACCCTCTCCCCATCCACTACCTACCTGATATCTCCCTAAATCTCTACTATCACCCAACTACCATAGAAGGCTACCAGTCTCCGTCTAGGGATCCCTAATAGACCGGCCCACTAGCCGAATGATAACTAATTGTTCAAACAACAAAATGTTCATTTTCTGGTTTCCATTAAAACGATAATCATAACCCACAGCTGGAACACTCCCCAGACTGCCGCACTCCCGATCTTTTTCAGATCGCATTGGTTACTTGGGTAGCCATCGGCCAACTCGACGTTAATCCCGGATTGCCGTAAGGACTAGACGATTTGATCAATGGTTTAAACCTATACTCTCACCTGTTAACGTTATACGGGGCACCGTACACGGAGTAACAAACCCTCATATAAGTCTCATCGGATCGCAGAGGTGATTCCTGACACCAACCATCAACCCACATCCGCTCAACGTCTATTCCCAATAATCCATTCCAACAGTTCAATTTTTTCCGCGTTGCAGTACGAAACCAATGACTGGAACCCAGCGCTCGTCGCTGTCCATTTCGTCTAGCCATTTTTCACCTGCTATCCTCAACATTCTACCTGCCATCACCTGCAACCAAGGTCTTTATGAAACAGAATACCTGAAATCTGCAGCCAACCAGAATTTGGCTAATAATTTTGTATCACTTGGACAAAAACATTTTTTCTGCTTTTCTTTACGCTCTTCCAACTTCTGCCTAGCCGCACCAGTAGCGTTTGTCTCCACTAATCCATTTATTTTACGGCTCTTCTTCGAAAGTCCGTTGTGCGTCCATACACCATTCATGCTCTTCAAAAGTTCACTGAAATCCTTGTGAAGCTTTTCGCCTTCATGCGAATTCCCGTTTGACACTGAAATCACCTGCACAAAAGGTCCGTTTTATTGCCACCTTTGGCTCACTTGCATTTATTTCACATGCTTCCTCCACAATTAGTTACTCAATGCTGGATCAGTGTTGTATATTTCGCTGGTATCTCTGACTGCACGTTGATAGCCTCATGCCTACTTTACTTTTAGTCTTGTTCTTTGGCATCTTTTTCGCCCGGGTACTCCTTAGTGACTGTCCAACTATCGCTCATATCAGCAATCCCACGTTTGTCCAGCTATCCACACCGCCCTCACCGGATAGTGTCTAAACATACGGGCTTAAATATGGCCCCACTGAAGTTGTGGGACTGTTATATGTGAAACGGTTGGAACAAATGCATCGGTGCCCATAGAAAATGGGAATGACGTGAAGTGTTATGGTGCGGCGTTTGTTTGAATTCGTGCCACAAGGGTATGTAGGCGTTGTGGCCGAGGTTAGCACCGTCATTGGCCGCGCTGGCTGTTGGTGCTGCGGGCGCGGCTTTGGTCGGTGGTTCTGAGCTATTTTCTCACCTAAGTCGCGATACAAAGAAACGTCTTTCCGATTTTGAAGATGATTTTCGAATTTTTCAATGCAAAACTTCAATTCTTTCCCTTATTCATGATAGTGTCGTTGCCGTTGGCTGTATAATTCTCCAAAATGAGCATCAGTTATCGCGCATGTTTGAAAAATGTGCCAAAAGTAGCCTTCCCCCGCGCCCGAATGTTTGGTTTAAACCGCCCTCACCGAATTTCAAACTAATTTGTAATTCCAGCTTCAACCATTACCACTTTAGTTCACTGAAACACTACATGACTTTGCTGGTGTATTTTGGTTGCTATGTGATTCATAAATTTATAAATTGTGAATACCTCACATTGACATGTACTGCCGTATTCTCGGATTTTTCCCTGTGCATGTGTATTGACCACGGTCAAGAAATATGCAATTCAATTCAATTCAATTCAATGGTTGTAGAATTACCTTTGGAATATCGTGGTGAATTATCTTCGTGACATGTGAACTTGGCGGATCAACAGAGAGAGGGAAAAAAAATGCAGAAGTACAGGGAAAATGACGACTGAGGAGCAGTTCATAAAAGGGGTAAGATGAATAAAGGTATTGAAAGGGACAGAAAAGAATGGATCTACTAATCTGATTGATGTAGGTGAGACATGTGGTGACAGTCAAGGACGGGAGAAGCATTATTAAATTGACTTACATTATTCAGAGGGAAGATGGTGGCGATGTAGATGGCTTAGCAGCGCAAAGCGACTGTGCATACAAAGTAGAGAAAGGTACCTGGGGAATGGAACTGTTTGTGGTGCAAATGCGCAGCAGCCGTGACGGCAAGCAGCGTGGGAGAGAAACGAGCAAAAGGGGTACCAGAGGGGTCGGGTAATAGCGGATCAAAAGGATTGAAACTATGAGTCAGATCCATGATGAAACAATGATTTCACATTAGGTGGCAAGTTAAAAAGCAAAACAGTCTGTAGGGCACACAGAAAATGCCTGTGGCAGTCGGTAGACGAAACGAGAGATAGGAGCATAGGCGAAAATACGGGTGAGATGTAACCCGTGAGATCGTCTTATTGTAGATGAAACACGAAAAAAGCTGAGAAGAAATGAGGCACCAGGTCAAGTAAACCGGTGGACGAAAAATGAACGTGCGACGGAGATGGAGATATGGAATTTGGGAGCTGCGTGCCTGCAGGTAGTTGTACAAGTGGATGCAACTGGACGATACTAATCGAAGAACTGCCAGATGGAAGGATCTACGGGGGCATCGCTGAGTCAGGCAAAAAAAATATAGTGGTGGTGAGTGGATAATAAACGCGGCTGTGAGATGCACAGTTTGGAACGGCGAGTTCTAATATGGGAATTGGTCATGGGCGCGAGTGGGATTGGTGCGTAGTGGTATTAGGCATAAGAAGAGAAAAAGAGGGAGAGTCTGGCAGAACGGTTGGCAGTGGAGCGTAAGAATACGATCAGTGAGCTTTATGAACCTAGGGTGATACAAAGTGAATAGGGACTAGGAGCCGGCACTGACGACATGGGTGGAAAAGAGATATTAGCGGTCGTCGGCAGAGTTAGTGGGGAGGACGATAGTGACTTGCAGCGAGAGCTGACAAGGTGAGAGTTAATAGGAGCAAGGAATAGGTAGGTGTGCATACCATGGAAGAACGAAAGTTGGAAGTGATAAGCGTGATGACAAGAGTGACAGGTGAGCGTACAGTGGAGAAACAAGGATGATGGAAGCATGCGACCTTCAACTGGCAGCATTGGATGCGGTAGGGCGCGGAGGATTAGAGCGTGCCATCCGCAACCGGTGCTAGTGGGTGGGTCTGGCCGTGCGCTGGACACCCAACCTATAAAACACTTTAAAGTGAACACAGGGGCTGTGATCCACCAGCCTAATTGCGCCCGCACATCGCTGAAGACGGCCTGCACGCCCGACGTGCCCCGGCCAAAGCGGTGGATCTGACCGCGCCCCGCACCGTTGGGAATGGCACTAACGTTCATTGATCGTTACTGCATGTAAAGCATAGTTCAATTGTGAAAATATAAGGTGTGATCCGCGGTCAGATGGCCAGGTTGCGAGGGGTCTCAGAGGGCGGAGCCAGCGGTTGGTTATCGACCATACAGCGGCGTTATCCAGACGCGTTTACCAACTTTGGGGATGAAATGCACGTAAGGAGAGAACTGAAAAAGGAAAACAGATAGAGAGCAGTCAGGTTGTGTTTTTGCTGTGGATTGCCGAGCAATGATGGCAAATAAAAGCCAATAAAAGGGCGAAGCACAAGGTTGAATGGGATTGCAAAAGGAGGGAGAAACAGGGTGAGGAAAACAGTGCTATTTCAATTCCGTTTACCCATTACGGGAATGGTTACGGCCAGTCAAGCTTTGAGAACTCAGTCAGACAGATGAAACTGTCTGTCGTTGATTGTATCCTTAATTGGAGGGAGCAGGGATTGCGAAGGACTTGGCCCTAGAAGTCGAGGCCCCCCTCGTATGCCACATTCTCAGCTATGCACACGCCGGGTAACTTAAGTGCACGTGTAACGTTGAGATATGGGATGAGTGCCAATAGAAGTTTGGACTTGATCTGAGAAGCCCGAACAGTGGTGAGCAACTTGTTCCAGAACTTAGTGTAGACAAGATGGAAAAAACATGACTGTATGGCCAATTAATCTATGCTAGAAGAGACAGTAAAAGGTCTGTTCTAAAGTAAGTAAGGGGTTTCACACGAGATGCTTACTGGGTTAAAGGATAAAAGACCGGTTATGGAGCAGGTTATGCAGGGAGACTAGGTTTAGTCTTAAGCGGCGGAGCCAGAGTGGTTCAAGTTTAAAAACGTGAACCAACCGAGTAGTTGTTTGGTAAAACGCCTTCGTATGCTTTCAAGCGCAACTCTGTCAAATTTTGTCATGTTGGAAAAGATTATTGGACAGTATTGAAACCTGCTAAAAAGAAGCCGGAATATTTGCGGCCCAAGTCGCGGGTGATAGATCGACTGGCTATTGGGGGCCCACCAGGATTCAAGGATCCAGGGGACAATTAGGATATGTAGGTTGGGACCTCGCGCTTATCATTGGAAAAATTCATGATCCAAGAGTGACACCAGCGGTCAACTGCAGAGGGGTCAGCGGAAATGTTGCAAGGATTAGGGGTAGCATCATTAGAGTTGAAAGAGTGGACTATTTTTATACCATCTGCAAACAAGAATGGCGTGCCATGGTGTATTAGATCTAGTGCGTCGGTAGTGTACGTTAGAGGTGAGAGAGGACCCAGTACGCTGCCCTGTATAATGCCGCTTGTAACAGGTTTCGGGTTAGAAGTATGTCCATAGGTGGGGATCATTTGAGAACGGTGAGTGAGATAAGATTTCAGCCGAAATAGCGGTAGGTCAGCAATGCCGAATGAATGCAATTTGGCGGTAGGATGGGGGTGTTGCACATGGTTGAGAGCCTCCAACTGATCTAGGGAGACAACTACTAACGCCTGTTCACTATCAACAGCCTCAGTGACCAGGTCAAGGAAGTCAAATCGACACGTTGTGTATGGTCGCGATTTTAGAAACTCGTGCTGCCTATCGCTAAGAAGGTTTGAAGCAGGAAGGTGGGTAGTATTGCCGTCGTTGAAAAGCATCTCCAATATTCGGGAAATTATAGGGATGTTGACAATGGGACGCTGTTTGACACCCCTCTCAAATAAGGTCCTGCTCCTAAGGCAGACACTTGAACTAGGGGACCAAACTCCGTTCCAGCTCATTCGCGCCTTGCAGTCCCTGCTGGCTAGACGTCAAACGAAAGATGCCCTTTTCGGAGAAAGGGACCGATAAACCACCTCTTCCGAAGCAATAGGCCTTGTCAACACTGGAGCCCTGTGCCTCTCTTGACAATGTTGAGCAACATGCCGATAGGATAACGGAATGCTACTAGGCTCATGGATCTTCTGTTTGCATGACATCGTCCGCCGAAACCTCTCCATCGCGCCATTCCACCACGACATTACCGGTGTTCTCTCTAGATCGCCGTTTCTATGGTTCTAGCGGCCCAGATCTCCATCCCATCGGCTTGGTACTGATAACGACATTGAGGACGTGGGAAACCGTTCGCAGGTTTTGCAATAAGGTCGGAGCATTGCGCACCGCACCGGCTACTCACAGGCATGCTTCAACGGAAATACCTCGTCTGCGAAGATCATAGTCCGGAAATCGCCGGTTACAAACACGGCGTTGTCACCACCGCACATTCGGCTCCCAGAAGTGCTGTTGCGATTCAATGTTTGTTCCGTACTTTCGCCCCGCAGTCGGACGAACAGGCCGGCCAGAAAAGGAGACGACTACGGCTGGCTCTCCACGTGAAAGTCTCTCACTCAACACCGCTCGCCAATCAAGCAGCCTTCGATTTCTCATGACTACCAGCGCAGAGATCAGTGTTATCCCTCCACCTAAAAGTCATCTCTTCACATCATCTCGGTTCCTCCTACGAGCAGCAAACACAAAAACCATGGCAGCGCCCGACAAACGATCAGTCATTCCTGATTTAGGCCTCCGAAGAAGTTTCCAATGTGTTTTCATCCAGGCTGAGGTTCAGACTCTCATCGTCGGTGGGATTTGCTCTCACATTTTCGTCTATTTGTGGAGCCAAAAAGTCGGAAGCTGTTGTACGCCGCAACCAAGCCTTGTGCAAATTGCCTTGGTAAATGCTACAATTTGCTGGGTATTTTGCTGGAGATCCCGCAATTACCATTTTCAGTTCAGTTCAGTTCAGTTCAGTTTGCTAACACTATGAAGGAGATTCCTTCCCTCAATGGAAAATGTCAGTTCACCGATCCATAATCTCACTCAGCCTGTCACCACATCACCACCAAAAGTCGGACGGTCCGCCTCATACCTCGCTGACTCGGTCCGGAGGAGCCCCGAATTCGAATAAATTATGAATCTTGGCATCATTCGACCATCGTCAAGCCCACGGGTCTCACTTTTCCACACGGCTTCAAGGTCATCTGGCGATCAGAGACCCTGCGGAGACTCCCGCGCTCTCACCAACGTCACAGTCCCGGCGGGTGCCTAGTCCCGCACATGGAAGAATTCGCACGGAGTCTTTCCAAGAAGAAAAACATTTTCGAGACGGACCTCATGGAGGCGCATCACTAGATCCTCGCGGCCGAAAAAGACATTTCCAAGACGGCCTTCACCGAGCCCCTCGGCCCGCTTGAGTTCATACGCGTGCCATCTGGGTTTAGAAACGTTTCTCAGCCGGTTCAAAATGTTATCAAGGAAGAGCTTCGAGGTCTACTCTCCGAGTTTGGCTACAATGACAACATAATAATTTCTGGCGCCTGTCAGTCAGAGAAAGCCGTCCATCTGCATCAAGTCTTTCAGAGTTTCCATCGACGAGGGCTGTAACTGAGCCCTAACAAATGGGTTTGGCGTCCCCTCCCCTGAATTCACCGGGTACTATATACATCAACACTGATTGACACCCCTCTCAAATAAGGTCCTGCTCCTAAGGCAGACACTATTACGACCTTTCTTGGGAATTATGACTACTGCCGCCGATTCATTCCCCACTGTGTGGTCAGGGCTTCGCCTTTAACTAATCTGCTAAAGCCAAACACCGAGATTATTTTTTTCACTCCCGAGGCTGAGATAGCCTCCGTGGAGGCCACACAAACCCCCGCGGAAGCCACCATGTTGCGCCATCCACACTTGGATCCGAGTACCTAGTAAATCATAACAATGGACGGTCGATGAATTGCTCCATCAAATTGTGGATAATCACTTACAACCATGAGCTTCCTTCTCACAGAGACTCCAGGGAGCTCAGACAAGATGAGCGCATTTTCTCGTGAACTCCAGGCTAATCAGTTGTCCGTCCGTCACTTCAGCTACTTTTTGGAGTTATGACTCTTCGTATACACACCGGCCACAAATCCCTGACGTAAGCACTTCATGCAAAGCGTGATAAGTATTAGCCCAGAGATATCCGACGTATGAATAAAATTAATTGTAATAATAATAATGGCAATATCACTAACCGCTTATCTCGGAGGCCCTTGAAGCATGCCTGGTGCACGCTCAAAAGTTTTGCAAGAGACCGAAAGGGCGGACAAATTATTTAAGATGTGGAAATATGTTTGACAAAATTGGGAAAGGTGGACTCGGGAGGGGGATTAAAAGGCGGTAAAGGTGCGATAAGTTTATGCACACCGGAAAAAATTGGAGGGGTTTGAATGGACCCGAGGGTGGATTCCAGTGGACTTGAAAGTCAAGGTCAAATGGAGAGTCTGACTAGTGCAATAGAAACCACGGTAAAATCGTTCGAGTATGACGAATCGAAGTAATGGATTTTCTCTTCCGTTTCAGTTGGTCATATCGGCCTCGCGCAAGCAAACGGAGAACTGAAAGAAGGTGGAGAAACCACCGGCCTGGAAAATGGTGCAACTGTCCAAAGGGACTGACTCGTAATGTGTTTATATTCGTATTTCGAAATCAACAACAGTGTGCCATATTTTAATACAAATCTCTACATTGCTGAATTCCGTCTTCTCGCATTCGGCTGACTGTTGGACTGGTCCAGATGGAGACATCTGAATTGAGACAGATATAAATGAAAGGGGCTAGAAATAAGTATGAGAATCCGTGGTAGCTCTAGACTATGGAGAAGAAGATGAGATGCGCTGTAAACGATTAGATAACAATGAAGCATTGTTACTCTTTGTTAGATGGTCGGCAAACAAGGCACAAAACTCATCGTAAAACGGGGAGCTAGCAACGTTAGACGTAGACAGACATTATTTGGACGAACTGGATGCGGTAGATATGTGGCACAGATGTAGAAGGAATGGACGCGTATCAAGATTGTCAGTGGGATGATAACATGAGAAACGGTCGGTGAGGAACTGCAGGAATCAGAGCGAGTGCATGTATACATGTATATGTGTGTTCATAAAAGAGTAGCAGTAACAACAACAATAAAGTCTTGGAAAAAATATCGGTGATTAAAAGAGGCAGGTAGGGTTAAGTCGAATGGTATATAGTCACCTCAGGAACATCCTGGCGAATTTTTTTAATGGCTGGAGAACGTGGCGGATCAAAGGAGGTAGAGAGAAAAAAGACTTTGAAGGCATAAAACTGATGATGGCCTTGGAGAGCAGTTTATTAAAGAGGGAAGATGAAGGAAGGGACCGAAGGGAACAGGAAAGAGTTGATCCAGTCATCTAATTATCTTAGGTGAGACTTGTGGTACGGTCGGGGATGAAAGAAGCTTCAGTAGATGGAATTACATTGTTCGGCAAACAGTGTGGGAGAGGAATAGAAAGAGCATGGACCAAAAAGGTGGGTGAAACACAACTATTTAGATCGTTTTTCTGCAGGCGATGTACGAAGGAGGCTGAGAAGAAAGAAGCACCAGAACAGGTCAACCTGTCGATGAACACGAGGCACGAGAAATGAATGCTCTTCGGAGGTGGATCAATAGACCTGGGGAGTTGCATACCCGCAGGCAGCCCACTGGATGATGGGGCAAATGGAAAAAAGGGGGTTCAAAATTCAAATCTAGACGGTACTATACACCTGCTGTTGCTGGTGAGCACAAAAATAGATCAATGAACAGTGGAAGAGAGTGTCCGGTTTGACTATGTATCGCAAACGATTATTGGTAATAACAATAGTAATAATAATAATAATAATGTACTTTGGAGACGCGCGAAGCATGCCAGGTGCATGATCAACTTTTTACAAGTGATGGAATAGACAGAAAAAATTCTGGAAAATTTTAGAATTTTCATGACAAAAGCAGGATAATAAGGGTCAGAAGTGGGGATGAAGTAGGATGAAATTATGATACGTGTATGCACACCAAAGAAAACGTAGCGAAATTAAATGAACTCATGGGTGGATTAAAATGGACGCCCGATGAGTATGAAAGTCAAGGTCGAATGTGGGGTCTGGCATGGTATAAACCAAACATTCGAGCGCGTAAAAACGCTACTCTTAGCGCATCTCCCAAATACGCGTGATCACTGATACTCATTTTGGTGAATTACACAGCCAACGGTAACTACACTATCACAAATATGGGAAAAAGTTTAGTTAGCTTTGAAAAACCCGAAAATCATTTGCAAAATCCGAAAAACTTTTCTACGTATCACGATCTAAACGAGAAAATACCACAGAACCATCAACTAAAGCCGCGCTTGCAGCGCCAACAGCCATCGCGGTCAATGACGGTGGTACCCTTGAACACAACGCTTATATACCCTTGTGGCACGCATTCACACAAAAGTCGCACGAAATCATCTCACGTCAATCCCACTTTCTACGGGCACCGATTCGTCTGTTCCGACCGTTCCACGTATAACAGTCCCACCGCCTTAGTCGGGCTATACTTAAGCCCGTATGTTTATACACTATCTCGAATGGGGGGAGGTCTGGCATGTATGAGAAAGGGCGTTTGATATCTGACTGATATACATGAGAAAAGCTTGAAGTCGACATAAGAAACCACGGCTGCGGTGAACGATGTAGAGAAAGGCTAAATACACTGTAAACGATCAGATAGAACTGAAGCATTGGTACTCTGCAATAGACGGCCGGCAAACAAGGCACAAAACTCATCGTAGAACGGGGAGCTAGCAATGTAAGAAGCCAAGGATAGATCAGATGACAAAAAATGGTTCAGAAGGATTGGATACAGTGGACATCAGGCACAGATGTAGAAGGAATGAAAACGTATCATGACGGTCAGCGGGCTGATGGCAACAGAAATGGCCGGTGGGGAACTGTAGTACGCGGAGCGAATACACATAAACATACATGTGCGTGTATATATATATATATATATATATATATATATATATATATATGAGGGGCAGAATCAATTATCCGTGACTGGGGTGGAGGTAAAGTAGGATCGACACCTGCGAACTGCGCTACACCAAGCCTCCATTTTCCCAAGGTTATGTTTGGTTTTTCTATAAAGCTTATAACCTTCTGTCACTTACCTAGGAAGGCTGAGGAAAAACCTCAAACTCTCTAGGTGGCTTTACTTTCTCGAAAATTTCAACTTACTGACCCATAATCCTTCCGCCTTCTTCACGTTATCTCCTGAACTAATTATGGATGCTCCAAATGTCCTTTGTAAACATGTTAAGGTCTCGGGTGCAAATCAGCAATTCGTTCTGTCAGGCTTGGGATAACAGTGAACACTCAACCTCAGTCTGCACTCAGTCCATGCTCAGTAGCTCTAGTTGATGCTTATGACTTAGTCAGCAAGAAGAATAACGAAGTAGATCAAAAAGTGGCGGACCTGCATAACCAGATCCAGTCCATCGATGATATTCTATTGAAGATATCTCCTATATCTAGCACAATGGAACTCACCCCTATAGCTATTCGCCAAAGCCTAGCCATGGCGGGCCGTTTCTCGGACTCAGTCGCGACCGAAGTTCATAGGCATATGGCCAACGCCAAAAACGCGAAAGTTTTCAACATCATTGACCTACTGCCTCCGCCGTCAACCAAACTCGCCATACGGAATGCTTGCAACATGGCACGCCGCAGGTGCTATTTTACTCGGCTGCGCAAAAATCACAACGACTGTCCTTTGAAGTTCCAATTCGCTGACGAAGTAACAGCTAGAGAATTCATAACCTGTTGGCAACTCATTGCTAACGCCACCCAATTCAAAGGAATCAGAATATTACCGGATAGAACGCCAACCCAAAGAGAGGTTTTTCGATTACTAAAAAGTATCTCAGCTTCATCAAAGCAACCTGTGGCTGAAATACCAGTCGCCGCGTCCTGTCGCTGCTTGTCGAGCCATCCCGTAACGCAAAAGCCCTCAGTTGCCTGCACTACTCTAGTTGACCCGGACCTGACCACCACCCAATCTCCAGCACATCCCCCGGTATGGGGGCGAGAAGTTTCATTAGGAATACCATCTGTGACCGAAAAACACTCGTAAAGTCCGGTAGAGATTACTTCCGGATGGTGAGGTGATTTCGTTATGAGGGCTAATAGATTAGGAGAAGGACATGGTGACTCTAAGTGGGATCTTTGGGGCAGATCATGTATAAATCGGGAGAGAGTTATTAGGGATGCTAGAGGGTCAGTATGGGGGTGGGTGGCAGAGGTGGAGGGGCAACCCTAGTTATGATAGCGGCCTAGTGAAGGGGGTAACCAATGGCAGGATAAGTGGGATTGGGGCGAGAATGGAATAACGTCATGAGTAGAGTTTCTGGGAGGGGCAGTCATCTCACGGGGCTCCACGGAATGAGTGTGAGGGGGCGGAGTAGTAAGATCGTCATGTATAGTAGCAATGGAGTCTAAACAAGGGGTTAAAAGTAGGGAGCCGGCTGTGTGAAGAAGGGTTGAGGCTGGGTTGGTGGGGGGGTGCTGTCAAGAAAAAATTGGTCGTTTGCGGAGGTGAAATTTCCGGGGTGGTTTAAGTAGCCAGGTGGGGTTGGATTCTGGGGCAATGGGTAACGGCAAGTGAGATGGTAGAAAGTAGTGGTGACTGGGTTCATTGGGATACGCGGGGGGCGGGTAGTTATCGCTCGACCAGGGCCGACGAACCAACTGTATTTAGCTGAGCTGGCCCATCCTGTGTTCAGGAAAGAGCGTGGAGCTTGACAGTCGAGGCCGTTGGTTACAATTCAACTGGGGGTTATCTGTTTGTATCACTGGAGTAGAGGGAAATTGGTTACAGAGGTTCGGCAGGAGGTGCTGGCGCTCAGCCAGATGACTGGGAAACTGTTTCGGGATACTTGGAGAATATGGTATGTTTGGTCCCGATGCATGATGATGCTTTTACTCGGTGGCCGTTTTTGCCTGTATTGTAAAGTGGAGTTGGGAGGACTTTGTCGATTAGCCGAGGTACCACGCTGATACAGTGAGATGGGGTTGGCTGCTTTAGGGTGATGCAGGGTTGCGTCTTGCTCGCCAGAAAGCATGAATTATTTGGGGTGTACTTGGAGTGCTTGGTGGGGGTTCCAAGTGGGGCTCTGAGAAGACTTACGGGGGGATTACGGGAGTAGCCGGAGTAGCTTGAAGCTGTGGGGGGGGACACCGAATTCTGTCGGCTGATGAGACGACTGGCTATATAGTAGATCATGGAATTTATGAACGATTTGTGTCCGCAAGATGGTGAGACACGAGTTAGGGCAGGACGGGCTGTTGGCAACAGACTTCCCCGGAGTCTTTTTCGGTGGTGAGACGGTGGGCATGAGGTTGACATTAGCAGCGGCAGGCCTGGATGCACGGGACTTTGGTGGCCCTGAGCTAATGGTGGATTTGGCATGGATATCGTTGCCGTTTGTGGGAGCGGAGGTTGATAGTAGAAGGCAGGGCCGTTTACTAGGGGGATGTGCTGGAGATTGGGTGGTGGTCAGGTCCGGGTCAACTAGAGTAGTGCAGGCAACTGAGGGCTTTTGCGTTACGGGATGGCTCGACAAGCAGCGACAGGACGCGGCGACTGGTATTTCAGCCACAGGTTGCTTTGATGAAGCTGAGATACTTTTTAGTAATCGAAAAACCTCTCTTTGGGTTGGCGTTCTATCCGGTAATATTCTGATTCTTTTGAATTGGGTGGCGTTAGCAATGAGTTGCCAACAGGTTATAAATTCTCTAGCTGTTACTTCGTCAGCGAATTGGAACTTCAAAGGACAGTCGTTGTGATTTTTTGCGCAGCCGAGTAAAATAGCACCTGCGGCGTGCCATGTTGCAAGCATTCCGTATGGCGAGTTTGGTTGACGGCGGAGGCAGTAGGTCAATGATGTTGAAAACTTTCGCGTTTTTGGCGTTGGCCATATGCCTATGAACTTCGGTCGCGACTGAGTCCGAGAAACGGCCCGCCATGGCTAGGCTTTGGCGAATAGCTATAGGGGTGAGTTCCATTGTGCTAGATATAGGAGATATCTTCAATAGAATATCATCGATGGACTGGATCTGGTTATGCAGGTCCGCCACTTTTTGATCTACTTCGTTATTCTTCTTGCTGACTAAGTCATAAGCATCAACTAGAGCTACTGAGCATGGACTGAGTGCAGACTGAGGTTGAGTGTTCACTGTTATCCCAAGCCTGACAGAACGAATTGCTGATTTGCACCCGAGACCTTAACATGTTTACAAAGGACATTTGGAGCATCCATAATTAGTTCAGGAGATAACGTGAAGAAGGCGGAAGGATTATGGGTCAGTAAGTTGAAATTTTCGAGAAAGTAAAGCCACCTAGAGAGTTTGAGGTTTTTCCTCAGCCTTCCTAGGTAAGTGACAGAAGGTTATAAGCTTTATAGAAAAACCAAACATAACCTTGGGAAAATGGAGGCTTGGTGTAGCGCAGTTCGCAGGTGTCGATCCTACTTTACCTCCACCCCAGTCACGGATAATTGATTCTGCCCCTCATATATATATATATATATATATATATATATATATATATATATATATATATATACACGCACATGTATGTTTATGTGTATTCGCTCCGCGTACTACAGTTCCCCACCGGCCATTTCTGTTGCCATCAGCCCGCTGACCGTCATGATACGTTTTCATTCCTTCTACATCTGTGCCTGATGTCCACTGTATCCAATCCTTCTGAACCATTTTTTGTCATCTGATCTATCCTTGGCTTCTTACATTGCTAGCTCCCCGTTCTACGATGAGTTTTGTGCCTTGTTTGCCGGCCGTCTATTGCAGAGTACCAATGCTTCAGTTCTATCTGATCGTTTACAGTGTATTTAGCCTTTCTCTACATCGTTCACCGCAGCCGTGGTTTCTTATGTCGACTTCAAGCTTTTCTCATGTATATCAGTCAGATATCAAACGCCCTTTCTCATACATGCCAGACCTCCCCCCATTCGAGATAGTGTATAAACATACGGGCTTAAGTATAGCCCGACTAAGGCGGTGGGACTGTTATACGTGGAACGGTCGGAACAGACGAATCGGTGCCCGTAGAAAGTGGGATTGACGTGAGATGATTTCGTGCGACTTTTGTGTGAATGCGTGCCACAAGGGTATATAAGCGTTGTGTTCAAGGGTACCACCGTCATTGACCGCGATGGCTGTTGGCGCTGCAAGCGCGGCTTTAGTTGATGGTTCTGTGGTATTTTCTCGTTTAGATCGTGATACGTAGAAAAGTTTTTCGGATTTTGCAAATGATTTTCGGGTTTTTCAAAGCTAACTAAACTTTTTCCCATATTTGTGATAGTGTAGTTACCGTTGGCTGTGTAATTCACCAAAATGAGTATCAGTGATCACGCGTATTTGGGAGATGCGCTAAAAGTAGCGTTTTTACGCGCTCGAATGTTTGGTTTATACCATGCCAGACCCCACATTCGACCTTGACTTTCATACTCATCGGGCGTCCATTTTAATCCACCCATGAGTTCATTTAATTTCGCTACGTTTTCTTTGGTGTGCATACACGTATCATAATTTCATCCTACTTCATCCCCACTTCTGACCCTTATTATCCTGCTTTTGTCATGAAAATTCTAAAATTTTCCAGAATTTTTTCTGTCTATTCCATCACTTGTAAAAAGTTGATCATGCACCTGGCATGCTTCGCGCGTCTCCAAAGTACATTATTATTATTATTATTACTATTGTTATTACCAATAATCGTTTGCGATACATAGTCAAACCGGACACTCTCTTCCACTGTTCATTGATCTATTTTTGTGCTCACCAGCAACAGCAGGTGTATAGTGCCGTCTAGATTTGAATTTTGAACCCCCTTTTTTCCATTTGCCCCATCATCCAGTGGGCTGCCTGCGGGTATGCAACTCCCCAGGTCTATTGATCCACCTCCGAAGAGCATTCATTTCTCGTGCCTCGTGTTCATCGACAGGTTGACCTGTTCTGGTGCTTCTTTCTTCTCAGCCTCCTTCGTACATCGCCTGCAGAAAAACGATCTAAATAGTTGTGTTTCACCCACCTTTTTGGTCCATGCTCTTTCTATTCCTCTCCCACACTGTTTGCCGAACAATGTAATTCCATCTACTGAAGCTTCTTTCATCCCCGACCGTACCACAAGTCTCACCTAAGATAATTAGATGACTGGATCAACTCTTTCCTGTTCCCTTCGGTCCCTTCCTTCATCTTCCCTCTTTAATAAACTGCTCTCCAAGGCCATCATCAGTTTTATGCCTTCAAAGTCTTTTTTCTCTCTACCTCCTTTGATCCGCCACGTTCTCCAGCCATTAAAAAAATTCGCCAGGATGTTCCTGAGGTGACTATATACCATTCGACTTAACCCTACCTGCCTCTTTTAATCACCGATATTTTTTCCAAGACTTTATTGTTGTTGTTACTGCTACTCTTTTATGAACACACATATACATGTATACATGCACTCGCTCTGATTCCTGCAGTTCCTCACCGACCGTTTCTCATGTTATCATCCCACTGACAATCTTGATACGCGTCCATTCCTTCTACATCTGTGCCACATATCTACCGCATCCAGTTCGTCCAAATAATGTCTGTCTACGTCTAACGTTGCTAGCTCCCCGTTTTACGATGAGTTTTGTGCCTTGTTTGCCGACCATCTAACAAAGAGTAACAATGCTTCATTGTTATCTAATCGTTTACAGCGCATCTCATCTTCTTCTCCATAGTCTAGAGCTACCACGGATTCTCATACTTATTTCTAGCCCCTTTCATTTATATCTGTCTCAATTCAGATGTCTCCATCTGGACCAGTCCAACAGTCAGCCGAATGCGAGAAGACGGAATTCAGCAATGTAGAGATTTGTATTAAAATATGGCACACTGTTGTTGATTTCGAAATACGAATATAAACACATTACGAGTCAGTCCCTTTGGACAGTTGCACCATTTTCCAGGCCGGTGGTTTCTCCACCTTCTTTCAGTTCTCCGTTTGCTTGCGCGAGGCCGATATGACCAACTGAAACGGAAGAGAAAATCCATTACTTCGATTCGTCATACTCGAACGATTTTACCGTGGTTTCTATTGCACTAGTCAGACTCTCCATTTGACCTTGACTTTCAAGTCCACTGGAATCCACCCTCGGGTCCATTCAAACCCCTCCAATTTTTTCCGGTGTGCATAAACTTATCGCACCTTTACCGCCTTTTAATCCCCCTCCCGAGTCCACCTTTCCCAATTTTGTCAAACATATTTCCACATCTTAAATAATTTGTCCGCCCTTTCGGTCTCTTGCAAAACTTTTGAGCGTGCACCAGGCATGCTTCAAGGGCCTCCGAGATAAGCGGTTAGTGATATTGCCATTATTATTATTACAATTAATTTTATTCATACGTCGGATATCTCTGGGCTAATACTTATCACGCTTTGCATGAAGTGCTTACGTCAGGGATTTGTGGCCGGTGTGTATACGAAGAGTCATAACTCCAAAAAGTAGCTGAAGTGACGGACGGACAACTGATTAGCCTGGAGTTCACGAGAAAATGCGCTCATCTTGTCTGAGCTCCCTGGAGTCTCTGTGAGAAGGAAGCTCATGGTTGTAAGTGATTATCCACAATTTGATGGAGCAATTCATCGACCGTCCATTGTTATGATTTACTAGGTACTCGGATCCAAGTGTGGATGGCGCAACATGGTGGCTTCCGCGGGGGTTTGTGTGGCCTCCACGGAGGCTATCTCAGCCTCGGGAGTGAAAAAAATAATCTCGGTGTTTGGCTTTAGCAGATTAGTTAAAGGCGAAGCCCTGACCACACAGTGGGGAATGAATCGGCGGCAGTAGTCATAATTCCCAAGAAAGGTCGTAATAGTGTCTGCCTTAGGAGCAGGACCTTATTTGAGAGGGGTGTCAATCAGTGTTGATGTATATAGTACCCGGTGAATTCAGGGGAGGGGACGCCAAACCCATTTGTTAGGGCTCAGTTACAGCCCTCGTCGATGGAAACTCTGAAAGACTTGATGCAGATGGACGGCTTTCTCTGACTGACAGGCGCCAGAAATTATTATGTTGTCATTGTAGCCAAACTCGGAGAGTAGACCTCGAAGCTCTTCCTTGATAACATTTTGAACCGGCTGAGAAACGTTTCTAAACCCAGATGGCACGCGTATGAACTCAAGCGGGCCGAGGGGCTCGGTGAAGGCCGTCTTGGAAATGTCTTTTTCGGCCGCGAGGATCTAGTGATGCGCCTCCATGAGGTCCGTCTCGAAAATGTTTTTCTTCTTGGAAAGACTCCGTGCGAATTCTTCCATGTGCGGGACTAGGCACCCGCCGGGACTGTGACGTTGGTGAGAGCGCGGGAGTCTCCGCAGGGTCTCTGATCGCCAGATGACCTTGAAGCCGTGTGGAAAAGTGAGACCCGTGGGCTTGACGATGGTCGAATGATGCCAAGATTCATAATTTATTCGAATTCGGGGCTCCTCCGGACCGAGTCAGCGAGGTATGAGGCGGACCGTCCGACTTTTGGTGGTGATGTGGTGACAGGCTGAGTGAGATTATGGATCGGTGAACTGACATTTTCCATTGAGGGAAGGAATCTCCTTCATAGTGTTAGCAAACTGAACTGAACTGAACTGAACTGAAAATGGTAATTGCGGGATCTCCAGCAAAATACCCAGCAAATTGTAGCATTTACCAAGGCAATTTGCACAAGGCTTGGTTGCGGCGTACAACAGCTTCCGACTTTTTGGCTCCACAAATAGACGAAAATGTGAGAGCAAATCCCACCGACGATGAGAGTCTGAACCTCAGCCTGGATGAAAACACATTGGAAACTTCTTCGGAGGCCTAAATCAGGAATGACTGATCGTTTGTCGGGCGCTGCCATGGTTTTTGTGTTTGCTGCTCGTAGGAGGAACCGAGATGATGTGAAGAGATGACTTTTAGGTGGAGGGATAACACTGATCTCTGCGCTGGTAGTCATGAGAAATCGAAGGCTGCTTGATTGGCGAGCGGTGTTGAGTGAGAGACTTTCACGTGGAGAGCCAGCCGTAGTCGTCTCCTTTTCTGGCCGGCCTGTTCGTCCGACTGCGGGGCGAAAGTACGGAACAAACATTGAATCGCAACAGCACTTCTGGGAGCCGAATGTGCGGTGGTGACAACGCCGTGTTTGTAACCGGCGATTTCCGGACTATGATCTTCGCAGACGAGGTATTTCCGTTGAAGCATGCCTGTGAGTAGCCGGTGCGGTGCGCAATGCTCCGACCTTATTGCAAAACCTGCGAACGGTTTCCCACGTCCTCAATGTCGTTATCAGTACCAAGCCGATGGGATGGAGATCTGGGCCGCTAGAACCATAGAAACGGCGATCTAGAGAGAACACCGGTAATGTCGTGGTGGAATGGCGCGATGGAGAGGTTTCGGCGGACGATGTCATGCAAACAGAAGATCCATGAGCCTAGTAGCATTCCGTTATCCTATCGGCATGTTGCTCAACATTGTCAAGAGAGGCACAGGGCTCCAGTGTTGACAAGGCCTATTGCTTCGGAAGAGGTGGTTTATCGGTCCCTTTCTCCGAAAAGGGCATCTTTCGTTTGACGTCTAGCCAGCAGGGACTGCAAGGCGCGAATGAGCTGGAACGGAGTTTGGTCCCCTAGTTCAAGCAGTGTGCACATGAAGGAGCATTTCTTAAGCCGGTTTTCCGGTGAGCTTAACCACTGCCCCTTTGGGCTTCGGGCTTTTAGCCTCCGATGGAATGGAACGTGGGGGTCTCCTACTTCGACGGCGATGTCAAAGGGAAGTGCTTGCATAAAGTGAGAATATATGATGCGCTAGCAGCTTATTCTTAGGGTGGAAAATATAGCTTCTTTTGTCTGAACAACACTCGAGGTTTCGTCGGGGCAAAAAACTGGCAGTTCAAGGGCAACCTAGTGCATGTCAAAAGACTCGGTGTCAGGCATGGTTAGGCCGGAAACATGAACTAAAAGAATGAAAAATGGAGTAGGAGATGATACCGAGCCCACCAGTTTTGTAGTGTACTAATCAGCTTATATGGTACTCTAAGTCAAGGTCTCCACTATCTAAGACAACCCTAACAAACTAGGATGGGGTGGAGGAGCGTGTTGAGAAAAAATGTGCGAAAGGGTGTACACATTGGAAATTAAAATAAATCAAAAGTTTTGACGCAAGCTCCAAGTTGTCCACCTTTCTTGTAACCGGGATGTGAGTGCTGAAGATTCAATGTTGACCGATATTTTTAGTTCAGTTCAGTCATACAACCGTTGGTCGGAAGTATCATGATGGTGTTGTGATGAGTGCTAAGCGACGCAGCGGAAGATTTTAGAATGGTTCATTTCCTAAAGTTAGATCTGGCTGAAAAAATTCCAGGACAAAGCAAGTCGGAAAGTGAGACGGCGCAAGAATGAAAGATTTATTGGAAAGCCAAGTACTAAACCACCTTTCACAATCTGAAGTGGAAAAGAAAATTGGCTGCTTATTGCGAGAATCTGAGGAAAGGAATGTGTATTTCGAACCCTATTCGAAGTTCAACCTCACGCATATGCACTTGAACCACTCTTAACCGATTACTCCGAGGGTTTGGAGGCTTTTTTCGATATATTATCAATCATTTATTATCAAGTTTAGACCCTTTTCCAGCTTAAGTTCGTGGCTCGGAACCAGTTTAGGCCTAAAAGTGATAGTTCCATTCTTCCTCACCGACTTATTGGCAGCCTTTTTGTATTGCCTGATGGTGATGTTCAAAAAGTGGGTGCCTTTGTTTCACATTGAAAGGTCGTTACAACAAAGGAGTGCTGCACCAAGGAAAGCCGGAGATCACGGAAGGAGTCAGAAAGGTACAGGTACCTACAGATGAAAGCTTGCAACTTTTTTTACCTGTTTGCGAATACAGCCCTGAAAAAATCTGGGGCCTCAGTGTACACCACTAACAGACAGCGAGTAAACATTAGGTCCAGGATGTTCAACCCCCGGTAAAAGTCCTGACATCTGAGTCCATACTCCAAAACGGAACGAAAGACGAATCTGAGGGAACCGGTGGGACCAGAAAGTGAATACAAACACGTTCCGGGGTGGTAAAGTTACCCGCTAAGACTTTTACCTCAGGTGAATAATCAGAAGCCGCGTTGAAAGCTTGTGCAAAAGTATCGAGTTCAAGTGAGTTCTGGCCAGAAGGTGGTGGAAGTATTCAACTGGCCTGTTTTGAAAACCAAGTTGGATTATAAGCAGTACAGATTCGCAAGTATCAACGAGTAGAGGTGGTTACTGACGGCGGTTTTGCTACCTCCCCGGAATATACCAAACGACCTTGTGAGGTCTCTGAACTTTACTGCGCGGTTTCCCTATTGACCGTGTTTTTCAGTCCTTCGTACTGCGTGGACCACGAGCACGTTACTCCTATGCTGTTCACTGCACGGATAAGTTGACCTTAACGGCATTCTTCACCACTCTTGAGAATGAGAAGGCGACCGGTAGAGATAGTAGTTGGCATGCACTTGTGAGCATGCGTGAGAAAGCGTCCAACAACAACGGTCAAATAGCGACAGCTCTTGGCAACCAGGTTAAACAATAAACATGTAAGAATCACGAACTAAGATCGCTTCCGCTGCCTCGTGTTTTGCAAGGGTTGGAGAATTAGCCGAAATCAGTATCGAAAACTCTCTTAGATGTCCTCAGTAAGCCATTGTTCGATTATCAGTTTACCGCAAGTGTTTATTGGAGCGGCTTGAGATCTAGCCAAATCAATCTTATCCGAAGAAGGGCGCTCACCTACAAGGACCTGTAAGTATATACCGGTACTTGGTGATACAGTGGTCTTCTCAGTGGACGACGTAAAGCCGCTGAATTATGGTGTTACTCTCTTCACAAGACAATCTCGATGGCGTCGAGTATGCCCCTGCCGAATACCAACACGTTTGCCCCCACATGAAAAATCCTCATTTTAACACTGTGTTTTCCCCCCTTTTTACTGTCTGCCGTCCTTTAACACAGCTGGTGAACTGACCAGACTGTTTTCTTGCTATTTTCTCCTTCTTCTTCCAGACCATACCATCTACTATTGTTTTATTCCTGGTTCCCAAACGGACACCCTCTCCTCATCCACCGCCTACCTGATATCGCCCCAAATCTCTACTATCACCCAACTACCCTAGAAAGCTACCAGTCTCCGTCTAGGGATCCCTAATAGACCTGGCCACTAGCCAAACGATAACTAACTGTTCGGATAACAAAATTTTCATTTTCTTGCTTCCATATAAACGATAATCATAACCCACAGCTGGAACACTCTCCAGACTGCCGCACTCCTGATCTCTTCCAGATTGCATTGGTTACTTGGGTATCCATCGGCCAAATCGACGTTTATTCCGGATTACCGTAAGGACTGGACGATTTGATCAATGGTTTAAACCTATACTCTCGCCTGCTGACGTTACATGGGGCACTGTACATGGATTAACAAAACCTCATGAAAGTCTCACCGGATCGCAGAGGTGATTCCTGACAGCAACCATCAACACATCCGCTCAACGTCTATTCCCAAATAATCCAACCCAACAGTTCAATTCTTCCCGCGTTGCAGTACGAAATCAATGGCCGAAACCCAGCCTTCGCAGCTGTCAACTTCGTCAAACCAGCCCTTTTTTTACCTGCTTCCCACAACATTCTGCCTGCAACCAAGGTCTTTACGGAACAGAATACCAGCCATCTGCAGCCAACCATAATTTGATTACCAATTTTCTATCAAATTCAAAAAAAAAACATTTTACACTCTTCCAACTCCTGCCTAGCCGAACCATTGACGTTTGTCTTCAATAATCCGTTTCATTGACGGCTTTTCTTTTCTTTAATAGTCCGTCATATGTCCATACACCATTCATGCTCTTCAAAAGTTCACTGAAGTCCCTGCGAAGCTCTTCGCCTTCATTTGAATTTCCATATGACACTGTAATCACCTGCACAAAAGGTCCGTTTTATTATCACCTTTGAATCACTTGCCTTTATTTCACATGCTTCCCCCACAATTAGTAACCCGATGCTGGATCTGTGTCCAATATTCCGCTGGTATCTCTGACTGCACTTTGAAAGCCCCACGCTTGCTTTACTTCTAACAATGTTCTTTTGCATCTCTTACGCCCGGTTACTTGTTAGTGACCGTCCATTTGTCGCTTATATCAGCAATTCCACGACTGTCCAGCTATCCACACCGCCCCCAGCGATTTCGAAACCGATTCGAAATTCCCGCCTCAGCCATTACCACTTTTGTTTACTCAAACACTACATGACTTTACTGGTGTATTTCGGTTGCTGTGATTTATAAATTTAGAATTTGTGAATACCTCACATTGACATGTATTGCTGTATACTCTGATCTTGCCTTGTGCATGTGTATTGACCACGGTCAAGAAATATACTATAGCTATAACTATAACAGCTACGGACCGCTGATTGTATGCACTGGTAGGGATTGGAGAGTTTTCGGCACACGACAATGCAGATAACCCCAGGGGGTAGTGAAGGTTACAGGAATCAAAAGCGAGGACCTGATGAGCCAAGTAGCACACCCCAAATTTACTCCATGAGGTTCGCATGGGAAGAACTTGGGGCAAACCTGGGGCTTTGCCCGGCTTACTAATAAAACCTCAGAGCGGCCCCATGAGGCCAACCCGGGGCAAGCCAGGGGCCAGCTGCAGCCGGTGATGTAGTGAAAACAAAATATAACATATGTAGGGTGTCTTTAGACGACAAGTTACGTACGCGTTGCCACAATCCTAATTACGTAAAGGACAGCTTTTACCTTGGGGCAGGCTTGAGGCTTGCCTCAGGTTTGTCCCAAGGATAGAGCAGCCTGCAAACCATTTATTCTTTGAGATGCAGACGCCACAGTCCACCCGGTTATGGCTGTCTTTCTAGCCTGTAGCAGTACTTATCAACCCCCTGCAACCCTACGTTACTTAAACTCTCGAATTAAAACCCAGGTCAGAGTATGAAATGTGCCACTGACAACCCACATAAACCGAACCAGTTCATTAATAATTGTCGCCACTTATTATCATAACTCACAGCTGGAACCACGTCCAGACGGCTAACATCATTTATTTCAGGTTTGTCTTCGCCCACTCTCTCGGGCTCCACTTTCGGTGACCAAGGTCCACACTTTGACCCGCACTGACAGATACCTAAATGGAATGTTTTATACCAAACGGGATTACAATCGAGCAGCACGACCTAAAACACTCCCAACTGCTTACCAGTAGATTGATAGGCGTCTTCTAACGCAACCCCTCTACTACTGATATCATTGTTGGAGTCTTCACAAATAACAGTTCACAAGCTTCCTTCTACTGATTGATTGACACGTCCCTTACCCCACCTGCTGAACCATACCCATGGGTTGCTGCATATCACCTTTGTCTCGTGTGAAACAATCCAATAACAAAGCCAGAATACGCAACACGGGAAGTTCCTACTCAATAAATTTCGATATGCCATCCGAAGGCGAGTCCACTTTTCTTCTAATCCGTGGTTCCCAGTGATGACGCCGAATATCAGTGAGAATCAATAAGTCAACATATTTTTGTCAGAGTAACAGAACAACAAGGCGCGAGCCTACGTGGAGGTTTTTCACTCAGTTTTCTCTTGCAAGATTTCATTTTGCCTTCGATCGGTATCCGGCTTGAAATTGATTCTTAGCTAATTCAAGGCCTTCAAGTTGCGCTCCATTTTTTTCTGAATGATACGGGTTGTTGATCTTGAACCTAAACTCACTCTTCATATGGGTTGCTGTTTCCTCCACATCCATCAACGTTTCCTAGTCCACTTCCACATAGTTTGTTCACATCTCCCCGTTTCATGATGCACTTTGCTTATTGAAACCGGGAATATCCGTCATTCCGGGTCAACAACTTCTTCATAGAGAGCCGTTCCCTTCATATTCACCAAGGTTCACGAGTGCAATCCCATTCATTTCTTTCATCTCTTCATGTTCATAACTTATTCCTTTCACAGAACCCCAATAGGTCTCGGTTATTCACAGCGTGCATTACTTGGTTTACAACGCATCCTTAGCGCTATATTTTCACGAAATATTTTGCATTTCTACGGGCTACCACCAACCAACTCGGATTCGAAACGAAACCGCATTTGCAGCGCAAACCACTATCGTTTAGGTCGATTCAAAATATCTCCAGCTGAAATGTTTTGCTTCTGACGTTTTTGACTAGCTTTCTTGAAATTCGTGTATAGTTCATTGCTTTGAGTAACGTTGTCCACCGCGATCATGCGCCCGCGAGTGTCTGTCGACCATGGTCGAGAAATGTACCATTATTACTTGTGAACAGCTCTCGGGGAAATGTAATATTGACCAGTGATATCAAGTGCGCTGGGTGTATAATCTTGTGTGATATAAAAGAAACAAACCGTAGCAAGATCCTGGACTACGAAAACCGCTCAACCACGCAGGATAGATGGGGGGATTTTTGGACGGCATGCCACAAGATTGTGGATTTTAAAACAAAAGTGGTCGATGAAAGTATCCTGTTGGTAACACGGCTGCATTGAAAGTTTGAATAATGAGGAAAGGCAAAAGTTTTGAGAAATTGATGAAAATGGTAGAAAGGAAGTTGGGGACATTGAGACATATGGGAATGATACTTCGGCTGGGTCGGCCGTTGGGCAGCGGGTTACTACTAGTCAACCCACAAGAAGCAAGTGGTGCTGCAACCCCACTAAGGCTGGGGAGGGTTTCAGAAGCTATCATGTCCAAAGGTAAAATTTGTGGACACATTATTTGGTGACTGTCTATCAGGTCTTGAAGTCTTGAAGTAGTAAACTGGCACAAGGCCGAAGCCCAAATCGTCCCGCATCTTATGACTATCCTGTCCCCTGAAAATCACCAGTGAGCTGTAAGGCAGAGCATTGGATGATGGGGCAAATGGAAAAAAGGGGGTTCAAAATTCAAATCTAGACGGCACTATACACCTGCTGTTGCTGGTGAGCACAAAAATAGATCAATGAACAGTGGAAGAGAGTGTCCGGTTTGACTATGTATCGCAAACGATTATTGGTAATAACAATAGTAATAATAATAATAATAATGTACTTTGGAGACGCGCGAAGCATGCCAGGTGCATGATCAACTTTTTACAAGTGATGGAATAGACAGAAAAAATTCTGGAAAATTTTAGAATTTTCATGACAAAAGCAGGATAATAAGGGTCAGAAGTGGGGATGAAGTAGGATGAAATTATGATACGTGTATGCACACCAAAGAAAACGTAGCGAGTTTAAATGAACTCATGGGTGGATTAAAATGGACGCCCGATGAGTATGAAAGTCAAGGTCGAATGTGGGGTCTGGCATGGTATAAACCAAACATTCGAGCGCGTAAAAACGCTACTTTTAGCGCATCTTCCAAATACGCGTGATCACTGATACTCATTTTGGTGAATTACACAGCCAACGGTAACTACACTATCACAAATATGGGAAAAAGTTTAGTTAGCTTTGAAAAACCCGAAAATCATTTGCAAAATCCGAAAAACTTTTCTACGTATCACGATCTAAACGAGAAAATACCACAGAACCATCAACTAAAGCCGCGCTTGCAGCGCCAACAGCCATCGCGGTCAATGACGGTGGTACCCTTGAACACAACGCTTATATACCCTTGTGGCACGCATTCACACAAAAGTCGCACGAAATCATCTCACGTCAATCCCACTTTCTACGGGCACCGATTCGTCTGTTCCGACCGTTCCACGTATAACAGTCCCACCGCCTTAGTCGGGCTATACTTAAGCCCGTATGTTTATACACTATCTCGAATGGGGGGAGGTCTGGCATGTATGAGAAAGGGCGTTTGATATCTGACTGATATACATGAGAAAAGCTTGAAGTCGACATAAGAAACCACGGCTGCGGTGAACGATGTAGAGAAAGGCTAAATACACTGCAAACGATCAGATAGAACTGAAGCATTGGTACTCTGCAATAGACGGCCGGCAAACAAGGCACAAAACTCATCGTAGAACGGGGAGCTAGCAATGTAAGAAGCCAAGGATAGATCAGATGACAAAAAATGGTTCAGAAGGATTGGATACAGTGGACATCAGGCACAGATGTAGAAGGAATGAAAACGTATCATGACGGTCAGCGGGCTGATGGCAACAGAAATGGCCGGTGGGGAACTGTAGTACGCGGAGCGAATACACATAAACATACATGTGCGTGTATATATATATATATATATATATATATATATATATATATATATATATATATATATATGAGGGGCAGAATCAATTATCCGTGACTGGGGTGGAGGTAAAGTAGGATCGACACCTGCGAACTGCGCTACACCAAGCCTCCATTTTCCCAAGGTTATGTTTGGTTTTTCTATAAAGCTTATAACCTTCTGTCACTTACCTAGGAAGGCTGAGGAAAAACCTCAAACTCTCTAGGTGGCTTTACTTTCTCGAAAATTTCAACTTACTGACCCATAATCCTTCCGCCTTCTTCACGTTATCTCCTGAACTAATTATGGATGCTCCAAATGTCCTTTGTAAACATGTTAAGGTCTCGGGTGCAAATCAGCAATTCGTTCTGTCAGGCTTGGGATAACAGTGAACACTCAACCTCAGTCTGCACTCAGTCCATGCTCAGTAGCTCTAGTTGATGCTTATGACTTAGTCAGCAAGAAGAATAACGAAGTAGATCAAAAAGTGGCGGACCTGCATAACCAGATCCAGTCCATCGATGATATTCTATTGAAGATATCTCCTATATCTAGCACAATGGAACTCACCCCTATAGCTATTCGCCAAAGCCTAGCCATGGCGGGCCGTTTCTCGGACTCAGTCGCGACCGAAGTTCATAGGCATATGGCCAACGCCAAAAACGCGAAAGTTTTCAACATCATTGACCTACTGCCTCCGCCGTCAACCAAACTCGCCATACGGAATGCTTGCAACATGGCACGCCGCAGGTGCTATTTTACTCGGCTGCGCAAAAAATCACAACGACTGTCCTTTGAAGTTCCAATTCGCTGACGAAGTAACAGCTAGAGAATTCATAACCTGTTGGCAACTCATTGCTAACGCCACCCAATTCAAAAGAATCAGAATATTACCGGATAGAACGCCAACCCAAAGAGAGGTTTTTCGATTACTAAAAAGTATCTCAGCTTCATCAAAGCAACCTGTGGCTGAAATACCAGTCGCCGCGTCCTGTCGCTGCTTGTCGAGCCATCCCGTAACGCAAAAGCCCTCAGTTGCCTGCACTACTCTAGTTGACCCGGACCTGACCACCACCCAATCTCCAGCACATCCCCCTAGTAAACGGCCCTGCCTTCTACTATCAACCTCCGCTCCCACAAACGGCAACGATATCCATGCCAAATCCACCATTAGCTCAGGGCCACCAAAGTCCCGTGCATCCAGGCCTGCCGCTGCTAATGTCAACCTCATGCCCACCGTCTCACCACCGAAAAAGACTCCGGGGAAGTCTGTTGCCAACAGCCCGTCCTGCCCTAACTCGTGTCTCACCATCTTGCGGACACAAATCGTTCATAAATTCCATGATCTACTATATAGCCAGTCGTCTCATCAGCCGACAGAATTCGGTGTCCCCCCCCACAGCTTCAAGCTACTCCGGCTACTCCCGTAATCCCCCCGTAAGTCTTCTCAGAGCCCCACTTGGAACCCCCACCAAGCACTCCAAGTACACCCCAAATAATTCATGCTTTCTGGCGAGCAAGACGCAACCCTGCATCACCCTAAAGCAGCCAACCCCATCTCACTGTATCAGCGTGGTACCTCGGCTAATCGACAAAGTCCTCCCAACTCCACTTTACAATACAGGCAAAAACGGCCACCGAGTAAAAGCATCATCATGCATCGGGACCAAACATACCATATTCTCCAAGTATCCCGAAACAGTTTCCCAGTCATCTGGCTGAGCGCCAGCACCTCCTGCCGAACCTCTGTAACCAATTTCCCTCTACTCCAGTGATACAAACAGATAACCCCCAGTTGAATTGTAACCAACGGCCTCGACTGTCAAGCTCCACGCTCTTTCCTGAACACAGGATGGGCCAGCTCAGCTAAATACAGTTGGTTCGTCGGCCCTGGTCGAGCGATAACTACCCGCCCCCCGCGTATCCCAATGAACCCAGTCACCACTACTTTCTACCATCTCACTTGCCGTTACCCATTGCCCCAGAATCCAACCCCACCTGGCTACTTAAACCACCCCGGAAATTTCACCTCCGCAAACGACCAATTTTTTCTTGACAGCACCCCCCCACCAACCCAGCCTCAACCCTTCTTCACACAGCCGGCTCCCTACTTTTAACCCCTTGTTTAGACTCCATTGCTACTATACATGACGATCTTACTACTCCGCCCCCTCACACTCATTCCGTGGAGCCCCGTGAGATGACTGCCCCTCCCAGAAACTCTACTCATGACGTTATTCCATTCTCGCCCCAATCCCACTTATCCTGCCATTGGTTACCCCCTTCACTAGGCCGCTATCATAACTAGGGTTGCCCCTCCACCTCTGCCACCCACCCCCATACTGACCCTCTAGCATCCCTAATAACTCTCTCCCGATTTATACATGATCTGCCCCAAAGATCCCACTTAGAGTCACCATGTCCTTCTCCTAATCTATTAGCCCTCATAACGAAATCACCTCACCATCCGGAAGTAATCTCTACCGGACTTTACGAGTGTTTTTCGGTCACAGATGGTATTCCTAATGAAACTTCTCGCCCCCATACCGGCGCACTGTCCCCGCCAGTAACATTCCCCCGGTTTTATGGTAGTTTCCCTCCAAGTGCTCCATTAGACGCTGTCTTTGTATCTCTTCATCGATTACCAGGGCCATTTACCCGCCACCGCACCCAATGCTGCTCCCCTCCAGTCTTCCAGAGTGTCTCACCCAAAGTGTATCCTGAAGCAGTCATCCTCCTGATGTCTCTATAGACTTGACACCCTTCGATCAGGTGTCCTATATAAACGACCACACTGTGCCCTACAAACCACTACCAAGTAACCCACCTGCTTATCTCCCCAGCACAGTTACTACTCCCCCTCGTGACACCCTCCTCGCTGACAACCCGGCTGCTGGAAGCTTACTCGGCCGCAATAATCTTCCGCTACCCTCACGTGGGGCCGTAACGCCCTGTAACCTCAAAGATACAGGCAGAGTTTCCCTCCTACTACTGAATTCCCGTTCGCTGTTGAACAAAATTAACCACTTGAGGGAATATGTACTTGCTTCTGGCTTTGACATTGTTCTGCCTACAGAAACGTGGTTAGCCGATCACATCCCAACTGAGGTTGTTTAGCTGGTAGGCTATAACTCCTTTCGAGTAAGCAGAGTGAACCGCCGAGGCGGTGGTTGTTTTGCATACATTGAACATAAATTAGCTACCATCCTCCTCCACCGCCCAGTGCTTGACTGCATTCCCGACTCCTTTTGGTTCTCCGTCCTAGTTCATATTCGACTGAACGAACACACGAGCCCAACCATATTAACTGGTTCCTCTGGTAGAGCAAGCAACGCTAAAAGTAGTAACATTATCACCTATATACTCAACCTAACCAAACCAGCTACGCTGTCTAACAGAATGTTCATCACATAAGCAGAGTATAAAGACAAATATGTAAGGGCAACGCACTTCAGAAGTAATTAAAAAAGTTTATCAAATCAAAAACAGTGACTGATTATTGATGGAGTACGTTAGTCCCCAGTGTATTATAGAATCCCATGGAAGCAGCAATGGTCGCCGTCACCCTAATAAAAATTTTCTTCTAGCGAACAGCCTACGCATATCAAGTTTTATTACCCCATGGAACCTACAAATTATTACCTGCATCGTCATCCCATCCTTTCCAGGGAGCTCTTGTTTCACATTCCCTGGAGGTCATTGATTTCTGCGCGAACTCTCATTTACAACTTTGACCAAATAGCCCTGTCGGAGGCCTTCGTTCACTTTCAACCACTTATATCTTTCTTGTGACAAAGCTATATATTCAGTTTTTAAACTTTACGGAAATTATCTGCTAGAAGTTGCTGTTGTATCCATTGCCAACACAAGAAAGCTAAACACCCCGTTCACCGACTGTTGTTTTAGTACTACAAAGCAGGAGCAATTTACCATGTGTTGAAGCTGTGAAATCTCTCCTATCCTCCGTCTCAGGCAAGAGAGGGCGATTGTCAAGCATTCCTTCCACCTCCACCAAAAAACATCAGCAAACTTTCGGCCGTTATTCGTTGACCCTAAGCTATTGCACTCCTAAACTGTCCCCAATGACTAGCTTCTGATGGTCCAAAATGCTCTCCGATTTCACGTTTTTATATGAAATATTTGATTCTACCTTGACAAAAACTTTGGATGCTAGTTTGGAGCTCAGACTATGCTCATTTGAAGTTACTGCCTTTATCGATAAAGATTACTATAGGCCGCCCTCTCCTTGCCACAAATGGTATTAAAGCTTGGAGGAGTGAATCTATGGGAAGCAAATGTGCAACCTCGATGTGAACCGCTCGCACATTCAGACAGGGGATCAGGCATTCACAAAGTTTCTCCACAAACCTGCCACAATTCACGTAGAAAAGTCCAAAGTAATCAACACCCACAAGCCCAAAGGCGTACCCGGCTTGTGTTGTGCACTCCAGAGGTAACGGCACCAGTTGTTGAGAACACCGGCGTGCAGCCGATTCAGGGCGGTGTAAAAACCTTCCAACAATTCATCGCACAGCTGCCATTTCCTTTAAAGTTCAAAATCTCCTTGGAATGGTAGCCAAGACTTGATAACAACCAACATGACCTTTAATTTTGTGGTGGTATCTCACAACCTTTTCGGCCACTCAGTACTCATTTTGCAAAGCTACTGGATGATTTACCTCAAGCTATTAGTCGAACGGTTTCAAAGCGCCTCCCACGAACATTATCCTATCAATCAGGAAGGGGCTCACATTCCGGATAGAGTTGTGAACGGGTGCAACTCCAGAAACTACTCCCGATTCTTTCAATTCGATCTAACCGGGATAACACTCCGCTTGTACAGGATTCACAATCACTTTACAACTAATTCTCATCTTCTGAACTGTTAGAGGACTCACTTGCAAAGACGTCACATCGCTCTTTGGAGATGAAAAGAGCATATCGATATATTTCAAAATCCACTTGGCACCTCTTAACAAAGTAATCCGGAAAGAACAGCACCCGAAGTATCAGTGAAATGGACGTAATTTACGGCATTAGTCATCCTACACATCTTCGTCGCAAACATTTCTGGCTACATTTCAATAAGAGTTTCACTGTTGGGTTCAGTGGACCCCGAGGATCACAAAACTGTGGACGATAATCTCATAGTTGTCGACGGCTGTCTTCTAAACAATTCCCTCAAGAAGCTAGGCCCACCGGGTTTTCCTTGCCTGACACATCTCCACCTTGGGATGGAGATCGTCTCTAGAAGATTCCAACTAATCCTTGTTCATCAAAAATCCCGAAACAGCTGTTTATTGGGTAAGGTAAACGGACCCACCCAGCCTAGAAGACCATAGATTGTGGCCACTTGCAACAACAACATTGTTCGCTTTGTCGGCCGATTCTTTTTGTAAACACGGTATTCAAAAGAGTGTAGTTCGATGTTCCTTTCAAAACCCAGAGTTCTCACAGTCAGTAAAAGGTCTTCACCAAAGTATTTCATGGAAGTATTCCATCCTCTCTTCGGAGCAGCACTCAAAATCTCCCGCTCAGTACTCAACCACTTAGTTAACCTAAATCCAACAAGACCTAATGAATGGCGCAAGTTATCCATTAAACATAGTGCCCCTTTGGCATTGCCAACGGGATTTAAACCATCATCGGCGTAAAAATCTCCTAAAACCACCTATGAGACAGCCAACCAGAACTGATGCCAAAAAGGGCAGTCGTTTTCTTCAAACAAAAACTCGCAGAAATTGGTGATGAAACCGCTCTAAATGGGTGCACCATCATTTTAAATTATATGGCCTAGCAGATCACCGGAGAAACCAGAGGACATCTTAGTCTTCCTTAGACACTTTTACCTGTAAGAATCTCTCTTTATTATCGGCAAACTGAGCTACAGGATAATGATGAACCCGCAGAAATATACCCACTAAACTTAACACTAAATTGAGACTCCCCTGGGAATACTACGGCATAGTCAAAGACAACCAGAACATCCGTATAGTCAACTTTAAAATCTTGATCCTGGAGAAACCTATTTCCCAACAACCTGAAACGATGATAAGTGACCAATCGAGTACAAAGTTTTATTAGACTATTTTCCAGCCACTGGAAAAGCAACGCTAAGATGTTCGTTCTCGAGCCGCAACGACTTCTACTGAATTTTGGTGCTCCTTTCGTCCGCCGTAGACAGGGAGATTCCCAACAGATCACTGTGGTCAAAATCTCTACCACAAAACTTGCGAAGGTTATTTTCAAAGCCCTGCAGACTGCGTAAGGAACATGTTCCAGATTTAATCAGTTGCCCATTATCCAACGGATGTCGTATTACCCAGCCAAAGGGGTGTGGCCAGCTTAAGGTTCTCTTTTAGAAACTCCTCGATGTTCCCAAACCCACTGAGCCCATGGAACTTCTAGATCAACTAATACTTCGATTACTGGGTCTGCCGTAGCTGAGAATTTTACTCCATTCAGAAGATCTCACTTGGAAAAGATTTTCTTGCTAGCCACAGTGGCTTGCACCTCCAGAACTGTTGGAACGGTATAAGTATTCTTTACCCTAATAACTTCTGTTCTGTCCAAGGACCTCGAATTAAACGACACCAACACCCTATGATCACTCCCGTGTAAGTGATTGAGTATGTCAGTTTCGATGCCAGACAAACATAAGTTGTAGACTAAATTCAATGTTATTTCTCCTGATTAGGATGGAAACATATTGAGTCCAGAATCCTGTTCGAATACCGGAGATGAAATAGTGGAGGAGGTGGGAGTGTACCAGTGCATATTAGATGCAGTTAAATCACCAGCTATCATCTTAGAGTCAAAAAGTACCTGAGACAGGTGAGTAAAAGAATCAGTGATGGGTATGAGTTCAGAAGCTGCAGTATCAAGTAGCCTATACTAACAAACAATGAAGAGGAGTGTGTTGACTAGCTGAATGGCCACCCCTGGTAATACTAATTGTTCGGCCAAGTCGCGACACTTAACAGAGATAACACTCACGCCATCAAGCAGCGCAATGATATGCAGAAGTCCACTGGGCCCTTTAACAATATCTGGTACATCTCCCTAAACAAACACAGTGACCAATCGGAAATAGTTTGCAAGATGCGTTGAGAGCGAGAACCTTATTTGTATCTTGCAACAAAGTATAAAGTGGATGGGTACAGTTTTCTTCTTTGCACGATTTCCTCAGCCGACTTTTATCAGCATGATGGCCTGAATTTAGACAACCAAAGAAAAGATCTTTGGCTGAGACAAAAACCCGAACGGTATTTGACCGAAAGTGCCCGGAACTCTTGACGGGTCATTAGGTTATATGTCACATGACATTTCATGCAACTGCCATCATTCGTAGCCACTGCAAACAGGTTACGCTTCAAACTTTATAATCATCCATAGCATTCTGTCGTTCACAAAGTAGGTAACTGTACCTATTGTCTTGCACACGAGCCTAAGGAATAACGAACTGACATAAATCGCGAAACCCCGGTTCGACTTGTGTCTGGTAAATCTCGTCGGCTTTTTTTGTCCAATCGACTGCACGTACCTTGGCAATTTACTCACAACCGCCTCATTGGTGTGAACCAAACTTAGGTCACTGAGGTATCTTAGTTTCTCCAGTGCGTCTGCGCAACTAGTCAACTTGTTACTATGGTACAACAAAGTATCCGGATCTTGGTCACTCAATCCTGGTATGATTTCATCATCCATAATGCATTGCACCGTATCAAGCCTCTGTCCAAAACAGTATGTCAATATGCCTCTCGACCGTTGCTAACCTTCACTAGCGGAGTAAAGCGAGAAACCTCAAACTGCTTCCTTAGCCTACCCTTCCAAATATTGAAACACAAAATTCATGCGCTGATCCCGTCTCTAATTCTGCCCTCAACCTGGGCCTGAATACGTCGGGAAATCAAGTTTATCAACCAATAGTTTGCGAATGCTGCCGGTAGCCCCTCTTGTGAATTAACGTAATGGTGAATGTAGGCCAGTCCTGTGGAACCTCACACTCTTTCAGTGATGCACTGAATAGGGGCATTACCGGTTTAGATAACAAATCAGCTAATGGTTTGACTACAGCTGTATGAGTTCCATTGGGTCCCATTGTTTTATGCGATGACAGAAGCCTTAGGTCCTCTTGAACTTCGCTCTCACAGACTCTGGGGTCCACCAACTCGGGGGTGGGTGTTTTATCTAATGTAGTTTTCCGACGGTTCCTGTTCTGATGTATGCACCCCCTGAAGGAATCGTAGAGGACTATCGGCCTTATTTTGCTCCGTGCATGTTTCTATTCTATTACCAACCGTTACTCTCCCTACTTCTCTTGGCAGGGTAGCCTTGGATTGCACGTACGTATAGTACCGTTCCAGGTTCACACTGACCCTATTTTCGCAGCTTCGTCTTCATTCTCGATGCAAACAGCGTGGTGTTCTATCTGGATGGTAGGACTAAATTCCTCCAGAAGAATACGACTGGTTTCGCGGTTTTTACTGCTAATCAGGTATGCGTACCCAGCACCCTTCTGCTTTATCATCTCTATACTTGAGCTTTCGAGTTGTATTGTCAAGGTCTTACTTCTGACCACACTGTAATGTGGGAAGACTAGATGCCCGTTGGTGTGAGTTTATCTTTTCCGGGCCGCCAGTTTTCGCTTGATAGCTTTTTACACGCGACTGCTCCATCAAGGCTGGGTACCCTTTCTTCAGGGGAGCTACTTCATCGGTAAATCCTAACGGTTTGTCCCAGACTTGCCTCCACTGTCTCCCTACATGGGCATTACCTCTCAGCATTAGCCGCTCGATCTGAAGCGCGAGTTCTCGCTGTTTTTTTACTAATCCTGAAGTAATCTCTCAAGTATTCATCCGGCATCACTACTCCCTGAATATTCCCAGTCATTCTCAGAATGCCATGGGTGCTCTTGACAACCGAATCCTTTACTTCCAGCTATTTTTGATAGCTTTGAGGCTCTCGTGACAGCCAAACCAGATGAACGCAGTGCAGTTTCACCAGCCGGACAATATCGGAAGTAGATTTTCGATAATGGGTCTTACGGAGGCGGAAAACATGCACGGACAAGCTCTCATTATGTCGTCTAATTTCAGAGTCAGCTAAATAAACGGGACAAGCTAAATGAGTGTGTTGTTTCGTTCGCCAAAGCTTGTGGCACTGAAGGAGAAGTGACTTATAAGGGAAGTGATGGATTCGGAAGTAGAGCTCCCGGAGTACAGGCCTTATTGTACTGACAGAGCCACGTGAGAGAAGGAGGAGTGGTGATTTATATTCGAGGTGACATACCTGCGCTTTAGTTGGGTCAAGGTGTACACCCGGGAGGCTTCATATCTAAGTTAAAGGTGAGCTAACGCTGGTTAGAAGTTTGGATGTCCCCTTTTGGTCATCGGATGAAACTAAATTCAGCACCGGTGTCCACAAAGAAAATCGTATATGAAAGGGTTACCTTCCCGTTCAAAAGATGACTGCTGGCCTGGTACCTGGCTTCATGAGTCGCCACCACGGATCGGAGTACTAGTTTCCCTGAAGAGCATCGGGAAATTTACACCTAGCTCCTCATGGCTACTCCACCGAAGCTTCTACGATATTTATAATACTCTTCTTTTGACGGGCTAAAACCTCATTGTAGTGAGGGACTATAACCCCTAGGTTAGCTTGCATGGTACCGTTACTGTGACCTACTTCTACTCACTGTCAGGCGTGGCAGGCTCGAACTGATTCTAGGAAAAATCAAAGCGAAATCTGATGTTGACGAAGAAGGCGTTGTGGTGATTGAATACCTATTCACACCAGCTATAGCGGGGTTGTCCAGGAACGTAATATCATCAGCTGTCGCTGCAGTTTATTTGGGCGAGCATCTGCGAGCAGCATTCCGTGAGATTGATATGTTGTGGGGCAAAACTGGGGGTAAAAGCCACTGTTTCCATACGAGCAGGTCATTCCCTATTGTCAGTCCTCTCAAATGCTGCATCTCGCTCAGCAGTTCAGAGGGCTTCCTACTTCCAAGTCCTACTCATTGGAGCTGCTGCATGTGCTCACCCTGTGCTGAGGTCGCAGCGGCAGTAATGGCCTCTTTTAGGGCCTCGCAGCTCCGGGACGAGATTAATACGTCCCTAATTCGCCTTGTCACCTTCGGTGGGAGGCTGCCTACTACCTTCCTGAACCGGCTGGCCTGACTGCGCGTGCAGTTGTTTTTGAAATCCGATTAGATCAGGGATAAGCAGAGTTGTGGATCTGCAGGCTTAAACTCTGGTATGTGCAACAAGATAGCCTTCACGATGGAGTCTGGAGATGGCTTTCTTTCAGGGATTAGTTTGTTAAAAAAAGGAAAGATTATTGGTAAAATTTATTATACCAGAGAGAACGAAACTCAAAGAAGATCATGGTAAACCGGAAGAAAATTTACTTTCAAAAGGATGAAATGAATTGTAAAACTACACAAAAAATCGACGAAAATCGTAACAACATAGCATTCTAGACCAGAGGGAGACTGGACATAGAACAACGGAGAACAAGGAAACTCACGTGACCTGGGACGCACTTCGGGCTGAACATTTTCATGTTCGACAAAACTTTCCAAGCAGTTTTCTGAAAAAAATGCTTTCGCCGTATCTTTGTATTACGTGTAAACCATCCGCTCCTTAATCTAATGCTCTATGCGAACGTGTTCATCAGAAAGTTATTCTTCATCGCCAAAGAGAACGAGAGGGTGATCAGGAGATATACTGAGTATTGAGTATTTTGGAAGCGTGCGGGAGGAGCTCTCAAGAGCAACGGATAAATGGTGACCGCACTTGGCAATCAGCATTCACCTACACGATATTATATATATATATATATATATATATATATATATATATATATATATATATATATATATATATATATACAATATGTGCAAAAAGAGTGAACGAAGATGAATCTTGCTAGAGTTGTGCCCTTAGATACCTTACTTCTTCCATGGCGGGTAGATCCGTTACGAATGGTTTGTATGGCATATGAATGACTCTCATCAGTTATGCTTCAGTGCACATAACACGGGTCAATCAAGCGCTGGCTAGTCTCTTTGACGGGTTAAGAATTCAGGTTAGTTTCAACCCCATCAATCGACTGGTTGTTTGAAGTTTATTTGCCTAAGTCGATCTGGTGCAGTCTGGCTGTGGCTTTTTGTCATTTCTTTCAGAATGGTTCTGAAAATTTGGAGAACCCCGGCTCATTGGTTCTGGTCGTTAGCTCATCCAGCCTTTTACTACCTGTCAAGCTAACAGGACCATCAAATATGTCTACCAAAACTGTCAAAGTCCATCGTCCTATTTTATCTCAATCGAGGGATACTAATATTATCGTTAGTAATCATTCACGGAACTAAAAAGATACCATGAGCAGCGCATAACTAACCGTGCTAAAATGATAAAGGTTCTCACTTCACCATACTGGAGACTATTCTGGGTAAAATCTTACCGCAAAATGATGGGCTAGATCGAGTATAACGCGGGTTGTTTTTCCTTTAGACATGGACTCATCTACGCATTTGTTATAAATTACATTGGGAAAACTATTAGAGAATATTCACAATTTTGTGTTACCTGCCACGATTTGAATAAGATTTGGAATTTATTCCTTGTGTACAAGGAAAAGTTTCTCCGATGTAACCGTTTTGAGTGAATAATCAAATAAATCTCATCAGAATACAATGAAATACTTTCGGTTATGGCCCAAGTAGCACCGTGGATTCGGGCGGCAGCCGGACAGCTGCCGGTACATTTCCATTGATTTTCCGGTGAAGTTTGGGTGATCTTTCCGATAACGTGCGGGTACACTACGGTACCACTACCGGTATCGTACCGGAAGCGATGCGGGTAAGCGAAAACCCACATACTCATTCGCAATTTATTCCTGCTTCATATCTAAACCTACTTCTATTATCATCCCGGACGGCGACAGAGAACAGGTACCTCTTGAAACTCAGAGCCGTAGAACTAATTCGTTGCAACAGTCGGAATCCTTAAAACCACCACTGGCATCAACCTGGACCAGCAAAGTGAATACTAATGATGATCTTTATTTTTGAAGTATTGTAGTCGAAATTCTGATGCATTTGTTCGGAGAGAGATTTCCCTGTCCATATATATATATATATATATATATATATATATATATATATATATATATATATATATATATATATATATATATATATAATGTGACAAAATCCGGAAATTATTGGTTCTCAAATTTCGACTTTTGTACCTTTTTGTGGCGTAAAGCTTATATTTATGATCGATTACAAGTTCTTCTGTCGATTTCGTCTGTTTCCGGGTGCACCAAAATGATTTTTTCTTACAGTCCGCTAGGAGACACTCAGGTGAGGGTCGAGCGTCCCAATTTGCTGCATGGGTGATTGAATCAGCCGGCTAAGAATCACAGACAAAATTACAATAATTAGTTTAAAGGAAGTCAGGGACAGGCTATGTCAAGTTTTTCAAATGTATATGTGGACTTCAGCAAAACCACAGACAGGCAGAAAAACTGCTCTAACAGAGGTTTACAGATCAAGACGTTAGTTGGGAAATTCGAGCCAGTGCATCAAGAGTGAGCTCACAGATCGCTCGAATTTGGCTCAAGAGGAGCCGGACACGTAGTTATCAGTGTGGGCTTGAAATGATCCCATATTAACGACCATCCATGTTTTACTATTTTGAATTGTGTGGAAGTGGGACAACAGCCATGTTGTCTGTCTATAATATGGGTGTGTTTAGAATGAGTCATGAAAGTAGCGTGCTGTGGAATGAAAGAAATTATTATTTGTACTCTTTTACAAAACTGGAACAACTCACTGGCTGCTCTGAGTACGCATGTCATCCTTGAATTTGTATCTGCTTTCCTTTTCATCCAAGAGTAACTTACGATTTTGCAACCCGTTTTTTCTATCGATTGTGATGAATACCACTGACTGGTGTGGAAGTTCTTGGCTTTTCCTTCTCTCTTACACAACATTTTCACATCGTCGTTATGGTGAGCTCCCAGTTTGAACACGCTTTAAAAACTGCTTATTTTAGGATTTTTCGGTGGCAAAACAATAGAGCTTCGGCATCGGTATCTTTAAGATTCTCTTTGAAATTGACGAGAAACATGCTCACACTACAAACCAGAACGAACATTTGTTCCCCAAATTTAAGTTCATTGCAATATTCAGTTACATTGGCTTTCAACAGCATCCCGATATGCTGAAATACATCATCACATACGGGTCAATAACATAAACGCGTGGGGTTTGCCGTGTTGTAACCGTTGAACCTTTGATTACCTAGTTTGTATGTGTATACCTATTTGGGCACACAAGCATGTACATGAATGTGTGTTGGCATAAATACCGGCTATCTCGTGAATGAAGTCAAGCAACTAAATGAGCATAAAAATTGTCGATTATTTGAGATCAGAGAGCTGGTAAAGTTTAGCATTTTGTATTTTATGTCTGTGTACGTTTGTGTGTTTGTTTGTGTGTCGAAAAGAGATGGTTCGTGCCGACGGGATGCTCGTGTGGGCTATAGCGTACCACCTAATGCACATCCGCATGATGATTCAGTCCACCAACGATCACGGCTAACCCAGTGGTCTACTAACTTATAAATACTAGAATACTGTTTGTGTCTACCAACTTGCCACTAACTTGTTCCGGTCTGAATTATCGTAATCATGAGTGAACGTAAGGCTGTAGTGAAGAACGCTGACATGAGTGACGAAATGCAAGAAGATGCCGTACACACTGCGGCCAGTGCAGTGGACAGATATCAGGTGGAGAAGGACATTTCTGCCTTCGTGAAGAAAGAATTTGACCGAAAATATGGTCCGACCTGGCACTGCATTGCTGGTAGAAATTTCGGAAGGTGAGTTATTGGGACTGTTTAGTCTCATTTGCTATAAATTAGTTTTTTAAACGATTCATCGCGCTGCATCGACGTTCAACTTACCGTCGGAAACCAGATTCTCTATCTGCTTTGTTGGGGATCATTAGTAGTGCTTATCCACCGAGTCACATTCGGGACTCGAACCTGAAATGCTTGAGTGTGAGTCTTTTGTGTAACCACCAGGATATCTGGGCTGGCTGTGAAAGGCTTCCTTCACTCCAACACTACACAACCTGGCATTACTCCGTCCCTACCTTTGGAAGATAATAACCCTGCCCCAATATAGTAATCGACTTATATGACCAGTATCCCTGTGATGATCTAAGCAACACAAAGGCGTGGTCAACAGAGACTTATCCAGTTCATCGGTAGAAGTTGTAGACCATGGAAAGCTTCACCATCCAGTGTATGAATTCCCCGAGGATTCATCCAATTAACTATATTTTCCACTCAGTGACTGCCAAAGCACGAAACGACATAGAGTGTACTTCACAAATCACTATGTTTACCAAGCATTATTGTAAATGAGTTCAATAAGGGAGACCACTAAACTTCAACAGCACTTTGATTCGTATTGGAAAGGCAAATCTGCTAAATTTATCCGTTTACATTCTGCCTTCAGCTACGTCACACACGAAGCCGGTAACTTCATATATTTCTACCTGCAAGATCGTGCATTCCTGCTGTTCAAATCAGGATGAATACTCGCGGTGATATGTATATATTCCTATAGAATAAAGTTATGTATATCAAACTGTTGTGCTTCTGTGACTTTGTTTATTCCCGCTCATGTAATAAACGTCGGACGATGCTACGACTAACGGGTGATGTTTTCGAACGAAAGCACAAAGTTTGTTGTCGATCGTTTTCGTCTAAAATCAGTCGAATAACTCGCTGCTTGCCACATAGTCCAACACAGTGCGATCCCATGGTAATCACAGTATAACAACTCTTAATTCACTAGGATCTGTATGCAATTGTAGCCATAAACATGAGACTTTCAATTATCGTGAGTGTGCGATCCCTCCATCGGGTCTTTCAGGTACTAGCTGAACCTGGTGACAAAAAGTATTTCATAGAAACCCAAATACCATTGGAAACTGAATCTATTTCGTATCCGTTCACTCCTTTCGATATGAGACACTCTCATGTTCAGCCACCTCAAGCATGTGTCAATTTGAGTAGCGTTGGGATGAACGATAATACATCAGTGCACAAAAAAATCTTACGTCAAATCTGAGGACTATCCATTAAGGACAGTTTGAAGCTTATCTTACTGCTGTTTTTCTATCAGATGTTATAATCTCCTCTAGGGACTTAACAAACTTCCTAATGTCCCGCTTGCTAGATAGTGTACAAAAATCAAAAAGTGGGAGTGTTTTTGGGCATTTCAGCACTAAGATACAAGTCTAAATTTGTCCTACTTCTGTAGTATCGCTAACCGAATGTCTGTTTAGGTGAGCAACAGTGCAGTTCAGGGGTAACGAACGACAAATTTGTCGTACGTGTATGCGCAGCAACAACAAAAACAGTATTATTCGGCACCTGGGCAAAGTTAGAAGACTACGCATTAGTCAGAACCGGTTCTGATCAACTTCGTTTGAAGCATGAAGTGAAGATACTTGAGTATTATGCAATTTGGGCTTCATGGTTACCTAGAGGAGAACTTTTTTACACTGTTGAAAGTGCCATCGTTGGGCATAGGTGGAAGATAGAAGACAGCACAATCACAGTCGGCAAGTATTAACGAAACAGTTTCCAGAGAAAATACAAACTAACTCGAGTCAAACGCGTTTTGGAAATTACCGATTACGATCAGCTCGTAAACAAAAATACGTTTCAAAGGCTTCTGACCGCATAGCTTGGCTTGTAGGGCTCAAACTTTTCATCGACAGTCAAGGTGACGTAGCCAGAGCGCAAGTATATCTAAATACAGAAGAAAACATTGCTTATAATACATACGTGTCTGTGTACATCAACTACGTAAATAAACTATAATAAAATACATTAGAAGAGTTTGATTGGTGACTTGATCGCGATAACTTCATTGTTGTACCATCACTCACTTTCAGCTCAAACAGTAACCTGGAAACGTACAGTGTGAATTTTAACACCCACTGGAGTACGTTCTGGAACTTTAAAGGGTCGGAACAGTGCCTAATGGTAGAGGGTAGTTGAAAAGCAACCTACGGATAAAGCTCTTTGGCAATCTGCTTGACGATAGATCTCAATCAACGAACTAACTGAAGTAAGTTATCCTAGACTGAGATTCCTCAAGGCAAAATCCATGGGAAGTTTTGGTGAACTCCGAATGTATTCAGTGGTTAAAATTTGCCCACCTATGTACGGATAATAAATACCGTCTTTTCTCCAACATCTGATCTGTAAAGTCACGTATAAGGTTGAATGCGTGTTGTGTGAAGAAGCGAGGTCATTTCTATACTACCGTCTGTACGCACGTGAAGGTTTTGTCACCCCTAGCCTTCTTCTGGCAATCCAGACCAGTTATTTTACTGGCAAGCAAACTGCTGCGATGGCTGTGCACGGCCGACTCGAGGAAGAACATATTTACTTATAATAAATAATTGGGGCAAATGTTGAGCCATAAAACAGTCTTGCAAAAGAACAAATGTATCATTCCGAATCTTTTCCCTCTATCTCCAACACACGATCGACTACTGGTTGTCCACATTCTGTTTGTTATTTTCGTTTTTCGTCGTCTCATTTTTAACCGTGATGCTTTCCTCAGGAGGAACGAAGACCGTCACCACTGAACCTTTTGAAGGATCTACCTCGTTCTTCCAGAGAGGGGAGGGGGGGGGAGGGGGTTGTGTAGTGACACTGCATTGGTTTCTCGCAACTATCATAGTTATTGCCACCCCATGTAAAAATCTTTCTTTTATCACTCAAAGCCAAGCTGTTCTTGGTTCAGTGGTTATTGTCTCGGAGTATAAGGAGCATGAGTTGTAGATCGTCTTCCAGTGTTTCGACGCCATTAACCTTTCTTGCCTCAGTCAACGAATATTTAACTGAGACTCGTTTATATTGTACTAGACGAAAACTACTAAATGTTGTGGTACTGCCCTGTCCATGTTAGTTTGTAAAATGAAGATCCAGTGAGAGATACATCATATTTCCTGGTGACTCCAACATGCGAGAAACGGAAGGAGGAATCTGATACGTGTTCTACAGTAAATAGTGACTTTTGAGTGGCAGCAGTTTGAAGTCCTTGGCATGTTTTGTGTGTGTTCCCGGTCTCCAACGGCGACAAACGTGTCGTCAACATAACGACCATAGAAAACTGTCTTTTGTATCCACTCTGAGTGGGACTGGGGATCTATGACATTCGCATTGTCTTTGCTTAGTAGACCGTTTTTTCGGTGTGTACAGATTGATCGTTGAGTGTGAGACGTAGTCGGCAATTTGATTCTGATGATGGTTCCGGACAAATGTTCACGGGATTTTCTGTACGCACTTAGGAAGACTACGTGAAACAGCTGAATTCAATCTGTCCTGTTATGAAGCTTGTTCTTCCACTCATGCAATTTCTAAGGGGAGCCGGATGTATGAAATGTAATCATACTTCATAAAAAGTGAGGATAAAAGAACTGTACACGCGGATTTCCTTTAATTAACACAAGCAGGAACTTCTGTCAAGGTGACCAGAAAATACCACCGTCCGTACGATACACGTGGCCTCACCACTTGCACATTTCATAAGTTTTTCTGTGGGAACATGAACAAAATCTCCAGGGAAGATATTGGACACACCGGGAAAGAGAAGGACGCGTCGAGGGCGACCTACGTGGTTCGATCAATGGTGTCCACAAAACCAAACAGCAGTAGCTGAAGAAGTGGTAGTTAATTCCTTTCCCAAACGCAGTTAGTTGGGTGACTCGGAGTACACTGGCGGAGTACCAGTGACTAGCTTAAAAAAAGGGTATCACTCCTTGCGCACTGAGGTGACGCAGATGGAAGTGGTCAAATCTGTAACAATTACTATTTTCTTCACGGAGGCAATGAGCATTTCCAAAATTCCCAGAACATCTGCCATTCAAAATTCCTTCTCATATATCGTGTTACTCACACTGCTGACCTTATCGCTGAAAATGTACGCTCACCTTTTAAATGTAACTGAACCAGTATGAAGACCAAATTTTCGGTAAGAAGCTTGTTCATCACTGCCTTGATATTATCGCCACAGAAAGCACTTTCAGTATTTGTGCGAGACAAGTACTGATACCAGGCCTAAACTTGGCCTGTCGAAGTGTGATTCTGTATGTGGACGTGGTAATATCGCATTGCAGATGAATTTCAAAAGTGACGAGTGACAAGTGAAGTCAAAGTGTGCATATTCCGGAATCTAAAGCATGACAAGTTATCCGTACAATCTTCAACAGCACACGCCAAATTAGACTGCTCAGGCTATATTGTTTCCCATGGACTGTGTTTTGAATGCGAGAAGCAAGGATTTTTGATAATAAAGCATTATCTCTCAAATGAAGCGGCAGAAGTTATATTGTTTAATACTACAATGGAAGCCAATGATCGCTCATTTGTTCTCCCGTCGCTGTAATCCTATGACATCGATTTGAAGTATATACTCTAGTCATTCCCTTCCAAGATATGACGTATTGTACTGTTGTGAAAGACAGCTCGAATCTTTCAAATATGAAGAACAAAGTAATTTATTTCAAAAATAATTCATCACATAAACCCAACACTCAGCTAGCCACGGGAAGTCATGAAAGCCTACTATTTGACCATCTCATTTGGTTTGTTGGAAATCATCAACATAATACAAAAACAGGGAACAAAATTCAGTCGTTATGGTCTGATTTCTCAGTTAACGATAAGGTTACACAAGTTGATGATCAATGGATTGTTTACAGGGAACAGCATATGATATAGAGTCCTTTCATCATTAGTTTTTGATCGCTAACAAATCTTCATTCAGAGAAGTCATCCATCATAGGAGTCGATCGCTGTGTGGGAAGCGGGTTGTTACCGTTCAAAGCCAGTGACGGAAGGGTGCTATATCATGTAGTGTAGATGTTCAACAAACCGTTGAGAGCCAGCCCGGATAGCCTTGTGGTTAAGGTGTTCGATTCACAATCGTTCACCCCGGGTTCGAGTCCCCGTGGGGGCTCGGTGGATGTGCACTGCTGTTCATTCCCAACGAGGATGAAACAGCTGTACAGTGCTTCCACGGTTTTCAATGGTGAGTTGAGCGTTCAAGCTGCATGATGAATCATATTACATACAAATCTAATCTCCTACAACTCAATTGCAAAGAGTATTTTATTATTCATCCGTCGTCTATCGCTTGGCCAGTACATGATCTATCATAGGAGCCACTAGTTGCTTCAAGTTTATTCTAGTTCTTATTTTGATGGTCTGTTTGTGCTTGAGTTCAGTGTCCCAATACATTATTAGGAATATCCAGCAATCTGATCCTGAGACTTGGAGTGGGAAATCACATTAGATTCCCATAGGTCAGGCTTGGTAACGAGCCACGCGACGTGGGTTACCACTAACGCAACTGATGGTGGCGGAATAGTCGAAATGGTAGACGAACACTGGAATGCACCCAACCAATACCGGGAAACAGAAGTAACGGCAACATCTACTAGCAGTTACGACCTCGGGTCTGTATGGGCTTGATTCCTGACATGCACAGAAGTACTCGTAGACCGAATTGAGCTACGTACCGTTGTAAGCTGTGGAACAAAAAAGGGATTTTATTACCTACTGAACAAGGAACCGTTATTACCAATCGCATTAGTGTAATATAAAACGATAAACAAGTCTACCAACATGTACCCAAGAAAATTTGTTGTCAGGCTGCAAGTCAAATTTCAACCAGCAATTATGGGCGAAGTGTTGACTTTAGAAAGTTTCCACAGCTTGTACTGCCTAAAAAATATATGTCAATCTGTTCACGCCATGATCATCTTGGTCACGTGGTCAACATAAACTTATAAAGTAAATGCTTCTTTCCAAATGGGTAGGCGTCACTTCAAAGATCAAATAGCTATGTCACAACAACTCTGCTTGTCAATGATGGAACGCATAAGCACTGTGGTATGTCTGTCGAGGGTTGAGCAGGGTGAAATAGTTTTCTGGCTTCACTAATAACTGCTTGTTTCGTGGTCGCACTTAGTGTAATAGATTACACTTCTACGTAGCTTTACAGTTTTGTAACTTACGTTTGCTTTTTTCGTTGTACTTTCACTGGAAGTCAGATTTCTTGGAAAACAGATTTTAAAGGTTCAAGTCCGCTGGTCACAGTTTGTTAAATCGTCTACAGTGAAATTTGTGAGCAGGTTGTTCTGGTGCAGTCAGCCGGTGGACTGTGGTTAACGCTAGGGGGAACCAAACTATATATATTGTATATATTATAGTTTCACTATGGCAAATACAGTTTTTACAGCCAATGAATATGGTCCGTTTGTGAAAATTCCGAAGCCCGTTTGTGCAGCCTCGCTAGTCAGTTAGTGGGCCGTAGGTAGTACTGAATTTAGGCGAACGTGACCAGATGTTTCAATCCCTTATTTTCATAGCCACCAAGTGAAAATTTATGTGCTCTGAAATATCGAACTAAAGACAACTTCCAGTAGAACATAGAAAGCGAAATATTTCAAACGGTTTTGCCAATTTGTCAATGACGAGAGGAAAAATGGTTGAGTTTAAACGTTTAACACAGATGTCCCGTAAATTCAAGTGAATAATCTCGGAGAGCCTAGATTTGTTTGCTCTGTTGGATAATATCAGTCCCCCGAGTCAGCAGATTTTCCCGGACAAAGTACTCAAAATAACAAAGTTATAAAACTGTTCCAAAATCATTGTTCGCACTACTGTCGAGGTCATTCGACGTGCTCATGCCGGTGACCGTTGGAGTATTCCTTTGTGTACGAGCGGAAGATTTTACCGTAGCTTGGAACTCTGATTATGTTCGCTGCTCAGATTGACGTTTTGCAAGGAATTCAACTGAAACGATGTTTTTTTCTATAGAAATCAATCAATTTGTTACTTGTTTGTGCTAAAATGAATTGATATCACAGAAAACGTACGATAAAGTGCGGAGAATGTTCCTTCGATCAAAAGCCATATTCAGAACTATAGCGAGTCCGTAAAAGTGTAACAAATAAGCAGTTTTCTTTCGAATCTCAGGACTGACAGTGAAACGTTCAAGATATTGCTCATGCAGCTGCTAGGCTATTCGCAGCCATTTTAGTGTTTGAATAATGTAAGTGTGGGTTCCCAATGAGGCACTTACAGAGCTTCGTGCTCGTTGGGTTTTTGTGTTTTTGTACTTTGCACATCGAACCCGATCCAACTCCCGCGAAGAACACTGATCCTTGCACACTACCCTCATTCGGCTACCAACTCGGAACAGTAAAACGTTCCAGACTGCAGTAAACTGATACAGATCGAACGGTATACCTCAGAGGCTAGAAAATGTACAGTACAAGGTTCGAACATCGCCAAAGCCGATCAAATGCGGTGGACGATATTCTGGATCTGTACTGAGTCTGACATCAGGGATATTTTGTAGGTTTCTCACCCCAGGTGTCAAGGATGAAGTGAGCTCTTCTACCATATAGTACAGCAGAACACATGGAAAAAAACGACCCGTGATTATCCAAGTCACTTCCCTTCCTTGTACAACAATTTGGATTACTCTAATAAACCACGATATATGCCGGGTTTTGATCACCTTGCAGTGGAGAGTGAGCTCATGTCATCTGTACTCAAAAAAGAGGATGAATTCGTCACCATTTGAAATCAGTTTTAGTACACCAGTGGTAGAGACTCACGTCCCGTGTCCTCATTCTTTCATAAAAACGGCTCATGTAGCTAACTTCTCATCACACGTACGGTCTATGTGCATTGACTGAGAAAATAACCAAACTAGACACGAATTCGCAAAATCGGGGCAGGCATAACTCTCACAGTTGTTGACGGGAATACACAGACTGAATATGCTGAGACTAGGGACAGATAACTAGCCATTTCTGAAGTTCATTTGTGGAAGTCACTCGGAATATATCGTGTATGTCATCAAAAATATTTACGTTTATTTCTTTTCATAGAATATGCCCATAGGTTCATGAAAATCTTGTGACACGAAGAAATTTCTTTTCGATATATCACTTCAGGCATTGACGTATATAGTACTGGGTAAAAGAGAGTATATGTGCAGATAAAGATAACAGAGAGTGAGTAAACGTGCAACAAATCCGGTAACTCGACAACATGCTTCAACATGATGAATCTTGTTCGTTTTCTGAACGACAGTAAGTGTGAAATTTGTTAGCAAATGGCGTGAAAAGACAGGTGTGAAAAACGAATCGACACGGCCACAGCAACACTTGGACCCCTTCTGGCGGATACATTCTTAGCAAAACTCGAAAGTGGACCACTACGCAGCACCATCGACAGTCTCTATGTGTATACCAGATATATGGACGACACTAATAACTTGCGACTCAATAAAATGCATTACCGAGCTACTGCGGACATTCAACAACGCCCACGCAATGGCCAAGAACGAAAGAAAGACAACGTGGTGGTTCAGTCTTATTTATTTGCAATTCGATAAAACCCATTTAGACCAATCAGTATTCATTTGTTCAATGTACATTCCAGTCAGCTTCCATGCATTCCCTCACACAAGCAAATGCACCACGCTCGGATGCTCATCTTAGTCCAACCGTGGACATCGATTATAGCGGTGCGCATGATGAAGCATTTCAATGACAATTAAATCGCTTACTAGGAATAATTATTATTAGACTGATGGCGAATTTTCGATGAGAGCCATGATTCCGGGAAAATACTAAAGCATACATCTATTTAGTGGTTATTTGTTCGTGTAAGCGTCCTGGTCAAAAGAAAGCTGTGCAAACCCTTTGGTTGCCGAGTTGATCAGCTTAGTTTAGAATTCCTTTTTTATCAAAATTCATTTTTTTGTCTGCACATCTGAGATTATTGGAAGCAACAAAACCACATATAGCTACACAAGTTGCTGTGTGTATCAAACATATTCATGAGTAAAACGGTATAGAGGATTACCAAATGAACCGACGTGCTTACGATTATTTGTCTCATTGTTGCGGGCAATATGATATGGATTGTTTTAGAATGCTACAGCGACATGCATGGCTCACATTTCACGTGGAGCTTGTCACACTGGCACTACCAGTGTGAACTTACAAAAGATGCCTTCATTCGTCGTTTCAAGTGCCGATTGCATTGGAAATTATTTCACGTGGTAAGTTACTGGCTAATATAATGGTTTCTCTATTTGTTAATTGCAAGTTGACAACCAAAATGGTTTACGGTCCTAGATAATTTACCTATCTCGATGCATGCGCACGCGTAACTGATCAGCCTGCAGCAATAGTGTCGAAGGATCTGGACACTAAAACTTATCTTAACGGACCACTGAAGATTAGAGATTTTGAGGACAGTTTGCTGGTTGGACAGGTCAGTCACCTGGAATAATATTCTGTTGATTTTTGTTTTTTCTGTGACAACAAATGAAGGGAAGCACACACATTGCGGTTCATGGTAAAATATTGATGCGGGGAATTCAGCTGAAGAAAGCTGACTGTAGACCGAATATATGCCAAGTTGATTGTAATTAGCTAACCCGGCTGCGTTACCAGCAAATAGTTAAAGAGAATGGGAGCTCATCGATAAAATTGTTGAAACTACCCTCACCCTAATATAAACCTGAAAAGAGGACGCAATATAGTTAAGGTGCACAGTTTGGATCCGGATAGGTTTTTCCGAATCTCATTAGGGTCATACAAGTACTACTTTGCCATTGCAGTAGCTCTCCGACAAACACCAGGTGTTTAGTGTAAGTGGTATCTATAACGTGTGTGGAACGAACACAGGGTGTACAGTAAGATCCGGATTACAACTGATAGTCTGATCCAGAACCAAAACTTAAATCAAATACGCATTGAAGTGACGCAGACTTTGGACTTGCCGGCCTCGATACGCTTCGAACCCACCCCTGAAGGTCACTCACCCCCTGGTACGGTACGTGCTCTGTCGCGGTAATGTACTCAGTGTTATGACTACTATTGTACGATCATATCATAATTGCATTCCAATATCGGTAACCAAGTGTGTTATCGATAAACCATACGGGTATATCAACACATTTTTTGGTTCTTTTCAAACCGTTTGCCGTTTGTCCCATTGGGCAGTGAAAGCTAAGATTTGCCCAGCGAATAAAACCAGAACGGTTGGTGTTCATCACCGGAATAGTGTTTGCACGTCATTGAGTATTTGTTCGTTGTTCAGTCTCGATTGACTCACCAACAGCGCTCAGCTGTCATAACAAATTCTTGACATGTGGAGGGCCACCGGCTCGATTCCGGCCTCAAGAGCGGACTTCTGGAAGCGAAAATGTGAGTACATTTTCCGCTGTCCACATCATTCTTTCACCTCGTGCCCTCAGAAAATTCTAAAAACGTCGGTGGCGCTTTGTTTTTAACATTCTCATCTGCATCCAGGAGAAGTTATTAAGCGTCCGAGTTCCAGCATCCATTTGCCACTCACATATCATAGATGGCATATAAGAGGAATCATGCATATGACCCAGCGATGCTGAGATTAACATCGATGAATAACCACTGGACGACTTGTTATTGTGAGCTCTATTCAAGTTGTCCAAATTTACTTTATGAATCCAAATATTTTCAGACGAAAGGGGTTGTGATTCACGAGCTCCGTTTATTCTACACCTCACCCTACTTTGATCTGAGCTTATTTGTTTTCGGATCACTGACCAATAACAGGTCGGTTTGGTGAACGCGGTTTGCTCCTTTATTCCAGTAGGTTTTCAAATAGCTACTTTCATCAAGACTGGCCGATTACAATTTGGATGTACAACTATGTATTCGAGACAACAGTTACGTAAAAACTGCGTGCTTTTTAGTCTTCCGGAGGTCTTAACCTGCAGCTGAACCGATTAAAATAAGTCTGGTTTGAATTTCGTGGTTGACCATGTAAACCACCACCAACTTAGTAGCCACCCCAGCTTTCTTTCAAAGTCATGCTCAGAAAACCTACGTGGTAGGTTATGTTGATACTATCAGTCGGTCTCGAATGTCATTCAGTGTTGAATTTTTCTCCATAAGTGCCCTTCGTCTTGACGAGAAACTCTACTAACTTTCTCTACCTGTCCATCTAGGGTAACCTGTAGCCACTGTCCTTTATAAACTTGCTCAAGGCTATTCTGAAGTTTTGTTCACTCAGCTCAACAGCAAAGGTGACCCACAACAGTCGCACTTACCTTTTTGGGCCATTGGTTCATCAAAAGTACTCTCTTACATTTTTATTCATCTTAGCTGCTGCCGTAAGAGCTGTTAGAGGTCAAATCAAAGTGAGATTTGTGCATCGAATGGGATCATTCGTTTATCTTGACCAGCGGTGGTGAAGCGATTGTCATGTAAAACTTCGAACTTGAAGACACCGAGCACACGTCCTTTCATCGCCGACCACTTCCCCTAAATTTTCAATGCCCCTTTACCGAAATGTTGCATTTATTTATTATAAATGAGAGAATGAGACATCGTATTATCTTCGGCAGTAATAGATTCGATTTAATTAACACGTTATTCGTCACACAGGGAAAAAGCCTAACTCAGTACAAAAGCCATGGAAGCTGTGTGTTGCCGTTTCATTCTTGTGTTGAAACATCCGCAGTTCACATTATCCTACACCCGATTGGGAATCAAACCCGGGCCAAAAGATTGTTGAACACCTAGTCGTAACACCGTCCGGGATAGCTATTATTGTTTCACTTAATTTCATTGATACACCATATTCAGTCCTTCGACCACTGACTTTATGGGGATGATAATCCGTTGACATTACAGTTATTGACTATCATGACGGACAAGTTTGCCGTTGGCGTGAAAAGGTTTACGCTTGAAACAACTTGGAGATCTTGACTACTCAATCAACTCCAGTAGTAAGATATTTTGATTTGAATAACGTGTGATTCATCATGCAGTAAGAGAGTTTATCATTATTGATAGTATTATTACCAGCCAGAAGCTTTTCGACTTCTTCAAAGATCGTTTCTCAAAATAAAAGATCGTCAATTTGCCAAACAAACCTATTTTCATGAGCATAGCTCAGTTAGTAACATTTTACAATTTTCTTTTGGCTGACTGCCATTTGGACTCCAAATTTCAAGCACAAACATTAGGTCGTGCTACCAATCTGCACTCGGAAGCACCAGACTGAAGTTTCACTCTTGTTAGAGCTCATTAGTGGTGCCTATCCCCTGACTCAACTAGGGTTTGAACCCGGGCCCTTTCATCTCCACTGTGCCCCCTCTCCCATCTGGACTGATCCGAATCGCTAAGGTAAGCTTGTTCCGTTGTCGGCGACGGTCTGTCGTTTTGGCAGACAGAGTTTGTGACAGTTTTTTCAGATGCCCACTTCTCTGAAGATCTTGCAAAAATCTGTCGTCCTAACCCCACATTTTTGGACTTTTTGCTTAACCTTTTTTGCTTTAAAATGCAAGCAATGTCATTTGCAAACCCATGAGCAGAGTCATACTTGGCTTCAGTTTAGACTTCGTGTATCCTGATAGCATTTGTGTTTTACGTAGTCAGTAAAAACACCAGGACTATACCTAGGCGGTAATCTAAAGCTAACTAGTTGCTTTTTCCGTATCAGTACATCAGAATTCATTTTTGCTTCAATAGCAATTAGATTTATACACCGTCATCTCTTCTTCATGGAGGGCAAACAATAACCACACCCATACCCATATCATGAATTTATTTCGGAAGTTTGTCAAAATTGATAGAAATGGTAGTGAAATTCTCGAATTTATGTCAAAAGTGTTATAATTTTCATCTAACTGGCTGATGAGAAAAAACATTCGGAATGGTCTTGAATTCAACGTGCTGCCCCACGGTTCACGGACGTATGATGATATACGGGGCCCTAGTTTTGTCGCTGCCGTAGCTGAAACCCCGGTCACCGTAACTGAAGACACCGCGTTATCCAGCGACGATTAGGGTCCAAACCAAAGGAAGTGTGGATTTCTGTAAACGAAAATGTGTACCTTGAAATTTGGCTATGAGGACAGCAGCGAATTTTTCAATCGAGCTCTTGACTACAAAAGGCGCTATTTAAATTCAGTCTGGTTTACAGCCGCACTGTTCGAACTGACATGCTTCGCAGAGTGTTGTGGTGAATTACTGTCTAACAGGGAGCAGAAATAACCGCTTTGCAGCTTGTTAGAATCCATATTTTTGAGGGGAAAATATCAGCCACTACTGCTGGTCTACGCAAAGCAATTTTGGTGATCACACTGGTACATAATTAAGGTCTGAGATACATTTATCAAGAAATGTTCCTCGTAACTCCAGAGGATACATCCGTAGTTTAAACTATACAGGTAATTCGGTTCTAGGCATCAGTTTGCTTCCGCGTAAGCACGCGATACTAAACTGTTTCCATCATCCAAATCAAAGCATCTCAAGTAGCCTTTGACGCCAAATTACAACATGATCATCATCATCATCAAAACTTTACAAAATGGAATTTTTTGAAATTTCGTTCCTGCAATATTTGGTTTTTTTTGTTCGTTTGGAACAGTTACGTACACGATAAGATACAGGCTCTTGTACACCAGAGGACTACGCGGTTAATCGATCAATATCCGTCTCAAACACGGATATTCACATGCAGGTTTTTGATATTTTCTCGTTCGTCCGCATGAACAGCATCGACGGGTATCGCTGTGCACCGATTCATTCTGTTTGCCGTAATCAAAGGAACAGGTAGCTTCCAGGTGAAAGAGTGTGCAACTTGGCTTACTTCTGGGGTATTTGTCCCCTTACCTATTTGTCTGCTTTCCGGCTGTGATCGGGTTTTGTATTTACTTTATTAAAAACAAATGAAGTGCAAGAGTTACTATTTCAACTATCATTTTCTTACACAACGGTAGTCTATCTAGTAATTAAAAATGTTGATTGCATAGATGGAAACGTTTTCGTCGTTAGTTATGGCAAGCATTGGAATGTGACCTTTATTCGATACAATACAGTCGTATCTTCATATTCTACCACAGATACCAGATTCAAACCTAGGAGGTCCCTTTTATGCGTAGAAGGATGCACTTTATCCTATTATTCTCCGAAAAGAGGAGTTTAGTCTGCTAACCAGAAACTACAAAGTCTCATGTCTTTATTCTTGGTTTCGGAAGCATTGTTTCTCTAAGACTGTTATGATGCTGTCTTTTGTTACAAAGTTGCTGGAAAGCCACCATCCACTATTGTGTTTTGTTTTGTCGGAATTTCTTTAAATAGATGCATTTGATGTCTTACCGTGGAATTCACGTTACTATCGAGCCGGTCGTTGGCTTTTATATTGCTGGGACACAAGCGGACTTATGTGCCTTCATTTGGTGCTGCTCCTAACAGGATCGCGGATAGAAGAAGCCCAATTTCAGTTCACACTATTTTGCAAACTTATTTTCATAATTTAGGTGAATATTTTGCGCAGTTACTTATCCCTCGGATGCGTGAATGATTAAAATCTCTATCACTTCTGCCTCTTATGCGGTCTGGATGACAGAAGCTTTTTCAGCGCCAATCTGTCTGAGGATTCCCGTGTCTATCCAACAAAAGCTGTGTTTGAAATCTTCAATCAAAATCTTTAATGAGAGAGATACCATGCTATCTGCGGTCAAACTGTCACTGTCGCAAAATTTATACCCTGCGGTTACGAGTTTGAATCCGGCTACTATCCCAGATTAATTCTCCGTTTGATAACCTCAGTTCGGCCAAGCCCGTTTCCGGGGATGTAGGATCTCTTTACAAAGAATAAAAAACGATATTGCTATGATTAAGATGATTTGCCGGACAGTATTGATCCGTCTACATTTTTCATTTGCCTCCTTGATGGAGACAATGTGGAAAAATCCTGAAAATCATTGAAACCTGTCTCATTTACATCATAATAGAAGCCAGGTCGTTCGCTCAAAATGTCGTTCGTGCAGATGCTGGTAAAAGCCTACCACAGCCTACTCGTCCAGACTAGCATTTTGGAAGGTGACCAAAAGGTCTCTACTCACGATTGCATTTTTGTACAGCGTTTAAAGTAATCCGTATTTCAGACCACTTTGATCCAGGACAATTTTATACCACTCGCTTTTGTCCCCAGTCCCACAGAAACCCATTCAGTTGTCACTAAGAGTGCAACGAATAGTTTGTCGGTCCATTCTTACGGAGAAGATGGGTGGATGTTATGGATCATCAATGGGATCAGAGCAGCCGGGGCATGTGAATATGAACTATATATATATATATATATATATATATATATATATATATATATATATATATATATATATATATATATATATATATATATATATATATATATATATATATATATATACCAGGCGCCTGATTTCAGACTGCGCGCCAAACAAAACTGTACAGTCGGAGAAGGAGTGGTAGATAGTCCGAATCCATGATTGGCTGGTGGGCGCAATAGTGCCAGGTTGCCCAGGCCAAAGCAGGTGGCTTTCTTAGTGTCCGCAACCGGAGCCTTTAGCTTTCCAAAGCTTAACCCACAAGGTACCGGGACGAGACATGGGGTCCGTAACCCACTGGGGGCCGGTGACTGAATGCGCAGTTCATACTCTGTTCGGATAAGTTCAAACATTCTAGGTGCTCATAGCACCTCTCCGCCACGGATACCCGTGAGTGTACTGTCGTACGCTTGATACGCCACCCATGATTGGTTTGGAATCAGGGTTTACCCACGTCCCTTAGACGGACTATTAGTAAGTCAACCCGGTGGAGAGCACCAGGCATTCGCTTTCGTTCTCCTGCTTCAGTTAGAATACCTCAGTCACGAAAAGGCAGTGAGCAGGACTTCCTCAGCAGAAGCTGTGCTAGATGCACGGCCACTTGGGAGCGTTTCGAGAGGCGTTCAAGACAAGTAGCCATTTCGGAGCCTGAAATATCCACTCCCGAACATACTGAGGCATTTGAAGGCATAAATATGAACTGGAAAGAAGGGACCAGAAGTCGAAGTTTAAATGTGAAGAACAGAAAAGAAGAACAAATCGCAGCTACCAAGAAAACCATGAGTTCGCGTAAAATTGCTTGAGCTTACTCGCGTTTTCATTCTTGAAAGTCAGCCTGTTGCACGGAGCCCTTATTGTGTCGATGATAGTCATTCAGTTTAGAGTGTTCACTGTGGATGGAAAAATATAACTTCGTCGAAACCGTCAGACACATCTATGGCGCTTGGTGACTACACTACAAATCATTTTTTGACTACTCCACCACCACTGAAGGGAGCTTCACAGAATACAAATGGTTTTTTAGGCTATTGGAAACTTCTTCAATGCTAAAATTTTCCGAACCGAATCCTTGCGTTCACTGTCTGGTCTGCATACTGCTGTTTGCGTTTGATACAACGCATGCCTTATCAAGGGGCCTACAGAAATGCATTGCGTGTCGGAGTGTCAGATGTCGAGACGCATAATATAGTATGTAATAATCGATAGTCGGTTACGCATAATGATTACTGTTTAGAATGATAGATTCCAAAGCAAACGTCATTTTTTATTTACATACACGGTTATGGTGCTGTAAAGATTACGAATACACCAAATTCCTCAAACCAGGATTCCGGATGTGCACTTGTAGCTTGTACACTGGAGCTTTGGTAACCGGTACCCAACTAGCACGTATCAATCGGGAATTTGGACCTCACTGATATTATTGACGAATAAATCACAATGCTAGTGGAGCAGGTGGGAATGAAAACCTATCATTAGCAGAACCGTAGAATTTACGGCAAATACACGCAAAACAATAATTTCCCACAGTCATCTGTTTGCAAACCTGCCTTGGGAATGGTTACCGGTGGTAATCTAAACCGGTTAATTGTATTTTCACATCAACAACACCAAGTTATTCATATTGCTGCTGTCTGTTCTTTAACGAGGTAAAAGCGAATGGTCGATACTTCTGGCTCCTTTCCCACGATGATCAGGGAAAACTTCATCACAAAATAATCTGGATTTTTTTTCTTCACTCTACCTTTGCAACATTCCACATACGCCTGTGTAGAGGTTCGTTCGACCAAATGAAATGTGTGCTTATATCAAGACAAACTGGACTAGAAAAAAAAATGAAGAAGAAGCCGAGGGTTCTGAGGAGCAACTGGATTGAAAAGAGAGCAGACCAAACTTAGGCTGCCCAATTAGTTTCCGGATATATGTCGACGTATCTCATCAGGCAATACAATGATAAATATTACTACAGAAAAATAACATTACCGGCGGTAAGTTTACAAGTGTCACCTCTTCACCAGGGTTATGCCAGGGAAACGAGTAACTTCATTTGCGTGAACAAAATAGGCTTTATTCTTTGGATCACAGTCTCTTCAGCAAGCTCAGGAAAGTAACTCTGCTGCGTTGTATTTTCTAGTCCATAAGGGGAAATTGTCACTTCAGTCGAATTGATCATAAGGATGAGACGAGGTTTCAGATCAAACTACAGTTGAAACCCAACTGCTTCAAGGTGAGGCTGTTCAAGAAAACCGGCAGCCACCATAAGCTTTGACGAATCAAGGAAAGCCACTGGAATTTTGATGACTTATCTTTTAACATGATTATTTAGGGTTGTTATCTCCATCAAAATCCGTTAATTTCGGTGGAACTGAGATACCGTGAACCTTGGAATTATGCACCAGCTCGTTCTTTGCCAACCAAATCCACGGAGATTGCCTCATTGTCAGAGTACTTTTGTTGGCTAAATCTGAGTGCAGAGTATTTATGACCTTCGATTTGAGCGGACTAGTTTCAAAAGAACCCATTAAGTCTCTGTTCCACCGTGCTATTATTTGAGATATTTTGCAGTATAATAAAACTATTTCCATCTCAGAGTGTTTTGTTTTTTGGTGTTTCTGCGAAAGTTCTATTCAATTTATGAAAATGTTTGGTGTTTTCGTTGTGATAATGGACCAGGATTTCCACGTTTATGATCGGTCTCACTGATAATTTTTGACAGTTTTATTTGGTTGGTTTAATGTGACGCAACCGTAAAGCAGAACCAAAAATAATGTAAACCTCGATGGATTCCCACAAACTGATTTGGAATGCGCACTCACTTGATGTTGGTACGTCCACTACTGTGGGTGTCACATTACCGGCCGGTCATCGTTCACAGTTGAATTAGAAGTATTTTCTGATCAACGGTTAGAATTCTAGTTGGCAATCGGTCATTCAAATCCCGTTTGCCAAAACGCACCTTCCGTTTCTTTGTGCTTGGATGGTTGGTTGAGTTCGATGTTGACACACGACGAAATGTGGCCAGTTTCATTTTACCCTGCACAATTAAATACATAAATCAGAGAAATGAACTTTCTATGGTATTTAGCACTTCTTCCGAAGTGTAAAACGTGTAGTTAGCTCCCTGTTTCAGTATTGTTTGGGGAGGAAGACCGGTTTACCTTCGGTATCTACCGTCTAGCTATGTGAATATTTGTCCCCTTGGGATTCGAGGAGGAAAACAGCAGCAACTTCAGTGAGGAAATACCTAGATTTTATGTGAAAATCTTTCTCTTTATAAGTGAACTTCCATGTAAAACTTGATTCGGGCAGTTTGAAATTATTTGTTTTGAGACTACAACTGAGGGACTAGTGGCGCAAATACAATGAGGCTTGCTTCCAAAACTCTCGAGGCTCATTGCGTAGTAATATTAGTATTAATAATAACAATAGTCATAATAATACAGATGACAAACTATGGCAAGAACAGAGGTATATCTAACTTATTGACAGGATGGCAGATTTAGAGGAATAACACCAATTTAGGACGCTCACTTTCAAAATAATACGCTAGAAGTAAAAGATAAGCTTGTTTTCAGTAGCTATCTTCTGACTAGCACATTCACATACTTGATGTGCCTGATTTTCACTTTACTCCCTTTAATTGCAAAACAAGGGCACACTATTCTAGGAAATGTATTTTTGTCAACTACATGCTACCAATTTTGGGAAAACTGACTGGGTTTGACGATGGCAATATTCGATCCCGAGACAGCGGGTCTAAAGTTCAACATTATCACCATTCATGGTTGAAGGAATGTCAAAAGTTGAAACCATTCATTTCCGGTGGTATTAATACTGGTGGCTTGGAAATAAAATGGATGGTGCTGTGGCTTTGAAATACAAATACCTGAAGGGAATCCGGTGATGTTGGAAAATTGCAAAGCTCGACCTCGCAGTTTCCTTAGTAAACGCATTTTTCGGTCCTTCGTACTACTTGTAGACCATCTGCACTTTACTCTAATGCTCAACACTGTACAAACGAGTTAACCAGAACGCTATTCTCCACGACCCGTGAGAACGAGAAGGTGATCGGGATGGATAAGTGTTTAAGTGTATTTGACAGTGTGTTAGGATTTTGCGAAATCAACGGTCAAATGGCGACCACGCATTCCAGTCAGCGTTCGGTTGAACTAAATATGGTAAAAGCGTGAACAAAGATGACTCTAGCTGCAGTGTGGTGTTAAGTCATTGTTGACTGCTCGCATACATTTTTGGGCACTTCACGGAGTCGCAGGATGAGTCTCATCCCGTTTATCTGTCAACTTTCATGAACACCTACTAAATGTAACTCCTGCAAAACACAGGTTGACGAATAAGCTCGTTTTCAGGGATTCCTAATTTTACTGGTACAGTAATGTGTACGACAAAATCCAAAAGGGGTGCAGTCAGAGTGTTAAATAATCGATATTCATATATGCATTTTAGTCAGAACCCTAGGTCTAGGCTGAAGTTTGTTTTCAATGTTTGCATTTTCAAGGAACTACAATTACATTTATATTCAGAAAAGTTAGTAAAAGAGGCTTAAAAAATGTTTCACTAAGTAGATGTGGTGAAATAAGGATGGGGCATATGGCTTCTCGTGCGGATGATCGGATTAGGTAACGAGTGATAGATAGTTTTCGTCACCGCTACGCTCGACGTTGACGGAGTTGACTGTTTTCTATGGATTTCGTTGCCAGCAAACCTCAGGCTTCGAGAGGGTGATGATAATTCCCTGGGCAACTGCTAATATCTAAGGCCTGATTGCTCTTGATACGTGTTGTGGGATTAGGTAGACGACTTTGAAGGCTAACTGAATGTCGATCGAATTCTCTATTTCTGCCTAGCTTGCAACATTTGAAAGTGATGCCAATCCATGCCTCCGTGATTAAGCCATCACATTTGTTGTTGTTTGATCCTTTCTGATAGCTGCCTCACCGTTCGACCTATGTAAGTAGCACCACAAGTGCCTTTTAACAGGTAGATGATCATGGATCAGGTCAGCAGGTGTAACCAATATTTGTTTTCACATCGAATTTTTGGTGACGGAACAAACACGCACCTGATCTTGGTGGCTTTGACAGTGGGCTTCACTGTGACGCCCGAGAGTCTACTGACTCAACCGGCTGCTATGTCTCCCTTAAAGCAGAGAAGGAAAAATAGTGTTTTCTTTGCTACCTGTGGGATTCTCACTGGTTGTGTTCGTTCGTTTCAGTTTCTTTCGATAAATTTCCCAGGATAACCATTGCTTAGTGGCTTTTTTCTTATGTATAACAGCTCGGTCTTCAGAGTGTCTATAGCGCAGATGTGTTTCATATTGTGCAGAATAGGGCACATCAGATTATGTTTATAAAGAAGTGGCACTAGAATGGCAGTATTTATGTACTGGCCATTCCAAGTAGCCCCCGATACACCATCCACCACCAATACAAAATATATCATTTACCAATCGTTAGTTGTGGTCAACTCGATTTGTTGTTCTGTGAAATGATTCAGTTCCGAGCTTTGCCATATAAACTTCAGCAATAATAAGTCCTACAGTTGACGCCACAGCAACACTATCATTCTGGCAGTAATAAATGATACTGAATAAAAAATACACACTCAAAGTACACTGAAGGATTAATTCCCTGAGATTCGAAGCTGGAATTCCTGAGGGTATCACTTCTTTATCAGCTTATGGACATGTAAAATCCAGTGCTCAGACCTAAAGTATATTAGTGAACAAAGGAACCACATCCAAAGAGAACATTTACTTTCCTACTATCTTCACGTATTTATTAACTTCAGTAGAAAAAAGTGTCACGGAGTATTTGCTTCGCAAATCTCTACCGTACGGGTTCTAAAAGGTTAACTATCCACCGGGTTGTCGCGTGGTATGCTTAATTTGTCATGTGAAGTATGAGGCGGAGGGACAATCCAGGTTTACGAGCTTTCGGAACGCTATATAGTCGAGGTACGGTGGAGAGTACGTGATTAAGGCCTTCTGAGAGTGTGGATGATATGTAGCCCTGATCTCTAGGAAGCTTCAAATTGTCGATAATTTCACTTTCTGCCTTTTTCGCCTAACCTTTTGGGATGCTTCATCAGTGATTTTGAGAGGCCTCATACCTTGGCCACATATGAAGCTCAGTCATTACCGACTGGTTTGTCAGGTCTGCTCAGGAGAATTTGGCGGTTTCGTCGTAGACCTCTGAATGCATCAGAGTGTTTCTCGTTTAATGGGTCTCGATCACGAACTTTATATCATCGATATGAACAAGATGTCGTGAGCAATGACGACTTAAAGCTTTACAAATCCTCTGCTGACTTTGGAGTAAGATCAACAGTCTCTTGTACTCTGCTCAAAAGATACTTCAAACTTTACCTGGCTTTCTCTTCGAGGCGGGCAGCCAAACTGCAACTAAGCTTCAAGGAAAATACTGTTGAATTGTAATCCAGAGAATTTACTACGTACCGTTCTGGTTTGTTTGGGAACAAAGCTTGAGATATTAGTTGACTAAACTTGAGCTTCAGTGACGAAAATCTAATCTCATGAGCGTATTCCAGAAACTGGCACCTGTCGTTTTCCTGGAGTGGTTCATTGCTTGGCAAACCAAATGATTTAGTATGCCTGATCAAACTAATCAGCTTGCATTAAGAGACAATTATCTGCACCAAGGGAAATGGGCACACAAATTATCGGATTAATTTTGAAAATCAACTGTCTTATGAAAAATATATTTGCACACCTATAAACATTACTCTTAAGGTTTTCTTCAATACGGGATTACGCGCAAGTGCAATGGAAAGGTGTACCCCATAACCTCAAAGGGCCACTACTGGACTAGGGCTAACGGGCAACCAGACCCTAAGACATGGAGTAGCAGAGAATCACATAAAGTCCCGAATGATCAGGTTTGGTAACGAGCCGGATGACAGTGAGTTACTGTCTACCACTAAAGTAACCGGTGATGCCGGGGATTCAAATTACTAACCTCCAAGTTGAAAATCAAAAGTTCTACACCACTTGGCCACCTTGGATTATTGTTACTCACAAAATCATCATGCCGAGTGTCCGTGGTTTTCACAATTTTCATGTTTAATCAACAACAGCAATTTTTGAATGGTAGGGATTTCTTTGTGCATTTACTAGAAATTACGGTGACTATATGACATGCAGATGTTTCTTGAGCATCCGGAAACATGATAAAAATATGTCATTATTCAAATAAAACAGCTGCATACTTAGGCGTTACATTATGGTTTTGTCTACCGTATTCCTCTGAAAACAACTGTCCGTATCTACTCGCAGATCAAGTTTGAGTCTGACTTCGGACAACCATTCTGCCTACAACCGACGAGTGGGGGGTCTGTGGTTCAACGCAAAACTAGTTGATTGTGAGCCAATTTACTTAACAAGCCCAACAACAGAGGAACACCTACTGACAAAAACAACTACATGACCCTGAACTGGCTGAAACAGAACTCAGACTGAGTGATTCATTGGTCCGACAAAGGCTCAGGAGTAGTTGTTTTATGATAATCAGTGCACGGATGAAAAATGACGACCATTGTAGAAGAGGAAACAAAATTCAAACTGGATCACAAAATTTACAACTCTAGTGAACAAAGAAAAAATTAAACGAAGCCAAGCTAGGCAACCTGGGCAAAGTAGTAAAGCGGCTCACGAAGTTACTGAGACTCACATGCGGGAATTTATCGAGAAAAAACATCATCAAGCATGGTTTAAAGTGTGTTTGTTGATGATTTGAATGAGCATCCACAATAAGTGATTATTCAAAAGGTGTTTTGAGTCGCTCTTCAGTAATGTTACACTCCGTGAGACCGTTAGTATACTGTAACAAATTACCGATACCAACTACTTAAAAATTGAATTACCAAATAGAGAGTTGTCATGGCTTTTGCTAATCTGTACTTCGAATGTGAAACAAAGTGATGTATGTGGCGAATAGAGTTACACTACTGGAAAAAAGATAGTACGTGCAGCAAAAAGTGCATTGTTTCTCAGGTGGTAAGTCGAAATTAAAACTCAGGCAATGGACGGGACAGAGTGCTTAAGAAGGCAAACAATAAGACAGAGTTTCGAATGAGGTATACAACCTGGGAGAACTGAGAATCTAGATCCTTTAGGATTGTTGACGTTCATCAGTTTCGAAGGATCAGCCTGACTTTTGTTATATGATGTGAATGCTGAAGAAATCGGGCTCCATTTTCGGTGGAACTATAGATACTTTCTGAAGTGAGATCAGTGAATGAAAAGAGGATTCGTTCACGAAGAAAAAATGCCCAATTTCATGAACACGGTGAATGGTTTTAGGGGACGGATCACGTTCGCTTTATCTTGGTGAACTGCTGTGGTGTTATAACCTTAATTGGGTGCAAACCTTTTATTAGGATTACCACTGGTGGTTGTGAGCTTGCTGTGGGTTCAGACAAGCTCTCTACTATATTATCATTTCTGACAGGATACGAATTGCTGACGAGTATATTCCAGATTACTTCAGGAAAACTCATAAGACCCGATGTCATGAGCTTCATTTGTCATTTGGGTTCTTCCTGATGTTGATGAATCCAGAGGCTAATAACGTACACGAAAAAGATTAATTGCATAACATTTCAGAGTAAGCCAAGGTTCCCGCAGAAAGCTTCCGGTAGTTTCACTACTGGAGTAAATACTTTCCATCTCACCCTTATTCGGCTTAACCGAAACTGACCAAGAACACGTAGTTTATTCTGCTCGAACATGTAAACGAGACTCGGCTTCAGCCATAATTTATTTCATGATATATTCAAAAGTAAAAACTAATAAATTGGACAGATACAAGGAGCACACCTCAATAAATACGAATAAGTGATTAGTATTACCGAAAGACGATGGTTAATAGTAATGCCGTCGTGGTGATTCAGCAAATAATACACGATATACGATACACGACACAGCTTTGTAGTCCACGTAAGCTGAGTAGCTCCAGTCCATCAGAATGGCATTGAACAAATGCAGCACACGGCCACTGTGATCAGCTAACTTGTGACCTGCCAATTGTTTTTTACCTCGAAGTAGAATGTTTATAGAAGTCTGTTTTGCAGTAAAATCAATGAGAGATTCCACAGTCATGGATCTCTCGTTATTTTGTGTTGCGTAGTTCCTGGCTGGAGCTATTTAACTACTTTCTCTCAGTTCAGGTATGATAAACAGTGAAATTAACGTCATCTCAAGGACCTGCTCAGTATGAAACAGATAAACCCGCAAGGCAGTGCCATTTATATTGGGGATTGGACTAAAAGCTTCGAGTTCTAGTGCAGTATATCCAAAGAAGTGGAGAAAGAGAATCGAATGACGATCCTCCTGACGGTAGGCAGCCGATATTTGTACGGTTTGACGAAGAACCTAACTTTCACAAGAACACCAGATCCAGTTACATTCGGAGAGTCAAATAGCTCACCCCTGGGTTACAGAGATAGCCAAATTCCTTTCACTGGTCTGTAGTTCAAATATAAAGCTTCCCAGGCCTTGAGGCGAAAATTTGGGGTTCACTTAAAGATCTATCTCTGGGGTTGACTGATTTCCAATGTCATTTATCCGGATCTGCGCCAAAGATCAAGAGTAACATTATCTGGGGCTCAATAAATAGACGAACATTTCAACGACATCTCCTGGGCAACAATCAAGCACCCCGTGGCATATCACCAATATAGTCATTACCGTACATTAGGAAGTTCACACTGAAAACCTCAGCTGAAGTCAGCCAATAAGGTTACTCATGAATTCGGATCATCACAGCTAAATCGTAACTTTCAATTGGCGAAGTTCATCCTCGGTTTTTTTGCCGCCTTCATAATTCAGAATGCTACTGTAAGAGTGTCGGTCATATCCGCAGGGTGAGCCACCACACCAGATGTGATTTTGTGAAAGTGACCCCTGACAATTTGAAGGGTGATGGTAATCCTATATAGACGCTGAACGACGTGAGAAATTTCAACCGATTCTATAACCAAACAGTACAGTTCCAATACTGCCATGCCGTAGACACTAGGAGTTGCCAGTTTATCATTCTCAAAACAGTGTTCGATTTGATGCGGATAAGTGTGCCCATTCAACCCACTGAAAATCGTGTTTATGGTGTTACTGGTCATTACTCTACATGGCTGTGTGAAAACAGGAGATAGTTTGGTTGAAAAGTGATTCTGTCTCTGTGCGCTTCTTAACCTCAACAGACTGTTCGGCCTTTCTGGGCTTCAAGGCTTTGAATGCTTTGGACCGGTTTGTAACCCTCCAGATCACATCTGAGACTGCGGCGGATCAGATTGTTCTCCAGAAATTGATCGTGCAATGCTCCAACAATTTGATGATGACTCAGCACGTTAGACAAGGAGCGTAATGTAGTACGACCAGTGAGACATTGACCTAGAGAGGCTTGCCAAGATGAAATAAGACAGTGTCATTACACGAGTGAACTCTTTCACATAGGCCACGCTGATCGTGGTGGAGATGTAAGGGGATGAACAAACATCCCGAACTTTTATTGATTACCGACTAACGTTTAATCCGCCGCTACGGAGACGCGCAGAAACTACCACAAAACCACAGGACTTCATGGAATTCACGCGTAGCTGCAATTGCTTCTCAAAAATAAACCTGAATGATACATATTTACAAATTTCACTGCACATGGAGTTCAAACGGAACTCCATTGAGCATGTTTCGCTAACGCTTCCTAACTGTCAGTGATCACCTCGTTTGACATAATCTTGAGTGCAATCCACAAGGTAATGCATGGTATCGATGGAATGATGGAATATCAAGATGGTATGCATATCTTTAGCTCCATGAAAGAAGAAAATTATCGTCGATTATGACAGCTGCTGGAGAGGTTCTTAGAATGGAATGTATCCACAAAAACAAAAAGGCGGGTTCAGTGTAAAAAAACTGAACTTCTTAGATTTCAGGGTTCATGCTAACGGGTAATAGCCTGATCAAGATCATTTCTGGTTGGAATGATCACCTGCAAATCACCTCCTTTACGGTCAGCGTTAGGAAGCTTGCTCAAATCCTTTATTTTATCCCATCTATAAGATTCACTTTTCTTATCTTACAAGTAATTCGTCGCACAGTTACGAAATTTAGCCCACCAACAGAAACTATTAGAAACCATTTGGAGATGAATCTAAACAAACCACTGCGAGCCCTCCCGCCCCCCGGATATCCCGGTGATTAGGTGTTCATTTTACAGTCATTCGTCCCGGGTTTGATTCACAGTAAGGGCTCGGCAGATGTGCACTGCAGATGATTCTTTGCGTGGAAGAAAGAGCTGTATGGTGTTTCCTTAGTTTTTAGTGGCGAGTTATTCTTTGCTACTTCGTGATCATTTGTTATTCAAGTCCAATCTACTTCCACTGAAATATTCTGATTTCCTCGCACCGAATCCAGACTAAATCATGATCGAATAACACATTGCTAGATGTTCATCTACCAAATAACTCAGGATTTACTATCAGTGACAATATTTCCTGGTCGGGTAGAATGACTTCTGTTTTCCTAATGGTTGGACGTTTTGCCTTTTACCTTCTAGGACTAAAGTCTTCTACTTTATACCAGTAAATCGGACTTCATATGTTTGCTTGTTTTGTCCAGGTTGGCTTGCCCAAGACTTCCAACTTGTTATGAGGTCCTTCAAATATTGTCCACGCAGTGGGATCCTCTAGGGCCAACTCACTCAAAAGAGGATTCCCGTAAATTAACCTTCTAGCCAGCAGTTCCATACAAAAATTCTGTCCCCCTAGTCTTGGTTAAAGTATACGCTTTTCTATATTTTCTACCAGGCCCCGCTATAGTCACAAGTTTATCCGATCCGAAGCTTAAAAATCATCTACGGTCCCCTATCGCACCTGACTTCTTACCAGAGCATGCATATTAACCTCCGAACTAAGAAGTTGGCTACACTGAACAGTTTATTTTTATTTTTGCTTGTAAATTTCTATTGTCTGGTTTGTATACGAGAGTGGTTATGTAGTTGCCATCTAGACACCTCCACATGTATGTAGGGATTACCTGACTCGATTCAGCTTCAATATGACTAACCATATCTATATATTTTTTTGTCAAGACCATTTGGAGAAACCTATGCGGACTTCAGCCCTAAATTGAGTTTATAAAATATACCGCACTCATACTTGGCCAGTTACTATCTGACGAACCATCAAAATGTCATCACACACACGTCGTCTCTGCAAATTCAATATATTTTCAATGACTCACTTAGATCTCGTATAAACCAACTTTTTGGGGTCCTAGCTAAACACAAGGGAGAGTGTAGTTAGTTAAAAATCCGTTTGTAATTTTGGCATCCAAACTTTTACGACGGGAGCCGGAATCGAATCGGTGACCGTCCACTGCATCTTGCACCGTGCCATTGATGAATTCGACATATAAATAAAATGTCCTTGAGATTTTTTTTAAGCTTTCAGCCGGTTGTTCCATTGAGAAACCTAATGAACGAAACTTGAACATTACTGTGTTTCACTGGAATATTGGTTGGGCACTATTAGATAATTCTTCGCCTCCGAATAGATCTAACCCAGCTAGTATAACAAGTATATGCTGAGCAGAAGTTCATGTGTTTGTTTCCAGACCGGTGGGAACTTCTGGATATGAAAAATGCAACTGCATCTTCCGTTTTCTACATCATTTGGGCCCCGCTGGCTATTAGAAAATTCCATATCCTTTAAAATGACGGAGGACAAACCACCCCAGAGCGTCAGCTACTCAATCGTTTTGTCCACTGCCTTCGGTCGATCGTCCACAATTTGACGAAGACGCTTACTCTTTCCTGCGAGCATAAGTTCTCTAGACAAGTTTCCACTGCCTTTTGATGATCATAGGGTCATGAAATGGATTTACCCATCAAATTGTTAATAATTTTATCAACAAGTCACTTAGGTTTTTCCTCTTTTCTTGTACTTTGTTCCTTCTTTGTTATATAATAACCGGGCAATGTTTCAGTAAGAAGGTCACGGCTAATCAGAGACTGTCACGCATGTAAAACGCATTTCCCATATCAATAAGAACTCTCCCGCTAAGAACCTCATGCATCTCTTTGCCAATTACTACCCAAAAGTGGAGATTCCTTAACAAGTCTCGTGTGCATTGTCTCAATAGATAGGGGGCCTGAGTATCCTCTAGGTTAAAACAAAAAAAATGATGTGATTGATTTGCAGCTTTATTGCACTAATACCTGTTAGACATTCAGCACCAAGTATATCATACTTTAACTTAGATAGGTGGCAGTGAGGTGCAAAATCTTATAAGTGGCATATTGTGCAATATAAACCTAAAATCATCAAGTTAGCAGCCGTATGTGATCAGTCACACTTGAATATGATTATCACCGGATTATATGACAGTTCCCGGCATTGCGTGTAACAATGTGTTTTCCCTGGTCAACAAGCTTCCGGACTTAACCTGTTGGCTTATGGCTCGTGCGTTTCAGAACACCTGACTAAATGCTGACTTGGATTGTTTTGTCTTCAGAATGGAAAATTATTCATAATTCCGCCAGGATGGTCAGAATTCCACAACGAAAATAGGCGACTGCCTTAACACACTAATCAATTCCAAAGGTAAATTCAGAGTCTTTTTTCCTACTCTTCCAATGGGATTGACTCCGTATCCTTATTGAGTCGTTGTAAATTTTTTCCTTTCGACCATAATATTATCGTGAATGGTTATATTTCACCACCAAGCCTTTTCTTTGATTCATTCCTGCCTTTCTGTTTACCACTGATAGATGAAAATACTCAAACAATCCTTAGAGACCTTAACCATGCGTCTATGTCTCCACTTGCATCTTTTAATCTCAATGATATTTGTCTCATCCCGACCCGTGGTGACTCATATTCAGATTGTATCCCATTTAATCATCCAAAATTCCTTTCCATCGAAGTTCGTATGCTCCTAGTATCCGTGATCATAGCATATTTAATCTTCGTCCAAAAATATACTCGAAACATAATCAATTATCCTACACATGGACTAAACAAAACCGTTTTTTTTTATCTCCGGAACTTATCTGGAGAAAATCTTTCGTTGTTGAACGTTTATTTGTTTCTTGTCATCTCCTGAATACAACATGGATTTAGCCATTATTTTCCAGTATATTATATGACTAAGATTATAAACCACATCTTCAACATTTTGCTGTTCCTTTGAAACAGTTTACTTCCACCTGGGAAGGTTGACCTCGCCCAATCTGAAACGGTTACGCAAGAAGAAGGAGTTAACCTACAAAACGCGCAATTCAAATGAGGTCAGCTGATTCTCTGGCTTGATCAAAAAACGAGGTCAAACGTCTGGAATTCATATTTCCTCCAGTTTCTGCACTCCAGGAGCAGGAGAGCTAGATGTCACGGGACAAATCTACTCTGTGTTCCGAAGGAAAGCCTCCCCTCTTATGACATGGGTGTGACTATCTGAATTATCAGTTAATCCATTATTCTTAGAACCACTTCCCAGTTTTCCTTCAAGCTAACAATTCAGAAGTTGGAAACATTCTTCAGTAGGGAAGTTATCAATCTGATTAAGTCCACTGGGCTAACCAAACCATCTGAACCGGACGGCTTATTTTCGGCAGTACTCAAACATGGGGTTGGGCTTACCTTTGAGTTAATGACTACCATTCACTTGAATCTTTCTCCATTCCCGACCGCTGGTATCCTGTCACATTTATTCCCCGAAGCAAAGGGTCGATCAATGGAAAAAGAATCAGTAAATTCCTTTCAACTGCACTTTTCTCGTTGGCTTTGAAGCTAGCTGAAGGTGTTGGGCTTCCGCATCTTCAAAACACAGGCAGAAGTCCCACTGAAGAATAACAATTTGCATATAAATCCCGGCATCCCACTGTTGATGCAGTAGCATACACAGTCCTTTAGGATGCAAAATCCCTCAGTAATCCTTGCGAATCAATGAAGTATGCCTTTTTTGTTTAGACATTAGCATTCACCAGTGTACCATGATCTTTGCTCCTCAAAAATTGAAATTTTTATTTGCCCTACATACTCACTTTACTGGCCGACAGACTACTTCCCGAGCAGAACACAAAATGTCATACCGTATCATGTTACGAGAGAATTGGCAATGGTCTTTACATATAGAAATTACTGTTTGAAAATCGGGAATATTGTCCTTTCAGATCCGTAAACTTCGACACTTTGGTGCTTCGAAATCTGTCAATTCTTCTATCGGTCGCCATCCTGCATTCCCCAAATTTCTATATTGTTTTCTCATAATTTTTCTTATTCTGTTGGACTAGTGTTACACCTTCCTTCGTAGGGGTCTGTGAGTCGCCATTTCTGTTTATAATATGGCCCTGAGAGATCCACGAACCTAAATAATCAGCACATAATAGCATCCATTTCATTTGCCGAAAAGTTCATTTCGAACTGTTCACACCCACTGCATTGCGATCTTTTTCTGAGTCGCTCACATCCGCTAACCCGTTCCATGTTTCAACTAGATCCTTCAGAGGTATCACTGTGCAGAACGTTTGTAGTCACTTATCTTGCTCGTGTTTTACCAAACAAGGATAAAGTTTTGCCGGGACAGTTAACCAGTTTTGCAAAACTTTTCTCGACAGCTGAGAGGAGCTTTAAAAACTTGCTTAAGCAAGTGCAATAAATAAATAGAGATTCCATTGTTCTGATCAGAGAAAGCGCTCAATTATCATAAAACAGAGCAGACACTGCCGGCTTTCTCCGATAATGCGTATTATTAGTGTCCAAATAACAGCCCATTGAAACTCAAGACCAATAATCTACATGTGGAATTACTTTGTGATTACCATTGCAACGCTGTTCCTCAGCAGTGCGGCACTATTCTCAGCCAAAAAGTGCTTTCAAAATGAACTCAACTGAATTGAAATCTCTTTACTGACCTCACCAGATGAAAGCATCAAAAGCCGCGTTTACTGATTGTGCAACCATACGAAAAAAGAGTGCTTATTCCCCTGCGTCCCTCTCATTTGTTTTAAAGCCGAATGTAATTTGTGATTGGGAATGGTGTGACACAGTTGAGAAACGATCAGATAATGCTGCGACTCATCATACAAGACTGAGAAAAGATCCAGTGTTAGTAGTGCACTTGCGCAGTGATTCGTTTCGACTTCGATTCCAGTCAGATATGATGAGCATAGTAATGCTGTGTTATCACCTGTAATACCCCATTACTGCCATACTCCTAATGCTCATACCTCATCGTCATTTTATGGTAGGGTTTTGTAAATTATAAAATTCAAAACTATAATTTATGGATTAACCTTGCAGTGGGAAAATTTGGAGCTTTCCGAAGTACACTCAGTTCATATAAGAGTGCATCGAAAAAGAGGCATTAATTATGCCCTCACATAATGTGCTCAAAGTCTGTGTTGGCAACGAAAAAAATGATGGAGTTATTTCGGAACGAAACGATATTTGGCATGCTCATCCGAGTTTGGCATACTCAGACTACATGAACTGCATGGTGTGGTCCGCCACTCAACCACGAAAAAACTGCATAATCACATGAGAATTAGTAACATGGCTTCATTGCACCGACAGCCGCATAGCCTCACTCGATTGAGGCCAAGCACCTATTGTGGGCGGCTCTGTTTGACAGGTTGGAACGTGCATTTTGGTCGATTTGGTCGCTGCAACGCTGAGGTATTTGCAGTGGTACACGTACTTGCGCACAATTGCATGCACGTACACAGGCGTACATCGGATCGACTGTTGTGGCATAATTCCGGCACCCATTGTTTATTGTACCAAAACGATATACCATATTACAGGGAAAATATTTCTGGCTGAGATTATTATTAGTGCTATCGGTAAACGTCGGACAAGTTACTTGAGGGAATGAAGGTGATTTGAGAAAGTATAACGATTTTCAGAATTCACGTTTCTTCAGAAAGCCCGATATAGTGTTTGTTGCTATGACTATTATTCTAGAACGATTTTAAGCCGAATCAAACCGTTATAGGCTTAAATAATGGTTTGCCGCTCACTAAAAGCCTCACAGTTTTCAGGTGGTCGTTCATTTTTCTTGTTTCACTTAGAAGTCATCGTTGATGTGCACTCCAAAGGTGAATAAACATAATGGACCCCTTCAATTCCATGAGGGAAGAGAGAATATATGAAATAACCAGCATTACGTGTTTCACGGTGCTGAACCGGTAAAAGAGGGGAGTAATTTAAGAACGAGGTAACTGTCCTGGATTATTGCAAGATGAACCATTTACCTTCAAAAAGTGTTCAGAAATAAAATAAAAACGCATGGGCTTATGCAAATTACCGCAGTGAGCAGCTCCAAACACGAGAGACACGCGCGGCAGAGAATGAAGGCTTTTTTATATCAGACTTTCATTCAAGGTTCACTTCATGTTAGTAATTATCACAAGGCGCCTAAAATGCGCACGAATTTGGTGTTCAATCCGAATATCAATTTTGTTAACCGTACGTGATAAATAGTAATGCTAATTGTAAGATGAGTAGCAAAATAAGTTTATGACACTCTCTGGTTCATTCGCAAGGCATAACACTTATCCCTCCGTATGGAAGGCATCACGTGCATTTCTTTATTCCAAATGACTGCGGAGTAACCTCAAACGCAATAATAAGGTATATTTAATACTCTGATCATCCAAGAGACCACGGCCAAGCGGTAAGGATAACATTTTGTGTCACAAGACTGATCGAAGTCCGGATAAGGCGGAATTTACCGAAACCGGACAAGTGACGTCTGATCAGTGCAGGAAAAACTATCATTATATTCTCTTGAATTCTTTCGGCCTACGACCAAATGAGCTAACACACAGATTACATAAAACCATTGTGCATCTTATTATAAGTAGGCATATTTATTGGCACTGCTTTTTCTCCGACAAGAAAAATTACGCCATTCTCTGACTGAACTTCACCACATAAACACGCACTGGATTCACTGTGGGTCATCACTTTTCCCTCCGGATTTCACATTATGTGTAAAAGCATGTGTGGGGATTTTTAAAAATATTCGTTCCCTGAACTTATCAGATTATTCGTTACGCTTGTTCCTTTTGTGGATGACTAGCAAATTTATGGTATTACCTAAAAGCACACTTCCTTATAGTCGCGTACCAGGAGCGTCCGCGTGCTGCTGAAAATCGTACTACAGGGTGCGACAAAAGTATAGAACCCCCCAATTGCTTCCGTATATTTCCGTTTGTGTGTTCCCTAAAGTAAACTTTATCCGCTCAAAAGAACCGAATGCATAGTGCGATGAAGCGTACCTAATTTCACAAGAAAACTAAGTGCGGTGTTAATTAGAACAGAACACGCAAAACGAGTGATACAAGCGTGGGTTCCCGATTTCCGTGAGCTTTTGAATGGAAAATCTCACAAAAAGAGACGGCCATTAAGTGCGGCAACAGGCTGATTAGTCGAGTCGATTTGGTAGTTGATGAGTCCCTGAAAATCGGAAGTAAATGATTCGTGTGCAATAAAGCAGGTGGTGTATCCTGTTGTCTAGCCATCGCAAAAAGGCTTTCATTCAGGTTGACTGCATTTATAAACGTAACAGAAATCACCAAATATTGGGAGACAGACAGTATGAGAGGAACTTCTTTCATATTCTCTCATTAGTTGCGCACATGTAATGTCTAAAAATGTAGATGTTTCAGTCATCGAATTTTGTCTCCGCAGTGCCTCAAAAAAAGAAACTAACAGATTTCGAGAAGGACAAATTATATGAGATCTACCAAATGGGTTTCAATCCGCATGAAATCACCAGGCAACATTAGAAGTCGAGAAACGTCCCAAGACAGTATCTATAAAGTACCGATCCGAATGCGGCTAAAACGGAATGGGTAGTTCCAAACAACTAACGAAATCGGACGAACGCAATTAACTTATCTAGTCTACAGTAACGCATGCTCCATATCGATGTTCCACGTTTCTATCGAAGTCCGTGTTTCAAAAGGAACGTTACAAAAACTCTCAGATCTGTGGGGTTTACGAGCTACAGAAAAAGGTGGACATACACGAAGCTATGTAATGAACAACATTTATCACACGATAAAACACACTTATCATGAACAAATAAATGGTAAAATGTTTACTTCAGGAAGAAGTTATTTTTATTGTGCTGGACCGGATGCTGACAGTATCACTGGTAGGACGTCAGGAAACGAAAAATAACTTTCACTCAAGGAAACAACGGAAGGAACTCACTGATGATTTGGTAAATCTTCGCAGATAAAGGCCAGTGAGCCATTTATACATGGGGCTTTCGAGATTCCTTTTTATACATGTTTACCTTGGGGAAAATTTGCTTTTGCTGTTGATCAGTAAATAACAAGGTGGCACCATATTCCAACAAGATAATGCGTCTGTTCACTGCTCATAGATTACAAAACGCTGGCTATTTTCTTGCAAGATCACGGCCATGCAGCCGCTAGTCAGCAGCACGGATCTACATCCAACTGAGAAAAATTGGGCGTATTGGCCATGTATGTGAGGATTTTATGGCTTACTAGTCGGAGAGAGTGTGTGAATAATGTTCACGGGACAATCATGGGTCTTGTAGAAAACTTGTCCAGATGATTCGAGGTTCTCAAGTACAACGGTGGTTGAGCACAAAATTCAAGTTGTAACTATAGTGGCTTAGCTGAGTGAGGTTTTATGTATATGTCGCCCATTTTTTTACGTTTTTTAATCTGATTCACTGAGGGTCCGTATTTTCGTCTCCAAATTTGGAAAGCCATGTTGTACCGTGTATGTTGTCTTTCTGACCAGGTATAGTTTTGTTGGACGGTACAAAAGCATAAATATGAGGAAAATGAGGGGTTCCGTACTTTTATCGCATACTTTAGCAGATGCGGAAAGTGTTTCAATAGAGAAAATAACAACAATAGGTCGCTGTGTTCGTATGGTTCACAGTCCCAGTTCTCTACTGCTTTTATAGCTGTGTGACTGGGAGATACCAAGTTTGAGTTTGCCACTCCGAGTTTTCAGTACAGAAATGTTCAGCTGGACTTGTAATGTCGAAAAAGCTGTGTATTGCCCTTCAAAGTGTTTCAAGCATACGAGGTTTCTGAAGAGTATTAGTGCGTAACTCTTCTTTTATTTGGTCGGATAGAAGGTAGAATGTATCGTGCTTATTCTGGAACACTCTGGTCCCGTTTGAAGCAAGACTAGTAATTCAGCTTCCTTTTTTGATTGATTATATTTGTCTCACGGCCGATCTACCACTAACTTTCAACTCCCGGGTTTTTCCACAACTTGGGGCTGCCGTTTTTATTTATTTATTTATTTCTCTCTCTCTCTTTCCCTCTCTGTCTCGTGTGAGTACACCACCTCACTCTTCTCAAAACAGTCCACGTATTCAACCGATGAAAATAGGTTGATTTATATGGAAAACTTGTTCTAAGCAATTAGATTACAAGTTATTTTACCGGGGTGAAGGCCATGTGTTAATCGAATTCGGGCGAGTCAACTGTGGGATCCACGTGCCAAAACTTCAAAGGCATTTGGCTTGACCTCGTTACACAGCTGGTGGGATGCACGCTATACTAAGGCGCGGGTGACATCCGTAGGTGGGTTCCGAAACCGCCGAGGTCAACAAGTTTTACCATTTGGACCATTTCAGCCTACGGCAGAAAAGTCATTACGACATTGCGATAAATTTAAATTTAGTAACGAAGTTTATCTAATCCAGATTTGTAGCTGCCAAGACAAAGAACTCATGTTGAATAAGGATACGATGTCCTGAAGTCACTATCTACTTTACGTTGGTTTATATTACTGTGTAACCAGGTGAACAAAATGTACATTAATTGATATCCATGGGTAATTTAGGACAATACGTATGAAGCTTGCCATTACCGGGAATGTTTTCTTATGCTACGCAATTCAAACTACTCATCCATCATGATACATGCCCAGGCCTTACGTTTTGCTATGGTTACTAGTTTGTCTGTTGCTCGACCGGCGCACGAAATCGATCAGTCTATGCAAACAATGTGAAAAATGAACAGTAAGGGCCTGAATTTATTGACTGAGACTGACTGTTTGTGCCCTAGCTAAAAGGTGACCACTGTAAGTTCAGCAAGGTGACAACATCTACCGGACTGTACTAGTTACCATCGGACCAGTAGTGGATGTTAAGACTTACGTCAGCTAATGAATATGCAAATATTTTCCAATGAAACCAAGAATGCAAATTTCGTGCCATAGCACAGATACAACTAATCGATACGACTGCGAATATGATCAGGAGTAAAGTGGACTGAATGACCACAAAACTGATCCTGTGCTCTTGATAAACTATGTCCACTCATCTATATGCTACTCACTTCCACAAGGGTCGCATACATGTCCGCGGAAGAGTGTGAACACGATTATTTATGAAGTCAACTTGTGTCGATATTTATGTGCTTCTGAGTTTGATTTTATGAATTGATATTTTGCTTCCGAGTTTTTGGTTACTACTCTATGCAACCACCCTTCGATAAAAGTACATAGGTTAGAAAGAAGTTTACCGAAAGATAAGTGGAGTGCAATTTGAAAAACCGCGAAAAAACCTGGCTCAATATCAAGAATAGTGCTACAGAATCACGTCATTTCCCACATTATTTACAATAGTGACTGTGAAATGCGTCCTATGGAGAAGGACGCAGAACGATGAACATGAAACACTGGAATAAGCCAGGCTGGGAGTTTATCTGCCGCACTTATTGACGACTGAGTCGGCCAGCTATAGTAAGAAGGAAATATTTGGCGTCAATTGTTCATTGTGTGTTGAAGACTAGCTGAAACATTTTTTGTGAGCACCTACCGGATGAGGACCAACAACCCTGAAAGTCGGTCTTCCTGACTAATTTCAAAGCCAGAGACGAATTGACTCTCCGCCTGGCTTTAATTAGTGTTTCGCAGTCGAAGATGATGCCGGTACTTTACTCCATAGCTCAGCCACAGTGAGCCGCGTCGATGTTTCTCGATTGGTTTTTGTTTGGGACTTAATTGATCGAATAAATTGTTATCTTAATTAGGAAACCGACGGCTGCGTGAAGCGATACTTTTCCGGCTCCCACCTGAGAATAACCTCCAACAGACTTTTACATTTCTGGGGAGTTTTCTGTTAGTCGTTTTTGTGAGGTTCCCTGCAAAATGACGCGCTCAACTGGAATCACGGAATCATCTAGAGATAAGTCTTTCAAAGCTAGCCGCATCGGTCGTTCAATGGCAGCCGAAGAATAGAATCGATTTGGTCAACTGATATACCGACTTAACTCGTCGAACCATAGTTGAAAAGAGTTATATGAGCAGATATTGGTAGAACCATGAGAACATATAATTTGGTTTGACCGCATTGTTCTCTTGTTAGAATGCTATTTCATGAGTCTTTAGGATATTGAAGTGTGACCTCGCCGGATTTATCCCCTTTTCCGACCCGGTAGGTGACTGTTGACTGATAGATCAGCCTCGGCTTACTGGTCTAGCTAAAGGTCAGGCGAATATTCACTTCTGTCTCTGACAGGTATTGAGACCTTTAGCGCTAATGATGACAACTTTGGATTCGCGCACTTCATTGTGTTAAGAAGCAATGCATGTCAGACGCGCTTGCAGTGCGGCCCTGACGAGAGCAGTTTTGGGGAAGTTGATGCAATGGGTATCACAATGAGTCAGTCGCAGGAAGATTCTGAACTCCACCAAAACATTAGGGATGATTCGATATCACTTTAAAATAAATACAGCAGCGGCATGGACTTATCTCTGTATTTATCACTGTTCTGCTTTCATGATAAGCTCGTGGAGCTCATTTCCGCCACTGATTAATCTAACAGCAAAAGTCATGCTTACCACAGGGTCCCTCAAGCAGCACTTACAGCAGCATTTCTTGATCTTTTCTTGTTTAACTTGCCCCAAGTTCGTTTTCCTTTCCGTGGATCAACCACCATTTGCTTCGGCTGGTAGAGCACAAACCGTATTATTCGTGGATAAAGCTCATTCACAGGTCCAAAATCCTTAAAAGTTAGTGATTATTCCAAAAGTCTCTGAATGATGTTTATCAAAAATTCTTCAGTGTTTGTTCTGGAACAGTAAATAAAATCTTTGCTATAATTATGAAACTGGAAACTAGATGCGTTTTGATGAACCGTGTAATCGTCTGTTGCGCAAGGCCTAGTATGTCGCACCAATAATCTCTGATTGCAGACAGCGATGGCGAGGAATGGACAGGAAAGTCATTCTGTACATATTACAATTCTCATTAGAGTTACCGAACGATCACTTGGCTTGCGAGCAATTGTACGCAGTCCAACGACGGTGTCTAAATGGAAAGGTAAAATACATAGACTGTGAAACACACTAGCCTTAGTCTTTATTGTTCACATAAATATAAATCCGAATGTCAACTTGTTAGTGTTTTTGGAAATCCTTAAAAGCCCTTGTTCTTCTGAACAGTACTGAGAATACTGAGGTCGGGACATAGCTAAACCTTCGTTCCTTCTCCTCTGAATTAGCAAGCAGATAAAAACCATTGTTCTGATATGATACAGTTGCCTTTGGTTGACTGTTTACCTGACTCTCTGGTCTGGTCTCGTGAGAATTCATCACATTTGTTTACCCCCACGTACTACTTACCTGCGTACATATTATTTTTCAGTAATTCATTCTCAAGCAATATACAGATTACCTAGCAGGTGTTAAACAACAGATCATGCCGATCGACGTGGAATGAATACCAGTTATGGACAGGGATTTCCCCGTCAGACTGTTATTGTCACGTAACTGTTTTATCTAGCTACGTGACTGGATAGCAGATTCTTGCGGGAGTGGTCAATCTTGTTTGGCCGAAATGAACTTTCATATGAAACGATAAGTATTTTACAGATATATACAACTGTATGTTGTCACTGTGGATTGAATTGACTGATGTATGAGCTGTGGGCCGGATGATTACTCGAAGAACTCATTATCTGATTTTCTTTATGTTTTTTAATGACAAGAATCGTAGTAGCAAAATATGACCAAACAACAAAATAGGAATACAGAGAGGATTTCTGCGGAATTCTGACAAGCTTCGTAACACGATTGAATGGGTTTTTGTGGTCCAGCTAATTTTTATCTTGGACACTGTACTATATGTCAGTATTTCTCCTGTCCCTTAGGCACGCGACGGATACCAAGAGTCGTGTGTACAAATATTTGCGTCTTTTACTCATCGTGAATGAAAAATTAACTAGGTGCATTTCGTAACATTTTCAGGTTACCACCCATGAATCTGTCTTTATGTCAGCCGTTCGAATGTGATAAGTATTGCCCAGATATCATTTTAAGTGTCTTCCATCTACAACGCGGGATATGCGACGTTTCTTCGGTCGCATGTGTCTTACTTGACTCCAGAAGCACGAGGTTCCCGTTAATTCAGGCGTTTATACACTTTTGGTTCCTCTCGGACTGCAAATACCCGGCACATTCTGGCTTTCCTTGTCCTGTATTTGTGGTATAGGTGCTAACTGGATGCCGTCATATAAACAGTAAACTTCGTGACCTAACTACGGACTCCGGGCCTCTCGTTTCTGTAAACAGAGACTGATTAGAAAACACATTCGGCACTTGCCAACCGTAAGCGTCCTAATAATCGGGTACGGAAAATGGGTGATTGGAGGGGCCGAATAGAAGGATTGACCCATTCATTCATTAAAAAAAAATATGAGTCTTACCGTACAAATATATTGCTCTTCTCTGAATATGACGCAATGATTCACTAACATCTTTTCTAATTGGTAAAATCATATAGTAGCTGTATTGATTTTGTAACCCAACGTGAAGCCGCAGCAAATCAAATAAGGCTTCGTCTAGCCGGTTATGTGAAATTGGAAAGAAATGATTAGAATGTGGAACTGATCTCCTTCAAACCGTTCAAGATGTATAGGAAATTATTTTTTCTTAGTATTTTTGCTTACTTCCACGTTTCAAAAACCATATGTAGGATCACCTCAAGGTGCGTAAATGGAATACCAGCAGAAGGTTTATTTCAGAATGAACAGCCTGGTTCAGAACACTTCGAACCAGAGTTTGGGAGCGATGCCAAAAAGGAAACAAGAAGATAACTTTCGAAGAGATTTTCATCAAAAATATGACTCACATGACACCAGAAAGACACAATAAGGATCACTGGGGGGGGGGGTGTGCTGTCACACAACTAAGAAAACGAAATAATTGTCAGGATCGTGAACATGATGATGAGGATCTCCAACATCAACATTAACATGGAAATCCTCACCCTGATCATGGTCGTGAAAGTCATGGTAATCTCTGTCATCGTCATAATCACCATCAAAATCGGCAACATCTTCATTAACATCAACATCAGTCGAGGCAATATCATCTTCCAAACCATCACGATGATGATATAGAGCATCATCATTATCCAAAAAACATCATTAGTGGAGCCAAATCATCATCACCAAAAGCGTCATCGAAATCATCAGTGCAAACACCGTCAGCATATTTATCTGCAGCATACTCCATAACATCACCAACCAAATCATCATCATCATCATCGTTATCATCATCGTCGTCATCATCATCATCATCATCCGAATCATCATCCGAATTATCATCGTCATCATTATCCTCTTGCTCTTCTTTTTTTCTTTTCTTCCTCTTCTTCTTCGAACACTTCTTCCCTATATCCTCCATTGTTGCCAGCACCATTTTCTTGAAAATCATTATCCAAATCATCATCATCTCCTTTATGCTCCTCAATTTTATCATCCCAGTAATGGTCGTCTTCAGTATTGTCAATAACATCATCTTCCGTATCCGATAAATCTCCATCTTCTTCAGCTCTAATTAATCTTCATCGTCCGTATCATCCGACTCAACATCATTATGGTCATATTGTGATTGGTATTCATCATCATCTTCATCATCATCATCATCATCATCATCCGACGAAACATTGTCGTGTTAATCATTGGAGTCATTTTCAGAATCAATATTATCATATCCTACGGGATTATCATCAACTTCTTTTAAATGATCCTCATTATATGCGATGAAAAATGATCCCCGAGATCTCCGGTATCATGATGATAAGCGTAATCATCATTACCTCATCACAAAGATCATGGCCACCATTCGAATCCTGGTTATCCGAATCGTCATCATCTTCCGAATAGTCACCATCACCTTCATCATCCGAATCGCCATCATCATCCATATGACAGTCATCTTCATCGACATCGTCGTCTTCATCCAAATAATCTCAATCATGTGCATGATTATCACAACCGTCAGAGTCGTCATTGTCATCATCGCTATCATTGCAATCATTCAAGTCATCGGTTTCACCCGAATCATCGTCATAATCCGAATCATCTCAGGCATTATGGTCTTCATCATCACGTCCACTCAAGTTTCGTATTGAATCTTTTACGCGGTCGATAACATGTATGCTCTTTCCTAGGCTTCTCTCATCCTCGACCATTGTGCCTTTTTGGTGGTACAGATGCAGCCCGTTCATTGGTAATTTATACAGTTTCGCCCTGCTTTTTACTTCAGACCATACTGATTGATTTGTTCATAAACCCACAGAGAAGGCAAAAATAAAACTGGTTCACTGTAATGGGTTACTGACTGAATGTCTTATTCACATAATCATTGCCTTCAAAACCCTGCCAATCACTTGCTTGTATTGTCTCCCTAAATTTTGTTAATTCACTAATTATACACGTGAAATGAGCTCCGGCGTGTTCTCCAGATTGTCGATCAAATGATTGATTTGCACGCTATGAAATGAATGATCGGGTCTGAAGTCAAGCAGCTAAACGCATAACATCTGCCGTGCTTTTTTGATGGTATAAAAGCTGACTAAGTTGACAATGGATATAAAAGCACCAGAGGAATAGTGTGCGGTACAGAGAACGAAAGCCTCTGAGCAAAAACAATGGGCGAACGTAGAGCTGTGATAAAAAATGCCGACATGAGTAATGAAATGCAAGAGGATGCAGTACATACAGCCGCCCAAGCAATGGACAAGTATCAAGTTGAGAAGGATATTGCTGCCCAAATCAAAAAGGAGTTTGATCGCAAATACAATCCAACTTGGCACTGTATAGTGGGAAAGAATTTTGGCAGGTAAGATAATCAAACTTTTTTAGGAGAATGTCACTCGTCCATTCTTCTCTCCTTTGATCTTTAATTTATCTTGACCCTACTTCCCCCTCCAACACTGTTTCAGCTACGTGACACACGAGACGCAGAACTTCATCTATTTTTATCTACAAGATCGTGCATTTCTCCTGTTCAAATCGGGTTAAAGGACAATCCAGTTTTCAAATGGAAATAGTATTGTTGATGGTCTGTTGAAAAATAAAGTGTACACATTGTTCTACATCTTGTTCTGAGCAGAACTTCACTGCAATTACTAGTTGTATCATTCTTTGGGTCTCGTAAACGTGATATGTGACTCACAAAAATGTCCAATCCTAGTAAATATTACATCACGTGAGAATAAAAGTGTTTAACGTTGTTCATATTATATCAGCAATGTAGTTACTGTTTACAGGGTTGTAGCTTTGAAGTGTATACTGACTTCCAGCTTGGCGAAGTAAAGACTTTGCAAACTCGAAAGTGTGAACATAGAATTGGTTTATGTGGCTTAGATTTCCTGGGCCAATTAAAAATATCAGACTAGTGAAATATATTGAGAATTTATAGACTAGATAGGCTAAAACAAAGAAGCTCGTTTTCAAGACAAATACTTATCAAGCAGAACAGTGAATTTCTTCTAACTTCTAGCTTCCAACGTTATCTTTTGTAGTAAAGGACAACCAGAGAACAAGCAAGTAACTTTGGTATGAAACGATTCCGTGCGGCAACAAATAATTTGCTTTCGAGAAATGAAAATAGACATCGGTTTTTGCTGAACTAGATGAGAGGGCTTAAGTCAATAAGAAAGCAACAATAACAACAACAATCGCACACATTTTCATTGCTCACTCTGTTTAGGATTAGATCGATAGCTTCTGCAGTTTTCAGCAATAGATTGCGTGGTTGTTTCTCGCAAGTCCTGGATGCGGAGAGAAGCATTTTTAAGAAGCTATTACCTGGGATATCCAGTACCCACTGTCTACCAAGACTGCGCTGTGGCTAACCCTGACCTTGTGTGTAGGCACAGCAGTAAGACCTGTTCTGTAGTCTTTCTAGACAGACGCATGGTTATGTATACAAATTCTTGTGAGTGAGAAGAGGATGTGAATTAGGACAGAATAGTATACTTAGAACCTAAAGGAATCGATCCTTGCATTTCTGACCAATGTGTGGCCTAGTCTTCGTTACTACTTTCATATGAGCAGAGCTGATGGATTTCCCAGAATCCCCAACTAGGTAGTCTTGTAGGACGTTATCTTTTCTATCAATGTGTAACGAAACAAAAATGACACCTTATTAGTAACTGATGTTGAATACTTGGATAATAAATTCATTGGATGAAGCTTTTCATTCTTCGTGTCTACCAATGAGTGAAAATTTCTCCAGCGATCTGCCGAAGGTGTTCAAGTTCACTAAGTTTGCGAATTCTGTTGACCCAGATTTTCTGGCCTCAAGTCCCAACAAGCACTGGTTTGGAGCTCATAGTGATAAAATGCCCTTGAATATTGTGCTTTTTCTTCAAATCTGCATTCTTATTTGCTTTCAATCAGATTTTTTTGCAGACAGACGGGCGCAATTCACTGAAAAAGGATTTACGCTTAGCAACTCATTGGGTCTAGGGGATTGAAGAAAAAACAGTTGTCAGAAATTTTTCGGAAATTCAGATTTCACCCGCTCCAGGTTTGTGAGAATTCGGGCCAGATTGGGAACAAAAGGGTTTCTGTAGATGTCAGTATGAGAGAGTTTGAACCGAAAAGTGGAAAATGTCGAGGAGAGAGAATCACATTTAGATATATCGATGTATACAGGGTGAGTGAAGTGTGAGATATTTCGTGAGCTAACGTTTCACATGGCCCCACGTGTACTTCGCACGGATTAGCAGATAGTTTCGATTATGATATAGAAAGTAACCAAACGGTAGTAGACAGACATCGAAGAAGAATTCCAAAATCTCGCTTCCAGTGGACCAGAAAAGATAACAGGGAAAGGGGAGAAACACTTTGATAAACAAAAGGAAGAAAATATCCTGTTTATCGGTAAAATGCTCAAGCCTTCGGATTCGGCAAGATAGCTTGCGCAGTTTCTTTGAGCAATATGAACTTTGAGATGACCACCTCAAGTTTGCACCGATAGTGATTCCTAGAAATCGGACAGAACCAACCCCAACTAGGGGCTTTGGAGAAATGACAGGTAGATCCCAAAGATAAGCCAGTGTGGCGTTTGGCCAAATCTAATTTCAATTTCTATCAAGCAGAAATATCACAACTATGAGACAATAGGCCAAAACATTTATTGAAATCCTGCGTTACAGAAACAGTTCAACAGAGAGCCACGTTGCCGGTATATTTCAACCAAAGTACCGAAAAAATCGAGTGAGAGCTTACTGATGTGGGTGAAAAATAAATCGAGGAAAGGACAGCTCCCCAAAGCGCTCCTGAGTTATGAACCCGAGGTTTGGACACTAGGTCACTAAGTCGCATGCACTGAGTTCAGTTGGTGAAAAATCTGGCAAAACATGTCAGAAACGGCAATGGACAGCCACTAAATTGAACAGAAAGCAGATAATAAGTCCAGAAAGACGAATCATACAGGCTTCTCTGATCCGCCACAGGATTCGTTTTTATGGCACACAATAGGAGTGGTAGCATCCACGTTGTACCTGTTTGGTTTATACATAAATTGCAAGGGGTCATCGAAAGAATATAGAGAAGAATTCATACTTTTGGGAATTGCTGTCCCGGTAAGTCAGGGCAATGGCACGACAGTGTTTAGCTAAGGCACTATAATTATAAGGTTCGGGAGTAAGAAGAACAGTGGCCGATATCAGGCAGTTTGGAATAGAATACCAGCACAGCCATTTGCTTAGAAGGGAAGTAAATACATCGGCCAATGGAACAACACCATTTCTCAAAAGTGATGGCGATAGGTCAACAGAAATAACATCTGAGGATATTCTGGATGTAGGGAGGGGCCTAAACATTTCACTAGAGAACGGGATTGCATGTGTGCTAAGTTCTGGTATGAATAAAACTGGAAAGTCGTTGCATGGGTTGACGAAAGCAGTGCCGAAAAGTTCACCTTTTCCTATGTCTTTACATGGAAACGCAATGCTTTGCTATGGGCTGTCACTGTTGTAACTGCATAAGAATTAACTAACAAGTAACGAGTCAGCGCGTTTGGTTCCTTCCTTTATCAAAGAAAAACTTACCTTACTTTCAATTTATCGCGTACTGTGTGAAAATGTTTTTCCTATCCTAAGGATTTCACCATCAAAGAACTAACACAACCTCTACAGAAGGAGAAATACTCTATCGGCAGCTTATATCGAAGATTGAATTGACAGCCTTTACAAAATGTTTGCCAACGGTAGTTAGCAATGATTTGGGGGAAAAACCAGCAGGAAGTATAGGTGAGGGACTTTTGTAGGAGAATACTGTCACGTGAAAGAGAGCGGAGGCCGATTTCGATTTGTTTGATTTACTTGAAAGGATGAAGAGCAGAACGGGAGTACAGCTTGGGCCTCAGCAAAAACAGACAAGGATAACTGGTTGAGGCCGATAAGCATAACTCAAGGGGGAACATTCCAGGATGATTGGCAATAATCCTGTTTAAAACAGAGCTTTTTTTGTTTGAGGAAACACAAAGATCTGTTAAATCAGACGCGGAGAGGGGTTAGTTTGAAGCGTGATTAAAATCGCCTGTTATGATGTGCTAATTTTCATCTGACAAAAGGCAAGAACTAGAAAAAAGTAATAGAAATAAGAAATTGTGTTCTGAGTGCAGTACAGGGCTGCGCATAAGTTCAATTCCTTGAAGCTGGTATGCGGTGGTTATTATATCCATTCCCAAAGCTTCCGGCTTTGAAGCAAAACGAAAGTTAACAAAACCAAACTACTATATCTTACCTTAGAACGTCTCAAATTCCCTTTAGTCGACCCTCCTCAAAACTGGTAACGCTATCATGTGCAGACAACAATTGCCTGATCATCACCGGCATTCTAGGCCTTATGTTTTTGTTTTATGTTTCTCGCCTAAAAACACATCCTACTAATTAATCATGAATAACGGTTAGTGATACGTATTTCGTTGCGCGTTAGCATTTATTAGCGTACACTTCACTCTTCCATTAGGTAACTATCCCATCTACTTACTTCGGTTGCTGAGTAGTTATTTCACTGCGAAGAATGAATGCACTTTAGCCAGTAACGTTTTGTTCACTGAAACTGGGCTCATTTCTGATAGACTTCTACTAATCTCGGTTATCTTAATCATTTTGGTGGTCTAAACCTCATCAGCCAAGCTTCAGGAATGGAAATCGTATGTGCTCAACACCTCAGTCACTGAGTGTCACCTACGATAAGGTAATGTTTGGCAACAAGGCGCTTGAATAATTGCTTCATCTAAGTTCTGCTAAATGTTACTGTATAAATTTTCGATAATCTCCTTCCTGACGTGTTTCAGAGCCAAAGAGAATATGGTATTATTTGAAGCATCAAATTACATATACTTTACCGGTTAACTCTAACGCTTTGGGAGAGATTTTTAAAGGCTAAACTCGATGGAACATCAAAATTAATCCTGTCTACTCAAATGATGAACACCTAAGTGTAAGATTTGTCCGATCGCAAAAGGCTGGTCAAGAAACTTGCTACCTTTCAATGGGAAGTCAAAACCAGGTGGGCAAGGTACTGGACTGTAAACTTTTGAACTTTTCATGAGCACGAATTACATTGTTCAAATATTAAAGAAAGTACGACAGGATAAGGAGGTTAAGGAGGTAGGGATGACACCTGATGAGATATTCGACGCAAGTAATAGCTTTTCACCAGTAAGCTGGCAGTAATGCAATAACAGTGCTCTCAAAACACAGCGAATTCATCGTTGTAAAGTAAGCAAGGGTGATTAAAAAGACTCAAATAATTGGATTCATTTTGGTCCTAAATAAGAGAAATACAAAATGAGAGTAGGCAGAATTCATAAAATGACACCATTTTATAATCTTCCACCAATAGGACGCAGTTTATTAGGACAAGGACCTATTACAGACACATTTTGATCTATAGACTTTTTTACCTTCTCTGTTAACTTTTGTTCTGTTCAACCCATTAGGCTCAATGAGTAGACTGTACTGCATTGGAATTATCTCCGTTTATTAACAGAAGACATTTTATACAGTATTCAGTAGTCACTGTCTCCAGTCATCACACCACAAATTAAGTCATCCAAACTGGAGTCGGAAAACCTTTCTTCTGACTGGGTAATTGATGATACGGCAAACCACCTTCTGATGGGAATCCACTGTCTCGAGTTTCGTGATTCCGCTCTCTCAGCCTCTGACCTGGATTTTAGAAGGATGGCGCTGACTAGCTGACTATCAACGAAACTTGGCTGTCTGTCGACGATGAGTAGGTTCATACCGTTATGGCTGTGGTCGAGCCTACTTTGGAAAGAAGATTTGTAAAACAATTATTTCGCGATCCCATTTTACCTTCACATATTAACGAAAGGGTCACTTTCGTATGTTGGTAGTAGAGGTGTGATTTCTTTCTCTTGTCAGGGATTATTCACATTCGTGGCACATGTAAATTAGTCACCCAGGGTTTCGTTTCATCTTAGACTGAAGGTGCTATTTTCCACTCGGATGTGTTGCCAAAAGTTATTGACGAATAACCAACTTTAGAGTTTCCAAAACCGGGGTATTTTCAATGAAGGCTTTCTGACAATGAAGGTCTTCTGACAAAAGTAGATCATTTATGACGGAATCTTCATTACTGCCTTGGTGCTTATTGTGCTCAATTTTCTCGAACTCCGTCGAGCTCTCCTTTTCAAGTCTCAGTTTTTCCAAAAGAACTGTGGGTTCCTGTGGCTGTGAATAAGACTCGACGGCAAATCTAAGCAACACAGACACTTTTCTCATGTGAATGTAACTACGATGATTTTCTCTGGCTTCGAATACTGTTGGTAATGAAACTCAGAATGATGAGTTTATAACCTTCTGTTCTGTAAAGTTATGGTTTAGGATATGAATACTTCGCCGTTAGTCGAAGTGATATTCTCAGCGCAAACTGATTATTCAACCCCGTCCATTAGAGATATTTGCAACTTTTATCGTCAAGCCTTGCCCAGAAATGGATGGCTATCACCATCATCACTTTTCCTGCATGCCCCAAGACCATCTTTAAATATTGGTGAATAAGAAGCCACAGTGGTTGTCCCAGCTTTTTTAATCCTGAAATCTTGCTTGCAAAAGTAGTCCAAGGTTGAAATACATTTTTTTTGGTGCAAAAGATACTATATTATTTCCTTTTCTCCTTCAAGTCCCAAATCTCCCGCTTATTTTGCAACCGAAAAGGATTTTATTTGTAAGTAAATACACTAAAATGGTTAGTAATATGCTCTACAATGTGATCGAACTAGTGTATAACGTAATTACTTGAACCAAGTGGTTCACACTTTGCTCCGATGAAATTGCAAATTAGGAAGAAAAGTGATACAGAGAGATTCTAGGGTGTAGAACGCAGAAGACTGTAGTTGTCAACATGAATTCTGATCTTAGGCTAATCCGTAGTGACGGAAGAAAGGATATAGAAACATTCTAGGGTGTGACTATCATCAGCGCCTAGAGTCAAAACATGAAATATTTTATCGAGCAGCAGTCTGATTTTCACTGCTGCAGGGTCCGCCGCGTAACAGAAATATAACTCGCGAGTGACTGAGTATATAAATTGCAAACCCACTCGCGCACGGATATATGCACACCGATTTCTGGAAAGTCCTTTCGAACTGTCACCTTGGTAAACATCCAGAATGAAGCCCAACAATTAAACTCGTCGAATCAAAGTAGTTCAATGATGCCTAATTTATGTCAATCAATCACTGCCAACCACAGATCATGGTACATTTTTCGGATACCATAAGTGTTGAATAAGAAATTTGGCTGCCTGAACCTATGCAAACGTGCTTACAGAAAAATGCTAATGGACATGTAGCTACAGCATGAAAGATTTCGAAATAGAAAAAGATGCGTGAGCCAAAGGAACTTAGACCTAAATAAAACCCCTTTATGTGAACCGACATTTTACACTTCTTTTAGGCAAAAGCCATATGACAAACATTGGCCTCGATTATGAAAGTTATCGTCAAGCGAATTGTGTGAAAGAAATTGCTCTACAAACAGTACAAGGTTACTAGGTGAAGGATTTTGCAGAACAGCAGTAAAACTGCTTCCAGAACGAAAAAAAACTGTACTATTATTATGAATACCAACGAGGTAATACAACTGACAAATTCAGTATCATTATTATCATTATTAACCTGACGTCATTGAAACAGTGTAGAATGCTGCATGGAACATGAAAATCCTCATCATCTGAATCATTATAACGATCACCGTCATCAGCATGTTTATCATCGCAACCCGAAAATAATTCACCCGATAAAAAAATCAAACCATCATCGTCCGAGTCATCACCCGAATAGAATTAATAATAATAATAATAATAATAATAATAATAATAATCCAAATCATCATCTTCATCATCATCGTCACCGTCAGCAGCATCATCAGCTGTATCTCCGTGAACATCCAAACCATGGTTATCGTTTTCGTTATTATTATTGTTCCTAATAATAATAATAAGTATTATTATTATTCATGTTATCTTCATCATAATGATCCGTGTCAACCTCTTTTTTAATGTCAACATCATCGTCATCATTATGATCATCTTGATCATATAACACCTTCCGCAACCTGATCATCTCATTGAACATATACCCGACCCTTCCCATCCATGACTTTTGTGTTCCACACTCATTGAGTTTCTCTTTTGTAAAGTAGAAATACTATCTAATTTAACTGCTGAGTTAAGCCTCATAATTATACGAAAGGCTTTTGCTGAAAATTTTCATGAGCGTCTTTTCTGACTGGCTAATTCATTTGCGATTCCAACTGACTGTTCTGTTTTCGTTTTGTTTAAAAAATTGTTTTCAACTATTAGGTTTCGTTTTTTAACTGGTTTTTTGGACCGTGGATCAGCTCCACCGGCTCGAACCTTGCTATTGCTTGTGGGCATGCGATGACTCATAGTCTGCTTACTAAACCAGACGGTACTTAGACGATATGCCAACGAGTACCCTCGTATCTTCCTTATTTTTATAGAATAGACTGTTTTTAGTTCTTCCGGGTTCGTGTAGGCTTTTGCCAACTCTGACGGGTATTGGCTGTTCCTCTACGTGCGGCTTCTGTTCCTGTGCTATGTACTTCAACCTGAAGCAGTCACAATTATTTCTGCCTACAGCACTTTCGGCGTTTCTGGGACTTCTTGAACACATGCTTCTTCGCATTCTTGCCGAATCTTGTGCTCCAGGGTTGTGAGTTTCATAGTTTTTATAGTCGGGCTTGTACTTCAAACAGAAGTTGTACTTTTTGCTCTTATTGATCACCAGCTGGCGGTAGCAACGTTCCGGTTCTCTATCTGAACCATCTCTGTGTTATTCTGAGCGCGGCATTCATCGTCACTTACATCACAAACAATCAACCACTTTTGAGATACCCGGAGGCCCCACCATCCCTCCCCTCAGCCGTGCAAACAGCGAGAATGGATAATTACGTCAGTCTTGCCTTGGTAACGTGCTTTTTGTTTGCTATCAGTAGTTGTGTGTGTGCCTTTGCCATTGGTCTCATGGGAACGTTCAATTTCCAATTTGGCTCTAGTATGCACTAGTAAAGATGTAGCGAAATGGTCCGCAATACGTCATAAAATCTAATGCTATTACCTACTGTGTTCAAATTTGTGTTCGGAAGGTTATGTTTCTAATTCATAATCCTGCCTTTGGGGTTTAGTCAACATCCTTTGTAAACAAGTGGGGCATCCCTAAGTGGTTTCTTAACGATAGGTGTCCATGGCCTGTGATGTGATTTGAACGTTTCCTCTTGTAGATGTACATAATAAAACCCTACAAATCAAAAACCACAGTAGTTATTCCTTTCTTAATCCAAGTTTAGTTATTTCCGGCCCGAAAACGACTGCGAGTGCGACGCGCAATAAGCTGTCAGTTTTGTGGAAGTACTGCATCCAGGCCAGAGAGACTGCTGTCACGCACAAAACACTTGAGGGAGATCTGGTCGATAGTAAGCCAATGTTGTTGCTGAGTTCACTGCCCTCTGCAACTGTTTTGAAGACCTCTTGTTGTTCCGCGCCATTGTGCTAATATGCCCTTTTTTAGAAGAGCCTCCAAGTTGACTGCATCAGATCCACCGAGTGCCGCAGAAATCTGCATGAATTCTAGACTATCCCATTAGGATGTGGGAATCCTAAGAGTTTCCAGATGGGTCATGTTTACAAAAGCCTTACCACTCTCTGGATCATCTGTTAAACATTTGTCTATCAAAAGGTGTCCATAAAACGACACTCACCATAAACGGTGTTCAGCTTTATCGGCACTTAGTCAAATACCCACAAGAAAATGACCACTTAGGAAACCTCCCAAAGGTGACTCGTATTCCTACAATGTTTGCCTTTATTGATCATCAGCAACAGCGTCATTACTGGTGCTCCCAGGTTCTGATAGTAGCCCGGTAACAGTAGAGTTCTGTGCAACCGGAAGAGTTTCTAAACTACGGATATGAATCATCCACCACGAAGATAGTAATAACCGACCGATCAATACAGCAACCCTGTACTGTTCTTGGGACATCGCCTCGTACCATATTTCCCAGAAACTTCATGAATATCTTTGGAAGAGTGCGTCAAGGTACTCCTGGAAAGTAATGCACTTCGCACTCCAGCAGTTGGGGTTTCAAGACAAAGAGCTGGAACAATCAACCGTAGGAAACAAGCATATATAGCGCGTTGGTATGTAAGAATACTATTGGACTTAGGTAGTTAAAGTTTCTCAATGAGGACACGGTATACCCACGTCATCAACCATGATTGCCCTTCGGAAGTCTGCGCACCCGACTATGGCACTCGTCTCGTGAAAGGCCCAGGAGAGAAGATAACTTTGTGCAACTATCATAGCTAACCAACCGATAGCTACAGGCTCAACCGAGCTGCTTTCGCCTTCAGTAATGAATCCAACATCCCGTCTTTACAGCCATGCTATCTAGCTGGGAAACTGATCAACATTTCATTCATGCATGGGCATGTACCTGTTGATATACAGTCCTGCTCCAGTGTATGCCCTGTTTGTTGGCTCATCGATCTCGCTACTTATTGACTGACCTTGAATTAGGGTGAATGTAAGCTAGCGCATGTATGTAACTCAACTCAGGGAGATCTAATACGCACTTTCTTCGTTGCTTCCTGCTTGCTTACCGGCTACGGCCATGTTTTGTTTTTATCTTCATCGAAATACATGGGCTGTAGTTTTACGTGTTCCTCTACTAACAAAGAACACAAAAAGAGACATATTTTCAAGACCTGCCTAGGTCCCTCGCAAAACCAGACGGTGAGTGAAGTCTACGCTCCGAATAATGCGGCGGACAATGGAAAGAAAGATGAATTCTGCGACCGTCTGCAAGAGTTGATGAACAGGGTATAGAGAAGTGAAATTCCTCTGACCGTTAGTACCTGAAACTTTCATACATGTTCATCAGATGAGCCAATCTGTCACTTTCCGTGAAAATTGGATCGTTGTCAACGAGGTAAAACTGATGATCATCTGGTCAGTTTGATTGACCCCAACAGAACTATCGTTTGCAGCACACGATTTCGGCAGCCCAAAAACCACTTACCTAGGTACATATCAAACGACGGATGCACCTCGCACCCCGTCGACCATATCCTGGTGAGGTCTCGTTGGGAGTCGTTTGTGGAGGACTGTCGAGCGTACAGCGTTTTCTCGACCACTTCATCCTCTGTACACGCCTCAGAATGCATCCAGCTAGGAGCCTTAAAGCATCGCTGCCAACCTGAATAAAGGTCACAGCACCGGAAATTCCATGGAAGTTCCAAGCATCGTCATGTTGCATCTCCAATCCTACTACATACCATCACTGATGCACAGATGCAACTACAGTTGAAAAACAGTGACCTATCAACAGATATGTCGTTAAAACTGCTTTGAAGGCACCAGGGAAAACTGAAGAATGTCAAAAAGCCGGGATCATTGCGGGTGTACTTCAGGTGTCAGCCAGAGTACATGAAGCTTGTCTGTCAGTAGGAGGCGAAAGCCGTAGACTGCAACGGGATGATTTACGGTCTGCTAGGACTGGTCGTAAGCCGTACTGGATAGAAGAACCTAAAAATGGTGATCTCGTCAGGGACTAGTTACTTCTGTCAGCTATTCCATCGCTTTCAAAAAGTACCAGATTTGTTATTCAAACAAGGATCGCTTCTGTGCGAAGCAGCAGGTCAACTTATGCATGAGCAGGTAAGAAAAATCAAATGGTAGATAGAAGAATTTGATCGGGTTTCAACGGACTTTCCGATTACGCAAGGAACCTACAACCCCTAGCTTTTACCGGTGCGCCCGACCCCAACTGTGATCCGCCGAGTGCAACGGAAATCGTCACTTTCTTCAATCAAATGAATAACAAGGAAGCTACTGGACAAGAAAGCACATCACCGAAAGTCTCCATATGCTGTTAGTCTTCAACGACCGACAGACTATATACCCCTTTCGGCTCCGTATGGTGAGAGAAGGTCTTCCTGATTAATTAGGGGACGTCTATTTTGCTGACCATTCTAAAGAAAGAAGACAAGTCGGTATGCAAGAACAACCAATGGATCAAACTGATTGACTTGACCAAAAACCTTTCCTATCTGCTGCTACTCAACCGCCGCTCGACTGCGAATGAGCAACGCATCCAACCAAAAAAGTGGTTTTACTCCGTTGTAAAGACTGCATGATTCAAATCCTTACACTACAACAAATTTTCCAGCACCTGCACAACTTTCACAAATGAACCTTTGGCTCGTTCATAGGTTTTCGGGTTGGTTGAGACTCAGTTAACCAAGAGTGCCTCTGGGAGACTGCGGAATTCAATGGTTTGCTTGGTGAATTCTCAAGGATTTTGAGGAGATACTATACGCAGACAGGATCAGCTCTGTGTATTTCGCGTATACTCCTCGAAGTTTGCAACCCTCACCGAAATCAGACGGTGCAGTCATCCTTAACCTGTGCCGTTCAAATATCTCATCGATTGGACAACGAATCAGGCATTGACCGACTACCCTGGTATCCAGCTGAGTTGAAAGATTCACCTGTCAGTCCTGGAGTTGTCGGATGACCAGTATGAGCTAAGAGACTTCACAACAACGCCTCCACCAATCCTTGGTAGAACCAAATTTTTCGCAAATTCCTTCGGGCTAGAAGTAAACACAGAGAAATCCAAATTTATGTCTATATACCCAGAGTCATCTACTCAATGGCTGTTCAGTAATGAGCGAGTAATAGAAAGCTATCCATCATACAAGGAACTCGGCTCGACATTACTTCGGAAGGGTCAAGTGAAGAACTTGGAAAACTGAAAATGAGTAACTTCAGGAAAGTATTTCTTCAGCTATGACGGACATTGTGTAACCGCAAAAAAATCAGTCTTCCAAATAAGATACGCCCCATACTCAGCTACGGCTGTCAAGTCTAGCCACTGAGAGCTAATAAACCCGAAAGAATGAAGGTTTTTGACCGCTGGTACCTGCTGCGTAATTCCAGGTTACTCTGCTATGGCAGATTATCCAAAGATGAAGATGGGATACTACGTTAGTGAATCGGTCTTGCTCCAATAGCACAGACCGGCAGCCCATTTGTCCATATCCAATGGTGATCTAAGACGGAGCTCGCCAAAAACTCCATCCTGAACTATAAAATTGGTGCTTTTTCTTCGAGGTGTTCAGTCTGAAGCTTGGATCAATACTGTGAAAAAAGTAAGAAACTGGTCAACTGAGACCAGCGACATTCATAGAGAGGGCATATCATTTAGAAGAAGCCGGTCGCAAAGGAGAAAAAAACATATTGACATTGTCTATAAGATCATCGTAGTTGTCATCATTACCATAAATATCATCATCATCATCGTCATCATCATCAGTGTCATCATCATCCGAATCATCATCATCATCATCGTCATTATCATCATCAATTTCATTATCATCATTACTACGGTTAATATTGTTATCATCAGCAGTAATATTATCATCATCATTTTTGCTGTCATCGTAATTTTTATCGTCTGAGTCATAATCACCGACGTGTGAATCATCGCCGGAATCATCGTTACTACAGTTTTCAATATCCCTTTTTGATCGACTTTATCCCCTCACCGTATCGTGTGTGAGGTTGAAGATACCAATGCTGTATTGATAGTATTGTTTATTCATATATACCGAGCACAATAGACTGGTTCAATTTAATTATCTGTTATTTTGAGGTTCTCCTAAAATCAGTAATAAAAAACATCTTACTTGTGAAATCAGATCATTAACCAGTTTCCAACTGCTACCTGTACAATGTAGTTTCGGCAAAATTCAAATGTTCGAAGCAGATCATGAATTCTTAGTAAATCGAGCACTTTTGAGCTAAACACATTCAAGACATTTATTTGTAAACAATGCTGCTGAGTAGCATCATTCGAATAATGATGACAGTCGTCAACTTTATCACAATAGTCTCCATCATCATCATCATCAACATCAAAATCGTCATCTTCGTCATCATTATCATCTTCGTCCTCGTTAAGGTCACCATCGTCCTCTTCATCATCAGCATCATAATCCGAATCATGATCATCATCAATATCATCATCATGCTCAACATTATCCACTTCCTCGTCATCATTATTACCATCATCATCAAGTTCATCGGTTATCACAATCAGTATAAACACCATTATTCTCATCGTTATCATTCGAATAAGGATGATAGTCGTCAGCTTTATCACAATCATCTTCATCCTCATCAACATCATCATCACAATGCTTATCAACTCTATCATAATCCGAATCATCGTTACCATCTTTGTCAGCATTCTCTTCATCATCATCATCTTCATCGCCTGCACTCTCATCCGTATTATTATTGTTATTGTTCTCTGATTATTATCAATAACTGTTATCATCATCATTATCGTCGTGTTTATCTGCTTCTTCTTCATGATGGTTTTTATCTTCATCTTCTGAGTCTCTATTGTCCAATTCATCACCACAATGATTTTCGTCCGCTCATTTTTCTCAACAGGTTTTTCTCCCTGTCACTAGTATGAGGTTAAGCAGATCAGTGAAATATGTGTCGTTGATTCACCCGTAGATGGGAAGCAGCAAGATCTCGGACAACCAGCAAGAGAGCCCAGCCGAGGGGCTGCCGATCAAGCCACCGAATGAGACAATCGGACCAGCCGAATAGAAATGATGCCCAAGAGAAGCAAGCTATCGGCCACGGGCACCTGGCCAGAACGCTGCCGGGACACTCAAGCAGTCACACGAGCAATGTTGGTGACTCGCGCGGTCTGGAAAGAGGAATATATACACGATTGTGTGTTTCATGAACTTGACTTGATTGGCCTTTGAAATACAAGTACCCTAGCCCGTCTTGTCGTCCCCGTTACAATGCCAGTAAATTATGTATTGTATTTTCATTCATTTTCATCGAGCTTAACATGCTGGTCTAGTTTATTTAAATTCCAATTCGAGGTTCTTATGAAATCAGTGATGATGAACATTTTACTCGTGTAACCAGTTTATGAACCATTTTTGAATTGCCACCTGCACAATGTGGTTCCATTGGAACTCAAATGTCTAGAGCCATTTATGAGTTCTTAGTAATTCGATTTCTGAGCGGCACACATTCAACACATTTATTTGTAAACAGTGCTGCCATGTTGCATGGGGTCTAGAGTCAGCTCGCTAGTGGAACTCAGTATTCCGTACTCGAGCTTCAAGTCCACATTGAGGCTCGGCGAAAATGGATGCTCACAAATCCGAACAGCTGTGAAGTTTATCACCACGGATTTTCCGTGTTTCTGGAGTCGTCTTTCTGGTTGATATTCGACTCCATTGAAGAGTTTCAATCATCAACTACTCAAAAATAATCAATTTACTTATTATTTTTAACTCTGTAAGTGCCCGTGTGTTTGAGTAAATTCCGTTGTTTCATCCATGTACATGGCTTCCCGTGTTTGGTTTTTAGTCTAGAAGCGAGTGGAATAGTAAAACCAAGTCTCCTTGAAAGAAAATCATGTCAACTTTTTTATTTTTTACTTGGTTCAATTACAAATTACCTACAACAGCTTCCCCAGTAATGTGATATGGAATCATAACATAATTACATTGACCGTACACGGTGTGAGGAAATGGGACGAAACGAGAAAGCAACCCTAGGAACAGAGACTAGTTATTTATCAGAGACCTCATTCAAAGATGTGATCCAGAGTATTGACGTAAAAGCACAAAACTGAGCTGCAAATTCACTTCTGTTGTAGTTGTGTGAACGCAATAACCCCCCAGGTTCACCGGTCCTCTGTGTCTGTCCGGGCATCACGTTGACCTTCGGCCACGGGAGCGGTAGTGTCTTGACAAATTGTTTTTGCGAGCACAGACTTCGCCTATTTAACCGTGCCTACGTAACTGTGCACGCGTACTGTACAGGCCTGGGGAGAATTACCGAGAAGACAGATCAGTGTTCGCCATGTTACGTTTTCTAAATTCAGACTATGAGAGTATTTCACGAACAGAGTACCTTGTTCCAGTAGACTTCAAGTGGCCGGTAATCCTTTCTATAGTTACTGTATTATTTGGGTGAATAAATAGAAACAGAAGTAAAACAGTGACGTTATTGGTTAATTGGTGTTATTATCACTAGTTCTAGAGTAAACCATACGGACAAAATCTGCTTATTCAAGATCAGATGGTCTTCTTATCATGGTAATATGTAGCTCCCCACACTTAGAATGTCAGCTCTTCCACTATGAAAGCCTTTTTGTGGCTGCCGCTTCTACTGCTCTCATTATTGGAACGGAACAACGGTCGAGGAATTGATTGTACAAGCACGACTTCACCTCAAGCTGGGAACCTATGTCTACTGGGTCCAAAGTTCAATTTTCAGAAATTAAATATGTATCATATGTATGATCCCGTGATCTCCATCTTGGGATTCAGTCAACCACAGACATTTTGAATCGGGCGGTACCTAGAGGCAGGATATTCACAAATGATCTGTAAACAAAATAAAATATTTTGCGTAGGAAGTACGTATCAGTTGTGCCTGGAGTATACTCACTGGTCCTCGTGGGACTGCGCATATTACTGACTTTTTGGGAGACAGCAACGTTGAATAATTTGTGGGATGACTGAGCAATAATACTACTACAGTGCCTCACCCAGAATGTAACTTTTTGATGGTGACAACCGACTACTGTTCCTGAAAAAGGGGGATTACTGTTCACGGTGAATCTTTCGACGAACTCTTTAAATCTCGATTTGCTGAAACCGATGAAGTAGTCGATCCCCATAGGTTTTTTGTCGTGAGTTCTTTTTTACTGTGACGCTCGCTGAGGAAGTAACTATGTAGTGAGACGACCAGTAAGAAAATGAGGATTTGTTACCTTTCCAGGTCTGGGAAAGATGAGCGCGACGCGGACTGTAAGCAGCTAGTCCAGATGGTGTAGTAGTGACGCGTAAGACTCACAACCCTGCATTCCAGGCTCGTTGTAAGTGCACTGTTAATGGTTCCTAACTAGGATAAGACAGACCTATCGACTGTTCTCTTGACACTCATTGTTATTAATGCTTGGTGAATCACTTGATGAATAAAATTGTGTTCACTGGTTTGTAAACCCAATGATAATCCTCCCAAATCAAGCATTGTTGTGGCCTTATAGGCAATTATGTTATGTTTATGGATGGAAGTGTTACATTGACTAATTTCTTTCTAGTCCGTGTAACACTGAATCATATGTAATCAGTCCAAACATTTTTCTGATCTAGCTTCAAGTACCTAATTATAGAAAACGCAGCGGTAGCTATAGTTAGTGATATGCTAGGGTAGATGGAGTTAGCAAAATATATACAGAGGAAACGGTAATTCGCTGCGGTCCTTTGCGAGATAGCCAGACCTCCTACTTGAAGGAAAGGAGCAGTGTCACAGAAGGAACTGAAATCCGGGCAAGTCTGAAAGGCATAGTCCACCGGGAATCATGTTTGCATGTGGCCTGATCATTTCAGGCAATTATCATCCCAAAATCCTGACTGCTGTAGCTGCTGCTGACTGTAGCTGAGCATCAGATCGTAAAATGTCTAGTATCATATATGTATGTATCCTAAAGGAGAAACCGAGTGAGTCCTCTCGAGTTACAATCTTATTATTTATAAAATAAAACATAACTATTATAAACATCCGGTTCCATTCATAGAAGGATTTTCATAACTGATGGATAGAAAATAACAAGCGATCTGGCATAGCAAGTTTTAAAATGTCGCTGGTAGGTAACAACCGAGATCGTATATGAAACCCGATCAAAACACATGTGTAGTGTTCTTGAAGAAAACCGAGTTATGATGGAGGAAATCGACCGGCTTCTCATCTGCAGAGCAGCAACATACTTCCGTAGTTGACAGTGATTTCGAATACTTTAAAATTTGCAATAAAACATGAAAGGGTGTTTTTTATTTGGAGTTAGGCGCGGCCAGTGGCATGCCTTTCTGTTATCACTTAAAATTCTCAAATCGGTTCCATCTCTTCTGGATTAGGCTCCGAAAACTTGTCAAATGGCTATTCCCTTTATTTTGACTTCTTGCTTTTTTACCTAACTATGTCCTATATCAGAAAAATCAGAAAAAATACTGTTATGATACTGATTATCATAAGTTGCTTTGTATTTCAGTTTGACCGAAATAATCAGCAGAAATACCCTCGTGCTAAATTTTATCTGGCAGATCACACTTTTACTGACGGGATACTTTAACCTCTCATCAGATAATGTTTATGAAAGTGATTTTCCGTGGTCTGTGTTGGTTGGGCACTGACGTCCTGTTGGTTGGCATCAAAATAAAGTCAAACTGACAATTATTGTATTAACTGACCTCCCGCTTACCTTCACTTGAGATTTTCATTTCACCTCTTTAGAATTAAATCAGAGCTTCGAAAACTGGCGTACAACCTGTGCAAAATAATTTTACTGCATTGTAAATGCCAACTTGAGCATAGTTGTACAGTGCTTTCCAGCCAAAAAGTGTCACCAAAATAAAGTTTCAGGGCAAAACAGGGTTTCATTTCAGATAGAATGCTATCCTCCTTTGTTTGGACACGTACTAGAAACGGAACAACAGAACTCCTGTTCGGAACAATGCGCAAGGAAGCAGTTTATACCTTAACCGGGTCGATTTGTAGGACCGACAAAGAGTAAGATCAAAATGCAACGGGTGTGAAGTATTCAAGGGGATTTTTCGTGCAAATGCAATGGTTGCTGTTATGTGGTTGGTGTATAGCTCCAAGATTAGGTCACCTGAGGATATACCAGAAACAAGACTTACGATGCGTAAGCCTCTGCGAAGAGTGATGAAATCCTTTTTCGGTGATCCACGCCACTTTGGAGTAAATAAAACTATTCAGGAGCTGTAACCGAACCGTGGGTTAGAGTGCTCTTTGATTATCGTACTCCCAGCTTGTAACAGTTACAAGAAAACAATACCACAAAGGTGAACTGTTCCCGCACTTACGCCAACTTGTATGGCATCAGAAACAAAGAATCAGGTGGAACGGAATGAAAGCAAAAATGAAACAATGCTAACAAGGATGAGCCTAAACGCATATTTTTCTACTCTCTGTATTGAGCTTTATGACTTTCGTAAGTAGACCGTAATTCGGTTTTGTTCACTTAGCACAACATTTATTTGACCTTCGCAATTTGCCCTCTGTAGATCATTACACACAAGCACACACAGGCACATGCACAGATACACAAGCGAGCACACACCACCACACGATCGTACCGGAGTAGACGTGACAACTGAGCTATTAAGTCAGTGTTCACAAGACCGCGCACGCAAACAACACGGATGAAAGCAACCACATTCCTCCTCATCTCACGGTTAGCACAAAACAAGGGTTTGTGCATGTGACATAAGCGCACTTAACCCAACCACAAGCACACGAACAAACAAACAAGCAAACACGCACACAGAGAACTTTGCAAAACGAGCAGACTGGACCAAGTTGTGCGGTGAAGCCAAGCGCCTAAACTTTTCAGTGTACCGCGCAGTTTCATTCACGGTAGCCTCCCGACCGTATAAAAACTGTCTCATTCACAAACCGTCAGTTGAATCGCTTGACTCAAGGAACTTCAGTTGCCGAAACAACAAGAAAATGGGTGAACGCAAAGCTGTGATCAAGAATGCTGACATGAGCAATGATGTGCAAGAGGACGCAGTACAAACCGCAGCCTATGCCTTAGACAAATATCAAGTAGAGAAAGACATCGCCGCCCATCTGAAAAAGGAATTCGATCGTAAATACAATCCGACGTGGCACTGCGTTGTTGGAAAGAATTTCGGAAGGTAAGCTCCAGGGTTCATATGGGGTTTGTGTGACTCGAGTTTAGTGATATGCTTAACTTACCATAAACACTATTCTTAGGTGTTATTGATCTTGACTGCAGTATCATTCTCCATCTCTTTTTCATTCATAGCTACGTGACCCACGAAACCGGGAACTTCATCTATTTTTACCTGCAAGACCGTGCCTTCCTGTTGTTCAAATCCGGCTAACTGTTTGAAGGAAAATAATACATCTATGTGGACATATCACTGACCCATCGGTATGGCTCATGAAGTTCGATGAGCTATCGCTAATCATTCGCAAACTCAAATACACATACACACAAATGCACCCATCCATACATATCATAGTACATACTTCACCTGTTACTTCACATTTTAATACGAAAATAAAAATAGTTGTTTCAAGGTTAAACTGTTTTTCATTTGCCTTCTCTGCACTGAAATCATCTTCCATGGATAGCCTATGATTCACTGAGCCTCATCCGCGGGTTATCAGAAGAAGGTGGTCTGTGGAGAATCCGCGAAGAATTTCATTGTGATGTGATGCCTATCCGTGGGCACAACAAGATAGAAAATTGATCGCACGTTTCATTTCTAATATGACGAAAACTTTGTTCTTATTCGGCTGCGTACGCACACTCGGTACAGGTTTGCCGATCCATTATCAATGAACGCCCACTCCGACTGAATCAGAGAGCCAACACCATACATTTTCAGCTAGACTCAATCAATCATTTGACTTGGAGCGGCTTGGTCAGCTGTTTAAGTTAGTATATTTTGTTATTAGCAAATGAGACAGAGAAAAGTGGTGAAAGTTATCAGGAAAAATAGTTGGGAAAATCGTAAAGTTACAGATGATGGAGACACTTTTTCCAGAAGTCATACCAAATTTTGGATTTCCTTGAGGTGCCGCAGCTGTGGATTCCTTTTAAAGAAACGGGTATTCGATGATACTCACCGCAGTCCTTAAACAATATTGCTTTACTGTTGAATCAAACATCTACTCAGTCAGAGTAGACTTCAAAAAACAGATAGACAACAAGTATTCTTCATTGAAATGATTTAACATGCAGAAGCAGCTCTCAGCTCACCAGTTAGGAACTTAGCAACACTGTTCGGCAGTACACTACCCAAATTCCTGTTCGAAGGAACCGTATACGTAGTCGATTCGAGATACAAAGGGTAGTGTCAGAATTCGGGCGGGACTTACTGTTGTCTTGTTGACTTTGTAGACACGAATTATTACTCTCAGATTGATACACCAGTCGATATAAGAAAACCGAAAAGGCTTTCTCACCAATCAGCAGGCGAATCTTCCTTGGTCTACAATTATGTATTCTCCCTTTTGGATTGACGAAATAGCGACTGCGTAACCTCAAGTGCGGAGGACACTTATGCAGTAAGTGCAACTACCATTTAAAGTTTTCAGATCACTAGCTCCCGGGACAAGCCTTCTTAATGACGGAAGAAATTCCGTAATACCAGTGGATTAGGATGAGAGTCTCAACTATGTTTTATCCCTTTTTTAACTTCTTGTTTAATTCCTTTTATTTGAGGAAGAGGGATCACTGCCAAGTCGAGGCTCTCGATTGTGGAGAGTAACCGGTTGTAAATGCAGGACTCGAACCTTGGAGCGAAGGGTTAAAAGCTCGCTGTGATTTCCGTTTGACCATCGTCCGTCAGTTATTGGAGTCACCGTTTCATCGGCATAGTGTAGTCAGAATCTACATTTGTTCAGTGCGCTTCCTGATAATTCAGAATTGATTGCACAATACCTGTAGGTTCGGTCGAGAATGAACTTACGCATGGATGAAGATGAGACAGGCGAATCTCTCTCTGGGGAGTTCAGTCCGTACTCACATTGTAGCGAGTTGAAGATTTTTCCTGTCCGCAGAGTTTCGCATTAGGTGTCATTATCGTGGCCAGTTTTACTTCTGAGCAGAAAGTGTGTCGCCCCTGGACCCTTCCATCAAATAATGGTGAGATCCGCTCAAGCGCACACACACTTTCATTTTTTGGTTCAAAAACGGTAAAGTACAAATGCGAGACGATTATTTCGCACTTGCAGATTCCAGGGAGGAATGAACCAAAAGCAATACTTCAACATGTAGTCCTCAAAACAGAACTAAGTCACTTAAAGGAAGCTTTCAACGGCACACCTGATCAGAATATGAATGCCAGATTCTACATTGGATGACTGGAACTGGCTTTTCTCGACCGGGAAAGGATTCTGAAACTAGTCAGAAAAATGTTCACTCCTGGAGGCTATTGCCTCAGCGACACTTTGATTAACCCAGTAGATGCAAATTCGGTTGAAATGAGACACCGGTGATCAGTTCCACGATTGTATTCTTGTCCTCGCCATATTGTGTTACTTTCATGTGGCTTTGGTGTGATTTGTTGGAAATCACCAGCAGAACATATACCCTGAATTACAACTTGAACCTCTACCTAGAAAGCATCACTATGAGTCCTCCTGGCTTTCGAAAGGTTGCTTTTCTGATAAATTTACTTGGTATGACACTTTTTGTCGAGCGTTTCGAAAGGTAGCCACCCGTTATCTGCATAGCTATTCCAGCACTTTGAGCTCAACCGATGTTGGCAGTAGGGCACGAAATCATCCTCAAACGAGTCAACTGGAGGAGCTCTTGAACTTATGTACATCGCAGCCAAAAACTTATAGGACATCGAGATTTGTCTGTTGGGTAGCTCCTATTCTCTTCGGTCATAGTTAATGTTTGCCGAAGACTCTCGGTTTCCATGTTGCACCGTTGTTTCACCAGATTGCAAAATATATCTTACCTGAATCGCTTGTAAACAGCACCTCTCCCGGTTATTTTCTGTCTTAAAACACAAAGTCTAATTAAATTTATCCGGTGGCAGAACTCACATTCTGTGTGCTAAGAAGAGATCAAGTTCAGAACTAGAGATCAGAAGATCATTCCGTCTGCAGCTACAATTCCTTGTTTGCTGGGTTCGTTGTAAGTCGAACCTTCAGTAATCATGAATGTCGAAATTTCCCAACCAAAATAAACTTCGCGTGGCGGAAAAACCCAGTAGAAAAAATTTGTGTGAACCTAACTGAAGGTCAGATCAATACGAGGACTGCTTTTAAGACGGTGAACCGTTCGTGTTGAAATACGCACAAAAACCGGGCCAAATGCAATCAATAATCCTACAAAACGAACATGGATTCAGTGCAGTCGTAAACAGATATCGGAAACAAAACACTCTGAACCTCGTCAGCCGTCGCTTGTTTGCTTCACTTGGTATGGTCACCCCAAGATTGAGAAACAAACCCCGTCGAAGCACTCCTTTTCCGAAATAATTTTAGAAAAAAAACGGGAGATGCAAAATGGAAAAATAGTACTATGTGACAAAAGCCATTCTCGTTTTCAGTGACTCATTATCTAGCCGAATACTCCATTCACAGCAGGCACAGACATGAACAAGTCTCGGCTTCTGAATGCACTGAGATGAGGGCTTGCTCAGAATAACAATGAGGAGGGTATGTTAAGAAAAGCTGAAGATTTATCTTTAAAATGATTGCCCCTTTTATTGGATGGACAAAGTTCCTCGGAAGCACACAGCCAGTTTCTCAGTTGTTTTTGCTCATGGGTTATACGTAACCGGTCCTCATTAGTCGGACAATCTTCATAGTTGCATGATGGAGTGTGCGTTTACGAATTGAAAAATTAGTATCCCAGACAGAAAATATTTATGAACCATGAAGAAATGAGGAACGTGATGAACTGAAGGAAAGCATACGAACAATGTGACTGCATTCTTCAACCCCGTGACCACAGGATTATGGTTGACTTTATATCGTGGATGCGAATTCCCGGTTGTTTTATCATCGAATTATTCTAATGCGCTTCCAACGAGTGATTTTTGGATGAAGGATTTTTAACTCGACTCTCCTTGTGAATCTTAGCATCCGATTTCTGACCAGTAGGAATATTACATGGTGAGAGCTGTTCAAGAAAGGGGATGTGCGGATCATCTTGATTGATCACGAGGACGTGGCGGAGATCTCAGGAGATCCAGTCAGACCAGGTTAAGTTGGTAGCCCTGCGAGTGCTCTGCAAGGACTGACCGCGGGTGGTACTGGATACGGCACAAAAGAGTTCGGTGGAGATTAAGTGTTCTGACACATGAATGTTCTGGTTGCAGAATTCGATGTACCGGCCAATCGTCAGCAAACCATGCGGCAATTCTATACAACCTAGCTCGGATTTGTCAACTGTTGTCACCTTCAATGCGCTGCTGGACCCCGCTGAAGGCAACAACTGTTTATAGTGAAGAAAAACATGAAGATCACATGGTTGTGTCCAAAAACATCATGAGTAAAGTTTTATGTTTGACTGTAAACCTTTGCCTGGCTGACTGTCCCTTGAACTCCACGTTTCACCCACAAATCTCAGACGATCCAATCTAGCCTTCTCTCGAGAGCACTAGACACAAACTTTTCTCTCGTTAGACGTCTTCAGTGTTGCTTATCCTCTCCAGCCCCCAGGGTTTGAACCCGGGCCTTTTCCCCTGGAAGTCAAGTGTGTGTGTTACCATTTTGCCACCCCACTACCGTCTGGACTGATCTGAGTCACCAAGTTACTTTTGTTCGGATGTCTTGTTATGTGTCACGTACACGTGTGTGTCACTGTAAATTGTTGATATATATATATATATATATATATATATATATATATATGAAGTGCGATCAAGCACTTTATACATCATTCTGTCCAATAAGACCTTTGATTACCGCCTGTTCCTTCAGCATTTGTTCGTAAGCTTATCTTTTAGATGCTTAGCATATTTCACTCTATTTATCACTTGACTGTATGGTCATCGTTGGATTTGTCTCGAATCTGGATTTATGATGAACTGTTCAATATATTGGCCTTTTTTCATCCTTATACCAACTTTATCGTCAACACCATGTCGTGTATTTTGTCTACCCTGGACCCGATTGTTTAAAATCTGGCTTCAGACAAGACACCCTTCACTATGAGCCTAGCGTGAAGGTTTGCGGTCGGCCGTCTTCTACTCCAAATTACCCTCGTAAAAACACGATGACAGCGTGCATCTGCCTTTTTGAATTTCTGCTGTGAATTCGTTCCGTTTTTTCTAATTTATATCCAAGTACTTAAAAAGTGCTGTTGTTTTTGGAACTAATTCATGACTGACAGCTCTAATCTCATTTGAATTGTATGACGCGTGCATGGACGAAGAGTCCGTTTTTTGAATCAAACAATGGTTCTTTCAAAGTTATATCCGTCAGTTAACATGGATAAACTTAAGAACGAGGACACATGGCCCGAAGTATGGATTTTCCTTTTGATTAGCATGACGTGGTATTTAAATGACAGGACAAACTTCCCTGGAAGAACAAGGCCTGTTGCGTGACGGTTGCCCTTCTTTAGGTATGCGTATCTGTCCATGTAAGCACCACACGATTTCAATGAGATTGCAGCTGTACACCAACTGTAGAGTGCTCGAGTACATGGATGATTGAACAGACTAGTACTCGGTACGCATATCTGATGAGCAGCAACAACCTTAAAACTGATCGTGTAATTCCGGGGAAAATTTGTCCTGTCTTCCAGATACAATACCATACTACTCGTTTCGATAAGATATGACTTATTGCTAGGAATGACGAATGTGGTGAATGTAGACGACGTCATCTGACGTGTGCTTTGGCTATGCGCCGCCCCAGGTAAGCCATTATTAGCTTCTTGGTGAACTAGTCGACTCTAAGCGAGTTGGAACATACTGAAACGTTGTTAACTCTATCGCTATCTTTCCTTCAGTAAGTCTGATGAAACCCCAAGGCGAGCAGCAGTGGCAGTGTAGAGCTTATGAACAGAGAGTTATGATTTTTTCCGCTCCGATGAATGCACTTCACCATCAGCACGATCGCGTGACAGGAAACACTGCACGCAGCTAAACCCTTCAATTGGCAATATCCAGTGTCTATTAGTATCACCGCATTATCAGCGATGACAATAAGACATGAACTAAGCCATACATGCGTGAACCCGTAAAAATAGGAAAGCCTTTAAGTCAGCGAGTTCGGGCTAAAATTATGTCCAGCGTTTCAGTACTCTATACCCTACTTTTCGTAACGGACTCGCAATTAGGAACGATATAGTACTAGACACAAGCAACTAGGACGGCATCATTTGACCTCCCTTTAGAGACTGTTTAAGTCAAGTCAGAATCAAGTAGGTTGCTGCTCAAGGGACAACTATAAGAATCTGCAGCAAGAGATCATTTGTATTGCGCTTCAGTTTGCGTTATTAACCACGGAAGCCCTATGTACGTCTTCAGGCTTGAGTATACAGGTAGAGGAAACATTACTCTGTATGCGGAAGGGCCTAAACTCAGGGCTCTTTGGGAAGACGTCTTTTGCACGAGTACTAGTTGAACTCTTCTAATTCCTCAATAGAGATTTTATTCCAAAGATTAATAACCCTCCGATGTAGACTGTGAAAGAAAAATAGGTTCACTGACTGCTTCAGTGGTGTAATGGCGCGTCGTCGCGTATGCTTCTGGGATAAACAGGTCGTGTCAAGACGACCTCCGCTGCAGAGCCTCGGTAGTCCAAAAGGAGGCGAGTCGCGTCCCGTTAGAAAATGTTCCAGCCTAAATGCTTCCATAGCCGTGAACAGGTGTGCAGTGGATCCGGCATATTCCGAAGATGGACGTACATGTGAGACACAGAGCACATAGGAATTGTTGAGAGAAATTAGCCCGTAAGAATGGCAAATGGCTCCAAACTTGCTCTATGTGTGGTTTCTGGTTGTCAGATAAAAAGCATCGATCAAGCAGAGATCCCATTCAAAAGCGGATGGGTAACGAATGACGCTATGCTCGTTATACTGAATGTCAGTCCTTGCTGATTGGAACACAGAGATTGAAGGCAGGAAAATCAGTGGGCTCAAAACACACTTGTGTCACACCACTGGAAGAAATTTAGAGGTGTGACTTGTAACATGCTAGTCTCACGGAGATCTTTCCTTTCAAGACGGTACCTACCCAGTGAAGTAGTGGCTAAACAATACTTAGAACTTTGGGTTTTTGAGTGAATTGGTTATCAAAAGTGATGGTAAATTCAAAAGTAGGTATTTCGGTAGAGCTTCCCGTGGCTTTCAAACTTGATCAAAACCCAAGGTTTAAAACAGGTTTCATGAATAATTCCTATCAGTTATGAAGAACAAGAATGCATGGAAAAAATCGCTTTAGTTAGAAATTTGGAAGCCTATACTTTAATATGGGTCAAACAAGTGGATAAAGTGTTGAATATGCTACAGTTTGCTTGTTGCAGCTTAGTTGCCTATTCAGCCGTAAGGCTGATCTTTGGGACCTTGGACTACATCGTAATTTATGACTAGGGCTGGTTCAGGTTGCACAGCATGTGCTTTTGTTTGTATGGTTCCGGGTGATGAATTCGTATGGACAGTAAATTAGCTGTGTTCAAAACGACTCTTATCATCTGGCTTGAGAGACTGATCGGATCTTGGTGGAAGGCCATGACTAACCAACCCATATTTTTCTTTCTTGGAGGGTCTGTGCAGGCGCACATTATCACGTGGGCCCTGGTTTTTATCTCGACAAGGACAAATATTTCCGGACTTCCAAGGACTGAATGAGCTTACCATTTAGTTCAGGCTGCTTCTGGGGACGAATACCACTCTCCACCTCCATCAAAAGGAATTTCGGTTTATTCCACTTCAAACAACCAAGAACCATTCAATGGGTACAGTGGGTTGTTTGCCATCTCTAGACAATAACCTTAATCGGAAATGATGAAAATGAATTGGAAATAGTAAGAGACGAACTATGAACAGTTTTGGGTCGACAAAGACAGTACAAGAGCGCCTCTGGTTTCCATACCGAACCGGATCCTCCAAGGTATCTAACCACTGGGTGGGGGAATATTCTAGACCCCAACCAGGTATACTAACACACTGTACATGATCAAGTCCACCGATCAGACTTTTCATGCCTTTCTACCATTTCATGGATGGACCAGACATTGACTTCCAAACTAATACCGGTCTCAGCGAATACTGCACCCTGAAGAATCCTATCCAACAACATTTGTAACACAAATCCTAACCACCTTAGTTCGGTGAGCATGAGTATTTCATCTTAGAGTACGGTTCGTGAACCCAGGAGTCACCACCCTACTTCATTATTTATGATACGCTCTTCTCACCACATTCAAGCGATGCCACGAAGAAGTCGGTTTCAAATACCGACTATCTTCGTATATCCTCAGCCCTTGTGGCTCGTGTTTCCGAGCCATACAGAATAACCGGCCTAACTACAGCAGTGTACACTGAACATTTCAAAGCCACAGACGATTCAGGTAGACAAAAGCCAAATGAGTCTTTTGTATGCGCTGACATGCTTTGTTCGATATCCAAAATACGAGTGAAGTGCGACCGCCCAAATAACAGAACTTATCTATCTGGTCTGTTGTCCCCTTATATACTGGAAAGTTCGCAGTTGGACCAACTCAGTCTTGCTGCATTATCTTGCACTATGAAGGTGCAAAACGCATACTGCACATTGCTACGCAGTTATTCGAGCTGTCCAAAAAGGATTGTAATTTATCTGGATTTTCATTAGAAGTAATATATTGTTCGCAAATTCAGGGTCCGACATTTTTCCACACGGAAAAGTACTGCCACTAAGATCACCTGAGAGAAGCGCGGTATCTAGGACCCTTTCAGTCAGAGCGTCAAAAAGAAGAGGAGAATAGAAGAAATCGGAATTACGTCACTTCTCAGAGTGAACTAGTTTGAAAGACCACCGCAAGCCCGAGTAAGGCTTCAACTGTTCGTGTAAAGGGATTCTGAGATGAAAATGAACTTCTGTGATACACTCTCCGACAAGAGGCAGTGCCAGAGAACCGTATGGTCAACTGAGTTGAACACTGCCTTCAGATGAGGAAAAACGATGATGGTAGGCCTACCTGAGGTGTGTTGATTTTTTTAAATTTCTCGAAGAGTTAAGATGTGATGAGCACAACCACGACCTGGTCTAAGCCCAGCTTGATTCTCGATTCTTGAGTGAGCACTGTTCGCATACATTAGGTAAGCGACGGAGTACATTACCAGTCGGCACTTTAGACGCTGTGCTGACCACACGTATTACCCTATGGAGCATGCGCATCTACCAGTGCATCTGAGAATGCAGATATCCATCGTTACTGAGAGCTGTTGTTTCTCTTTCTTAGGCAGCATTGGGAGATTAATATGGGACCTACTTGATTTCTGTCAATTGCTCATCAAAATTCTGCTCATTTTCTAGTGCGTATAATCTCGCAGGTAATTCTGCTTGGAAAACAGACCGATGATTACCGTCCAGTAGATGCTGTTGGGTACAGTTGGCTTTGGCATTGTTTCTTCCACTGACGAGATGTAGGCCAAAAAGCCCCCAAATAACAGCTTGAAATCGGTTCACAGAGACGGACCAGAATTGCTCAACTGTCTTAAATCAATCCACGCTGGCGGTAAAGGATGGCCTTGAAACCGACCTGAGCCCATAGTACAAGGGCACGGAGCACGGTTAAAATCGTTGTTGGCATCAGAAGAGACACAGTTCTTTTGGGTCTACACAGAAACGCCAAACAGGCATCAACCGCTCATTCTTTGATACGCACAAAACCCTTCAAAATAACTGCATATAAATGAACGCTGACTGAGATACAGTCGAGCACTGCTCGTACAGTCTTCATGCACGTTAAAGTGCCAAAACCAGCCTGACCATGAACACTAGACATTGAGTTGACGGACTCACAAAAGGTGAAAAACGAAGCCAAGTTGGTATTTTGAGAACGAAGTGTTATCACTGCAGTTTGATCTTGTGTGCATTTTTCTGAGAAACACCTGTAGTTATCACGATCTTTCCGAGAAAATGAGCATTTTTTGTGCATCATTGGTGTTTTTTTCTCTACTGTCTACTCTAACGCCCCATTTCAGCTATGCTATGTATCTTTGGTGGCAAGCTTTTTCGACAAATTCGAAATGCACGAAAGTTCCATCGACCTCCGTTTTGCAACCTTTCTTTTTCTCCTCTTCTACCCATCCTGTTCTTTTTCGCTTCATAGCTGCGTTGGTTTAAATCAGTCCTAATTGGGAACCACTATATAGTACATGATAATCCACGACGTAATACATAGATCACTTATAAAGAATTGCACTTTTTAGTAGGCACCATTTGAACACTGGCTTATCACACCGAATAACTTATTCCGTGATCAACCGCCAATATGAAACTTGCACCCGTGTGTGCCAGCTAACTGATGGCTTTTTGTTACTATGCTCTTGCAGGGGCATCACCGAGCTTTACATGGCTCGGGAATATTTTGCATTTATTTTGAAGCCGTAGACCACCCGAGATTGTAGTTACGATTGACCTTGGAGAGAGATTCATGACTCTAGATCATGACTTTGGGAATGCTTGTTTCTGTGTGTGCGCCCGAACTCCTATTCAAAAACGGCAGACGTCATTCCTTTTCATGTATATCCTTGCTTCATTTACCTGTTAGACCATCAGTTTGTCATTCTACTTCGTTCAGCAAAGATTGTATCTTAACTTGATTTCTCAGATCTTGTTTCTCTTTTCCCTTTGGATTAGATGTTGGACTCTTCCTTGTATTACCGATCTTCAGTTTCCACTTCGTCTCTTTGCCGCGGACTGATCAGTAGAATCCACTAGAACTCCCATAACAGGAAAATGCTTTTGTAGTCATCAGAAGGCTATAAATTAAATAAAAAACAAGTGAGCAAGCATTGAAGTGTTTTCGTCTTTCTGCATATCAAATACTGCGTTTTCATAAGCATGAAATATGTATGGGTATCACGAACATTATGGTTGGTGGATACCAAATTGGCAAACGCCGTCAGGTGATGTGGAGGCCAGTAATGCGCGCGAGACATAAGCGCCCCATGGTTGCCCTATGACCAGTCATGCGTAGACGATGTATTTGGTCGTGTGTGAAAAAGCATAGAGAGAAGTGGCCTGCAGTGGCACTAACTGAACCCAGGACGTCAAGGTTTAAACTACAGCTGAGGCTAGTTAGGGGGCTGTGGACATTTCTCATGTCGATCATGCATGTATCCCATCCAGATTCCATTACCACATGGAATCCGAAACAATAAACTCGTGATTTAAATGCCTACTGCAGGGTCTCCATGCGTATCCTTTGCAAATCTGTGCTCGATTGGGGATCATTAGTAACCTCTATTCAGCGAGTCCAAAATGGGCTTCAGAACTGGGGTACACGAGTGTTAGTTGTACATTTTCCCGCTAAGCTACTCAGGTTGGACCGCAGAGGTTTGTACCTAGTTCGCATATAAATGCCATTAAATCGTTGACTTCCAGCTGTCACAATCCCTAACCCGGTTATTCGTTGACTGTGAGGAGCACTGAAATTGCACCAGGAATCATTTTGAAAAATCGTCTACTGTTTTAAGATCGATTCATTATTATGCTATTGGTAGTTACCTTAAAAACAGCGTAACTCTGTTGGTAAGCTGGATCCTTGAGTGCCTTCTTTCCAGTCCAAGGTTGTGCTTCCTTAAGTTTCTTTTTAGGAGCAGAGATAGAAGATCTTTTTATGTGTACCTTACCTATCTACTCCGTTATAAGTGGTTCTTCCAAAGACCTGCCCTTCCGCAGCTTGCCTAAAGAAAACTTGCCCAGGATACAAGGACAATCTGAGAAGGTATTTCTTCTCTAGCCCATGGCTATCATAGTGGCTGACCTTTGTACTTTGTCTGGGCAGTCCTTATCCTTCCGCAGCACGGTGCCGAAGCTTGCTCGACGTTTTACAGACGGCACACTTACTACGGCATTTGAAAGAGAAGAACCCCCCCCCCTCCGGTCCCCTCACATGATATGGTTGACCGAAGTATAAGAAATCCTTCATGGCCTTACTTTCGGCCGCTGAACACTGATTAGGTTGCTGAAATCCGCCGTCTTTCTAATTTTGTTGCGTCACTACTCTGTTTCGGCTGGTCCCTGCGTTTGTAGTGGCACACTTCGAAGCAGCCTTTTATTGGTGCAGAATCGACGCACAAACCTAGTGATGGAGGGAGATCAAGGGTTGTTTGTACTAGCTTATATGCCACTTTGATCACAAAAAGTGTTCGATAGTAGCGTCTTTGCACCGGTATATACTGTGATTGTTTCGATTGACCCAAAGGGGCTAATACCCCCAAAGGAATGTCCGTAGCGATTCATTCAATGACGACTTGTTTATATAATTGGAACATTGAACGACTATTTTTACTCGACGAGAGAATTTAGCTTTCACAATGGGGACCAAATCCTCGTATAATATGATTCCTCGTGCGGTACCAAGACTTAACTAAACACTGAAAATCGCGGACGCAATGTTCATCTGTTTATTCTCTGTTGTAAATCCTCAGTATTCCACATTCACCAAACCAGCACTGGAACCCAAATCCCAGAGTGAACCTCTGTAAGTTGAATACCTAACCGAAAGACTTTCCTCTACCCACTGATTCCACATTTCGGAGTTGAACAAAATTATGGCTCCTCCTAGGCCATGTACCTTTTTGAGTTATTGAAGTGATATTCAGCAAAAAGGTATAAAGATCGACCGACACTAACGTTTGGGATCTGTATGTTCAGCTTCGTGAATAAATGTACATAGACAACTCGTATTTTCTGTCTTCTCAACAACGTACATCACTAGTTTAATTTATAACAGTTCATGGCTATAACCTGAGGAAAGTACCGTGAATTATTCCGTAGTGCAGATGATTATTCTCTAGTTGTATGCAGTTTTTGAAGGTGATTGTAGACAAGGACCCTTTTCGGTGCTCACGCTCCTCGCCAGTATCAAGTCGGATATAAATGAACATATTTTTTTAGGGTTTTGAAATAACTAATCAATGTTGACGCGAAACTTTTGTGCCGTTTATCAACGCAACTGTCACTAAACAAGAAATCTGAATATGATATTCGTGATTTTTTGAGTGGTTTTGACGAATTCAAATGCTTTATGCCGTAATACCAGTTAGCCTTGGGGCCCATTTGGAGTGAACATCCTTGGTACAAGTGCATGCCCTCTAAACAAACACGTTTAACCTTGGATTATTGAACTGCTGAATGTCCACCTACAGGTCCGAAATTCATTCCGAAAAGTCAAGCGCAAAGGATTGAACAAACAGCTTTTCATTTCATCTCACTTTGTAAATGTAGTGACTCTAGAAACTAAATTATGCACACAGAGAAAGTCTGTTCAGCCTTTATTGTTACCGAGATCTTGACAGTCCAACGACTCTGATTCAATCCTTTACAAAATATATTCACCCCACTCCCACGACCGAAGCCACACTATTAACTTTTTCAAACATCCCTGTCAGTACGAACTCATATTTTTCTCCTAACTGTAATTCAGTTTGCACAATGGTTTGGCTTCCAGATCGACGGATACGATGCACGTACAGTTCACACAAAGTCAACTGAATGACCAGTTTGTCACTATCTTTATAAACTTCAACTAAAGCGAGAAGTTCGACAGAAATGTCTGAATGTTAACAGGCTTTTCGCCCATTCCTACAACTCAGCACGTGTTATGGGTAGACAATCAGTTTGACTGACTGATACGCGCTTTTGACAAGTGCGCAAAATGTTGACACGAAATCGTTAGCTGTGTTACGACTTAAACCTGAAATTTGGTAGCTGGAACCAATCTTGAAGTTTACCATGTGACCGGGTCTGAATGAATTTGGCCTCCGATACTTATTCTATTTTTTTTCGTTAGTTTTGCGAAAGATTTAATCCTTCCTAAATTTTATGTTCAGGGGAATTTTTGGGCAAACTCTTGAGGAGCCTTCTTAGCTTCAGGAAATTTTAACAAATTGAGATCTGGCAGCATTTATTCCTTTCATCTCCAGTTAGTAAATGATCTTGGTACTTTTTGATGCTATCTAATACTGCACGAGGAGAGGAAACCAGTGACTCTTAGAAGCGCACAAAACAAACTGAAACAGTTTATTACTGAAACTTTCCAGGGCATAAATTTCTACTCAGATGTGCTATACTACAGCAGGCTGTTCAAAATCACCGTTGTCCTTTGGTTACCAAGTTTACGAACATCTTTTGGGAGACGAAAACTGGTGGAATTCGGTTAAGGGCAAAACACGGATGCAGAAAAAGCAAGTAATAATTTATTCAAAAGTGGCTTTTGATTACAAACATGGGAATTGTTCTAGCCCGATTTAAACAGAAGAATTGCTCGATCTTGCAGGTAAAAGTAGATGAAATTTCCGGTCTCGTGGGTTACGTAACTGGAAAACAAAAGAGATAGTTGGATTATTTATTTTGTCTTTGTGGTCCTCACAGTAGTTGATTCCCGTTCGAACCCATATTAAACGATACAAGCATGTGTACATGCAAGCACTTACCTTCCAAAATTTTTCCCAATCACGCAATGCCAAGTGGGACCGTGCTTGCGATCAAACTCTTTTTTCAAATGAGCAGCAATATCTTTCTCTACATGAAATCTCTCCAACGCATATGCGGCAATCTGTACGGCGTCTTCTTGTACCTCACTATGCATATCAGCATTCTTAATCACAGCACGCTTTTCGGTGGGGCGTTTGCTTTTCTCCGTTGATGAGAGCATGTTCGGTTCCTGAGTAATCTAAGATGCTTCCAGTGATTATGATAGTGAATGACGGTTATATTTATGCAGTCCCAGGACAGAAAGCTGAGCGTTGGTCAGCAGTTCGTTATGATTCGATGTGCATTTTAGCTGCATGGCTTCAATTTGGATTTCTGTTTTTTTGTTGTTGTTTTGTATGTCTTTGTGGATTGTCGAAGACAATAGACCTGCTGGTATGCATGGGAATCGTACAACTGATTGTCCTTTAGAATTCTCACGGACGTGTGCACACACACAGAGGTGAGGATAGCTGACCCGATCAGAATAGTACGTCCTGTAAAACGTCCTATTGTCTGCATATGATTCAGCAGTCAATGCGAAAAAGAGATCATGTATGGCCTTTGTGTTTCTGCGAAAATATCCGCGAATTAGTTTTCACATGGGGGTTGTATTTCTGGTCCCAGCAGTAAAATTACTACGGCTGTTGGTGCACGTGATCAACTTTCAGTAAGACGATCACTAGGTGGGGAACTAAATAATCGATCGGCCGGTCGGTCGCTACTTACTCAGGCTGAAGGTAGTGTCATATGGATCAGCTGCACTACCAATAACTACTGACTTGCACTCTAAGTGTGTGTGTGTGTGCTCCATTGTGATCGACGAAGGTATGGTCAGGTGCACGTACCTCAAAGTGGATTGAGTCGAGGAAAATATTGGCTGATTGTTTGAGTGCATCACCTTGCTCCAACAATCATCCTTAATTTCTTGTGATATCAAACCCCGATGATTTATGAAATTTGAGCACCCGGTCAAGAATACATAGATGTGTAGAACAAAATAATGTGCCGCATCGATACGATCAGCCAGAACCACCTGCACACGCGCACAAAACCGAACGAACCAAGCCAATTTTCCTCCTCTGATCTCACTTACTGAAGCCAGTAAACAAACAGGTAGAAATCTTCACTGCCCACCCTTACCAACAACTGATGTGTCCTGGAAACCTGCCAGAATGAATTTGTATTATCCATTCCGATTCCAGTCTGACAAAAGTGCGTAGGGCTGGAATGACTTTGTGAAAGCTTTGTTATGTTTCGAATAACAGCGAACTTCACAACCTATTGTATTTTGCACCACTCGGCTACTGGCCTACATAGTACGGGTTCCATTTATTTTCCATCCCATAGCAAGTATCAAATTTACGAACTATGCCATTCCATGTACTGTGAATAATTTTTCTTCATTTGTTGGACAATTAAGGTTTCACAGAATAGGTTAAATGTCTACTACTTAGATAGGACGAATGCATTATGATATGATGCTGGTACCAAGGAGACCGTTGAGAATCAACCTGAATAAACTCACGAATAATGTGAGTCACAAAAATCGTGCAAACCACTTTAAAGATATATTTTCGATTAAGTGAATAAAATACTAATTAGTAATAACAAAGTTGGTACTACATTTTACTTCTTTTTATAACAAAAGATATACAGTGTTTATGGGATGAGGCCACTGGAAACGGAAGACTGTCGAGTGGAGAAACGACCGGCTGTGGCACGAATTGAAACCTGGATGTCAAGGTCAGAATGCCACGATAATGACCATTCGATCACCACCGTTCAGCGTGCACTGTTGACTGTTTCCAGGAAGTGCGACACCACGACACATTTCTTCCATGACTTCCAAAGATAAATAGTGGTTCGATATACAATATTGATAATTTATTAATCAAGCAGAATGCAAAATTTGTCTGAAACACGTTGTGCTAAAGACAACAACACTCCTGTTCAGTACTATGTTTCGTAAGGCTTTCCAGGTCTTTACTAAATGCATTGTTCTTCTTCGTGAGCAGCATCTTGTTTTTTCCCTTTACAGCCTCTCAAAGGTAATCACTATTCTCATGGTGGAAAGTGGAATTCTGTTGTTAACCTCTAAATTATTTGTACTCTCTTCTTTACCGCTACTGTTTCTGAGTTATATTCTGAGGGTAGCACAGAGAAATTACCCTGCAGGTTACCACAAGACAGTCTTTAAATGCTCGCGATCGATAAACTTGGGATATAAATCGTAAAAGTTACATCCGTAGCCAAGGTAGCATCATCAGTGCCTATTTTACGAAGCTCGTACACACTAGTAATCATAGAAATCTGTAGTTTGCAAAGACAAGCCATCTTCCACCTGGAGTTGCATGTGTTCCATCTGCAAAGCGCAACAAAAAGGAAAATTTTCATGAGCCAAAACCGAACGAGTGTATCAACACCAGCTACCATACACATTTGTCGAACACCAATATGGTGGCTTGCGGCTTGGCCATTTTTCATCTAACCTTTTGGATCTGACCCTAACCATCTGGATGACCTCGCAGTTTAACAACTATTGTTTTAGCATACAAAGATCAGTGTTCTTTCGCGAGAGGTTTGAGAACCCACACGTACAATAATCGAACAACAAAATGGCTACTAACATGGTATTTCTGAATGGCATGCAGTCAAACACAAAACAGTTAGGGCCCCTTTGAAGAGACCAGGAAAACGCCATCAAACAGGGGCTCTAGGCCAATAGCAGCATTTACTATGGAATCACTAGGTCATCTGATCAACTCGCTGCTTTTATTCCAGTGTACTATCAGTTAGTTACCCACTGCTTGCCTATGCATAAAACAAATGGAAAGAGCCCAGACACAACCTGAGTGGTCCATTGAACTATCACGACGACGCGGCCACTTTGTCCCTGAAGCCTGGAATCGAGAAACATGTGGAGCCACAAAATGTCAGTCAGGGCTCCGATCCGAGTGCAGTAAATTACTGTCTACCTCGAAAATTTACCCGGCACGGCTGGATTACCAACTTCTCAGGTAGAACTTTGAAATCAGCAAATTATGTCACTGGCGCATTGCCCATCATGCAGGGTGTGCTTTAAGACTGTAGACGAAATTCGACGGACCGGATGAACCAGCCGATTGATAGTATCTTGGAGAGTCCCGAAAAGAAACAAGGCAACTGAACATAAGCGAGGTCATTCCTTGACTAAATACCTTTACACCACCACTGGTTTAGAGCTTTCAATTACCACCTCGGAGGTCAGAGTTGAGAAACCCTACCATATCCGGTCATTGTCACCTCACCAAAAATACTGAGTGGGATCTTATGAAGTTAGTACTTCCAGGCCTCATGGTGGGGTCAATTCGCCAATTATCATCAGTAGTGCAGTAGGTCTTCAAAATTGTGGTTTCCAACTCTCCTTCTGCACTCCTGCTCAAGTTTACAATATTAAGACTTGTTTGTAATCCCTATAAAACACTACATTATTCACTAATCTTACCAAACCGTTAATAATAAATCCAAGGGTTCGGTGGGATGGATGAACCAGACACTGGTTGTTATGCGCTACAGTGAGGGGCCAACGAAAATCACGTGAAAAGTTAGAAATTTAAGCCGTCGGTAAAAGACTCGATTTCAAGTCGGTTTTGCTTTTTGACTTATAACGTATTATGGTCACGCCCCTTATGTAGCATTAGACAAGATTTGATGAGAGATATGGGTGAATTTTGATGGGCTCCGTGATATCTTCATTCATACTATTTTTTATGGTGACCAACTCTGTCAAAAAACGAAGCGGATAATAAAGAGATGTTTGTTACAGTACAGTTGCTTGTCGATTCCCGGGGACACTTACAGTACAGAACAGGGTTTGGAACTTCCCGGCGAGAAAGTATAATTTCTTACCGATTCATGTACTATGAATACACTTAGTAGTTGGTGATTCTAAAAGATATCACACACCCATTATATGGTGGTCATCAGAATCCCCGCTGTGAATTGCATGGTCGCTGCTTGGCTAGTACACTATTTCTAACATCAAGTCCCCGTGACAGCAAAAACATGCTCTCTGAGGCTAACTAGGTGTATGAAATATACTTGGTTTTCACCAATACTTATTCTACTCGGTCAGTTAACATTTCGGTGGTCTTACTAACTAATCAGACCAACCAAATTCATCACGAATTATTTGCTTGGTACTACGATGGTGAAGCGTCTGATCCGTGCGAAGGAACGGAAATCTAAAAGCCACTACCTTCAACGAAAAAAAACTCCTAGACTTTTTTGTCTTCACATTCAGATGAAGACGGAACAAGTCATATTAGTATAACTCAAATGAAAGACAAAATCTGTCCCAACATTTCAGTAATAAATGCGGAACAAGTTGTGCAAGCATGGGTGATATTGTTCTCCGATTTTATGGCTCATATCCATTTCTAGGCTAGAATCTCTGGTCGGTTTCGGACGTTCCCGTCAATGGCGTTTGGTCAGTTTGGTCGGGTCGACTCGATGACCTGTTGAAACGAGATGCTTTATGATAACCGTTTTCTGATTTCCCAATATAATCTGTTACGTACAATAGGGCAGAGTCATATAATGCACTAGACATTTTGGGAGGAATTCAGTCACCAACAGAGATAATTTTTCTTTGGTTCTGTATCTATGCTTGTCACGGCCACTGCAAGGGATAAGAACAAGTACATAATTACCAAAGTGCTCATCTTTAGAAGGAACAAATACAATGATGGCATAATACGACGGACCATTACCAGAAAAGCAACACCGTGCAGAAGTTAGATCCCGTTCTTTAGTACCTCTCCGGTTGCTTACAAAGACGTTTTGATGAAAGTATTCTTCCACAGGGTCTAAAGCGATGGTACTCCTGATCAACCGCAACGGTTACCTAGGCCACCTTCGCTGACCATCATAAGAAACCATGATGTAAAACGGAGCTCTATTGATAGTAACACCTCACATTTCATTTTTTAAAAACACAAATAGACAGATAGGTCATTTCCTGTGACTTCAGTCTGGTGGATAATAAAATATTATTTGTAGGCTGAAACCGAAAATTGATAATCCTCCAAACTCACTTTTATTAATTTCGCACTTCCTCTACCAAGACAAGGAACAATAACAACTCCCTTCTCATCTCTCCTAACTACGCAACACCAATTTTCATGACTACCCAATCACATTTTGACACACACACTTTTCGTAATTTACTGGTGTCTAACCTATAAACGTAGGTGTACAAGCTACGAGGATGCTGTTACCGGAAACGAGCTTGTTTGCTATTCGTGATTTTTCTATTTAATGAAATGGGATTATTCAGTGAATTACGCAATCTCACATTTAGTGTGCCAATTGCCGTTGATACTTGACTCAAATTGTGACTGTATACATCCCGAAGGGGCTTTCCCCCACACCAACTCAGTGTAGCTGTACAAGACGAATGTCGATAAGACATTCAACATCGCCATCACGAATAAGCTTGAGAATGGTGAACGATTTCAGCCAGGTTGATTTGATTTTTAAGTACTGTTTCCTTCCAGTGGAACAAGATGGTTTATCTTCTCAATCAGAAGAGCTTCATTATCGTGACTTTAGTCAATGATTTACGAATAATAAACATGCTCTCAGCTGGGCCCTTGCTTAAATTTCTCCATGGGATTTTCAGGTTAAAGGTACCCCGACTGAAAGTCCGCCGTTCTCTCGTTTGATGGTCTCATTCGGTTTTTAACCGAAACAATTTCAGTGACGTATATCACGGACATTTCAGCTTCAGCTGTGACTGATAATTTTTTAGCAAAAGCGGTCAGTCGCGTACTTGATTAGCATTATAGTGCTCTAACCGGTATCAGTGTAATCGGATTCCTGTACCACATCGAAATCCACGTGGAAATTTCAACCCCGCCACTCAAAATGTGACTGTTAAAATGAATATTTTGTTGACCGTTCAGTGTTGGGTTTTTCATCAGAAAAGGAACGACAGTTATTTGACTCCAAGGATAGTCAGAATTAGGTGATTTAATACTTTAGGATAAACTGTACGGTAAGAGGTTGGGATTCTGACAAATATTGCTTTTATACAATTCCATCGCAATCATCTTAATAAATCCGTGGAAATAATCACGCTTGATATCCTATCGATATCCAGCAGAGAATAAAAGGCCGACCATTAGGTTCCCACGCGGCAATCGTCGTTCAAGTGTATGTTCTTGACAGTAAAACCGTGCTAGTTCATCGCACAGCAACGATCGGCAGACAGTAAAGAAAAATGAGTGACTATTTACAGGTTCCCGTACAAAAGGTACTAAATGGATCAAACTTGTCTTGTAATGATGTTTTACTATGTTATAAAGTGCACTGTTTACACTAATATGAGACTCATACAAGATCCCAAAACTACAACGAGATAAAACCGAATAGCACACCTCAAATTCGTCACATACTTGGGATTTAATCGGTACTCCTCTGCACATTTATCTTCATAGTTGTACAGAACGATGTTATATCTTCACTAGGATCTAATTTGAATGTATATTACCATTGATTGAAGCATTCTGTCTTGACCCGCACGATATTCAAAAGCGCAAAAATGAAGGATTCAAACAAACCGCCGATGATATTCTTTTTCTTACCCACTGATACTCCTAAGGGAATCTCAGGAGTAACGCAACAAAATTACTTATGTCGGAACAGTATTATTTCTATGCATTCTTTTATTCACGTCTTTGTAGCTAACTATTCGGCTTCGCGGCAAGTTTCTAATATTCTTAAATTTCTATACACATAGGGATATACAAAAAAGTTACCACTCTTCTCCGATCATCGCATTGCGCTTCAATCCAAGCAGCAGGAAAGGCTCTTTTGGCAACCATCTGTAAATGGCACTGAACAGTCCAATCCACGATGGTGTGTGATTCACATGCGTCGTTTAAATCGTTCTTTCGTGTACCAACAACACATTTCCACGGTAATCAGAGAATTATTGTGATTTCCCTTGACTGTGTGAACAAAATTCGAACTCCCTCAGAACCACAAATTCATGTTGTTATTGAAAAATGAGAAACTCTGAAAAAAAGTTTATTAGCCAGTCCACCTCTTCCAGTTCCAGGTTTTGAGATTGTTTCATCATACGAAAAAATTTTCTCCATTCATAGTAATAATGAAATCTGAAATGAGCGCCGGTGAGGATAACATTATTTTAAATATTTTGTGCACTTATTTATTAGGTATTCCAAATGACGAATTATAGTGCCACCATAAAATTTCTGGTATCTAATTTGAGAGTTTTCAAAAACCGAAGTGAATTTCAAAGACCATAAGCTCGCACAGCAACTGGCTTTCTAACCTGAATCAGATAGACAAAGATCAAAATAAAACTGTCTCAAAACCCTAAATAAATCCTGTTTTATGACAAGATCTGGAGTAGTTTTAGTTGCTGATCTCGCAGTGACAGGTGTTTTTTGTGATTTGCGATGAACCGTCTTCAATAGCATCTTAGGGGAAAAAAAGGACTCAATCAACTTCCACATCTTCTAGTAGCCATAAATCTGCTTTCGAATGTTACGTGGTGGGGCGATATAAGGAATAATACCATCGTTTTTGATCCCTGTAAAACTTACCATACGGAGGAAAACGTTTAGCTATGGAAGTGAACAATGGTCGTCCCAGTGGAAAAGAATAAAATGGGAAGATGATTGCGGAGTTCAAGCAATTCATACTCTAAAGTGAAACACGGTAATTTACATGAGATGCGTCATGTAGGGCCAACGGTGGTAATTCTTGTGACAGAAGATCAAGTGGTCTCGAGGAATTTCGAGGACATTACGGGTAAGGCCTATCGTTTGCAATAAATATTTCTGCCCAAAAGAGTTATTCAACTTAATCAAAATAGCTTCTCAAGATTCTTTCAGGTTTTCTTCCGGGTTTTATAACTGAACTACGAATGATCGGATCGGCTCAATGCCATGACTAGCTGACAGGAGTTACACCGCGAAAGTAACCCCTGGGTTTCTCGCCAAAATTTACCTTGCGTAGTTCATATGAATCACTGAGTCGAAAGGTCGTATGCCCGTGCCTGGCCTCATATATAAACTGACACGTTGGCAACAAAATACTTGCCTCTCACAATCGTTCCTTTATCAACATTACTATTGAATAAAAGAGTCCAGTGTACAAACTGATCTTGCCATCATTTGTTCAACAGTATTTTTACGGCTACTGCGTAAATTGGGTTCTGAATAATTGCTAATAGTTTGAAAATTGAGTCTTCCCTTTCATTGGCAAATGCGATGCAGCAGACAGCCCTTATTTATTACCTCTTAACCAGATACGGGGTACAGAGGCGTAGTATGACACAGAACATGAAGTCAGTGGATGATTTAGAGAAAGCTTAAGAGACGTTTATCGAATTCGGAACAAACCACTTAGAACATAACCGCCAATAACTGTGTTTTGAAACTATATCTAACAACATGTTCAGCAGAGGATTGTGCCGAAATCCAGGTACCGATTCTCTCGAGCTTGAATGTTCAATTGAGGTGAGCTTCAACGCCGTCATAATAACTGACAGGTGACACCCCATATCCTGACCTAGACGGTATTTTTTTCCATCCAACCCGTGACTCGGCAAGCAGAGCGTTACGAGAAATTCAATGCTCAATCATGCTTACTAGTTCCCAAACTAACAAACCGTGAAATTTTCCTTGCGAGATTTGAACCCACTCAGGGACGCCACCCACTTACTTATACCTCCTACGTTATAACGGCTGAGCTACGAGGCCATACTGAAAGGTGTCGGAATTTTGGGATATGGACTATACAGTTTATCCCCCGAAATTACTGTAGCACACGGCATTCACCGTAATGAACTAGTTTGTGATCTGACTGCCAGCAGCGAGATTTCTCTACAGATCAACCACCTGCTCAATATACGAGCGTGTTTAGTTATGTACTGGGGCCTGGCGGACTTGAAAGATTTTTAAACAATCAAATTTTACAGCCAACGAGAGGATGCCCAGATGACACTCCACCACACAATCATCGTCAAAATCAAGATGATATCTTCTGCACAGTCTAAGACAAAACATCTGCCGGCAGACTTCAGACTAATGCTTTGGTTTCCTCGATTTTATGAGGCAAAAATCCCTGTTGCCCATTGCCAAGTGATTTAGAAACAACCTGTTTTTAAAGGCCTGATTTACTGAGTATAATATTAAGTTATATAAACAATAGATTTCATTCATATGTAATCCAATTCACCATGTAATACCAAATTTCCACTCAACACTGATCTCAGCTAATTCATATTGCTTGTTAGAGATCATCATTACCGTACTCTCAATGAATCACAACTGAGACATGAGAATGGGCTGGGTCAATGCGATTCTGACACCCTAATCTTAAGCCATCTGGTTTGGATCACAAATAAACAATGCTCTTTGTCATTTATAATGAAATAACTCTTCACTTGAGCCCCCATGAAGAAGTCATCCTTTATGGGAGGTAACTGCCCTGCTGACAACGGATTGTTACCGGTCAAAAGCCGATGACAGTGATGCTCGAGACAATTAGGCCGAAATAAGGAACAAGCTTTCCGGGCCAGGAAGAAATCTGCCGTCAAGGTGCTATCCCAGTTTGTCATCTTGAAGCTACACATGACTCAAGCTGTTTAAATACCATCCATACTTTCCAATCAGGACTCTTGTGAAAACCGGAAAACCATTATACTACTAACTGGAATAAAATCAAGTAAACTTCTATCATCGGTAGATGTTGGAAACCTTGGTCGATGCTTTACCGCCAAGTTGGTCAAACGGTCATTACAATGGGCTTCGAATTTTACCGTCCCGTGTTCAGAACTCGTAGCCGCTACCGGTCACTCCCGAATGGGCAGCCCCAAATTGGCCGCAACCCCCTTCCCAAAATGTCGTACTGTTATTATATAATGAAAAGGCAACAAATAAAAGAAAAAGTAATAAAATGATACTGAATTGATTCGCAGATCCTGACAAAACTTGGTGTCATATTTCATAACCCAACTTTGGATTATACAGAGAACTCACAGACGATTTACCAGCGATAATCCTAAAGGTGAGTACCGAAACACAGTTTGCAATAATGTTCGAACCATTCAGCAGTAGTTCAACCCAAAAGTACATTCCTGACTGGTAGAGAAAAGTTTCTATTATCGCGACGCCTAAAATTACGTCCCACCGCCTGTATATCAATAGCCCTGGTAGTGCTTGGAAAGCTTGTTCAGATCGACGTACAGAACCCTAACCAATTTGCATACCAAAGCTCCTGTTCGAATTTGGATGCTTTAGCATCGCTTATTCCTTTTATTTTATTTTCTTTAAACCGCAAATGTCGGGTGATCAGAGTGTGACTACCGTTACGCCCTTAACGGAGTCGGTAGTTTCAAATTACCCCCGTGAACAATTACTAACTACTTAGCAATCGCTAACAGTTCACTCGATTTCGTGGACAAACCTCTCAATTGCTCCTTTGCACTATCGGTGTCTTATAAGGGGCTGTTCTGTTATCTTTTCAGTTTTCTGATCAGAAATCTTCCGTGCTTGTACACGATGCTATCTTGATGGGTATGCCATATTCTGTTAGCTATCTTCAAACATTCTTGGAACAAACTGTCATTGAACTCATAAACTGATCCTACTGCCTTAACGAAAAACGAACCCTTCCAGGTGCTACAGTATTTGATTTTGTCTTCACCATAACACCAAGTATTTTCATCTTCTTGCATCCAGTTCCGATGTTTACTCGGCTAGAACATCATCTATCAAGCTTCTTGGAATTACAGTCAGCCGTGATCTTTCCTGGTCCAACCATGCTACAGCGATTTTCCTGGAAATGACACTTTTAATATTTGCTTTGGCCGTTTAAAAACTTGTTCTACACCAGTTCCACCAGTGAAACGTGTCCCACTCTCATGTATCCTACCAATTTGATCCTATGTTTCTGTCGTCATCTCTCCAGGTTTGTTTGTGAAAGACTTTAGGCCTACTGTCGGGTCCACCAAACATTCTTCTGACTGTCACGGGAACTTCTGTGGTTCCTTTTGATCAACATGTAATATCTCAAAACCATCATATTCACCAAAAGGTTGCCTCAAAGATACCGAATGACAAGTTGCATCCTCTATATCTAGATGTTACTCTGTGACTTTCTGCATCCTCCACTAAGTCCAGCTAAAGTACTTGTTTTCCCTGATTAACATTTAAAAATCATCAATTGTTTCCCACATCGCCCAAGTCCTCCTTAATCTTAACATCGTTATGGAGGAAACAAAAAGCCGATTAGGCTGAAAAATTCTCTCCTTCTTGCATGTAACTTCTCCCAAATATGCCTGTATTAAACCGTTATTTATCTGTTGGATATTCACCTTTGAGTGTGCAAAGAGCTCACTTTACTTGACCTGGTATTCCAAGACCCGTTGAGAATCAATCCAGTTGCCAGGGTGTTTAGATGTTTAACCTGCAATCGTGCAACTCGGAATTTCAATGTTAGATGAAGCTCGGTGGATTTCTATTGCTGATGGTGATTACTGAAAAGAACTACACGTAATTTGTGCTTTCATGGTTTCTCACTGTAAATTGAGTGACGACCAGGCATGGTGATTATGTTGAATGAACGTAGTTCACGATATTTTTTTTAATGACAGGTCATCATAGGTTGCTGTGAGGAACCGACTGATTCACGATAGTCTGATTGTCCTGACAACTGAGGAGAGTTCACCGAATCTTCGAATACCGTTAGACCATATACTTGAAGGAAAACAGCTTCTTTTTTATCGATTTATTTCTCACACTACTTGGGCACAATAAGTAGCACGACGAGAAACAGCAGTGAAATTTCCACGGCCATTCCTGTATGGTGCCAGGGCATGCGCCACCGCGAAGCATGAATCAGATGGATGTTTTCAAAGCGCAATTTCTAATGACAGACTGAACTAAATTGAGCAAAGTTTTCGTTTTTTTCAAGCTATAGGTCTGAAATGTAAGTAGTGTCAATACGACTTCATACATGAAAATGTTCGGCCACAGACTAAGGTTATACCGTGTTCCTTATGCATATTAAATCAAAATAATTTGATTTCATTGATAAAATATATCAGCGAAAAGTTCCAAAGAAATAAAAAATTACTGTACTTCAGACGAAGCGATGACTAACAAATGACAGTCATCTATTTGTGTGATAACCACTGGAAAACCACTCATTCAAGCAATTTGCATCGATTCGGTTTCCATAACGTTTTTTTCGGGTAATATTGATATTGTTTACCATGAAACATGGAAATTTTGACAAATAAATCTTCGGAATATTAGTTTTTCATTCTAAACATTTTTCTCTATCACGAATTTTTAATTGCTAATCGGTCCTTAGAAAGGTTTCCTGCCGTATTTGAAGCTGTCCGAATAATCCCACAGGGCACATGGGTAACAACACAAGTTGGAGAACAAGCTCGTTTTCAGTGATTCGTAATCATGCCATTACATCACATTTTCATATGAACAGTGTTAGGTGAACAAAACAGAAATCAAGACAAGGCGATGAGTCTAAATTTGAGTGGGGGAGGGGGGATCAAATATCACATGCGTGACCACGATCCGTCTCTGGACCGTGAATGGGTGTCTGTGGTGTCATTAGTCGAATCAAGGGATCTGTGGTTAGTTTGTGGGTAAGGGGTGGGTATTCGAAGTATCGGCCAATCAGAGACATTTTTTGACGTCGTTTTGCTGGATACAAAAGCTAGAGAATCATTACAATACAGCTGTCCCCAAAGGGACCAAAATTCAACAGATTCTCGTAAAAATGGATTATATCAGAAGGCGGTTAGCAACAACGAGTATACAAGGCAAACCCAACAGCCGTAACGGACGTAAGAGTTTAATGGTACTTAGTGTTTTCCATGTCATTAATCAAGCGGTATCGGGCGAAATCACGCCGAATGACCATCGTAAATCGATGCACGCATGACGTAATGTTTCATTTGAATTTTAAGAAATCATCAGCACTGTCTACTTATGACCATTTTCACTTATCTACTTCTCAAATTGATCAAGTAGCCAAGCTTTGCAGACTGCTTGTAAAACTTTCTCTTCCCCGAGGCTCTTTCTGCCGTGGTCACCGTCGTTGGATCAGCTCGTTTTGAGGCTTATGTATTATAATCGTTCAAGCCTACTCAGTGACCTGCATGAAATTCTGTGGCACTGATGCAGGTCAAGTGTTGACAACGAACCAAAATGGGGATTCATGATTAGGCGTACCGGGTTCGAGTCCCACTAAGAACTCACTCGGTAGATACGCTTTGTCGCTGTCGCCTGGGAAAATCAGTTGAGAGAGATGCATTGTCTTTCAGATTTCCGGTGATGGCATCAGTGCCGAGACTTCATTATTGGTCAAGTCCTAAACAATGAAAATCTCCTATCATGCCGAATGATACTCACTATGTTAGGTGCAAAATTGACCGTGTGAGTGGTACAGTTCATGGTTGAAATAAGAACGTATTCACGTCTCATTTTAGAGTTGCGAACCCACAAGTTGTCTCGCCATAGCAGTGGACATTGCTGCCATCTTCTTGCCGAAACCAGTCTCAGTAGGGAAATAAATGTGATAAAGTGTTACCATTGAATAAACCCTTTGTTTTTAAAGTCCTAGTCGATTCCATTTTCGCTGCTGTCATTCAGTAAGCCTGGAATTTGCGTGTGTTACTTCCCAGACGCAAGCTGGTCAGAGTAACTTTGAGCTCAGTAAGAGTCACCCTTGTTTGATATCGCCGTGGTTCATCTCTAGTAAAGCTGACGCAGAGAACAAATAATACTGCTTATTCCAATGAGTGCAGTTCGAACATAAGTGGAGTGGGACTTTGGTGAGTGGACCATAAGCCGTAGCCACATGAGTTCATTTCTGTATGATGGAAAACCGCCAACAAGAAACCTAAGGCTGATGTTCTGCCCGGGTTTATTATGGCAATAAATCGATGACCGTAACGTCCACCATGCCGCCCACTTGTTCTGCCGCTTCTGTGAGCGGGTCCGCCGTACTCATATCTTAAGAACTTTTTCTTTGAAAAACAATTCTAAACATCGCTTCATTCGCCTCAGTAATGTAGAAGATTGTGCACTACCCAACTCAACCGCTTGGTGAGCCTTTCAAATTTAGACTTTTCGAAGAGGGAAGGCTGGAGTTTACTGCTTGGTCCACGGTGGTACGGAAGTAATCCCTGAAAATTATCTCGCATATCTGGACAACCACGTCGCGTAGGAGACAGCCAACAGTCCACAAGTTACAAGTACGTTCACTTGTGGTTCAACGAGTTTCAAATTCTACTCTCAGCAAAGGGAACCACAGTTGTGGACCAACAATGAAACGTTAAGGGATGGCTAAAGTAATTGTCGGTGACGCCAGTGCTTGGTTGAGTTTACGGTCGTTGCTATCTGTAACCTCAATCAGTACGAAGTACCTGTGTCCTACTGCTTTGTGTACGGTTGGACCTAACTGCAATTTCAACCTTGAAGAGGACTCATCAATGAAAGCAAATAAAGCTTTCCAGAAATATGTCACTAGTAAAAGAGATAACGGCAGTCTTTTATAAGTTTTCTGTTCAGAAGCAAAACAGTTTCACTCCATGATACCAACGAAGATGAACTATTCGCTGGTCCACATCCCTAAACTCGTGCTAACAGGTGAACGAATAAAACATTGGTCTGCTTATCCTGATCGTTTTAGCTGATAGCCACTTACTAGAACTGTCTGCCAATCACATCCGTTGAATAGGGAAGTTTGACGATTGTGTGGATCTAAAGGTAGGTTTTTCCTGCTTGGCTTGACAATTGGTTATACACTTTGTCCTCTCTGTGCAGCGGAAAGATTTAATTAAAAGAGGATTTTTCAGTTATTTACACAAGGATTTGCTCGATGCAAACTGAATCTTTCACTCATCCAACCCCATGAAAGCTTTGCCATTTGGTAAACAGAATACATCTTACCTCAACCGATCTGAGTATTCTAATGACCATACAAATGATACCGGCAGAATAAATGACTTTAGGGAACAATATTTTCGGTTCGTCTGATACTGTCGTTAGGCACTGAGTGCTCTTTCTACCGTGCTTCCGAATGCACAGATGCGACCGGCCTTTCTGAGCCCATACTTACGCGTTAGTGCAACGGAAGGTGGACTCCGATAACTACGGGGTCGATTGTATCATCCGTTAGAGTAGGTTGTAATAACCTTGAGACCCGGGGCGATAAGCTGCCTGAGCTTCCGATGGGTCAACTGTGGTAATGAGCCCAATGAGAGCAGATTCCCATCTATCAGCGAAGTTTGCTGGTGTTGACAGAGTGCAATTCTCAAATCACTTAGTTGCTCACTAAATCAACGTGGTATCATCGGATTACTAAATGCAAACGGTCGATGCAGCTGTATGCACCTCCACCATGGGAAAAATGGAAAGGAACATTTGAGGCAAATAGCTTGCACTAAAAATCTGTTCGCAGAGGTTGTCGGCATCATGCATGCTGCCCGGAGCATTCCGTTGTTGTGATATGTCACTCACAGCCATCATACCTAAATCTCGCACAGTTTGCATACCGGCAGATAGTTTTGTGCAGCTTTCATCTGGCGCGCTCTATTGTTCGTAAAAGGTAACGTATGCTGCTCTTTGTACTTCAGCATGTTTTGTGCTAGCTTTATTGGATACGTATGCGCGCATTCAAGCACACACCAGAACGCAAATACATAACCAAACATGCTCACGCATAGTGTCGCGATGAAAATTGTGAGCAAGACCTCACCAGCACGCATACACACACACACTGCCTCACATAGACCATGTCATCATGAGCAATCGATTGTTTGTTCTACCGATCGATCAACTTCTTCATCGTTGTCTCACTCTCCAAAGGACCGTGCAGCAAGACTCTTGTTTTCATGGGCTTTACACAATTCCGCATCTCTCTCACTTGAAGAGATCGATCACGAAGTTTGCTAGGCCAATCAGACACCTGAAGTGCACACAATCGCACTAGCACACCAATGAACGTGGATGTTTTCCACAACCTGACTTCTGTCTCCATCAGAATTCGGCATCGAATTACGTCGGTTTGAGCGGTTCTCTACGTAAATGCGGGCTATAATGTGTGCGTATGACAGTGCAGTTGGGTGTATGTGTAAATCTGTGCCGCCGTGCGTCAGTTTGTGCGAAAACGAGTGGTTGTTCTTCACCGGAAAGCATTCGCGTTTGAGTAAGCGTTCAAACACATAAATCTGCTTGATCCGCTGAGTTTAGGCTGAATTGATCAGATAAGTTTTGTGGAAAACGCTGGAACCGTCGCTCTCTCATTCTAAGAATAAACAAACAAATTACCATGGAAGAGCGCAAAGCCTTGGTAAAATACACAAATATGGATAACCGAATGGTGGAGTTTGCAATCTCCACAGCTGTACAGGCTTTGGACAGATATGAAGTCTCCAAAGAGATTGCTGACTACATCAAACGCACATTTGATAAGAAATATGAACGAACGTGGCACTGTGTTGTAGGAAGAGATTTCGGCAGGTTAGTTTCAACGTCAACCGTTTTTCGTTCTTCTCACTTATATAATTGTGTGAACATATTTCCTCCACTATTTCATTTCATTATTTTCAAGTTGATTCTCATTGGCTCATGGTATAAAACTCTACTCAATTTCTACCGTTTCCCTCTACCAATTTGTCACTCTACGACGATCGATTGATCTGTGCCCTACGCTGACCACAGTTCCGTGACTCATACCGAAAATTCCCTGATCCACTTTACTTTGGATAAGCGTACATTCATGCTATTCAAATGGGGCTAAGCCGGTTCGCACACAAGAGAAGAAACCAAAGAATGCCTAGATCTACCTCCCAAACCCAGCCCCTACGAAAAGCCAATCAATGATACCCTTCATGCGCTCGCTGTGCGAATCCGTCTGTCTATCCCGAAACACTGTTGGAACATACTTGCCTCAGCCGACTGGCCGCTTACTCGGTCAACGATGTCCGAGATCATATTAAAACTGACTGAACATTGCTCCGTTTCTAGAGTTCTTGTTTTATCCCTGTGCATTAACCCATTTCCGAGATGTTTGTTGTGCCTGATGTACCCATTAGTTCAAATTCTTTTGTTCAATGAATCTTGTGAATTTCGATTTTGCACGTATATGCAACGTGTGGCGTAAAAATACAAGCTCTTTTCAAACCAACATTTATTCGGGCAGAAGGGTGATTCGAGATTATTAGTCAGCGTCAAACTGATAGTATTTAACTGGAATGATAAGTATGATTACAACGAAAGTAGTAAGTTTTTGAGCAAGCCGTGAGTAGTTCAGACGACCTTCTCTCCGTTTCTGCAGTCCCAGAATTGATCTCGCCGGATTCTTTTTTAGCTGTCACTTGCTTGTGCTTACTGATTCCATAGCAGGTGATTTTCGGCAAACTATATACGTAAAATGCACTTAGAATAACTGATTGATTCACACTCTTCTTCTCAGCATTTATGGGCATGCAAGACTCTTGGACTTGTGAGATTGTTCCAAAAATATCCGTCTAAAAGGCGTCGAAATCACCACTTCAAAAAATGACGCATGTTTCGATGCACGTATCCTATCGGTGAACAGTTGGGTCAGTGTTTATGGGCGGTAAGAATCATTTCGGATGGATCGTTGCGTTATTGACCGAATGGAAGTGAGTGATTCAACAGATAAATGTATAAACGACGGATTGGTTATTCCGGTTAGTGCTCAAGTGTGTTCGTTGGTAGGTGGGCTGGTGAATGTGTGCGTGGGTGAAGTAGCGAGTAGATGAACGAATTTGTTAGTTTAGTAAGTGTGCGAGTGGAACCAGAGGATATGCTGTGGTACTGGTTGTTTAGGCAGTCAGTTATCTATCTTATCGTATAAGCTACTTTATTTTTGTAGGGAGTCGATAGCCGTTCATTCATTTGGATCCTTCGACGGGATCAAAGGCAGATTGTGAATCTTCTCCAGTTTAGCTGGAATAGTTGAAACTGAAGGAATATTAGTGCATGATTGCTCCCCTACTAAACGAACTTTCCTCTGAACTCTTCGGAATAACTGACAGAATGTTCATGAAAAAAGAATAGTAGCTAAGAGAACGCTATCAGGGGCAGATTAATTTTGGGATGTATTTCGTTCTTCCATTAGCAGTGAGTGAAACTGTGAGGCGAAATTTAACTTTACTTCAGTTTTTTCGAAAACATAGCACCAGGTATCAAAGTTAGCTATGGTTGTTGTGATTAACTATCATTGGTTACCAATACAGCTGGCGGTAATCATCCAATCAAAATTTCTTTTTGTCAAAAAAATGAAATTGCAACATAAATTAAGTTTTGCGAACTCGAGCTTCGAGGGGGGGATTTTGAATACAGCTCCACGGTCAAAGAAAAATCTACCGTGGAGTAGATTATCAAATATCAATTTACAGTGATTTTCGTGGGTGAACACTAATCCTAACGGAAAGCATACAAATCCAAATTTGATTTCGTAAACTGGGATCTCACTTGATGATTCATATGAAGACCATTTTGCATCTATGAATAGTTCCGCAGTACACGTAAAGAAGATAGCATAAAATGTCGAAAGAACTCTTTTTCAGTTATTCCGAGTCCTGTGATCCATAACATTATGCATCTTATTAGTAGGTGATTAAGGTACTCAATAGTATTACTTGTGACCCGATAATAACACTTCAGTGGATTTGTTTTGACGAGGCCCATCGTGTTAAGTATTCGGTCGTTGGAGTCAATTGTTTTGATGTGGAAATGGTAACATCTTGGGGCATTTGCAGATATGTCCTGTATCATTTAGTTTTGAAGTGAAACGACCCATTGTCAGTACACCTGGATAACGGTCACGTGGTAGACAAAAATTCACCCACCCCGAGTTCGAACCTCAATTAGGATTTAGTGGATGTTTCCTTCGGCTTTTCCTTATAGAGGATCAAACAGGAGTGCAGTGCTCCCAGGCTTTCCAGTGGTTTAGTTGTGCGTTGACATTGAAAACCTAATCACTTCTTAGGCACCATGATAAAACTACTCATTACCGGGTGGAGTGGGTTGAATGACAGACATGGAAGAATGAAAGTCTTACAATCTTTGTTTATATTCATATTTAGTCCGGAAATGGGTGTGAAATTGCTAACTAGACAACATGATCAACTGAGGCTTGAGGTTTCTGAGGTAAATGTAAGATCAAATACAAGATGCTTGAACGAATGGATTTTGCGCGCTCAAAGAACTAATTGCGAATGCTCACTAACAGCCCTCGTTCATTTAGGTCGGCTGGTCCTCAGGGCTGTGTTCTGATAAACATCCGGTCCTTCGGTCAACATACACGGTTGTGGAGGAAGCAGCTGTCTGACGTGATGTCCCTAAGGTGCGCTTTGATGTGATTCAGATATGGAGCATCACTACAAAAGATTTACCAAACGGATCTGATATTTAGTGATGCTGTTCACGCAAGGAAGTGTACTCTGATTGGCAAGAGGATATTCACGGAATTCTTTTCGGCATCTTTTTTCTTTTGTTCCCAGCTTGATTTCGAATCAGCCGATCGATAAAGCGCTCGGGTTAATGTTGTACAAAACAAGAATTTTGTCTTCTACTATGTCTTCTGCACAAAGACTGTATTACCCATCAATCAAACAAAGGATCAAGGTTTTGGGCAAGTTGAATGGTGTTGAACTGGTCTGGTAGATGACATCTGTCCCACCAGTTACACCGCCAACTTAGCATTTGAACAATAGGTATTTTCTGATGTACGAATTAGTTTGATTATTTTCAAGCCTCACCTTGAAAGGTTTAGGCAAAATAGTCGTTCAAAGGGTTGAAACAAAATTTCTCATCCTCCTGACAATAATCGTCGGTATTCATTTCGAACTGGATGTTATAAGTTTAATGGAATAGCAACTGTTTTAACTGCGTGTTTCATTAAAATAAAACTCATATTGCTACCACTGGCCTGAATTGCACTAGGTATTCATAGAAAGTGAACTATCCTTTGTGCAAGCAACTTCAACCTGTGATATTCCGAAACCGCACCGTTAGTTGAATTACCTAGCTTTTTGGGGTTACAAAATTTGGCCATCGTGTTGCCCTCACAGCTCATCCGAACTTCCGCCTTTCATAATGTGTCTTATTTCACCCTAACTTTGACATGGTTTAACAGAGATTAAAAGAATGCGCGTGCCGCTGATGGGGGCTATCAACTACTTCTTCGTGATTTGTGCTCTGATGATATTCACACTTGCCTTACTCGCGAGTAACTTGCACGTGTATCACGGACCTCGAGCTTTCATGACCTAAGTTCTCCGTTTCCAATGCACTGGCACAGTTCATATTTGTTTTTTTTTGACGTATATAAGGTCAACACCCTACCTTTAGCTTCCTTTCTCTGACATCTTAGGTCTGTACATTTACATTGTCAAATGGGTCTGCTGAACTTTTAACCCATGACTGAAAACTGCCCGTCGGAGTCTTGATCTCCCGACGGTACCCCTGCCGCCACTGTGTAATCCCGTTAGATCACGGAGCACGTTTAAGAGCAAACAAACCTTTGCCAGGTTCATCCGTTCACATTGACTGATATCCCTTCTGTCATTTACCAAGAGTTATCATTCGTACCTTGACATGAATAACTCCTTCGTATATTCTAACTATTGGTTATTTTCTCATTCTCTGACTGAAGCCATTATTTCACGTTAGCTAGAAAGCTTCTTGATTTACCATGTGTACCGTGATCGCGCTGCGCTACGCTTTCGCTTGATTCCTTGCAGATTAGACCGTTTATGACTGCGCTGTCCCGGTTTACCGGATAACCTACTGTACTGTTTTTCTTGGATGCTCACCTGGCTGTATGTCACCTTCCTTCATACCTTTACGTATATTTAATTATACAGAACGGCAGAAATACAATAAACACGGTTATTCAAGTGGAATTTGTTCTACTGCCGGCAGCTGTGTACAGCCCACACCGTGCGCAAAACAAGTGAGACTAAGTTTCTGTTAGACGGACAGCCCAAGTGATCTGGATAGTTTCTTCATAGATTTTTGCCGAAACTAGCAAACTTTTGAATTTGTCTTGCGACAAACTATAGAAAAACGTTCGCTTAGGTTTGCAAACAGGCGGTTCACTGATAGGAAATTCCAATTCAAGTGGTTGAAAGTGTAGATCCAAAATACTGTCGCACCAATCAGTGTGAAGTGAAAACCGTTTTGTATTTTTGTAAACTACAGCGGTTGAATTCCAAATAAACCATGCCAAAAAGCTTTCACTTCATTATAATTGAACTTGGGTTCTATGTGCTTGAGTCATTGGTGTTCTTTCATTTTTCGAAGTAAGCTAAGCGCTAATCTAGTCTGCACGAAGTCCGATATAGAGCAAATGGTATTGAGCGTTGCCTGGTTCCACCATATTTTACTGAATGGGAAGTCCGATGAGTTTGAATGTAGGATTTGATGAAGATGTTGATTGTGACCTACAGGTTCTTCCCTTGACACCTAAGCATCAGCAAATTCTTGAATATGTTCGGTACCTTCCTACCAACAGAATCGCCCCTCAGTGTTGGGCTGTTGGAAAAGCAATGGTGACTGTATACCATAATCACTAGTAAAAAAAGAGCCAACTTTACAAAATATTTCACACTGCGGAATCCCGAATATTGAAAAATCATGCAGATATTGACCACTCGATCATACGCAGTCCCAATATGAGGACGGTCAATCAGAAACCGTGAAAACACATCGATTGAACCGCAAAAAGGCAGCAAAAGTAGATTACAGCAGATTGGGACAGCAGCATTCAGTAAACAGTTATATCAGTTGGAACTGGTACTGAATGTAAATATTAACGTAATTTCGAGCAGAACATACAACCAATTGTCATAAAACGGCAGTCTTGATCAGGGGCAGTCATGAGGTGAATAACTGTAAGAAAATACATGCTAATGAGAAAACGGGCATAGCTTCCAGAGGATGGCGGACAGTGTACGGTTCTGTAGCGTTTTAAAAGTTAAACCGGCGCTTGCGCTAAAAGGAGATCAGAAAGAGAGACGAATAAAGACCAGTGGAGTGCGTGCGCGCGTGCGTGAATCTGACAGCATGTGATTGGCCGATTATTCGAAGTTGCCGGATTGGTGGGAAGGTCTGCGGTTAGAAACCCAGTTAAAGCAACCATTTTAAACGGAACTCGTATGATATAAATGAACACAAGACATTCAAGTGGTGGTGAGAAAGAAAAATACTACACGAACGGCGACGGGAAAAGGGCGGAAATATGGCCAATACTAGACGGCTAGCAAAACAAACATACCAGTACACAAAAAGGGCTCGAGAGGTGAATAAGGGTACTTGATGAACAGAGAGAATCAGTACACATAAAAACCCATGCTGTCCCTGATTAAAAAGGGCATAAAGCTCAGGAATGTGAATTTGACCGAGAAAAATCTCGAAATTATCGAAGAATAAGGTTCACAAAAGCTCACTACTTACTGTTCCCTTTATACACATCCACAAATGTTATGGGACCTTTTGTTAAGTGATACACCTGTTTCACAGCCATGAGAGGGCCAAATAATTAGCATTTTGGTTCGTCACGGGCCCAAGATCCGTAGATTACGGTTATACCTAAGCAGGGTATCCTAATTCCATCGCCTTGACTATACATCTGATCCAAATCAAAACTATTCATCTTATTGACCGTCACTGAGTAAGTTTGAATTTTAAACCTCTCCTCCACCGTTGATCAGTTGCCTCCTTTTCCGTCTTCTGCTGGCATTACAGCAGCTATTTGGTTTCATGTCATTTCATCAGATGCGTTTCCCTTGTAATTACCTTTCTGAACAAAGTCTTCCCCTTGGAGTATCTCTGAAACTAGTCAGACGGCTCTATTCAGGTCATCACCGCATTCCCGAAAGATACAACTTTAGCAAAACCTAGAACGCTAAATCCCACATTCACGCCAACATTTGGTCTTTAAGTGTAAAAAAACTGCTTGACGCGCTGTGTGAAACATATATTCACAAGTGTTGGCGAAATTCGAATGAAAAAAGATTTTCTTTTTGACGAGCTCTTCCTCCCTAGTTTTTCCGTGTAATGCTAAGCAAAGGTTGGAAATATGAACTTTTGACAACTGAGCATAGTTCACGTTAGTACTGTGTCGTTTTGTTTGAAGATGAAATCGCGTGACCATGTTGAGCATGAATAATCTGACCAATGCTTGACAGACGAAAAGTGATGGACTGTCAATCACTATTAATTCGTAGTGATAAAAGTAGAGTACGTTGTAAGTGGTTTTCTCCCAGAAGACATCAATGCTGCTCCTGCCAGGAGCAGTTCCTTTTGTGGAAGTGTCAGTTATATTTCTGCTTGCTAGAGACAAGAGAAAGCAATGCAAACATATCTGGAGAAACTGTATCCTCCGATGAGTAGTCAGAAATTTTGCCGTTGATGGCAGCTTCAGGAGAACAAATCAGTTGACTCTTTTGAATGCATGGCCTTGAAGTAAAGGTCACATGAGCCATCTCCGTTAAGTTTCCTGTAATTCTTCGTCGTGGTAAGGTTTTGTTGTTTAATAACACAGCCTAGTCGAAATCGTTGGTAGGCGGTCGACATTTCGGTCATCAAGGGTAAATTTTTTCACGACTGGTCTCACATTCAGTTCTTCTAGGAGGACTAGTTCGTTGCCAGGGAATGTCTCAGATGATGCCTGTCATGAAAATGTTAACTTCATTGCGTGGAATTACTCGTTCATTTGTGATACAGTGGCGAAAACTTGAAAATGTTTTAGATTCAGTCTCAACAATCACCCACAAATAGCCGTGATTTTATTATAATTGCGGGACTTCTTGGTGCGGGCGAAAACTGACAAACGGACGCAAAACGTTTGCATCAAGCTTTAGTCTTTTAGGTCGAGGACATAATAATTTCAAGAACTACACTTTCATTCAAAGTTTGACAATGCCTGTACTCCTATCTAGACAAGTCCAGTGAACCACGTAAATCATCATCCGTTTGGCCCACTTTTATAAGCATACGTCGTTGAGATTCAGCCTGATAAGATTTTTACAGTGACTGCAGTGTAAAGTTTTAAGCCAGCTGAATCATTTGTTATGGATTTCAGTAAACAAATTATCTTGTGATCTATATTGTTGAACAATGCTCAAATAATGACAAGTGCCGCAAGTGGCTGGGAGTTTAATCAGCTTGCTTGACACTGTTCGTCATGCATCGCTCTCCACTTTACCGTGTTTACCTCAAGTCCTAAACTCACGACGGAGGGAATACAACGTCCAGAATGTTGACCTCATGCTCGAATTAAATTCCTCAGCAAAACGGTCAAGCGTCCACTTTTGTCCGAATTATTGTGGCAGATCGACAAGTGGAAACTTGTTAAATTCAAGCATTTCATTTATTCATGTACACCGCATACGTACAGCGTGTCAATTCCTAAGTGTTACAGCGAGAGAAATACTATGGTAGAATGGACTGAAATGAAAGCCCTTATATTATTATTTTGTACAGATTTAGGTTTATTTATTTCCTTCTCATTATGTAAGGATAGTACCATATTTCTGAAACCGGGTTACTGCCAGTTGAAGGTTGAAAATCGGGGAAATGCCCAGCTATGGCGCGAAATTCGAACATGGGACTGAAGGGCGAGCAGCTACCCACGATGATCATATGGCCACGGCCGGGGAGTTCGGAAGACCGAGGAGGTTGGGGGGTGGAAGGGGGGTGGGGTGGAGAAAGATGAAGTCTGTTCGGTTTATGCCAAGGCAAATAAGTATACAATGTCAAATACTATGTACACAAAGCTCCGACTGATATATCGTGAAAATCTTTAATTCTCTGAATGCTAACACCTATGGTTCGAACTTCAGTACATCAGTCTGAAAGATGGACATTTTGACCTGATGTATTTCGGTGTTCCGTAATTGAAGAATCCGGAGATCTGAAGTCCTTCTCTGAGGTCATCACTTATGTCTTCTTTGTATTTTTGTGAATTAGATCAAGCGAGACCCAGCGCTTCAAACATCGACGGAAGCCTAAAATCGTTTTTACTAACTTCCCGAAGTAGTACAGGGCTCTTCCACAAATATGTTCGATGAATGAAACGTTTGCACCTTGGTTTTATGGACTTCTTGTTGATTTGTCAGACTACTTCAATAAATGGGCATGTACTCACTACAGAGCTACGTGAAATATCACAAAATCTTGGAGTCAACAAGTTATCCTTATATACATCTCTCCTCCCATCAGTCGGTTCGCGGAAGGTTTTACTTTAACCCCTTTCTGTATACTCAGAGGGACAATGTGGACAAAAATGATACTGGTTATCGATTTTGAATTCTATTATCCAGCTGCTAAAACAAATTAAATATGGTTACACAGGGATTCTTTCTGTTCTTTTGTATGTACGCAATAGGCTATTAATTGAACCTCATGTAATCACATTTAGTGTACCTAAGCATTTGATTGATGAACAGTGTAAATTTTGCTCAAACTGTTCTATTTGCTCAACTAACTTGTGTTTTGTTTAAGCGCATTTGATTTGAATCTCAGGAAGACAAATTGAGGATCTGGTATGCTACAGTTGTACCTCTAAAGTTTCCGTTACAGCCACACTATCCGTAGCCATCATTTGTGATCACCGTCGTGTAATATAATGACAGTTTACTACCAAATGAGGATACTGACACGAAGGGACCGTTTAGTGTTACAATACCAAACCTGAAATCGAAAACCCAGAATCAAGTGTGATCTCAATAACTGTGGTCCAAAGTTCAGGTCCAAAGACCGGGACATCCCACGATTCGATTACCTACTCTTTCAGTCAACTTCCAATTATGGTAGTCTGTAACTGACCAGTTTATCGTATTGATCTTGAACGATTGTTGAATAAATATCAAAATTTATATCAGGTGCTTAGCTTCATATCAGAAGCCACATAGTTAGATTTTGGCATTGGGTATCTTTGATTTTTAGTTAAGCAAACAATGTTTCGTGTACACTAACAAATCGGCAAAAAGGAAAATGCTCGAGATACTTTTGTCTCCATTTCAAATCTAGCTGAAATCTTGTCATATCTCATGGTGAGATGACTACAGTACGGTTGAAGGATACATCTTAGATGATATAAATCTTTACTCTAGTAGACTCTTGGTTAGCACTTTTTATTTTTGTAGACTCATACTAGGCCATAGAGGCACAAAATAGGTGCCAGAGCACGATGAGTAAAGCTAATTTTCAAGCACATTCTATGATTTGGCTAATAATATAGAATAATACCTGAAAGTTTGTCGCACTGGGTGTGTGTGCATGTTGAGTTCTTTCCTGTATAAGCCTCATTCAAGCAGACTGATCGATATTATCTCTCTCTCTCTTTCTCTGTGGTGCGGTTTTGTGCTTTTCAACCAGATGGCATTTTGCGCGTAAGAGATTGACGACCTCGTACGACGGATAACCAGCATGATTCTGTTTTCCGAGCATCAACCGTCACGATGTTTTAGCTGACCTTAAACTATTACGAGGGCATCGGCAAATGAATTCCTAGAACTGGTTGACATTTGAGGACAAACAGACTTTTGGATGAACATTTCGTTCTCAGTGACACAGTGACCGCGATGGTGACGAAAAACCGGGCAAAGCACTGTGCACTTTATTCCTGAATTTCCAAAAAATGCAGTAAGCTGTGCCTGCAGTGAAAAATGTTGGGGCTCTAAATAAGAACAGGAATTTATTTTAGAACAAGAATCCACATTGTCATAGTTCAGTTCCTCGCGATTGTTAATCAGCGTGCTATAGGGACTACCATGTGGCCTCACCTAATTTCCACCGTTCACTGAAATTTTAGTACAGGATGCTGGTGAGCCACACGAGACACTGTCGAGTAAGCTAACTACACTCACAGATGGAGTACCGCATCGAGGTCCGGAGACTGTTACGAGAACCTACAGAGCAGAAAATGCAGAGTGAAGGTGGTAGGATATGACTCACAAAATTGAGCGTCATTTTCGCAGTCAAATATAGGACAGACTCTTTTGGTATAAAAAAATATCTTCGCTAAGTTATTGATAATAAACATAGTGATTGTCAATAAAGGATCCAAACCTACTTTAGCTTATAAGGCATCTAATGCTCATTTCTTCTTCAGACTAATGACCAACCACTGTACCACGTTAGTGCCGTACCATACGAGTAGGTAAAAGCCGGAGACGAGAGGAGTAATAACAATTCATTTTATCCAATAAGAAAAAGTTGAAAAATGATCGGCTAATATAGCAACATTCACTGTGAACGGTAATTTTTTGGTAAGTGGGTGTAGTTTGACCACAATGAATTCATCAAATAGACTTTTGTCCATTTTCTTGTTTCGGGGACTTTACAATTATCAGTTACCTCTGACTATCTCCTAAATCAAGTGCTTTTTCAAAATATCTTTGACATTCTTAACCCCGGCCTAATCAGTTGGGCTTATTTCCCCCATATAAATGACTGTCTGACTACATTTGGTGAAAAATCCCATCAACCATTGAAAGGAGAAGCTCAAAAATATGCTTTTTACTTCCTGGTTTACCTTTTTCATGCAGTAAGAGGGGTTTTTGAAGTACTATACCAGATGAGCTAGGTAGAAACAAGGATAATAAGCAAGCCGCTTCGGTAAGAATAATCCTCATGCCGTGGGCTCATGCACCCATGAAATGCTTGATTGCCATTTAATCTTGTAGCCTCGATATTCTCAAGCGATATCTCTGTCGGAAGCTCTCAATATGGATTCTCCTCCGAATTGCCGGAGGTTTTGTTGTGATACATTTTATCATCAGAGGGATTCTTTCCATCTATCACGGGCTGTTCTCGATATATTCACGTGGTTTTCTGCCTGTTAGTCGTGTTTGGTCTATACCATCAACTCCAAAGCTATCTATTTCCTTCGTCCCAGTTTTATCAAACACACTGTCGTACTGTTATCTTTGTGGACCTAATTTTCGCATAAGTTGTCTCGTCAAACAGTATTAACGCCCAACTAACCGATAAAACCTCCAGGAAGTATTTTATGTGTGCTTCAACTTTGCTAGGAATCATCAGCCACGCACACCCGGTCAGCACCAACCAAGAATAGAACTCGGAGGTAACTAAAAAACCCACATACTTCGCTAAGTGTTGATTTGATATCTGCATGAATCATAGTCAGAACTTTATTTGTCAATTTGACTTTATTTAACATATTCTGGATCAAATCCCGTAAATATCTGTGCCATTCTTTTTTGTTTGTCTGCCCTTCTCAAAGTCAACGCAACCCAAGTAGGAGTTTACCTTATACTCCCAACTGAATTTACTACCTTCATTATTGGGAATGCATTAATTTAATCAACGAAACAAATTCGTCAACCAGCAAAACAGGATTGTATAGTTTTATCACGTTATTCAATGGAGCACTCATGCAGCTCACAAACGACTGTAGTGTGACCAACGGGCAGATTGGAAAAGTTAGTCAAAACATAGCAACGACAAAATGCAAATTTGTTAGGGAGTCTGAATGTTCAGTTTCTCAAAGGGTCGGATGTTGTCTTTACCAGCTAGCCTTGTCAACGGTGAAAGTGTGTCCAGACGTGGAATTCGGTCTCGACAGCCTACTCCGCTTGGAGCTGCCTGGTTTACTCTGACCTAGCTTATTCCAGCCGCGTGTGGATCAGACAGCATCAGAACAACTTTGCACCATGTGATACGCGGTATGCGAATGCTTACTAGCCAGTAACAGCATTGTTGAAAATGCATGTATTCATTCGAGGGTTAGATCACTGCGGGCATTCTTTCTCAAGGCCGGCTTACAATATGGATTGTAAATATTGAGAAGAAATGCTATAGATCACATTTTATTACTCTTTGGTTGCTGGTAGTCGTGGTCAGACTTCAATTCTCCAGACTGCGTGATGATATTTTCAATATTTTGTGATATTTTTGACATTCGCTGAACTGACGAACTGTTTACCCAAATATCATTTTTTATCTGGTTCCAACAAAATACTGTTATGCTATAATTATAACTAGACGGGATACAGTATTCTTTTCTGCTGAATTTCCAACAAACTCATGTTTCTGAATCACTATTATTTAATTTACAACCAGGCATCGACCAACATAGTTACCGCCAGCAAAATCCCGATATCACATAAACATAAGCTGTTCCGAAGATGCTGCTGACAAGAGTAACTTATGTATAAAAGCCGCTGTTTGCATTTCACTCAGAGAAATGTGCCCACCATGAAGTTAACTAGCATTATTGTTGTATCCGTAAACGAACCCCGACAACAGCAACATGAAGAACAATGGTACAGCAAGCGGAAAAATGTTTTCTACATATGAATAATTGTAATCAGTAGAAATCTGTACCAATCACTGTGGAACAATGTTGACTAAAGCTGGAGCATGAAAACTCGAAAAGGAGACAGTTTTTATGCACAACCAGTGCTCGTGTGAGTGATGTTTTGGACAGGAGATAGTGGAAATCATAACGATCCAGCGTGCATGGGTGACATACAACAATTAAACCCTGAATAACCATGTATTTACCTAACTGACAATGCACTATCAGGGCAGATGAATATTTCTTTCGCTTAGCTTTTTTCTATCGCTCTCAAATTAGTACCAAAAGAGATTGCCACACACCCACAGTTCTCTAAGCACCAATAGGATTCCAGTACAATGAGAAATATCTGTTTTGGATACTCTGTAACAGGAATAAATAATTTAATCTCACGTCTTGTGAACGGAGTCGCATTTTGTCTCGGTGTCTGAACTAAAATCTCCTGCGATGAATTCTGCAAACACGAATGGCCTGAAGCACCGCACTTCTCCTTGGGAAGTGAGCATGTTTTGAAACACTCTTGTAGTCGATTTTTAGGATACGGCATTCGACGAACAAAGATCTGCCGTTTTGGTGTTTCACATCAAGTCAATACACTACACGTATGGAGTTTTGTGGAGTAACAAGAAGGCTCCCTTGGGTTTACCACTTACCGTTTTCTAAAAAATGTGGGTATAGTGGATTGTAACCCGTCTAAATTGTCGACCAACGGATGGGGGTTTTACTATAAACCAGCTCTCAGATTTTAATACAATGTTTTACAATTTTAATGACTGTGTTTACAACGGGGCGGGCCCGACGAATTTGGTGATCAGCAAACCGGCAAATCCGGAAGTATTCCGTCCTTCTTATTCGCAGTCTACGACTCAGAAGTGAACAAAGTAACTATCAAAACAATACGGCTTTGTGTATGGACAACAAGTGCAATATCTAGTTGAGCTGGAACGACTAGTCTGTACAGGTTATTAGTCTGGAAGTTTTTATGGTTTGAAATAAAGTGCTAAATTAAAAACAGAGTACAACTAGCTGATTAGGACATGATTTCCTTGGAAAAAAAGTTTTCATTGATTATTACTAAAGGTAGTCTTATTTCTTCTCGATATTCTCGTGATTAACTGTGAAATACATCGTGCGCAGACCGCATCAACCATGTCCTGGGTCATTCTATCCCGTCGTGGGCAAATAGAACCAAGTTAGGTTGATTCTGGTTGTACATTTCCAATTCTATCACGTTCATGAATGATATTGCCCTCAAGTAGAGAATAATGCAAAGAGGCCGAGAGACGGGAGTTGGGGGTGACAGTAGGTCGGAATTTGGATGTAAGATCCAATTTATCGTGAAAACCTATCGCTCGTGCAATAAAGGTTAGCTAGAAAAACAGTCGGTTCATAGTTTTAAAGTAACTAAACTCGGACAACCCGATCCATTATGATCCGTAGGAATAAGAATACCAATTCAAACTATAATAAACAAGGAAAATAGGAAGATTGCATCGGTTTGTGTTCTCCTGTCGTCGCACAGGGAATTATTCACAAAACATCCCCACTCGTGAAGTTAGTGAACTACAAGTAAATTTGTTCTCCTCTTTTGGATTGAGCCACCAAGACCATCGCTTCCTGGTTGTATCTCCCTCCTGTACTTTTCCAATATCTTTTGCAAGCTTCATTTTGGAATCTCCCGGTCAAATATGATCAAAATATCTTCAGTAAGGTCTGCAATGTCTACGCGTTTTGAACCCAGTTGCCTTGTATAAGGTACCAGCAAGCAGCCATAGATCGTCGACCTCGAAAATGCGCGACATCTAATGAACCAGTTCAGTAAAATGAATAACGTAGATTCTGTCCCTTGAATAACATTAGTAGCGTACATAGTATTAAGGTAATATAATGGGAAATTATCAACAAATATGTCGAGATCCAAACGATTTTGGTCTTGCTGAACCAGCCTTAGTTTTCTAGGTTTCGACAACATTTTCTGCCAGTTCATTCGAACGTGAGCACTGATGAAATCTTATTTCATCTAGTCATATTTTGAATACTTCCATGTCAGTCTAGAAAATAAAGTATTCCTTGTCGACCGGGAACAGAATTGTGAGACCGCCTGATTACTGGTCTGAATCACCTTGAATTGCGGAAGTTGATGGTGGCATAACGACCTCGCTGTAATAAAAGACCAAGCTATTTGTGAACGGTTTGACGATTTACCGTCATCCACAAAATACCAGTCTGTAATGCACTCGCAAACTATCTGCTAAATCTGTCACGTCCGCTTGACAAACTTCTCTGTTTTGAGTTGCCCCAAGCCGCTGTTCATTTTCTTCATGATCGACTTTCGGTGTGGCTCGTTATTGATCCGGCTGATCATCTCTCACTCACACACAAAGACACACAAGTACATGCATATATATATATATATATATATATATATATATATATATATATATATATATATATATATATATATATATATACACCAGTTTCTCCTAGCGGGGCCTGCACTCGTGGCCTTTTAGACAGATGTAACTCATGTTTACCCGTTCGACTATGTTCGCCCGACTTCTTCTCCTAACCCCACCTCTGATTGGACAGCGTGTGACACTCAGACAAATGTTACGGTTCTGCCTAGCTAGTTGAATTTGTTAGGCAGTCGGAACTGTGGTCGGTTGAACCAGCCTGCTGGCTCTAGATTGTGGTTGCTTGTTTCCGCACTGTGTTCTATGATATTTAGTGTCCAATGAACGCCATGAATTGAGGTTTGTACAATTCGTTAACTTCTAATCATTATTCTCATGAAGTACCGCATATATACGCATATAAATCCTACGTTGGGTTGAATTTCGTTTTCTGACATTGTGTGTAACTCTTATCCTGCTGGACACTGGGAGCACTCTGTAGCATTCGAATTGACTCGTGGATTTAACGCTACCCAGAGTGCAAATTCCAACCGAATACATTCAATATCTGCAGTCCACCCAAAAATAGATCACGGGCAAAGGCTGTATCTTGCCGCCTAAACCCGTTTTTCATGTATTGAGTCTCATATACTTTCCACACTTGGATTTCATACTGCTGTGTCGTGCATACAGTCAAGGTGTGCAAATCAAAAGCTTCTACACAGCAAGAAAATATTATATCGTTGGTCCTCAGATTTCCGGAACTGATTTTTCAGTACTTGCTTCTCCTGTTTTATGTCAAATCCAGCAGTCTATTCAGAAACACCTGAAGTTTTCTTCTGCGACAAATTATTCGCTTATCTTACACTGAAGTACATGAAAGTGACTATTCCACAGAAAATGCGACTATGAAATAACATTTTTTACAACAACTGTCAATTATCAGTCACAAATAATTGAACGATGTGATAAATTTCAGCGGAGAAACTTTGTTTTCTGAAAAACTGAAGCTGTAAAGAATATACCAAAAAGCTCGTTTTAGCTCAACATGTGCAACAGATCCTTAAAAGACCCCTCTTTTCGGGGTTTACAAGAGAGATCAACTGTGAATCACAAAATAATGCATGAATGTCACGCAAAATCCGGTCTTGTATAGTACAGCATTGTCCCAAAACTCCAGTTCTTTGGGTTTAGAAATTGTTCATATGAACATTCTCAAATTCGACCACTTGTCATTAGCACCACATATTCCGTCGAACAGACCTAACTTCAGCACTAATGAAAAATAAAGCGGTGGTCAGAACCATAAGTAATTATTGACCATAACAAAGAAGTGACGCATATTTAACCACATAAATCACGTAAAGCTGTCGTTTTCTGCTCCACAGAACGCAATTGATTCACCTCAACTTTTCTTAATATGAAGCGCATTGACAGTGCTACTGATATTATCGGTTAGTGTTGGGTGAAAAAATCGATTCACGCATACATAAATCAAATTTGAACTCACCCGAAAACTCGGTAAACAGAGAGAGGCTTTCAGTGCCCTAAGAAGGAATGAATGGAATGTCAATCTATTTCGTTTACTTTTTCAGTGATTTTACTCTACTGCTCGTCGAGCCTGGCATTTAGGACGCGAACGATACCCATCCAGTTTCGGTGACCTTGGTGAGTTTAAAAAAAATTAAAAGTTCATTCTAATGACTGAACTTGTCAGATTTTCATCAAACTTAGAGAATCTCGTCATTGAGGTCTGCTGTATTCATCTATTCATTCGACAAATAAGTCAAAATTATGGTCTTCTTCTTTTTAAATAAGTGTTCATCTTCATTGTCATTGGATGAATAGTCGGATTTAGGATGAAAGAAGACAACGGCGAAATGGAAGAAACTGTAGCCTGCCAACCAGCTCGATTGCGTTTCTTTGTCCAGCACAATTTCAGTCCATGTGTATGAAGTGGAAAATAATGTAGCCATAAACCGATTTTATTGGTGAAACAGATAAATCTATACGTCAATCAATATCTGCCTGAGCATCATAAATGATACGTTGCCTACATGGGTTGTTGAGTTTGCACACGGGTTTGGTATTTTTCGATTAGTACAGGGTTGGGTTTATTAGTGTTCCACACACTTGAGGGCCCCGTTTTTCGGGATAAATCTATTTATTTGCTTTTGCTTCCTATATATATATATATATATATATATATATATATATATATATATATATATATATATATATATATGTTTCTGTGAAGATTTGACAAATAAGCTTGCTAAATGTATTCAACCTTAGTTTTTTCACAAGTTATCGCCGAAGAATCGAGTGCCTTAAATTAGTATTTTGTTTACTATGTTCCATTCTATTTGAAAGAATCCTTCACGCCTATCGGCTGTTTGCCATCAAATACAAATTCGTTCTTTTAATTGAAGCTTCGATGAGGCTGGGACTCATCGCAAAAGTTTTTAACTCTTCACTCGGCCTAATCGCCGTCGGTTGAGATGTATGCAAAATGTTAGAATTACCGCACGCTCAGCAGTGCTTCTATTTCTGGCCTTCTGAGTCACTGTCAGTTTGGAATTATGCCTAATATCAATCGATATCACCTCAAATTTGCTACCCAATCTAAACCTTTAATCGGTTTCTAAATACCCTAGTTTTCACTAATATCATCCAAGAGTCAAGTTCATACTGTTGGACCAAAATCTTGTCGGACAAAGAAAGGCAATCGTGCTGGTTGACAGACTGCTGCTAGTAACACAACACCAGATAAAATGGCGGGTCCTGTAATGGTCTGTACAAGCATTCTGTCCCATTTTGGTAAGAAGTCGTTCGTAACCACTGTTCTTGATTTTCGAATTCACGAGAATCCATGTGCAGTTTGTATCCACAAGTTGTGTTTAAGTGAAAGCACTAAAGACGAACTTGTTCTTGAGTATCTCGAGTACTTTCGTCAAGAGAGGAATAAGTGGTGCTGTGGTTACCTGTATCTATTTCGAGAGATCCGACAAGTGTGAAATTATCTTTCCTTACTCCTTTCATGGTGTCGAGTGCGTCATCGTTGAAAATCGTCCAAAATTTCCACATTTTTCGAGATACGGTTACCAGTAACCTGTTGGTAGCATCCGTTTGCTCCCGGAAGGGCATAACGTAGTTTTTTGACGTTTTTGCACCCGTTTTAGCTTCATTTCTATCTGACAGTCCCGGAATTGCTCTCGGAGACCTTACCCATGCACTGACATCTCCTCTACTCACGTTCGGCCTGAGTGACCTACGCCTCATGACAATCGGGGGTAACGCTGTTTTAGACAGAATAATCACAAAGCATCCCGAAAGTTTTCATTTGTAGTTGAAAGCTTCTGTTTCAACGAGTGATGGGGCTCTTTAACCGTTAGATCCAGAACTTACTCACGTTCTGCTTACTTTTCATTTGTGTAGACGAAACAAATTAAAGTGCCCAGCCGGACTGTCTCACTCTTCGAAACTGCTCTTCTCCGCAGTGTCTTCGTGGTTCTCGTTTGAATGTCCTTTTTACCCCTGGAGCTATGTACAACGACACTGAATGCAATATTCGACTTGTGTTACCTCAAGGAAACGGCATTTTTTAACTGAGGCAGGATAACTTTTCCGCTTTTCAAATCATAGAAGAGGGGAAAACAGCAAGTCAGCAAACTTCATGACCAGGTTTTTGTAAGAGTTCACTCTATCCTGATTAGACAGAAAACACGACGGATGAGTTCGAAAACAGCAGAATTATTTGACAGGGAATCAAGCCTCTATGCTATCAGTGGGTTTGGTCATGCAATTCTAGTAAAGATGCCGACCGTCTGAATGTTGCATTTATTCAACCATCCAAGGACATCCTACTATCCTATACGCCCTTTCATTCACGAAGTTGGAAATTTTTCTTCAAAAGAAGATTTCGACTCCTGAGAACCTCGAAAGCGGCTTTCGCTGTTCTACCAGGTGGCCTATCCTCCACTCTACTCAAATTTGGAACAAGCCCGTCAACGGGAACTATGCCGTCAGCGTCAACAAATCCTTCTACACCAGTCCTTGCCTACCTCCTAGAAACCCGGTACAGTTGTGTCTACTCCCAAATACTCCTTTTCTAAACTTTTATCAAAACGCCTTCGTCTCATATCTATCATATCCTCCGCAATGAAGTTGACTGAGCGTGCTATCCTTAGCCGCTTCTCTTTTGTTATCCCCTACAACCTTTACCAATTCTCTTGCCAATCTAACAGGTGTCTTCTCGACGCAGTTGCTTCCTTTCGCTTTTTCATTCTCAGAATTGCAAATAATACTATGAAATAAATTCGTGGTGTCTTTCTCGACTACTCCTCTGCTTTCGATTTGACTCCTTGTTCCTTCCTCCAACAGCTGGAGGCTTTTGGCTGTCGGGCTTCTCTGCTTTTGTGATTAAATGATTACCTTCTAACAGAACCCAGCATACCAGATTTGGTAGCTGTTTGTTGAGTCACTTCATAAACAACTCTGGTTTTCTTTCGGGTGCTGCTCTTTCCCCTTACCTTTTCACTACGGATGTTAGCAATTTATCCACTGCTCATCCTGTACAACTTTTCATTTATACAGTGGATGTGATGCTTTGTCAGACCTTCTCTTATCAACCCGACTTCGCCTTTTTCCATGAGAAATTACGTATAATTCACCTCTCCCCAGTATACCTCTCAGTAATTACAAATGCTTCGAATTCATATTCACTTCTGTTAGGCCAACTTATCCCAGTGAACGGTCGATCATTAAATTTGTCCTCTCCTCCTGAGCTCAGCTGGTCAAGTACTTTGGTGTTACTATAAGCACCTATTTTACCGTGCACTCACCATATTCTAAATAGTGTAAAGAAGTTGCGTCGAATCTCTTTTCATGTTCACAGACTAAATTGGTTTGGTGTCAACCATGGTGTCATGGTCTCCTTTTCCCACCAATATGTTGTACCAATATTACTTTACTGCTCTTCTGTAATCTTTTGTGGTCCATGCTAAAGGGATTTCCATTCATCACAATGCCATTTGGCTGTCATCATTCATGTCCCTTTGAAGCCCATAGCCTTTTTCACCAACAAACTATTGACTAGTGAAAAATTGGCAATGTAGGTTCTTGTGGGCCCCATCCATCCTCTTTGATGTGACCTGTATGTTTGCCGCTCACATCCTTCCACAGATTCAGAGCCTAGACTCACCCCGAACCCATGTCAGTATTTTTCTCAACCCTACAGTGCCTTATTCAAAATGCCTCTTTGTAATTAAAATCAAAACTTCTGAGGAACTTCTCAATAACATCCGTGGCTGAAACTGACTCTATTTTCCCCTTTTTACTCCTCCTTTTTTAGAGGTTTCTGATTTGACAGTCATCTTTTTCGCTTCTTTTACGTCTGAAATGTCAGTTTTTGACTTACAGAAGTTCTCATCTCAATACAAACGCTGAATGGGCATCGACGATTAGGTCTTCCGCTTTTGAAAAACATTCAGCTATTCAGCCGAACTCCGAACAACTGGCGATTGCTGCCTGGGATCCAGTCTATAGCTTTCGTGCTCAAGCTGTTGCGGGCAGTAGCTTTATCTTGCGAGAAACCGATTGTGTGCCTGAAAAGCGAAATTTTACCACCAAAGGTGGATCTTCGCATTTTTCAGGAATACTGCACATCAGATTTGAAAGCATCGTGAGTTCGGGCTAAGACACCCTGGCGTCCCGTTTTTCAAGTTCGCGAACGTTGAAGGATGGAAGATGGAAAAAATATAAAGAACAAATGTTTCTCTCGGGTAACGTTGACTTTTTCTCGATGAAATAAAACATCTCATTGTGAAAAGTAAAGTACTTTACTTGAAACTGTATCGATCAGTGGGAAAAAGAAGGAATTTTATTTAGGCCATGCAAACGATTGACGAGCTCGTCATAGGTAAACATTCGCGAAATGACCCAACAACTAAGTTCCGTAAAATGTTCCCATAAACGTTGACTTGACATTTTAGTTTCTCACATGCCAGCCAAGAAAGAAACACTGGAATGGTCACCAAGTTTGAACTGAGAAAAAAATAACAAACTTTCCCACGACCGGGTTCGATTTGTGCGTGGAATTTTCAGCTGCATTTGGTGTACTTTAATAGCCATGGGAATTCGGTTACCCGGTTCTAAGTGGATGCCTAATCGATTCCTTATTTGTTTCCTCCTTCGTTTATCATGCAGCAAAGTACAATATTGTCTTGAAGAGGACTGTGACCAAACGAGGGGTGCCAAACCGAGGATTGACCGGCGACGGCAAGATTCGATCCCGGCACCCTAAGATCTAAAATCCACAACGATGGTCGTTTGACCACCAGCTGCCTGTTAGAGAGTATTTTGCTCGGGCTTGTGTGTATCTTCTATGTTTTTAGCGATATCTGATCATTTTGATCTGGAAGACCTAATGAGTTAGGTTTCTCAAAACACTAGACCAGACCCCTCAAAATACCATACGGCACTGCTAATCGTATGCGTGTGAAGAAATGTTTTAATACCATGGTTTCGCAAGGTTGCGGTGGATGGCCGTGAACGGCAATGGATGGATAACCGGTGTGACAATAATCATGCAACTTGAACGCGGAACCACATAATGTCCGATACATGGGGCACGTCATGTTGATATCCCCTCGAGTTTATTCAGTTTATCAAACTCTCCTAAAAACACCACACATGCAAACTAACCGCAGAATCATTATTCATATTTTTCACAATACTTGAGTAGATACATAAATTATGATAGTCTTAGCCAACCGCACAAATGAATAAGGCAGCTCACCACGTTTATGCTACAACTTTCACCGTATATATGCTTATTTGTATTTATGATTAAATCACTTTCCGGGTGGCATGAGTTAACAGAAGATCTCTTGACTTATTGTTTAGAGCAAAATTCATTTATGGACGTTCCGTAATATGCTGGATGTATCGTTATTTCTTGGGGGTTGCCTGCATGCGATCTGCAAAGATAGTGATTACTCACTGAGCGGGAACTCCACAAGTGTAAAAGCTAGCACCAGCTCTTACATCGATGACGACGGGACCGACGGCCTGTGTCTGAAAGTTACAGTTAGCGATCGTAGCTTGCCCAAATAGTTAAAAAAAGTCGCAAAATGTTCTAACATATTTAAGCCTGTAAAAGAAGCCCTCAATCGCACTACATTTTTGGCGATTACATCGACCACTGAGTCTCTGATTGCGTCACTTTTTGTGACCAGGCTGTCTGCGTTTGTACAGTTCACCGCGGTGGATTCGTACGCCAACAGCATTGACTGAGCACAGAACAGTGCTTCTGTACTTGTGCGGAATTTTTGTTACGTAACTGAGTGATTCGCAAATAAACGAAACCCGAATCCCAAGGCAGAGAACGCTCGCTTTGCTACATGTACTATAGAACAAATTATCAAACACAAACAATGTCGCACCTCAAATTGTGGACAAACCGATCACAGAATCAAGAAAGTCAACAAAGGCTTCAAGATGCCCTGGCAACAGTATCCAGGATACTCTCGAGATGGCGATGCAAGAGCAAGTTTAAGTGGTCTGTAAAAACAGCCCTTATTCGTGGGGGCATTTTGACCAATCATCGATCAGAAAAGAAGTAACTGCCTGGGAGAACACGCACAAGCATGGCGAAGAACATACGGAATAACATAGATATGCGTAAGTGGCATGATCAGCTGGATGGCCGAAGTTCAGTCGTTCACACAGGTAAGGCAGATAGACGGGGAAAGATAAATACATCCTTCGGCCTTGTCAAGTAACCCAGGCAATTATGACGTAATAACAGATCGGGTCAAGGATGGTTACGTGAGCGATAAAATTTGTTTACAATCAGAGTTCAATACGAACAGTTATGATCAACAAATAGACAAATGACAATTAGGGTCAATCCACACCTACCATAGAAACGAGGCTCAAATTGCGTGACTCTAAGGGGCTGGACAAACAAGTTATCGAGCAGGCCTGGAAACAAGGGAGCGGTATTCGTTGTGGGAACTAGTGGTCAACGTGCACGGGAAGCCAAAGAACTGTTTGGTAAATAGAAGAAGAAATTTTGGAGGATAGCATAAGATCTAGACTAAACCAGTTTGAAGGAATTTCTTGATATGGCGAACTTAATTTTCATGTCTATTTTCAACAAGTCTTCACAGAACTGGTTTCAGCAATCGATTGGGACTCGTGAGTTGAAGGTCTCTTCTAGGCTATATCTTCAGATGACTCTAGTTCTTTCCTTTTCACGAATTACTGGTAACAGCTTACAAAAATTAAAAGTTATGCGGCCTAATTATCGTATAATTACATAATGCAGTTGTATTTGGAGATTACTGTACTTGGTTGATTTCTTGTGACCTCAACAGGCCTTTCTGTCCTCAGCGTACTTCACTACGAACAGCTGTGTTATCGTCAATGAAGTTAATAATTCCACGATTTTACGGGACGATAATATTGTTCACATTTCCCCCCTATTACATCATGCATGGAGTTACTGTGCTTAGTAGCGATCAGGAGAGAGGAGAACAACCTGTAGAATATAGTCTAGGGAAAGAAAACTTTTCTGAGATGGTTCCGCCTTGCCAAAATAAAATAATCTACATCACACCGAGTATAGAGTTGTCATATCTTTCCCGTACACCTTATTTTCCCCCGTGTCCGCCTGTGCACAGTTGATTCTGTATCATGAATGAGGAATAACTCAAGGTGGCGAACAAACGCATTTTCAGAGATTATTGATCATGTCATTACGTCTCATTTTCTATGAACAATGTATGGTGGACGAAACAAAAATGAAGATGAAGCGATAGATCTAAAATAAAAAAGAGTGGAGACCAAGCTTCACACGCATAAGCCAGGCTCTTTTGCGGAACATGAGCATGTTTCGTCGGTGTCGTTAATCTTATCAACAGGCGTGTGCGGTGTTCGGGAGTAGTGGCTGGGCCTAGGAAGCTTTAGTGCTTAGATGAACCGTTTTGAACGCATAATGGCAAATTGTGAAAATAAATACCTATTGCTTCAACACCAAGAGACTTTCTGACTTGAATTTGCTACCATTTATTGACTGAAAGCGAACACCATTCAGTAGGAACTGCAATGGTTCCCCTTCAAGCACAATGAGGCTAAACCGAGACATATGGCGGGGCATTAAAGATTATTCGTCCTGCGACATCTTCATTTGGCACAATCTGATTATCCCGTATTTTTCCTAAAAGAGTCCAGTCTACTTTTTCGAACACGTTAGAAACGATCGGCAAAATCCAAACTGGTTCAAGATAACTTGATTCACGTGGGCAATATAAGATACAATACCACTCGCACAGCTTTGCATTGCTGTGATGAATGACTACTCAGTAGTAGCCTTGAAAAAACGAGGACTCCACATACCAAAAGTGCTACTTTAATTTCCGTGCGATAATTATAAGTCCATCATAAGTTTCTCAAGATTGGTTTCGATTTGCATACCTGGTGATCAGTTAGCTGCATCAAGTGTCCAATTCTGGTGTTTCAGATTCTCAAATCCCAGCTTCTTTTTTGTTCCAATACCTGAAAAAGTATTTCGCTTTACCCAGACCTTATGGGTATGGGCGAAATGGCAACATAAGATTCTGTCATGCAACTTTTAGCCTTACCGCCATTGCCACAGTCATTGTTAGAAACAGTGGACGTGCCTTTCCCGCTCAGAATATCACATAGGATGCTATACTTTCCAACTTGAATCCACCTCATTCGTAACGAGAGTCAAAATAACAGATGTAGGTGACGACGGGACGGAGACTTTTGGACAGGTGACAACTACCCGGTCAATCACGTGTTCACAGAATAGTGCGACTAATGGCTTTTCCTCCAATAACAATTCGAACTGGGATGATAACTTGCTGGGTCCCACATCTACTCTATCACAGCGACCCTGATGATGATCTGCCTTGTTCTTCCCCCGTCATAAATTCTTGACAATCATAAATAGTGGACGTCTGTTTTCATGGTAGCCCTGATTTTCTCTCCCGCACTATCACAAACGCATGTTCTGCCTCAGGGTTCTCATTGGTTCGGATTGTAAAGCGAGAAGAATACGCACCAACTTCTTCTTTTGTAATTCATATTTTTGCCTGTTCACTCACTGCGCATCTCCACACCCGTGAACAGATAGTCACAGTCTACTTCGTTGGGATTGCTCGGCTTGTGGACTGAGATATCTGGGACGGGATTTTTAACGTAGCATGACCTTCTTGTTTAGGATCAATTCCTCTGGAAACTAATGTTAGCATTAGGTAACCGAATAGGTAGGTCAGTTGGAAATAGTTCGGTGATCATCACACTTGGATATGTCACTAAGTTTATCCAGCTGTTGAGTGGTTAGGTTAGGTGCGTACTGACGTGGAAGTCAGGTCAACTCGTTAGCGGTCAAATCTTTGCTTCAATGCTATGTGTAACGGTAATTCAGTTTATTGTGTGAAATTCTCCCGCAGTTTCCTTTTCTCACTCACGTGACCCTAATCAGCTTGTTAATCGGCCCTTCCCAACCAATTCAAACAACGCGTCTTCCCTTTCGTTTCACATGTTGAACCCGATTGCCTTTCCTCGGTTCACCTACCGTCTTCCTTTGAGTGTACTGTTACAGTTGACCAATTTTCCATTGCGGTCAATCCAGGGACCTACGACCTTCAAGTTTTGTGCGTCATATGTGCCCGAGCTTGTGTGTCATGCTTGTCCCCGTTCTTTGTCCGCTTTCTCACCCGCACCTCACGAGTGATCTTTGTACTTTCCTTCAAGGCTGGAGATCACGCCACGCCTGCATGAGGGTCTAGGTCAAGCGTGCGTGCAATTTTCTTGGACCTTGTCTGATCTAATTTCATGGTCATATCTGTCCCTCCGTCTCAGGTACATTTCCCACTCTCTCCCGGATTGGTCGATTGTTCTTGGCATAAAAGATGGATTTCAACCTATTCCGATGACTCGGTCCCGTATTGCTCGGCATACGTTCCCCGACAGACCCTTCAGACGATTTAAAGTCTGTTACCGGACCCTCGTGGTTGGATTGCCCCACAAATTGAGGTATGTTGCCTGTAATTCTAATGATTGTTCTCTGAAGTACACGTAGATCACCGACTCGCCTTATTCGATTTGGGTTTCGGGTTCGTGTTCTGCGAGTCACTCATTCACTGGACAGCTGTTCAGTTACACTGCGGCTCCCTTTACTGATATTCCAACCACATATGATATCTGCATATCGAAGGACTCTATCCTGGCATGTATGAAACACATCATAGCCAGTGTATTCTTTTCAGATCAAATGTTCGACACAAATGATAAGTTCTGGCCCCCAACACCTTATAACTTATTTCACAATTGACGGAAAAGTGCTTCCATGAAGTTCAACCGACGAAATCGGTGCTAACACAGACAGCTCTGTATGTTTCATCTACCTACATAGTAAACCACCATACTGGACGGACCAGATCTTTGTCTTTGTTCCCAGAACTTTTAAATGTTAATATCGAGGTTGATAGGACACAGGGAGCAGATGTGATAGCAGTCCCTGAAACGTGGCCACCACCAGGTGAAAGTGACAATGGGCTGATCCCAAACTTCTACTCAGGCTTTAGGGTGGATAGGCTGGACGGTCAAGCCGGAGGTGGTATAATCGTCCTCCTAGCAAAGCAGTATGACAGCTTTGAGAGAAGTCAACTTGTTACGCCGAATGTACAAGCGGTAAAGGTTGTACTAGCTGCAGGTGGACTGAAAGCGTCGGTTGTTTGCACGTATCGAAGCCCAGGAGCAGAAGGTGCTGAGGACAGCAATCTGCTTGATTTCCTCACCACGGTTGCCAATGCCGGACGGAAGTTACTTATTATGGGTGATTTCAACGAGCTCGAAGTAGATTGGACCTCAAAAACAGCTCCAGAAGGCACATTTAGACAGAGATTACCATACCTAATCCACGGGAAAGCTCTTGTCCAACATGTTATTCAAGTAACAAGATAGCGGTTTGGTCAGTCACAGTCAATCGTTGACCTGGTAACGACCAGAGCCCAAAGTGTTCTAGAATACCTAGAAGTTAGGGAACCCATAAGAAAGTGATCATGGCTTACTCCAGTTTAGGCTTAACCTTCGGGGAGTAAGTGCTCCTGATAAATTCAGGAGGAACTTCTCGAAGATAGACTAGAATAGCTTGGTGGAACTGGGCCTCCGGATAGATTGGGATATGGTGAGCAATGACTACAACGAAGAGCACCAGTGAAGTTGGATCAAGAACAGATTGTTAGAAATAACAGAGGCTGTCGCACCACTTAGACGAGTCAAACGAAACGGATTGCCACCGTGGTGGACAAGCAGAGTGAGAAAAGCCCTAAACAGAAGCTAAGAGCATTCAAAAATTACAGAAGTACCAGGGGCTACCGGGCCATCTTCAAAGCAGCGAGAACTAGACTATTTGAGATACAGAAACATTGCAGCAACAACTACGAGGAACCTATTTCGCGGAACACCAAAGGCAATTCGAAAGCATTCCACAACTACGTTCAATCTAAGGAAGCTCTGAGGAAAGCCGTAGGTGGGGTCAAGAACTCACAGGAATTGCGGGCAACAAGCAGGCAGACCCTGTTCGAATTCTTTCGGTAGGTACATAGACAGGACCGGGGTGCTTAGGGGCCACCAGCGGCCAGGTCCATTGAAGTCTCGGTAGTAGAGGATGGAGAAATCAAGGCAGGAGAATTGTTGAGCAGCCTGGAGCAGCTAGACTTACCCAAGACGGCAGAGCCAGATGACATCCACCCAGCAATGCTGAAGCCACTAGCGTCCATCCTGGTTGAACCACTAGCTAAGCTGTTCAACGCATCACTAGGCAAGATTGTACTACCTAAAGACTGGCTTGTATCGATCATCACACCCGTTGGTGGAGACAGAGGCACATGTACCAGCTGCAGGTTGATTAACTTGAAGTCAGTGGTGCTTAAAACTAAAGGAAATACTACGAGATAGAACGGTGAGGTATTTAGAGAGGAACAAGCTGGTGACTGCCAATCAGCATGGGTTCTAAAACAGGTCCTCTTGTCTCTCCAACCTAGTAAGTTTCTTGGATGAGGTACCCAGTCGAGTGAATCGAGGGGAACAAGTGGAAGTCTGCTATCTGGATTTCCAAAAGGCATGTGATTCGGCTAACCACAGACTGCTCGAAGCGAAGGTGGAATCGTTCCAACTTAAGGCGGAAATACAAAAGTGGATTGTACAAGGCCTAAAGGAGAGAGTTTTCCGAGTGAGAGTGGAAGGCTGCTTGTCGGACGATGGGAGACTGCATAGTGGTGTTCCGCAAGGGTCGGTCTTGGGACCCCTGTTTTTCCTGATGTACAATAACGATTTGGCAGACGGATTGGAAAACCCGTGCTTCTCGCTTACGGATGAATTCAAGGTTTTAGGAGCACCAGACGGTGCGGTGGTTCAGCTTGCTCTAGACAGGGTACACCGATGATCATTGGCGTGGGATCTTCCCCTCAATCTGAGTAAATGCCAACATCTCATCAAGGAGGAAGGACCACGGCCCAAACGATATATGGTACCACGAGACAATCGGGAGGCGCTAGCTCAGACCATAGAAGCTCGCGACTTAGGGGTGATGGTAAGCGCTGACCTCAAGCCAAGTCACCAGTGCCAGAAAGTAATGCAGAAAGCAAGTAAAGCCCTGCATCAGTTAAGGAGAGCGGTCAGCTCTAGGAAACCGAGGGTCTTATTGACGTTGTACAAGTCTTTTGTGTGACCTCATCTAGAAAATTGTGTCCAAGCGTGGAGGCCATATTTGGTGAGGCACAACAAGGCTCTCGAGCAGCTACACCGGCGATTAACGCGATGGTTCGGAGAATACAGACATTTGTGCTATGAACGGAGGTTTGAGCAACTAGGGTTATTTTCTCTAGAAAGAAGAAGAAGACGAGGTGACGTCATAGTGACCTTCAAAATACTAAAAGGGTTTACAGAAGCACGAGAACATAGAGGGGCCTTATTTGGGCTGCGAGGGAATGGCTGCCTAAGAAAGCATGTACTGACAATCGAGAAGGGGAGAATTTTGATTCGAATCAGAAGTCAGTCTTTTGCAATTGGGGTCGCTAATGACTGGAATAGGCTGCCAGGGAACGTGATAAATGCCAGCATAGTGGCTGAGTTCAAAAGGAGGGTAGATAAGCTGTGAATGACTGTGTTTGGAGAAATATGACCAGGAGTCTACTACCGCCTTTGTAGACAACTGACTAGTTCCTTTCACTTCAACCCTTGAGGAACCCTTATCTAATACCTACCACCGCTTACTGTACTATCCTTTATACCGGGGAGACTGACCGCGAGGTGGGTGTGACTAACAGCTGTGATCCGAAAAGTTGTGAAGAGAAACCGGGTCGGAGATCCAAACTGAACCCTCACTGATTGTAGCCAAGTATTGATGAAGAGTTGTCTCTTGCAGTTGTCGAAGCACCGGGGATCCAAGGAGCTCACCAGTGCAAGAATCTGGACATTCGGGCATCCGCCGTCAAGTCCTGGAACTGAATTGAATTGACTTGGTATAATCACGGTAGGACACGGAATCAGCCTGATTACAAATAAAATGAGTTTTAAACTGAATTTTAAACTACACCAAAGCTCAACAAGTCGTCTTATATCAACGTAGACGTTTTTCACCTGTTTCACCTGGATTATCAGGAATCCACATTGGGACTCGATATTAGCAAGAAGCAATAAAAACCTCGGAAAATAAAACAGCGAGGCCTTCCTGGCTGAAATTCACGACGCATGAAAGTATAGGTATATGTGTCTTCATACCCGTATTACTGTTACTGTTCCCAGTAGCGGGAATGAAAATGCGAACTCCTGAGGATGGACCTACTCCCGTAGAGGGCGCACTGCATAAAACCATTCAGTAAATAAATTATTGTGCATCGATTGACGGCAGAAGCCTAAGGCATACAATGGTCTCAGGATCAAATTTTTACTGCAGGTTCTCTCACTAAGGCATGCTCTAGTGACCGGTTTTCTGTTTGAATACACCAGGGTACAAGAAATTATTGAATGAAGTTCCTGCCCGTCATTTATTTTCGAACTCATTCGCTGTATATGACCACCGAGTCTGCCGCTGAGATTGGGCTCTAAAAAATCCCGATAGGGTGGGATAGCAGCGATAGCGTTACATTGAACCAGTGGAGTTTGTTTGAATAATAAAATGAAATAGTAGGTTTGTGTTGGTTTTTAAATGTTTCATGACGTGTTATCACAATAGTATACGAATTAAAAAAACCCCACCACATAAACAGATAATGATTTTGACCTTTGTTCTCAGTGGAAGGCGCCTCGCTTCGGCATTTGGATGGAAAAACCTATCATGTTCATCAGATCAGGTTAGAAAACAACTCGACAAACAAGTAAAGATTGTTTGCAAAACGAAACCTTACCAAGTTAGAGATAGACACCAACTATCGGTAAACTAGAACATCTGATTTTCAGTTTTTTCGCTCTCAATTTCATTTCACCATTCCCATCGAACATGAGATGAGAATTATTAGAAACTTCTTGGATCCCTCAAACCGTATTCCACGGTAACGGGAATGCACAGATTCATTGTGTTTATAACTGAGAGTGGAATCAAACAGAGTCTAAACAGAATTTAAAAAATGAAATTTTGCTCTTTAGTTCGTGAAAAATCCAGCTACAAACCTGCCTAAAAATATACGGAGGAAAAACAGATTAAGCCAACATTTAGCCATATTTACCGAGGCCTGAACATTCAGTCGGTCGGTCAGTCGGCTGGAGTGGCAAAACCATACTGAAGTTTCGATAACAGGGCAGCTATTTCACTTGTTAAACAAGCATACTGACAAGTTTTACAAACATGCGTTCACATTCGAAAGTCAGCGTTCTCCTATGTGCGTACTGATGATCGCAATCCGGTATGCGGTACATTGTCTTTATTTCAATGAGAGCCACTCAGTAACAGTTTTATCATTTAACGCCGAGTCTACGAAATAAAGATCGGTGCGAGTGGTAAACATGGATGAAAAAACATCTTTTCCCTTGAAGTATGGGTAGGCGTTTGTTTGACCGGTAGTCCACGCAGTTCGTTTTCACCACAAAAAGTTATCTGAAACAAACCAGGTATCACCTCCGTCCTTCACTTCCTAGTACAACCAGTATCAGCGGAGAATGGGATGAAACGAATACATTGAGTTGAGTAATGGCAACAGCACGGAAAACTGGCCTTTTATAAACTGAATTTTGTAGGTATTACAGCGAATTAGGTAATCAAAATTATATATATATATATATATATATATATATATATATATATATATATATATATATATATATATATATATATATATATATATATATATATATATATATATATATATATATATATATATATATATATATATATATATATATATATATATATATATATATATAAAGAGGGTGGCTTTGTGCTCCTAACACACGAAGGTGCACCCCATAATTACTCGATGTTTTTACGAGAGCAAGCAAAGCTTCGGAGACATCGGTTGTCGAACACGGAAGATGCCGAGCATCCTCATTAGGGAGTGACCCGGTATAGCAACCGCAGAGTAAAACGGTACTAACCGCGGCCATGTACACCCATCCCTTAAGAGAAAGCCGGATGTCATGGCGACGCCACATGCGTCACAGGTTTGCAAAATCTTCTCTAGCTCTCGCTATGCATGAACTGATCTCTTCCCTATTTTTAAGCCGTCTCACCAACTCCAGTGAGAACTCAGATCTGCCCCAGAGTCATGCTGTTTCATTAGCAAAAAACAAAGAATATATGAGGTTGTTGTCACATGTGCACACACGTTGCACACAGCGTATTGGTCCGACTGCTGTGGCCTACCACGCCTTGAGGCCTGAATGCCACTGGCGGGATTCGTGTCGTCTATTGATTCACGCTGTCGATAGGCTGTCCTGCGGCTCGTGATTTCGTAGGCTCGGTAGGGGCCGGTGCTGACTCGTTGTCTGCCAGTGAGATTAAACCATCCATCGAACGTGTGTCGGACCATACCCTCACACCCCCCCCCCCCCATCATTATTTCCTGCGGTTATGAAGCACGCATGGTACTCAAAATTGTCGGCTGACTCAAGTTGATCACCACAATGGATGAGGGCAGGCACCGGATCCTGGTTATCTTGCAAAGGTACTTTGCACTCGGAAGGTGCAAAATGCATTCCAGACCTGGATACCTCAACCACCAAGCGGTCTACTGCTTGTTTTATTGCCTGTGAATTATCACTCAAAAAGGCGGTATGACCGGGATATTCCAAGTCAAATACTCTGTTCCGTGAGTGGAGCTCAACTCCTCCGATTGGAAGACCAGACAGGGCATTCCGTGGAATATCCTCAATGGAAAAGTTGGAGAGAAATGAGGATATCGGGCATTGTTGTCAAACTGCACTGGAGACAACAAAGGGGGACGAAAAGCTATTCCTAAGGTCCTTACCTGACCTGAGGTGTGACAATGCAACTCTTTGAAGACTGATCCATACTCCTCAAGTACTTCGTTTCTCAACAAGAATTTCCATAGTGCAGTCCTATCAGCGGAGTCGAAGGTAGCGCGAATGTCTGGGAGCACAATGACTGTCAGTCTTTGGCAAGTGTGACGGTGCTTTGGCATTTGTTAGAGAGTGAAGATTTATTCGATCCACCCAAGACCTCCACGAAACCAAGCTTGCTCCTCGCGAGTCTTCTCTTCACACGTTTGGTACAACCTGCCAAGCGTGACAGTCACAAGCAGCTTTGACGCTATTGAGAGAAGACTTAAACCCCTGTAATTAGCACGGTTTATGTGCTAGCCCTTCTTAAAGATGGAACAACAATTGATTCTCCCCACAAGGACGGAACCTGTTCAGAATTCCAAACTTTTGAGAACAAAACACAAAGTTCGCTAAAGAGCTGCACTCCACCATCTTTAAATAGGGCTGATGGAATGTCATCGGAGCCCGGCGATTTGTGATCTCATAAGACCTGGATTTCCTTTCGGATCTCCACCTCAGTAGATGGATCTGTCGAAACGCATCACTGGACTTTGCCGGAAGATCTATAGGAGAGGCCGACACAGAGGGTCAACTAAATTGTGTCTGGAAATGCTCCGTCCGGCGTTCGAGACACCGTTTCTGGTTGTGAATTTGCGAACCGTTAGCCTCACGGGTTGTTTCGCTCACACCTAGAGATTTTTCAACGGTGACTAGAATGAGGTAGAACAGCTTGGGGGAATTTCCCATGGTGGCAGCACGTTCCGTTTCTGATGCGAGTTGCGACCATCGGGTTTCGAGGTCCTTACGAAGGCTCACGTTGAGTGCACGTCTCATTACGAGAATCGCTGCGTTTTACTCGCTTCCACCCGGGATCGACTGGCGTGCGTCGGTAAGGCGCATAGATTTGGCACAAACCCAGGGTTTTATTGGAACGATGAGACTGGGCGCAACACACTATTCTAGCAGAATTCAAAGCATCCTTGATAAGCAGCCAGTGCTAATGTTATGAGATGGGGCTGCAGCGTCTTTTAAAAATGGACAGGCGAAATGAATCAGAAAGCTTGTCGCAATCTAACTGTCGTTGCAGCATGCATTTGGAACACCCACTGAATCACATTGACAGCTAAGTGCAAACTAATACGTGATCGGAGTCGAAGGGGTTACTCCAGTATGAACGATAGTCTTGTATACAACTCCGCCATTTGTGCTTTATAACGAGGTGGTCGATCTGGGTCCACTGGTGACTCGAGGAAGGTGGACGCCACGTGGTTTATCGACGACTAGAAAGCCTGAAGTTCGTACTGGCGAGGAACAGTCGATGGTTTGGGTATAGGGCCAACAGCCGTTCTCCGTTTTCCGAGCGACAGGAATCTATTTCAAAGAGGCCTCCTAAATGCTTCTCGTTTGATGAAAGCCGACCAACTCTAGCATTTAGATCTCCTGCCAAAGTCACGATATCAACCCCACGCGCTTTTTTAAGAGATCGTGGAGCTTCTGGAAATAGTCATATCTGATTGCATCTGGGGTGCAGTCAGTATGTGCATACGCCAACGCGACAAATAAATTGAGTCTATCGGAACGGTGGCTGCTGAATTTCCAAGAAATCCTTGAGTCTCATTGCGTTCAAACGACTTTTGATTGGGATCCATTCTACCAACCCCTCTTTAGCTTTTCCACTGAGAGCAATGCCAACGCCAGCAAGACCAGAAGCCGTAGACTCAGTGCCCCCAAAAAGGCGAAGTGAAACTTCACGAGACCATCAGATAGGTGGAGTCCATCGAATGATGGAACTGGAGTCTTGAATGCGAGTCTCTTAAATGCAACATATATCGATGGCAAGGGATTCACGCGTACGATCTAAACCCGCCTGTTATCCTATACTCATCTAGGTTAGCACCTTGAGCGTGGCTATTTCGAGTGGCAATCGAGGACGAAGAAGGGCATCTGCTGGTAGTAGTGGTTTTGGTGAAACTCGGAAGTTGGTCGAAGGAGGATAAGACCGAATATGGCCAGGATTTCCATCAACTGCACTACAGCGGGCAAGGTCGACTGAAGATTCTAAGGGATGTGAGAATGGAAGAGGAAGTGGAAGGGCAGTGGAAATATGAGACCAATTTTTGTACGGTGCAGGAGAGTGTTCGTTTGTGCGCATGGAAGGACAGCTAAACATAGCGGAAGAGTCTGTCATGGTTTTTTGCTTTGCGGACTGTTGTACTACTTGGTTCGATCAGTCCAGGGCAGGCATTTTTGTTCGAGGATGCATCTCCAGCCTTTGATCAGCCAAGCTCGTCCTGCAAGGGAGCAGAGTTGGTCCAAATAAGCCGGTGACCAATTGCATGGTTCATTCACCTCTTTCGGAAACCATTGGAAGCCGGTGGCTGAATGCCTAATTCATTAGCCCTTCGAGTGAGCCCAAACATTCTGAGTGCCCAGTACACTACTACGCCACAGATACCAATGAGCATAACGTTGTAAGCCTCACGTGGCACCCGTGGTTGACTTGGAATCGGGGTTTAGACATCTCCCCCAGGCTGACTTTCAGTCAGTCAGCTCGGTCGAGAGCGCCGGACATTCGGTTTCGCCTTCTGACTTTACTGGGAATACCTACGGCACGAAAAAGCAACGAGTAGGACTTCCTCAGCAGAAGCTGTTTAGAATGCACTGTCGTTTGGAGCATTTCGAGAAATGTTCAGGACGAGTAGCCAGCTGGGAGATTGAGTCACACACCACCGGCCATACTGGGGCATTTAGAGATCTCCGTGGATAAACTGTTTGCCTCTTCCATTGCACTCACATTTACAAAAGTGAAATGAAAACCTGCATCGGAGACAGACTGTACTAATCATTTAACATTTTTCAAAATGGTAAGTGATTGACACGATCAACCGGTAAAAACAAATGAATTCCTGTTGTTCCATTTCGTACTAAGCAGAAGTCACTTGAATTCCAGAAGTCATTTTGAAGCGGTTTTACCACATTGTCAAGAGCACAGTGCTGTCGATGGAGATAACAATAAACCGACGTTTCGGTTACATGGGGTAACCTTTTTCAGGGTTTCTCAATCAAGAACTGCGTTGAAGAGAGTTATCCACAACAGCCGAAACCTCGGCTAATTATAATATCACCCGATAACACGGTGTACTTGACCAGATAACCTTTGGGGAACCAAATCACATGGTGTATTGACTCTTCGATAGACTCAACCTGTCTAGGCTGTGATATTCTCAGTTTTAATTTGTTCCACTTTCTTGAGCTTATGAGATGCAAACAGACTGAGTTGGTGCCGACCGGAATATCTTCGTTCTGTAGTCGTTACCTCCAACTTCGAAAGAATTCTTCCTTGAGATAATGCGAACAGTCCAGAGAAATAAGCTTTCTTGTGAGCTCACGCATGCGCATCGATCCATATGTCCACCTCCGGTGTACAATAGATGACTTCAAATATACGCATGCACACCCCTAGCATAAATTCATAACTCTCAACCTCGGCATGAACAAAAGTACACAAATACACATCGGAGCACAATGCCATATTTGTACGAGCACACACACACACACACACACACACACACACACACACACACACACACACATTAGGTAAATATACGCAACAAGCAAGAGCATCAATTACAATTTTGACAGTTTGACCATATGAATGTATCACAAACTGGACTTCTTGGCTGTTGCTTTGAATGATTCTAATTCTCACGCATACTGGTGTATACGAGCGTGTTTGAACTTATGCAGATACACGTATGCTCAGAGAGCAAAGCACATGCACTCATAGACATGCATACATTGCTCAAATTCGAGTGTCGAGTGACATGGGGTGGGGCAATGACATTCATCAGAACGAAAGAAAAACGCGACTGATCCGCAGTGTTTCATTAGGGCTTGGGGTTTCATTTATTCACCGATATACAGAGCCTCGGTCTAAAAAGCATTGAGGGATCGTGACTTTCGTATTGTCCCAGGACTATGGACGAAACAAGTGCTGTTGTTCAAGGTTGTACAATGAGCGATGAAATGTTGGAAGATGCTGTGTTTACAGCTGTGGAAGCAATGGAAAAATTTGAACAGAATCGGGATGTAGCAACCTATATCAAACGAGAGTTTGACAGGAAGCACAGTGAGACATGGCACTGTATCGTCGGTCGAGATTACGGGAGGTAAGTTTACAAGAAACGGAAAATTATCCTCCAGTGTCATTTTTACTGATTTATCGTTATTGATTCACAACACATACCAGAATTGTTGAAATTCGACCTTCATGAGGATTTTAATGAGCGGTCAAATAACAGATTTTCAAATATTACTCTAGCAGGAACAATTATGCTATCGTCATCTACCGCTTAGCCACCAACAAATACGAAAGCTTTACAAGTTGTCTTCCCTCTCAGTGACGTTATGTCTGGTGCGTCACGAACCCATAAAAATAAGAAAATGCGAACTGCAGATAGAGAAGCGGAAGTAAATATTTTACTAAAAAACGTATACCATAAGTTTTGAGGCTTACGTCATTTTCCGGGTAGAAATGTTTTGGTTCCTCTTGATTCCCAATGATTTATTTCAACGTTTAGACATAAGATGAACCAAATTAGCTATTGGACCAAGGCTCAGTCGAATTTGTAGAATGTTATCTCTCTTCCTTCTTCTGAGGTAGTGGAATTTCCCTCTTCTGAGTATTCCTTTCCTGATCATTAGCGAAAATGAACGGGAGATCCTACTGCTGTGACCTTGACGTGAAGGTCATGCGTTTGAAATGACCCACTTATTCTCAGTCAGCCTACTTCAGAACTTTAGTAAACTGACGAGTTATAGGATAACGTACTACTCTTCGATTATGTATAAACTGTGTTTTTTTCGGGAGACAATGTGTTCACACATCAGTGTAAAGAATGGATGACGGCTAAATTAGCGGTATTTTGCTGGTGATGAAGACCACCTGAAATGAGTTTTCCCTCATAGCTTTAGGAAATCATCACTTTCTCAGTTTTGCCAAACTGTAACCAAATATATCAGAAAGAGGAATATCAACCGATTTCAGCTGCTCACTTATTCAGTCCTGTAATTCAGCTTTTTTGCATCCAGGACCAATGACAATTTTATGATGAACAATTTTCTCGCCTACGGAAACGTTTTTCTCCGCCAGTCTCCTCGTATTTTCTTCACTTTTGTTCCACTCCCTCATGCAGTTTTATCTCTCACGAGGCAGAACATTTTGTGGACTTCAGACTTGGTGATCGTGCGGTTCTTCTCTATCGTACATGCTAATACCAATCCCCCAAACGATATTTTTGTTCTTCCTTGGTAACATAAATCAAGATTTTTGTGTGCACTCTCGGGTTGTTGCCTATTTTATCATTGGCCTGGCATTTTGCAAAATATTTAAGGGTTTATAGATTTCTTATTTTGGGTCAGAATATAAGTAGTGTTTACGTAGTAAAAATTCACCTCTGTTTACGTTCATGTGGCTGAAAGAGACGACAGTCTTCATTAGTTGTCCAGAATAATGATGAATGAGATCTAGAAAAGGTAAAGATAACCCAAGATCTCATCTAGAACGATCACGCAGGGACCTAGATTACGCAGACGACGTTGCCTGCTTGTTCGAATGCACGGAACATGCTCAACGTGCACTAGATATACTCGCGAGAGTTGTAGCTCCATTCGGCATGTGCTTTGCACCTTCAAAGTGCAAGGTGATGTTACAAGACTGGACGTCAACAATTCCGAGCTTGATGCTCGATGGGGAGATGCTGTCAGTTGTCGACCACTTCACCTACCTCGGTAGCTGCGTGACGACGGATGGGAGCACTGTAGTAGAGGTGAGCACGCGTATATCTAAGGCTCGAGCGGCGTACGCTGGACCGAAGCACTTGTGGCGTCGATCTGATATTTCACTGAAGTTGAAAGGTCGTGTATACGGTGCCGCAGTGCGTTCAGTTTAGTTGTATGGTTGCGAAACTTGGAGTCTGCATGCTGAAGATATTCGTCGTCTTGAGGTTTTCGACCACCGATGTTTACGTAGTATCGCTAGGATTGGGTGGAGTAGCCGAGTAGGCAATGCTGAGGTCAGAAATCGAGTTTTGGGTACTAATTCGGAGAACGTTTTGTCACATCGTATCCAACTTAGTAGACTTCGTTGGTTGGGGCATGCTTTACGTATATCAAACACACGTCTACCGTATCGCGTCCTATTCTCCGTTCCTCCTAGGGAGTGGAAGAGATCACGTGGAGGTCAACAGATGACGTGGCAGCGAGGAATGAGAAAATGTACAGCAAACTTAGGAAAAGTAGGTGCTTCACGTCTTCGTGGTTGGGGTCCAAAAAATCCATCTACCAGTTGGCTGGAAACACTGAAGGATATGGCAGCGAACCGCCAGCAGTGGCGATCGTGTTGTCACTTTCTGTCAAATCAGAATGACTGATCAATGTGCATTTGTACAGTTGGACTGTGTATTCCGTGTGTTGGCTACTAGGGCATTGTTTCCTTTTCCCACCCATGTAGGTCCATTCCCTGTCCATCTTGTATATTCATACTTTCTAATTCAGCGTACAAGATAGTGAGAAAGGCAATGGCCAGTGGGGCTTGTCCTGCTGTTTAATGCTGTGCGATGATGATGATGATGATGGATCGAAAGTTGTTCCCAGTAGTACCTATCTGTGTTCTCAAAATAGTGGAGTAGGTTAGTCGTCAGTTAGTTGGAGAGCCGTTGTCCCATTCTTATGAAAGTGAACGGAATGAGGTTCTATATCTTGATCATGATATGTGAAAGCAACAATATGAATGACTGCAAAATTGTCGTTGTCTCTGTTTGTAGCTCCGATAACATGGGAAACTTAGCATTTGGAATTGCGTGACCTTGGTTTCCATGATCGGTAGGCTCGAAACGCAAAAGATCAAGTTAGTAAACGAGCAAATATGAAAAGATTTCATAATTGTGAAGGTAAGACTAACTGCGGTTTGTTGCGGTCACTGATGAATTGTTGCTGATCCGGCTAGGAGTATTTCGGTCTACTGATGTGTCGATTATAGTTGTGTATCGTAGAAAGGATCAAAAAATCATTTTGTTACCTCGTGGTTCAACAGCGTTTGCACGGTCGATGGTGAACCCATTAGAAAAATACTGTCCCTTTATTTGAGAAACAATATCTTTGCTTCAAAGTGACGTGAGCATCGAACTTTAGCATTTATTGATTTTCTCGATGATAGAGTAAAGCGCAAGCAGAACCATCCATTTTATGAAAAACTCTGCTTAAAATCTCTTGGTCAATTAATAAACAGTTTTATGCATTTTTCATGACACAACAAGACGAACTGGGCTAAAACTGAACACACTGGACTTGGATAATGATGTTTTTAGTATTCTGAAATAAATTTAAACACGATGATATATACAGAAAGAAACGGACGGACAGACCGACAGACAGACAGAACGGACAAACAGACAGACTGACTGACTGACTCCCTGACTCACGGACTGACTAACGGACAGACAGGCCGACATGTACGGCCTTTCAGTAAATTCTTCTAAGCCGTTCAGAAAAAAGATTAGGCGAAGTAAGCTGCTTCAGCTTCCAACAGATCTAAAATCGGCATTATGAGCCCCGAAACGGTTATCGCTGTCTGCAATCATAAAGAAATTCGAATAGCTTTGATCCTGGTTTCGGCTATTGAGTTTAAAAAAACGTGACCCAGGATAACAAATTTACATAGAAACCCAATCTGATGACTTTGATGTTGTGAAACTCATTGTGCTGACTGATGTGGGCTGCAATAGACAATGATCAATGCCGTTCTGTAGGTGTTATCTACAACACCCCGAAGAAAGCAGAATTGATTGAACTAAGAGAATAATGGTTTTTCATGAGTAGTAGATTAGGTTTTGCATGACATTACTTATCATACAGTATCAACTTTCAACTCACTGTTGTAAGCCATGTAAGCACAAACATGGAACAGCTGTACAGTGGTACCATGGTTCCCAAAATCGAGTTGAGCATTGATACTGTGTGATGAGTCATATAATGCAAAACGAATGGTCCTGTCTGTTAGATCGAACTTTTGTTTGGGAAGGCTACTGTGCTACCAGGTTGAACAGGTGGATGCTCCTCTTATAACAGTGGATATATCTATTCGTTTGCTGTTTGCTCTTTGTGCGGGTGTGCTGACTCATAGTCGGTAGTCGGCCAAGTCGCGTTGGCAATCAGCATGTCAGCGCCTGTCCAGAATCCAGGTCAATGTTCAAGCCAGCCGATGCCCAAGCGACAGGGTAGTGGATCCATGAAACCAGGACGGATTCCCGTCAAGCGGTAGCCGGTCATGTTACCAATCGACCAATCAGAAGACAGCCTACTTGACACCAGTTTGAACCTGTTAGTTTGTGTTGCAACAATTGGTGACCATGCCTGTTTTTTCCTGTGTTAGGTATGTATTCTATTCGAATAACAGGTGGTTAGAAGGCAGAGTCTTTTTTAGTGCTACCGGCGGGGAACGGAACATCCTTACACTATCAAAGCCAAGGAAACACTGAAGGCTCAGTTGTCAGAATTACCCCATAATAGACTTGATTTGATAGCGATAAATAATTTGTTTTTGGTGTTGGATAGGTAAGTTTACCCCCATTCTCAGCATTTGCCTTAGAATGCTAAATTAGTCCACATAGGGGAGCATAGGTTAACTGACTGCATCATAGCTGGGTTGGTAAACTATAAGCCGAAAAGGCAGAAATAGCTCACTTAGAGTACGGACAATGAAGCGTATTATTTGCCGACAAATACTGTGTACACCGAAAACTATGGTAAAATTTTGCATGTAACCGAATATTTCTTATTTTCCATACATGGCTCACATCACATGCTCGTGGCTCTATTCCGCATATAGAATGACGCATTTATTACCTATATTCTTCAATGTTCTTCATAGAGAAGGAAGACAATCCGGAATACCTTCGTATACAGTAGTCAAGTTGGGAAAGGTGCAAACAACATAAAATGTTTGTGTTGAAGTGAAACATGTTATTCAGCGGATAGATTTCATACGAATTTCTGTGCTGTTTGAAGGGAAGAAATTCGGTTTCTCCATTGTTCACCAGGAATCATAGCGAGCATACCATTGAAACTTGATCTGAAATGGTCTAGAAGATTAAATAATAAAAAAACGGCCCATTGCAAAGGCAAGTACCATAAACTATGTTTTTCAGATCAAATAGTAACGAGAAAGCAAACAGTCATGTTAAGTGAAAATATCCTCGATGTGATATGCGTAACAAACGATTTCTCGTGCAGTATCAATGCTAAGCTCATCACTGAACATCATAGAAACACTGCTGAGCTATTTCCACCTTGCTCTTTGTTCCCACTGGTGTACCACCGCCAAGCCCTAATTGAGACTAGACAATCTGTAGTAAATTAAATTTCATGGCATGCTGGAGAGGAATAGGGATAAGAAAGCTCAAGTTAGTTCAGCTATTGGTTCAATGTTGGCGTAAGCTCAAAATTAGCTGCGCGGAGTGTTTCCTTTTTAAGTACGTTTTTTAATCGCATCGCTAGCATCTCAAAAATTCAAAACCAAATTACTTATTATGGTTCCGGTTCATAAATAGACCACTTTGAAAACCGTACACTTCACAAAAAATACAATTTCAAGAAACGTTTTAGGCTCGGTATACTGTTGACAACCACTTTATTCAGTGTCGAATGCTGTCCAGTCGTAAAACATTTCCTCCCTGACGACTTGGTTCCAGTCTAACCATTTGAAGATTTATATATTCTGAAGACACTGTTCGAGTTCGTGAATGGTATCGTTGCTGTCAAAATTCAACGAACAAGAACCAGATTTTATGTATTGGAACAAAACTTCAGGAGTAATTTTGTACCGTATTTTTCTAATGAACTGATTCCAGGATTAAGAGAAACACGGCTGTGGATATCTTTCTAAAAATGACGGAAACTGCAGATTTGTGAAACGGCATTACTTTGAATTTGGCAATAATTCAACACAAATTGTATGTTTTCTGTAGTTTTGACCAAAGTTTGCGAAGAAGCACCACCGAATCACAAAATTTTGGAGTATGTAACTCCAGCGTTTTCAACGACGTCTATCTTCGCATGGTTATCCATATTTTACCAGATGGAAAATGGCGAGTTAAGGTCGAACGGAGTAGACAACCATGACAGTTAAGTCAACCACTGGAAATGACGGTCTTTTTGGCTGCCATGAAGAATTGAATCAGTAGTGAAATAACAGAGGAACAGCTATACTTTCTAATACTTAGCTTCTTGACGTTCAAAATCGATAATCAGAGATAACCAATACGCATGCGGCACCGGGTATGTTCATCATGTGAGCAGGAAAGCTCCGAAATCTGCCTTGTGCTTCCAAGAAACATTGTCCACTGGTCGTTATGCTGCTTACTTGAAATGTTTCGACTAGCAACCGCCATGACGTCCTTCTCGAAGTTGGCTGCGAACAGCCTGCAATGAACTACCAGCGAATCACAATTGCGATTTCCAAGTGAACTCTTCCAGGAGGAACATCTACTCGCATCTTTTGATGCACTAGTGGAGTAATAGTGAGCAATACATGCCGTGCAACTTTCAGATGCAGCCCCTTTTTGAAAAATGACTTTTATGGAAGATACACTCGGGATAAAATATTGGAATGATTTAAAGTGTCACATGCCAGGGAAACTACACGGGGACCAGTCATGTGGAGCCAAATATAGCATCGTTTTACGATGACGTGAACTTTATGAAAATACATGTCATCCAAAGTTGCTATGGGTGCTGAAGTACGCCTCGAGAATTTATTAAACTTGACAGCCAATCTCAGTCACTCTCTACTTTAATTTTTATAGAATTTAAACAGATTTATTAGAAGCGTTTGTTTTCTTCATCCTATTCCATTCTGCGTAAAATGGTACTTCGCAGCTACTTTGAAGGGTTTCCAACCGCAGATAACTCATCTCGTCCATAATAAAAATGGCTTCTTTGTCGTTTCGCAAAGCATAAAGTGACTTATAGATGTTCCGCGAAAATACGTACGTGTATATGTAGCAGTTCCGCATCATTTCATAATGAGCGAATAGCAAGAACTGCCTATTATTTACTATATCGATCCCTTTCAACTGACATGTTATGATTGATTTTAAACATTGTCACTAAGATACTGATGAAATTGATGCACTAGCAGACCTGTCCTTGTAATTTCATTTTCTGACTAATACAGGTGTAGTGAGAATAAACGTTGAAGAAAGAGAGACTTTGTCAACAAAGATTGAAAGAGTGGGATTTCGACCGATGGGGGGGGGGGGTAGAAATAGTTGAAATGTTGTTTTTTCTGTTTAGTGGGCAATATAGAATAAATAACAAGACAGTTTCCTCAGTAGATTCGAATATGTGAACGCAGATAGCTGGAGAAGGGAATCAAAAAGGACGTCTTCAGCAAGACTGCCACATGCTTCACATAACGGAAGCTAAGGACACGATAAAACCGATTTCCCATATCCCGTCAAACTTATTTAAATTGGTTACACTCCGAAATTTGGCGGCATCTGGTGATTATGATGATGGGTACAATTCAACTGCTATCCAACACAGTACACTCTTTTCAACTGCTATTTCGCGCCAAAAGGAATGACTCTACACCTTACGGAAGATAGCAGAATGAATGAGCGGAAACATAAGCGCCAACTAGAAAGTGCTTCCAACTGCACAGAATAGTCAGTCAGACTGTTTAAGGGTGAAACGATATTCGGTACCTTGAAAGTAACTTGCCCTATTCGATAAAGTGCTCACACCGGTACAGAACCACATCGAGGACAGACTGAAGACAGTTGAAATAATGTGCAACTAAGCTAAAGGGAAAGCATCAACAAGTTCAAGGTCAGACAGCGGCCGAACGAAAAGTGAACCACGGAGCTATATGTACAAGGAACAGGCATGCTAAAACAGACAAATAATCACCCATAAAACGACTAGACAAATCTTATGGAAGAGCTGCACTAGCATAATGAAATACGACTGCATACGCATGCACTCTTTTGCTTGCACATGAGTGGCTGCAGTCCGTTTGATTCGTATTTGTGCTTGTATTTGGCCAGACATTTGTGTAGGCAGACGTCCGCATTGCTGTCAAAAAGGTTTCTAAATTAGCGTTTCATCGAATTGAGGAAAAAATCTGAAAGGAATTTACGCGGCAAACGTTATGGGGAGATTCAGTGGATACTTTCGCCCGGTTTGTGGGAATTTTGTCCGCATGAGATACCGTTCGGTTTATGTTGATGGTATTGCGACAGACTCCAGAACTAGAAGAGGAAAGTGGGGAGACGAGACGGTTACACTTGAACAGTGAATGCAGTCTGAAAGGATTTTGTTTGCAGACATTTTGCATAAGCTCACGCTTGATTTGAATAACTTATCAGGTATTCCATCGGCTAGTATGGAAGATGTTAGACTGATGATCGACGGTCCTTGGCGAAGAATTTGGAATTTCTCTTTCAGTAGACCAGCAAAGATAACAAGAGATCGGTAAAAAAAAGCGCGGATCAACGAAAAAGGAAATTGTACTTTCATAACTTCGTCTAAGTTTTCTTATTTGGTAAGATAGCGTGTGAATTTTCTTTGCACGTTTTGAAGTGCAAGATGGCTGTCCAAAGTTTACATCGATATTGATTCCCAGACACACTGCTGGACCTACTCTATCTACTGTTTTGTTGAAGTGAAAGATGAGTGAAATGGATAAGCCTTTTGGGAAGAGGTACATGTACGGTCTGTCCAACTAACTCGGGATTACCTCAATAAGGTAGGACAAATGCAAACACTGCTGACCTGCTGGTTGGCAACATCCCACGCGGTCTCTCCCGCTGAACAATAGTGTCTATTTTACTTTTATGGCTTGAAATGTGGTAGTAAAACCCGGAATTCGACCATATGAAAGGATTTCTACCTAATCGAGGTGATCCCGAAATTTTCGGACAGATCGTACTTCCGTAGCATTTCGCCAAATTTAGGGTAAAAACCAGACTGAACTGGGAAATCATAAGTCGAAGACAATATACCGGAAAGAAGTTTGAAATTCCGGGTTTCCGAAATGGCTTGACATAGAGCACTATAAATGGCATGTTTAAATAACTGTACCGCATAGCAGATTCAGAGGTCAGTAATGTAGGTCAGAGACGAATAGGACCAACAAATCTTTTCCTGAAGTACTCCCGAATAGTGCACAAGTATTTTGTTGATTGAATGGCTGGATAAAAATTCACCGGTAATTCCAGGGAGAGGGACACACCAAATTATTATGATCAATGATATAACCGTTATCATCTGTATGACACTGGTTTGCTCACAGTAACGGCCTCGATGTAAAGGCAAAAAGTAATTAAAATATTCTCTATATGTACTATGAAATTATAATTTTTTCGGAAGTGCAAACAATAATCCAGAAAATGGTCAATCACCGTTGGATGAAACGGGTTGAAGCGGAAAGAATGTAACTAACCAGATGAGAGATAAACATATGTAAAATATGCGGAGATTCAAGAACAGTTATGCGGGCAAACGTGAAATAAAAGGGATTTTGCCGTAAACCACAATATAGGTTTTGAGACTCAACTGATGTAGCTCAGACCATGCCGAAAGTGACTTAACTCTTTCTTAGTACACACACCCGTTGGTGCGTACAAGAGGCGGGAGCCGAAATGCCATGATACTGAACGTTGGACTTCATGGCCCTGGGTTCGATTCCTGTCGTCGTCAGCCACTTTCCCAAATTTGAGCTTCAAAGTGGTCGCAACCTCTTTCCTAAAATATATTGCCACTTGAATAAACAGAAGAAAAAAACAAAATGGTAAGTCATTATTATTATTATTATTATTATTATTATTATTATTATTATTAATACTGGCAGTAGTAGTAGTAGTAGTAGTAGTAGTAGTAGTATTAGTATTAGTAGTAGTAGTAGTAGTAGTAGTAGTAGTAGTAGTAGTAGTAGTAGTAGTAGTAGTAGTATAAGTAGTAGTAGTAGTAGTAGTAGTAGTAGTAAATAAATTAGTGGTAGTAATAGCGGTAGTTTTAGTTATAATATTTCATGTTGATCAAAAACGGTCCCTAAAACACCGAGGAGCACATCTAAACTGTCCACAAATGTGTGCTTCCATACCGGTTTATATTGTTTCCATTGAAATCTCAACTTTAACATGAAGATTACAGTACGCAATAGTGCCTTTTTGCTCTCAATAAATAGAACACAATGATCATCCTCAAAGGAGCCTGTTATATTCCATCATTTGACTTATGTGATGGGTCTGCCTGACGGTGGTATTGCATCCAACTTGTTGCCATGTTCCTGGTCAATCCACACTTGTTTTGTGAGGTGTGTTTGTAACTGTTTAAAATGGGATGTCATGTGAGTGCTCTGTAGGCTACCTTCATCATCACCGGACAAATATTTTATTACGGTAAACAATAGCTACCTGGTAGTTTTATGGTTGTTTTTAACAAAGGTCAGTCACATTCCAGCGTCATTGTGAGTGTTTTTCTGTGTGCGCATTACACCTCGATTAGCTATAATCGCCTGTACTCTACGTGCCACTCTTTCCTTCTCTTGATTTCTTCCAAATGCACATTTGGTTACGCGTCAACTGGTATAAATTAGGCCGTCACTTTACTAGCTTGTAATAATCAGAAATTTTCAAACACGCAGCTGTGAAACAGAGATAGAGCAAGACAATGCTGTACCCCAATGTTGTAGTCAAGCGGAGTGGATTGTCAAAAGAAATGCAAAAGCAAGCCGTACAAGCAACTGTTCGCGCAATAAGCAAAGGTCCAGTGATGAAGCAGATGGCCATCAGCCTCAAAAAGGAATTTGATCATCTCTATCCCGGCCGAAAGTGGCAGTGCGTGGTCTCAGAAGGAAATATGGGAGTGTAAGTAATCTTGTACGCACGCGGCTGTTTTGGAATGGTGCTTACAAAAATTGAAAACTATATCGTTAAGATTCGTTAACTGAGAGCTTTTCAAGTGTTCACCTCCGGAATTCATGCATACATTTATCTTCGAAGAAAATCAAGTTTTCACCATCCCTCCCTAGTAACTGAATTTGTTACCGAAATTAACCAAGTACGTTATTTTATGTTTAGATTTACTGATTATTGACTTGCTAGTCAATTTCTTTGCAGTTCGATTTGGTGTGATTTGTGGGCCAGCTTCCTTTAGTGTCTACGCTCTGTTCTCACTGAAAGTTTGGCGATAAATTCACAGAATAATTCCCGCTATGCGCTTTATTCTGAATGCAAATGCACCTATTAGATGGCTGATCGTTTCACATGAAATTTAAAACCACGTTGAGTAAAATTATTGTCTTAATGGTTACAGCTAATTCGTTTCACCAGTTAAGACCCTTGAGAAGTGCACATCCACCGATTTCTGGTTGGAATTCAAACCGCGCGCAGATGTTGGTCACTCAGGAACACAAGACTGTCTACTGGAGTTCTATACTACTAAAATGGAACATATTTCTATCATTCAATGACCTAACTGCACCCTCCGAGCCTTGTTTGTGGGGAATCCCAAGTGACGTAATAGAGAAAGTTTTATCCGTTACAAAAGGTAGCCAGATGGTTTTGACGGAAATGACTGATTTGGAAGCATAGTAGATATGATTGATAACGGAGCGCCGACTCTTGTTAAACGGCTAATTGAAGTCATCGCCATTGTAAGGTTTCTGTGAGAATGGCACGATGTGTGAATTATCATCATCTGCTCTTGCATTATACCGATTGGCAATAAAACAGGGGGAAAATGTTTCTTTTTAGTATTTTCTTCGCAGAATAGTATACCGTATTCCCTCTTTTGATGATAACGCGCTCTGTGGACTACCGCGTTGATCGAATCAACCTTCTCTTTTTCCTCTCTCTCTGTCTCGATATATATATATATATATATATATATATATATATATATATATATATATATATAATGTGTATGTACCATACTGACATCAACGTACGTGTTTAAATCACTGATGAAAGTGCGTTTATTCTCAGTAATGTAAAATGATGTAGTGATTAGGTCACGAGCTCGAATATAAGTATAATTCCAATGGGTCAGCTGGCAAAGTCAAACGTGAAAGCATCAAATTTATATAATTAGTTATCTTGCTATTTTAGACGCACTGGAAACTTCGGGGCCTGATCCTATAAAATTAGATGTGTCAAACAGCTACAATCTACGCTTTGCTACCTTTGTGGGAGAAGACCGATTTTCTACCTTCATGTTTATTTGCGATGCAGTTTAGAGACGCAATAACACCAACGAGATCATCGCAGTCATTGGGAAAGTGTAGACCAGAATTGATTCGGTACTGTTCATACTGCCATGTTATAGATTGTACTAATACTAGTTAGCAAAATCTAAAAAGGCACTGTGAGACGTAAACGAGAAGTGAAAACAGGAGATGTGTGGATACCAAATTGAACGGAACTTCAGATCTATTTGATTTTTGTCGGACAAAAAACCGGTTTTGCGAAAGGTAGCTAGAGGAAGGAAAAAGACCACTAGCTAACATGATTCCCGAGAAAGATGTCTGGCCGAAAGTCAAGCGCTTACTTGGAACAGTCAGTATTGCGACAATATCTCATTCCCTGGGAGAGGAAACGTTTTCTTTGGAAGCGCCATACTCAGCGATCAGAAATTTATAGAGACCATCGGTGTGAATTAAATAAACCCATTTTTAAATTTGATGCACTTTAACAGAGCGAATAGACTGCGGGATTTAAGGAACTTCAGCGTCACCAGCTTTGGTGTGGAATCATACCCAAGATGCTCCCTACCGCATAGCTAATGTGACACCGAGAAAAAAAGTCAACGCGTCACGTGCATTGTCCGACTCTGACTGTCTAACGCCGGAGAACCAAGATGGATATTTGTGTGTGTGTGTGCGTGTGCATAACTTAGCCGATTGGAAAACACGGAGAAAGATGTTGCCGCACACCATGACACGTGACCGCTTTGGATCGATATGCTTTCTGCGCAGTATGCTAACGCAGGCGTGATTCGACCAATCGAGATTTAAAAGTGGAAGGACTAGCTGACAAATTCCTAAAGTGAGGTGGTTCTGACTCGCGTAAAAATCAGAGTCAGTTCTACAGCTTTCTTTTTTCTGTTAGATGTTATATATTTCGGTATAACTACGCAGCAGACCAATAAAGTTAACCACACCTGCGACATAAGTATGAATTATTTCTTAGCAGCTCACGCGGCCACGTAGCGCAAGTGGATCACGGTAAAAAGACGCTTCCTTGGCAGTGTTAGTAATCCAGGAAAGCAGTATGGTAAAAATTGGATATTCATCTCAAAGTAATTGAGGATATCCGAAATTATTTGTTATTCAGAATTGAGAATCAATTTTGTCTCATCAGTTATCACCTCAGATATCTGAGTATGGATGGTGTGGGAATGAGGTAGATTTATTCAGAAACTGTGCGAAAAATGTCCGAAATCGCTTCTTTCTAACATCCTGTTTTGTTTTGTGAGTTTGTTTTAGGACTCCTTCTTCATTTGACTGAACCACACAGAGGGCGGTGACGGTATACTTATACACCGGTTATTGCTCGTTTCATTTACAAGCTGTTATGAATATTGTTTCGTATGGGCCGACCTTAATCCACGGAATTTTAGACATTCAGGTTCGTCTCGTATTTGTGTAACATTTATGAGTATATCTGTAAAAGAACCGTACATCAACAAATATGGCCATTTGTCGTCTTTTGAATCGTTGCATGCAACGATCACATGTGAGATGTTCCTAATGCAACAGCCATCGACTGACCCATAACTAAGTTGAATGAACATGAAAATCTGTGATCCGTTTTTATAAAAGCCACATTTCCCATGATGAAATAAACTGAAAAACCTTTGAAGACTTTGCGTTTTACAGATGCTAGTTTTCACCTAAATAATTCTAAGGCACTAGATAAACCGGATCGAACTTTCTCTTTCGGAATACCGAAAGTCTTGAAACTACAATTTTTTAAAGGCATACGAAAGTGTGAAACTATCTGTTATACGAAGCAGAACGTTTAGCAGACTTGTAGTCGATCAGATGAGTAACGCCGAGATCCAAACTTGGATCGATTCTCACTCTTGAAATTCACTACATTCGTGACAGAAACACAAATTATTAGAACTGTTGGTACCCACTAGGTTTTCTTTTCAACTCAATCGTATACTGCCATCTACAGCTGCACATCTACTCTCATTCACCTAGTTCTATGAATGCCGATTTTTGAGGTGATATATCAAAAGCAAATCTCTTCATATTATGAGCTCTTTCATGAACTAGTTTGCATTTGTAAGACAGACTTTCGCAAGCTATACGCCTTCATTTCAGTCAAAAGAGTGCTGACAAAATAAATAAAATATAATACCGTGGGCGCTAGAGGTACATTAGAGTGAAAAATAGTAGGAAAACATCAACCAAATTTGGAAAGTAACTCCATTCTTGTCGTGTCCTCGTTGATCAGTCCCCGTGCCAGATAGGGCACAGAAGAGCTTTGTATACGTTAATTCTGGAAGGAATGTGCCAAAATTCAGATCTTATGTGCGGTTGAGAATGGAAAAGAGATGGGTCGGCATGTAATGGATACGTTGGATCCTGCAACATCTTGTAGGCTAGGACTGCTCATCTTTCAGCACGCTGAATGGCAAATTCAGTCAGAAGAAAATAAAATGGAAGAGACAAAACGTGGCTAGTAATTACCAATCAGTGGAGAAGAGCTCTGAGGTCTCGTTTCGAAAGGCAGGAAAAATCACTAGTGGACAATGCAATAAGATCGGAATAACACATTGAAGAACAAATTCGGAAAATTATTTAGTGGTTTTCGAAACTGCCTGAGTCTTTATTCGGAAAGATAGTGTTTCAGTTTACCAACACAGAGCTGTATTTGAGACGTCCATCTAAGACACCTAGACTAACACCCAAGTATTTGACAGTGCTCATTTTGAATAAAGATTTGGGATTACGGAACAATAATCTGCAGAGTTTGGAGAATGCTGTTGCTGAAAACTCCCTCAAGTCACTTGGAAGGGTTCAGTTTCAAACCAGTTCGGGTGAAAATGTTTTACTCAGAATACATTTTCACTGAGGATCCTGAAGTCGGAGAGGTCGGGAATAACCTGACAAAAAACAACTTTGTCGGCGTACTTAGACATGTATGTTGATTGTACTCACGTTGTTCGTTTCCATGATGTTCTGATCCCTGAGCTTGTCGTTTGAATTGCAAACTTTTCATCATCTGTCGAGGTGATAATTTACGTGTAAAATAAGAAGACAGACAGCACGGTACCTTAAAGTACTGCCGAACTGTTGGCAAGGGGTTCGAAACATTTTCATCGAACGTTGGTTTTGTGCATTCTGTTGTGGAAATATTTAGGGAGCCAGGCAAAAATATATGAGAAAAAGTTGAAAGCTTCGAACTTTTGAAGAAGATCACGGGCTACTGAGTCAAAGGCTGACGAATAATCAAGAAAAACAGTGGCTTCATCCTTCTATAGACTTAGTAGCAGAGTGGACTAAGGAGGCAATAACATCGAGATATGATCTTTCTGGTTTTGGTTTAGGAACTTACTAGGATCTGGAGGTACATTCGGGTTGGTTTGAAGAAGCCCAAGGATAGCCTTATTCGTAATTTTAGTGCTGCTTACGTGAGAGCCATCGGACGAGGCCCTTGGTAATGTTCAAAAATGACATGGGTCACGTAAGTCGGACAGCATCATACCTGAAAATTGGAGGAAAGAAGCCTTCCGGACCCTCTGTTGACAAAGCTTTAGACTTGAGAAGAATTTCAAATATGTCGGAAACGGAGAAAGTTTCAAAGTCTGCACTAACAAAGTGAGAATACAAAGGACAGTCACTGAAAAGGTGGATAAAGGTAACACTGAGGTGTTCTACATCAATGTCATAGTTGCAGGGTTTTGTTTTCTGACTACAAAAAATACTTTATACGGTGGCACTGAAATTTGTGATTCTTGGTTCTCAGGAATTGTACAGAAAACGACACATCCAATGGTTTTTACCTCTTCCTTGATTGGGTGCGAGTAATGTTTGACTTCAAAACCTCGGCGAGACTTGTAGGCGAGTTCCTTTTGCCTTCTGAAAAACTTTAATAATGTAGAAGCCACCCCACCACCGAACAAGAAACTTTATCGGCAACAGAGACTGAAGATAGTGCAAAGAGTATCTATGAAGAGTTTTGCAGTTCGGAAGAGTGAATAGGAGGAAAACCGTGAACAGGCTGAGCCAGTGACTGCCTTTAGTGGAGAAATGGTACTGGACGAAAGGTTTCAAAGGCGGAAATTTGCCTGATTCCTTTCTCTGCAGAATTCATCTCGAGTATGCGAATGCGTTTTTGGTCTCAGAAGAAGTAAGCTATGCTTGCTTGTGGAAACTGGAGCTCCCATTTTAATAAAGAATAACTGAGGATGATTGGTGATTACTTTATCCAACACAGAATTCGCTTTCCTAAGGGAGTTACTGATATCCGTTTAACCTAATTAAAGTTGCGGGTATGTGCTGGCATGATTAAAGTCACTAATAATATCGTAGGTTTTCATCTAAAAAAGGAATTATTATTGTAATTGGTGATTTGTAGAAGAAATTGATGTCTGACCTTGAGCCAGGGTGGGGGCGATGTATATGATGGTTACTAGCCTACTTTGAAGAAAAGCAATTCGTGGAAAACCCTGATCAGCCAAACAGTCTATATCGTTTGAAGTGGGCTTAATTATAACGGTAGACTTGCCGCTCTAGGATGAGTGTACTGAGGTTGCCACTCCGTCTCCATATCTCTTCCGTCTCAGCAACCTATATTAACGGTACGGTTGAAATCCGTCTGTGAGTACCAATAAGCCGACAACGTTCACGTTCAGTCGGGATTCTTAAACACAAAATTGCACATGTCTGAACATGAATTCGTGTGTACAGAGTATGTATCAAAACTGACATCTATAAGAAGAGTGAGCGGACTTTCAAACCGACCACAAAGGGCATAATCATTTTAGCCGAAGAAGTGCTGGTGAGAGCAGCTTTCCATCCATCTCGCCTGTTTTTGTCCATATTCGATTAGTATCAGCCGAAAGCACTTGGAAATCACATACCACAAGCCGCACGCCAAGCACAGCGTTTTAGATGTACCTTTTCCAGTTGAAAATATGAATGACGAGTGGGTATGACTATTTCAAGGAGGATAACGATTAATTCCGGAGTGTTGGCAGAAGAAAAAACGTTTACCTTGGCAAAATAATTCAGTTGATTATGGGTGCAATCCACAACTTGTTTGAATTTGAACAGTGAAGCTACTTGTTGCGATCATCAAAAACTTCGTCAGATCTAGTCGATCGACAAGTACTAGTATGTACCTAAGATCACGTGATGTGAGGCTGATACAGCCAGATGTATGGAAATGATAAACACCGGACTCAGTCAGAGTCACGTGGTTGCCGGTTGATGTGGGTCGTGTAAATCTTCTGAACTTTTGATTGATCTTCAAGTTTCATGAATCAATTCCGAGTCTGAGTGGCATCAGGGATTTTGGTTTACCAATATGCCACCAAAAAAGTCCATAAAATATCAGCTGTTCAGACGCTGAAAATGCTGGTAATAGCAGATAGGTGGACATAGTGCGCAGCATCATTGTCTCCGACTTCAGTGATTCCAAGAAGCACCCGTATAGCCCCAAAATAGCACGTCTAATCTATTCGCAAACACTATCTGTTCTCTCGGTGTCATTTATTTACAGAAACTTGCTTTATCCACTTGTCTATCTTGGAGATGGAAAGTTGTGCAAAACTACTGATCTGACCAAACCTCAGACTTCAGATTGCTGAAGGCTTGCAATTGGCTTTATTCTGTGATTATCTCTGAATTCGGTAACGTGAACACTTGTGAACCGGTTTTAGGAATTTAAAAGGCCATTGTGTCACTAGTCTCTGTTTACCATTTATTCGCTTCATGTTAGCAGTTGTTTTCGTATAACTTTGATCGGCAACATATTAGTTTCAAAATTTACATCAAACCGGATGCGATTGGACATCGACAGGGACTGAATGATAGTGACTGGTGGTAATGGCTGAGTTTTGTACCCAGGATTCGGTGTCAGCCGGGTTGATGGAAGCGGAAGAAAGAGCTCGTATATTCACCTCAAATGGAGCTTGAAAAAAGAAAAATAAGAATCAGGGTTATCTGCTACTAGACAGTAATTCACTGTTGCCAGTTAATTACCATAGCTTGTTGTGGCTGACTAGCATTCCAAACCTCAGATAGTTGAGTGCCTGTTGTCCATGGCAATACAGTGGGTCTTTCGGTTGACTGATTGAAACTACACCTTTTCGTAATCGAAATCCACCGTGATTAATCCTCACCAATATCTTTAAACTTAAAAGTGACAGTAGTAATAATAACGGTATGAAGGACTAATGCACCCACAGCAAATTCTGGCCGAATTCCGACTGAAAAGGGCTCGGATGTCCCAGTCTCCTCTCGCATTTCCCTTCCCTTGATTCGGTAACTTGTGGTGTTTTGAACAAAAACTTTTGCTTTATATTTGCTTCAGGTATTTTTCCGATTGATATAGCTTTCTTGCATTCCGAAAACAGTCTCTGTGAACCACTTGCAGATGCATTTGACCAGCGTTATTTCTGTTAAATCTTTATCAAACGGACTATATTTCTCCCCAATTTCAGTATGCCTAAAACAGAGATCACAGATAACAGAATGAAACAGGTCATTGAAACAAGATAGTCGGTCCTAAAGTGCGGTGAATTAAAGAAATTTCCCAACTACTCTTAACTGGTCCATCGATAAGCAGATAATTTTTTGATGGGGGAAATAAGAAGCTCAGTAAAACACAAAAGCATGGCTGGACTTCATCTCATCCTATAAAAAATATGTACAACCCACCTCTTTGTCACTTCCTCTTATCCTTTAGTTGATAGTAATGGGATCGCCTTATGGAATGAAATCGAGTAGTATATGGTGAATCGAATAAATTAAATGAATAGCAAAGAACAGAATTAGAATAAAATAATAATAGATTGGAATAGAACAGACAGGAATACCGTTCATGAAGTCCAATGATTGCTATCAGCAGCCTCCGTGAAGCGGCTAAGTAACACCACGCCCAGAATCCCAAACTACCAAAAGCAATACTACCCCATATAACTGACCCTCCTACGGCGGAATGAGAGTGAATTGTTGACTTGATGAACCATGCGAATGGCGAATCCTGAGAGATTCCGTTTACTAGTTCTTCAAGGACAATCCCTCCATAGAAGTTACGCCCTTCAGATGGGGGAAAATAATATATGAGAATTCACACCATAGCAACATATAAATGAGTACAATACGTTTGTGAGAAATATCAATGCACCCACAATCACGGGTACGTTCAGATGCACTTGATGCAGTACGACTGGGTGAAACAGCTTATAACAAGATGAAATTCTGGATGACGAACCTGCACAAAGGGGAATTATTGATACTTACACAGAGAAATGCACACATGTAAAACGAAGCAACCGGGACCATAATAGTCACCAGTGTGCCAGTTCGTTGATCAAAAGGAGTCAACCAGCACATGCAAGGAGGAATACATACGAGTTTACTACCTGTGATCTAATAGGAGTTGTATTTCTGTGTGTGTGTGTGTGCTTGTTTGTTTGTGAGAATGTGAATACGTGTGCACGAGCGCGTGAAAGGATGTCTGGGTGTTCGATTCAGTCAAATAACAAAGGGCTTTCCGGGTTTTGCAGAAATAAACAGGCAGCTTTAGGAGCTACTAAGGCCAACCATAGGTCAACACTCTCCGTGAATAGATCAGAAATTAGAAACGAAATTCAGAGGCATTCCGCCTGAAATAATACCCAGCCATAAAAATCAAACAATGGAATGGAAATTTAGAATATAGGTAGATTATAGTTATTTTAATCTTTTCGATGATGCCAAAGGTCGCAGAAGACGAGGACAAACAAGGTGAAAACTCAGCATCAGATCAGGTCAGATTCGCTAACTTTATGAAAAGAATAGTATTGATTTATTCCAGTCCACAAAGAGAATTCGATTGGGTAAATGATATTCACACACGATAGGTCTTTAGTTCCGACTCTCCATCGGTCTTGAATGTTCCCTGAAGAGAAGGCTCCAGTCCAGCCTGAATAGGCAAACATTTTCAAGTCAACCACTTAACCCGCGCTATAAGGTTTGACTGAGGTTCTGTGCGCGAATGATCGTGCGTGTTTGGTCTACGAAACTAAACAATGTCTAACCAATCAGTCCTGCAAGGGGGAACCGTTACCGGACGAACGAGTGAACATTTGTACATGAATATATATATATATATATATATATATATATATATATATATATATATATATATATGGAGAGTGGGATGAAAGTGTAGCTTTCCGAGTTCATACGCTGTTGATGGTAAAGTCGAATCTTTTTACATTGCAAGCCTTCCCAGTGTTATAGATACTGGACCCATCCTTTTATCTTAGTCGCTATTGATAACGATCGAGATTTGTACTACCATCTCTCTCCTATTTTCGGACAGCACTTTACTGTTTTCTATTCCCGTATTCCTTGGAATCGTCTCGATCATGCTCTCATCTGAACTAGCTCAACCAAGAAAATACGGGTAGCTCAGTGGATGTTATGCCGGCACAAAATGAATGAGGTGGCTTGAAAGATGACTTAAACAGCTATATTCTACTTTCGACAACGCATTTATTTGAACGTAGAAGTCAATAGCATTAGATTGCACGAGGTATTCAGGACCATTTCGCCGCATCTTCACTAGTGCATACTGCAGTCAAGGTGATCATTTATAAATGGTAAATTGAACGTTATCATGTGTGTGGGCTTGCACTTTTGCCTTTGGTCTCATGAGAACGTTTAATTTACCATCTATGAATGATCACCTTGACTGCAGTATGCACTAATGAAGATGCAGCAAAATGGTCCGGAATACCTCGTGCAATCTAAAGCTATTGACTTCTATGTTCAAATATGTGTCGGGAAAGTTACGTTTTCAATGTATTTATTATTCGCCTTATGGTTTTATACATACGCTGACTTATACACTCTATCACGAACTAACACAGTCTCTTGTCTGTTCTCTTTTTTGATGAATGCGCAACGAACAGATCTGTGGATCATTCCCCAGACGAATACATTTGCCTCCAGCAAAAAGATATCACAGTTCTCCTGTACCGGTCGCCGTGATCAGTCAAAAGACGAAGTGATGCTATTCTCCGTGCAGGGCGGCGCAAACTGAATTCCATAAAATTCCATTTTGAAAGCAAAAAATACAAACTTTAAGAACCTTGCAGTCGCTTTCTGTCATTATCAAGGAATGTAAAACCTATGTGGATTGATGAGGCAGTCTGGTTTCTATCTTGCTTTACTGCTCTTGGAATGTTTTGCTGGGGAACCACATGAAGAATGAATCCCTTTTCAACGAGACTTTTGCAAATAGAATGGGTCTGTGGTTATGCCGGAAATTTCAACTTGCGATTGCACTGTTGTTATTTTCAAGATTAGCTGCGACTAAATCACGTAGAGCTGCCAACAAATCATAGTTTCCCAGTGGACTTCTGTGATAGGTACTTCCAATCATGCTAGTGGTAAACAAATTGGATTGTGGCGATCATACGGAAACTGTGTTTGCCACTTATGCGTAGCACTGCTCTAAACTTCTAGTAAAAACAATCGTCACCTGGAAACAATCAACACCAATTATATCGGACACTACCATGAAACACTTATTTTATCTATTCTCAAGTGCTTTTTCTTCATTCATCCATAAATATCAGGTGCTGACCATCATAAATTATTTATATGCGTGCCGAATTTTCAAGAATCGGTAAATGTTATTGGGGGCTATAGTTCGAATATCTTGGTTAGTGAGGTTGCCAAAGATTCCTAATCAACTGGGAATTTTGTAATACGTCCTAAATTCCAAAAACACCGGACTGTTACTATTTTATTCCCCCCTAAGTAGCCTTGAAAATGGAATAAACTGGAAGATTAGCTCAAATAACTGTCTTCAAACTAGAAGCTTTTTGCCGCTTTGTGTACTTTACGTCATTCCTAGTCTGATCATGGGAAACGGTTTCCTCTCACGCGAACGACTTAACGCTGACCGAGGGGCTAAAAATAAGTTTTGTTCAATTATTATTTTATGTCACTGATTGAGGCCATAAAACATACCCAACTATCCTTGTTCACACAATCTTCCGCGTGTTCTTGACAATAAGTCAACTTCGTTTACCCGTAGTTAGCCTGTACGACATGTCATGTGCTTGTGTGCTCTAGTCGACCGCGAGTATGCGTATCGAAGAGACATTTATTGATTATCACATCATGTACATCTTCCCCTATTTGTACTCTGTGCACTCCTATATAGATCGTTGTTGGCTTTGTTTTTTCTACTGATTTAAACCGCGGAATTCAATACCAGGGATCAGTTCAACCTGGTCAGAAATAGAACAGAATAAGGAGCTGTAGTATGTCTTACTTGTTAGATAACCTGAAGAAGACGAAAAATTTAGGAATTACTTTTTCACAATCAACAGTGGATTGCCCATCTACTAGAGGAGTTTACGGTATCAAATTAGATACCGTAAACTTTCTTTCTTTACTTCCTAAAATATGCATTCTTATCATTCATATATATATATATATATATATATATATATATATATATATACCTGCATTAACCAGATGATGAAGCTACCGAAAAAGAGCTCGTTCGCTAACGTGCCTTTTTCTTCAGTGCTCTGGTATTATTCAATATAAATTTGTTTAGTAACGCTATTGACAAGTTCATGGAAAGCGCGTTTCTCACTGCGTGTGTGTTTTCATCTCGAATAATTACGACCTTCTGAGGTGGTGAATTTAGGGTTCAGTCTTTTAGTTGGTACCATGAAATGATAATTCGGTGCCATTTCTCTAACTTTATATTCCCTTCTGTGCAATTCGGTACACTACATAGAGTAGAATATATAAACCGTGGTTTCAAGCTAATTAAATCTGCCAGGAAAGAGTGGTAATCCTACCCAAGATATTCAAAAAAACCAAGACAAACTGTCCTGTTACTACTGAAAGTACCACCTGTCATATTATTTCGGAATTACGTCAAAATTACTCATAACTATTCCAAAATCGTTCGGAAACGTCACCAGATTGACTATTTGGGGGTATCTACGTCATTCGTCTAAAAACCGGATCAACAATTACCCTACACACATCCATCAGATGACCACGAGGTGGGCTCGCCGTCTGCGCTTCACATAATGTGCGGCCACAGTAACGTAAGTGGATCCGTCGTCAAGGTTACAGTACTCTGTGATGGTACTCCATCCTACTAGTACAAGATCCTTGATAAGATTTATGGAGGCAACAATGGTTATCGTGGGTCATCCAAGTAACATTTTCATTTTCCTCGTCCTCTCAATCCGACCATCGTTTTTCGTCCCTCATATACCGCAGTCACCGTAATGCACATGTTTTGCCTGAGGTAAGTGTTCTGTCCTTTGTTCAGTGTGCAGAATGGAAGTGCATCTGCATGGACGAAAGTGTACTCGGCACCAGCATGCGGTAAAAGCAAGTACAAAGATGAAAGGGAACACGCAAACGGGCAAGTAAGCACATGAATCAGAATTATATGCACGTGGAAGGCGCAAGTCAAGCTTGCAGTCGAATCGATCGACGCACGTCCGTTCAGCAAGTGACTGTCTGTCCTCGTACGTGACTGCTGAGTTGAGCAAAACAAGACTTGGAAAGATAAGCGACTAGTGTATCCGTCATAGCAGCCGTACGTGGGTTGAAATGCGAAATAAAAATTCAGTCAACATGTGGCAATATTTCTGTGCTGCAAAGACTTGTCTACTAGTGAGCTGTCTGGACAGAATATTGTCGGTCACAGTTTTATAAAATCATGTGAGAAGTTCCACGTGATACCCTCAGGTCGATCTGATCCGCTCCAAAATGTACCCCAAAATGCTGCTGAAAGTATCCCCATCACCGGAAACGTACGACTTAAGAAAAATACTAGATCCTAGAAGAAGTGACCGCAGTGGACCGAACTGTGCAGATATGGTCTGAAGGGTTTGTGATGAACTTATAGATGGAGCTAGGGAGGACAGCTTAGACGTAGCCACAAGTCCACGTGTAGGTGCTGAATAACTGGCTGGTTATTTCAGTGGAGATGGCAGTACATTTGATAATCAAGAATGATAAAAAACCGCGGACCAAAAGTTTCAAACCCGATCGATCTTTCGCTCTTCCCAGTCATTCCACTGTTGAACGAGTTTTTCTCCAGACTGATTAAAAAGATGCTCCCGCCCGGTGTAATCTCTGTTATGTTCACGTTGAGATGAATCAGCGTGAACAGCAGTTTGCTTGACAACATATTTTAACTCGCGATCTGGGGCATAGTTAAGCAACGTAGTTCATTTTCCGGTACGTTTATCGACATGGTCTAAATTAATACAAAAAGGCTTGATTTTTTCCATTGGAAATCTTGTCGACAACGCTGTCCACGAGAACTGGTTGATTTTGCTAAAAATCAATTACAATTTATTTTAGTTTTTGAAATGAAACTTAATCAAAGGTAACACGTCCAATACTCTTCAAAGCTACTTAAATTGATACCTAATCGTAATTACTGGATACCTCTTCAGTTACCTGGTCACGCAGTTTATGTCCGCTGCTGAGATACGCACCAATGACCGCGCACAAAATTATCTCAGTTACAGTGAATGCAGCAATAGCCAACTAATCTGACTATCTTCCGTATTTGTTGACTTCAATGAAATTATTGCAAGAAAGATAACAGCTATTCATAATTTGCCAAGAATGACTTCATCACGATCTGACAACTATTGGACAAAACACGATGCGTAAGTTTATTTCGTAGTGAGGCTGTTGTGTCAACTTTACTAATTAATCACCTATCAATTATTAAAAGCTACGTCAACCCTGATAGGATAAGTGACGTTTAAAGGACAGTCCATAACTAGGATGAAAAGCAATAGGAGCCGGACCATTGGACTTTGGTATTTAGGGAGTGTCTGGCCTCCGCGGTGGGATCCACGAGGTCCATCCAGTTGTAGATTATATTTAGGAAGACTTGAGTACGCATTGTGACAAGTGAGGTTTTTGTATCCGTGCAAACTGATGATCTAATTGGCTCCATCATTTCTCTGATTTGTCATACAGGTGATTGCTTTGAATTTGGAGTCACGTTACTGCTGACAATTAGCCGTAAGATAACCACCGCAATCTTTGAACGCCTAATTTTTTCTCCGTCACATTCAGGAGGTCATAGTGAATACACGAGAAAAGCCGCAAAATGGTTAGCGTTGAAAATTGTTCCAATTCATGACGTATTATAGAACAAATAATACGCAAATTGCGATTCAGCTTGGGCTTTCTCTACAAGAGGCTGTCAAGTTGACCAACATGACTAGTTTATTCACTATAAGCCAGTCCTTAGTCTTTGATAGACCATCATCAGGGTTGTCGAACTACATCGACAGCCTTATATGATCACTCTGTGGTATAAAATAACACTTTTGAAGATATAAATTGCAAATTACAGAGTCGCTTATCGTTCACTCACACGTGCAACGCAAGGTAATTTGTCTCGATAGAAAAAGTCAAAAGCAAACTACCACCGCCTTTTCCAGTAGCAGTATTAGCAGTTCAAACCTCCATGGGGTGTACAGAATCTCGAAGATCACGCCGATGAGGTAGCTTACATGAAAATAGTCAAAGAGGAAGGGTACCTCTTCGTGGTGGACCAGTCATGTGAAAAAGGCTGTCAAGCGGAAGCAAGCTGTTCGGCCCGAGTTCTCTTACGGTACAACACGGCCAGAAATAGGACCTCCAGAATACAACTAAAATGCAAGTGGCGATATGAAAACGAGATTGCCGCGAACTCCAAAGTGAAACCTAAATCTCAACATAATTGCATGGGATCACTGGCCGCCCAGCGAAGAGCAGTGGAGGAAAGAAATGATGCAAATGGTATAGGGGCATGAACGGATTGATAAAAGACAAAAGATCTGCTGAGTTTCTTCCAGCTGGTACACAGGCCGGACGAAGGAACTTCCGGAAAATCCATTGGGCAGAATACGAGCATACCTTATATGGTAGACGCGGGAGTCTGTGAAAGTGAAATCTACGAGAATCTGAGGCACTTGTCATCGTGTAAAGCAGCAGTACAGGGTGAAATCCATCCATAGGTAATGAAAATGTTAGCTGATCTGTTAACCAAACAGCTAAAGCTTCTATTCGACCTATCTCTGGAGGAAAGTAGGGTCCCATAGGACTGGTTTACGTCCACAGTCACTCCAGTCCACAAAGAAGGCAACACAGAGATTTACGAAGTCGAAACGGATAATAGGTTTTATTTTCAGGTCCTTCAAACAAGAAAGCTAGCATTGCTTTTACTTATCCCACATCCCATCATATTCTCCATTGCCTGCAAAAGTAAACATGACACTTTGGAGAAAGTCCAACGTTCATTCATTAGACAGCTGACAGTTTTTAATCGACCCTTCCGAACCATGAAGAACGTTGTCTCTAGTTTTATCTTAAACTTCTTTGTTTAAGACACACTAGGCTTAACTTATGCTTTTTGTGTGTAATTCAACATCGCTTGGCCTTCTTTTTCTTCACTAAGTCCCTGGGATTTTCCTTGACAGCCTCTTATACACTGCACCACAGAAACCAGATACTGATCATCCAAAAGTCGAGGTTGGCTCCGGAAACGAATTTCTTCTTCATAAAATATTCCAAACGGTGGAACAAACTCCCTATAGGTTTACGTGGTTGAACCTCGATAGCCCCATTTTGAAAAAATTTGAAGTCAATCTGTAGTGATATAACTGTCTCCACGCTCCGTCCAGTGCACTATATCTTCGTTTCCAGTATCCAGCCAAGTAGGTGAAGCCGGACCGTAATTGTTAGATCGTTTAGATACAGTGAAGTCGCCTTGCGACCGGTCAGCATGTTATTTCCCAATAAGTGCATGCCTATTTTTTGTATAAACTAGTGAACACCAACCAAATCTAACAGAATACATTCTCGCTGTTCTTGTCTGGTTTTATCGTTCTTCCAGTGCAAGTAGTCCGGGCCCAGGTTACTTCATTACGTACAATTGGCCGGTTAAATGCGATTTCCACACAGTCTCACAGCTTTACATGTACTCCTGTTGGGTAAATGAGGTACGAACGAACATAGGGCTTACGAAGAGGGAATTGATGTGAAGGCTACCACACCTCAATTTTATTGTTACTATTACACTATTTCTTACACTTTTTACGGTACCTTACAGCTTTTGAGAAGAAAATCAAGAAAAGCCTTACATACTGAAAAGGGTTAACATTTCCGATAATGCTTCATCCATCCAGTGATAACTTTTAAGGAAGTAGTCGGAACTTTGCACGGGTTATTACGTGTGAGTGGCTCATAGAAAGATCGCAATGCAGTGGAGGTGAACATTCCACAACGATCTTATCGGCTAACGAAATGGATGCTATTATGTGGTTACCACATACGTCCGATATGAGGTCACTTAAGGTTATGCCAGAAACAACGCTGACGATGCACAGACTTCTGCGAAGAGTCATGTGGTCTTTTTTCAACAGACCAAGAGGCATAATGGGAAAATATAATAGAATTATGGGAAATATAAACTGGTGTACGGAGGGAGACAGGACTGACTGCGGAGAGCTGAAATGTCGAGTTTACGAATTCGAAAGGACAATCTACGCAATTTTTCAACAGTACTTTCTAGAGTTGAAAACCAGTTTAAGTTCCTGATAAGTCTCCTGGTTTTAAGCTAAAAGCAACCTTAATCCGATAGACAGCTTTTATTTGAGACAGCTCATGATCTCTTCCGACAATCCACCGCTAGGTCTGTCGCAGGTTTTACCTTTTTCTTCGAAAAACTTAACCCCTTGATCCTTCTTCACCAGCTAGCAAAACCCCTTCTCACTGGCAACCTCACTGTAACGTACGAGATAGCAGCCCCTGTTATTCTGAACAACTTTTTGCTTTATCATTTCCCCTACGTGTAGCTCGCAATATCAACAGATTTTTACAAGAATGCGGCTGAAGTCAAATTCCCCATGTCTTTTTCTGTTCTCGAGTCACATTTACGTTTTCCCGTTTGAAGCCACTTACAGCTCCCAAACCCCGTTTTGAGGCTGAACACGACTAGTCCTGACAACGTTTTATCAGTTCTCTCACTCGTTTTACCTTTTTTCATTGATATATATATATATATATATATATATATATATATATATATATATGCCTGGGAATATCCCTACTCATCCCACGGCTTCTTCAGTCCTGTATCTCTGCACTATACTTCCGCCTTCAGGGAGCATAAAAATAAAGCGATATTATCATGGTTCGCTACCTTAGTGGATATCGCATTTACGTTATTCGAAGATGCGGTTATACCTGCCGTTTTGACCGTTACTGGAGCACGAAAAGGGATTTGTCCATCCTCGTACTATCACTGCTCTTGGTTTCACCCTAGTGGCACACATTAGCGATTCTCCTCTGTTTATCAAACCAAAGGCGCACCAACACAATCTATTTATCCCTTTAGCTATGCTGCAATGTGTTCCACGAAAAAGCGTACACCTCCGAGAGTATGAATTTCTAATGCTGCTACTAATGAAAGCAGCAGTAGTGAAACTTCAACTTTCTAATTTCTTATAGGTCGCATAGAAGGTGGAGAGATAGAACAATTCATTTCCATTATCTATCCTCAATCTTATGCAACACTATATAGGCTGGGAACCATAATATTACGATACAATTTCAAAGGTCCAGTATAAAGGTACGATGCGCTTATAACGAATCAAGTCAATCAAAACAGCGTAACATTTTACTGGGAATGCTCTATTGCCTTTCTATGTGGACCACCTCATCTACCAGGCCTGGTCATTACTTTCGCTGAATTTGGCAATAAACCACTTCTCTCGAGTCATTCTTTGAAAGTAAATCATGGTTTACTCAAAAGCCAACCGAGCTATCTAAAAAGTAGTACTGTAGCATACGAATTTACCTTTTAATGAGAAATAACATGCGAAAGCCACTGAAACGTCACCCAGAATCAATTGTCATGTGTCCTATAATAAACTCCTTAAGAACTTTGTTACGTCTGTTAGGCGCATACTTTATGATGGTTCTTCGGCCACTGTTACTTCAGAAGCTTTCTTCCATTTGTTGTTTGTGCTGTGGTGCACCGAGGTCTTTCACGGTCTGTGAGGCGTTAGCTAGGTTCAACCGGTAAGCCCTGGAATAACTACCCTTTCGGTGTGCATATGTTCTTATACATCCACTAAAGTGCTTCACCCTTTGCTGTCTACCCGGGGCACACTGACTTCTGGAACAACAGAACAACTTGCTATTTTTGGGTTTGTTGAAATCGCAACGCTTTCCCAGGACTCTGCCAAAGGCATCTTTCAAGGAACAACGGTGGTTCCACAAGCCCTTGGGTTACATTCGGCGAAAAGGAATGACAACTGTGAGCCACACCAGCCGGTGGTAGTCATGGCCCTCTGGTTAGCAAGGGCATGAGAGGACATGTGTTAGTAAGCTGTTGGTGTTTCTCCACCACGTGGGGTCAAGCGACCGTATTCGTGTGAACGTTTCGCTGAGTTTACTTGTTAAAAAGGCTAAATCCCGTGGAACTACCATGGTTCATTGGAGTATCACGTGAGTTTACGGAGCAAGCGCAGTTAAGCTGTGTCTGCTTTCACTGAGGTCGAAAATCGGGCATAGCCCTGAACTGGGAATAGTGCATGAAATGCTAATAAGTTATTCCGTTTCAACCCTCCCCTTTAGGGCGAATAGATTTGGCATGATGGCTTGTCAGGCCCAACTAAAGGAAATCGGAACCGGGTTTTTAAATGTGACCCAAATAAACCTATCTGTCCCGGACAATGTGCCTCGGAGGGCGCGAAAGCCATCAAAATGCGACAAAATTGTTTGGATCTTGCAAACGGTTACGAATATCTTGCTCATCTCGCAGTCTTACAACTCGAGCTCAGACAACTTTGGGCCTCAAGCAATTTTCAGCTTTTACCAATGAAAGGTCCCTAATTTTAACCACAATTCATGATTCGAGGGAACTTTATTCACGAAACATGTGTGACGTGAACTACGTTCAAAAACAGATCCCTCAGTATTGCTCCTAGTTTATCGATCTCCAGTCGCGTAGTAGACAGTGCGATATTAACCTTCCTAAACAGACACTAACGAAAACAGAAGTGATTGTCTGTTATTAAATCCCCAGGTTATTACAGCAAACACAACATGATAAATCATAATTAATGAGTTAATGTGAGACGAGCCTTGGAAAGATGCCATGTAATCAAGACCTTTTATCGTTCCCCGTTCGTCACCGCCCCACCAATCATCAGGTTTTTGAAAACACTACCTTCCTGTACTAGGCGCACCTGGGCCTTTCAAATCAGATTTTGTGGTATGGCCTCAACCAAGTACTTTGGAATCTTCTGGTAAAAAGGCAATAATGAAGGCTTTCAGCTCTTCATGGTCCCCCGTTTCTGGTGATAAACTGCAGCGAGACCGCAATTCGGTCCGATGCACTCCGCAGCTAATGTCCGTTCACCGTCGTCGGGTCGCACGTGACTGGCCAGACTTTGTGTCGTCTTCACACGCTTCATCCAATCAAGTGTTTGATTTGATTTATACGAACACGGCTTTGTCCTGTAAAACCGTTTCGTAGCGAAATCCGACCATATTGTTCTAGTACAGAGATAGTCAGTCCCGGGGCTGTCCGTTGTAACAAGTCCTGGAAACTTCAGATAATCGCTGTTCCAGTGAAATTTATGCAGCAGCTACTCAAGCAAAAAAACAGTTTGAAATTTTAATCCTGCCGATTTCAGTGCAGCCGAAAAAGGGCAGCCAGAAGATATCAACTGTCGAGAAGCTGTTCCAGATTGTGAGTGAATTTAATTATTCACCTGAAGATGGTAATACTATTTGACTCATGGTATCGTAGATAAGAAGACTTTTCTAAAGTTGATGGAGCAACTCTCGATGAGGCTGCTTGAGTGCGATATCTGTTACGTAAACTTGGTCCGGCTGAAGACGACAAAAATGGCTAATTCATCCTACAGAAGTATTCAAGGGACCTTGTTTTGGACTAACAATAAAACACCTCAGTACGACATTTGGCGTAAGGTTCTCTTTGGTTCACACACGTTGTCAACGTTTGCGTTATTCGGAAAGTTCTGACGATGGACTGGCCCCCTGCGCAGGCTGTGTTAATCATGAATCTGACCGGTTCAAACTCCAAAGTCAGTTTAAAACTGTCATTTTTGTCCGTGGTCTGCTATCACTTGCTGACAGTGGCATTCACCCCCGGCTCTAAGCCATGCTTGGAACAGACCCCAAAATAACATTAGGATAGATCACTGAAAATTTTCAGCGTTTCATCAATTAAAAACATGATGCCACGATGATCCAGAAAGTGGATGTGCAGCTAGTTCCCGTGATCAATGTTTTAACTACGTCTGTAATACCGTGACTTACTCAGCCAAACTTCCGAAACAGACCGCGCACCGCATGCTGATACTGCAGATTGGGGCATTTTGCTCGTTTTTGTGCGTACAGTTCACACGAATGTAGAACTTGTGGGGAGGGGAAACTGATCGTGAAGACAGCATCTGTCGGGGCCTTCCTAAGCCAAACACATACGGTAACTCTCCGCTCAGATCTCGTAGTTCCTCAAATCTCGTTTTTGCCATGAGTACCCTCGATTTCCAGTCCCGTCGGAAGTATATTTTTACCTGTATTAATAAACTGCTAAGTAAATTGCAACGAGACACAATGTCTAATGGTACTATCATTTCTGGAGTAGAGTGGAATTTATTAGGCAGACCAGTTCATCAGCAAACTACCCTCGCCCATGATCAGATGAATCATTGTTATTTGCTGGTGAGTTCCTGTGTGAGCATTCTTTGAGTGACTCTCGTTTAAGTGTTGCGTGTTACACATCGAAACTTGATCATTCTAACCTACTTGGTACTGATTGTATAGACAAATAAAACTTAAGGCAATTTCCTTTGAATGAAATTTATGATTCTTTTGACTCTATGCTGCTTTCACTTTCAAACCATTTGATCGCTGTTGTATCATTCGCCTTTAAAGAGTTGTGTATTGAACTTTCACGTTTTAAAACTGACTCTTCTGACTTATTTTCGATGGTGTTAGCTTATGCTATAAGACAAAAGCTTTTTTTGCACGTAAGCCCCGTCACTAGACCTGCTTTTTCTCCCAAACGACGCGTACGCTACTCTTCAGTTCAGTTTGTTGACCACAAGCTGGTCTAGCTGGAACAACTGAGAGTGATAATCCCCGTCAACTACTCATCATGGGTGCCACCGATCATAATAGTCGAAGAAGAGAATGGTACCATCAGGATCTGATGCGACTTTCCAACGGGACTGAAGCCATGTCCTGAGGCACACCAGTATCCGCTACCTGTTCTAGACAATTTTTTGTCAAGTTGAACTGTGGTAAGATATTTAGAGAATTGATTTTTCTGACGCCTACCTACAAGTTGAGGCTGAGGACCATTGCAAAGATTTACTTACTGTGAACACTCACAAGGGTCTTTATCGTTACAACCTTCCACCTTTTGGTGTTTAATGTGCCCCAGAAAATGTTCATTTGAGAATAGATACGATGTTGGCCGGCCTTGAATTCGCAATAGCATATCTAGATGAAATAATTATCGTTAACAAAACAACGGATGAAGGTATTAAGCACTTAAATACGACTGTGCTAGGGAGTTCCGAGTGTGGATTCCTAGTTCAGCCTCAGCAATACTCATATGGATTATCTAGTATCATCTACTTGGGGTCTGTCATTGGCTGTACTGTTAGAAGGCCGGGTCCAATGAAGATCGCAGCGACAGACCACATGTCCACTCCTACCGGTAAAGAAACACTACAGTCTTTCTTGGACTTGTAAATTACTACCACAATTTTTTACCATAGATGTATCAACTAGCAGCTCCCCTGAACAAACTGCTGGTGCGAAACATCGAAAGGCACTGATCACCGGTATGTCAGAACGTATTTATCACCATCGAACGGGTTCTCGATTCCAACCCATTTCGCAATCACTATGAGTATATGCTGTTCATGATTGTGGTCACCGACGCTTCCGGGTATGGAATTGGGGCCGTTTTGCTGCATGAATTTTCCAATGGCAGTCATGAGGTGGCATGCTATGTCTTTAGATCACTCAGCAGCAAAAAAGAATTACACTCGAATTGAAAAGAAAGGATTATCACTGACTTTCGCGCTCAGAAAGTCTCATAAGAATTTACATGGAGTAAAATTTAACCTGCTTACTGATCACAAGCCGTTATTATCCATCTCTGATGCGAAAACAGGGGTGCCAGTGCATACTGCAAATCGCTTGCAGCTTTAGGCCACAATGTTGTTAGGCTGTGATTTTAAATTACGTTTCTCGAAACAACAAGATTTGGCACGCCGATGCCTTCTGCCGACTAACAGCTGATCACAGCAGTCGTCTTCCTGATGAGGATAACATAATTACGTCAATCGCCTTTGATTCTGCTGTTCATTACGTTTTCGAAGATTCGTTGACCGGTCTAACAATCACCGCTGAAATTACCCAATGCAAATTACCGAAGGACAGATGCTTGCACGATATGTTGCCTCATTGCAGAATGGATTAAACCCATAACCTTCCCAGCCGAGCTCGAGAAGAGTTACTCAAAAGGTTGGCCTTATCTGTTGAACAAGGATGTCTCGTTTGGTGAGTGAGTCATCGTGTCTGAGACATTGCAGTCAGCGGTGGTAAAGCTATTTCACCAGGATCATCGTGGTATCAGTCGCAGCAAAGTACTCATTCGGAGTTATGCGTATTGGATATTGATGGATCAACAAGTTGAACATGACTGTTCAATGGGAGCCAAGTTACCACCTAAGAGTACACACCAGTCATGGCAACCCCCAGCGGCCCCATGGTCTCACGTTCACATTGATTTCGCCAGATCCTTTGGAGGCATGTATTACCTAATCATTGTCAATGCATACTGCAAATGGTCCGAAGTTAGTTCTAAGAGTGTTCTAACTACAACCCCTGTGAATACAAACTTGAGTAGAACATGTGCTAAGTTTGAAATGCCGGAAGTTCTCCACTCAGATAATGGTCCTTGCCTTATATCTTCACAGTTTTCAATGTTCTTTTGACTTCAAAAGGCATTCGCCAAGTTCGCTTTCCAGTATATCACTCACAGTCGAATGGCCGAGTAGAGCTGTTTACTGACAAGCTTAAGTACCCACTGATCAAGTCACAAACGGAGAGTAAACTACAACAGTCAATTAATGCTTTCTTTCCTACATAACACTCTACTCCTAAACCATCTGCAACGGAGCAGAAGTCTCCAGCTGAACAGTTTCTAGGCTGATGAATGAGACTAACCCTAGAAGCCATGATCCCGGTCTCTCGAGATTCAGCCGAACCGTGTATCTGTTATAACCGTCAGTCCTGGCCTGATTACCTTAGTCAGAAAGAGAATACGTGCATCTGGACTGGAACAGTGTAATAGAATTTCTTCGCAGAGCGGTATTACAAGGCAAGGTGATGCTCGTACAAATCGATAAGAACACATGATTGGATGACGCATGAGAAGGTGACACAAAGACTGGCCAGTCACGTTCGGCCCGATGAGAGTAGACAGACTTCGGCTGCGGCATGAATCGGACTGGTTTGCGATCTCACTACAAAATCCATACGCTCATCGATGTCAGAGTGTTTAAGAATGGAGATCAAGTCTATGCACTCAATTTTCTTAACGGCTTAGAGAACTAGAGTCCCGGGCAGAGTGTGAGACGAAAAAGAACCGTCACACATAAGGTCAGAGCGGAACATTCCATCTGGACCATGCACGTTAACCACCTCACATCTGGTAACATGCTGTGCGACTCAGTGAAACGTCCTTCCGAATTCATATCTATGGGTGTACTGATGGATCATCAAGGTATTAGGACGAGCCCAAAAGATGTTGTCACCCTCAAGGAGGCACCTGAAGAACTAGACCGGAGACAGGCATGATGAGTTTAGGCTCCATTACGCCGGGTGAATAGCATCCCCAGGAATCGAACTTAATAGACTACCGTACCTTTTATTACCGATTCACAGCGCAGCTGATGTGTGTCCACGCTCATCGAGCAGCACTTAAGTGACAGGCCTTTATGTTATCTTTAGACGTGTTATCCAATCGAGTGTTTACATCAACTTGTACGAACATCGCCTTGGCTACCACCGCTACGCGGGCGTCACATCCGTTATTCTGTTTTACCGAAGCCAGTACCAAAAGTCAGTAAATCAAGAAGATAAGATGGACAGTGACTCGTGCGTCAGTGCGTACATTCGCTTGTGTTTGTGTTCATGGGCTACACAAGCAGGGGTGAGATACTCTAAGCGTAGTTGTCAAGTAATCGGTGCATGATATAAACACGAACTCAGTGGCAAAGGGTGGGGGGGGGTGACTCGCTAATACATGATGTGTTATGTACTGCACGACAAAACCGTATGACCCCGTCATTTTTTACGCGTTTATCCGGTTCCGTATTCTCTAACGAAAACATATCTGGTCAGAACGACTAAAGGCTCAGTAACATATGGCGTACGAAACTTAGGAACGAAACCGTGCACTATGTGGTAATTAGTGCAGGAAACCTAAAAACGAGGGTGACAGGACTATAGGACCCCTATACCGGTGGGTTGTCCCGTGGAAGATTTCGCAGACCCAGACGGACCACTGAGCTTCGCAACAAGTTGTTTACTTCGGTCTCTGGATTTGGTGACTGACAAACTCAAGAGGACATGAATCACGTGATTCATGTGCGCTAGAGCGCGTGTTGAGCCCTAGTGACCCAGGTGGCCTTTATTCCCGTTGGTTGTATGCACGCATCTTGGAGAACCCACCGAATTTTGTCTGCGCAATGCCACTCGGAGTGTAACGAGTAACGTACGTCTAAAAAGCAAACAGGTCATCTAAAATACTAACGAAATTAGACGAACGCAGATTAATTTGTCTAGCCCTCAGTAACACGCGCTCCGTGTCCATTTTGAGAGCTTTCATCGGAATCAGTGTTCCGAAACAAAGGAACGCTGAAAGCTCTGCCGTGGATGAAAAACAAAAAAAGGAAATAAATATGGCTGTCACTCAGCTACCTCAAGAACTATGATCATCATGGGCTGAAACACACATAAAATGGGCAAACAAATGCGAAAGTGTCCAATTTAGTGACGAAAAATAATTTAGATGAACCGGATGCTTGGAATCGTTATTGGCATGAGATCAGAAAAGAACAAACACTTTTTCAGCCAAATAAACAACGAAAACAGTTTAATGATGGGTTGAGGGAATCTACTCAATCGACGGTGAAAGTGAGCTAGTTATGGTTAAGGGGGTACAAGATTCTGTTACACATTTTCGTACGTTGGAACAGGTTTTCTCCGGCTAGTGACCAGCAGAAAATATGTTGACCTCATATCCCAACATGATAATGCTTCTGTCCACGGTTCATACACTACAAAATGTTGACATTTGTTCCATAGGAACAAGGTCGTGGAGTAGCCAGCTTTTGACCCAAACCTAAACTCGAATGAGAACCTATGGGGAATACTTGTTTGCCAGATGTACAAGAATTCCATGATTTGTCGGTCACTGAGTGAATTGCCAACCCTCTCTAAGCGAGAATGGATGAATGCTGACCAAAGGATAATCACATGTCTTATGAAGAGTATGCCGAGAAGGTGTATCGAGATCACTAGGCAAAACTGCGGTTGTGCACGAGTTTCGGTAGTAACCCTGAAACCAAGCTGGGGGGTCCCATACTTTTGTCACATTTTTTCGCATATTCTCATTTAATTAGCTCAGAATAAATTATTTTGCTTTGAAATTTCACATTCTGCGTCATTATGAGTATACGGTCATTCTTACCAGATATGGTTTCTCTAGAGAATAAAGAAGTGGAAATATGCGGAGAACTTGAGGGACCCCGTACGTTTGTCGCTCAGTGTATAACATCTACAACTGCCAGTTTGGAGGTGACCTTTGCAGAAGGACATGCCGGTCCTATTATAGCAGCGAAATGGAAACAACAAACACCAGGATGAACGCAAATAGAATCTGTGTTTCCAGCTCCCACCATGTTCAGCCCGGTCATTCACGAGGCGCATATCTTCTGGACTGTTTTCACAATATTGTCGGTTTCTCCTGGACCTAACTGAAAGGCTCTTAAATACGCTAGGTGAACGTAGTTTTACCATCCTTTCGGTGCCAGCAGCTACTCCTTTTACTGAATGACTTTTTGTCGGGTGAAAATGACTGCAATCTATTCGATCAACAAAGGTCACATTTAAGTGCTTCAGGACATAACAAGAATCGAAATGTATACAAAAAAGATGAGCTGTATATTGTTTTTTAAACGATAGAAATGTAGTCAATAACACGGTATTGTGAAAATTTCACAGTCAAATAAAAAGGCCTTGTATCACTGTATTTGTGTAATCACTTGGGAGTTTATAATCGCACTTCTTAAGTCATGATATGTAAGTATCGATACCGCTGATCTTCACTACAAGGAGACAATTTGATGACTCTGATAACTTTTCCCCAGTTAACAAAAGCTAGCTACTGTCATTGACATCAGTAGCCAAAATATAGATTCGAAGCTCTCGGAGAGAAACAGGAAATATTAAAATCCCTTATTGAATGCAAGATATTTGTTGTGAATAGAATAGCGTGATCGTTCTCAAACGGTCACTCATTACTATCTGGTTGAGCCACCTTTGAATGATATAACAGTATTTACCTGTCGGGTTATACTGTTATCAACCGTCTAATGGTATACTGTGGCATACTCTCCAATCCCTCTTTCAGGGCGGTCTGATCCATTTCCCCCACAAATTCGATCGGAAAGAAGCCGGGGGATAGAGTCGACCACAGGAGTTTACTTGCATCACAATGCGCGTGGAACCCACATAAGAGAAAGGGACGGCCTGTGGATGCTCTGCTATCCTGCAAAATCGCGTGAGTAGCTGTGCTCAGCGTTGGCTAATGTGTCGGGTCAGAACTTCTAGGTAGACTTGACCGTCGGTATTGCTGTTTATAAATACCGGCTTACTCCAACTTTTTCATCAGATGGTTCCTATTGTGTTGCTTTAGAGCTATTATCATATCACTTTCTATAGTTTCCGAGACTTGTATCCAAACATGTGCTCGGCGATCATGCTTGAATAACGAAAATACTGACTCGTCGGTCCAAATGATAGACTTGCATTGTTGAACCGATGAAGCCATCTACCAACTGTCCTTCTTGAAAGACCAAGTTACTTAGTAATCACTTGGTGTGTACTTTCTGATTCCGGCCTTCTGGCTGCAAGTTACGCAACCCTCTCTTTTGAGCATCACGTGCGCTCAAACGAGCAGAGAGGTGCGTGAGCTGTTAGACAGGAACGTGCACGTAAATGTGTCTCTAACCCTCATTATGAATCTCACGCAAGGGTAGACTGTATGACGTAAAAGTATAGCTGTGCTTGGCTTGTCTGAAATATTCCGAACTGACGGTGTGGAAACTCCGAGCTGTGGTTTATTTAGAGGGATCAGGGCTTTTTCTTCGGCGAACAGTACATGTGTGGGAGCCTGGAGGAGGTGGCTCAAAATTTAGGCCTCTGATAAACCTGTTGCTTTGGAGCTTGATCCAGTCACAATAACTCATTGGTATATTAAGGTAAAGTCGAAGGCGCCATTTGACAAATCACAAGTTGACCAGTCATAACTGACCTTTTTGTACCTGGTTGCGGTGATCTTGATTAGTTGTAACCTCTCATTGCATGTGGTAGCAATGTTTGATCGCACGGTGGCCCGTGAACACCATCACCAACACCACATCACACCACATCGTACCACATCAACTCTTACTTGCGATTCAGTGTTCACTGATAAGATTGGTTGGTGGTAGGATTGTTCAAATCTTTACTGTTCTCATCGGTTGATGTGCGTTCCATTGCTATGTGTTTATCGGTGAACAACACAGGGAAGTAAGAGGAAGCCCTATTACAAGCAAGGCTAAATTGAACTATTTCATGTTATCACTTCATAAGATGCTTATCTTCTTGGGACTCATCAAAAGTGGTTTTAATCTGGCTCTATTAGCCTAACCTGAGGAAAAACCGTTGGGATTCTTATCCAACGGCAATTGTAGTCCGTTCGCCAAGTGTACCCCTGGTCCCCCACCTAATTTGAGTGATCCTGGTAACCTCTTACCTTCACACTGATTTGTCTACCCGTGTGTGTTCTACAGTGTCAACAGACTTTCCATTCGTTCTGAAGCAGGTTTCACTTGTATTTGTGTACCCCAGTCTGGACACGTGAATAAGGGTGGCAATCAAGCGCCAGTTAGGCGCGCACTCTATCATCTTAGCTATGAGGCCACACACAGGGCCTTGGTTTGGTAGGAATTAGATAAATCAAATTCCATATAGTTCCCAATTAGTTTGAATGGTTATTTGAACAGATTTGAAGATTGGGTCAGAAAACCCCTTTGCATTGGATGAATACTCATTCTGAAGTGACACAACTGGGGGCTGATGGAGGTATCTCTACTCGGCTTCATCTACTGCAAGATCAGTAGTCTCTTGTCAACCAAGTAGTCAGTAGGTCTGGTTTATAGTACTGTGTATACAGTTCTTCATTTTAAATTTCATGGTTGATGGAAACCTACAGAGTACCTACGTTCCTCCTACTATTGTACCCAAATCCGAAAGGCCCAACTCCAGTCAGAAGCCAGTAGATACAACGGTTCATTAGGCAGAAAACATATGTGAATTAACCGGAACCGAGTCAAGTCGATATCTGATTACTAAATATAAAACTTGATCCGAAATCAGCAAATAGGAGCTAGCGGATTTGTCAGTCAGCAGCTTCAAAAAGCAGACAATGAACTCAGTCAAAAGATATCGACTGAATTGCTCTGTTAAATTGTACCGAAGTGCGGAAATATACCACTCGTTTTCACCAGGCGGAATACAGTCTGGAGAAACCAAAAAAAGGATCATTGTGGTGAATCGGTAAGTAGTTCATGGGATACCGTATTACACAGTTTTGTGGCCACGGACCGTGAGAATCCTCAGTCAGTCCGTAACTTGTCAACAGGTGATCTACCAATTGGTGCCTTTGATACTACTTATTTACACAAGCAAGTTCTGCAAGAAAACTAACTTACAGTTCTCAGGCCTTGACCATCTTACTATTTTAGGATAGATAGTTCCTGGCTGTTTAAGTATTTTGAACTGTAAAGCACTTTGTGATGGTGCAAACCCTCCGTGTAATTGGCACAAGCGAAGTGAGCCGATGAACAATCAATCAATCAGTTCGTTGGTACAGAAATGTTTGTACTATGTATGCTCTCACAAGCGCACAATAAACTCGAGACCAGGCTGGAGCTGATGGAAGAAGGTCAACAAGCAGCAAAGAAACCGTGTTTCAAGCAGAGCAGTTTGAATTACCGGCCCCGCCGTATTCAGATCAGCTATTGCATTCCGTGCACGTTGTCAAACCCTGTGGAGGAGTATTCCCATCTCTTGTTCCATCATTCATTTATTAGTAATGAGTATAGTTTTTATCATTTTAGGAGTCATTTGACAGAAACACGGACTTTTGATTACCATGGAACAAACGTATCGGACGGGCTCAAGGTGGGCGGTCTTCTGCATGTAATGGATGACATGGGTGAGCGAGAGAAAGGCCAACCGCGAAGTTAAACGGAATGGTGAACAAACATACCGGAATATAACTAACGTAGTCACCCAAGAATCTTTGGAATCAAAGTTTTCGATCAGCATATGTAGAACAATAACGTGTGGGAAAACAGGCGTGTTCGTGTATGCACTTTCTTTTGACTATGAGAAATAGGACGAAAATTGACTGGGATCGTGAATGGGCAGAGGCCTGTTAGATTGCTTTCGGTTAGCTGATTAAGTGCTAGTGTCAGATAGGAAAACCAGGTGAACCTGGGGCGCACTTCTTCCGTCTCATTCACTAACCTTACACAAATGGGTCCGTCACTGAGTTCAACCTATTATCTACAAAGAGTTCATCACTCTAGAACTTTGACCCTCTTCGACTGATATTGCCACTGTGTTTCAGTCGGTTAACAACACACGTGATGTCAGCCAATGACCAAATTCATCTTCCTGTGACATCAATGTGAAGTTTATGATAATCATAATGTGCTATTCCGTCCTTGTTCTGCCTCAAGGGAAGGGAGCTGAAACTGATTATGTTTACGCTTAATAGGTGACACATCAAGCAATCTGTTTTTTCGCGTCATTATTCTCTAAAGAATGGAACAGTCGCTTACTGGACAGTATTTTCAGCAAAGACTCAGGAAATTTCAGAACTAAGCAGCGAAAGTCACGTGTTGGGATCCGCAGTGATCATAAATTTCGGGGAGGGATAGCACCGGAGAATGGATCAAGACTGATCTATTGGAACATAAGCAAAGCACTATTGTTCACATGATGAGCACGAACAAGTTCGATAGTGTTGCAGTGTTATACAGGAACATAAGCTTTCGCCTACCATTTTCGGTGTCTTACTATTATCGGTCAGTCTCTATGTTTGTAGAACCGGTTTCAGAAGTAGTGACTGGAAAACTTTTTATCTGGTTTGTGAGTTCCAACCTTGGGAGATTGGCGTCAAAGGCACGCCCTGAACAGGGAACCAGATGGATCATTTTGCTGAAATCACATTCCGATAATTTTGTAAACTCAAGGCCACACCTATTAATGTGATCATGTACAACTTTCCGATAATAACAGCATTACAAGTCAAGCTCATCCACAAAACGTTGTTGGATGGTCATACGCAACGATGTCGTGGACAACAGACTGTCGGAAAACTTTTGCAAAAATATAGGTGGTGAAAGAAGAGGTTGCTGATCAGTAGACTTTTCTAGTGTTTTACGATAACAGTATTTTAAAACTCTCTTGCACAATGATTTTATGGAATATAGTAACTATGATCCATGAATATAAACCAAATGGATCAGCTATACGGTTTTCGTGATGTTTTGTCCTTGAGTTTTGATTTAGGTATTGTGTTATTATTTCTGGATGGCTGGACAAAAGTTTCTCCGAACGCTTCAATACATCATAAACCGATACTTGGGACCATGTATCCTTGCTCCAAAGTTTGTCCTTGAACAGCCCCGAAATAACTCTTGAAGAATGACTTTGTCCATGGAAGCTTCTTACAACTTCAGTAAGATTGACGTGATTTGCCGGTAAGACCCACATGAGAAAATCTGTTATACAATTCGTCTTTTTCTCAATTGAAAATCTATCAGAATGCCAGCGTCTTCAACTTTTTCGCTCCTTCTGGGTGTAGTAGTGATGGAACAGATGAGAATTGAGACTCGGTACCTGTAATACGAATGCATCCAAAGATTTTCTTCTCCAGCCAACGGCTGCAATCAGGTGTCAGCGCGCGAATCATTTTTGTACACTTAATCAGGGTTCCGTTCATTCTAAATTGTTTTTTCTTTGCCTGTTGCACATTTGTGACAAGCCGTGGTCGAAATCATCCTTTCGATATTTCTGACTAATGGCTAGAGAAATCATAAACTTTGTTTTTTTCTCTACCCCCCCCATTCTTCCCCCAGGGAAAACAGAAAGTTAATACTTCCAACAACATATTCTCGACTCGCATTCAAAAGAACTTCCAGTGAATGGCGTCGTTATTTTCGTTTCAAACATAATATATCTATTGTGAAATGATCGAAAATGGACAGGGATATCTTTTGAAATTCAACAACTTCTTTCCTTGTGAACAAAAAGAAAAATGCTGGACTGATGCCATATTTCCTGTATACAGAGATTATAAATCAGTGCGTTAGGGGCAGTTTTTATCCACATTTGTACAGCATAATTGCTCGTCCTTCCAGATAGAAATATATAAAACTTTGGTTCTCGTACATAACACAACTGTGGATAGAGAGAGAGAGAGAGAAAAAAAAGAAAACGACCACGGAATAAGGAAGTTTACAGCGATCAGGTGTTGGATTTACGCAGGCAATAATTCAGTACACTCAAAAACACGACCGACATTCAGTAATAAACATGGAGTGATGAAGAGAACAAGAGTACAAATACTACTACCAGAATTATAACAAACCTTCCGAAGGCCTTGCCCACTACACAGTGCCAACACGGTTCGTGTTTTCGATCGAATTCCCGTTTGATGTAGGAGGCGATATCTTTTTCCACCTGAAATTTCTCCAGAGCTATAGTTGCCGTTTCGATGGCATCTTCTTGCATTTCATTTGTCATATCCTTATTCTGTACCACGGCTGGAGTTCGCATCGACATGATGGTAAAGTTTGAAGATGATGTTCTTGCCAACCGTTGTAATAAAGGTGTTTCAGTGCGAGTTGTGTCTGGTAGGTGGAATAAACCTTTGTATGTAGGTGTGTGTCTGTGTGTGTGTGTGGTGTGTGTGTGTGTGTGTGTGTACGTGGGTAAACTTATGATGACAGATTGCGTCGGTTTCATATCATTTGTATTGAACCTAAGCATGCTAATGCGTGTATATGCGATTGCATGAAGGCATGTGACCTCATAATTCACTGTGGAAGGAATGCAGTCTTCTTAGGTACCCGTGGATCCGTGCGATGATCATTCCGTCTAGAAGGCTATGCCAATTCGGCCTTCTGATGATTTGATATATCTCTGTATCGTACAAGTGTACGAAATGGTTGGCTAGCCCTATTTTAGACAGAAAATTCCTTTGGGCCAAACAATTTTGTGGCTTTTGACTTGGAAGGAAGTGGTTTCAAAACAGTCGGAGTTAAGTATCAAGCTCAGTGAGAGTAAGGTTAAGTTTCAGAGTCAGTGGACTGGATTTACGTCATCGACCTTTGTCCACGTAGGTTCAAATGCTTGAACCAACTTCTTCTGTCAACACGGCTTTGTCACTTGGACCGGGGAAGCAGATATATATTGTGAGGTTCAAGCGTTTCCTTTACTCTTGTCGAAGATGTACGCAGAATGTCAGTTTATATGTGATACGATACGTGGGAAGCATAGTGGAAAAAAGAGGAGAATGAATGGTACAAGTAAGTCAGCAATTCTTGTGGTATTTTGAGGCTCTTGACAGGGAATTCAAACCGTTTGCAATAATTGTGTTGGTACTAAAGCAAGAGGTTCTCTTTCTAAATCGGCCTAGCTTAGCTAGAAGCTAGCTATTTTGCATTCCGGTTTAGCAATCGCACTATGAATGGCTGGGTCAGGGAAACTTGGTGATTTAGTAAAATCAAATACCTAATGACAGATGACGCCGGATTTCGTGTCGGAGTTTGTCTTTTTCAGTTAAGTTGAGTTTTTGAGTGCAATAATCATTCTGGGATGTGTTTAGTTACTCGATGATCCAAGTATCTTTCTACTCTACATCTGCTAGCTTTTTGTGAAGCTACGCTGATCACGACAAAAAGCCCCTCTTTGTGAGCCAGAACAGTTATTGCAAACGGCCTGAATTCCCTGTCATTAGCCTCACAATCCCACAAGAACTGCCGACTTGTTTGTATCATTCATTCTCCTCTTTTTTCCACTATGTTTTCCACGTATAGTACGCTATCGACAAGGGTAAAGGAAATGCTTCCATCTGGCAATATGTATTTGGTTCCCCGGTCTTAGTGACGAAGCCGTGTTGACAGAAGAAGTTGGTTCAAGCATCTGAACTTACGTGGACAAATGTCGATGACGTAAACTCAGTACATGATACCGATCTAGTCCACTGACTGTGAAACTTAACCTTTCTCTGTTCCTCTCTTTACCGTTTGATAGACCGACTAACCAATCGACTAACTAACCCTCTGACTGATTGACAAACTAAGCACATGATTTCTTTTGTCTCTCTTACCTTTTTGCCTAATGGCTTGAGAATAAAATCTCCAAAACATATTTTTGGCTACATCATGCTCTGAGAAGTTAATTAAGAACTTTTTTCATGTGCTGATTGTTCTGATTGGCCGTTGGAGGTGTTTCTTTCTTCCCGAGTGGGATTAAAACGACTCATCGAACCAATAGGCACATTGAGATGTATGTAGGTATACTGAAAACAATACGAGTTCGACCATTCACGAAATAAACTTTATGCTATTGTTTTTAGTTATGTCTGTCTTATTTTTTTCCTCCAGTCTTTTGTTCCGGACCGATCTCTTTACTAAGATATGGAAGTCAGAACTGAATCCAAAAAAAAATCAACGCAAGCATTCTAGACTATTGCTGCACCCGATGATTGTCCTCAGACTTCCAGAAGAACCCTGCAATCCTGCACAGATTAAACACTCCCTCCCTGAATAAAAACTAATCCGATTGACTTAACTTCATTTCGAAGACAGTGGGTCTAGCGGTTTATTGGGCGATAAGGTGACCTGAATCAACCAGAATTAGGTCTAAATTAGATCAAACGAATCAACACTAACCCTAAAAGAAAGTTTACCGGATAGCTTTAAAGGACACACACACAATTAAAAGTACCAAGGTTGATCTCCTCCCTAAGTGTGCATTTTGGTTCCTTTTAAATTAAGCTCTTGTCGTCGCTGAGTTTGTTCTTATACGCACTTTTCCCCGTTGTATTGCACCGATTCTCGGGTCTGATTTGAAGCTCTTGCCTTGGGCCATCCTACTGTTTGCACGGTACTCTGTTGATTTTCACCTGCTTGTTCACTGGATCCCTTGTATCGGTCACGGGGAGCCTCTGAAATAGCCATAACTTCTTTTTTTGGCCGGTAGCTATTGATTGGGTGGCGCGACCGGCTTGACGTACACCTACTCTTGTTGCCACAGCCATCAGCACTACTGTAATAATGCGTCTATAAACTACGAACAATCGATCATTCACTTCAGCGAAGCAATGATGGGCCATATGATGACCTCAACTAGCACGAATGGATGACGCTCTCACGAGCGCGCAACTCAGATGAGAGAAGGTTAGATTCAATAACGACCCGGGTTTGATCCTCGCTGTCGCCAGGAACTTTCCTATTTGGCACCCTTTCATCCTCAGTGACCCTCTTCCTGAATTGTTGTGCACTGTTGTATAATAAATAAAAAGGGATTCAAAAAATATTTAGTAATAAAAGAAAACGGAAACCTACCAGAGGGAGCTCACCAGTCATACTCAAGTTTGAGTTTTCGTAAGCAATGGAAAACGCGAGTGGATCGATAATAAACGAGCGGCGAAGTCAAGCAAACCGCGGAAACTGGACAAGGCAGTTATCGGTGGATCGATGGGGCGAACGGTTTGGAACAGCAAAAGTAACACAATAACGTAAGACTACATGAGTGCATACGTGAGTGGTGGTGACCGGTTGGATACATAAACAACCTTGATTCCCGGGAAGAAGAATAAACACTGCTGTTTGTCTTTGTACCTTGGGAAAGGACAGACTCTTCGGTACACACGCATTGTGTTACAATAACGTAATTTATTACTCATTTGAATTAAATAAACGTGCTTTTTTGACCCGTCGGGAAAGCGGCCATTGCGAATAATGCTAGCGGAAATTCAGCTCTAATCCGTGGAATGTTCATAAAAATAAATCGTTGTGGACCTTATTGTGCTACGGAAATAATCCACAATGTAAATGGTTGAAATTCAATCTGCTTTGCAGCTTGGGGGATCACGTACGGCTTTTGAAATCTGAAAGGCAGAAATATTAATTTCATCTGCTATCTTTTGTTTAGGCTAGTTTGAATTTCACAACGGTACTGGTGGGCTGTGCAACTTGCGTATTTCATTCGCAGAAAACTAAAAACGTATTTTATGTGAGGCGAACACGGAGTGCCCGATACTCACCTACTGTGATTCCATGTTCGGACAGGGGTCAATGTGACCTTGACAGACTAGTGGCCGAGCCCTGTCTAACGGCACGATTCGATCAGCCACATTAGCACGCCTTTGATAAGGTGCGTTTATGTGTACGTGTACTCTGTCCTTTGGTTCTCTGTATGGGCCTTTCACTTGGCATTCACTACACTTCCTTGTGAGGATGGCTTTGGAGAGTGGTACTATTCGTAGACACATGAGGGGTACACTGTGCACTCACACCAGTATTGCCTGGTTATTTCAGCGCTCTTAGCGTGAGACGGTGGGCTGCGAATGTGATTGCAGTCGTCGGGTGGCATACCAGCTGAACGCTATGTGAGCTGCCGGGTCCCCTGGTTAGTCCAGCGACCCCACCTGTCCATTCAACTGCAGCTTCATCCGTTAAAAGTCAAGTCACAGTAATTGATGATAGTGTCTAGCTATAGCTTAATTTAATTTTGTTTGTTTTACCATACATTCCCAGCACCGAGTGGTTGACTGGTTTTAGGCTTGCAGAGCTTGACTTACATGGGATAAAGAGTCGGTATGAGGGAACTTGTCCTCTGCTTTGATCTTGAGTTGCGTTATCTGACAGTAAATTGTAAATAGCCTAAAGAGAACCTGAATGTACACAGACGATCAAGATGCAAATATTTTTATCCTTGTAGCCTATTCGGCTTCGATATGAATGCTCGGTGCCAGGCAAACTGCAAGATAGATTACAGAAAAAGGCACGGGGAAGCTGAGCAAACTGTGACGAAGAGTGAACGAGACTAACCGCACCACTCGATCGATTCACCTATTTTTGGCAATAATCCAGTAATAAAATACAAAGTCCCTACATTGGGCTGACTCAAATGGCCGAGGAATTTAAATCTCTACATGTCTGTTAAACACTTTATGGCCTTCTGGTTGCTACCAGATGAAAACCTCAAACTAACCTAGGTTACCACCAGAGTAACCTGCGAATACTGAGTAAGAAATTTTACACATAAATAGAAAAAACTTTGTGCCTTTGACACCTTATGAGGGTGTATTGATTTTTATGCTATACTTGACTGTCTCGGCCCGGATGTTCTACCAGTTTGACTGTTTTCTCATCCCTGCTACGCTATTCACGCTCGTTTGCTCCGTGGCGTATCGATCTGTAGTCACCTGACTCTAATGATGCACAAACACGTACGTACCGTCCTTTCGTGTAAATGTTTGATCGTTCAATTATCTAAAAAACGCGTGTGTAGTCACACCTCGTTGGCCTTTTCATTACAATCTCTTTGAAAGGAAGGAGGGAAAAGTCGTCAAGACACTGATAATAAAACTCCAAAGTCTCCACATTGTACATGTCGATTATGTCAGTTTCTCAAACACAAACAACGGTACCAGTGACGAAGTCTGTCATGTCATACAGTGATAACTCACAGCAAGCTGTTATGAGCAAGCCGGAAAGTGTAATGGAGTTATTTATACGACTCCTGCTAGCACTCCGTGTTCAAGAAATTCCATTATTTGTACGTAAGTATGCAAGCAAAAAAAAAAAACAAGTGAATAAATGAATCATCTTACGCAAGCAAAAGCAGTGAGGTCAAGCGGGAAACTCAGCGGGCAACAAATCAAGAAGCATGTACGGTTCATTGTCGATATTTGATATGAGCAAAGTCAAGAAGATATGCGTGCCTGTGTGAGTGAGTGATAGTAAGCGATATCGACTAACAGGTCGGTAAGTTTATCGCCCTGAAGAGAACACAGACAGAAGCTCAATCACTGTTAGGACGACCACACAATAGATGGTAATGTGTGCGACTGACAGTCATGCGCCTGATAGACATGCACCTCATAAGCCGATTCAAACAGATATACAATAATCACATTAGTAGAAAAAGCAAATATTTTTTATCTATTCTATTGAATAAACAGCGTCAAACGAAGGACCTCGCCATCATTTAGAGGTTGTAGAAAGAAAACCAATGGGTGGGGGCAGAATCTGAACCCTGTACCTCTAGGTTTGAGGTTCACACGTGATAACTACTTCACCGTCGCCGGTGTAGTGAGTGCAACAACCGGGTCTCACGTAACAGACCAAAAGAATTTCTTTCACGGGTTCTTCGGTCAAGTCTCCACTTTGGGTTAGTGCCCCACTGCCTTGTGGGTCAGACCTCTGAGTCAAAGGCTCCAGTTGGAATTCCCAAAAAAAAACTCTTTCTGCGGTGTGGGCAGTCGCAAAGTACGATTCTCTCAGAAGACTCCACTATCTTTCCTGTAAAAATCCCTACCATTTGTCCCTCTTTTGATTTAAGGTAGATGCCATACGCCACGGGTAACTGAGGTTGTGATGAAAGCAGTAGCTCAGGAGTTGGCTACAAACCAAATGCACTTCTTAAGCCCAAGTGTTTACTTCACTTGTCTGCCTTTAACGTCCGCACACTATGTCAGATAGGGCAACAGACCACGCTAGTTAAAACACTAGACACTTTTAAAATAGATTTATGCTGTGTCTCCGTAACAAACATACTAGACCCCACTTCTGTGATCACTCTTCGCACCTCAGATATAACCTCAGTCTCTAGCTTCACTCTTCACTTGTCGGATTATTCGGTATCTGGAACCCGTGATCAGGCTGGCCTTGGGATTGCTTTGAGCAAAACAGCTGAGCGTGCACCGCCAGACTCGTTTTCAGTCAGCAGTCTTTTGTGTGCAGTTCTGTTGGACGGTTCTGTTCGTGTCAACAACAACACACAGAAGTTCTGATGCTTGTTCATCGCGTCTGTAATGAATGTGCCCACTGACTGCAGTTCCTCCGAGACCGAGGACGAATTCTACCACGACTTGTCTGAGCTACTTCGGAGCGCACTTTCAACGGACGTGGTGGTCATTGCTGGGGATTTCAACGCCCATGTTGGCCGTTTGGGAGAGTTTGAAAGGCACATTGGTAGCCCATTTGCTATCTCAGACCATCGCACTGATAGTGATGATCGTCTCATCCAGCTGCGCTCTGACCACAGAACTTCTGCCATAAGAAGCGGCGTAGACTGGCGCGGCCTTCTTCTATGTCTCCACTACGTAGGACTCAGATTGACCATATTGTGATTGGTCACCACTTGCACGGATCAGTTGAAGATTGTCTTTCATTTTGGTCGACGCCTGCGGACTCAGATCACGCCTTGATACGTGCTCACTTCTTTTTGCATCTTGTCCGTGGTCACACCATCGTTAATGCCACCAGTTCTGTGCAGATGTTTCTGAACGAGAACTGGTGGTATGATTCCCAGAATGGGCAGTCCACACGACTATCTATGCAAACGGACGTCCAAGACCCAGGTAAGCGGTAGGAACAGATCAAGGAAGCCTCTTATGCTGCTTCGAATGCCATCCAGGACTCTGGTTCAAGTCGGTCTCACAAATGATAGATATCTTCGACATCAGTTTCTTTGTTGGATGCTCACAAATTCTTCCCTGTGGATGCCACCTTCAATGAACTATGCGATTCTCTGAGACGTCAACTGACTAGGAGCCTGAGAAATGACCGTAAGCAATGGTGGACTGCGAAACCTAGGGTAATGGAGAAGGCTGTCTCCATTAGCAATAATCGCAATTTTTTCCGTCTTATTAGAGACACTGGTCCACGGAAATCCGTTGTAAGTGAGTACTTCAAGGAGTCTGACGACTCACTGATTCACTCTCAGGGACTTCGTCTGGATCTTTGGGCGGGACACTCTGGGGTGCAGTTCAGTTTGCCCACTTTTACTGTGGACCTTCCGAATATATCTGCAGCAGAAAGGATGCAGGTAGATATCACTCCTCCATCAGAAAAGGAGGCTATGCGGAGGACCGGTTATTTGTAAATGTACAAAGCCACTGAACCGCATGGATTGTCTTTATCTTTTTTCAAGGATGAATGCGAAGCTTCGGTTTCTGAGTTAACACAATTCCTCCTCCGCGTAATTTGGAATAGCGAGCAGATTCCCAGGGAGTGGTGTGAATCTGTGGTTTTGCTGATTTACAAGAAAAGTGACAGATCCTCTTGTGAAAACCACAGAGGAATTAGCTTGGTACGTATCGCCTTTAAACTACTCACCGGCCTTATTCTCCACAGATTACTCAGAGCGCACGAAATAAAAACGCGTGAGAATCAAGCCGGTTTCAGACGCGGTCGTGGTTGTGTCAACTGTATATTTACTCTTCGACAAATCTTAGAACACAGACACATCTTCCTTAGGCCTTTATTCTCTGTCCTACTTGATCTGAAAATGGCGTTCGATTCAGTCGACCACACAGTTCTCTGGCGCTGCCTGTCATTGAAGGGTGTATCAGAGAAATTTATTTCTCTTTTCCAAAGCTTGTATGCGAACACCCGAAGCCGAGTTCGTGCGTGCGCACTCTTTCACCTGAGTTCACCATAGAAAGCGGTGTTCGTCAGGGTTGCCCTCTTTCAACTTTCCCCTTCAGTTTTGTGACTGATTTGATCCTTGAGACAGCCTTATCCTAGTGAGAGAATAGTGGCGTCGATCTCTACAAAGGCAGTTAAGAGTCTCACCTGAAATATGTGGAAGATATTGTTCTTCTGAGTGAAGATCCAGGTGAGTTGTAAGCTCTTTTAGATAGCCTTAACAACAGTGTAGCAATGTTTGGGATGCTTTATGCATCTTAAAAGTGTGAAATGCTGCTGCAGGACTGGGTTTCAGCTATACCAAACCTCTTCTCAGCAGGGAAGGCTCCGGCTTGAGGGGATAAATTTTATTGCCTGGGCAGTTACATTTCACCAGGTGGACAGATGTCGGGTGAAGTGCCATCGCGTATGCAGAAGGCGCGTTTGGCTTTCGTTAACCTCCGTCATCTGTGGCACCGGCGTGACGTCCGATTGTCCGTTAAGAGTAGAGTGTACACTGCGATGGTTTGGTCTGTTCTTTTATAGGGCCCAGAAACATGACCAATAAGAATAGAAGATAGGCGGAGACTGTCGATGTTCGAGTATCGATGTTTTCGTAGCATTGCCCGAGTATGGTGGGAACAATGTATCAGTATTGCTGAGATTAAACCTAAGGTGCTGGGAACCAGAGGCCTGTCTGTGGATCAAGCGCTGAATCTAAACAGGTCAAGGTGTTTGGGACAAGTGTTACGCATGTCCACCGGTAGACTTCCCCGGCTTGCGCTGTTCTCTGAGGCAGGTAGTGGTTAGAAGGTAAGTCGAATAGGTTAGTTCGTGATATGGCAAAAAAGTATGAAAACCTTGACCAGTGGAATTGGCCGAGTAGGACGTGTTGGAATTTCAGGTTGGGGTCCACTGGATTCACCTGCTAAATGGTTGGAGACATTTAGTGGTATGGCTAGGTGTCGCGGCCAGCGGCGTAGTTGCATTCGGACTCTTTATTTGTCTTCTTCATTTCCGCCTATTGCTTTGTTTTTTAGTTGTTGAATAAACTGAAACTGATTTAGTGAGTGCTTCCAATATTTTTGAAGCACGGCTGAGTACTGATATTGCCCGGAGAATGATCTTATCAACTATTCGAATATTTACCACTGAAGCTGATTAAGTTTATTGTATTGGCATTGATGTTGGTGTATGGCCCCTAACAGATTCAGGAAAGCTTCCAAAAACCCCACATCTGATCCACTGAGGGAACGGTTACGGTGTTATTATAGATGAGATGACTAGTACCCGATTAGGACTTTCTGTTACATTTACCTTTCATGGCCCGAACTCAAAGTAGGCAAAAAATCTAGCCTCGGTTAAAAAATCTGTACAGTGAAATATGGTTCCTGTTGCGTGACTTTATCAACTTTCACACCGATCAAACTCATCTATGCCATTATCACAGTGCTTCTTAATTATGTCAGAATTATTCGGAACTAGGTAAATACTATTCGGAATTAAGTCGAAATTATTCGGAAATGCCACTCTGGCTGTTTTGAGATGTCCTCCTGATTCGTATGAAAACCGGCTCATCAATCGCCTTTACACATTTCACGAAGGTGGCCACACCGTATTCTCGTCTTCTGCTCGTTGCACAGTACAATTTGCGTCATTAAGTACGCATATGGACCGTACCTTATCGTGACCAAAGCTAAGAGTCTCAGTGACAATTCGTTGACCGAACTCGGTGATCGTGAGACGATTGATAACAACTTTCCAAGTGGGCGAAGTGGACAAACCAGGTGAAATCACATTGCGGTCACAGACTGAATTCGAGGGTAACAATGGGAAACTGGAGCTGCAGTGCCATCACAATAGTGAAAATGTGTCCGAATTTCAAGTAGTGTTTACCTTTGCCAAGTGGTAACAAAAATTTATCGGGTCATACAAATGATAGACTGCAGATTGACTCGGTCTTTAAATGGCAAACAGATAACACTTCAGATATCAAAAGGTATGGGCTCTCAGGTGCAAGAATTTCAAGTGGTTTTCAGTCATCTGTGTTACCAGCAGTATATCCAGAAAGGCCTTTGCTACTGGCCTTGTGACAGCGATATTCTGTGGCGAATTCCGATCGATGTGTAAATTGGGGCTTGGTTAAGGGAGCTGCATTGAGGTCACAGTAGTTGATTACCAAAGGTCGCCACGAATTGTGCTGCTTTGGTGGAATGAAATTTCCTTTTATCGCTGCCATTCAGCTGGATTCGCGGTAGAGTCTACATGTATGCATCCAGGCTATCCTCCTGAAACCGTCTAAGAAGAAACTTCCACCAGCTTACTACTCTCTCTTGATGAAGACATTGATAACTGGGTCACAGTTAGTTACTTGCCGAGCTGTCGAATATAATCTATTCTTTCATGAGGATTCCGTGCCTTTGGAAAATAAAGTAATAGTGTGAGTGGTCAGAATTTTTGATGACTGCTTACCTTCACAAGTGAAACCTTTACTTTGTCAGCTCTGGCTTCTGTCTTTTTCACCCTGTGGACAATTTCAATAAAATTTCAGTGTGCATAGAGATTTTTGTGCTAATCAGAACTGTCTCACATTTGGTAGAGCGAGGAAAACATTGTGGACAGTGTAGAGGACTGGTTTCTCATTCTATCAACCAGTTGTCAAAGCACATCATTTAAGGTTACATAAAGTCTACACAATAGAAACAAGTATTGATCTGGATGACTAAGCATAGATCCATTGTAGAAATCTGGGGAATGCCCCGACCTGAAAAGTTTTACTCCACTACATTCAACAGGGCAGGGAGAAAACCATCGTAGCTCGGTGCTCTACGACGTCCTATGGCTTGATTTTCTTTGTCGATCTCAGCTTCTGTAGGTGGATCCGTCGAAAGAGACTGTGGGATGTGGGATCCAGACACTAGAGGCCAGCCAAACGGTGTCTCAAATTGCCCTGCCCAGCTTTCGAGAGGCCACTGCTGATTTTGGGTTGGCTTCACTGATCATCTCATTCACACCTAAAGGTACTCGCAGAGGGCTCGCACGAGAAAGGAAAGCTTGATGAAACCTCCCATTTTGGCAGCACTCTCCATCCCTGATGTGCATTATGACCACCAGATTTCGTGATCTCTCCCTATGTATATCCATTTCTTAATGGTTCTCTCTCATTTGCTGTCGTCATCGCATGATGCACCTGTTTCGAACGATAGAATGTGTCTGATCTCGTCTGCTTTCTCCTACCATTTTATTCATCTTCTCTCCCTTATATGCTGCTCACTACTGACATCAACGTTATGACGCCTCCCAGGCTGTTCTGTCTCTCTTTTCTTTTTCTATTGATTTTCTATGTTCCACCTGTCATAAATTTAATGATGTATTATGATTTTGCTATGTAATTCTGATCCCTTTGATCTATCCTTACCTGTCTCCCCTGATCATTTCCATATTCGTTTTTTTTTCGCATCGTTCGTTATTGACATTAACGTATTTCCGTACCCCAGTTCCTTTCACTCTCAAGTCCTCTCTCTCTGCTGATGATCCCCGTTCCTTCGACTAAATAGAAACTCTGCTTTCCTCAACTTTTCTCAACACATTTCCTTCGCCATCATTTCACTAACTCTTTCCTGAGATATGTCCACGGTCCATGTTCACACCAAAACAGGCACACGACGAAGTCGGGTCCGCGTGCATAATTTCAGCTGTACAGACGTGTAGACGATGGGAGCACGGTACGACCACCTCCGCGAAATGTGTAAGGGTGACTGATGCGCCGAATCGGGTGAACATCTCAAACAGCCAATCGAGTGGCATTTCCGAATAATTTTGACCTAATTCCGAGTAGCTCAGAAACAATATGAAAAATGTTATAGTCTACTCTTTTGATTGCCCCAATGATTCGTGCTCGTTTGTTGCACGCTCACACGACGCAAGCTCCGAGCATCTGGCACAACCGCAATACCCGATCATATTGTGCCACGCACTGGACGGGTTTGCTCGACCTGGCCTGAATGCATGTATGACCGACGCCTGCTGGTTTCAGCACTTGCTTACTTACGTCCAAATGAAACCTATTCCTTAGTCAGTGTGTACAGCCTCCGTTCCTTTGAGCACTCGTTGGAAAGTATTCACTTTACTATTTTTCCCGTGAAGTAATTGATTTCGCCAGTGAATTTCTGAATCAGCATTCCTATATTTCCGCTCGTCTTGGACGTAAGCTGAACGAAGAATATTAGACACGTTTTAAAAACGATCACGTGATAAACGAAACCCTTGATTCACTGATTCTGTTGACGGTTGACGAAACAAGCAAAGTTAGGGTTGATTGGTGACAATTAATGTGTTGTTTTTAAGCTGTCACTACTCCATAAACAGACACTTGAATCCGATGCTCGGAGCAGTCTGAAGCGAAGCTACTAACGATACTGTCTTTGAAAAAAATATTACGGAATGCGCACCGGTAACCAATAATTATTCGCGTTGTATAGGCAGCACCGTCACTCGATATCAAAGAGCGCCAGAATACGCCTTAACTAGATAAATAAAACCTCGAGGGTTCGAAATCCACTATTCGTTCTCTCGTTCGTTCTTAAGCTTTGGTATAATTCGGATTTCATCAGTATTACCAAAACTGCTTGTCTCAATAAACAGTTACGTAAATAAAACCAAATTCTACATTGCTTGCAAGTAAACTACCCAAGGCAACCACACAATGACAGGAACTACAGGAAACACGACAGATTTGAAGGCTGTGATTAAGCACGCTGAAATGGACGAGAAAATGCAACAAGATGCATTGGAAATGGCCGCACAGGCTTTATCAAAATATCAAACAGACAAGGACACGGCAAGCTTTATGAAACATGAATTTGATAAGAAGTATAAACCGATTTGGAATTGCATTGTTGGACGAGATTTTGGCAGGTGAGTAAATATGTATGGAATATTTGCGTTGTGCCAGGCACAGCCAAACCGGCTTCTGGTGGCAATACCAGAACCAAGAAGAAACTTAGTTGGTTGGAATACGTTGTTTGAGCATAACCTGATCCTTTTTATGAGTGCTTGATAGCTGAGCTTGATACTTAGGTCACAACCGTTTCATTATTATATCACTTATGCGTACTGTTATCGCGGTTCAAAGGTCAGTCTGAGCTACGAAGGTTATTGATATTCACATTGATTACACACCATGTATTTCACATTCTTGGGGATCGATTGTCTAACAAGTTATTGGAAAGATACAGTATAATCTAATCATGATTCAGTTATGGCTCTGCTTTATATTTCAACTATCATTTCGACCAAGCTGTGATAAAACCCCACTTTTAGGTACCTGACTGAAGCATACGTGTGTGTGTGTGTGTGTGTGTGTGTGTGTGTGTACGCATAAAACTCTAGTGAAAGTTTGCGTTTTGCAGCCTAGCTGTGGTCGTTATTATCGACTTGGTCTAAATGAAATGCCAGTAGTCAGGTTAGGGTTCTCGAATCTGACCACGTCAACTTTCCACGGATTTCTCATTGAGGTACGGTTAGTTGATCAAGTCGAGTATTTTTAAGTCAACTATTTACTTTATGCTTCCCGGTGGATGAATATTCAGCAGTACAGAATTGATTTATCATTGTTTCTATTAGTTACTAGAGGTTAGGACTGTTTATTAAATCAAGTAATATGTCTTTATTTAAACAAGAGTAACACACTAGGAGACGAACATTTTATTGCACGCTTACGCATAAACTCAATGGGAGCGGAATGTACCCGTGGTCACGAAGACCCGCTGCACTGTTGGGAATAACCGGCAACCAGAGTCTGAGACTGAGAGCGGCAGAGAACCATATAAGGTCCCAATGTGTCAGGCGTGGTAACGATCCGGACGATAGTGGGTCACTGACTACCACCAAATTAACCGGCGATTGCGGGGATTCGAACCTCGGACCTTCGGGGCACCAATCGAACGGTCTAACCCACTCGACCATTACTGGTCGACCGCTCGACTTACTTAGTTTCGTGAAATTCAGATTTTTGTGTTCGAAGCAATCCGTAAAATATGACAATTATGAAATCATCCACTGTGTCATCTGTCTAGCTCGATCTCGTTTTCCTTCTTGTGCACATAAAATCTGAAATATAATAGTGCCTGCAAAATCACAGCTATAAGAGACGAAGATCTAACAAAACTCAAATATGAAGAAATTCCATTCCATATGAAGACAACTCCAGTCTCGGTTTGCTCTGCTGTTGATTTATGACTTCTAGGCTACATAATCTGGACTCACAATTCTTTCTCTGAAAAACAGTTCGAAGTTCAACAGAAACTACAACAGTAGCTCGTTTTCTGATTGTTCAAGTGCATGCCCATTTCCGATATGAGCTTATCTATATTAAGTCGTGGACAAAGTTTGAATTACTATGAGAACTAACGCTGGCCCTGAAAAAACGGCAGTAGGGCAGAACACATCGTAAACTATGTCTAATTCTAATTAACCAGAATAAGAAGGTTCGAAATTCCGCCGGTGGCCAGGCGATGGCGATTGATGTCATTTGTAACTTTAACCATCAATGTTTCTTGTTCGAAGCCTGTACAGTTTACTCGCACACAGCGGATGAGTATGCTAGACTGCATCTTTCGTAAATCACTCCCCTTTCGCTTACCAATAATTTCACTGTTTAATCCATAAATCGTATGCCCTTTCTCCCTCAAACAGCTTCATTACACATCGGACGGAGCATCTGATCTACTTTTATATGGGTGACCGAGCATTCCTTCTGTTCAGATCTGCCTAGCTCACATATTCAGATTACATTTGTGATGGTACAGGTGACCCCGCGTTACATGAGTTCAAACTTCACCAACAACAGAATGGCTCGATTTCAATGATTTATTTGTTTTATATGGAACAGTATAAAAATTTTGATGTTTACTTGCATGTTTTTGGTTGTACTTCTACTTCCCGTGTATTATTGATGGTATTGGGAGAGTTTTGTGGCTTTTAAAATGACCATTACTATATCTTATCTCCATTTACGTGTACGTATAGAACTCTCGTCCGGTAACTGAGTGACTGACAGAAACAGAATTCCGAATCCTGTTATTTGTGTGTATTGTGCAGGAATCAGATGATCTAACATACCTGAAATAGTGGGCAGTCAAACCCCCTGAGTACAGATGAGTGACAAGCCGTTAAAACACTCGCTCAATGGAGATTGCTAGAGCACTCAAACTGGTCGAGAGCAAAGTCACGCGAGTAGACGGAGGGATTGGCAACTGACGAGAAGCAGTCGTGCACAGCGCTCACTCGTAGTTAACTCCGAGTGACGTTCTTTATCCAGAACATGGATTTTTGGAGGAAAAAATGTTTTCGGCGATTTCGTTCTGAATCCATTACAGTAACAGTAATACGAGAACATGGTAAGAAAAGTTTTAAAAGGTGTCTCGATCAGTTATGCTCGCACTTCAGATCAGTGGAAAAAGCTTGTCCTGTCGCTTAAAAAACCTGCTGCGATGTTAAGCATGACTGGCCACCGTAACCTTGAGATTTGAAGTGAAAATCCACAAGAGGTTCAAATAGGTTACGCGTGGTCACGAGCCTGGCGACAGAAGATTACCGTCTACCATCAAAGTGACCGGTGGTGGAGGAATTCCAATTTCTCTCCTCCGAGCTGAGCGGCGCTGAAACCAACCGGCCTCCACTGAGCAAAATGGAATGGGCAACCAAATGGGCTGAGGTTTACATTAAAGTCAAGAATGAATCAAAAGTACATAACCAGTAGCATCAACAAGTGACAGAGTGGGAGTAACACAGACCATCATAAGCAGGGGTGCGGAGATAGAACGAATACGGGCTTGGTCCTATTGCCGCAGATACTTGGGTTTAGGGCAAAGGTTAAATCTGTGTTGACAACAAGCTAACAATGGCTTTTTTGGTCATGAGTGAGAGTATACGTGGGAACATAAGCAATGTAACTAAAATTTATACTGTATGGGTAGTCCAACGTGAAAATTGGTTGCTAATGCACGATTCTGGGCACAAATTCTAACAAAGTGCCGGTGGGCGAAGAATTCGGGTATAAGAAAGTAAGTGATTTTGATGCCTAACCCTTTGACGACAGTGCTTGTTTTTTGTCGGTCGCCAAAGCAAAACTCGGCGCTTCCATTGATTGTCAACGATAAAGTCAGCTCTGAAACTGCATGCCTCACCGTCGTTATTAGCAACCCGCAAAGAAAGTTAACAAGCCCTGCATATTAGGATGATCTACCTGAGGACCATCACCTAGTCAACACTGGTTTCGGAAGAAATAACCAATCGCTGTCACCACATATGAATATTCGAACGTAATTAGGTTATCTTTCCCGATAATGCCTTTTTTACCGAACAATACCTATAACGTATCGTATGACGCATCGTTTTCTCGATCTGGGTTCAGATACAAGAAATGGGTTATATTGTGACAACGAAAGGCTTTGAAAAGCAGTCGAAACTGGACGTAGGAATTCTCAGCAGCAGATTATCACCGTACTATTTAAGATTTGGATCCTTAGGTTAATTCTTCTTTCCTCAAACAGGATTAAATACCTATCTGTCATGTCGTTGTTCTGAAATGTGTGTTGTACTTGGAACCTAACCAAAACGCTCGTCTAACTACCCACTTGGGCTTTAAGATACCGTTGGGCCCACTGACGCAAAGAACTTTCAGTTGTTACATTAGTTTCACGTACAAAATTACAATGTGCACCGTTATGCTCACTCGAGTGAAAAAAGATAGCGATTGCCGAAAACCACAGTAACATTGATCCATCTCTACTGTCCACCGGCCAGTAGATCTCAAGTCCATTGTTCATTTTTTCAAACAAATGGAATCTAATTGAGAAATTTCAAGCTTACAAACGAAGAAGTCCGAAAGTCCAATTTATGTTTGCTAGGTTCGATCTCCTGACCGTAACATCAAATTGTGTTGGGCGTTCCATTTCCACTTAGTACAGATTCTAGCCACAACCAGCGCTGTATAACACAGCAACATACGCCGTCCGTGGCCTATGACCACTTCTTTGTCCTTGCATCTCCCGATTGGGCATTACAGATAAAACTTTTAATGCAATTCACTGTGTGGTTTGCCGTTTTAGGCAACGTGCATCACATTTATATTGAGTCAATGTCGTTACTACTTATGAGTGTCAATTTGAATACATTATAAACTACATGAAACGATGTTAACCAACGATTTACTGACACTTAGAGTTAAAAACCGCCGTTTACAGGGTAACTGTTCCGTAGGTTGAGGAGTGCATGTATTTATATGCGTCACTATAACCGCCTTCCACTGGGAAATTCAGAGATTGACGTCAGTTTTTAACCATTAACGCCTAGTACGACTCTCACTTCCCGCAGCCAATGGTCATTGTAGCTGCTAAACCATTGAGTTGAAGACTGACCTAGGGTTACGTAACATTACACTAGGAGTCAAAGAAACCAAACCATTACGTGTGTTAGTACAGTTACGTAGCCCTTAAATTTAACTAATACTGAGGATGTCACTAACAAACTAATTCACCATGCTTCCATGTCATTTTAGTAACTGATATGAGTAGAATTTCAGATGACAGTTCATTACTGAGTAAGAAACACGAATTTTTGATATCCAGAATAGGAAAGGTGAATGGTCTAGCGCATTATATCGATTCAAGTAGTTCACCATTGACTCACTGGAGTGGAACACGAAAATCACGTGATAACTTCTTGAAGAAATAGCCTGTGAATGGTGCTTCAGTGTTATTTCATTATCTGTATAAAACAATTGATGCTGAGCTCTCAATCCATAGCAAACAACCAACTGTTCCATCAACATAACATGGTGCTTTATTTACGGAAATTGACTTGTTAGGACAAAGCTCAAAATGTTGCAGATTTTCTCTCCTAAAGTAGTTCAGTGCATTCCAGAAACGGATTCGAATTGAAAATTGGTATTGTTTGTAGCTCAGGTTGGTGGCTTGCACCGGTTGGGATCACCCATATCTGGATTTTTTGCAGAAGGTGTAATGTTGGCCCTTGAAAACATTACTTTACCAATGGTTAAACCAAAACTTTGGATCAGATATGTGGATGACATATCCGTCATCAGCATACGCTCAGATATTGAAAAAGGCACATGTCGCAATCAGTAATATCTTCATGGACATCAAAATCTTTGTGGAGAGAGAAAAAGACAACCTGCTGAACTTTCTAGACAAATTGTTAAAACGAACGGGCAGCGGCCGGCTGGACACATCTGTGTACCGAAAATAAACACATCCTGACCAGATATTGAGCTTTCACAGCTATCGTCTAAACCACCACGTAAAGTCTTGTGTAAGAACTCCGTTTAACGGAGCTATTATACATTGCAGCACTGTGAAACTGAGAAAAAAGAAGAGAACTACCATTTCATGATATTTCACCGAAATTAATAACCAAGGAACTTCATACGGAGAACCCCGTTTGGAAACAAGACCGAAACCGGCCAAGGAGATCAGTCCAATAGGTGGATAGCACTGCCATACATGAAAAACTCCACAGGACTCTTCCAATTAAAAGGCACTATATCGGCTTATAAACTAACTAGAACTCTGAGAAGAACCATGTCGGGACCAAAAGAGGAACTTAAAGGCGAAGAAAGATAGAACGTTATAAACAAAGCTAGCTACAAAGATTGTGACAAATATTACTTCCGTCAAACTGGGAGAAAGGTTGCAACACGAGTGCGTGATGGCTAAACAGCTACTTGAAGACATGATCTATTCTCCATAATATCTGTTCACGAGAATCACGGAGGAGCCACGTTCAACCTGGATGAATTTCGTACTTTGGACCGAGCAGCGACGAGACATACAAGGGAGTTCTTAGAGGCCTGGCATTCTTCAACAAATTCAATCAGTAAGCACTTTGAACTGGATCGCGTTTACCATCTCCTGATGCGCAAAAAAAGCAGCTAACCTAAAAAAGGAAACCACTTAACTGGATCTTAGTACTACCAACCCGTAGTCATTAAATTCTCGGTGTAAGCACATCATCCAAAATGCTTCCATAAAATCTCAGTGAACCGTGCCTAGCAAAACAGAAAAAACTAAATGAAGGCATACAAAAACAAAACAAAAACACCAAGAATTCAAAGATTTCAAGCTTTCACATGTAGACGGTACTGCAACGTGTCAAAGATGAGGTTATCGAGTTTATAAATTCGTGTCTAGTGATGAAAAGGTCATGTTTTGACAATTAGTAATCTTACAAAGTCATTACCTGATAGATCAAATTAATTTCTAGGACTAACTCCAAAGGTATACGGAAGTGTACTCACACATTCACCTGCACACTGAAGACGTAACTTCGACCGGTGATATAACGTTTGCGACCTGTATGCCAAGCTCAGTCATCGCCAACCGATACAAACGGACTAAAATTAGTCATTCTATTTTGAAAAATAGAAATTATTTACCAGTTGGTGTACTCTTTGGTCTGTCATGAGATAATCAGTGATTTAACAGTGTGTCCCTTCGTCAAATGAGAACAATGAAAAAGGCCTCTACTGAATGAACTTACTGTCGGGAGCCAAATATAGGGCTAATCGATGCCAAGAAAATAAACTGCAAATACTTAATAATCGATCTATCTTGCGTCATCGACCATGACATTTCAGTAACTTGGGAGTGAATAAAGCACCGATACATTAATCATCCGCAACTTTCGGTTGCTTTTAAACCTGTCAGACGAGTTAGGCGTGTAGTATCGGTCTTTCCTGATACCCAGTCGGTTTTATGCTATTATTATTATTATTATTATTATTATTATTATTGGCAAGCAATTCAGACGAAAATTCACACTGGGTTGTTGAAACACGAGCAACGAACGGAGCTATACTATTTCTGCACAATGATAGTTTTCAAGAGAGTAGACGAAACATGAGACGGGTCAACCGCAGAGATTATCAAAGAGAGAAAGAGATTGCAATTCAGTTGGAGTTAACAGTCAGCAATGATTTTTTCCGGCAAATGCAATGGATTTTACTATGTGATCATCATATAATTCAGGTATGATGTCTCTTACATGTATACCCGTAACGAGACTAAAGGTGTGCAAACCTAAGCAAAGAATGATGTAGTCTTCTTTAAATGAACCAGGGAAAGTGATGGCAAAACAATAAAAATGTTATGGGAAATAGACTTTGGTATAAGAAGGGGAAAATGGAAGATTGCGGAGCTATGTACTATCGATGTTCATGAATTCGAGAGGACAATCTACTCAATTTTCCAGCATTAATTTTTACGAGCAGAGATCAGTGCAGGCTCCCTTGTAAAGTTACACCAAGTTGTTCCACATGGCATACACTTGCAAGTGGAGTAGAGCTAATGACGATAGTTTCCCAAATAAAACCCGAATGCAAAAAGGAAAAATTTGCTCTTGACATTTAATATTCTTTGACAGAACACTGGATTGCTCAGAAACGTTTCAGATATATGCGAGACTTTCAGTGCTTTCGTATAAACTGGACTTCTGGGACCAGGTTGTAGCCAAGACAACGTCACTGGTGTGCTTGAGAAGACTAGCTGAGTAGGTTGCTTTTGATTTGCTAATATAGATGGGGAATAAATAGGGAGAAAAAAAGGAACTTTGGAAAACACCGACAGTGCTTAAAGGATGTCTGGAAACGTTTCTTCCAATTTTTGTACGTTGTGTTTTCCCGAGAAGCAGTATTTTACCCCACTAAGTTACTAAGTGGGACGATAAACGATTCCATTTTTTGGGAATAAATCATCGTGGCAAGCTATCAAACGCTTATGTGCAACCGAGAAAGGCTAACCTAAATGCTTCACACGAATCCTTGTGAGATTTTCCAATGAACTGGACTACTCATGCTACTGCATCACTCCTTGAAATCCTGGATTTGTAGGCAAATTGGTATTCGTCAAAGGGAACTCTGACAAGGCTTTGAATACTTTGCAGGGGAGCACGTTCACTTAGTTTCGGTACCGATAAAGAAAGCGCTATAAGGCTGAATCTTTTGATCCACATTTGGTTACATGACCCTTTAAGTTCGGGGTATGATTGTGACAGGACACCAGCAGACGGGAATCGATTACGATTCGAATGAACAACTAATTACAGAAGTCATAATTTCTTACAGATGTCCAGCTCCGTGATTTGGTACTACCGAAATAAACCGTCTGATTAGGAAAATAAATTTTTCTAGGTGGACTTGCAGGGCGTAAAAACCTATTCACTGGAGAAATTTATAATTTTAGAATAGTCGGAATGTTGGAAGACTGGTAGACAATCCTTCGGGTAACGAAAGAATTGAGCCTTCAGATGTTCAGGCTCCATTTTGGTGGATGAGAGAGTTTTATCTAACCACAGAATAGACTGGTTTCTTGCCACCTACATTTAATGTTGTGAGAGTGTTGAAATTGTCGGTCTGATTTTCTACTGACCAAGCTATACAGTCATCGAACCCCAGGTGTGTTTCACGTTTTATACGGTGAACCCTCCTTCCTGTGTGATCCTTTCATATGGGCAGATGCGGCACTTCCAAGAAGAAAGTGAACCATTTCCAATAGACAGCTAACACTGAAGATGTGATTTGTGATTTCGGTTGCAAAATGTATTGAAAGGGAATGGTCAAAGCTGCTATGTAACCAGGCGCCCGGGAGGAACAATGGACGGTTTTCTTTGGACAAGTTCCAGTGATAACAAAGGAGAATAAGTGACTACGTTGAAGGTACATTTTTGAATGAAGATATAAGATACTGTGCTCGTAGGTATTAGGAGGTACACTTATTCTGAGAAAAAAGAGATTTCTGGGTGATTTGTCGAGATACAACTCAACCAGGTGTCATCACCTTTTGGGGAGTGAGGCAAGCGTCATTTAGATTGAAAAATGAGGGTAAATAACCCGAGGCACAAGGTCTTCCACGATAATATGCATTCTGCCATCAATCAACTGTACAGGGATACAAACGAATCATTGAAGTTCACGAAGTTTTGTTATCTTTGTGGTTCGGTATAAACATTTGTGATAAAGATAAAGTCATTCGGGAAAATTTAGGATGACAAGAGACAAACATATAGTCGATCGCATTAGAAGTGTGGAGGAAAATGACACTGGATTTGATGGCGCGGCTGGTGACTGCTGAAGTTGGTAACGCCATTACCTCCCTTCTTCGTAGACAATTGTCTATCCTGACGGAAGAATGAATAGTTTTCAATTTCGACCATAGAATTATCCACGCCAGCGTTCAGCCATGTCTCTTGGAGCCATAGCACACATGTACTTCAGGAAGCACGAGTCATAAGCAGAGCCGGAAGCAGTTTGGTCCGGAAGCTCATTATATAGAGAACACACGTTGTTGCACTGAATGATGGAGACTCTCTTGTAATCCAGCGGAGTGCGACTGAGATCTGTCTGCCTTCCGTCTCCTTGAGTGATGCTTCCTATTCATGTTAATGTCATTTGATTGTGGGTGACCAGCAAGATGTCCACATGTCATTTATTGAGGGCTTAAATTGTTTTTATTATTTTCTCTGGACGATATCACAGTGGATGAAATTGACAGTAAAGACGATTTCAATAATGACGGACGAGAATCGTGCACAGCCAACTACCATTGGTGATACAAATTTCTAATTCGCGCATTACTCTTAAGTGTTATGGTCTGATGGATGGATGCCAAGAAAAGGATATCAGGTAATTAACGAAATTACAGACAATCGACAAATACTTGTGGTTGTTTTCATGTCGATGCTAGAGAATAGACTACACTGAGATGAATTCTGTTCTTCTATATCGCCGGTACGGTGATGACACCCTGATAGTTCTAAGAAACAAAGCAGATGCCAAAATGTTGCTAGGAAAGCAGATTGCATTGCACTGTAGTATCATATGTACGCCAGATTGTGAAACGATTAGAAAATTACCATTCTTTGTACTACTTCTCAACCGATTATCATGCGGTAAACTCCAGATATCCATGCATCACAAAGCCTACTTGGATAAGACAAAGCTTACGCTTTCGAAGCTTCTGTCCCGTGGGTCACAAATGGATCCTCATAAGAACGTTATTTCATCAAATAATACCGCTGTGTAGCCACAGAGTGGTGCGAAGGGAAACTGTAAGACTAGTAGATACACTTATAGACAAAGATTATCTGCTGGCATCTATCTTAAAGTACGGTTTCCCTCTGAATCCCAAACCCAAATATCCGTTAGCGATGAAGAAAGAAATGCTCATTCATGTACCTTCCAAAGGTGATAACTTATTGATTAGAATAAGTCGCCGACCCACCGCAGCGATCTAGTGCACTTTCTACGCAGTCCATTTTAAGATAGTACGTGGAACTCATCGCTGTCTCAGCCGCACTGACTCATTAAGACAGAATGTTTAGGCCACCTCCAATAGCATTTACCAATTTTCATGTACCCATGCTATAAGGTAGGTCGGAAGGGCAGAACCCCATGTGTCTACCAGAATATGTGAATACAACAAAAACAGCTCGAGTCTCCGTGGCGGAAAATTGTTATCTAGTGCAACAGCACGTCACTATTAGCAACTGAATGACCTTCATGGGATCAGACCTGTGCGTGGTTCGTTTCAGATTAGATCCACATAGTGTTAGAATAACACGTACTGAATAACAATTACGTAGAAATAATCTATATATATCAAGGCAGAAAGTAGTTGTTGACAATGTGGATAAATATCAAACGATCATAGTTCACTTTCCTAAGAGGTTTCGGTTGACCGAATAACGGTTGGATAAAATATCCTAGTCTGGAACGTGGGCATTTGCTTCACACTCTCAAACCTACAGAAGGAACAGTGAATAAGAGAAAACCTGGTAGTTTGTCCAGTGAGAAATACACAGTGAGTTATTTCGGGAACCGGAAACGCGAACTCAGTACGCACTGACCTTCTGACAGTAGGGTACGTGCGTCAGAGTGACTCTGACACGAGATTCGGGATGAAGGTGAATATATCTATGGAACTACTGATTTACCTTCCTTCATTGTCAATCGCATTCTCTGCTCGACACGATCTGGAGTAGTACAGTAGCCAAGCCTTTCTGGTGCTGTCATACCACACAATGTTACACAGCTGTTCACGGGCAATGCTACTAAACTTCTAGCCTATACCAGAAAGCTTACCCCACATGTGACTATATATATATATATATATATATATATATATATATATATATATATATATATATATATATATATATATATATATATTGCTTCACTCACACTTTCAAACCTCTTCCTAATCTCATGTGGCGCTGTCAACTGTACTGTTCACAGCTAAACTCATTCTTCGATCCCAGGCATCCTAGACAACCTTCACCTTTGGATTTCACCTTTCACGCACAAAACTCAGATCACTCGATCAACTTTTCATCTGGAAGCATCGAACTTGAGTTTTGCTCTTGTTAGAGCTCATCAGTGGTGTTTAGCCCCCACCGCACCCCGGGTTTGAACCCATGCCTTTTGGCTGCTAAACCACCCCGCTTTCTTCCGAGCTGATCCAAATCGTATTATTGTACTACTTTATCCTCAGTTTTACCGTAAAAGCAAATCTTTTAGCCAAACCAACACCCTCTGCGCACTGTCTACAAACGTGGTCGCACCCTCGAGAAAGTGGATGAGCTTAGTCTACTTGATCGTTCCTATTAGAAAACAACATACGTGAAGCTGTATACATCCGGTCCATATCAGTGCAGTACGTACTTGGTGGTCACAACCCATCCCCAGGTAAACAACAGTAACGGGAGAAAGACCGAAGACAATAAATCAGGTTGTTTTGGCCCTGAAAAGGACCGAATAATCTTTCTCCAACCTTTATCAACCAGACCAGCAAAATAAAGTGCTAGAAACCATTTCCATCCTGAGCAAGACGCGCGTCCACTCTACAGACCAAGTTTCGTTGAACACCAATTAGCTTGGAAGTTGGGATTCCCCAGCCCACCTAGAAACTTTGTTCTTTGGGTCCTCTGTGTTGTTCGGTTCATCTTTGTACACTCGACTCTTTACATAATCTCACAAAAAAGTGAAGCTGAGGTAATTCCGGGGAACGTGGTGGCCTTGCCGTTGGTCCTCTCCGTCAGGTCCACCTCAGCGAGAGATTTCATCCAGCTAAGTGATCACGGCTGTGACTCCGTGCAGTGGTGCTCTATCTTGCTGGAACGTCACACGTGACGCAATGCATAAAGGACAACTCTCAAAATAATAAGCAGAGGTCTCCTTTATTGTGTTTAGTTAGTGGATGGAGTTAATCTTCTCCGGTAGGAATACTGGGCCGACCAAACGGGAACCACGATTAGCACACCATACGTTACTCTTCTTGTCACCTTGCCAGTTTCTTCCATAATAAATGAATGTGTTTATTCTAATGCCAACTTCTGTTGCGTTAATAACCTCTCATGTTACACAAGTAAAATGTTGAGTTGTCGGAGAAAATACTATCCTAGAATAATGTGGGTTCAGCAATGAACCGGTATTTGAACCGTTCGTAAAACCTCGTCCGTTGTTGATAGTCAATGGGGGAAAGCATTCGGACCGGACGGGGGAATACTTCTCTTACCCTTTTTTATTTAAGACTTGTCACGAATGACCCAACAGATAGAATGAACTTGCCGAGGCCTGTCGTGCTGATGTTGATGGATTATCAGTCATCGAACTCTCCCGTTCCACACCTTAGTCCTCTTCAGGTGATGGTATAAGGCATCCTTGATTTTTCTGTGGTTTCACGCTTCTGGTTCTCTTTATACGTTCAACGGCATTACGGCGCAAATGGCGGGACGATTTCAGCCCGTTCGGATGGGGTAGGCTGGACCGATCACTGGTGTTTTTGCAACTCCGGCCACCAGTCAGCAGTACCACCAACTCGGATAGCTCATTCGGAGACCGCGCAATTCCGGCAGTTAACCTTACGACAAATGGTTTTCTTTTAAAAGTCGGCCAACGATGTGATGATTCTAAAATCAGCCTAATGACTCACTCTGTTTATGGACCTTTCATCTGCTATACGCCTTCTTGTAGAAACCTAGATTGCGTGTATGACTCACCCGTATGCACGAATTCAAATTTCGAGTTTACGGGTGGTGTTAGTCCGTTCATGCTCTTAAGGCTGTCGCCAGTATCGATGACTGAAAAAACGTTTGTCGTGTAGTTAGTTACTGAGATGGTCTCAGGTGCCACTGAGTTGACTGTACTTTGTCCGAGGAGTGCATGCGTGCACTATGACGGTGATGATCATATGACGTTCAAATAATCGCTTTCAGAACCTAAACAATCTCAGGTCTTTTTAGTTAAGATTCACTAACAGTCGATGTTCATAACTGATAGCCATTGTCTACCGGTTACGTTTTCCAGTTACATTACTGTTTAAGTAGCGCTGTAAGAAACGAGTGAGTTCCACTGTTTCCAAGACTCATTAGAATATGTGGATATTCATTCTGTGACTCTAACAATCAGGAAACTGAAGAAGCTGTGCAGTTATACGTAAATCCTAGATATTACATAACATCACTCTGTCTGAAATGTATGTACACGCGAGAACTTTCCGTCACTGCAAGTAATCGTTCTCAAGGCATATTTTCTGTCGATAATACAGACGAAACAACAGGTGATTTAAACTCATTTAGATTCTCGGGGATGCAAACAGGTTTATGGGGGTGCAGTGTCTTGCGAAAAGAGTAACTTTTACAATAAACATTAGGATAAAGAAATATACCAATACGATCCGAAGCATTCAATGAACGCATGTTTATATACAATGAAAATACTTGTATAGTTTTCTAGTACTAAGACATCAGGGGCACAAAGAATGATCGAGACGTAATGAAGTAGTTGGAAAAGCTATGGATGAACTGTGCGATTTCACCAGTGTGAGTATCAGGTGCAACAGTGTGTCAGAAGGGACTAAGAAATTGCAAATAACAGCTACTGTCGATCGTAATAAATGTTTAGTCCATTGGAACTAATTCTTTACTTAGCGGTTTCAGCTGGCCAAATTCACAATCACCGGCGGAAAACCATTTCAGACCTGTGGAAATTCGAAACTCTTCAGTTATATTTAAATGCTTCTCATTCAATAAAGCAACTTTATTGCATATTCCCGTAATCAGGCGAAGTCTAAGTTATCGCGTATAATATGGGTTTACAAGTGAATGCATAGGTTGCCTCGGGTGGTCTAGCTTAATCACAACGACTGAGGTAATATTCGTAGGAATACCTCTAATAGGGCCGTCGGAATGAGCCAGTATATCTGTGTGATTTCTTCAGGGTGAACATTTGCAGATATCCGGACCGAACGATTTAAGCAGTTTATCAAAAATGTGATGCACCCTTTTTTATGGTAAAAGTTATCATATTATTAACACAAAATTGTTGGTAGCCGTCGCAAGTGGCTAGTGCTTCGGCTACCGTGAGTAACCATTCTCAAGCCAAGTTTTAATCAGATAACTCAGAGGGAACTTTCATTATTTAACGGATGATTGACTGCGAATGTATTCTCTCGTGTGGTGGACAAACGATTCGTCGTATTTTCGACCATACCATGCCTTAGATGCTTATTCGTCAGTATGGTTCGGGCTGTCCAAATGTCAGAAATCTCTCCCCCGTCATTGTGCTGGATACATGCTGACGGGATGCATACTTATAGAGCTTCCGCTTACTTACGTTCAGTGCAAGCCCTGAATACGAGTTGGAGTATTTTGATATTTTCATAATCGGTGTTGACCCCTTTTGATACGGCGTGAACAGCGATCGCGGAGTCACATTCCGCTTTTGCTAAGGCTTTCTTATCTGAAGGCCTGCTTTTCCATTTTTACATTTTGCTCTTTTAATCTTATATTCAGTTATATACTGGTTTGTCCACTATATTCTGCAGCGAACTCTTTGCAAATGATTTTGTAGACGCAGTTGTTTTTCTTCTTGCTTTCTGAGTGAATCATTAGCCTTTATGAGTTTGCATTTTAGGGTACTATCTACGCGAAAGAATATGAAGACTCCAATGATCTTCCTGATGGCCTTAGAAGTGCCTAGTGTATGTGGAATTCCGATTAGTCAGTTTCTTCCTTTCTTTCTTGGTTTGCATATATTCAGTTGCTCTCTCATGAGCCGTGGCGCACAGTTGTTGTCTTGTTGGACGTTGTTTAGTTGCACCAGTTATTTCTGCGGTCGATGTTATCGTTGCCGGGTTTTTCAACTCTAATGGCTAGGGAGGAGATAAGTGTTCGTTTCACACAGTGAATGAATTGAAATGAAATGAAAATAATTGTCTGAAAGTGTGTGTTTTCGATAAATGCTGGTGTTGCATTTTCGTCATTCGTTCACCCACGGTGGCCGAAATGTTGGCGAATTACAACATCTGCCAACAACACTTTGTTATTAACTACATAACTTTTACAACGAACTTTCGTACTTCGAAGTAGGAGTTCGTAAACACCGATTTCGTTAACCTTGATTTCCTGTAGACAAACTGACAGCTTTTTCGGTTGAGGCAGGGAAATCTCAATAACCAACTACTTACAGTACTCTTGAATACTCTGTACAGGGTGAAAACGGTGAATGGTGTCACTGTTCTCAAACTCACGAGCGTTCTACCTACGTACCGATCTATGGGACGGAAAATCCCGGGCCGCTAATCAGTTGGTTGATTGGGAAAATCTCTCTGACCCACAGACACGCACGCATAGGTCACTTCACCCCTGGGAATAGTAGCGGAAATGATCCAATCACTTTATTAGGATGCTGCTCAGCTTGATTCGACTCCGGGGAGGAGCATAGACATCCAACTCCGAGTTATTTTCCATCATTTTGGTTGCATAACGTGCCGGTGGTGTTGGTGAGATCAGAGAATATGTGCTAAAGAAACTAGCGTCCAACTTGACTGACCATCGAGTTCCGTTACGAAATACTTAGTTAAATTTAGTCGGCTCGAAATGATGGAATTAAAATAGCCCGATCTGATTCGCTCATCATAATTGAGGTAAAGAGCAAACGGTGCCACTACAGCTTAGGGAAAATGAAAGTTTGGAAGTTTTGAAAATGTTCTCTGGAACAAGGCGAAACAATATGAAAACAGCATTACTTTTTGCTGCTAAACATGCCAACCTTCCGCCTCTTTCTCTGAAGTGCGTTCGCACACTGTACAGTGTGTTCGAGCAGTGTCTCACGAGGAAGCGTAGGCAAACCGCAGTTCTTCTACACTAATTTGCCTACTATCTAATGCTACAGTAGTCAGTTTTAGAACTCGATCCAAATAGGGAGCCTAGGAACTTTTTGAGCACTACATCTGTTTGTGCAGTCCGTCTTCATGACCGCACTCGACTGAAATCGCTCATCATGTTGACTGCGCATTCCGGCTTCATTTCGGCCGTGTACCTGCTACGGGCGTTTAGTTCGTTCTTCTGCCAACCACCCATATTGTGTTAGCCTGGCTTTCAGGATTGACATCCCTACTAAAGCTCTCGATTTGGATCATCTTGCTGCTTGCTGGGAATTCCGACAAGATCTGTCCGTTGGATTCCATTTATTAGACCCTTTTTTCTATTGAAAAAACTGTCTCTTTATTTCTGCAACCCTTGTTTGATTAACACGATCGATTCCACTGCAGCATCTGTCCATTGTCACTGTAGTCTACACAGCAATATGTTAGGCATCGAATACTCTATCATCGACCAACTACAGACTCTCCCCAGCTGAGCTAAGAACAATGATACAAGATTTTTTTAGGTGAAACGACCTGCTCAGTAATTTTACGGAAAACTGCTGGCTTAATGCAAGGTGTGGTCTACGAGCACACGGTTCTGACTGAAAACGGATGAATATAGCGAGGAGGAAATAATGATTTCGCGTATGCTTGGGTAATTGGTGTTTAACTTCACTCGGTTGATATACAACAGAGGAGTAGTATTCCTGGAAGGGGGTTGCAGTGAGTCAGAAGCTGTTGAAAAAATAAATAACCAGTGACATCAAGATTATAGCCCAAGGACCACAGGCTAGGAGTCCGTCATTTGACCACCTTCGGTCAACCACTGACTAGTCAGTATCTATGCTTCTAAGTAATAGCTGGAGACAGCCGAAATTCCCAAGTCTAGAACAAACATGTATTTAGATATAGTAGCTAGAAGACCGAGGTTGGTAACAAATGTGAGGATCTGGGAGTCTGTCCAGTTGAACTTTTCTTCAAGGTGTCCAGATAACAACCCTTGAAACAACAGCACAAAAACAAATGTGCTGTGAACAACGAACGTACAGAATAAGTTGTCTAGCTGACACCCCAAAGTCCCCCATCACACTGGCTTGACCCGGCAGCTGAATCGCTTTTCCTATTGGTGTCCCAGTCACTGATCTATCGTTGACTCCGGGGGCGCTTTGTTACTACCACAAAACGTCCAGCCTACCCGAATGTACAGTATCCCCCACCCCTCCCCAGATTGCAACCACCTCGGTCGCACTAACTTCCCTACAAGAGGCATTTTTGTCAAGCAAGATAATTTTCTTCCCTTGCCCGTCTCTCTCCCTGAATACAATACCTCTCGTTTAGAAACGGTTTGAGGCATCCAGACTAGTATTTCTTGATGGGAGGGGGACTACTGTATTACAAGTGTTTGGACTTAATACTGACTTCTGACCCAGCTCACGGTCATTATCTGTCAACTTAACTGGGGGCGCAGCGATAAAAGATTGTGGTCATCTCTACAAAACAGGAAAAACTGAGGAAGGACGTACAACACCTTTCAAGTCTGGTAATCAAGATTGATCAAGTAATGGCAGACTTTCTCAGTTTCTACTGGTTTATGTTGTAGTTTGTTACCGCGGTGTTTCCCCAAGGGATATGTCCAATCTGTGAAAATTTAGACAGAAGGAAAACTACATGAACCGAAGTGCACCAAGTGCATCAGCAGGGTCCACGCATTTATATATGCCAACAATCGATTTGATTATCTGCAAACTGCCCGAACTCGAGGCAGAAGTTACTTCGGTAGTACGCAGGAGTTTGAATAAACATCGTCACTGGAAAGCGACGAATCAGATGGAAGGACATTGGTTGGTGAGTGAATAAATGCAGCATTAGGTTTGGCAAATCAACATTGAGACTAGAGCTTTTGATCCTTTGTCCACATCAGTGTGTGATGCCTTCCCACAGACTTTTGCTGCCCTTGATTTCCAGGAGTTAACCGGTAAATAGCCCATTTAGGCGTTTAACCTCCGCTCCGATCAAATCTAAGAAACTTTGACGCTGATGACATCATAGGATTTGTAGACGGTTTCTTTAACTCTAAATACGGACTGCAGGTAGGGGGAACTATGCTGCCATTGCACACGAAAAGGGCTTCGACATGACAACATATGGGATGAAAAAGACCTAGGCTATTGGTAATAGTCGGAGTGCTAACCATTTCAATTTAATTATCGGTCTACGGAAAAAAGATGTTAGTGAGGCAATTAAAAAATCGCACGACTCACTGATTCGCTTTCAGGGACGTTAAGTGGAACACTTTAGGAAATAATTTAGTTGCCCCACTTCCACAATAGATCCGATACCTGCAAGATAAACAATGCAGGCAGATATCACTCCTCCGCGAAAAGTGGAGGATATCCGGAAGGTAGGTTACTTGAAATTTTGGAAAGCTACTGGTCAGGACGGGTTTTCTCTGTCAATGTTCCAAGACAGAAGCGAAGCTTTGGTGTTAGGGTTAACGCAACTTCTCTGCGTATCCTGGGATCTTGAAGGGATTCGCAGGGAATGGTGTAACTCAGTGATTGTGCCGGTCTACAAGAAAGAAGACAGATCATTTTGTGAAAGCCACAGGAATTAGTTTCATTATTAATTTTTTCTCTCCTGGCAGCTCTAGTAAGACTATTCGGCCTTCGAATCACCTCGATTTATTAGTACAAAAATAAGTCTTTATACGATGAATTGTGGTCATAACCAAATCTTGACCCGCACACTAATTGGTTTACCTTTTATTCTCAGCCAGCTCTTCTGAGTGGTTAGTCTGGTGTTCGTCAGAGTTATCCTCTACTCCCCTTCGTTTCTATCTTTTAATTTGAAATTAGTCTTGAGATAGCTCTATCCTCGTGTGATAATAGCGGCGTCCATACTTGTTCAGGTAGCAAACTGATTTAAAATAAGCCGACGATGTTGTGTCTCTGAAAGAAGGACCAGGTAGATCTCGTTTCTAAGTAGTCTAAACAAAAGCGTAGCGAAGCTTACAAAGTGTTGTGCACTTTCTAAGCGTAAAATGCGGCCGCTGGGTTGACTCAATCAAACTTTGTCCGGGCAGGGTATACCTTAGCTTTAGTAGGCAGATTGTTGCATGGCCAGTTACATCTTGCCAGGTGGTCGCATATCAGACTGTGTCGTTACGTGTACAAAAGGCGCATTCCAATTTTGCCATTTTGAACTACGTGTGGCACCGGTGAGACGTCGTATTATCTACCAAGGGTCGAGTGTACACTACGACAGTTAAACCCGTCCCTTCGCACGACTCACAAATATGATCTTTACCGGTCGAAGAATGCCGGTATTTGATCATCGCTGTCCTTGCAGTAATTCTTGGACATGGTGTGAAAACAATATCAGTAATGTTCAGGTTGGGCGTAGGATACAGAAACCAGAGATCAGCCACTGGGCTTAGTCTAAGCAGGTTACTGTTGTGTTTAGAAGTCAGTAGATTGACGACAGAATAACGCTGTATTGCAAACAGTCAACACCAACTGTGTAGGCATAAACCAACGCGGAATTCGAATGGGTTTTCGACAGTCCGAGAAGAATCCAGACGCTTCCACTCTGAATCCATCTACCTAGTGGGGGTATTTTCGAGAGGTAAACTGTTTCTCTAGATGTTTATTAGCAGAAGTGTCTTCTCTAGGGACGTAGTGACTGAGCGTATAAAACCAGATGTTGCCCATAAACTGGTTCAGTGAGAGTGGATCTCGTCAGGCATCTATCCATTGACTTTTCAGGCATGATTGGATCTCCGGTTCAACAAAATCATCCTGTGTAGCCCTTTGGGTCTTGGGGGCACGCAAGCCATCACACCACGACGAGGTGTCTCGTCGTGATGGATAACGACCGAAATGGTTATCCTTCAAGTTATAAGCTCACATCAGTTATTTCGCAATGATTGTCGCCCACCTAACTCTGTCAAACTCCGGCCATTAGTATTGATGAACTAGAAACGCATGTTTGTGATATGAAATTTATTGCACAAATTTACAGCGATAACGATCAAGGCACGCCAGAAGAAAGGTTAGTTTTTTTCGTATCAACCGGGTCTACCTGCTTGATAGGAAAACGGCGGGACTCATCCAGAGACAACCGTGGAAGCCCGGAATTCAGACTTTCCAAAAGCGTACACGCCTGACAGACAGGTTGACTGGAAACACTGCCGCATTTTGTGCATAAACCTGTGAACAGAACGAAATAAAACAAAGCTGAGATCAGACACAATTTCGGTGGTATCGAAAACTTACACGATATTTGATTGAGTTATATATTTATTTACTGTCGAGTTACAACTGACAGTCTAAGTATCTGCAGTAGAATAGGGGAATAGGTTTGAGGACATTCAAGTACAAACAGTTCGCTGAGTCTGAGCTGGAAAGTAAGTTTATACGAAAGTCGAAATACAGAGCGAATTAGTTCGCGAAAATGGTGAAAAACTTAACACAATGATCCGATCGGCTGGAGTAGATACTGTATGTGGGTAGCATGTTATGTGCGCGTGGGGCAGACAAATGTAAACGAAGGGGACTGAAACCATAGAAGTTCCTCAGGACAAAATCCATGATAATAATGGTGGGGAGAAGGTGAAGCAACTGCTCAGTGATGGGCTAGCGACCTCAAAGTAGAGGTCAGTGCCGAGTCACCGACGAGACGGATGACTTTGCAATGAACGCAGGGCGGGAGTGGATAATTAAGAGAACGAAGCTGCACATTTAGCAGGATTACAATATTCAAGGTTGGGATTGTTTTAGGCTTTTGTAGAACAAGGAATTCAGGCGCGTGTTAAGAAACATCTTAAAAGTAGACTATTTCCTCAAAAACAAACAAACCTGATGTAATGATATTCGGACCAGAGTAACTGACAATTTTCAAGGGGGTCCGTGCTTTGACAACCCGTAATTTATGTGGGTTCTAAACAACGGGAGGGAATTTCATCGCCAGATCTTTGATTGTTGTGAATAAGATATCAGCTTGTTTGGTCTCACAAGCAACCAAATACGAGAAACTGCATCCTAGAATGCCCGTACCTAACTTACAGGGAAAATCAGTTACGCACTTCATCATCATTAGGCGAGGAATCTACTAGAGCACAGAGATTAGAAATGAACGAGTGGTGTTTAGATAGCTGTAGAGCATTTGTTAGGTAAACCAGAAATCCTCACAGCGCGAACTTCTGACTGAAAAACACCACTACAAGTAGACTTCAATTAACTTTAAAAATGAAGTCATTCTGATCGGATGCTTCAATTCAAATCAATAACCTTCTCCCATGGACAAGATGAAGTTCAGCAGCAACCAGGAACAACACAACTTTGGGAAGGGGGGAATTACATTTTTCAAAACAATGCAAGCACAGAACAGCCACCGGTAGTGATACTTATCAACTAAATTTTTAGTCACTCAGTAGATAGACAGAGGGAACCCTAACTTAAAACCCTTAAATATTCTACATGGCCAAGTAGGTTTTCACAACCAGCCATTTTATAGACGGACTATTTCGACCCGTATCCCGATCGACATCGCCCTGTGAAAAAATTGCACACCGTCACTGATTGGCTATACCTCCACTTACGTTAAAATACCAATCGCTAGACCAACACAAGGGAAGTTCATCCGGTAACATGAGACACACATTCCAACCAAAATAGCCTACTAAGGTTAAATTTGCGATATCCAGACTGATCTCGGGTACCTGACATACTATTCCCAAAATCAGCTGATGTGGTGTCTCCACTAGGATCGAGAAATGCTTCGAGGACATCGACTGGCAGACACCAATGGCCTTCGTGTACTTACACCTGCGAAGTGCAAACAGAGCTTGAGGGAGTATCCGGTGAGCAAACCAAGTAAAAACATGTTCGAGCGACCAGATACGGCGCAGTGAAAAAATTCGTCAATGAGCAAATGATCCAAAAGGAATAACAGACTAAAAAACGTTTGAGTAAAAGTCTAATGCAGGCAACTTACTTCGAACAGGCATTTTCACATCTTCTCGCACAGCCATCTGCTCTCCGGAAGTGATTATATCTGGAAATTCAAACGAATCCGTTTGAAAGCGTTAAGAATGAGTAAAATACAGAAAAGACCGTTTCTTATAGTACTAAAAAATAACCGGGAGCTGGTATTCAACTAACCAAGTATAGATCTGGGATGAAGGCGTTCCAAATCCTTGATGAACGTGCGAGCAAAACCTCTGGTAAACAGCAGGATATATGATAAGGAGAAAATAAAAACCTACCGATAGGCATGTGGGGCGTATTTACACTCAGTGGAAAAGTAATCTAATTTGTGCATATGAGCATACCTGTATAGAGGAAATTTAAAAAACTGGACAAATACAACCCGCACTTACATTACTATTTCTTTTTCATACGCATACTTGAACGGCTTGAAACGAGGCAAGACACCTTCGACACCCTAAGGTCGAAAAGCTTCATGACCATTTGAGAATACTCACCGTAATTATAGCCGTGCACCGTTTTAAACGACCTACGTCACCTCGAAATACTGCCAAACGGAAAGAAAGCGGGGAGAGACAGAATGGCGCTGAGAAGAATGATTATGAGCAACAGCGAATTTTGTCAACTAACTAATCCCCATCATCATGAAACACGTACATGCGGGTACGTAACCAGCGCCGGACTAAACCGCGCAAAGCGTAGCTGAGACTTTCAAATTTGGGCGAAACGATGCTACTCGAGTACATCAGTCATACATCAGCGGAAGGGTGAGCGGAGGTAAATACCGGGACCCACTAGACAGGATTATGATACTTCCCGACGAGCCAACGCGTGACTGGAATACGGGGAACCCTGATGCACTGAAAGTTGCACTCGGTTATGCAATAGCTGTAATTGCATCATCAAGCAAAAGAAGGTCTGGAGTCCCATCAATTATCTTACTAATGGGTAACTGAATAGTACAACGTACAACAGAACCAAATATGATTCTATGGAAACCATCTTGTTCGTCATTATTTGCGATGCTACCGCTGAGCCTGCCCTCATGAGTGTGTCAAATAAATATAACACTGTATATTTACTAGCAACAGAGAGAAAAGATCGCTTGAGATTTGACTGGGTCCTATCAAGATGAAATAAAACCCTAACTCTGAATCATAGGTTCGTGAGTATAACAGTTTGGTTCTACACACTGGGGAAGTACCCTCAAGCGACCACCTGCCAGACAAATATGAGATATACGAAGCCAGAAAAAGATTTAATCGAGAAAAGCTTACTGTTCATCAGCACTGTCTCAGCCATATCATCGGCATTGTGTCCCGTGCAAATTTTGTTCGCACCGAGAAAAACTGCCCCACGATCCAAGGCTTGTCGACGAAAAATTCCACAATACGTACCTGAAACAATCCCCGATGAAGTGTCCATACACAGAAAAAATACGTACAATTCCGTTTCTGACCAATTTTCTTCACTATATCATCCATTGACCAACCGAAGAGATCCTGAGAAACGTAATTCGTCACAAACTGACGAATGATCGAATCCTACCTGGTATGATAAAATAGTCAACGGCAGATTGTACTGAGACTTGTTTCGCTTGACCGTCTGTACAGATCACGGAAGGGAATTACTGGCTTGGAGCTAGGTGAATGAAACGACGTACTTCTAGGGAGTCGTCACGATACCCAGATATGCCTTCATCAATTGACAAAAGGAGTAGTTCTGCACCGTAGTTATACCGTTCGTTGAGTAACTTGAGCACATGTGCCAGTACCGTGGAATCTGAAATTGACATGTCAGTTGGAAGGAAGAACGGTAGCGAAATCGTACCTTTACCCCCAGAAGCACCTATTGCTATTCGGTCACCGGGTTCGATGAGGTTCGCCGCTACGATAGTCCAATGAATTTCTTCCTCGAAGCACCATGAAAAGCAATCTTTGCACATGACTTCACTCTAATGCATATGAGGATCAGATGTAAACATCATTAGTTTTATTCATAAACGCATCCTACCGTTTTTGGTCGCTTGATGAACCCCTTGGAACCGCATCGACAACATAAGACGGGCATCCTGGATAAGTGCTAAAAGAGGAAAGATACGACTGATTATTTTTGGCTCGATTGAATCCTGGGAACGAATTCTGGATTGCCCCCCCCCTCAGCCCTGTTTTGTCTCACAAATGTTTTGCATTACCTTCGACTGGCGACGTTGACCCCGTTGAGCTTGTTAATTTATAACTTGTGACCCTTGACTTTCTCGATATTGAAGTTTGTATCCGTTTTGGTAACTTGATTTGCGGTCAACTGTGAATCTTCATTGGTTTGAGTCAGCTCTAGTCCACGGAGTGAATCACTCGGAACATTGCATATTAATAAAAGGTCAAAATACTCCCGGTGGAACCGAACGAAGGAAGCTCCGTTTTTTCCTTGTAACGTGTTACCAAACGTCAAAAGGAACGGACCTCCGAGTTGGACCACGGATGTGGTTGGGAAGTGTTGCGCATGTCCCCGTCAACGCGCAATATTCGCTGAGGTGAGCGGTGGTTGGAAAATTAACAAGGATGTTTTCCTGGGTAGAGTCCAAAAGAACCACCCACCCAGTGGTTAAATACATTAGAGGATACAATTGTATCCTACTAGGTAGGTGCTGCGATCGGTAGCGCTCCTTTAATTACACGATCAGTGATACTACTTGGCTGCATGGAATTCCAACCGAGGTTCCTGATGAGATACAATTCGAAACGCCACACGTGGTTAATGGTCCATCGAACTGAACTGAATCAGGGCAGAGGAGGAGACAAACAACTATGGTTACATCTGATATGTTAGACATCTTGCATTTCTTTCTACATCGGTACCTTCAATATTCAGAATAATCATTTAGTGAAGTTATGACTTTAACTGAACACTGATCCCCAGCTGGTACAAAAAAGTGTGAACAAGGATGTGCTGATGATTCAATGAGCATACCAGAATAATCATAGTGCGGTAATTAGTCTGGATTGAATTGCCTTTTTTCTTCACTACATGCCTGTGCATGAGTGCGGTGGAAATAGTTTAGTGCGTGGTCAAGAAGGCCTACTGCACTACTAGGGATAACCGGTGCGACTAAACCGAGACATGGGGTAGTGAACCAGATATATCAGGCGTGACCACGATCCAAACTACTGTGGCATAATATGCGCCACATTGGGCACACCAAAATGAACCCTATTATCAATCATGAAGTGTTGTATGGTCACTGACGGGTTCATGCCGTTCAATCAACGCACTTCTATATTTCTCACGACCCGCAGGTTCAAGATCTCGGTGCGATCGGTGTAGCGCAGACCACTGAGTTCAGTTCAGTTCAGTTCAGTTCAGTTCAGTTCAGTTCAGTTCAGTTCAGTTCAGTTCAGTTCAGTTCAGTTCAGTCTGCACAGAACAGGTAATGGCCACGGCCAATCGAGCGTCCAGAATTCCTTCGATGGTATGCACGCCAGTTATGCACCCACCACTGCACAGTGTATTTCGTCGGATCCCCGCTAAAACTGAGAGGGAAACGGAAAACCTCATCGCACATCAAATGCGAGAGACATTATGCATCGTGAGCGTTCAATGAGACAGTATGCAATGAGGGAAAAAGTCTGCTGAAACATACTCCAGAAGGACCACAGTGCTACCCGTCATCCATCTAGCTGATATTCTCAAGGCTCACTACAAGGAAAGATCTCGTACCACTTGCGATCAAGGGCACATTTGAAGGATTGGACTGTCTGCAGATCCACCATTCCACCAGGCAGACCGTTCCAACTGTTCACAACCCTGTTGCTGAAGAAGTGCGATCTAGCCATCAACCTAGATCGGGCTTTTATCGACTTCTTTTCGTGTCCCCTTGTTCTGGAGTCTACGGCCACTTGGAATAGACTATCTGGTCTCAGGCCAGAAAAGCCCTTCATTACCTTGAACGTTTCTATGAGATCCCCTCGACTTCTCCTCCTTTTCAACGAGAGAGAGTTGTCTTGAAGTCTTGAAGTACTACACGGGTTCGAGGCTTTGAGCCCAATTGTCCCGGTTCTTGAGGAAATCTTTGATCTTCTGTCGGATTCACCGAGCTGAAACGAGAGTAAAAAGAAGCGGGGGGGGGGGGGGGTGGGGGTAGCAGTAAAAACAAAATACACATAACATCCTGCAGTGTCACACTGTGGACAGTGCCTTAAGCTGAGTGAGGGTGCGGCATTCATGAAAACATATGCGATAAAAGAAATCCATTTTGCTTGTTTTTTTTACAAAGGAATAATTGGGAGAGACCCAGGTAGAGGTCTAGCTTTTTCTTGAAGATAGTCTTGTTTTGCGAGAGAACAATATCTTCCGGAAGTGCATCCCACATAGTAATAACCCTATAGCTAAAAAAGTTAATCCTTAGTGAAGTGCTTGGCTCCGGTTTGAAAACTTTTCTGCTGTGACCACGGAGAGAAGAGGCTGGACAGTCGGAGAAGAAGCAATCGCTTTGACCTGTTTCAAAAAGGTGGAACATCAAAAACAGATCACCTCTTACGCGTCTTACGTCAAGGGGATAGAGGTTGAGGAGTGAGAGGCGGACGGGATAAGATAGATGGGATAGACCCCCTACTGCCTTGGTGGAGGCCCGCTGAACCTTCGAATCTTGTTTAGGACTCGAAAGGCAGACTTGCTCGCAAGTTGGTGATGATGAGAGAAGGATAAGTTACAATCTAACCAGAAACCGAGCACCTTGGCAGTGTGGTTGCTCCATTAATGGAAAACGTGTGACCAGTCTCTCTGCCGAAAGACATGCTTACGCATTTGTCATCATTAATTGGGAGGTTCCAATCCTCGGACCAGCGTTTCGTTTCATAAACTGCAATTTGCAGGTCTTCAACGCTTGAACTCCAGAGAGTTACATCATCTGCGTACATGGTAATGTTCGCAGGGAGGGCTGTCGGTAGATCATTTACACAGATCAAGAAAGAAAGAGGACCTGAGACCGACCCTTGTGGAACCCCAGTTGTTACTGGGGAGGGTTGAGACAAAACATCCCCAACCTGAAGCACAGAGGTGCGGTCAGTAAGGAAGCTGCGTAGGATGGCCAACATGGAGCCTGTGGCCCCGTATGTCTGCAGCTTATAAAGAAGAGGGGCATGGGGGAACTTATCGAGGGCCTTAGCAAAATCGATGAATACAGCGTGAGAGAGCTGGCCATCGTCATAGGCTTTCGTTAGACTATCCACGACAGTAAGCATATTAGTGATGCATGATCTGCCAGGAAGAAACTCTTGTTGGGACGGGGAGAGGATCTTATTTCTATGAAGATGGAAAAGAATCTAACTCTTGAGAATTCCCTCAAAATTTTTGCTGGAGATGCTAGTGAGATCTATGGGTCTGTAACTAGAAGCAAGGTGTCTACTACTCTTCTTATAGATGGGTGCGATCACTGCTTTTTTCCAGCTACGGGGGGAAACTCCATCGTCAGCACATCGCTGAAAATGCGAGGCATAGGGAGCAGCTATTGTATCCGCGGCTTCCCTTAGAAAACGGGTGTGGATTACGTCAGGATCCATAGAGGACTATTGGTTGAGCCGTCGGAAACCTTGTGTAACAGCCGGTCGTGGAAAATCCCCCTTTTTCCCTCGCGATTCAGTGTTTTTTCCCAACATCACTCATTTCCATACACTATTGACTTGTCCTTACGAACTGGTTGTTTTTCTGGACCAATTGTTGTTTGTTCGCGCCCAGAGCGCTATTTTGGGACATCCTTGCTCAGGACCCGCGTGACGCACGTGCTGTCTGCTCACACGCTGCTATTTGGTTTCTCGTTGTTGAGTCCTTGTGATCGTATTATTGAGGTTTGTATATTGTTTATGTCATTGTTTATTTTAATAATCTAGTATCAAAGAATATCACGGATAATCGTCTTCTGATTTCGGGATTCGTTGCGAATTTGGCTACGCATTGCTCAAACGTTCGTAACAATACTCAATAGATCTATTTGGAACGAGGAAAAATCACGCAAAATGCCAAGAAAAGGATCCAAAGCAGTCGAACCCGGACAGGAAGTAATACGGCAAGTCTCTGGGGAGGTTTTGGGTACATATGATTCGTTAGTTAATGCTAGGTCGCCTAGTCCTGTCAGTGCTAGCTCATGTGTTATTGAAAGCAATATTGATCGTAAGGATGTTGATCTATATAAGCTGAGAATAATAGAACTAGAGCAACAGCTACTTTCGGCTAGACTACAGGCGCATGAAGCAGAAAAGTGTACACAGAAACAGCGAGAGCATGAGTCCAGTGACTTCGACACTTCCGATAGGTTAGAGCGCAATAAGGTAGGGAACCCCACGCCGGTCGTCGACTACAAACCACCATCGATCGATCTGCCTAGAGTGGAGTTAACGGTTTTCGACGGGCGAGCTGAGCAATACTGCAAGTTTGTCAAACAGTTCGAGACGTTCGTTGAAAACAAGGTAACCGACCCTGGGCAAAGGCTTCTTTACCTTACTCACTACTGCCGAGGCCGAGCGCGAGAAACTATAGACGGGTGCACCATGCTGGATCCAGAATAAGGCTACACAAGGGCAAGAAAGATTCTGAGGGACTTGTTTGGCCAACCTTTCAAAGTAGCCCGTAACCTAATAGAGGGCGTGATGGCAGAGGCAAAGAGAACCAAGGGCGACGTCTACACCATGGCCGACCTGGTGATCAAGATGCAGAACTGCTCAATAGCCCTCGACCATTTAGGTTACAGGGCTGACCTAGACGCCATGCACACTTTGGAAGGCATAGTCCGTCACCTCTCTCCCGAACTACAGGGTCGGTGGGCGGAAGAAGCTGAACGGATAAGCCGAGGCGACAGAGAAGCCAACTTCGAAGACCTGACTGAATACTTAGACAGGCAAACGAAGATAGCTGACAGCAGATTCGGCCGACTCGTCCGGGACAGCAACCGAGCAAACAAGCCCGGTACTAGCCAAGTCCAAACCTCTGTACGGGAACATCCAAAGTACCAGCCTTGGACCAACACACACGTCATTTCACGAGATGCTACGGCGAAACCAAATTGCAGATCCTGTGGTACTAGCCATAGCCTACCAGAATGCCCCAAGTTCGGCAACGCCACAATAGACGAACGGTGGGGAATGGCGAGGATGGCAGGAGCATGTTTCATCTGTCTCAACACCACGCACCGGGCAGCAGCCTGTAGAACAAGGAATCGATGTGGTTACGAGGGCTGCACGGGCAGACACCATCGGCTGCTGCATCAGGCAAGAATAACCATGTCCGAGGCGAGTGCCAAGCCCAGCGTGATTTGTTCAACTTCACAATCTGCCAGTAAACCGGTACGTTTAGGCGTAGTGGCCGTGGGAGTAGTGACTCCGACTGGGATAGTCAAGGCGTTGGCTTTCGTTGATAGTGGATCCGACACCACTTTAGTGAAAGAGCGGTTTGCCGACAAACACCAACTGGCTAAAGGTGCGACGTCGTTAGCAGTGAGCACGGTGGGCGGAACACAGGTAATGACTGCCGGTAGATTAAGGCTGCAACTCATCTCTCTAGACACTAACGAGGAAATTGAACCAACGGAGGCATTCACGTTAGCGGATCTCCACATGCGAGCACCAAGGTCGGCGAACGCAATCTTGACTCGATGGCCCCACCTGCAGGATGTAACCGTTGTAGACTGGGAAGATGAGGAGGTGGATCTCCTCATCGGATGCGACGTGCCAGAGGCGCATTGGGTGCTTGACCAAAGAGTGGGCGACCGCCAGGCACCTTATGCCGTACGCACGGCTCTGGGATGGATGTTATACGGTCCAGTAGGGGGACGCGGTTCCGTGAATTACTTATCCGCCGAAACGGACCGCATAGAGTATCATCTGCAACGGCTTTATGAAAAGGAGTTTCATGACATTGGAGACGAAACACCATAATTGTCTCAAGAGGATCACTTCGCTCTACAAACGGTGCGGCAAGGCACTAGAGGCCTCAAAAAACAGTTCGAGGTTCCCCTCCCATGGCGCACACCGGTCGACCCGTGGACTGACAACAGAAATTATGTTCTCCAACGATTACTACGACTAAAAGAACGCTTCATTGGAGACCAAAATCTGTGGGAACGATACGCGGATTTGATGAAGCGAAACGAGGACCTCGGTTACGTTGAAAGGGTGCCTGTTAACACCGACAGCAAAAGGGGTATCTGGTATCTGCCTCACCATCCGGTTATCAACCCCAAGAAACCCAATAAACTGCGCGTGGTTTTCGACTGTGCGGCCAAGTTCCAGGGCAAGTCGTTAAACGATCGCCTACTACAGGGGCCTGACTGGACCACACCACTGATCGATGTTTTGTGCCGTTTCAGAGTGGGTAAAGTGGCTTTGTCTGCTGACATCAGGGAAATGTTCCATCAGGTGAAGATTCCGGTAGGAGAACGAGATGCTTTGCGTTTCCTGTGGTGGGAAGGGAGCGACCGGGACAACGCAGTGGTGAATTATAGAATGACCGTCCGCCCCTTCGGAGCCATATCGTCACCATTTTGTGCAAACTACGCCCTCCGAGAATCAGCGAACAAACATGGCGATCTAGTACATCGGACGGTGGTAGAAAGCGTCAGCAGGAACTTCTACGTCGACGACTACCTTGGGTCATTCGATGATGTGGAATCAGCTCTAGAGCAGTTCAGGGGTCTGACGAGATTGCTGGAAGAGGGCGGCTTCCATCTAACTAAATGGATGTCGAACGCTTCAGAAGTGCTGAAGGTCATCCCGTATCACGAAAAGGCCGAAAGTGTAAGAGATTTGGACGGCTCTCCACTTCCTATCGAGCGCACTTTAGGGATACAATGGGACGCGGAAACGGACGATTTTGTTTTCGAACTGAACGTTCCCGAGCTGCCAATAACCCGTCGTGGCATACTATCTGCCGTCTCAAGTTTGTTCGACCCGCTCGGTTTCGTCTCACCATGGCTGCTACCCGGAAAGATCTTGCTGCAGCGGCTGTGCCGTAAGAAAGTTGATTGGGACCAGCCGCTGGACCGAGGGGACCGGCTGGACTGGGAAGAATTTCTGAACACCTTGAAGAAATTAGGGGACATAAGAATACCACGATGTTTGACCCCTGGCCATACGACACGGACTGGAGAACTACATGCCTTTTCCGATGCATCCGAAGTCGGTTATGGAGCTGTGGTGTACGGACGATGGTGCGCAGGAGATGGACAATATACCACGAGGATCCTGTTCGCCAAAGCCCGCGTTGCCCCACTGAAGTCGGTCTCAATCCCACGCCTTGAACTCAGTGCAGCCGTGTTGGCAGTCAGGGTGGTGCAAGCTGTGAAGAGATGTTTCGATCTCTACACTTGGTCGGCGAGCTTCTGGACGGATTCAACGATAGTACTTTACTACATTAACAACGTCCGGAGCCGGTTTAGTACTTTCGTTGCTAACCGGCTCACGATTATCCACGATGAATCAGCCACGCACCAGTGGAGTCATGTCAGGTCTGGCGATAATCCGGCCGACCTGTGCTCCCGAGGTGCGAACAACTTCAGGCAACTGGACACGTGGACGAGAGGGCCGAACTTCCTGCAATTGCCCAAACAGGACTGGCCCGTGTTCGAATTAAAACCCCCTACGGAATTGGAACTGGAGATCAAAGGCGTAGTGATAGCAACCAACGTCGTCGAAGCGTCGTCCATTCTATCGCGACTGGTCAGGTTTTCTTCCTGGATGAAGACGCTTCGTTCGCTAGTTTGGTTAACCAGGTTCAAGAGAAATTTACTAGTCATGAAAGGGCTACGGCCCTCAGGCCAGATACCGGTCGGTTCAATAGGTCCCGATGAGCTACAAGCGGCAGAGTACGATATTTTCAGAATGATACAACGCGAGGCTTTCGCCCAAGAACTCAAGAGGGCGGAAGAAGTGGGGCTGACCAATGAAGACATGCCATCTCCAAGAGGCGAGCTGAAGCGTTTAAACCCCAAAATCATCAACGGACTGCTGCGGGTGGATGGTAGGCTGACCAACGCCCACCTGAACTTCGACACAAAGTATCCTATACTGCTGCCTGCGAGACAACCCGTAGTAGAGCTAATGATTCAAAACGTCCACGCCGTGGAGGGACATGCCGGGGAAAGTCACGTGACGAGCGTCATCCGAAAGCGTCTTTGGTTGTTGAGAGGACGAGAGACTGTAAAACGCGTACTCCGACGGTGTGTGCAATGCAGGAGACGCAATGCCACAGCAGGCAAACAACTCATGGCCCCGCTACCAGAATGCAGGGTAACTACGGGCTGGTGGCCGTTCAGTGACACCGGGTTGGACTATTTCGGGCCCTTGTGGATCAAGTGCGGGAAAGTAAACTAAACATTTTTAAGTCCCATGTTAGACCTCTTCTGGAATACGGCCCCTCTTCTTTATAAGCTGCAGACATACGGGGCCACAGGCTCCATGTTGGCCATCCTACGCAGCTTCCTTACTGACCGCACCTCTGTGCTTCAGGTTGGGAATGTTTTGTCTCAACCCTCCCCAGTAACAACTGGGGTTCCAAAAGTGTTTTCTTAGGCCCATTCCTTTCTTGATCTACATAAACTATCTTCCGGCAGCCCTTCCTGCGAACACTGCTACGCACGAAGACGATGTAACTCTCTGGAGTTCGAGCTGAAAACCTGCGAATTGCAGTTTATGAAACAAAACGCTGGTCCGAGGATTAGAACCTTCCAGTTAATGATGACAAATGCGTGAGCATGTCTTTCGGAGGAAAGACTGGTCACACATTTTCCATTAACGGGGCAAACACCCTGCAAACGGTTAGATTGTAACTTGTCCTTCTCTCATCATGATCAACTTAGAGCTGGTCTGTCATTCGAATCCTAAATATGATTCGAAGGTCCTTCCCGCGCATCTCTAGAAATGATTGCCCCATAATTTTCGGCACAAATATCCGATCTCTGCTGGAGTACGGTAGACAGCTAGTGCACTCTGGTTTTGTCGGAGACCGTGAAATCCTAGAGAGAGTTCAGAGGGCCCCCACCAAAGCAGTATGGGGTCTGTCCCACCTACCTTATCCCATCCGCCTCTCACTCCTCAATCTCTATCCCCTTGACTTGGGGCGCGCAAGTGATCTGTCTTTCATGTTTCACCTTTTTGAATCGGGCCAAAGCGATTGCTTCTCCTCCGTCTGTCCAACCTCTGCTCTCCGTGGTCACAGCAGGAAGTTTTTTAAACAGGGGCAACACGCTTCACCATGAGATAACTTTTTCAGCTATAGGGTAATTGCTCTGTGGGACGCACTTCCGGAAGATATCTTTCCCTCGCAGAACAAAACTATCTTCAAGAAAAAGTCAGACCTCTACCTGGGTCTCTCCCAGTAATTCCCTGTCCATAAAAGTGAAGTAGATATCTTTTGCCGCAGTTCGGTACCGCTACGTGTTCATGAATGTCACACACCCATTCAGCCTAAGCCACTGTCCATAGTGAGACACTGCATGATGTCATGTTTATTTTGTTTTTGTTGACGCCTCGCTTCCCCCTACCCTCGTTTCAGCCTGTTTAATCCGACGGACGATCAAAGGTTTCCTCGAGAACCGGACAATTGGGCTCAAGGCCTTGAACCCGTGTAGGGCTTCGATACTTCAAGACAGGCTCCAAAGGTTGAGGCAACGTGCTACCTCGGTGGACGCTACCCATTTCGTGGTTTCATTCGTCCCATTTGCTATAACATAAACAGTATACCAGCAGACATATAAAAGTGCTCATAGAATGCATTATTTGCACCAGATATTTCCTTGTAGTGAGCCTTGAGTATATCAGCTAGATGGATGACGGGTAGCCTTATGGTCACTCTGTAGTATGTTTTCATAAACTTTTTCGTTCATTGCATACCGTCTTAGTGAACGCTCACGATGCATAATGTCTCTCGCAGTTGATGTGCGATGGGGTTTTCCGTTTCCCTCTCAGTTTTGGCGGGGATCCGACGAAGTACACTGTGCAGTGGTGGGTGCATAACTGGTGTGCATACCATCGAAGGAATTCTGGACGCTCGATTGGCCGTGGCCATTACCTGTTCTGTACAAACTGAACTGATCTGATCTGAACTGAACTGAACTGAACAGAACTGAAATGAACTGAAATTTTTAGAACATACAGCTCGTCCCCCTCCATTTAAGTTTATCTTTATCTGTGCTGACTGGATTCTGAATAATATCAATGTCCCTCACCATTGATATAACCGCTTGCTCAGATGAGGCTACTTTCCCCATGAGGCAGTGCGATTCCCCCTCCGTGGCCCATGCCTCACTCCTCAATCCGGACGAAACGGTCCTTCATAATGCGCTGGCAACGGATGCACTGAAATGTGCAGTCCAAAGTCAGGCTGCCGAGATAGCCGATCTAAGGGCCACCGTCCGCACCCTTCAGGATGAGCTGATCAGCCTGACGAGTTTGGTAATCAAATCCCTCCCGGTGTCCCAGGCAGCCGATCAGGTGTGTAGAGTTTCTGAGCGGCAAATTCTTGACGCCGCCAAGATTTTATAAGATACCGAGAATTGCTCCAAGCGAGTCATCATTTGGGGCCGCTTCCTCAGTTTGGATCACCCTCGTGACACCTTCGCCTAAGTATTTAATCGCCTTAAGCTCCCTTTCCCACTTAAAGGTCGGTCTACTTGGTTGGTAACCAGACGCACCAACCGGGTTCACGGTATTTTCATTGTAATGGGCTCCACAGATGCAGCTAAACGAGTTGTTTCCTCGGCCGCAAAACTCAAGGAGAAAATTAAAGGGCTCAAGGGCGTATCCATTGATAAGCCACTTCATCTGAGGCTCCTCAGTGAGAAGGCTAAGCTAGAAATTCCACAAAAAGCCCATCCTAAGCTCAGGGTGCTGCCAGTTGTCCATGTAACTCGCCTTGAGGACCGAGCTGCATGCCCACCATTCCTCGCTTCCCTACTGACACCATTACCCGTCGCCGAAAGTACTCCCAGTAGTGGGCCTAGTGCCACTAAAAATCTGTCGCCTACGAAAAGTACCCCAGGCCTTATCATAGCCAACAAGACTATTTCAAAGGACGAGACTCGCTCATCCTTGAGCCCAGACTTGAACCTGCAACCTGTCTCTGCTGAAAGAAGCAGTGAGGAGGTTAACGCACCAGATAATATATCTGGTGCTGTCATGAAAAATAAGCTCACCAACAAGGAAACTCAGAACAGGGCATCACGCAGTGCGCAGAAGTGCAAACCACGAAAAGCAGCCCACCCTTTAAGGAGACCGAAGGATGTAGACCATCCGCCTGGTATGATACCCCCAGGTTACTAGACATCAAAACCTACCGGCCCCCCAGCAGTCTGCTTACCCTCTAGCCCCCCAATATCTTCAGCCCCCGACTCCTCCAGGACCTCCTTTTCATCCCCAAATCCCCCTCTTTCCCACTCCTCAAAACCCAAAACCAGCTGCCTCTGGCGATTCTGCAACAACTCCTGAGCATGTGCTCAAGTGTTTTTACAGCAACTGCCTGAGTGTGTTGAATAAGATCCCGGAGCTTCGGCAGTTTGCAGTGGATAACGAGCCTCAGATCATAGCCCTCACAGAAACCTGGCTCACCCTTGACATACTTTATGCCGAAATATCCATTCCGGGATACTTCACAGTAAGGCAGGACTCCAGTAGAGGTCGTGCCGGCGGGGTCATCATATACTACGATAATTCGATCCCTCCTCACATCTTACCGACATCCCCTACCTTTTCATGTATTGATTGTTTGTGGGCTGTGTTTAACCTCTCTAGGACAGACACCCATTAGTAAAGTGATCCATTCAAACTGTTGCTGGCTATGTCTATCTATCGCTGATACTCTCGAATTTCATACTTTGAATTTGTGAATATTCCACCTTATCGAGTAACGTGTCACACCATGATCATGCGCTAGCGCGTGCGTCTCGACCATGGCCGAGAAATATACCATTATCATATCAACTCTGCGGATGAAATGACAGAGAATCTCAGAGAGTTATTCTCCTTGGCTGATAGGCTATTTGTCCCCAGAATTCGTCGTCCACAGACCGCTAAGCGACCCCTCCCTCGCCCCATTAGGTGCATTCTAGACGAACGCGCACGCCTCTCTGCTAGATATAAAGCCACAGGCCTTGCCCGTGAAGCAGAAGACTTCAGAATCATACGGAACATATGCAAAGACAAGATTAGGTCCTATCAGAATGCGGTCCAACGATCTGTGCTTGATCGAGCACGGACCAATAAGGCATTTTTCTTTCAGTACATGCGCCGTCTTAGGGGTACAGCTCCGACGCCATTAGCTCTCAAAGATAGTGCCGGATCTCCAATCACTTCCCCCAGCCAAGTAGCCGGGGCATTCAGCTCCTACTTCCGTACAATTTTTAGCTCCATACCCATATCATCCCACCCTACTATGCACCCGTTGTCTCTGACTACTACCCTTAACCGCGTCACTATTCCCATTGGTGCAGTCGCTCAAGGTGGTACGAACGTTTGAGCAATGCGTAGCCAAATTCGCAACGAATCCCGAAATCAGAAGACGATTATCCGTGATATTCTTTGATACTAGATTAATAAAATAAACAACGACATAAACAATATACAAACCTCAATAATACGATCACAAGGACTCAACAACGAGAAACCGAATAGCAGCGAGTGAGCAGACAGCACGTGCGTCACGCAGGTCCTGAACAAGGATGTGCCAAAGTAGCGCTCTGGGCGCGAACAAACAACAATTTGTCCAGAAAAACAACTAGTTCGTAAAGACAAGTCAATAGTGTATGGAAATGAGTGATGTTTGGAAAAACACTGAATCGCGAGGGAAAAAGGGGGATTTTCCACGACCGGCTGTTACACCACCCACCAAAATCCTCCTGGATCCTTAGCAGAGTCAAAGGTTCGGTATAAAGGTACTGATTCTTCCTACCTGCCTAGGCCCTGCTGTCAGTGCGCGCGTCTAATGCTCGTCGTCGACGTTCTACTACTGGTCGCACCTAACCCATTGGCTACATAGACGTGAGGCTAGTCTACATCTTCCACAAGACCAAATGACCGATGGCGGGCGTGAATGGTCACATAGACGTTGTCCTCGTAAGGGGCCGTCCGGTCCTGGATGTACGTGCTTGAGTGTGTGTGTGTGTGTGTGCGTGTGTGTGTGTGTGTGCGTGTGTGTGCGTGTGTGTGTGTGCGTGTGTGTGTGTGCCGGGGTTACAATGAAATCACAGGTATGACTACACATCAAAGGAGGACTTTCTGCAATGTCAACAAAAGACCGCGTGGCAAGAAAACGAGTAAATGTAGCATGTATGTGTGACCTGAGCTCCGCTAATTCCACATATGCAAGGGGCATCCGGTAGCGTCAACAAAAGGCAAACAAAGAACACTGTCACATGTATGATGGGTTTACGGGATGTAGAGTGCGTCGTGCCTGCGTGTATGTATCGGGATGTATAATGGAATCGCACTCATCACCACATATCGGAAAGAACCTTCTGTGATGTCAACGAAAGGACCGCGAGCACCTTAACGTGTTTGACGGAGATTGTGTGGTATATATGGTGTTTCTTTATCCACCTCGATTACTGGTGTGAAAAAGGTTTACTAGGCCTCAGGGTTATCAGCTCCTCCGTCTTCGCTCTCGAGTAGGTTAATACTGTGTATGTCACGAATGAGCACTCCGTTAGCTGTCTTCACCTTCATCGTTCTTGTCATTTCGTCAGTGCTTCTGATGGTTTCCGTAACTACTCCCAAAGACCAAGTGCTGAAATGTGCGCGTTCGTCGGCGATCATAACCACGTCCCCAACTTTGAATGGTCTTGATTTGGCCAGCCACTTCTGTCGAGTCTGCAAAGCCGGTAGGTACTCCCGTAGCCAGCGCCTCCAGAAGACCTTGGCCAGATAGTTCGCTTGCTTCCACCCGTGGAGGCAGCTCCCACGTAGGTTTTACCGGCCCTTGGAAACCCTCGTTCGACCTTAACGTCAATAAGTCGTTCGGGGTGAGCGCCAGGTGGGTGGGGTCGCCGTTCAATACTGGAACCAGGGGGCGGTTGTTCAGGATTCGCTCCACCTCAGTCATGACGGTGTTCAGGGTCTCGTCGTCGGGCGGCTGCTGCTCCATGATTGACAGCAATATCCGTCTGGCGGACCGGATCATGCGTTCCCATATGCCGCCTCGGTGACTGGCCTGTGGGGGGTTGAAATGCCAGCGTATGCCGTAGGCCACGGTTCGATTCTGCAGTTCGTCCCTGTTTATGTTCTCGTGCCAACGCTGCAATTCCCGTTGAGCGCCCACAAAGTTCGACCCATTATCTGAGTATATATCGGCCGGTACGCCTCTTCGGTTGATAATTCTTTGCAAGGCCCGTAGAAACGAATCGGTCGTCATCGAATGTGCGACTTCTAGGTGTACCGCACGTGATTTCATGCACGTCATGATACATCCGTATCGGTTTTCTAATCTTTTCCCGCACTTGATCCACAAGGGCCCTAAATAGTCCAACCCGGTGTCACTGAACGGCCACCAGCCCGTAGTTACCCTGCATTCTGGTAGCGGGGCCATGAGTTGTTTGCCTGCTGTGGCATTGCGTCTCCTGCATTGCACACACCGTCGGAGTACGCGTTTTACAGTCTCTCGTCCTCTCAACAACCAAAGACGCTTTCGGATGACGCTCGTCACGTGACTTTCCCCGGCATGTCCCTCCACGGCGTGGACGTTTTGAATCATTAGCTCTACTACGGGTTGTCTCGCAGGCAGCAGTATAGGATACTTTGTGTCGAAGTTCAGGTGGGCGTTGGTCAGCCTACCATCCACCCGCAGCAGTCCGTTGATGATTTTGGGGTTTAAACGCTTCAGCTCGCCTCTTGGAGATGGCATGTCTTCATTGGTCAGCCCCACTTCTTCCGCCCTCTTGAGTTCTTGGGCGAAAGCCTCGCGTTGTATCATTCTGAAAATATCGTACTCTGCCGCTTGTAGCTCATCGGGACCTATCGAACCGACCGGTATCTGGCCTGAGGGCCGTAGCCCTTTCATGACTAGTAAATTTCTCTTGAACCTGGTTAACCAAACTAGCGAACGAAGCGTCTTCATCCAGGAGGAAAACCTGACCAGTCGTGATAAAATGGGCGACGCTTCGACGACGTTGGTTGCTATCACTACGCCTTTGATCTCCAGTTCCAATTCCGTAGGGGGTTTTAATTCGAACACGGGCCAGTCCTGTTTGGGCAATTGCAGGAAGTTCGGCCCTCTCGTCCACGTGTCCAGTTGCCTGAAGTTGTTCGCACCTCGGGAGCACAGGTCGGCCGGATTATCGCCAGACCTGACATGACTCCACTGGTGCGTGGCTGATTCATCGTGGATAATCGTGAGCCGGTTAGCAACGAAAGTACTAAACCGGCTCCGGACGTTGTTAATGTAGTAAAGTACTATCGTTGAATCCGTCCAGAAGCTCGCCGACCAAGTGTAGAGATCGAAACATCTCTTCACAGCTTGCACCACCCTGACTGCCAACACGGCTGCACTGAGTTCAAGGCGTGAGATTGAGACCGACTTCAGTGGGGCAACGCGGGCTTTGGCGAACAGGATCCTCGTGGTATATTGTCCATCTCCTGCGCACCATCGTCCGTACACCACAGCTCCATAACCGACTTCGGATGCATCGGAAAAGGCATGTAGTTCTCCAGTCCGTGTCGTATGGCCAGGGGTCAAACATCGTGGTATTCTTATGTCCCCTAATTTCTTCAAGGTGTTCAGAAATTCTTCCCAGTCCAGCCGGTCCCCTCGGTCCAGCGGCTGGTCCCAATCAACTTTCTTACGGCACAGCCGCTGCAGCAAGATCTTTCCGGGTAGCAGCCATGGTGAGACGAAACCGAGCGGGTCGAACAAACTTGAGACGGCAGATAGTATGCCACGACGGGTTATTGGCAGCTCGGGAACGTTCAGTTCGAAAACAAAATCGTCCGTTTCCGCGTCCCATTGTATCCCTAAAGTGCGCTCGATAGGAAGTGGAGAGCCGTCCAAATCTCTTACACTTTCGGCCTTTTCGTGATACGGGATGACCTTCAGCACTTCTGAAGCGTTCGACATCCATTTAGTAAGATGGAAGCCACCCTCTTCCAGCAATCTCGTCAGACCCCTGAACTGCTCTAGAGCTGATTCCACATCATCGAATGACCCAAGGTAGTCGTCGACGTAGAAGTTCCTGCTGACGCTTTCTACCACCGTCCGATGTACTAGATCGCCATGTTTGTTCGCTGATTCTCGGAGGGCGTAGTTTGCACAAAATGGTGACGATATGGCTCCGAAGGGGCGGACGGTCATTCTATAATTCACCACTGCGTTGTCCCGGTCGCTCCCTTCCCACCACAGGAAACGCAAAGCATCTCGTTCTCCTACCGGAATCTTCACCTGATGGAACATTTCCCTGATGTCAGCAGACAAAGCCACTTTACCCACTCTGAAACGGCACAAAACATCGATCAGTGGTGTGGTCCAGTCAGGCCCCTGTAGTAGGCGATCGTTTAACGACTTGCCCTGGAACTTGGCCGCACAGTCGAAAACCACGCGCAGTTTATTGGGTTTCTTGGGGTTGATAACCGGATGGTGAGGCAGATACCAGATACCCCTTTTGCTGTCGGTGTTAACAGGCACCCTTTCAACGTAACCGAGGTCCTCGTTTCGCTTCATCAAATCCGCGTATCGTTCCCACAGATTTTGGTCTCCAATGAAGCGTTCTTTTAGTCGTAGTAATCGTTGGAGAACATAATTTCTGTTGTCAGTCCACGGGTCGACCGGTGTGCGCCATGGGAGGGGAACCTCGAACTGTTTTTTGAGGCCTCTAGTGCCTTGCCGCACCGTTTGTAGAGCGAAGTGATCCTCTTGAGACAATTATGGTGTTTCGTCTCCAATGTCATGAAACTCCTTTTCATAAAGCCGTTGCAGATGATACTCTATGCGGTCCGTTTCGGCGGATAAGTAATTCACGGAACCGCGTCCCCCTACTGGACCGTATAACATCCATCCCAGAGCCGTGCGTACGGCATAAGGTGCCTGGCGGTCGCCCACTCTTTGGTCAAGCACCCAATGCGCCTCTGGCACGTCGCATCCGATGAGGAGATCCACCTCCTCATCTTCCCAGTCTACAACGGTTACATCCTGCAGGTGGGGCCATCGAGTCAAGATTGCGTTCGCCGACCTTGGTGCTCGCATGTGGAGATCCGCTAACGTGAATGCCTCCGTTGGTTCAATTTCCTCGTTAGTGTCTAGAGAGATGAGTTGCAGCCTTAATCTACCGGCAGTCATTACCTGTGTTCCGCCCACCGTGCTCACTGCTAACGACGTCGCACCTTTAGCCAGTTGGTGTTTGTCGGCAAACCGCTCTTTCACTAAAGTGGTGTCGGATCCACTATCAACGAAAGCCAACGCCTTGACTATCCCAGTCGGAGTCACTACTCCCACGGCCACTACGCCTAAACGTACCGGTTTACTGGCAGATTGTGAAGTTGAACAAATCACGCTGGGCTTGGCACTCGCCTCGGACATGGTTATTCTTGCCTGATGCAGCAGCCGATGGTGTCTGCCCGTGCAGCCCTCGTAACCACATCGATTCCTTGTTCTACAGGCTGCTGCCCGGTGCGTGGTGTTGAGACAGATGAAACATGCTCCTGCCATCCTCGCCATTCCCCACCGTTCGTCTATTGTGGCGTTGCCGAACTTGGGGCATTCTGGTAGGCTATGGCTAGTACCACAGGATCTGCAATTTGGTTTCGCCGTAGCATCTCGTGAAATGACGTGTGTGTTGGTCCAAGGCTGGTACTTTGGATGTTCCCGTACAGAGGTTTGGACTTGGCTAGTACCGGGCTTGTTTGCTCGGTTGCTGTCCCGGACGAGTCGGCCGAATCTGCTGTCAGCTATCTTCGTTTGCCTGTCTAAGTATTCAGTCAGGTCTTCGAAGTTGGCTTCTCTGTCGCCTCGGCTTATCCGTTCAGCTTCTTCCGCCCACCGACCCTGTAGTTCGGGAGAGAGGTGACGGACTATGCCTTCCAAAGTGTGCATGGCGTCTAGGTCAGCCCTGTAACCTAAATGGTCGAGGGCTATTGAGCAGTTCTGCATCTTGATCACCAGGTCGGCCATGGTGTAGACGTCGCCCTTGGTTCTCTTTGCCTCTGCCATCACGCCCTCTATTAGGTTACGGGCTACTTTGAAAGGTTGGCCAAACAAGTCCCTCAGAATCTTTCTTGCCCTTGTGTAGCCTTATTCTGGATCCAGCATGGTGCACCCGTCTATAGTTTCTCGCGCTCGGCCTCGGCAGTAGTGAGTAAGGTAAAGAAGCCTTTGCCCAGGGTCGGTTACCTTGTTTTCAACGAACGTCTCGAACTGTTTGACAAACTTGCAGTATTGCTCAGCTCGCCCGTCGAAAACCGTTAACTCCACTCTAGGCAGATTGATCGATGGTGGTTTGTAGTCGACGACCGGCGTGGGGTTCCCTACCTTATTGCACTCTAACCTATCGGAAGTGTCAAAGTCACTGGACTCATGCTCTCGCTGTTTCTGTGTACACTTCTCTGCTTCATGCGCCTGTAGTCTAGCCGAAAGTAGCTGTTGCTCTAGTTCTATTATTCTCAGCTTATATAGATCAACATCCTTACGATCAATATTGCTTTCAATAACACATGAGCTAGCACTGACAGGACTAGGCGACCTAGCATTAACTAACGAATCATATGTACCCAAAACCTCCCCAGAGACTTGCCGTATTACTTCCTGTCCGGGTTCGAACTGCTTTGGATCCTTTTCTTGGCATTTTGCGTGATTTTTCCTCGTTCCAAATAGATCTATTGAGTATTGTTACGAACGTTTGAGCAATGCGTAGCCAAACTCGCAACGGATCCCGAAATCAGAAGGCGATTATCCGTGATAATTCTACGATACTAGATTATTAAAATAAACAATGACATAAACAATATACAAACCTCAATAATACGATCACAAGGACTCAACAACGAGAAACCAAATAGCAGCGTGTGAGCAGACAGCACGTGCGTCACGCGGGTCCTGAGCAAGGATGTCCCAAAATAGCGCTCTGGGCGCGAACAAACAACAATTGGTCCAGAAAAACAACCAGTTCGTAAGGACAAGTCAATAGTGTATGGAAATGAGTGATGTTGGGAAAAAACACTGAATCGCGAGGGAAAAAGGGGGATTTTCCACGACCGGTTGTTACAACGGCGCCCCCACCCACCTGGCGCTCACGCCGAACGACTTATTGACGTTAAGGTCGAACGAGGGTTTCCAAGGGCCGGTAAACCTACGTGGGAGCTGCCTCCACGGGTGGAAGCAAGCGAACTATCTGGCCAAGGTCTTCTGGAGGCGCTGGCTACGGGAGTACCTACCGGCTTTGCAGACTCGACAGAAGTGGCTGGCCAAATCAAGACCATTCAAAGTTGGGGACGTGGTTATGATCGCCGACGAACGCGCACATTTCAGCACTTGGTCTTTGGGAGTAGTTACGGAAACCATCAGAAGCACTGACGAAATGACAAGAACGATGAAGGTGAAGACAGCTAACGGAGTGCTCATTCGTGACATACACAGTATTAACCTACTCGAGAGCGAAGACGGAGGAGCTGATAACCCTGAGGCCTAGTAAACCTTTTTCACACCAGTAATCGAGGTGGATAAAGAAACACCATATATACCACACAATCTCCGTCAAACACGTTAAGGTGCTCGCGGTCCTTTCGTTGACATCACAGAAGGTTCTTTCCGATATGTGGTGATGAGTGCGATTCCATTATACATCCCGATACATACACGCAGGCACGACGCACTCTACATCCCGTAAACCCATCATACATGTGACAGTGTTCTTTGTTTGCCTTTTGTTGACGCTACCGGATGCCCCTTGCATATGTGGAATTAGCGGAGCTCAGGTCACACATACATGCTACATTTACTCGTTTTCTTGCCACGCGGTCTTTTGTTGACATTGCAGAAAGTCCTCCTTTGATGTGTAGTCATACCTGTGATTTCATTGTAACCCCGGCACACACACACACGCACACACACACACGCACACACACGCACACACACACACACACGCACACACACACACACACACTCAAGCACGTACATCCAGGACCGGACGGCCCCTTACGAGGACAACGTCTATGTGACCATTCACGCCCGCCATCGGTCATTTGGTCTTGTGGAAGATGTAGACTAGCCTCACGTCTATGTAGCCAATGGGTTAGGTGCGACCAGTAGTAGAACGTCGACGACGAGCATTAGACGCGCGCACTGACAGCAGGGCCTAGGCAGGTAGGAAGAATCAGTACCTTTATACCGAACCTTTGACTCTGCTAAGGATCCAGGAGGATTTTGGTGGGTGGTGTAACAGCCGGTCGTGGAAAATCCCCCTTTTTCCCTCGCGATTCAGTGTTTTTCCAAACATCACTCATTTCCATACACTATTGACTTGTCTTTACGAACTAGTTGTTTTTCTGGACAAATTGTTGTTTGTTCGCGCCCAGAGCGCTACTTTGGCACATCCTTGTTCAGGACCTGCGTGACGCACGTGCTGTCTGCTCACTCGCTGCTATTCGGTTTCTCGTTGTTGAGTCCTTGTGATCGTATTATTGAGGTTTGTATATTGTTTATGTCGTTGTTTATTTTATTAATCTAGTATCAAAGAATATCACGGATAATCGTCTTCTGATTTCGGGATTCGTTGCGAATTTGGCTACGCATTGCTCAAACGTTCGTACCACCTTGAGCGACTGCACCAATGGGAATAGTGACGCGGTTAAGGGTAGTAGTCAGAGACAACGGGTGCATAGTAGGGTGGGATGATATGGGTATGGAGCTAAAAATTGTACGGAAGTAGGAGCTGAATGCCCCGGCTACTTGGCTGGGGGAAGTGATTGGAGATCCGGCACTATCTTTGAGAGCTAATGGCGTCGGAGCTGTACCCCTAAGACGGCGCATGTACTGAAAGAAAAATGCCTTATTGGTCCGTGCTCGATCAAGCACAGATCGTTGGACCGCATTCTGATAGGACCTAATCTTGTCTTTGCATATGTTCCGTATGATTCTGAAGTCTTCTGCTTCACGGGCAAGGCCTGTGGCTTTATATCTAGCAGAGAGGCGTGCGCGTTCGTCTAGAATGCACCTAATGGGGCGAGGGAGGGGTCGCTTAGCGGTCTGTGGACGACGAATTCTGGGGACAAATAGCCTATCAGCCAAGGAGAATAACTCTCTGAGATTCTCTGTCATTTCATCCGCAGAGTTGATATGATAATGGTATATTTCTCGGCCATGGTCGAGACGCACGCGCTAGCGCATGATCATGGTGTGACACGTTACTCGATAAGGTGGAATATTCACAAATTCAAAGTATGAAATTCGAGAGTATCAGCGATAGATAGACATAGCCAGCAACAGTTTGAATGGATCACTTTACTAATGGGTGTCTGTCCTAGAGAGGTTAAACACAGCCCACAAACAATCAATACATGAAAAGGTAGGGGATGTCGGTAAGATGTGAGGAGGGATCGAATTATCGTAGTATATGATGACCCCGCCGGCACGACCTCTACTGGAGTCCTGCCTTACTGTGAAGTATCCCGGAATGGATATTTCGGCATAAAGTATGTCAAGGGTGAGCCAGGTTTCTGTGAGGGCTATGATCTGAGGCTCGTTATCCACTGCAAACTGCCGAAGCTCCGGGATCTTATTCAACACACTCAGGCAGTTGCTGTAAAAACACTTGAGCACATGCTCAGGAGTTGTTGCAGAATCGCCAGAGGCAGCTGGTTTTGGGTTTTGAGGAGTGGGAAAGAGGGGGATTTGGGGATGAAAAGGAGGTCCTGGAGGAGTCGGGGGCTGAAGATATTGGGGGGCTAGAGGGTAAGCAGACTGCTGGGGGGCCGGTAGGTTTTGATGTCTAGTAACCTGGGGGTATCATACCAGGCGGATGGTCTACATCCTTCGGTCTCCTTAAAGGGTGGGCTGCTTTTCGTGGTTTGCACTTCTGCGCACTGCGTGATGCCCTGTTCTGAGTTTCCTTGTTGGTGAGCTTATTTTTCATGACAGCACCAGATATATTATCTGGTGCGTTAACCTCCTCACTGCTTCTTTCAGCAGAGACAGGTTGCAGGTTCAAGTCTGGGCTCAAGGATGAGCGAGTCTCGTCCTTTGAAATAGTCTTGTTGGCTATGATAAGGCCTGGGGTACTTTTCGTAGGCGACAGATTTTTAGTGGCACTAGGCCCACTACTGGGAGTACTTTCGGCGACGGGTAATGGTGTCAGTAGGGAAGCGAGGAATGGTGGGCATGCAGCTCGGTCCTCAAGGCGAGTTACATGGACAACTGGCAGCACCCTGAGCTTAGGATGGGCTTTTTGTGGAATTTCTAGCTTAGCCTTCTCACTGAGGAGCCTCAGATGAAGTGGCTTATCAATGGATACGCCCTTGAGCCCTTTAATTTTCTCCTTGAGTTTTGCGGCCGAGGAAACAACTCGTTTAGCTGCATCTGTGGAGCCCATTACAATGAAAATACCGTGAACCCGGTTGGTGCGTCTGGTTACCAACCAAGTAGACCGACCTTTAAGTGGGAAAGGGAGCTTAAGGCGATTAAATACTTAGGCGAAGGTGTCACGAGGGTGATCCAAACTGAGGAAGCGGCCCCAAATGATGACTCGCTTGGAGCAATTCTCGGTATCTTATAAAATCTTGGCGGCGTCAAGAATTTGCCGCTCAGAAACTCTACACACCTGATCGGCTGCCTGGGACACCGGGAGGGATTTGATTACCAAACTCGTCAGGCTGATCAGCTCATCCTGAAGGGTGCGGACGGTGGCCCTTAGATCGGCTATCTCGGCAGCCTGACTTTGGACTGCACATTTCAGTGCATCCGTTGCCAGCGCATTATGAAGGACCGTTTCGTCCGGATTGAGGAGTGAGGCATGGGCCACGGAGGGGGAATCGCACTGCCTCATGGGGAAAGTAGCCTCATCTGAGCAAGCGGTTATATCAATGGTGAGGGACATTGATATTATTCAGAATCCAGTCAGCACAGATAAAGATAAACTTAAATGGAGGGGGACGAGCTGTATGTTCTAAAAATTTCAGTTCATTTCAGTTCTGTTCAGTTCAGTTCAGTTCAGATCAGATCAGTTCAGTTTGTACAGAACAGGTAATGGCCACGGCCAATCGAGCGTCCAGAATTCCTTCGATGGTATGCACACCAGTTATGCACCCACCACTGCACAGTGTACTTCGTCGGATCCCCGCCAAAACTGAGAGGGAAACGGAAAACCCCATCGCACATCAACTGCGAGAGACATTATGCATCGTGAGCGTTCACTAAGACGGTATGCAATGAACGAAAAAGTTTATGAAAACATACTACAGAGTGACCATAAGGCTACCCGTCATCCATCTAGCTGATATACTCAAGGCTCACTACAAGGAAATATCTGGTGCAAATAATGCATTCTATGAGCACTTTTATATGTCTGCTGGTATACTGTTTATGTTATAGCAAATGGGACGAATGAAACCACGAAATGGGTAGCGTCCACCGAGGTAGCACGTTGCCTCAACCTTTGGAGCCTGTCTTGAAGTATCGAAGCCCTACACGGGTTCAAGGCCTTGAGCCCAATTGTCCGGTTCTCGAGGAAACCTTTGATCGTCCGTCGGATTAAACAGGCTGAAACGAGGGTAGGGGGAAGCGAGGCGTCAACAAAAACAAAATAAACATGACATCATGCAGTGTCTCACTATGGACAGTGGCTTAGGCTGAATGGGTGTGTGACATTCATGAACACGTAGCGGTACCGAACTGCGGCAAAAGATATCTACTTCACTTTTATGGACAGGGAATTACTGGGAGAGACCCAGGTAGAGGTCTGACTTTTTCTTGAAGATAGTTTTGTTCTGCGAGGGAAAGATATCTTCCGGAAGTGCGTCCCACAGAGCAATTACCCTATAGCTGAAAAAGTTATCTCATGGTGAAGCGTGTTGCCCCTGTTTAAAAAACTTCCTGCTGTGACCACGGAGAGCAGAGGTTGGACAGACGGAGGAGAAGCAATCGCTTTGGCCCGATTCAAAAAGGTGAAACATGAAAGACAGATCACTTGCGCGCCCCAAGTCAAGGGGATAGAGATTGAGGAGTGAGAGGCGGATGGGATAAGGTAGGTGGGACAGACCCCATACTGCTTTGGTGGGGGCCCTCTGAACTCTCTCTAGGATTTCACGGTCTCCGACAAAACCAGAGTGCACTAGCTGTCTACCGTACTCCAGCAGAGATCGGATATTTGTGCCGAAAATTATGGGGCAATCATTTCTAGAGATGCGCGGGAAGGACCTTCGAATCATATTTAGGATTCGAATGACAGACCAGCTCTAAGTTGATCATGATGAGAGAAGGACAAGTTACAATCTAACCGTTTGCAGGGTGTTTGCCCCGTTAATGGAAAATGTGTGACCAGTCTTTCCTCCGAAAGACATGCTCACGCATTTGTCATCATTAACTGGAAGGTTCTAATCCTCGGACCAGCGTTTTGTTTCATAAACTGCAATTCGCAGGTTTTCAGCTCGAACTCCAGAGAGTTACATCGTCTTCGTGCGTAGCAGTGTTCGCAGGAAGGGCTGCCGGAAGATAGTTTATGTAGATCAAGAAAGGAATGGGCCTAAGAAAACACTTTTGGAACCCCAGTTGTTACTGGGGAGGGTTGAGACAAAACATTCCCAACCTGAAGCACAGAGGTGCGGTCAGTAAGGAAGCTGCGTAGGATGGCCAACATGGAGCCTGTGGCCCCGTATGTCTGCAGCTTATAAAGAAGAGGGGCATGGGGGAACTTATCGAAGGCCTTAGCAAAATCGATGAATACAGCGTGTGAGAGCTGGCCATCATCATAGGCTTTCGTTAGACTATCCACGACAGTAAGCATATTAGTGATGCATGATCTGCCAGGAAGAAACTCTTGTTGGGACGGGGAGAGGATCTTATTTCTATGAAGATGGAAAAGAATCTAACTCTTGAGAATTCCCTCAAAATTTTTGCTGGAGATGCTAGTGAGATCTATGGGTCTGTAACTAGAGGCAAGATGTCTACTACTCTTCTAATATATGCTGCGGTAACCGCTTTATTCCAGCCGCTGAGAGAAACTCCATCGTCAGCACATCGCTGAAAGAGAGATGCGTAAGGGGCAGCTAATATGTCCGCGGTTTCCTTGAGAATGCGGAGGTGGATTAAGTCAGGACCCATGTAGAAGTATTGGCTGAGCCGTCGGAAACCTTGAGCGACTGCACCAATGAAAATAGTGACGTGGTTAATGGTAGTGACCAAAGAAAATGGGTGCGTGGTAAGGTGGGAGAATGTGGATAAGGAGCTAAAAACTGTACGGAAGTAGGAGCCGAAGGCCTCGGCAACTTGGCCGGGGGAAGTGACTGTGGATCCTGCACTATCCTTGAGAACAAGTGGCCCCGGAGCTGTGCCATTTAGACGGGGCATATACTGAAAGAAAAATTCCTCACCAATCGGTGCTCCAGCAAATACGGATCATTGAACTGCATTCTAACGGGACCTAATCTTGTCCTTTCATTTGCTGCTGATAATCATGATTTTTTCTACATCGCCGGCAAGGCCTGTGGCTTTATATCTAGCAACGAGGCGTGCGTGTTCGTCTAGAATGCGTCTAACGAGACAAGGGGGTGGAGCCGCTTACGGGTTTGTTAAAGACGAATTCTGGGGACAGATAGCCTATCAGCTGAGCAAATCAACCCTCTGAGATTCTCTGCCATTTCATCAGCAGAGTTACCTAGGTTAGCTGAATTTAGCTGGAAGCGAATAAATGCACTGGCTTGACCAAAATTGGTCCCTTTGAAGGATCTCAAAGTTTTGATTTCTGAGGGAAGAGGAGGACATTTCACAGTATAATCGAACCAAATCAGAATGTGACCTTTTTTGCCGAGAGGTGGCAAGTAGTGCACCACATCTATTTGGAACCGTTCACTGGTGATGACCAGGTCTAGTAGGGACGAGACATGTGCTGCGCGATATCGGGTCGGATCTTTTGCGCTCTGCACCCATGAGTTCTTGAGTACGAGATCCAGGAGGGGTTCATCAAAGATGACATCAGAGGCATCGGCTCTTTTCCAGTCTATACTGGATGAGGTGAAGTCACCAGTGGATAACAGATGGGTGAAGTCTGTGTAGCTTTTCTGGGAGCTTAACAAGTCTATGAGACCTAGGCTGTCGGTTGAGTTGCTTGCTGGGGGGGGATAGACTACGCCAAGTAGTAGAATGTCTGTCCTAGGGGGGTTAACACAACCCAAAAACAACAAGTGCATGCATAGGTAGGAGTTGTTAGTGTGGTGAGAGGTGGGATAGAGTTATCGTAGCATATGATAACCCCACCAGCACGACCCCTGCTGGAGTCCTGCCTTACTGTGAGGTATCCCGTAATGGATATTTCGGCATCGAGTATACCAGGAATGAGCCAAGTTCCTGTGAGGGTTGTGATCTGAGGCTCCTTATCTAATGCTAGCTGCCGAAGCTCCGGGATCTTATTTCGCACACCCAGCAACTGCTTTAAGAACATTGAGCACATGCTCGGGAGTTGTTGCGGGATCGTCAGAGACCACTGTTTTTGGGTTTGAGGAGGAGGAAGGAGGGGGAGTTGGGGGTGGAAAGGAGGTCCTGAGGGAGCTGAAGATATTGGGGGCTAAGGGGTAAGAAGACTGTTGAGGGTACTGGTAAGATTTGACATTTAGTAACCTGAGAGGTATCACACCAGGCGGATGGTCTACTTCCTTTAGTCTGCGAAAAGAGTGGACTGCTTTCTGTAGTCTTTCTTTGTGCCTACTGCGTGATTCTCAGCTCTGAGTCTTCTTGATCGTGATTCTGTTTTGCATGAGCACATCAGAGGCCTTTTTTTGGTGCCTTAACCTCCTCACTGCAACTCTCAGCAGAAACGGTTTGCAGGTTTTTGTCCGGGCTCAAGGATGAGTGAGTCTAGTCCGTGAATATGGTCCAATTAGCAGTGTTGGGGTCTGGGATACTTTTTGTACGAGTCAGATGTCTAGTAGCATTAGGCTCACCACTGGGGGTACTATCTGCGACCGGAGATGGAGCGATTAAGGAAGCAACGGGTGGTGGACATGGAGCTCGATCCCCGGGTCGAGTTATCTGGACGACTGGTAGCACTTTGAGCTTGGAATCGGCTTTTTGTGGAATTGCTGGCTTAGCCTTCTCACTGGGGAGCATTGGTTTAGGTGTCTTCCCAAAGGATACCCTTTCAGCCCTTCTATTTCCGCCTTGAGCTTTGCGGATTGGGAAGCAATTCGTTTGGCTGCCTCTGTGGAGCCCACTTCAATTAGAATGTAATGTACCCGGTTAGTGTTTTTGGTTATCAGCCGAGTGGACCGGATTTTAAGTGGGAGAGGGAGTTAGAGGCGGTGTAACACCCGTGCTTTGGTGTCACGAGGGTGATCCGAGCTGAGAAAGTGACCCCAAAGGATGACTCGCTTGGAGCATTTCTCGTTGTCGCGCAAAATTATGGCGACATCAAGAATTAGCTGCTCAGATACTCAACACACCCAATCGGCTGCCTGGGATACTGGGGTGGATTTGATAACCAATCTCCTCAGGCTGGTTAACTCATCCTTAAGGATGACAATGGCCTTAAGCTCAACCATCTCAGCAGCCCGACTTTGGACTGCACATTTTAGTGCTTCCATTGACAGAGCATTATGAAGGACCGCCTGGTCCGGAGTGAGGAATGAGATATTGGCCACAGAAGGAGAATCAAGTTGCATTACGGGGAAGGTAGCCTTGTCTGAGGAAGTAGCCATATCAGTGGTGGGTGAAGATGACTTTATTCAGGATCAAATCAGTACAGATAAAGGTAGGCTTAAATGGGGGAAAGACGAGTTGCGTGAGCTAGATATTTTAAAAGCGGCTACACCCACCAAGGGAGACAACCGCACCGCAGGTATAACTCCAAGAAAGGAGAGTCATACTTCAGAGGGAATGTCTGTGTCTATATGCGACACCTTAAAAGGCGGTAAGGAGGTAATAAAGAGCGGAATTCGTTGCGATATATGCGAGCAGCGGTATGGTCGGAAGTGTAGTGAGCTTTCGTTTGGTAACGGATCTGTACAGTCTGGGTAAGGGCGTGTAGATCGCTGCTGAGCGAGGGCATAAGTGAAAGAGAGTTAACCACGGGCTGTGAAACTAGTGATTCAGAATCGATCACAGTACACAGATACTAACACCCGAATGGCGAAAATATAAGGAAGGCTTGAAAATTTGGAGCAGTCCCTCGCTGACAAAATATCCGGACTCCGAAATACCGTAAGTAGTGGGGACAGAGAATTAAGAATGTTGGGATACCAGACGTAACGGCCGGTCGTGGAAAATTCCCCTAAAACCCTAGCGGTTCAGTGTTTTTCTTAACATCACTCACTTGCTTACACTATTGTCGTGTCTTTACCCACTGTTTGTTTTTATGGACCAATTGTTGTTTGTTCGCGCCCAGAGCGCTACTTTGTCATATTCTTGCTCTGGACCTGCGTGACGCACGTGCTCCTTGCTCGCACGCCGCAGTTCGGTTTCTCGTTTGTTGAGTCCTTGTGATCTCACAATTGAGGTTTGTATCTTTTTGGTGTCATTGTTCATTCAATAATCTAGTATTGTAGAATATCTTTCATAATAGCCTTTTGATTTTGGGATCCGTTGCGAATTCAGCCACGCATTGCTCAAACGTGGGGTACACTACTCAATAGATCAATTTGGAACGAGAAAAACACACAAAATGCCAAGAGAAAGAATCGAAGACATTGGAACCAGGACAAGAAGTAATACGGCAAGTCACTGGGGAGGTTTTGGGTACCTTTGATTCTTTAGTTAATGTTAGATCGCCCAGTCCTGTCAGTGCTAGTTCATGTGTTACTGAGGGCAATATGGATTGTAAGGATGTCGATCCATTTAGGCTGAGGATATTAGACCTGGAACAACAACTGTTATCGGCTAGATAACAGGCCCACGAAGCGGAACAGAAGTGTAGACATAAAGAGCGTGAGCATGAGACCAACGACTACGACACTTTCGATAGATCAAGGTGCAATAAAATAGGGAACTTCACGCCAGTCGCCGACTATAAAACACCAACGATCGATTTGCCAAGAGTAGGACTGACGGTTTTCGACGGGCGATCTGAACACTACTGCGAGTTCGTCAAGCAGCTCGAAACTTTCTTCGAAAACAAGATAACCGACCCCGGGCGAAGGCTCCTCTATCTGACTTACTACTGTCGAGGCCAAGCAAGGGAAGCTATCGACGGATGTACCAAGCTCAATCCGGAACGGGGCTACACGCGAGCGAGGAAGATTCTAAAGGACTTGTTTGGCCAACCTTTCAAAGTAGCCAGCAACCTAATAGAGGGCGTGATGGTGGAGGCAAAGAGAACCAAGGGCGACGTCTACACAATGGCCAACCTGGTGATCAAGATGCAGAACTGCTCAATAGCCCTCCACATTGAGGTTACAGGGCTGACCTAGATGCAATGCACACTTTGAAAGGCATAGTCCGTCACCTCTCTCCCGAACTACGGGGTTGGTGGACGGAAGAAGCAGAACAGATAAGCCGAAGCGACCGGGAGGCTAAATTCGAAGGCCTGACCGAATACTTGGACAGGCAAACCAAGATAGCCCACAGCAGACTTGGCCGACTTATCCGGGACAGCAACCAAGCAAACAAGTCCAATACTAGCCAGGCTCAAACCACTGCTCGGGAACAGCCAAAATATCAGCCTTGGACCAATGCACACGCCATTTCACGCGATACCAAGGCGCAACCGAGTTACAGGTTTTGTGATGCTAGCCGTGGACTACTAGAATGCCCCAAGTTCAGCAAGGTCACAAGAGACGAACCGTGGGGACTGGCGAGGATGGCAGGAGCCCGTTTTATTTGTCTCAACACCACACACCGGGCTGCAGCTTGTAGAACAAGGGATAGATGTGGTTACGAGGGCTGCACGGGCAGACACCGTCGGTTTTTGCTCCAGGCTAGAGTAACTTTACCCGAGGCGAGTACCAAGCCCAGTGTCATTATTAATAATAATAAAAATTGGTTTATTTCGGAGAGGCCCGAGGCATGCTAGGTGCATGACCAGCTGTTTACAAGTGAGGGAATAAACAGACAAAACCCTTGAAAAAGTAGAAAGTTACATGACAGGAGTTGAGAAAAAGGGCTAAAAATGGGGAGTAACGTGGGATGAAAGTAGGAAAGTGTATGCAAACCAAAGGAAATGTACTAGATTTAAATGGACCCATGGACGGTTTCAAATAGGCGCCCGGTGAGTTTGAAAAGCCAAGGTCAGGTGGGTGATTCGGCTGGTCAGCATAGGGACATCTGAGGGCTGACTGATATATATGAGAAGGCTAGAGATCAGCATAATAAACTGTAATAGCTGGAGACGATGAGGAAAAGGTGAGATTCACTGCAGGGATTAGGCAGCAACGAAGCATTGGTACTCTGCAAAGATGGTCGACGAACAGGACACAAAACTCATTGTAAAACAGGGAGCGAGCAAAGTAAGACGTAAAACGTGAATCAGGTAAAAAAAACAGTTCGTAGGAATTGGACACAGCAGATGTGGGTTGTAGATATAGAAGGAATGGATGCATATCATGGCGGTCAGCCGGATGATAGCAAGAGAGATGGCCTGTGAAGAACTACAGGATACAGAGCGAATGCATATATACATATGTGTGGTTGTTTATATATATATATATATATATATATATATATATATATATATAAGAGAAGCCGGATCAATAACAATGAAGTCCTCGAAAGAAGTTATCAGTTATTAGGAGGGGCAGGTTAGGTTAGGTAGAATGTTTGTAGAATTAACTTTGAAATATCGTGGTGAGTTATCTCCATGACAGGTGAACTCGGCGGATCAACAGAGAGAGTGGAGAAAGCGAAAGCACAGAAGAGAAGACGACTGAGAAGCAGTTCATAAAAAGGGGAGATGAAGGAAAGTGCCGAAGAGAACAGGTAAGAATGGATCAAACAACCTAATTTATGCAGGTGAGACATGTGGTGTTGGTCAAGAAAGGGAGAAGCATTATTAAATGGGCTTACATCATTCAGCAGGAGGATGGCGGCTATGGAGATGGTTAAAAAGAGCAGAACGATTGTGCACACAAAGTGAAAAAGTTGCCTGGGAGGTGAAACTGCCCGTGGAGCAAGATGCAGCAGCTGTGACGACAAACAGCTTGGGTGAGGAACAAGCAAAAGGGGTACCAGAGGGCAATAGCAGATTAAGCGGACTGAAACTGTGAGTGAGGACTTTGACGAAACTGTGAGTTTACATTAGGTGGCCAGTGTAAAAGTAGAACGGTCCAAAAGGCACGCATAAAATGCCTGTGGCAAACAGTAAACGAAACAGGAGATGGGAGCACGGGCCGAAAAAGGCAGGTGAGACATAACCAGTAAGATCATTTCATTGCAGGTGGAACACGAAAAGGCAGAGAGGAAAGAAGCACCGGGACAGGTAAACCGGTGGACGAACATAACTCACGAATAATGGATGTGCGCCGGAGTCGGGGACATAGAAATTGAGAGCTGCGTGCATGCCAGCAGTAGTACAAGTGGATGAAAATGGACGATACCATTCGGAGCACTGCCAAGTGGAAGGATCCGCAGAGGAATTGCGGAGCCAGGCAAGAAAAATAGAGTGTTAGCGACTGGATAATAAATGCGGCTGTGAGAGATGCAGAGTTTGGAACGGCAGTTCTAATATGAGAATTGGTCATGGGTGCGGGTGGGGCTGGTGTGTATTGGTATTAGGCATAAGAAGCGAGAACGAGGGAGAATGTGACGGAACGGTGAGCAGTGAGGAGTAAGCATGCGATCAATGAGCTTAATAGGCCTGGGGTGATACCAAATAAATGGGTACTACAAGCCGACAACGCCGACATTGGTGAAGAAATAAAATATTGGCGGTCGTCGGCAGAGTAAATTGGTTAAGACGATAGTAATGTGCAATGAGGGGTAACACAGTGAGAGTCGACAGGAGCAAGGACAGGATGGGTAGGTGTGCACACCATGGGAAAACTAAAAAATGGATGTGATAGGAGCGATAGGTGGGTATACAGTGGCGAACAAGGATGGTTGGATCATGCGGTCTGCAGCTGACAGAATTGGAGCGTGCGATTCGCAACCGGTGTTAGCAGGTGGGACTGGCCGTGCTCTGGACACCCAACCTGAGAAACACTTCTAGGTGAACAAAAGGGGTGTGATCCACCAACTAAATTGGGCACGCACATCGTTGCAGACGACCAGCACGCCCGATGTGCGGCGGCCAAAGTGGTGGATCTGACCGCGCCCCGCACCGTTGGGAATGGCACCAATGTTTAATGATGATTATGCATGTGGGGCCTAGTTCAACTGTGATAGTGTGAGATATAAATTCGGCGACCGGATGGTCAGGTTGCAAGGGGTTTCAGAGGACGGAGCCAGCGGCCAATAATCGATTAAACAGCTGCGTTATTCAAGCGCGTATACCAACGTAGAGGGTGAAATTCACGTAAGGAGAGAACTGTAAAAAGGGAACAGATAAAAAAGAGCAGTCAAGGTGCGCCCTCGCTGTGGATCAACGGTTAATGAAGGCATATAAAAACTACGGAGGTATGTGAAAGCAAAGTGGTTGAAGTTAGTGGCATTTCAATTCGTTTGTTTCATCAAGGAAATGAACATAGGTAGTTTAACGTTGAGAGCTCAGTCAGATAGATGAAACTGTCTATCGTTGATTGTGTCCCTAATTGAAAAGAGCAGGGTCGGCGAAGTTGTTGGTCTTAGAAGTCGAGGCCCCTCTCGTAAGCTGCAACTTCTGCCATGCTCATACTAGATAACTGGAGTGCACGGGTGACGCTGAGATATGGGATGAGTGCCGACGGAAATTGGGATTTGGTTTGTGAAGCTCGAAGGGTGATGGGCAACTTGTTCCAGACTTTGGAGTAGACAAGAAGGAAAAAACGTGACCGTATGGTCGACTTAGCTAAACTGGAAGGGACAGTAAAAGGCCTGTGCCGAAGTGAGTAAGGGGTTACACGGGAGAAGCTTACTGGGTCAAAGGAAAAAGACCGGTTATTGAGCAGGTTATTCAAGAAGACTGAGTTTAGTCTTAAGCGGCGGAGCCAGAGTGGGTCAAGATTCAGATTTTGGCATCGTTTTCTATAGCTCAAAGACGTGGACCAACCGAGCAGTTGTTTAGTGAAGCGCCTTTGTATGCTTTCAATCGCAACCCTGTCGAATTTCTTCATGTTAGAAAATATTATTGGGCGGTATTCAGGCAAAGGCCTGACGTGGGATGTGTTCAACTTCGCGGTCTGCCAGTAAACCGGTACTTCTAGGCGTAGTTGCCGAGGGAGTAGTGACCCCAACTGGGGTGGTCAAAGCGTTGGCTTTCGTCGACAGCGGATCGGACACAACTCTAGTGAAAGAGCGGTTTGCCGACAAACACCGGCTCGTTAAAGGTGCGACGTCGTTTACAGTGAGCACGGTGGGAGGAACACAAGTAATGACTGCCGGCCGGTTGAGGTTGCAGCTCATCTCTTCAGACACTAAAGATCAAGTCGAACCGACGGGGGCATTCACGTTAGCTGATCTCCTCATGCGAGCACCAGGGTTGGTCAACGCAATCTTGACTAGGTGGCCCCACCTGCAGGATGGAACCGTTGTAGACTGGGAAGATGATGAGGTGGATCTCCTCATCGGCTGCGACGTGCCAGGGGCGCATTGGTTGCTTGACCAGAGAATGGGCGACCGCCAGGCACCTTATGCCGTACGCACGGCTCTGGGATGAATTTTATACGGTCCAGTAGGGGTACGTGGTTCCTTAAATTACTTATCTGCCGAAACGGACCGCATAGAGTACCATCTGCAGCGGCTGTATGAAAAGGAGTTTCATGACATTGGAGACGAAACACCATAATTGTCTCAAGAGGATCACTTCGCTCTACAAACGGTGCGGCGAGGCACTAGAGGCCTCAAAAAACAGTTTGAGGTTTTCCTCCCATGGCGCACATCTGTCGACCCGTGGACTGACAACAGAAATTATGTTCTCCAACGTCTACTTCGACTGAAAGAACGCTTCATTCGAGATCAGGGTCTGTGGGAACGATAGTCAGAAGGCGCCTGCCATTACCGACGGCCGAAAGGGTATCTGGCATCTACCTCACCACCCCGTTATCAACCCTAAGAAACCCGAAAAACTGCGGGTGGCTTTTGACTGTACGGCCAAGTTCCAGGGCAGGTCGTTAAACGATCGCCTACTACAAGGACCTGAATGGACCACACCATTAATCGAAGTTTTGTGCCGTTTCAGAGTGAGTTGAGTGGACTTGTCCGTCAACATTAGAGAAATGTTTCATCAGGTAAAAATACCAGTAGGAGAACGAGCTGCATTGCGTTTCCTGTGGTGGGAAGAGAACGACAGGGACAAAGCAGTGGTAAATTATAGGATGACCGTGCACCCCTTCGGAGCCATATCGTCACAGTTCTGTGCGAACCAAGCCTTTCGAGAAGCTGCGAACAAACAAGGAGATCTGGTCCATCGGTCGGCGGTAGAAAGTGTCAGCAAGAACTTCTACGTCGACGACCATCTTGGGTCATTCAATGATATAGAATCAGCCCTAGGGCAGTTCAGAGGCCAGGCAGGATTGCTAGAAAAGGACGGCTTCAATCTAACAAAATGAATGTCGAAAGCTCCAGAGGTGCTCGAGGTCATTCCGTAAAACGAGAAAGCCGAAAGGGTTACAGATTTGGACGGCTCTCCACTCATTACCAAATGCACTTAGGGAATACAGCTGGACGCGAAAACGGACGACTTTGTTTTCGAGCTAAACGTTCCCGAGTTGCCAGTAACCCGTCGAGGCATACTATCCGCTGTCTTTAGTCTGTTCGACCCGCTCGGTTTCGGCTCGCCCTGGCCGCTACCCGGAATTATCTTGCTGCAGTGGCTGTGCCCTAAGAAAGCTGTTTAGAACCAGTCACTGGACCGAGAGGACCGGCTGGATTGAGAAGAAATTTTGAACACCTCGCAGAAATTAGGGAACACAAGGATTCCACGATGTTTGACTCCTGGCCATACAACGCGGACGGGAGAACTACATGCTTTTTCCGATGCATCCGAAGTCGGTTATGCAGTTGTGGTGTACGGACGGTGGTGCACAGGAGATGAACAATATATTACGGGGATTCTTTCCGCTAAAGCCCGCGTGGTTCTACTGAAGTCGCACTCGATACCACGCCTGGGACCCAGCACAGCCGTGTTAGCAGTCAGGGTGGTACAAGCGGTGGAGAGATGTTTTGGCTTCTGCATTTGGTCGGCTAGATTTCGGACGGACTCAACGATAGTACTTTACTATATGAACAACGTCCGGAGCCGGTTTGGTGCTTTCGTTGCTAACTGACTCATGATTATCCACGATGAATCAGCCATGAACCAGTGAAAGCATGTCAGATCTGGTCATAATCTAGCCGATCTGTGCTCCCGAGGTGCGACTAACTTCAGGCAACTAGACATGTGGATGGGAGGGTCAAACTTCCTGCAAGTGCCTAAACAGGACTGGCCCGTGTTCAAATTACAACCCTCTACGGAAGTAGAACTGCAGATCAAAGGCGTAGTGATAGCGGCCAACGTCGTCGCAGCGACATCCATTCTATCGCAATTGGTCAGGCTTTCTTCCTGGATAAGGACACTTCGTGCGTTAGTCTTGTTAGCCAGGTTCTAGAGAAATTTACTAATCATGAAAGGGCTACGTCTTTGAGGCCAGTTACGGGTCGGCCCGATAATTCCCGATGAGCTAAGAGCTGCATAATACGATATTTTCAGAATGATACAACGAGAGGCTTTCGCCCGAGAACTCGAGGAGGCGGGCGAAGTGGGACCAAGCAACAAAGAAATATCACCTCCAAGAGGCGAATTGAAGCGGTAAACCCCGAAATCATTGATGGACTGCTGCGGGTGGATGGTAGGCTGACCAACGCTCATCTGAGGTTCGACACAAAACACCCTTTACTGCCGCCGGCTCGACAACCTGTGGTAGAGCTAATGATCCAACACGTCCACGCCGTGAACGGACATGCCGGGGAAAGTCACGTGATGAGCGTCGTCCGAAAGCGCCTTAAATTGCTGAGAGGGAGAGCAACTGTAAAACGAGTAATCCGACGTTGTGTGCAATGTGGGAGACGCAATGCCACGGCGGGCAAACAACACATGGCCCCACTACCAGAATGCAGGGTGACTGCAGGCTGGTGGCCGTTCAGCGACCCCGGGTTGGATTATTTCGGGCCCTTGTGGATCAAGTGCGGGAAGAGATTAGAAAAGCGATATGGGTGTACCATGGCGTACATGAAGTCACGAGCGGTGCACCTAGAAGTCCCACATTCGATTACGACCGATTCGTTTCTACGGGCCTTGCAAAGATTTATCAACCGGAGAGGCGTACCGGCCGATATATACTTAGATAATGGGTCGAACTTTGGGGGCGCCCACCGAGAATTGCAGCGTTGGCACAAGAACATAAACAGGGAGGAACTGCAGGATCGAACCGTGGCCTACGGCATACGATGGCACTTCAATACCCGCAGGCCAGCCACCGCGGCGGCGTATGGGAACTCATGATCCGGTCCGCCAGACGGATATTGCTGTCGATCATGGAGCAACAGCCGCCCGGCGACGAGACGCTGAAGACCGTCACGACCATGGTAGAGGGAATTCTGAACAGCCGCCCCTGGTTCCAGTAATGAAGGGCGACCCCACCCAATTGGCGCTCACTCCGAACGACTTATTGACGTTAGGGTCGAACGTGGGTTCCCAAGGGCCGGTAAATCTTCGTGGGAGCTACCTCCACGAATGAAAGCAGGCGAATTATCTTGCCCAGGTTTTCTGGAGGCTCTAGCTGCGGGGGTACCTACCGGCTCTGCAGACCCGACAGAAGTAGCTGGTCAAAACAAGACCATTCAAGGTTGGGGATGTGGTGATGATCGCAGACGAACGCGCACATTTCAGCACCTGGTCCTTTGGAGTAGTTGTGGAAACTATCGAAAGCACTGACGAAATGATCAGAACGGTGAAGGTGAAAACAGTTAACGGAGCGCTAACTCGTGACATACGCAGTATTAGCCTACTCGAGAGTGAAGGCGGAGAAGCTGGTAACGCTGAAGCCCAGCAGACTATTTCGCACTCGTCCTCTAGGTGGGTAAAGAAACTCCATATATGGAAGAAATCACGACGCAATGACGTATCGAACCATCATACACTCCGATGCACACTCAACTTCATTGTACTCTTTATACCACATGGTCCCCGTCAAACACGTTACAGTGTTCACAGTCTTTCGTTGACATTACAGAGGGTTTTTCCGATATGTGGTGATACATGCGATTCCATTGTACATCCAGACACATACGCGCATACCCGATGCACGCTATTTCCTGCGACCCCCATCAAACATGTGACGGTGTTCACAATTCGTTTTTGTCGACGTTGCTGGAGTGTCTTTTGCATATGTAGAAGTAGCGGCGATCACATCGTACACACACACACACTCACGCGAGCACATACAGCCAGGGCAGGACGGTCCTTCCAAGGACAGCATCTATGTTTCCCCTTCACGCCCGCCATCGGTCAGTTTCCCCGTGGAAGATGTAGAATAGCCTCGCGTCTATGTGGCCAACGGATTAGGTGCGACCATGAGTAGAACGTTGACGACAAGCATTAGGCGCGCGCACTGACAACAGGGCCTAAGTAGGTAGGAAGAGTCAGTATCTTTGCACCAAACCTTCGACTCTGCTAAGGATTTGGGAGGATTTTGGTGGGCGGTGTAACGACCGGTCGTGGAAAATCCCCTTAAAACCCTAGCGGTTCAGTGTTTTTCTTAACATCACTCACTTGCTTACACTATTGTCGTGTCTTTACCCACTGTTTGTTTTTATGGACCAATTGTTGTTTGTTCGCGCCCAGAGCGCTACTTTGTCATATTCTTGCTCTGGACCTGCGTGACGCACGTGCTCCTTGCTCGCACGCCGCAGTTCGGTTTCTCGTTTGTTGAGTCCTTGTGATCTCACAATTGAGGTTTGTATCTTTTTGGTGTCATTGTTCATTCAATAATCTAGTATTGTAGAATATCTCGGATAATAGCCTTTTGATTTCGGGATCCGTTGCGAATTCAGCCACGCATTGCTCAAACATCTGGTACACGTGGTGAATCAGCCCACAAAGCTGTCCTGCCGGTTTTACCGATATATTTCTTCTCAAAATCCATTACATCATGCAGGTTGCCTGACCGCATAAGAATATACTTCAGCCGTACCTGAGTGATTTATATCATAGAATTCATATTATTAACGACGATCGGCTAATTCAGGACGTTCCAGTAGCAAACTCTGATAAACCTGGAAGGTGGACGGCTCAAACCAACGTACTCTTTTGTCATACACCAACCAGTTGCTGTAGACAATGTCCACCGAGTTATCATAACGTAAAACAACCACTGGGCACATCCAAAATAGCTAGCATTTTGAGACACAAAATAATAATAACGGTATATTTCTGGACCATGCTTCAGAGGCACGCATGTTAGCATGATCAGAGTTGACAATATTACTGAATGAGATGGAAAACGCACAAATTTCAAACAAAGATTCGGACATCACGGCAGCAACGGAATAAGGCTGAGGAGAGTTTAAATGAATCAAAATGACCAAAGATTACGAGGCGACTACGAATTGATTTCAAGTCAACTGCGGCAATAGTTTTGAATCGGCCGGATGTAGGAATGTTCAGACGAACATTGTCTTGGGATGCAGGAAATACAATATTCACAAGAGTGATGCAAGAAAATGGCCAATAATGCATGTTCATGTTCACTTAAAAAGGTGATTTGCGTTGAAACAAAGGAGGCACGGAAGAATTTCAAGGAGGTTTGCAGAGGAATACTAATTTTCATAGATTTGCGGATATGAAAAGGAATAGTACCCCCCGAAAAGGTGGAACAACTTCCATGGGAAGTGGTGCGTGTCATCTGGTGTCGGCAGTTCGCACGTGGTGGAAAATGGATGAAGTTCCAGGGAGAAATAATCAGCAATCGGAATGCCGTGTCCACGAGGAACAAAATAAGGCAAGACAAAGGAAAAACCTTTGCAATAGACCATGTTATGCTAGTGAATGGGCGAAAACATCAATCTGTTGAGTTTCTTGTGGCTTTTCTGTGTCCGTGTTGGGCTTTTTGGATAAGGGTTGGCTGTGGTTTTTGTCCGCTGTTTCATCATGGGAACGAGGCGGGCATCGCCAAATCTGGACCGATTACTATATAAGTAGAAGTCCTCGCACGGTGGCTTAAATGGCTTGGACATTGGGAGGGTCTTGTGGTGAGAATTACTCAGCAACACTCAGAGGGGCATATGCAGCCATACCAGGACTTCTCGTGGGTGAAACCTGGTAGCTAGATACTATTTGCGGTAGCCGGCCTTTGGTGCGGCTGTGGACTGGCAGAGAAAATGATAAGCTGTCTGTACGATATATTACGGCCTGGCAACTTGATGGGCGGGTGGTTCTGAAGTTTAAAAAGGGAGGAACGCAGTCTGGGAGATGTTCCAGCTGGGGGTTAGCGTGAGCAAAACAACAGATAAGAGTACGGAGGTTGGAAGTGAGGCACAATGGTCTTAGTGAAATTAGGAGTCGTTGGTAATGTAATTCGGTGTTCGATAGGGCTAACTGGGTTCACACTACTAGGCAAAGTTATTGATTGCCAATTCGGCCGTTCACCGGTAAGTCTTATCTTTAGGGGTTGGTAAAGCCGTGGAGGTGCATTTGGACTAGGGTCTGAGGGCTACTTGAGGAAGCAGCTGGGCAACACGAAGAACCTGAATGGCAAGTTTGCATAATAGATCTAGGGGATATATGACAAATCCCACAGTGGTGTTTTACAGGTCGCAAGGAAGCAGCTAGGACACACTAAGAATCCAAATGGCAACTTTATAGGATAGACCCAGAGGATGTATGACAAATCCTATCGTAGGGCATCTACAGGCCTAATGCTGCAGGTTGCTGTTAGGTAAGGCTCTAAACTGGAGAGTGGGTTGGATTAAAGGACAAGAGAAAAACCACTTCCTTGCGAAAAGGAGGACAAACAGATACGCGAGCGAAAAATACGGCCACTTTAATCTACGTTCTTACATGTATGTTTATATATACAATAATATCTACATGGATCTAACTAGCGCTTTGATGAGATGTGCCCGTCGTCTGATGTATCAACTTGTTGTCCAGAGCCAAGGTGGTTTTGTGGCTGACGTCACCAAACATGCCAGGCGTGCATGGGAAGGTACGAGGTGGTTGAAAATTACAGCGGGGGCGGGTCAGCATATGGGGAGAGACCAGTTCACTATCACTCCCAGTCAGTCTGGTGCGCAGGAACTAAAAGCACATGAAGCATACAAGGGCTGCTTAGGGTTTTCCCTTTCGCAGTGTCGGGTGTAAGCTGATGGGAGACACCCGTGATTGGAGTTTGCCCATTTTCTTCACAGTCCGATATTGTTGTTGTATATAGATCAAATCGATCCCACTAGGTCTTTTTTGTTCTCCACGTTTTTTCTAACAGAGGGGTGGTTGAGCCCATGTAGGAACTTTCCATAGCCCCTCTGCCCGACTGCAATTTTCCGCGTGTATGTGGTAGTACTCTTTATAAATTTCAAGTACCAGATACATATCAATAAGTGAAATATCGATAGGTAAAAGCATGTAACATGGGAACAAATTCATAAAGGCCACCAACAGATATGGGAAAACATTTACAAACGAAGCTACTTAAAGGAAAATTTACAGTATTATAGCGCGAACCGTCAGCAGAACATAAATACGAGTTGTCTAGTTGCGTCGGTATGCTGAAAAGTTGACTCGGATTTTTAATATTTCACTCTAACTGATGAGTCACGTATGTCTACAATTTCAACCTGTTCGCCACCAGCCATGGTGATGTTGTTCGGTGGGTTGGAGGACAAGATAATATGATTCATCAGAACGGCGTTTCCGCATTCATGGGAGCGGTGGGTGGTGCTGTCAGAAGGTTATTATCCCTGTCCGTTATGCGGCCTGACCGTCTTTCATTCACAATCACCTATGCACGTGCACACACGTTTTTCTGCGTGCGACGAACTGTCGCCAATTACCTCAAGCATATTCTGGTCCTCACAAAGTCACTGGGCGTTTGAAGTCGCGGCACGGCGGGGACTACTTGGGCTCACAGTGCAAGAAACTGGATGTTAACTGGCTCTAGCTGCAAGTTCTGTGAGCTGACCTGACCTGAGCCGACCTGAGAAAACATTCAAAATCGACCTCAATGGCCGTCAGAAAACCGTCAGCATCGATCGCCTTAGGCCGGCATTCTTCGACCCGGAATATCAGTGTACGGCGGCTGTCAACGGTGGCCAAGGTATGGACGTTGACCAGACCCCAAAAACGTCCAGCTCCAACATGACTGAGTCAAATATATGACCACCATTACGTTCCACTAGGTCTGGCATGCATGTTTGTTCCTTTGCTCTATTCATCAACTTTATTCTTCTCACATAGACGTTTCAGTTTTTTGTCTGCATATTTGCTCCAGTTCTTCCGATCTCTCCCAGGGTCATTCGCTTTACCTAGGCAGGGTCATTTGTTAATTGTCCCCTTGTTTCATTTACCATGTCTTTTGCGCACAAGCTCTTTTTGTGGCTTATTTTAGTACTACTATAGTAATAAGTTAGTACATAACTTAATTGGCATGTTCTTCAGATTACAGGAAAAGTTGAGCCTAAATCAATTGCGCAGCTACGCTGCCTTGTCGGCCGCACCACTTACAAGTGCAGCTTTCGTTTGGTGATGCGTGGTCTAACAGCGCGTTGCTAAAGGGCGTTAATCATATGCGTCAGTAGCGCAACAGGTAATTGGTCGTAGCCATCGTCAACACACCAGCATGTTTCTTTCTCACAATTCAACAACCAGTCAGGTTGCCGTGTGGTTAGTTCGGATGAAATTCCGGTACTAACTCAAATTTTACCAGTGCTAGTTATCCGCCTTGTGCTGGAAAGGATTTTACTCCAGTTCAGTTCAATTCAGTTTGCACAGGACTGGTAATGTCCACGGCCAATCGAGCGTCCAGATTTACTTCGACGGTATGCACACCAATTATGCACCTACCACGGTCGAGTGTATTTCGTCGAATCCCCGCTAAAGCTGGGAGGGAAACGGAAAATTTCATCGCACGTCAACTGCGAGAGACATTATGCATCATGAGCGTTCACTCAAACAATATGCAATCAGCGAAAAAGTCGATTAAACCATACACCAGCAGGATCAGAGTGCTACCCGTCATCCATCCAGTTGACCTACGCAGAGCTCACTACGAGGAAATACCCCGTGCCATATGCGATCTGGGGCACCTTCGAAGGATTGGACTGTCTGCAGATCTACCATTCCACGTGGCAGACCGTTTCTACTATTTACTTCCCTGTTGCTGGAGAAGTGCGATCTAGCCATCAACCTAGCTCGGGCTTTTATCAACTTCTTTTCGTGCGCCCTTGTTCTGAAGTCTACGGCCACTTGGAATAGACTATCTGGTCTGAGGCTGGAAAAGCCCATTATTACCTCGAACGTTTTTATGAGATCCCCTCGACTTCTCCTCCTTTCCGACGAGAAGAGATTCAGGTCACAGAGCGTCTGCCAGTAGGTCTTACCTCTTTGCCCTTCAACCATTTGCGTGGCGAGACGTTGGACTTTCTCTAGGCAGGCGGCGTCCTTTTTTGTAGAAGGGTGACCAAGCCTGCACGCTACCTTCTAAGTGAGGTCGTACTATAGCCATGTAAATAGGTACGAATACCTCCGGCTTCCGGCAAGACAAAGCTGGTCGCAGCCTAAAGAGCTCCCCACGAGCCTTAAGCGCAGCAGCGTTGCACTGCCCCGACCATTTGAAGTCACTGTTCATGGTGACCCTAAGGTCTTTAACCCTACTGGCTGCCTCTACGGTGAACAGCCCTCGATCATGAGCGACAGTTAGTCTCTCTGTTGCCCTTGACAACAAATGGCTTTTTTGGGCGTTCGGAGGTAAGTCCCATTTGTATGCTCAGTCCAGGACGGTACCTATTCCCCTGCCCAAGTCCGCCCTACCCTTAGATCCCGCAATCTTCACATCATCCGCAAAAATAAAGCAGTGGATGCCAGGTCATTAATAAATAACAAGAATAGGACCGTACCTAGGACGGATCTCTGAGGTACACCACTGGCAACGTCCACCAAACTGGAGCACCTGTTCCCCATTTTGACGTAAAACGTCCTGCGGGAGAAGAAGTCCTCCAGCCACCGATATACTGGCCCACCTATACCGGAAGTCTCCATCTTGCGTAGCAAAAGACGATGATTGACGGAGTCGAACGCCTTGCTAAAGTCGAGGTAGCATACCTCAGCTTGCTTACCTTCGTCCAGTCGTCGGGTTACTTCATCTTAGAAGCACAGGAGATTGGTCAGGCAAGATCTATTTTTCAGGAATCCATGCCGGGCCGGACTTAACATAGAGTGCTGCAGTGAGTGCTGGCAGATACGGGCACGGATGATCTTCTCGGGGACCTTACATAGGATGCTAGTTAGATCCACCGGCCTGTAGTTATACACGGCCGACTTAGGCCCACTCTTATGTATTGCCACGACCGCCGCGACTTTCCAGTCCTGAGCAGCTTACTCTGGTCCAATGTGGACCTGTGCAGCCTGCGTACCGATGGTGCTACGATATCCGCAAACGGCTTGATGATAACTGGATGAATGCCATCTGGGCCCGCTGACTTGTGGCTGTTTAATTCGTGTAGGTACTTACGCACGCACTCCTCTGAGAGATCTAGCTAGTTTACCTGAGGAGGATGCACCAGTGCTAGATCTACTCGTACCCCACTATTCATTATATGTACACTACCAAAGTATTCGACCAGGGCGTCTGCTTTGCCCTGGTCATCAGTGACAATACCGTGGTACCTTGTGGATAACGGACCTACGGCATTCCTTGTTGAGCCTTTAGACTGTACACAGCTGTAGAATTTTTCCGACTGTTGTCTTATACACTGGGCCAATTTGAGCTCAACTTCCCGCTTGGAAGTTCTCCGTAGGCCCACAGTCTCGTTTCTCAGCTTTGTAAAGTGGTTCCAGGCTAGTGGACTGTCGGAAGCTCTGTACTGGTTCCAGCTGTGATTTCTACGTTCAATGGCCTTGGCTATTGCAGCCTTCCAACTCATGGGTCTGCCCTCCCCACTCCTTCGTTTTAAGGGTGCCAACTCATCCTCTAGGGTAATCAGGGATCCCTCTATGGCCTTCCAGCTCTCCCCGACAGTAGCCCCATCTATCGTGTACCAGGTCAAACCCATTGCCCTATTATGAAGCCCATCTATGTCCATACTACCGAAATTCCTAATCAGCCTTGAGGGTACCTCGGGTTGCCGCATGCATTTGACGGTCTTGACACACACGTGGTCACTCTTGCCCAGCGGTGCACAATAATGCAGTCCAGCCACATCGTTGGGGAAGTTCGTTATAGCTAGATCCAGCAAGGATGAAACGTATCCAGTCCTATATCTGGTATTTTCCCTAATGTGCTGGTGCAACCCATTAGCATGCAGCCACTCCAAGTAGGCTTGCTCCTCCAATCCCGGCACACAGACCTCAACCATCCATTCCAAGTGCGGAAGATTGTAGTTACCCACTATGTGGGTCTTTTGTGCGTCCTTAACTAGTTAAGCCAAAGTTCGCAGTAAATAAACGTCCTCCTCGTTGTTAGCTCTTGATGCTCTGTAGACACGGACAACTTTAACCCTTCTGCCTGGAAAGATGATCGTAACGGCGCACATTTGGATATTTCGAGAGCATATCCTGGTCTGAGACTCAAGGTGGTTTGTACCTGGCCTAATAAGGATGCCTACTCCTCCACTAAGTCGATCATGTTCTCTATCCTGCCTTTAGACTGGAAAACCGTTACTTATTATGCCTGGAACGTGATTTTTTTCAGAAAGCCACACTTCCGTGTCGGCATCTATTGAAGCTTTCTACTCGTCAGCGGTTTTGGCGAGTTCCGCCCGTTTGTTTCTTATACCACACGCTTTAGTATACAACACCACCGCGTTTGCTCCGTCTCCTAAGTGTCTCCTATTATTCCCTCCTGTCTGCTTCTCAGTCGAAACGCCTGAGATGATGGCAAGTTTTTGCACCGGTCGTCACTGGTGTGCATGACTCCGGCCGACAATCCAGAACTTTCGACGACTCCCAATCCACTTCCATAGGAGTTGCCAAAGTATCTATACTAGCAGGGGTCGAGCTGTCATCCACCCTCGGACAGTACTGCCAATTTTCGTCTTCCAGGGCGTCTTCAATTACAACTAAACGCGATCCCGCACGCGGCTTCCTTACTATTGTCGGGGTCGGGGCCTGAGAGTCAAGTACGGCATTCCGCTGAACTTTTTGGTTTCTCCCCAGCACCCTGGCTGGTCGAGCAAGGTTACCCTCGAAGCTAGACCATCAGGCCTTACTCTGTGCTCATCTGGAACAATCTGATACCTGTCCTTGGTGGTGTGAGCCACTACTGCTGCCCTCGCCAGCAGTTTATCCCGGGTGGCCTCATCAGCGAACTCCACTAGGATTGGTCTCGCGCGATGTTCGCCTTTGTTCCTAAGTTGTGACTTCCATGTCCCCACTCTGTGCACCCTTCTCAGAGTAGTAGAGTACGGAACACCTGCGATTCGTAGTGTATTGCAGACCCTCCTCCTATCTATGTCCCTCCTGGCTTTCGATTCCCTTATAAAGGGTTCTTCCTGGTTCAGGATCAGGATCCTGTTGCTTGAGACCCTGCCCATCAACAAAATCTGCCTCTGCAGATACTTCACCTTGTTTTCCAGCACCAGAAGAGCAGGGTTGTCCACCCTAACTAACCCACCCTTCGCTATGTAACAGTCGCTCTTCTTTTTGGACTGCCTTGCCCTTCTAGGCTTCTGCTCAGTCCACTGGCCCTCGTCGGTCTTCTTCAAAGGAGTTGAGGCAACGACCGCCTGGCAAGCTCTCGTAATTGGTCCACTCGATCTGCTGATTATCCTCTCGAATGTTGATACAACTTCCGCAAACGACTTACTGCAATCTTAATGAGGTGGTTTGGGGCTTATGATTGAGGTACTACTTGGTGGGCGTTGGTCCTGCCCTTGGGTCTGCAGTTTAAAAGCCAGACTGTCCGCCTCCTTGCAGGGAGCACAGACCTACTCAACCCATGGGTTCTGTTTATAAGGGACAAAAATGTAGTTTGCTATTCCTGAACACCTTGGGAGAGTCCATCTCTTGCATACCCCGCACTCTATACCTTTTGCCACACGCTTTCCGCACTTAGATGCTGGACACGGGTCAGAAAAGCGTGTCATACCAAAAACCACAAGGCAAGAGGGAAAACAGCTCAAGAGCTCTTTACCCAAACACAAAATAAGCACCCTGACACTTGCAGGTAAAGCCCGCTAACACAAAAGAACAAAACGGAAGACCAAAAGCGGGAAAACATTGCTTCAAAAACACGGAACGTTACTCGAAAACATAAGGAGAATGAAGATATTCTTCGGATAAAGCGCACCTCAAATGCAATTCTGATACGCTCAGTAATGTGAAGTAAACTAGGTTAATTCACAAATCTATTCAAAAACTCAATTTAGGGAAAAGAGCAGTATGAATTCAAACCGCGCGGCACTCACAGTTCAGAGTGTTCTCCCACTTCCAGACCCGATTCAACCAGTGCGGTGTGATAATCTTCTTTGGTCAGACATGTGCCTATTTTGGAAGACCTGTATGACATACTGGTGATCCCAATCAGTCATCCGCTCAGCTACATAACTGATAAAGCAAATGTTGACCAGACCCTTCGAAAGGTCAGAAATTCAGGTTAGAATCATTTACCTCAATCGGCTGGTGGTTTGAAGTCTGTTTGTTTAAGTCCACCTGGTACCAGCACACACAGTTTCATCGCCATCTTAGCCTACGCTGATCGAGAGACAAGGCGCACTTTAGCTCGTCAGCTCTGACTGGTAGCTCGTTCAGGCTCCCATCTGATGTCAGTTATACAGGATAGCTAGTGTAACTACCAACACCCATCAACTGATACCCATTGGGCGGGAATCGGGTTCACACATATCGTTCAAGAGTCCGAACCACGTCTAAATTCAACTGCAATCTCAAGAACCCCTCTTCTAATGGAAGGATCAACCCTTGTGGCCACTGTATTTGGATATACTGCCCAACATCCTAAGCAACAAGCCCCCGAATCGGTAGCGCATTGGGCTAACTTTGAGCTAAAGTTGGGCTAACGTTCGACTAGATCATTACGACACTTGGCAGCGTTACTTGCACCCAATTGAGCTTTTTTTGGGCTAGGCCAGTATTGCTCGAAGTGGGTAACTCTTCTCTTCGTAATCCATCTGAACTTCCCGCTTCTTAGTTTATTTGCTTATTATCCATCCTTTCGACCAAATATAATAATTTGTCACTGGTTATTGATAATGATAATGATAATGGTTTGTTTAGGATGACCTCGAGGCTTGCTGTAACGCAAGATCAAACGGTACAGTTGGACGCAGAGTCCGAAGCCCAAGAGGATGATTCAGGTATGTGCACTCGATATTGTACAGGAGAAATTATTTACTTTACTCTTTAAGGCGGCGCCCGAAAAATTTAGACTCAAGGTCGGGAGGCCAAGCCTGCCAAGTCAGGGCGGAGCAGGTCGGAAGTAGTAGACTATTACTCAAGCACTACAAAAGGAGGGGCTGTGCAACGAAAGAATCAAACAGAATTGACGAAAGTTCAGTTCACTTTGAGGAAAAAGAAGTTTTAAGTGAGACTTGAACCAGCTATAGCGCTCCGCGGAGTATGGCACGCCTTCGGATTGGAAATCAGACGACAAAAGTAATGAACTTGCAGACAAAGAACAAGAAAAATCTTTTGAATATTACCCTTGAAACTTTCGGCGACCAAATATCGGTTGAGTCAGCTAAATACCCATTGAGGGACTCTTTTGTAGAGAGAAGTTGCCTAGGTGATGATGAAAGAAGTGGTCGAACGTAAACTTGTAATCGCTGCGCACATTGTTTACTTTCAGAAGGGTGGAATGTGATGCACCAAAGTGGAAATGGGAACTGGGCGACAAATCATTTTGTGATGCGTAACCATGATATTCGTAGATACACGGTTTGCACAGATGAGCATTTAAATGACAAGTGAGTATTTAAGTGTGATTATCGTTATCTGAGTGCTGAACATGGTGACCAGAAATCTGCAAGAACCCAAATTATCTGAGAGGATTTAGCAAGATAGAATACCGAATATGAAAAAGCACCAAACAACCGATAAATACGTTTGCAAAGTTGGGAGGTGATGTAGTTGACAGGTAAAATACTATCCGTTGGTATCCTTTGTAAAAGGTGGATCATGTGATGGCAAAAGATCAAAACGCTGCGATGCAGATGTCTCTCAGACGTGAATATATAGGGTAGGGCATGGGTCTTTGCAGGGTGACGATATGACAATGCTACAGCCGTGTGGGCAAACAAAAGGATTGTCTTAATATCGTCAACTGTTTGGATGCTTCGATGACAAACATTCGTCAGTGAAATATACTGTTTGGACATTGTGGGGCGGAAGTGCATGCCAACATCAAATGTAAACTTTTTCAAATATGTCGGGAACTGTGATAAAAAGGGCGAGTTTTATCTTGGGGACTGACTAAGTATGCGAATATTACAAGCAGGTGGTTTGCACTGACCCTCGGGAAAAAGGATCATGAACGGTGAGCCGGATGTAAAAACGGTCTCTTGACCCCGCGATAATTACGTGCTAAGGGAAAGTAGATTTTGCCGGGCATAAGAAACGGTAAGTTAAGATGGCGACGGTAAGGACGAGTACGATGAAAAATAGGTGATAACTGGGAGAGATGGTCCCATATTTGCAGCATTTCTGGTGTATAAATAGTGCTTTTTTGCCGCAACCGGTGCTGGGAAGTGGGGCTAACCGTGTGCCGCACACCCAACCTGAAAACCATTTTTGGTGACAGGAGGTGCGATCCGCCATACTAGCTGCGCCCGCAGATCCTTGCAGACGTCCTGCACGCCCGGTATGCGCCGGCCAAAGCGGTGGACCTGACCGCGCCCCGCACGGGCTGTTTTCGCTTGAGTGATATTGGCGTTGTCACAGCTGTAAAGGAGCTTACGACCAGGTTGCGAGGGGTCCTGGAGAGCAGGGCCAATGTTTTATTGAAGGAATGACTAGCAGGTATCAAATTTTTAAATTTTCAGAGGGAAACGTGGGCCAGGTGTTATGCGGAGCCATCGGAGGGAAGGCACATATCATTGGTTGTCCGGAAAGACAAAAATAGAAAAACGCAGTCTGGGATGCTCCCAGCTGGGGCTCAACGGCCGGTTGTAAAGAGAAACCTCTAGTATCTAGAAATGGGAGATACCCGATGGACGGTTCAGAGTTTCGAAACACACTGTTGTACTCGAAAGACCAGTGAAACTTGAGTGATACATACTGCAACATGTGTGGTACGTAGGTCTCCTGGCCCCTGACTCAGGCCCGAGTGTCAATAATCTAAACCAATTTTGTATGCTCGCTCCTCCGAAGTGTATGGATCGTTGTTTGATGCGAGTGTCGGGACATCAAGTCGTTTGTTTAGTTCCTCTTTAAATCTCGGCAATTGGCCTATTGCACGGACATTTGGTGGAAGTTTATTCCACGTTTGTGAATATTTCCCAGAAAATATTGTACTGTAGGCTGGTCCTCGAGGACGGCACAATGACCGAATGACTGCTGTGTTGTAACGAATAGCTTAAGCTTAATGAGTCCCCCACCAGAGGCGAGGCTTTGCAAGATCCATATTTCAATAGTGAGTGGAAACAGGAAGAGTTGTACTTTATCCGTGGGAGCCAAAGAGGCCCGAGGTGCGGCAGGTCACAGCTCTGTTTATAGTTGAGACCAGACGAATAGCCAACTATTTGTTTAGTAAAGGTGCGTTGAACATTTTCAATAGTGATCTTTTCAGTCTGGCGCATGTTTGAGCCAACTACTGAACAACCCTCCAGCAAAGGTCTAGCTTGTGTTGTATAGACTCTGAGTTTACTTTCACGCAAACGGAATGTTTTGTGAGCGAGTCCTATTAACCGGCGGGACCTAGCAATTTGAGTGTCTGTTTGCTCCGAGAATTTGATTGAACAGAAGCAGTATATGCCCTGGTCGCGCACTGATGATTTGATGGAGATCAGATGATTACCTCTGCTAAACATTTCGGGCGGGACATGGCACGTGTACGTAAAAATCCAGCTTTTGTCCGCCGAGAACTCCATGAACCAATCGGTACACCACGAATTTAGCACCCGTAAGTCCTCCGATATTTTCGCTACAGTATTACCCAATGAAATATGGTCGAAGGTGCACAACAAATCTACATCATCAGCAAATAAAAACGGAGCTCCATGGCGAACCACGGCAAATACATCATTCATGTACATGAGAAACAACAACGGGCCCAGCATACTACCTTCGATCACACCGCTGGTTACAGAACTTGATGTGGAAATTGTACCATCAACGTCTACCACTTGACTGTGCGTGGAAAAGTACGATTCTAGCCAGGCATATAGTGCCGTATGTCTTAGCCTTTGACAACAAACGAATATGAGACACCCGGTCGGAGGCCTTAGACATGTCTGAAAAGACCGAGATCACTGCCTTACCATCACTGGTAGCTATCGCAATAAGGTTCAAAAAGTCATTCATGCAAATTGCACAGGATCGATGTTTTAGGAAACCAAGCTGACCTTCACCTATAAGGTGATTTTTCAGGAGGTGTTCTGTTAGTCTAACTTTTATTATTCTTTCCATACTCCTCGATACTACGGGGGGGGGGGGTGACTCACTGGCCTGTAGCTGGCTGGGTCCTCCCGTGTTTCCTTCTTATGAATTGGAATAAAAACCGAAGTTTTCCACGGTATAAGGTACCGACTAAAGCGTATAGACAAATTTACTAAGTTTGATAAGAAAATTGGGATATCTGGGCCGCTCAACTTCAAGATGGCCGGTGGTAACGGGTCCGAACCGAGGTGGAAAGACATTTCGATATTTTAAATTAAAGGGTCCATTTTGGAGTGCAGGAATGTTACAGAAGAAAGTGGCTCGTATGATGGTACTGGTGGATTGTAGAAAAACGATGCTGTGTCTCTAGTTAAGGAAGAAGCAAAAAACGTGGTAAGCTCTTCTGCTTTGTCCAGCGGTTTTTTGAGGCTCGTGTTATTGAAAGAGATAGAAGAGATGGATGAAGTTGTTTTTGGGTTCCTCGACATCATCAGTTTTGCAAGAATCTAGACTTTCTTGGAATCACGTAAAACCCTGTGTTCCTGTTGTATCATTTCACTCTCGAAGTACAGTTTTATCGTTTTAGCCAAAAGATTCAACCGTATAAACAGTGAAAAGTCCCTTGTTTTAAGATAAACGCGTTGGAGTCTACCTAAATTCCAGTTGAGACGAGACAATTTATTGTCTTTAGGGCGGATTGACGATTCTATCTACGGGGTTATTCGGGTGAGGTGTCTTTCAAAGAAAGAGAAGAGTTGATCTGCCATCAGCTGGGGGCCTGTACCAAGAAAGAAGGTGTCTCACTTTTGGCTGTGATTCAGAGAAGGCAGTACGTTCCAGGTAGCCTTATGGTATGATTTATGCTGAGGCTTCGGCTTTTTATATTTTATGGGCACTGTAAAGCAGTGGTGGACAGTGGCGTGATCACTGCCGGATGGGTTATTCAGGACTGTTGGTATAACCTGGGTTAATCCTAATGACAAGATCAAGTCTAGAGTGTGGTCGCCTCTGGTTGGGGAAGTGACATGCTGCTTCCATCTTCCTAGGTGAATTGCATTCAAAACTTTAGTAAATAGCCTGGAGCTGTGAGTGATGTCCAGCATATTTCTTGCGCGATAAAGTCACCAACTATCAATTTTAAGCCTACTTTAAGATGACTAATTAATCTGAGTGCCTCGTAATTAGCAGGAAGCCGACAGAACTAGATCTGGGCGGACGGTATACGCAACCTAGTAGAATTTCTTGAAGGTCGACTTCAACGTTCATTACACAAGACAGCCTCCACCACGTTGATGTGTTCTGCCTTTGCTGAAAGATTTGTAGCCGAGTACTTCAGTGTTCTCTACTAGATGGGCATCCGGCAACCAAGATTCTGCCACCAAAATAAAATCATATATTAGAAAAACGGTTTGTGAAAATCACTAAGTTCATTATAAAAATGTCATACTGAAAGCCTATGCAGTCTTTCAATTCAAGGACTGCTCCATTCAGAATGTTCGGAAGATATCCATCGTTCTTGTGTTGCGCGGTCACCCTATCTGTAACTTCAAGACCTGGGAAGGTGAGAAAATCTCACCTAAAAAATTGCTTGACAAAAAACCACTTTCGCATGCAGGTTTTAAAAACAGTTTGGTTGAAAACTGTTTTCAAGAGAACGGATTAACACCTGATAAGCTATACATCAAAGCAATCATATTCAATGCAACGGAAAATATCAAGTAAACTGTGGGCTAAATCTGAGGAACATGTGAAGTTCTGATTTATGATAAGCTGTTACCACTGTTTAGAATGCCTGAAGAAGTGCTGGTTATACCAAATGAATGAAACAGTTTCAAAGGAAGAATCAGCCTGGGATTTGTTTTGAAGGATATGATAATATACGTACCTGTGTTCTCATCTTGCATCGCCTTGATTTATGGCGTTGATAGCCTGACGCTTTGTGTTTTAACGACGGACACCGGTTCTCTTGCAAACCTTGGGATGGAAAGATCAGCGTCTGCAGTTTGGTCAGGCAGCGCACTTTATTGACTCAAGCTTGACGGCAACAGTGAGCTTGTAATTTCGAACGGCTTTTCGTTGCGCACTTCCAAGCCAGCAACAGACTATTTCACCCCGTGCCCAATGATTGTAGCGTAAACATAGGCTGCACAATACTCAAGCTGTAGGGTGATCGTTGAGGCAGCTTTCGGATGAAATTACTCGTCACATACGTCTTGAAAGCCTGAACAGCTGTTCGCGAACATTCAAAAAAAATATGATCATGAAAGGGTCAAATATTTAATAAGATATATCTGTGTTTTAAAAACGGCGTGCTTTTTTTCAAGTTTTGAGCATAGCGTTTTCATACTATACTATCTGATATTCAGAAAAAAAGTTTTCAATCAGTGGTAAGCTGATGATTTCGATTGGAAAGGTGGATATTGGGTCGATAAATTAAGAACCAGTCAGCTAAAATGGATTGGGAAAAGAAGTACCCAGTTCGAGCAATATTTTTGCACATCAGGCGTGCTGCTTGGGTAGTCACATTCGAGGACAATTACCTAATCCAGAAAAGTAACGTTGGAAAACACAGATTTAGATGAACGTACACAAAGTTGGGAAAGAGGTGTCATATGAGCTATTCTTAAACGTTAGGCATTCACAAGCGGTTGTGTGAATGAGTGCATTGTGTTCAAATGCTCACCATCCTCGGACAGACGATTTCGTGGCAAACCATGTGAAAATTGCCCAAAGCTTTGAAACATCACAAAAGTACATTATCTATCTCTCTAAAAGTCTTTTTTGGGGCACTTGCTGAGGATGATAATCTTATCTGGTTGCATAGTGGAGTAAAACATACAGAAAGCCGGAGGAATGCATATGACGCGAACAAGAATGAAAATACCACCCGAGGCAAAATCACCTTCATTTTAGAACGCACTTTACAGTACAGTTATTCTGCAAACCTCGTGAGGCAATGTGTGTGCAATGTGCCCGTAAACGTCAGTTGGAATTAGTCATGGAAAGGCGTCCGGTGATGGCTATTTTATCACAGTCACAAAAAATGGTGCATGGTTGGCACGGAACGGGAGGAATCCAGTAAAATGTACCACATTGGCTGCTGCGTTAGCTTGCAAGCTGAAAGAATGACACAAGAACAACAGCGCGACCATTTTGTTGGTGGTTGTGGTGGATGTAATCATAGTGGTAACAAAAGGAAGAGAGGTTAGTGGAGTAGAAATGCATTAACAAATACGTGAGCCTAGCAACAAATCGGCGTTTTGCGTGGAGATCAAAAATTAAGGCAACATATTCACAAACAATTTGCTCGATTGGTGAATGAAAGGCTAGTTTGGCTCAGCATGTTGCAAACGAAGTGAGGAGGGAGATGAGGGCGAAGGATGGGGACAGGAAGTACATAGGCAGTATTGAACTCAGTAGATTCTATCACTAATATTGGTACTGTCCTGGTCCGGAGGGAGCCCACCATACCGATGGGCTGTTAAGACACCACCACCTTGTTGCACCGGGATACCAAGAGGGCATAGAAGACGCCGAAGAACGACATTTGAATTGGGTGGGACACCTCGATAAATGACCGCCTGAGCTGCGGCCGCAGCTGCTTGTCGGGTGCGGCTTACCTGAACTGAATATTTTAAGTACAAATTACCACTTTTCGGCAGTACGCTTAAGTCCGCCACTGGTGAATCTTCGCCAAAGAAGTCGTGGGACAAGGCCTGGTCAGCATCCGGACGCTTCAGCTGATCTAAAACAATCCACTTCTCGATCAGGTGGAACGTCGAAGGGCAAGTTGCGGACCTACGGGAAGTGCTTTCACACACGGAATATCTGCTTTAAAAGTCTCTTCACACTCGTTCTGGAGTAGAATAAAGGTTAGCTAGTGAGAGTTTGTCAACTAAAGTTTATCAGAATACGTTTCTGATCTAAAGAAAACTCGGCACTAGTTATTGTAGAAAATGTTCTCATCAACAGGGACAATTTCTCATTCATGCAATCAAGAAAAGACCTTTGCAGCCATGTGGTTCAGTGAAATAACAAGTATACAGCATTCTTTAACAAAGAATTCATTCAATGTTGGAGATTTGCTCTTGGACTGCAACAAAAAGCGTTCTACCTATGCTTTTTTCTGCAATATAAGAAATGGTCTACAGAAATTTCCACATTGCCTGGCAGCAATCAGAAACTTGTTCACTACTAAACGACACAACGGCCAGATCGGAGAATTGTTATTCAAGTGCATTCTTGTGGGAATGAGGCCGTGTGAAATGTGAGCTCTGGAGTTAGAGTGTCATACCAAAAGATCCTCATAGAAAACGTGGGTTGAATCATTGATAAATCGCACAGGCACTCGTGTGTCACTCAAGTACCTTGTTAGTTGATCCACCAAGACGGTATGAAAGAAACATGACAGGATGTAAGAATACCCCGAGAGCTGTCATTTCAAGACCCTCTTGTGACCAATGTGAAACGATCACAATGTGGAAATAAAGATTGGCAAAGTTGAGAAATTCTTCTGTAGGACTGCTCTGTGGAATGACCAACGCCCGCCCATTTTTCAGAGTAATAAGAAATAAAAGGCATTTAATAAACTACCCTCATTCAGCTCTACCAATCCCCATGTTATTATGTTTCTTTGGAATTTTATGCAGTGCCGCAAGGTACTGAGGGTCCGGAAAATGCATACACCTGATAGACTTCAAAAGGAAGAAGGTTCCATCAGGGAACTCACATTGGTCAGTGTTTATCCGGAAAATATTAGTGACCACCATTTCAAACCCCAACGCAACTCGAGTCCATTTAAACAGCTGGACAAAGATGAGTCATTGTAATTGTTCTTTTTAAAGCTGACTACATTGCTTTCCATCATGTCATAACTAAAATTCCGTTCTGAACCTAACATATCTGGCAGCCGACTGATGCATTTTTCAGAGGACTAGGAGTTTGCGATACGAAGATCACCCAGTCAGTCATATTTCTATGATGGCCTCGCATGCTGTCTGCCAGTGTGCGGCGAGGATCTACTTCGTTCTTTCAGTTTATCACATTATTACCTAACTGAAAGCTTGTTGACTTGCTCGGTAGCTATTTTAAATGCCGCAATTACGCTTTACGCGCAGGCTTTCGCAATGCACACTTAGAACACTTTCCCTCTCCATCATTAGTGTTTGGTTTCCCATGTGTCCTGGAAAACATTGATTTGATAATCGTGGTTGCATAGAGCAGAGCATCCCAGTGACGGACAGGTGGTCAGCGCAATATAGGGAGGACTAACGGACGTGTACAATAAGGAAACAGCGTGATTAGATTTGGCATATGTGATGGCATGTAATCTGACGGAACATAACGATACCTGGCTCAAATAGTTAGTGAACACATTTTGAAGTATCTTTATTCTCAGTGACTCCCTTGGACCGCTCAAAAAGTTACGGCAAGAAATCCGGCATCGGCTGTCGTGAGTTACCCTTTTTCAACAGGTCATCGAGTTGACATTACCCGGTCATCCAAAGTACGATTGCGCAACCAGAATGGAAAAATGCTGATGTTTAGCGAGGCTGTGCTGATGAAGACAGAAAAGTCCCCTCTTTGTGCAGAAGAACAACCTGCACAGTAATCTGCCTTCCTGGCATTATTCTCAAAACCCCACACGAATTGTTGCATTATTTGTGACAGACATTTTCTTGTTTTCCCCTGTGTAACTCGAGCACTGGTCGTTCGTACTAATCTGTCATACTTAGGAGTTGTGCTTGACTACTCTGGGCTTTTCACAGTGAACCAAAACCACCGGCTAAAGGAGAGGAAGGAACACACACAAAGGAACTTGTATTCTGCGCACTCCTGGTGTACAACTACATGAGGAATCAATGGTAATCAATATTAGCAATTACTGCCTAATCCCTCACTAATGAAACGGTTTACAAAAGGCACACCTTTGGGACTAAAAACACTCTACTTGTGTTGACCAGGCTGATAAAATATTGATTTTCAAAGAACAAAATTATTTTTCCACATTTTAGACTTTCCCAAATCTGATGACTTTATGAAAACCCATTCCAAACAGTAATAAAATATAGTCCCTCAGGGGACTTTCTGAGGCTAAAAATGTGCCCCTGTTATGGCTGGGACTGTTTGTGTAATGATTTGGTGGGTGGCTGGACGTGCATTTGAAAAAATCCTCCTACAACACTGCCGCACATGTTGTACATTTAAACAGGGAAGGATAGTAATCTTCAACTGAAGTTGGGATGGAATTGGGATCAACCTTCATGCAACAAACGTCACGTGGTCTTAAAGAAATCTCCACATGTCTAGTCTTACCGCAAGGATGACACTGAGCATTTCGTCGTAGACGGGATAGCCGAGAATGTAAATGCCCACAGGAGGCGCATTCTTTTCAACGATTCCTGCTCGGAAGCTTGTGCGACCTCTCTGACCCCTGGGGGAAGGACTGTACTAAGGCAGTAACCACTCGGTGGTTTGAATTGTTGTAGAGTTTCAGTTCGTATTTCCTCATGGATTCCGGTTGAACTGTACAAAACAGGATCGCTCACATATGCAGTTGTAGCTTTGACATCCTGCTACTGTTCACAAGCATTTGTGATGCTCTGAAATATTTGGTTGCTCTGAATTAGTAGCCTCTGCTACAATCCGGGTACATTTGTCCCGTCAGTCTCAGGGTTTTGTGGATGATCGTTCAGTTACGCACGAGAATCACACTTTGAAGCTTGTGTCTGCTTTTCGAGAATGAATGCAGGGATGGACTGGTTTTCTGTGCAGAGGAGCAATTCAAACTTGGCCCGCCCATAAGCACTGAAACAAATGGGTTCGAAATGATGGAACAGAAGCTCTTTCAGTTTCCACAGGGAATAGTCACGTAAGAATCTTGGAAGGCAATGTTTTTCACGCATGCGAATGCATTTTTACCAAGAACTGTAAATAGAATGACCTGTTTCTCAGCTCTCAACACATTTTCCGTGCAGAGCCAAATTTCGAAACATTTACACAGTCTCGCACTCTCTGGAGACACAATTCAAATCTGGCGCTCCACATCAGCCAATTGCTAAAATGAGCATGCCTGTCGGAGATCACCACCACATAGCTAATTTTTAATGACACTCCTTGGTGAGCCATTTCTGTCGAGTTTGCAGAACCGGTAGATATTTTCGTAGCCACCGCTTCCGAAAGCCCTGACCATTTAACTAGCTCGCCTCCATTCGTTAAGGTAGCTATTAAGGGGGATTGTCTTCCCTTGGAATTCAACGTTTGACCTTACCGTCCACAGGTCGTTTAGGGTGGGCGCCAGGTGGGTGGGGTAGCTGAGAGATACTGTAACTAGAAGACAGTTTTTCAAGATTCTCTTCGCCTCCGCCATCACGGTTCTCAGATCCTCGTCGTCGGTCGGTTTTTGTTTTATTAAAGCAGGCAACATTACTCTGGTAGACCTGATCAGGCATTCTCACACGCTGCAGCGGTGACTGACCCGCGGGGGCTGAAATGCCGTCGGGCACCACATGCTATGGTTTGGTTCTGCAGCTCGTCTCGGTTTACTTTCTGGTATCAACTTTGCATTTCTCGTTGAGCGCTCACAAAGTTCGAGCCATAATCGGAGTAGATATCTGATGGTACACCCCTTCTGTTGATGAAGCCATGTATGGCCTGCAGGAAAGAGTCGGTGGTAATCGTACGTGCAACCTCCAGGTGCACTGACCGAGACTTCATGCACCTCAAGAGGCACACGTATATCTCTTCTATCATTCTTCCGCACCTGACCTACAAAGGTCCGAAATAGTGAAGGCCGGCGAACAGCGGCCAACCCGAGGTCACTATACACTTCGGCAGAGGAGTCATACACTGCTATCCCGAGAAGGCCGTGCACCTTTCGCGTTGGACAGATCATTGGACTTCGTGTTCTACAGTTGTCCTTCCTTCCAGTATCCAAAACCACTTCCGGATGACACTTGTCCTGTGGTTTTTCCCAGCGTGCATGTGTTGGAACTTCAATTCCATCACGGGTTGCCCAGCCTTTGGAATGGAGTGCCTCGTGGCAAACTTGAGAGCTGGTCAGTCTACCACCTCCCCTCAGTAATCCATCAAAATTTTCGGATTCAGAGGTTTCAGGTTGCTCTTTGTAAATGATGTCATTTCGTCGCCTGGTCCAGTCCATCTAGCATTCTCAGGCCCTCGGGAGAAGGCCTCGCGCCGTATCATCCTGAATAGATCACACTCTGAGGATCGTAGTCCATCGGGATTTATTGGACCCATATGCAAGCGGCTGAATTAATAGACCCCTTCCGTGGCCAACAAATGTCAGAATAACCTAGCCGACCATATCGGCCACCGAAACGTTGTTATCCAGTTGAAATGCAAAACAACTGTGACAAGATGGATGTCAATTAGGCGACCATTACCGTCGTCACAGCGAATTCAAACTCTATTTATGATACAAGGGGCGGCTTAAGATCGTAAACGGGCCAGTCCTGTTGATGCACGTGCACAAATTCCCGCCCTCCCGTCCACATATCATTTTACTGGAAATTGATCGCACCTTGGGAACACAAATCGGCTGGGTCGATGGCGGACTTACATGCTTTACCAGGTTTACAGTAGTTTGGTCATGTGTCACCTTGAGCCGGTACCAAAATGACCCCTGACACCATTGAATTAGTATATAACTATCGTCGAGTCCGTCCAAATTCTAGGAGATGAATTAAAGGAGTCGAAACTCCCCTTTGTTGCTTGTACCGCCCTTACGGCTAATACGGCTACACTGAGTTCAAGAAGCCAGATCGAAACTGACTTTGGTGAGACAACGCGAGCTTCGGCGAACAGAATACCCGCAGCATATTATCAATCCTTTAGGTACCACCGTTCATGTACTACAGCCCCGTACCCAACTACGGACTCATCAAAAAAGGCGTGCAGCTCTCCCACCCGCGTTGTACTATCAGAGGTCGAGCACCTGGGAATCTATACGTCACTAAATTTCTTTAAGTTGACTAAGACTTCTTCCCATGAAGCCCATCTTCCTGATCAGTAGGCCGGTTTCAGTGGACTTTCGACAGAGTGGTTGCAGCAAGGTCTCTCCGGGTAGCTTCTAGGGGGAAAAAATCCAGGTGGGTCAAACAGGCTAGAGACGGTGGACAGAAAGCCACGACGAGTAAATGGCTGATCGAAGAAGTTGAACTTGAAAAGGAAGTCATCTGTTTCCGCATATCATGATATTCCCAGCGTGCGTTCAGTTAGGAGTGTCGCCCGTCCAGATCTCGAACCCTCCCTGCTCTCGTGATACTGTGTGGCTTTAAGCACCCCAGGCGCGTTTGATATCCACTTCGTGGGATGGAAGCCTCTCCTCTAGCATTCCAGTTGAATACCCTAATTGTGTTATGGCCGAGTCAACGTTATCGGATGACCCAAAGTAGTCGTCCTCGTAGAAATTTCTGCCAACGCTGTCCACTACGGACCGGCGAGCCAGAGCTCCGTACTTGTTCGTGGTTTCTCGCTGAGCGTAGTTCGCACAAGATGGTTCTGATATCGCTTCGAAGGGGTCAATTGTCAATCCGTAGTTTACCACCGATTTGCTCAAGTCGTTCTTGTCACACCACAAGGGCAGCCAAGCCACTTGTTCCTCTACTGGTATTTTCATCCGAAGAAACACTTCTCTAATGTTGGCGGACAAGGCTATCCTGCCTATCACAAAAAGGCACAAAACTTCAACCAGCGGTGTAGTCCAATCTGGAACCTGTAGCAAACGATCACGCTATTGCTTGCCTTGGAACCCGAATGAACAATCGAAAACCACCCGCAGCTTTTCTCGGACTTCTTGAGATGGAACTCCGGGTGGTGCGGCAGATGTCATATATTTCTCGAAATTCGATGTTCGCGGAAATATTTTCCTTGTTGCCAAGCGCCTTTTTTGGGTCATTACATCCGAGTATCATTTCTAGAGATCCTGATCACAGCCAAAAAATTATTTCCGGAGCTGTAGTATTCAGAGTGTTAACTATGTTGTCAACCGACGGGTCAGCTTATGGAGGCGGAGACAATGTCCGTCGAAAGGGTCAAGGCCCCACTACGTGAGATATAAGTCGTCTCATTTTTTTGGACATATCACTGTTTAGACTTATAACCATGTCCACCCGAGTGTTCGTCACCTCATTACCCGAAATAGTGACCTAGTTGTGTAAATAACTGCGGTAAACCAACGTGCAGCGGCTAGTTATTATCGCGAGTTAGAGTTTTAAAATATATTGGATATTTCCCGCCTCAATTCCATTCATTAACATTCTGCGTGACTTACCCAGCACTTATTCCTTGATTATCGCCACAAAACCATCTGCCTGGCGTTTTTACATCCCGCTACCTTTAACTCAACTCCTACCTTATTCTCGCCACGCATCCATCGGTGCACCTGGAGTTTCTGTCTCACTGTGTCGCCATTTATTTTCTCCCATAAGAACGCACTCTCTATCAACCCGGTCCATCGATCCAGTATCTAATATATGCCTCCCCGTACAACCTGCCGTTATGATCCAAACAACAGTGGGTCGCGTCTGTGCATACCACGCAGCAAAACTCTACTAGCTCACTATCCCTCATCGTCCTAAGCCTCCTAATCCCAACCATATATATGGTGGGCTATATAGCTCAAGTCCTATGCCGCATTGTTGCATAGCTCTCACCTAGACCTGTGCGCATATAGCACCCTCGTACACCCATGATCCGCATAGACATTTAGCTTGTCTCTGTCTAGCCGACCAAAGTCCTGCTATTCCCGTACCCTACTCATAGATTTTTACCTACCATGCCATCCAGGTCCCAAAACAGTGCTCGGAAAGCCGTATATCTAAAGTTGGCAAATCCAAACACACCCAAATCCTCCCAAAAACCAGGCCGTGTTCTGTCGCCCTCCTTAAGATCGACGGTGAAGCTTCTACTGGTCTAAATGGCCTAAAGTAAAGTTTCATCGAACTTAGGAACAAGGTCGAGCTGATTGATGGAACCCTTTTGAAGGTTTCACCCCGGGACACTCTCTTTTAGCTTGTGGCGGATTCATCCCCCAAGAATTTGGTTTCGGTGGGATACCTCCTGGATGCTGTATTGACTGAAATATACCGCCGCAGAAAATGTAGTCACGCCGTTAATTGATGCCTTGCTGTCGTGTATGCGGGGCATCCGATAACTATCATAAAGATTAACTGAATCTAGTGCGTGATAGTCGCCACGTTGTCGACAGCCGAAGCCATCTTTTTCAAAAACCGTGTGTAGAACTGAGGCCCATGGACTGTGAGGATGACGAACAATACGTTCACGGGGCAAAGCGTCAAACTCAAGTTTGGCGAAAGCCGGTTTGTCCGGTGCCAGTCTGAGAGGTAGTTCCAGGACTGTTGGTCCGTTAGTGACAATGTGGTGTGCCACGTGACCGGTCATTTTCACTTTCTCTTCAAACGGTTAAGTCAAAATGGGGACTTTGGTCAAAATTAGACCTAAAACCGGGGGGACTTTAGAAAACAAGCCTGTGGTTCGGTGTGCATCAGTTAGAGCTACGAGATCCGTAAGTTTGGTGTCCGACGAAGGACTGATAGGCTGCAGTCCACGTGAATCAGCATGTAATTCATAGCGCTGCAGACAATCGATTCTCAGTATGTCTGTGGAAACTTCTGGAGAGATGAACGTCTGCATAAGCTGTCGTCTTAGTCCAAGGTTGACCGCAAGCTTGCCCGTGCCATCGGCAGGACAGCCGAAGCAAAGAAGCTTGTGGCTTGTCTTTACCAGCAGGCAAGACAGAAACTTGAGCCTAAGTATCAACTAAGGGCCTGGAGTTGGTGCACGAATCATCCACGTGAAACAAGAGGCCAGCCTGGGGCTGGGCTACGGCAGCTTTTGACCGCTGGCAGGGGCGTTCTTGCCGCGCATGAACAAGGCCGTCAGCACCTCCGGGCGGCTGGTCCAAAGACGCGGCGGAACAATAAGAACCACGGGTTGGATGGTCTGGTTTAGAAGAGGCAGGTGGGGCGGATTCACGGCGGGCTTGGGCAATGGAGGGTGTCCGTCGGTTCCGTTGCTTACTTGGGCTACTGCGAGGGTTAGGTGCTGTAACTCCGTCTTTAATGGACAGCCGAAGTAGGATGGACCGAGAGTGTCGAGACCTCTCCGGGGATGCATTGGAGTCAACACCCTGACGATTGTACGATAATATGGCGATGAGGGGGTTAACCCACTGCCGACACGGGCAACCTTGTCAGCCACGGCGGCTAGTTTTTCCAGTGATGAGTTCTCGAAGAGAGCACCAGCAGTGGTCTGAACATGGAAAGGTATTTATTCGAACCGAAATTCTTTAACTAACTCCGAATCTCTGTGGGCGAATCGTTTTGGTAAGGGACGTCATAAGGAGTCTGAAAGTAGCAGGCGCTTGAAAAAAAACCCATCAGTGTTCACATCTGGACAGGTGGACACCTGCTATTGTCCCGAAAATGCAGTGTTTGGAGTTACGAAAAGGTTCCGACAATAAAACTATCTGGACACTTGATGAGCTTTAGCCACACAAAGTCCAGCGAGGCTACGCGGGAGTGCGGTTCAAAGACCTCACTGTCTGATGGGCAAAGTTCTGCCGCCCAACAGCTCTCTGTTTAGGATTTTGCTATCAGTTGAAGAGGCCTCTCGGTAACTGATACGCCTGCTGGTGAACGGTAATGCTTAATGCTCAATGATACAACTCATGATAAGTTGTTCTGAAACTGAACACTGCTTCACGTATGCGTTATCTATCTCTTGAACGTGCGTAGAAGAGTCCTGAAGACCATTTAAATATGACCAAAACCTGTTTGGGACGGAAGATGCAGTCGATTTCTTGGTGTTTTTTGGTGAGTAGAAAGCACACAGACTATAAATATAAGTTCGTTGTCTGTAGCCCAATTTCAGACACACTGACCACGTCCGTAAAACGCATTCTCCCAACTTATTAGTGATCTCTGTTATCTCTGCTTTGAGTGCCAGCTGTAAGCCGCAAAAATCTTTCATAGAAAGTCTGTGGGTGATGGCATGTGCAAGTGAACCTATTTTTCGTGACTACCACTGAATTCACCGAAATCTGGACCATTACTATAGCGCAGCACTCTCGTAACAAGACACTCCAAAGGCTTCCACTGCTCAGTCGTTGGTTAGCATTTGTAACGTCAGTAAGGTCACCCTTACCATTATCCTTTCCCATAACGGGTTTATCATAAACCTCTTTACGTTTACCAATACACTTCACTCTTTTAGAGCGTAATTTCCGACAGCCACGGGGCGCACACCCCCAGTTTGTCGGCGAGCCACCGACAAGCCACACCAGCACCGCCAGAGGGACCGGCCACGGCGGTCAACGAAGGCAACGTTGGCAGACCCGTTTTTGTCCTGAATATTTGTAAATTTAAAAGATCCACAGCAGAAATGAGGATACCATTCTTACTTTCCGCACGTAACATTTCATTAGGTTCAACCTTTTCTTCCAGTTTGCTAGCCTAATTCCAGTCCGACGAATATTAAGGCTGGACCACAAGACATTACCTGCCTGATGTTTAACTTACTTCCCATGACCGAAGGCTTCTTGCCCTTCAAGCTGGGAGACTGCCGCAAAAATGAACCCCCTCACACTGTCCAGCGGTCTATCTTCCAGATCAGCGGCAACTGAGGAAGCAAGATGCAGTCAAGACTAGTGCCTTGAACCCTTTCGTATTGTGCAGTGATCTATCTTCCAGTTCGCCAGCGATAACAGACGGGAACACCGCCAATATTTGTTGTTGAGCCCTTTCCCCCTTTCCCATTGCCCCATAATCGAGTGAACTATCTTCCAGCTCCCTAATGATGTCTAGATGACACGAACTTTACTAGATCCGGTAACATTTGAACCTTGGACTCCTACCCGTTTACTATTTCAAGACGTCAATACTTCTAGAAAGCTGCACTTCACTACCGTTCTGGGTTTCATGGAAGACAGGGAAAAGAAAAAAGCATACTTACTCGGCAGAAACAGAAAACGAACCACCGGGCAGAAAGAAGTAACACCAGGTCAACGGAGAAATGAGCAGTTACCAGTAAAAGACTATGTCCAGCGACAACATCCACGACAAGGTGAGCCAGCTCGTAGTGGCATACAAATCGATCAATTTCCTAGCAACTGGTCGACCTCGATCTGGAATCAGCCTTACTGAACATCCTTTAGCATACTTCGACTATTCATGATGCCCCCTTCTTCGGTTGGACTGGCATCCTGGGAAAACTAACGAATAAAAATCAGTACCCCGCAGAACGCCAAACAGAACAGGCGGGTGGGATGAACAGAGTGGAAGGCCTCTTTGTTCTGAGTAGAATATGTTGGCAGGCACCGAGGGAATTCAGTGTGGTACCTGCCAGACATGGTTCCACATGGTGCTTGGAGTTAAGCAAGAAGCACTGTCAGCTATACTGTGATTATGATAAACTTAGCAGGATATGCCCGCGAGGAAAAAAGCTAATTACGTCAGTCAGTGAAGCCACCAGGTGGGCAGAGGTCGTCAGGAAAAAAGGAAACAGATAAACCTTCAGAAGAACAGTTGGCACAAATAAGGGATAGCAGTAGACAAGAAGCGACTCCCGTTAACCTAAAGGACGAAGCGGGAAGGCCGGGACAGCAACCAGCGGCTGATCTGCCGACCCGTGACACATTAGAGGGATCAGGAGTCCTAAACCAGCGGATAATGAAGGTACCTGTATACCTCTGACTTCTTCCGCGATTCTCAACGCCCGTTGGGTCAACACTCCCTTGTTTTAACGACGTTTTATTGTAAAACAAAAACACCTGTTTTTGGACATCACCGCGCAATACAAAAAAGGTTGTCTCTCATTCTGGCATGGTTTCACTCTCTGATTTGGAGTGTCTTGGAAATATATCAATCGGAACTAACTGTGCAAAAAAATTTGAGAGGCTTCCAAGGAGTCCCTTGGCACTCATCCCAACACCGTTCTGTTTTCCTCAAAGAATTGTTGTCAGAGCAAACTGAATTGAGGATATTGGAGGATTTTGGCTCTTTGGAGCTCATTTTTCGATCACAAGAACAGCTGTGAGTTTGTTTCATACCTTTTGTTTCGTTTAAATTTCCAATCTGCATACCCTCTTGGCCCTTTACCTCAGCACGCTCCTCCACCTATCTTAGTTTGCTAGTGTCGCCTTAGATACCGTCGACATTACCTTAATGTATCATATAGACTGAGCTTTATACTACAGCAAGTATTTTAGAACAGAGCATGGCTAACATCACCAACATTCTGCCTAGGTTGAGGAAAAATGGTGATAATATACTGGGGAGGAACCCGAATAGTGCAGTTCACGGAATTCCAGAACCATCTATAAAAATTGAAAAGCAGAGGGTCAGAGCAATGAAACAACACCTGGTTAACTTGCTCACAGCAGTGTAAATCTCCTGGCATGTAACCGTGAAAAGAATTACAAGTTTAGGGCAGTGGAACGGGGAGACCGACCGTAAAGGGTGTCAACCAAGACCTATACTTGTCAAGTTTGCCAACCCTTGTCACTAGGACGCCTCCTGGCTGCAGCCGAGCACATTAGGCAAATCCCAAATGGGGAACTCAATATGGTGCCCGATGGTAAAGCAGCTGCTTTTGCTCAGGGAACCGCGGGGGGGGGGACCGCAAACCCAAGTTGGTACATGGTCTCCCTGAAGTTCACGAGAGTAGTTGCTGGCGGAATAGAGAAGCTAGGCACCAAGGGGCCCGTGGTAGGGGTGGAGAAGCAGTTCCCAGCTCCTTTACTGAAGAAGTGGACTGTCGCAACCCCAAGAGAGGATAATTGGGGCATCTGACCCTCACCGAGACTCCAGGAAAGGTGATTTCCAAAGCAACCCAGGAGATGGGAAGGGTACTGATCGACAGTGTTTCTAGGAACCCAGCCGTGATACGAAAAAAGTTCCGGGTGCTCGAGTTCAGGACCCGATCGCCTGACTCCCCCGTGAGAAACACAGGGAAATAGAGAAGATGTTTATGATGCTCGTGGTCTACACCAATGCTGCAAGTATGTGCAACAAATGGCCAGAGCTCAAAGCTAAGACGCAGGAAGCAGATATGATAGCAGCCCCTGAAAGGTGGCTACAACTAGGCGCAAGTGACAATGGGCTGATCCCAAACTTAAACTCAGGCTTGAGAATGGATAGGCTGAACGGTCTAACCGGAGGCGGTATATTCGTCTTCTTAGCAGGGCAGTACGACAGCTTTGAGAGCAGTCGGCTTGTTACGCCGAATATACAAGCGGCATAAGTCGAACTAGCCACAGGTGGACTGAAAGCATCGGTTGTTTGCACGTATCAAAGCCCAGAAGCGGAAGATGCTGAGGACAGTGATCCGCTTGATTACTTCACTATGGTTGCCAATGCCAGACGGAAGTGATTTCGTTAGGATCACTGGCTACCCTCATGTTATATGCGCTAAACCAGGTCGTGTTGCGTGCTGTTATCGGTATAGTTTTCGTTCATCTGTCTTAGGAAATACTAGAAATTATAGTTTATTAGGGCATTCCGTTAACCCATAGACATTCAGGGAATTTTTTCTCAGGTGCAAATTCTAGCCCGGCTCTAGTTTGCCGTTACTTTTTCGTATCTCTTACAGCGTCTTTTTGATATTTAAAAATGCCTCGTGTAGCGAAGAAGGCTTCCAATACTACCCCATCCACTCATTTTCCGGTTACTAGGAAAAATAGGCTTATTCAAACTCCCGTGGCCTTAAAACAGTGTTCGTTTGATCTCTGTGACTTTGTAGGCTTGGCCACGGAAAGAACAGCTGTTTTAGACCGAAGTATCTCAGATATAAAGTCTCAACTTCTGAAGTTCGGAGATACGGTATCTAAACTCACCCCCTACTGTGCATCACCGAACGCATCGAACATTCTACCTTACAGAACCTGATAGCGGCTAGCCGCTTTATCGACTCTGTTGCATCCGAAGTTCCCATAAGAGTGAGGAACTCCCGTAATGCAGTCGTGTTTATTGTCCCACGGCGAACAACCCTCGAGCGTGTCAAGCATACACTGTTGAATGCTTGTGGTATGGCTCACTTTCCTTGTCAAATAACAAGGCCGAGTGAGCGCTTTTAGAGTTTCAACTCTCCAATCCTTATGCGATTTGCAGATGATCTATCTGCCAAAGAATTCAATAAAATGCGCAACTCTATAGCTTCTAATTCCTTCCATAAAAACATAAAAATAGCCAAAGATAAAACCCCTCTTCGAAGAGAAGTTACTAAGTCTCCCTCGACTTTCCCCACTAGAAAGGCGCTTAATAGTCCTGGGCCTTCGACACAGACTTTTCCGCTTCTCCCCTTTTACTGCCACCCAGTAAAAGACGCCAACTGTTGCCTCGCTCTTCCACCTCATCGCCTGTTGGGTACACCCCAAACTCTAACTCGCCTTCGGTTCCCTCCGGTGATAAACTACTCGGCGTCCAGAGGAATAGGTCTACCAGTCTTCCCACCCTTCTCACAAACCCCCCCTTCATCCAAATGTCTCCTCCAAAACCAACTCGCCTTAACCCACCGAATAAGGTTTCGACCTTAGAAAATACCTCTTGCTTCAATGCATCAGTGATCCCTACAAATTCACCGTGCTCACAGCCTGTCAATACCAAAATACGGCCTCCACAAACCGTCCACTCTGTCCCATGTCGTACTCCTCACCTGACAACTATCTCTACTGCTCCCGCTACTAACTACTCCATATTTGGTGTTCCACCCCCCGACAACGTGCAGCCTAATCTACCACCCTACACCCCTGTTCCTCACACATTTTCAACCCTGCCCTCTGCTCCCCTCTTCAGCCAATACTCAATTCCGAATGGCCGGTATTTCTCAACTGCTCCTAATCACCCCTATCTGATATCGACCCGCCAAACCCCACAAGTTTTTCCCTTTGCTCCGGCATTCCTCCCTCTGTTGAGGCCCAGTTTTTCTACCCCTCAGCAGTCTCTCTCACTGCAACATTTACTCCAGCTTGGCTGGAAGCCACCCCATGTGAACCTCCACTAGCCTCAACATCAATATATTCCCCCTTGACCCTGATCTCCACTCCCTCTAATCGCGATAGCCTGCCTCCTTTCAACTTACACACCCCCCCTGATATGCCTATACCACCTTCCACAAATGGTATATCTTTAGCCTTATTCAATTCGCGTTCTATTCTTGACAAACTCCAGCACCTAAAAAACTTGTCCTCACAAATAATTACGACATTATCCTAATAACGGAATCCTGGCTGTCTGAGAGCACTCCCAATGATCAAGTATCTTTGGTAGGGTACAGTCTTCTAAGGACCGACAGACCGAACCGGCGTGGTGGTGGGTGCCTAGCCTAAGTCAAGGAGGTCTGCACCAAATCTCTTTTACATACGGCGCTCGATTCTATACTCGATTCTCTCTGGTTCAATATCAACCTCCAAAGCACTGTTATTCACATTAGCTGCGTGTGTCGCTCACCAAATTCCTCCAGTTCCTTGTTTCCACTTCTCATTAGGTCTTTCGAATACTTCTCTTTCCTTCCTTCTGGAACCAAGATCATTGCGGGTGACTTCAATCTTCCTCGCATTTGTTGGCCTACCCTCTCGGCTCCTCTCTCTGATCACTAGCACTCATCTTGGTAGCTGGACACAACATGTTGTCGAGCTTGCCATAAATGGGAATATACTAGATCTGGTATTTACTCATGACATGCCTCTCATCGACGTGTCCGTAACACAAAATTTCCCCAGCAGTGACCATAAAATGGTTATCTGCCACCTGCCTCCTAGTGGCCCACCTAATCCCGCATACCCCTCCGACAATACATTCCTATGCAGAAATTGGGCCTTGCTAGTCACGATTATTCGCCAGAAAGACTGGGGTGATTATTTCCTCAACCAGGACCCTCAGCTTGCTGCGGATATTTTTTACTTCTTTTCCAACTGTCTGAATAATTTTTCTAATATTTCCTCGGCTGTACCTAAAAAGAGGTCGCCTGTCTCGCCACTCCATAAGAAGTATCATAATCTTCCCAAAAAGCTACATGATTCCAACGACTTTTCAATTTTTATTCCTCTAAACCGCCTCTCTGCCTCCCTCTTATTCAATGACATGATAATACGCGACTTCGTGACCAAGAAGCTAAAGCATTGAGTCATCCCAATTTGTTTCTACTTTGCGTAAGTCTAGAAAAGCTGATGTTAAGGCCGACTTCCAACTTTTGATTCTGGATAATAACTCATCTATCACCTCCCCACCTTGTATAGCCGAAGCCTTCAATGCATCCTTTGCTGCAGCCATGGCTCCAGCTACTGTCGCTGCCCCTCCCCCATCTTCACTAACTACCGACTCTGTCCCCTCTACGATACCCTTTGATGCCAGCAGTATTTCTAAGCTACTATACAATAGCAAACCCTCCCCTCGATTAGGCCCCGATGGCTTACCACCAGTTGCACCTGTTAGTGGTGGACCGGATCTCCCCCTGTTGTTGCTTAACCTTTTCACTCTTTCACTCAATTGTGGCTCCGCAGCTGCAAATTAGAAGCGCTCGGTAATCTTTCCCATTAATATAAAGGGAGCTCTACATGAGGTATCCAATTTCCGCCCTATAAACCATACCCCCATCTTATCCAGAATAATGGAAAAAATAGTTGAAGATCACATTATTAACTATTTATTAAGCCTCAGTCTTATTAATCACAACCAACTTGGGTTCCTCCGTTCACGGTCCTGCATGACTTGTCAGTATGATTTTCTGAATCTCATCACCGACTCCGCTGAAAGTGGGAAATCTTTTGGTGTTCTTTATCTTGACTTATCCAAGGCATTTGATCGTGTACCTCACCCCCACCTTTTAACAAGGCTACTATCATTTGGCATTGTTGACCCACTTCTTTCTTGGTTCTCATCTTACTTTTCGCATCGTTCACAGATTGTCTTGATTAAAGGGGACACCTTTAATTCTGAGCCTGTCAACAGCGGTGTTATTCAGGGCAGTGTTTTAGGCCCCCTGCTTTCCCCCTATATATAAATGATATGTTTCCGACAATACTTAGTGGCACGCCGTTTTAGTTCGCGGAAGACATTAAGATAGTCTACACTTTCGCCTGGCAACCTCAGTACTACTATCCCTAAAATCTCTGCTGATTTAGCCGCTCTTGATGAATGGTGCTCAACCTGGGCGATAAAACTCTCCGCCGATAAGTGTATTTTTCTCACTTAAAAATGCCAGGTTCCTCCTGGTTATTTATGCATCGACGGTTCACCCGTCGATAGCCAGCTCTTAGTAAAAGACCTTGGCTTGAGTTATTCTTGCTCTTTCAACTTCCCGGAACATGTTGTCTTCCAAAAGGCGAACGTTTAAAAGTGTCTTGGCCTTCTGTCCAGATCCATTCAGCTTAGGGAGAGCGTTTTTTACGTGTACAAAGTACGTGCCAGGCCCCTTCTCAAGTATTGTCCCCTGAACTTCACTAGTGTGAGAAAATCCGACAGGATTACGATCATATGTATTCAAAGAAGATTGACAAAGCGGCTTAGCGGTTGATCGTCCAGCTTAGACTAGAGGGAACGGTGCTTATCTCTCAAAAATCGAACCACTGTGACTTCGTCGCATCAAGCTAAATTTGATATTTCTGTATAAGCTATTGAATAAGCAATCCTATTCCTCCAACCAGTTGTGCTTCTCTTTGTATAGTGGATATTCACTGAATAATAGACAGTATGCTATCACCACACCCTCCGCGAGGACTGTTCTACGCTCTAAGTTCTTCCTCTTCACATACTCCAGATTCTGGAATAAGCTTCTGTTGCATATCAGATCTTCTCAATCAAAGTATGCATTCGTACATGCCATTGATAAATTCCTTTCTGTCCCAACATTTTTGCACTCATTCAACGTTCACAGAACCGAAAGTCAGGCTTACGAGAAAGGCCTAGACTTTTAAGCCATTGCTCTGCTTTCTTGCTTAACTTACCTTCCTAAATAACTTCACCGCTTTTGAAATTCTGATTGCTTTGTTTGATCTCTTCTCCTGGACTTCGCCATCGACTTGTGTAAAGCATATCTGCGTCCACTAACTGTTCTTCCATACCAACTTCGAGAACCCTGCAAATATAACTTTGAAATAAATCCTTCCAGATCAGTTCGCATTTATAGAGACCACTGTAATACTCCCCACAGATTGTCAATATGCTTCATCCGCTCCACAATTTATTACCTTCATCTAGTTATGTCACGTCTGCCGAACTAAAACCAACCTCGGCAACGCTACAAAGTCTGCATCGGTAACCAACCCCTGGTCGGCTATATTTATATATTCATAAATATATGTAGATATACACATATATATATATATTCATATTTATATATATATATATACATAAATATTTATATATATACTCTCATACGTGTCCGTATTAATATACATATATATATATTCACATATTTACGTATATATATATATATATCTATATACTCACATATATATACGTACATTGGGTATGCTCCACTCACTTTTCTCCTCCCCCCTTACCAGATCTTGCCATTTTACAACATAATTTGCATATATATTTACGTGCCAATGTAAAAACCTTCTTGTCCTTTAGTGATAGATGCTCGCCTTCACTCAATTCTTGCCTCAGCCTGGAACACAGCAGCCTCCTCCTGCTATTCTAACTCCCTCCTCCTATCCTGGAGCCTTGCCAGATAGATTACTATTCCTCAGTAACCAGGCCTCACTTCTCTGCGCAACTGTTCATGGTATGGTAAGACCCCATTCCAACCGGAATCCGTTTACCTCTGATTTCTCACGACCCTGCGGAACACTAGCACGTTTGCTCTCATATGAAAAATCCTCACATTAACACCCAGTGTTTTCCTTCCTTTTCACCGTTTGCCGTCTTCGACCACAGCTGGTGAACCGACCACACTGCTATCTTCCTATTTTCCCATTCTTCTTCCAGATCATGCTCTCTGCTATTGTTTTATTCCCGGTTCCCAAATGGACACCCTCTCCTCATCCACCACCTACCTGATATCTCCCTAAATCTCTACTATCACCTGACAACCTTAGGAAGCTACCAGTCTCCGTCTAGGGATCCCTAATCGACCTGCCTACTAGCCGAATGATAACTAATTGTTCAGATAAGAAAATGTTCATTTTCTGGTTTCCATCAAAACGATAATCATAACCCACGGCTGGAACACTCTCCATACTGCCACACTCCTGATCTCTTTCAGATCACATTGGTTACTTAAGTAGCCATCGGCCGACTCGATGGTTAGTCCCGGATTACCGTAAGGACTGGACGATCTGGTTAATGGTTTAAACCTATACTCTCGCCTGTTGACTTTGTATGGGGCACCTCACAGGGGGTAACAAAGCCTCATGAAAGTCTAACCGGATCGTAGAGGTGATTCCTGACACTAACCATCAACCGACATCCGCTCAATGTCTATTCCCAATAATCCATTCCAACAGTTCAATTCTTTCTTTCCGCGTTGCAGTACGAAACCAACGACCGGAACTCAGCCCTCGCCGCTGTCCATTTCGTCAAACCAGCCCCTTTTTACCCGCTACCCTCAACATTCTACCCGCCATCACCCGCTATTATGAAACAGAATACCTGCCATCTGCAGTCAACCAGAATTAGGCTGATAAATTTTTATCACATATACAAAAACTGTTTTTTTACACTCTTCCCACTTATGCCTGGCCGCACCAATAGCGCTTGTCTCCACTAATCCGTTTCTTTGACGGCACTTCTTCGAACGTCTGTTATGCATACATACACCATTCATGCTCTCGAAAAGTTCACTGAAATCCTTGTGAAGCTTTCCGCCTTCATGTGATTTTCCATGACACCGAAATCACCTGCGCAAAAGGTCCGTTTTATTATCACCTTTGACTCACTAGCATTTATTTCATATGCTTCCCCCACAATTAGTTACCCAATGCTGGATTATTGTTCTATATTTCGCTGGCACCTGTGACTGCACTTTGATAGCCCCATGTGTACTTTACTTTTAGTCTTGTTCTTTGGCATCTCTTCCGTCCGGTTACGCGTTAGTGACCGTCCAATTATAGCTTACATCAGCACGCTTACGTTTGTCCAGCTTTCCACATCGTCCTCCCCGAATTCGAAACCGATCTACAATTCCCGCTTCAACCATTACCACTTTAGTTCACCTAAACACCACATGACTTTACTGTTGCATCTTGGTTGCTGTGTGATTCATAAATTTACAAATTTAGAATACCCCACATTGACATGTACTGCTATATTCTCTGATCTTGCCTTGTGCATGTGTATTGACCACGGTCAAGAAATATACAATATCAATAACAATATCAATATCAATAACGAACCCGAAGTAGATCGGACCTCAGAAGCCGCTCCAGAAGGCACGTTTGGGGAGGGATTACCACACCCAATCCACAGGAAAGCTCTTATCCAAAGAGTCAATCAAGTGGCAAGATAGCAATTTGGTCAATCACCGCCAATCCCTTACCTGGTAACCATCAGGGCTCCAAATGATCTAGAATTCCTAGAAGTCGGGGAACCCATAGAAAAGTGTGATCATGGGGTACGCCTAATGAGGCCAAACTTTCGGGGAATAGTTGCGCCCGATAAATTCGGAAGGAACTTCGCAAACATAGATGAGAATAGCTTGGCGGAATTAGGCCTCCAGGATAGATTGGGATATGGTGAGCAGTGATTACAACGAAGAAAACCAGTGGAGTTGGATCCAGAACAGACTGTTAGAAATAACAGAGGCTGTCGCACCACTCAGACGAGTCAAACGAAACGGATTGCCACCGTGGTGGACAAGCAGAGTGAGAAAGGCCCTAAACAGAAGCTAACAGCATTCAAAAAGTACAAAAGTACCAGGGGCTACCGGGCCTTCTTGCAGTTCAAAGCAGCGAGAACTAGACCATTTGAGATACAGAAGCATTGCAGCAACAAGTACGAGGAACCTATTTCGCGGAACACCACAGGCAGTCCGAAAGCATTCTACAACTACGTTCAATCTAAGGAAGCACAGAGGAAAACCGTAGGTTGGGTCAGGAACTCACAGGAATTGCGGACAACAAGCAGGCAGACCCTGTTCGAATTCTTTCGGTAGTTACATAGACAGGACCGGGGTGCTCAGGGGCCACCAGCGGCCAGGTACAGTTAAGTCTCGGTGGTAGAGGATGGAGAAATCGAGGTAGGAGAGGTGTTGAACAGCCTGAAGCAGCTAGACGTATCCAAGATGGCAGAGCCGGATCACATCCACCCAGCAATACTGAAGCCACTAGCGTCCATCCTGGCTGAACCACTGGCTACGTTGTTCTATGCATCACTAGGCAAGGGTGTACTACCTAAAGACTGGCTTGTATCAATCATCACACCCGTTGGTGGAGACAGAGGCACATGTACCAGCTGCAGGTTGATTAACTTGAAGTCAGTGGTGCTTAAAACTAAAGGAAATACTACGAGATAGAACGGTGAGGTATTTAAAAAGGAAGAAGCTGGTGACTGCCAACCAGCATGGGTTCTAAAACAGGTTCTCTTATCTACCCGACCTAGTAAGTTTCCTGGATAGGGTAACCAGTCGAGTGAATCGAGGGGGACAAGTGGAAGTCTGCTTTCTGGATTTCCAAAAGCCTTGTTATTCGGTTAACCACAGACTGCTTGAAGCGAAGGTGAAATTGTTTCAACTTACGGTGAAAATAGAGAAGTGCTTTGTACAAGGCCTAAAGGAGAGAGTTTTCCGAGTGAGGGTGGAAGGCTGCTTGTCGGACAATAAGAGACTGCATAGTGGTGTTCCGCAAGGGTCGGTCTTGGGACCGCTGTTGTTCCTGATGTAAATTAACCTTTTGGCAGACGGGTTGGAAAACCCATGCTTCTCGTTCGCGGATGGCTTCAGGTCAGTTCAGGTCGGGTCAGATCACAGGACTTGCGGCCTGAGCCAGTGAACGTCCATTTTCTTGCACTGCAAGCCCAATTAGTTCCCGCTTTGCTGCGACTTCCAGGTATCCCATACAATTTGGTGTAGCTGAGGGTGAGGAAAACCAACGGGCCCGCCCTCGGGAGCGACAACCTCACACTAATACGGTTCGGCGCCCCAACTAACTAATGTCTTTTTGCGAAGCATACCCCGAGTCTCCGAATACTATAGAGGTGGTAATACGGAATAATGATGAGTAGGGTCATATGAAGGCTGTGACGGAGATAAGCGCAGTTAGAAAACACTAGAGTGATGAGATGCAATATAAAATAGTTAGTCTAGAGGAGGGAAAGGGGGGATAATAATAGTTAGAAGAAGGCTTCCCAGGACAGCTAGTAACTGTCTGGGAATACCTCTGCCCAGCAAACATCCAGTTTGTGCTTAAAGAAAACGACCGAGTTAGCCGTCACGGCGTGTTGAGGCAACTTATTCCACTTGCTTATGACAAGGTAATAAAAGAAATGTGCCTTTATGCCCTTGATTGTCCTTGGTTTGCCCATGTTATGCTCGTATCCCCTGAGAGCAACACTGCAACAACGAGTCATCAATGATCTGTCGGTCGTAGCGATTCCCTTACATAACTTATAGCACTCTATCAGATCCCCTTGCTTACGACTATCCAGAGAGAGCTTATTTAGGGCTTCCAGTCTTTCCTGGAACGACTTACCTTGCGTCCTATTTATCATCCAAGTAAACCTCCTTTGAACGTCCTTTCCCACCTTTTTGTCTTTCACTAGGCCCGGTGCCCATGCTTGAACAAAAGTCCCCAAGTGAAGCCTTACGGTCACCTTGAATATAGGCAGTATTACTTCGACCTCTCTGGATTCCAAAGTTCGCCTTAAGTTGAGAAGCTCCCTGTTTGCCCTGACCGCTTCTGACACGCACTGTTCGGCCGGCTTGAAGCTGTTGTGCACAGCTAGGTCTCTTGCCACAGCAGCGGACTCAATCCTGACTGGGATGGACAGACCTAAGTGCCTGTTTTCACTGCTTTCCCTGCCTGCCAGAAAGCTTTTGCATTAGGCTTCTTTCAGTGGAAACTCCCACTTTTCATCCCACTCACTAATCCTGTTTCCGTCTGTTTGTAGTTGCCTTGAGTTTGGTTCATCCACTATTTTGATATCCTATACGAGCAGGAACTCCCGGCAGCCTAGTTTGGCTATCAGATCATTCGCGTATACCAGGAACAACAGTGGTCCCGGCACGGAACCTTCCCACACACCACTGCATGCACGGACCAGTGTAGACCTGGTGTCCTCGACTTGTGCAAAGAAGGAGTTGTTACTTAGGTAACACCCAAACCACCTCAAAATCTGTGGAGCCACTCCAAGTGCGTTCAGTTTTCCAGCAAGAAGCAGTGGTGTACGGAATCGAAAGATTTTTGAAGTCTAAGTGGCATACCTCTACTCATTCCTCTTGGTCTAATTTGCGAGTTACACAGCCGAAGAGAGAAAATAGATCGGAGAGGCAGGGCCTTCCTTTACCAAACCCGTGTTGCTGACTGGCAGTCAGCTGCTGAATCCGCAGATATTCTGTTGGTCGCTCTCTCTGACCCGTCCCTTCCAGTACTTTGAGGGCTATCGGTGGCAAGCTTACGGAACGGTAGTTAGGGGCCACCTCTCGTTGGCTTCCTTTGAGAATGGGGACAACTTGCGCCAGTCTACGGTCGTCCGGTAGCTCCCCGGTGTCTGAAGATACGTTGACCAGCTGTGCTAGCGGTTCAGCCGGTACACTGGCCAGGGCTTTTAGAACTGCAGGATGAACAACATCCGGCCCCGCAGCCTTATTGCTATTCAGAATGCTCAGTGCCAGTTCAGCCTCACTATTGCCAACGACGACTTCACCCATGATGATTTGCCGTTGGGTCACGGTTGTCTCATGCTGTCTCCCGGTGTCTCGTCTACGCACACTTTCAAAGAAGTTCTTCAGATCTTGCGCTTTCTCGCAAGAGCTCGTTGACTGCACTCCATTTGCGTTGACTTTGCACCCCGCGGCGACTCTTGCCGTAGGCCATAGGACACGCCCTAACTCTACGAGCTAGAGCAGCTTCATATCTCGCCTGACTATCTCGCTGAATCCTAACGGCAAGCTCACAGGCTCGCATATATTGCACCAACTTTTGGTGTCCGCCTGTTGGGCGACAAAGAAGCCACGATTTGCGCTCCGCCAGTTTCGGGTCGTCGGGTCGGCTCTTCCACCGCGGTGGTTGGCCCGGTCTTTTGACGCGTCTCAGTGGGACGAACTAGTCTTTCAATCTTAGGGGGTGGTCCCTGATAACGGACCACCCCGCTCCCACTGTCTGATAATGAGCGCCCCAGTCAACTCTACCCGATGCTTCCCTGATGGTGGGTACGTCCGGTCTCCCGAAGTTTCTTCGCATCTTATTTGGCACCCCGGAGGGAGCTCCTGGACCAGGAATCTGATGAACACATGGTCGCTCCTCCCAGGGGGGGGTGGTGAACTCTGGTCCGCTTACTTCCTGCAGGTGTCTGGTGAACACCAGATAAAGTTTGCCCTTCTCTCAACCTGGTCGACTTGCTGACGCACTGAAAGAGTGGTATGCAGTCGACCGGCTCAATTAATTTCCTACTACAGTGGGTGTCATTCAAGGACGACAGGCTCCCCCAATTTATCTTGGGGTGGTTGAAATCCCCCTTCGTCAAAATCCGGAATGCCTGTGGGGCAATCAGGGCTAGACATTCGAACATTGGAAGGTCTTCCTCTGGATTAGCGTTTGGGCTGCGGTATGTGCACACTATATCCATAAGAGATCCCGGAGACAGTAGGCGGCATAGTGAAGCTTGCATATTAGGGGTCCGCAGAGCTTCGTCGGATATTTTGTTCAATGGTTTCGTTTGCTGGCAGTAGCGTTCCTCCTCCTACCCTGCCATCATCTCTGTTCTTCCGGTAGGCTGAGTATCCGTTAGTGGGTAGCAGCTCGGTGGCTGCATTTTGGTGTAACCAAGCCTCCGGTATCGTAATGTAATCGGCTCCAATTATTTCAACCTCCAGTTCCTTTTTCTTTTTTACCAAGCCGCAAGCGCTAATGTAACCTACTATGAGTTCCCCTGTAGGAGGTACTGTTTCGCCCACCCGTCGGACTTTACGAATCCCTCTCTCTAGCTGGCTTTCGAAGGCATCGCCCGATAGCCTTCCCCATTTTTCGTCACCGGATTAGGGTTTCCGAGGCGGGAGGCCGGACTGATGCTTGTCCCGCTGTCCGTACTGCGGTATTCCAGGCTCAACATAGAGAGGCCAGACACAAGATGTTGTTTAAGGCAGATAGTGGGCTACTGCCATTGGTCTAGCGCTCATCGAAGGGGTAGATGTGGTTCCTTTGTATGTGAGGTTCCCATCGGAGGCACTTCCAAAGCCTTTCTCAGGGTGGTCGGGTTCCACACGCATTACTTCATTTGTGTGCCTAACAATTTGGTCCGCTACTGCCAAGACCCTGTCTCGATAGAGTGGATTTCCAAACCGCACTATCACAGGTCTGGGGCCCTGGTTTTTCTTGGGTTGGCTGACCAGAGGCCCAGTCCAAATTCTCTCTTCAAAACAGCATGATCGGGCACACCAACCTGTCTCAGGAAGTTTGAGACCTGGTGCCTTGGCTCCCTGAATTGTTGTCTAGTTGACAAGCAGAACGGCTCGAGAGCCCTATTTATGATGACATTTCACTGCCTACCGAAGGCGTTTAAGCTCCTTCATTTTTTGCTTCAGAGTAGCTATCTGGGGTCACACACCTTTGAGCAATGCGTAGCCAAATTTGCAACGGATCCCGAAATCGAAAGGCTATTATCCGAGATATTCTACAATACTAGATTATTGAATGAACAATGACACCAAAAAGATACAAACCTCAATTGTGAGATCACAAGGACTCAACAAACGAGAAACCGAACTGCGGCGTGCGAGCAAGGGGCACGTGCGTCACGCAGGTCCAGAACAAGAATATGACAAAGTAGCGCTCTGGGCGCGAACAAACAACAATTGGTCCATAAAAATAAACAGTGCGTAAAGACACGACAATAGTGTAAGCAAGTGAGTGATGTTAAGAAAAACACTGAACCGCTAGGGTTTTAAGGGGATTTTCCACGACCGGTCGTTACACCGCCCACCAAAATCCTCCCAAATCCTTAGCAGAGTCGAAGGTTTGGTGTAAAGATACTGACTCTTCCTACCTACTTAGGCCCTGTTGTCAGTGCGCGCGCCTAATGCTTGTCGTCAACGTTCTACTCATGGTCGCACCTAATCCGTTGGCCACATAGACGCGAGGCTATTCTACATCTTCCACGGGGAAACTGACCGATGGCGGGCGTGAAGGGGAAACATAGATGCTGTCCTTGGAAGGACCGTCCTGCCCTGGCTGTATGTGCTCGCGTGAGTGTGTGTGTGTGTACGATGTGATCGCCGCTACTTCTACATATGCAAAAGACACTCCAGCAACGTCGACAAAAACGAATTGTGAACACCGTCACATGTTTGATGGGGGTCGCAGGAAATAGCGTGCATCGGGTATGCGCGTATGTGTCTGGATGTACAATGGAATCGCATGTATCACCACATATCGGAAAAACCCTCTGTAATGTCAACGAAAGACTGTGAACACTGTAACGTGTTTGACGGGGACCATGTGGTATAAAGAGTACAATGAAGTTGAGTGTGCATCGGAGTGTATGATGGTTCGATACGTCATTGCGTCGTGATTTCTTCCATATATGGAGTTTCTTTACCCACCTAGAGGACGAGTGCGAAATAGTCTGCTGGGCTTCAGCGTTACCAGCTTCTCCGCCTTCACTCTCGAGTAGGCTAATACTGCGTATGTCACGAGTTAGCGCTCCGTTAACTGTTTTCACCTTCACCGTTCTGATCATTTCGTCAGTGCTTTCGATAGTTTCCACAACTACTCCAAAGGACCAGGTGCTGAAATGTGCGCGTTCGTCTGCGATCATCACCACATCCCCAACCTTGAATGGTCTTGTTTTGACCAGCTACTTCTGTCGGGTCTGCAGAGCCGGTAGGTACCCCCGCAGCTAGAGCCTCCAGAAAACCTGGGCAAGATAATTCGCCTGCTTTCATTCGTGGAGGTAGCTCCCACGAAGATTTACCGGCCCTTGGGAACCCACGTTCGACCCTAACGTCAATAAGTCGTTCGGAGTGAGCGCCAATTGGGTGGGGTCGCCCTTCATTACTGGAACCAGGGGCGGCTGTTCAGAATTCCCTCTACCATGGTCGTGACGGTCTTCAGCGTCTCGTCGCCGGGCGGCTGTTGCTCCATGATCGACAGCAATATCCGTCTGGCGGACCGGATCATGAGTTCCCATACGCCGCCGCGGTGGCTGGCCTGCGGGTATTGAAGTGCCATCGTATGCCGTAGGCCACGGTTCGATCCTGCAGTTCCTCCCTGTTTATGTTCTTGTGCCAACGCTGCAATTCTCGGTGGGCGCCCCCAAAGTTCGACCCATTATCTAAGTATATATCGGCCGGTACGCCTCTCCGGTTGATAAATCTTTGCAAGGCCCGTAGAAACGAATCGGTCGTAATCGAATGTGGGACTTCTAGGTGCACCGCTCGTGACTTCATGTACGCCATGGTACACCCATATCGCTTTTCTAATCTCTTCCCGCACTTGATCCACAAGGGCCCGAAATAATCCAACCCGGGGTCGCTGAACGGCCACCAGCCTGCAGTCACCCTGCATTCTGGTAGTGGGGCCATGTGTTGTTTGCCCGCCGTGGCATTGCGTCTCCCACATTGCACACAACGTCGGATTACTCGTTTTACAGTTGCTCTCCCTCTCAGCAATTTAAGGCGCTTTCGGACGACGCTCATCACGTGACTTTCCCCGGCATGTCCGTTCACGGCGTGGACGTGTTGGATCATTAGCTCTACCACAGGTTGTCGAGCCGGCGGCAGTAAAGGGTGTTTTGTGTCGAACCTCAGATGAGCGTTGGTCAGCCTACCATCCACCCGCAGCAGTCCATCAATGATTTCGGGGTTTACCGCTTCAATTCGCCTCTTGGAGGTGATATTTCTTTGTTGCTTGGTCCCACTTCGCCCGCCTCCTCGAGTTCTCGGGCGAAAGCCTCTCGTTGTATCATTCTGAAAATATCGTATTATGCAGCTCTTAGCTCATCGGGAATTATCGGGCCGACCCGTAACTGGCCTCAAAGACGTAGCCCTTTCATGATTAGTAAATTTCTCTAGAACCTGGCTAACAAGACTAACGCACGAAGTGTCCTTATCCAGGAAGAAAGCCTGACCAATTGCGATAGAATGGATGTCGCTGCGACGACGTTGGCCGCTATCACTACGCCTTTGATCTGCAGTTCTACTTCCGTAGAGGGTTGTAATTTGAACACGGGCCAGTCCTGTTTAGGCACTTGCAGGAAGTTTGACCCTCCCATCCACATGTCTAGTTGCCTGAAGTTAGTCGCACCTCGGGAGCACAGATCGGCTAGATTATGACCAGATCTGACATGCTTTCACTGGTTCATGGCTGATTCATCGTGGATAATCATGAGTCAGTTAGCAACGAAAGCACCAAACCGGCTCCGGACGTTGTTCATATAGTAAAGTACTATCGTTGAGTCCGTCCGAAATCTAGCCGACCAAATGCAGAAGCCAAAACATCTCTCCACCGCTTGTACCACCCTGACTGCTAACACGGCTGTGCTGGGTCCCAGGCGTGGTATCGAGTGCGACTTCAGTAGAACCACGCGGGCTTTAGCGGAAAGAATCCCCGTAATATATTGTTCATCTCCTGTGCACCACCGTCCGTACACCACAACTGCATAACCGACTTCGGATGCATCGGAAAAAGCATGTAGTTCTCCCGTCCGCGTTGTATGGCCAGGAGTCAAACATCGTGGAATCCTTGTGTTCCCTAATTTCTGCGAGGTGTTCAAAATTTCTTCTCAATCCAGCCGGTCCTCTCGGTCCAGTGACTGGTTCTAAACAGCTTTCTTAGGGCACAGCCACTGCAGCAAGATAATTCCGGGTAGCGGCCAGGGCGAGCCGAAACCGAGCGGGTCGAACAGACTAAAGACAGCGGATAGTATGCCTCGACGGGTTACTGGCAACTCGGGAACGTTTAGCTCGAAAACAAAGTCGTCCGTTTTCGCGTCCAGCTGTATTCCCTAAGTGCATTTGGTAATGAGTGGAGAGCCGTCCAAATCTGTAACCCTTTCGGCTTTCTCGTTTTACGGAATGACCTCGAGCACCTCTGGAGCTTTCGACATTCATTTTGTTAGATTGAAGCCGTCCTTTTCTAGCAATCCTGCCTGGCCTCTGAACTGCCCTAGGGCTGATTCTATATCATTGAATGACCCAAGATGGTCGTCGACGTAGAAGTTCTTGCTGACACTTTCTACCGCCGACCGATGGACCAGATCTCCTTGTTTGCTCGCAGCTTCTCGAAAGGCTTGGTTCGCACAGAACTGTGACGATATGGCTCCGAAGGGGTGCACGGTCATCCTATAATTTACCACTGCTTTGTCCCTGTCGTTCTCTTCCCACCACAGGAAACGCAATGCAGCTCGTTCTCCCACTGGTATTTTTACCTGATGAAACATTTCTCTAATGTTGACGGACAAGTCCACTCAACTCACTCTGAAACGGCACAAAACTTCGATTAATGGTGTGGTCCATTCAGGTCCTTGTAGTAGGCGATCGTTTAACGACCTGCCCTGGAACTTGGCCGTACAGTCAAAAGCCACCCGCAGTTTTTCGGGTTTCTTAGGGTTGATAACGGGGTGGTGAGGTAGATGCCAGATACCCTTTCGGCCGTCGGTAATGGCAGGCGCCTTCTGACTATCGTTCCCACAGACCCTGATCTCGAATGAAGCGTTCTTTCAGTCGAAGTAGACGTTGGAGAACATAATTTCTGTTGTCAGTCCACGGGTCGACAGATGTGCGCCATGGGAGGAAAACCTCAAACTGTTTTTTGAGGCCTCTAGTGCCTCGCCGCACCGTTTGTAGAGCGAAGTGATCCTCTTGAGACAATTATGGTGTTTCGTCTCCAATGTCATGAAACTCCTTTTCATACAGCCGCTGCAGATGGTACTCTATGCGGTCCGTTTCGGCAGATAAGTAATTTAAGGAACCACGTACCCCTACTGGACCGTATAAAATTCATCCCAGAGCCGTGCGTACGGCATAAGGTGCCTGGCGGTCGCCCATTCTCTGGTCAAGCAACCAATGCGCCCCTGGCACGTCGCAGCCGATGAGGAGATCCACCTCATCATCTTCCCAGTCTACAACGGTTCCATCCTGCAGGTGGGGCCACCTAGTCAAGATTGCGTTGACCAACCCTGGTGCTCGCATGAGGAGATCAGCTAACGTGAATGCCCCCGTCGGTTCGACTTGATCTTTAGTGTCTGAAGAGATGAGCTGCAACCTCAACCGGCCGGCAGTCATTACTTGTGTTCCTCCCACCGTGCTCACTGTAAACGACGTCGCACCTTTAACGAGCCGGTGTTTGTCGGCAAACCGCTCTTTCACTAGAGTTGTGTCCGATCCGCTGTCGACGAAAGCCAACGCTTTGACCACCCCAGTTGGGGTCACTACTCCCTCGGCAACTACGCCTAGAAGTACCGGTTTACTGGCAGACCGCGAAGTTGAACACATCCCACGTCAGGCCTTTGCCTGAATACCGCCCAATAATATTTTCTAACATGAAGAAATTCGACAGGGTTGCGATTGAAAGCATACAAAGGCGCTTCACTAAACAACTGCTCGGTTGGTCCACGTCTTTGAGCTATAGAAAACGATGCCAAAATCTGAATCTTGACCCACTCTGGCTCCGCCGCTTAAGACTAAACTCAGTCTTCTTGAATAACCTGCTCAATAACCGGTCTTTTTCCTTTGACCCAGTAAGCTTCTCCCGTGTAACCCCTTACTCACTTCGGCACAGGCCTTTTACTGTCCCTTCCAGTTTAGCTAAGTCGACCATACGGTCACGTTTTTTCCTTCTTGTCTACTCCAAAGTCTGGAACAAGTTGCCCATCACCCTTCGAGCTTCACAAACCAAATCCCAATTTCCGTCGGCACTCATCCCATATCTCAGCGTCACCCGTGCACTCCAGTTATCTAGTATGAGCATGGCAGAAGTTGCAGCTTACGAGAGGGGCCTCGACTTCTAAGACCAACAACTTCGCCGACCCTGCTCTTTTCAATTAGGGACACAATCAACGATAGACAGTTTCATCTATCTGACTGAGCTCTCAACGTTAAACTACCTATGTTCATTTCCTTGATGAAACAAACGAATTGAAATGCCACTAACTTCAACCACTTTGCTTTCACATACCTCCGTAGTTTTTATATGCCTTCATTAACCGTTGATCCACAGCGAGGGCGCACCTTGACTGCTCTTTTTTATCTGTTCCCTTTTTACAGTTCTCTCCTTACGTGAATTTCACCCTCTACGTTGGTATACGCGCTTGAATAACGCAGCTGTTTAATCGATTATTGGCCGCTGGCTCCGTCCTCTGAAACCCCTTGCAACCTGACCATCCGGTCGCCGAATTTATATCTCACACTATCACAGTTGAACTAGGCCCCACATGCATAATCATCATTAAACATTGGTGCCATTCCCAACGGTGCGGGGCGCGGTCAGATCCACCACTTTGGCCGCCGCACATCGGGCGTGCTGGTCGTCTGCAACGATGTGCGTGCCCAATTTAGTTGGTGGATCACACCCCTTTTGTTCACCTAGAAGTGTTTCTCAGGTTGGGTGTCCAGAGCACGGCCAGTCCCACCTGCTAACACCGGTTGCGAATCGCACGCTCCAATTCTGTCAGCTGCAGACCGCATGATCCAACCATCCTTGTTCGCCACTGTATACCCACCTATCGCTCCTATCACATCCATTTTTTAGTTTTCCCATGGTGTGCACACCTACCCATCCTGTCCTTGCTCCTGTCGACTCTCACTGTGTTACCCCTCATTGCACATTACTATCGTCTTAACCAATTTACTCTGCCGACGACCGCCAATATTTTATTTCTTCACCAATGTCGGCGTTGTCGGCTTGTAGTACCCATTTATTTGGTATCACCCCAGGCCTATTAAGCTCATTGATCGCATGCTTACTCCTCACTGCTCACCGTTCCGTCACATTCTCCCTCGTTCTCGCTTCTTATGCCTAATACCAATACACACCAGCCCCACCCGCACCCATGACCAATTCTCATATTAGAACTGCCGTTCCAAACTCTGCATCTCTCACAGCCGCATTTATTATCCAGTCGCTAACACTCTATTTTCCTTGCCTGGCTCCGCAATTCCTCTGCGGATCCTTCCACTTGGCAGTGCTCCGAATGGTATCGTCCATTTTCATCCACTTGTACTACTGCTGGCATGCACGCAGCTCCCAATTTCTATGTCCCCGACTCCGGCGCACATCCATTATTCGTGAGTTATGTTCGTCCACCGGTTTACCTGTCCCGGTGCTTCTTTCCTCTCTGCCTTTTCGTGTTCCACCTGCAATGAAATGATCTTACTGGTTATGTCTCACCTGCCTTTTTCGGCCCGTGCTCCCATCTCCTGTTTCGTTTACTGTTTGCCACAGGCATTTTATGCGTGCCTTTTGGACCGTTCTACTTTTACACTGGCCACCTAATGTAAACTCACAGTTTCGTCAAAGTCCTCACTCACAGTTTCAGTCCGCTTAATCTGCTATTGCCCTCTGGTACCCCTTTTGCTTGTTCCTCACCCAAGCTGTTTGTCGTCACAGCTGCTGCATCTTGCTCCACGGGCAGTTTCACCTCCCAGGCAACTTTTTCACTTTGTGTGCACAATCGTTCTGCTCTTTTTAACCATCTCCATAGCCGCCATCCTCCTGCTGAATGATGTAAGCCCATTTTATAATGCTTCTCCCTTTCTTGACCGACACCACATGTCTCACCTGCATAAATTAGGTTGTTTGATCCATTCTTACCTGTTCTCTTCGGCACTTTACTTCATCTCCCCTTTTTATGAACTGCTTCTCAGTCGTCTTCTCTTCTGTGCTTTCGCTTTCTCCACTCTCTCTGTTGATCCGCCGAGTTCACCTGTCATGAAGATAACTCACCACGATATTTCAAAGTTAATTCTACAAACATTCTACCTAACCTAACCTGCCCCTCCTAATAACTGATAACTTCTTTCGAGGACTTCATTGTTATTGATCCGGCTTCTCTTATATATATATATATATATATATATATAAACAACCACACATATGTATATATGCATTCGCTCTGTATCCTGTAGTTCTTCACAGGCCATCTCTCTTGCTATCATCCGGCTGACCGCCATGATATGCATCCATTCCTTCTATATCTACAACCCACATCTGCTGTGTCCAATTCCTACGAACTGTTTTTTTTACCTGATTCACGTTTTACGTCTTACTTTGCTCGCTCCCTGTTTTACAATGAGTTTTGTGTCCTGTTCGTCGACCATCTTTGCAGAGTACCAATGCTTCGTTGCTGCCTAATCCCTGCAGTGAATCTCACCTTTTCCTCATCGTCTCCAGCTATTACAGTTTATTATGCTGATCTCTAGCCTTCTCATATATATCAGTCAGCCCTCAGATGTCCCTATGCTGACCAGCCGAATCACCCACCTGACCTTGGCTTTTCAAACTCACCGGGCGCCTATTTGAAACCGTCCATGGGTCCATTTAAACCTAGTACATTTCCTTTGGTTTGCATACACTTTCCTACTTTCATCCCACGTTACTCCCCATTTTTAGCCCTTTTTCTCAACTCCTGTCATGTAACTTTCTACTTTTTCAAGGGTTTTGTCTGTTTATTCCCTCACTTGTAAACAGCTGGTCATGCACCTAGCATGCCTCGGGCCTCTCCGAAATAAACCAATTTTTATTATTATTAATAATGACACTGGGCTTGGTACTCGCCTCGGGTAAAGTTACTCTAGCCTGGAGCAAAAACCGACGGTGTCTGCCCGTGCAGCCCTCGTAACCACATCTATCCCTTGTTCTACAAGCTGCAGCCCGGTGTGTGGTGTTGAGACAAATAAAACGGGCTCCTGCCATCCTCGCCAGTCCCCACGGTTCGTCTCTTGTGACCTTGCTGAACTTGGGGCATTCTAGTAGTCCACGGCTAGCATCACAAAACCTGTAACTCGGTTGCGCCTTGGTATCGCGTGAAATGGCGTGTGCATTGGTCCAAGGCTGATATTTTGGCTGTTCCCGAGCAGTGGTTTGAGCCTGGCTAGTATTGGACTTGTTTGCTTGGTTGCTGTCCCGGATAAGTCGGCCAAGTCTGCTGTGGGCTATCTTGGTTTGCCTGTCCAAGTATTCGGTCAGGCCTTCGAATTTAGCCTCCCGGTCGCTTCGGCTTATCTGTTCTGCTTCTTCCGTCCACCAACCCTGTAGTTCGGGAGAGAGGTGACGGACTATGCCTTCCAAAGTGTGCATTGCATCTAGGTCAGCCCTGTAACCTCAATGTGGAGGGCTATTGAGCAGTTCTGCATCTTGATCACCAGGTTGGCCATTGTGTAGACGTCGCCCTTGGTTCTCTTTGCCTCCACCATCACGCCCTCTATTAGGTTGCTGGCTACTTTGAAAGGTTGGCCAAACAAGTCCTTTAGAATCTTCCTCGCTCGCGTGTAGCCCCGTTCCGGATTGAGCTTGGTACATCCGTCGATAGCTTCCCTTGCTTGGCCTCGACAGTAGTAAGTCAGATAGAGGAGCCTTCGCCCGGGGTCGGTTATCTTGTTTTCGAAGAAAGTTTCGAGCTGCTTGACGAACTCGCAGTAGTGTTCAGATCGCCCGTCGAAAACCGTCAGTCCTACTCTTGGCAAATCGATCGTTGGTGTTTTATAGTCGGCGACTGGCGTGAAGTTCCCTATTTTATTGCACCTTGATCTATCGAAAGTGTCGTAGTCGTTGGTCTCATGCTCACGCTCTTTATGTCTACACTTCTGTTCCGCTTCGTGGGCCTGTTATCTAGCCGATAACAGTTGTTGTTCCAGGTCTAATATCCTCAGCCTAAATGGATCGACATCCTTACAATCCATATTGCCCTCAGTAACACATGAACTAGCACTGACAGGACTGGGCGATCTAACATTAACTAAAGAATCAAAGGTACCCAAAACCTCCCCAGTGACTTGCCGTATTACTTCTTGTCCTGGTTCCAATGTCTTCGATTCTTTCTCTTGGCATTTTGTGTGTTTTTCTCGTTCCAAATTGATCTATTGAGTAGTGTACCCCACGTTTGAGCAATGCGTGGCTGAATTCGCAACGGATCCCAAAATCAAAAGGCTATTATCCGAGATATTCTACAATACTAGATTATTGAATGAACAATGACACCAAAAAGATACAAACCTCAATTGTGAGATCACAAGGACTCAACAAACGAGAAACCAAACTGCGGCGTGCGAGCAAGGAGCACGTGCGTCACGCAGGTCCAGAGCAAGAATATGACAAAGTAGCGCTCTGGGCGCGAACAAACAACAATTGGTCCATAAAAATAAACAGTGGGTAAAGACACGACAATAGTGTAAGCAAGTGAGTAATGTTGGGAAGAACATGGAACTGCAAAGGCCTTAGTTGGACTTTCCAGTCGTTACACTATGGACGAGGCCTCCCACTGAGCACTATATGGTTCGCCAGAGGTGCGTTACCGCTCGATTTCCCAATCTTAAATTTTACCACTCACTTTCACATTTCACTAGATTATTAAAATACTCCCTCTAGCTCAGTGAAACGGTATAGAATTTCCAGCACAATCAACAGTGTCTCCGGGGCCATTTTTTGACCCGGCCCATCCCTGGCCAAAGCAAGTTAAACTCAGCTTTCATCGTCACACTTCCACGTAACCCGCTAAGATTGATAAATGAGGCAAACCGCAGATGTGTGGAGACAGAAGCCGCCATTGTCACTCCAAGGTTAGTGGTTTTATAAGTCAGGTGATAAGAACCTTTTAAACGGCTCGTCCAACCCAGTAACCACGAGTCACTCGGCCGGCCAGATGCAGGATTTTCTTCAAAGATGGCAAGGTGAGTGCTTTGATAGCCCCACTCATGATTGATAATTGATAAATATATATTTCTTGACCGTGGTCAATACACATGCACAAGGCAAGACCAGAGAATATAGCAGTACATGTCAATGTGGGGTATTCTAAATTTGTAAATTTATGAATCACACAGCAACCAAGATGCAACAGTAAAGTCATGTGGTGTTTAGGTGAACTAAAGTGGTAATGGTTGAAGCGGGAATTGTAGATCGGTTTCGAATTCGGGGAGGACGATGTGGAAAGCTGGACAAACGTAAGCGTGCTGATGTAAGCTATAATTGGACGGTCACTAACGCGTAACCGGACGGAAGAGATGCCAAAGAACAAGACTAAAAGTAAAGTACACATGGGGCTATCAAAGTGCAGTCACAGGTGCCAGCGAAATATAGAACAATAATCCAGCATTGGGTAACTAATTGTGGGGGAAGCATATGAAATAAATGCTAGTGAGTCAAAGGTGATAATAAAACGGACCTTTTGCGCAGGTGATTTCGGTGTCATGGAAAATCACATGAAGGCGGAAAGCTTCACAAGGATTTCAGTGAACTTTTCGAGAGCATGAATGGTGTATGTATGCATAACAGACGTTCGAAGAAGTGCCGTCAAAGAAACGGATTAGTGGAGACAAGCGCTATTGGTGCGGCCAGGCATAAGTGGGAAGAGTGTAAAAAAAACAGTTTTTGTATATGTGATAAAAATTTATCAGCCTAATTCTGGTTGACTGCAGATGGCAGGTATTCTGTTTCATAATAGCGGGTGATGGCGGGTAGAATGTTGAGGGTAGCGGGTAAAAAGGGGCTGGTTTGACGAAATGGACAGCGGCGAGGGCTGAGTTCCGGTCGTTGGTTTCGTACTGCAACGCGGAAAGAAAGAATTGAACTGTTGGAATGGATTATTGGGAATAGACATTGAGCGGATGTCGGTTGATGGTTAGTGTCAGGAATCACCTCTACGATCCGGTTAGACTTTCATGAGGCTTTGTTACCCCCTGTGAGGTGCCCCATACAAAGTCAACAGGCGAGAGTATAGGTTTAAACCATTAACCAGATCGTCCAGTCCTTACGGTAATCCGGGACTAACCATCGAGTCGGCCGATGGCTACTTAAGTAACCAATGTGATCTGAAAGAGATCAGGAGTGTGGCAGTATGGAGAGTGTTCCAGCCGTGGGTTATGATTATCGTTTTGATGGAAACCAGAAAATGAACATTTTCTTATCTGAACAATTAGTTATCATTCGGCTAGTAGGCAGGTCGATTAGGGATCCCTAGACGGAGACTGGTAGCTTCCTAAGGTTGTCAGGTGATAGTAGAGATTTAGGGAGATATCAGGTAGGTGGTGGATGAGGAGAGGGTGTCCATTTGGGAACCGGGAATAAAACAATAGCAGAGAGCATGATCTGGAAGAAGAATGGGAAAATAGGAAGATAGCAGTGTGGTCGGTTCACCAGCTGTGGTCGAAGACGGCAAACGGTGAAAAGGAAGGAAAACACTGGGTGTTAATGTGAGGATTTTTCATATGAGAGCAAACGTGCTAGTGTTCCGCAGGGTCGTGAGAAATCAGAGGTAAACGGATTCCGGTTGGAATGGGGTCTTACCATACCATGAACAGTTGCGCAGAGAAGTGAGGCCTGGTTACTGAGGAATAGTAATCTATCTGGCAAGGCTCCAGGATAGGAGGAGGGAGTTAGAATAGCAGGAGGAGGCTGCTGTGTTCCAGGCTGAGGCAAGAATTGAGTGAAGGCGAGCATCTATCACTAAAGGACAGAACGCCTTTTTATTATTTTTATGCAAATTATGTTGTAGAATGGCATGATCTACTGAGGAATTAGGAGAAACGTGAATGAAGCATTTCAAAGGTATATATATACATATATATATATATGTGTATGCGTGGGTGCGGCTATATTGAAGTACTACACGGGTTGGAGGCTTTGAGCCCAATCGTCTCGGTTCTTGAGGAAATCTTCGATCTTCTGTCGGATTCACTGAGCTGAAACGAGAGTAAAAAGAAGCGGGGAAGGGGGGGTTAGGGGTAGCAGCAAAAACAAGATACCCATAACATCCTGCAGTGTCACACTGTGGACAGCGCCTTAAGCTGAGTGGGGGTGCGGCATTCATGAAAACATGTGCGATAAAAGACATCTATTTTGTTTGTTTTTTTGACAAAAGAATTATTGGGAGAGACCCAGGTAGAGGTCTAGCTTTTTCTTGAAGATAGTCTTGTTTTGCGAGAGAACAATATCTTCCGGAAGTGCATCCCACATAGTAATAACCCTATAGCTAAAAACGTTAATCCTTAGTGAAGTGCTTGGCTCCGGTTTGAAAACTTTTCTGCTGTGACCACGGAGAGAAGAGGCTGGACAGACGGAGAAGAAGCAATCACTCTGACGTGTTTCAAAAAGGTGGAACATCAAAAACAGATCACCTCTTACGCGTCTTACGTCAAGGGGATAGAGGTTGAGGAGTGAGAGGCGGACGGGATAAGATAGATGGGATAGACCCCTTACTGCCTTGGTGGAGGCCCGCTGAACCTTCGAATCTTGTTTAGGACTCGAAAGGCAGACTTGCTCGCAAGTTGGTGATGATAACAGAAGGATAAGTTACAATCTAGCCATAAACCGAGCACCTTGGCAGTGTGATTGCTCCATTAATGGAAAACGTGTGACCAGTCTCTCTGCCGAAAGACATGCTTACGCACTTGTTATCATTAATTGGGAGGTTCCAATCCTCGGACCAGCGTTTTGTTTCATAAACTGCAACTTGCAGGTTTTCAACGCTTGAACTCCAGAGGGTTACATCATCTGCGTACATGGTAATGTTCGCAGGGAGGGCTGTCGGTAGATCATTTATATAGATCAAGAAAGGAAGAGGACCTGAGACCGACCCTTGTGGGACCACAGTTGTTACTGGGGAGGGTTGAGACAAAACATTCCCAACCTTAAGCACAGAGGTGCGGTCAGTAAGCAAGCTGCGTAAGATGGCCAACATGGAGCCTGTGGTCCCGTATGTCTGCAGCTTATAAAGAAGAGGGGCATGGGGGAACTTATCGAAGGCCTTAGCAAAATCGATGAATACAGCGTGTGAGAGCTGGCCATTATCATAGGCTTTCGTTAGACTATCCACGACAGTAAGAATATTAGTGATGCATGATCTGCCAGGAAGAAACTCTTGTTGGGACGGGGAGAGGATCTTATTTCTATGAAGATGGAAAAGAATCTCACTCTTAAGAATTCCCTCAAAAGTTTTGCTGCGGATGCTAGTGAGATCTATGGGTCTGTAACTAGAAGCAAGGCGTCTACTACTCTTCTTATAGATGGGTGCGATCACTGCTTTTTTCCAGCTACGGGTGAAAACTCCATCGTCAGCACATCGCTGAAAAAACGAGGCATAGGGAGCAGCTATTGTATCCGCGGCTTCCCTTAGAATACGGGGGTGGATTACGTCAGGATCCATAGAGGAATATTGGTTGAGCCGTCGGAAACCTTGAGCGACTGCACCAATGGGAATAGTGACGCGGTTAAGGGTAGTAGTCAGAGATAACGGGTGCTTAGTAGGGTGGGATGATATGGGTATGGAGCTAAAAATTGTACGGAAGTAGGAGCTGAATGCCCCGGCTACTTGGCTGGGGGAAATGATTGGAGATCCGGCACTATCTTTGAGAGCTAATGGCGTCGGAGCTGTACCCCTAAGACGGCGCATGTACTGAAAGAAAAATGCCTTATTGGTCCGTGCTCGATCAAGCACAGATCGTTGGACCGCATTCTGATAGGACCTAATCTTGTCTTTGCATATGTTCCGTATGATTCTGAAGTCTTCTGCATCACGGGCAAGGCCTGTGGCTTTATATCTAGCAAAGAGGCGTGCGCGTTCGTCTAGAATGCACCTAATGGGGCGAGGGAAGGGTCGCTCAGTGGTCTGTGGACGACGAATTCTGGGGACAAATAGCCTATCAGCCAAGGAGAATAACTCTCTGAGATTCTCTGTCATTTCACCCGCAGAGTTACCTGGGCTAGTTAGATTCAGCTGGGAGCGAAAAAATGCACAGACTTGGTCAAAATTGGTCCTTTTGAAGGATCTCAAAATTTTAGTTTCTGAGGGAAGAGGAGGCCATTTCACGATATAATCGAATCCAATGAGAATGTGATCACTTTTGCCGAGGGGCAGCAAGTTATGCACCACATCTATTAGGAACCGATCATTGGTGATGACCAGGTCTAGTAGAGACGGGGCGTGGCCTGTGCGATATCTAGTCGGATCTCTTACGTTCTGCACCCATGTGTTTTTAGTACGAGATCAAGGAGGGGTTTACCGAAAGTGATATCCGGGGCATCAGCTCTTTGCCAGTTTGTACTGGGAGAGTTAAAGTCACCAGTGACTAACAGATGGGTGAAGTCTGTGTAGCTTTTCAGGGAGCCTAATAAGTCTATGAGACCTAGGCTATCAGTTGAATTGCATGCGGGAAGACGGTAGACAACACCAAGCAATAGGGTGTCTGTCCTAGAGAGGTTAAACAAAGCTCACAAACAATCAATACATGAAAAGGTAGGGGTTGTCGGTAAGGTGTGAGGAGGGATCGAATTATCGTAGTATATGATGACCCCGCCGGCACGACCTCTACTGGAGTCCTGCCTTACTGTGAAGTATCCCGGAATGGATATTTCGGCATCAAGTATGTCAGGGGTGAGCCAGGTTTCTGTGAGGGCTATGATCTGAGGCTCGTTATCCACTGCAAACTGCCGAAGCTCCGGGATCTTATTCAACACACTCAGGCAGTTGCTGTAAAAACACTTGAGCACATGCTCAGGAGTTGTTGCAGAATCGCCAGAGGCAGCTGGTTTTGGGTTTTGAGGAGTGGGAAAGAGGGGGATTTGGGGATGAAAAGGAGGTCCTGGAGGAGTCGGGGGCTGAAGATATTGGGGGGCTAGAGGGTAAGCAGACTGCTGGGGGGCCGGTAGGTTTTGATGTCTAGTAACCTGGGGGTATCATACCAGGCGGATGATCTACATCCTTCGGTCTCCTTAAAGGGTGGGCTGCTTTTCGTGGTTTGCACTTCTGCGCACTGCGTGATGCCCTGTTCTGAGTTTCCTTGTTGGTGAGCTTATTTTTCATGACAGCACCAGATATATTATCTGGTGCGTTAACCTCCTCACTGCTTCTTTCCGCAGAGACAGGTTGCAGGTTCAAGTCTGGGCTCAAGGATGAGCGAGTCTCGTCCTTTGAAATAGTCTTGTTGGCTATGATAAGGCCTGGGGTACTTTTCGTAGGCGACAGATTTTTAGTGGCACTAGGCCCACTACTGGGAGTACTTTCGGCGACGGGTAATGGTGTCAGTAGGGAAGCGAGGAATGGTGGGCATGCAGCTCGGTCCTCAAGGCGAGTTACATGGACAACTGGCAGCACCCTGAGCTTAGGATGGGCTTTTTGTGGAATTTCTAGCTTAGCCTTCTCACTGAGGAGCCTCAGATGAAGTGGCTTATCAATGGATACGCCCTTGAGCCCTTTAATTTTCTCCTTGAGTTTTGCGGCCGAGGAAACAACTCGTTTAGCTGCATCTGTGGAGCCCATTACAATGAGAATACCGTGAACCCGGTTGGTGCGTTTGGTTACCAACCAAGTAGACCGACCTTTAAGTGGGAAAGGGAGCTTAAGGCGATTAAATACTTGGGCGAAGGTGTCACGAGGGTGATCCGAACTGAGGAAGCGGCCCCAAATGATGACTCGCTTGGAGCAATTCTCGGTATCTTATAAAATCTTGGCGGCGTCAAGAATTTGCCGCTCAGAAACTCTACACACCTGATCGGCTGCCTGGGACACCGGGAGGGATTTGATTACCAAACTCGTCAGGCTGATCAGCTCATCCTGAAGGGTGCGGACGGTGGCCCTTAGATCGGCTATCTCGGCAGCCTGACTTTGGACTGCACATTTCAGTGCATCCGTTGCCAGCGCATTATGAAGGACCGTTTCGTCCGGATTGAGGAGTGAGGCATGGGCCACGGAGGGGGAATCGCACTGCCTCATGGGGGAAGTAGCCTCATCTGAGCAAGCGGTTATATCAATGGTGAGGGACATTGATATTATTCAGGATCCAGTCAGCACAGATAAAGATAAACTTAAATGGAAGGGGACGAGCTGTATGTTCTGAAAATTTCAAAAACAGCTACACTCACAAAGGGAGTCTCACTAGAGAATTCGAGTGAGTTTTCAGATAAGTGGACTTTTGAATGCAGGAGGTTGAAGAGAAAGGAGAGATTGAGCTGGATACGACGTAACTATAAAGGCTCAAGTCGGAGTAGGTCGCACGAGGATCTGTAGTTAAGGTTGGGAGGGATGGCAAGTAATTTTTTGGTGAAGGAGCGTTGCACTTTCTCTATGTTTACCCGGACCTCCTTTCGCGTCAGGGTGAAGACTAGGGGGCAGTATTCCAGCGGCGACCTGGCGTGTGTCTTGAATATCAGCAGCTTACTCGCCTGAGTACTGTATGTCCTGAGGGTAAGTGCAATCATCCTTTTTGCCTTGCCAATTTGGGTCAATGCTTGTTCATGAAAGTTGAAGGAACATGAATAATGCAGGCCCAGATCTCTTACCACATAAGTGGTGGGTATCGGCAGACCATTTATTTTGAGGGTGCCAGGTGGAACGTGGCATTTGTAAGAGAGAAGGGAGCTCTTAGCTGCCGAAAACTTCATCAGCAATCGAAAACACCAATCGTCAAGGGACTTCAGGTCTGACAGAATATCACTGACAGCTGAGTGCATGGCGTTCACCTCAAAAGTATAGACTAGTTTTACGTCGTCAGCAAAGAGGAATGTCGTTCCATGACGCACTGCTTGGAAGACGTCATTTATGTACATAAGAAATGGGAGAGGACCTAGAACACTACCCTGTACGACCCCACAAGTAATTCGTTTGGGCCGAGAGGATGTTCCATTGACGATGACCTTTTGAGAACGTTCAGGAAGGTGAGATGATAGCCAAGAAAGGAGGGGGTCAGCGACTCCGTAGGATTTAATCTTTGGCAGTAAGCGAGCGTGAGATACACGGTCGAACGCTTTAGTCTTGTCAAGAAAAATGACGATAACTGACTTGTTGCTGTCAGCTTTAGAAGTGATTAAATTGAGGAAGTCCATTTGACACGTGAGGCACGAACGGGACTGTAGGAACCCATACTGAGCTGGGTTGATAAGATTTCGGGAAGTCAGGAATTTGAAAGGTGGTTTATTACTACCCTCTCCACGAGCCTGGAAACAATCGAAGTGTGGTTTATGGGGCGATAGTTCCTCGGATCATGCAAAGGCCCGCTTTTGTGTTGTGGAATTATACAGGACGCTCTCCACTGAGTCGGGTAGATTCCAGAAGACATGGATAACGTGAATGCGTTCAGCAATGGGAGCACTAGGTCAGGTCCCCCAAATGGAAGTAGAACAGGTGGAAGGCCAGCAGGCCCTGGAAGATGGGAGGATTTAACGTTGGCTAGGAATTTCCTGATGTTGGCCGTGTCAAATGTTACGGTTGATATCGCGTCCTGTGAGAGCATCGGATAGCGGAATGGTGGAGGGTTAGTGTCCGTAATAAGAACTGAGGCGAAATGGCAGTTGAAAGCCTCGGCCACATCTTCTGGCGAGTCAGGGTGGGTGCCACTTTGGATAAGGAATGGGATATTGTTTCCATTTCTTCGCGAGTTGCGGGATTTTAGCAGTCTTGAAAGACGCTTCACACCATGAGGCTGTTGTAGTGCAGTCCATTCTTTCCTTTTGAGTTTATTCTCAGTCGCTGCATAGAGATCACGGCAGAGTCGGCTCATTCTGAATGTCAGAGAGAAATTTCGATTCCTGAGGAATGAGTTATGGAGCTTACAAATCTTTTATCGAAATCTGTCAATTTCGGTAGTATTGGCTCTGATGTATCTAACGGTTGAAGTAAGGCAATTTATGGAGGAAAGCAACCTGACATACAGCACATCAGCCGCTTTTTGCGGATTGGATGCGAGATAGAAGTCAGACCAGTCAATGCCCCGGAGGAGAGTGGGCAACTGGGCCCACTTAGTCAGTCTGTAGGTGCTTTGGTTTTTGATTTCGACAACTTCGGGTAGGCATGATTCTTGTGTAACAGTGAAGTGACATATGGCCATTTTGTGGTCACTACGGGAAAGGTTTTATGTGACGGAGACGTTCACTTCAGGGAGGCCAAGTCGAGAATATTGTTATGCCTTGTCGGAGTAGAGACATGCTGTGTCCGTCCTGCAGTGTAGGTGTCCAGAAGGAAGTCGGATAAATGGGAGGAGGCAGTCAATTTATTCCACCAAATACCCGGAGTGGTAAAGTCTCCAGCTTTGATCTTCCGACCCAAGGATAGAGTAGAATTGTACTCGAAGGCCCTAATGATATGCTTGAAATCAAAGTACCTAGAGGTATTTGCTCAGTGGACGCTCCCAATATGCAACACGTTTCCAGGAATTAAGACGGAGAGCCAAAGAGAGTCGGGAATACAGTCAAGCACCGGGTGGTGGAGGAGGGTGGTAATAAATTTATGTTTATTGTACGCAAGACAACCACCGCCTCGGCGGTTTACTCAGCTTAATCGGAAGGAGTTATAGCCTACCAACGAGACAACGTCAGTTAGGAAGAGATAGGCTAACCATGTTTCTGTAAACAGAACAGTGTCACAGCTAGAAGCAAGTAGTTCAGTTCAGTTCAGTTTGCACAGGACAGGTAATGACCACGGCCAATCGAGCGTCCAGAATTCCTTCGACGGTATGCACATCAATTATGCACCCACCAGTGCCGAGTGTATTTCGTCGAATCCCCACTAAAAATGAGAGGGAAACGGAAAACCTCATCGCCCATCAACTGCAAGAGACATTATGCATCGTGAACGCTCAATTAGACAGTGCGCTAGGAGGGAAAAAGTCTGTCATACCATACACCAGCAGGACCAGAGTGCTACCCGTCATCCTTCTAGTTGATATACGTAAGGATCGCTACAAGGAAAGGTCTCGTACCACTTACGATCTAGGGCACCTTTGAGGGATTGGACTGTCTGCAGATCTACCATTCCATGTGGCAGACCGTTTCTACTATTTACTTCCCTGTTGCTGGAGAAGTGCGATCTAGCCATCAACCTAGCTCGGGCTTTTATCAACTTCTTTTCGTGCGCCCTTGTTCTGAAGTCTACGGCCACTTGGAATAGACTATCTGGTCTGAGGCTGGAAAAGCCCATTATTACCTCGAACGTTTTTATGAGATCCCCTCGACTTCTCCTCCTTTCCGACGAGAAGAGATTCAGGTCACAGAGCGTCTGCCAGTAGGTCTTACCTCTTTGCCCTTCAACCATTTGCGTGGCGAGACGTTGGACTTTCTCTAGGCAGGCGGCGTCCTTTTTTGTAGAAGGGTGACCAAGCCTGCACGCTACCTTCTAAGTGAGGTCGTACTATAGCCATGTAAATAGGTACGAATACCTCCGGCTTCCGGCAAGACAAAGCTGGTCGCAGCCTAAAGAGCTCCCCACGAGCCTTAAGCGCAGCAGCGTTGCACTGCCCCGACCATTTGAAGTCACTGTTCATGGTGACCCTAAGGTCTTTAACCCTACTGGCTGCCTCTACGGTGAACAGCCCTCGATCATGAGCGACAGTTAGTCTCTCTGTTGCCCTTGACAACAAATGGCTTTTTTGGGCGTTCGGAGGTAAGTCCCATTTGTATGCTTAGTCCAGGACGATACCTATTTTCCTGCCCAAGTCCGCCCTACCCTTAGATCCAACAATCTTCACATCATCCGCAAAAATAAAGCTGGGCGATTGAAGAGTGGATGCCAGGTCATTAATAAATAACAAGAATAGGACCGTACCTAGGACGGATCTCTGAGGTACACCACTGGCAACGTCCACCAAACTGGAGCACCTGTTCCCCATTTTGACGTAAAACGTCCTGCGGGAGAGGAAGTCCTCCAGCCACCGATATACTGACCCACCTATACCGGAAGTCTCCATCTTGCGTAGCAAAAGGCGATGGTTAACGGAGTTGAACGCCTTGCTAAAGTCGAGGTAGCATACCAGTCGCCGAGTTACTTCATCTTAGAAGCACAGGAGATTGGTCAGGCAAGATCTATTTTTCAGGAATCCATGCGGCGCCAAACTGAGCATGGAATGCTGCAGTGAGTGCTGGCAGATATGGACACGGATGATCTTTTCCAGGACTTTACATAGAATGCTAGTTAGGCTTACCGGCCTATAGTTCTGCACATCCGACTCAGGCCCACTCTTATGTATTGCCACGACCGCCGCGACTTTCCAGTCCTGAGCAGCTTACTCTAGTCCAACGTGGATCTGTACAGTCTGCATACCGATGGAGCTGTGATATCCTTCAACGGCTTGATGATAGCTGGGTGAATGCCATCTGGGCCCGCTGACTTGTGGCTGTTTAATTCGTGTAGGTACTTACGCACGCACTCCTCTGAGAGATCTAGCTAGTTTACCTGAGGAGGATGCACCAGTGCTAGATCTACTCGTACCCCACTATTCATTATATGTACACTACCAAAGTATCCCCCCAGGGCGTCTGCTTTGCCCTGGTCATCAGTGACAATACCGTGGTATCTTGTAGATAACGGACCTACGGCATTCCTTGTTGAGCCTTTAGACTGTACACAGCTGTAGAATTTTTCCGACTGTTGTCTTATACACTGGGCCAATTTGAGCTCAACTTCCCGCTTGGAAGTTCTTCGTAGGCCCACAGTCTCGTTTCTCAGCTTTATAAAGTGGTTCCAGGCTAGTTGACTGTCGGAAGCTCTGTACTGGTTCCAGCTGTGATTTCTACGTTCAATGGCCTTGGCTATTGCAACCTTCCACCACATGGGTTTGCCCTCCCCACTCCTTCGTTTTAAGGGCGCCGACTCATCCTCTAGGGTAATCAGGGATCCCTCTATGGCCTGCCAGCTCTCCTCGACAGTAGCCCCATCTATCGTGTCCCAGGTCAAATTCATTGCCCTATTACGAAGCCCATCTATGTCCATACTACCGAAATTCTTAATCAGCCTTGAGGGTACCTCGGGTTGCCGCATGCATAGAATTATTTTGGCACAAACGTGGTCACTCTTTCCCAGCGATGCACAATAATGCAGTCCAGCCACATCGTTGGGGAAGTTCGTTATAGCTAGATCCAGCAAGGATGGAACGTATCCAGTCCTATATCTGGTATTCTCTCTAATATGCTGATGCAGCGCATTATCATGCAGCCATTCTAAGTATGTTTGCTCCTCCTATCCCGGCACGCAGACCTCAGCCACCCAGTCGATCTGCGGGAGATAGAATTCACCCACTATGAGGGTCACTTGTGCGTCCTTAACTAGTTCAGTCGGAGTCCGCAGCAAACAAACGTCCTCTTCGTGGTTAGTGCTTGGTGCTCTGTAGACACAGACGACGTTAACCCTTCTGCCTGGAAGGATGATCGTAACGGCGCACAGATGGATATTACGAGTGTACATCTTGGTCTGGGAATCAAGGTGGTTTGCACCTGACTTAACGAGCATGGCAACTCCACCACCAAGGCGATCTTGTTCCCGATCCTGCCTGTAGAATGCAAAACCGTTACTTATTAGGCCTGGCACATGGTCTCTCCAGGAAGCCACGTTTCCGTGACGGCAACTATTGGTCTTCCTGCTAGTCAGCGGTTTTGGCGAGTTCCGCCGATTTGTTTCTAATACTACACGCGTTAATATATAACACCACTGCGTTTGCTCCGCCGCCTAGGTGTCTTTTGCTATTCACTCCTGACTGCTTCTCAGTCGAAACGCCTGAGATGGTGACACGGTTTTTGCTTCGGATGTCCCCACTGGAGTGCATGAAGCCGGCTGCTGGTCCAGAATTTCCGACGACTCCCAATCCATTTCTATAGTAGTTGCCACAACATCCAGACTGGCAGGGGTCGCGCTGTCATCTATCTTCGGACAGTACTGCCAATTCTCGTCTTCCAGCGCATTTTCAATTACAACTATTTGTCACCCCGCACGTGGCTTCTTTACTTTTGTCGGGGTCGGGACCTGAGAACCGAGTACGGCATTCCGCTGAAATTTAAGGTTTCTCACCAGCGCCCTGGCTGGTCGAGCAAGGTTACCTCCCGGGGCTAGACCACCAGGCCTTACTCTGTGCTCATCTGGAACAATCTGATACCTGTCCCTGGTGGTGTGAGCCACTACTGCTGCCCTAGCCAGCAGTTTATCCCGGGTGGCCTCATCAGCGAACTCCACTAGGATTGGTCTCGCGCGATGTTCGCCTTTGTTCCTAAGTGGTGACTTCCATGTCCCCACTCTGTGCACCCTTCTCAGAGTAGTATAGTACGGAACACCTGCGATTCGTAGTGCATTGCAGACCCTCCTCATATCTATGTCCCTCCTGGCTTTCGATTCCCTTATAAAGGGTTCTTCCTGGTTCAGGATCAGGATCCTGTTGCTTGAGACCCTGCCCATCAACAAAATCTGCCTCTGCAGATACTTCACCTTGTTTTCCAGCACCAGAAGAGCAGGGTTGTCCACCCTAACTAACCCACCCTTCGCTATGTTACAGTCGCTCTTTTCTTTGGACTGCCTTGCCCTTCTAGGCTTCTGCTCAGTCCACTGGCCCCCGTCGGTCTTCTTCAAAGGAGTTGAGGCAACGACCGCCTGGCAAGCTCTCGTAATTGGTCCACTCGCTCTGCTGATTATCCTCTCGAATGTTGATACACATTCCGCAAACGACTTACTGCAATCTGAATGAGGTGGTTTGGGGCTTATGATTGAGGTACTACTTGGTGGGCGTTGGTCCTGCCCTTGGGTCTGCAGTTTAAAAGCCAGACTGTCCGCCTCCTTGCAGGGAGCACAGACCTACTCAACCCATGGGTTCTGTTTATAAGGGACAAAAATGTAGTTTGCTATTCCTGAACACCTTGGGAGAGTCCATCTCTTGCATACCCCGCACTCTATACCATTTACCACACGTTTTCCGCACTTGGGTGCTAGACACGGGTGGGAAACGCGTGCCATACCGAAAAAACGAGGGCGAAAACAACTCAAGTGTTCTTTACCCAAACACAAAATACGCACTCTGACACTAGCAATTAAATCCCGTTACCACAAAAACCAAAAACAAAAAGAAAGACTAGAAGCGAGGAAAGATCGCCTCAAAAAACACCGAACACCACTCGGCAATACTACACGGAGAATGAAAATATTCCCTGGATAAAGCGCACCTTAGATGCAATTCTGATACGCTCAGTAATGTGACTTAAACTTAGTTGATTCAAAAAACTATTCAAAAACTCAATTCAAAGACGAGAGCACTATGAATACAAACCGCGCGGCACGATAACTGACTTGTTGCTGTCAGCTTTAGAAGTGAATAAATTGAGGAAGTCCATTTGACACGTGAGGCACGAACGGGACTGTAGGAACCCATACTGAGCTGGGTTGATAAGATTTCGGGAAGTTAGGAATTTGAAAGGTGGTTTATTACTACCCTCTCCACGAGCCTGGAAACAATCGAAGTGTGGTTTATGGGGCGATAGTTCCTCGGATCATGCAAAGGCCCGCTTTTGTGTTGTGGAATTATACAGGACGCTCTCCACTGAGTCGGGTAGATTCCAGAAGACATGGATAACGTGAATGCGTTCAGCAATGGGAGCACTAGGTCAGGTCCCCCAAATGGAAGTAGAACAGGTGGAAGGCCAGCAGGCCCTGGAAGATGGGAGGATTTAACGTTGGCTAGGAATTTCCTGATGTTGGCCGTGTCAAATGTTACGGTTGATATCGCGTCCTGTGAGAGCATCGGATAGCGGAATGGTGGAGGGTTAGTGTCCGTAATAAGAACTGAGGCGAAATGGCAGTTGAAAGCCTCGGCCACATCTTCTGGCGAGTCAGGGTGGGTGCCACTTTGGATAAGGAATGGGATATTGTTTCCATTTCTTCGCGAGTTGCGGGATTTTAGCAGTCTTGAAAGACGCTTCACACCATGAGGCTGTTGTAGTGCAGTCCATTCTTTCCTTTTGAGTTTATTCTCAGTCGCTGCATAGAGATCACGGCAGAGTCGGCTCATTCTGAATGTCAGAGAGAAATTTCGATTCCTGAGGAATGAGTTATGGAGCTTACAAATCTTTTATCGAAATCTGTCAATTTCGGTAGTATTGGCTCTGATGTATCTAACGGTTGAAGTAAGGCAATTTATGGAGGAAAGCAACCTGACATACAGCACATCAGCCGCTTTTTGCGGATTGGATGCGAGATAGAAGTCAGACCAGTCAATGCCCCGGAGGAGAGTGGGCAACTGGGCCCACTTAGTCAGTCTGTAGGTGCTTTGGTTTTTGATTTCGACAACTTCGGGTAGGCATGATTCTTGTGTAACAGTGAAGTGACATATGGCCATTTTGTGGTCACTACGGGAAAGGTTTTATGTGACGGAGACGTTCACTTCAGGGAGGCCAAGTCGAGAATATTGTTATGCCTTGTCGGAGTAGAGACATGCTGTGTCCGTCCTGCAGTGTAGGTGTCCAGAAGGAAGTCGGATAAATGGGAGGAGGCAGTCAATTTATTCCACCAAATACCCGGAGTGGTAAAGTCTCCAGCTTTGATCTTCCGACCCAAGGATAGAGTAGAATTGTACTCGAAGGCCCTAATGATATGCTTGAAATCAAAGTACCTAGAGGTATTTGCTCAGTGGACGCTCCCAATATGCAACACGTTTCCAGGAATTAAGACGGAGAGCCAAAGAGAGTCGGGAATACAGTCAAGCACCGGGTGGTGGAGGAGGGTGGTAATAAATTTATGTTTATTGTACGCAAGACAACCACCGCCTCGGCGGTTTACTCAGCTTAATCGGAAGGAGTTATAGCCTACCAACGAGACAACGTCAGTTAGGAAGAGATAGGCTAACCATGTTTCTGTAAACAGAACAGTGTCTAAGCTGGAATCAAGTACATGTTCCCTTAAGTGATTAATTTTGCTCAGTAGCGAACGGGAATTCATAAGTGAGATGGAAACTCTGCTTGTACCTCTGAGGGTGCAAAACGATATGGCTCCGAGGGAAGGCAACGGAAGACTATTGGGGCCGATTAAGCTTCAGGCATCCGGGTTGTCAACCATGACGGTTTTCAACATCAGAAGTAGTAACTGGACTGGGGAAATTAGCAGGTGGGTTACATGGTGGTTATTTGTAAAGTACGGTGTGATGGCCTTTATAGGACCCCTGATTGAAGGGCGTCAAGCCTATGGGTACATCAGAAGGGTGACTGCCGCAGGATGCACTTTGGTTGAGACAATCTCGAAGACTAGTGGGGAGCAGCAGTGGATGCGGTGGCGGGTGAGTGGCCCCAGGCAATCGATCAAGTGATATGGGGACGGTGTCTAATGGAGCTTTTGGAGGGGAACTATGATAAAATCGGGGGAATGTTATTAGTGGCGGTAGTGGGCCGGTATGCGGGCGGAAAGTTTCATTAGGAGTGCTGTCGGTGACCGATAAACAAGCATGACGTCCAGTAAAGATTAATACTAGATGGTGAGATGAATTGATTATGCGGGATAATAGATTAGGAGGAGGACATGGTGATTCTAAGTGGGATCTTTGAGGCAAATCGTGTATAAATCGGGGGAGAGTTATTAGGGATGCTAGGGGGTCAGTAGGGGCTGGGGGGCAGAGTTGGAGGGGCAACCATGGTTATGATGGCGGCCTAGTGAGCAGGGTAACCAATGGCAGGATAAGTGGGATTGGATCGAGACGGGAATAACTTTATGGGTAGAATTTTTGGGAGCGGCAGGCATCTCACAGGGCTCCACGGAATGAGTGTGAGGGGGTGGAGTAGCAGCGATAGGGCGGCTGATGAAAGAGGCTTTGGTAGGTGGGGTGAGTCAGCATGGCATGCAGTGGGGTCAGAGTAGAATACGGAAATTTTGGGTGGTGAGGGGGCAGAGGATGTTGAGGTTTCGGAAGGGTAAATTGGGGCATACCACGGGGCAGAAAAGTGTCAGAATATATGGAGCCCATTCTCTCCCGCTAGAATAGACGGTCATTCCTTACTAATGAGGAAAACTGACAGTTTCATCGGCCGTGGTGAGGAAAGGGTGACCTCTAGGTGCAAGCGATTCCAGGTGAACGATGAGGACCAGCTAAAGAAGCTGAAAACTAACCCGAAAGCATTCAGTGGTCTTTAATTCGCGGTAAGTTGCACAACTGGTTGACCTTAAAAACCAAAGTGCAAGCCCCGAAGAGCCACTTTGGCACTGACGTTGGATCATTTGTTGAAAGAATTTCGTCTTCACTGGCTGGAGAAAGTCCGAGGCTCTGGTGATTGGATCGGACCGCCCGGAAATATCAACCGCAAACCATCGATTCCGCTACACTGTGATAGTTTACGCTGTTTCATCAATACCATAGGTAGTTTACTAGAGGCCGTCCAAACAGCTACTCGGTTCCAAGAGGTGCCACCTGTTGATATCAAGCACATCATGGAAAGGTGATTTACGGATGCACGAGATCGGGGTTTTGGTCGTCGAAGTTCCGGGTAAGCTCAAGTTCCTCCGCGGAACACATCTACAACAAACCTTACATTTGATTTGTGTGCCACAATTTATCAACTTTGACGTTCTTCGTTTATCTTGAAGTGTTTGTGAAGTTCAAGTGTAACATATTGTTCACATTGCCATACCACTGTTCCACTTGTATTTTCGATTTTAGGTCTAGCCAGCACACAATATGACATTGCGAGTACAATAACAACCTTTTCGTGTACAAGGATTTTCCCAAACATTTACCATTAACAGTCGCTTCTCAATTTTGTACCCATTGATGCTTTTACAGAAGTTGGTTTCGGATTGCCAATAGGATGCTTAATCACCAGCTACATTATATATATATATATATATATATATATATATATATATATATATGAGTTTATTATTGCAGAAGAACCATTGCTGAAAGCGGTGTTAGCAGTCTTGAAGTCTTGAAGTAGTTCACGGGTGCGAGGCTTGAGCCCAAATATTCACGGTTCTTGTTTGTATCTTCTTTACTCCAGCGCCACCGAGCTGTAGTGGGAAAACTCGACAACGAGGGGCAAACATTTTCGCAAAAGTGACATTAGAATGAAAATAAATGTTTCCCATGTTGTACATGGGTCAGACAATATGGATATAGATGCATCAATACATCACTAGTTTTTTTGTTTTCCAGTTTACACAGAAGAGCGAGTTGCATATGCAATCGTAAGAGGGATGAAAATGGATCTATTTATAACTGCATGCATGCACAAGTGCATGGGACCAAAGACAGGACGTGAAAATATGGGGGAGAATAATCTACACGAGGGTGATCGGAGAACTAGCTGCACCTGGCGTTAGTCCAAACCGGTTGTTTAGTCTGGTCTTAAATGCCGCTTTGAGGGGGCATTCACTACCTCCTGTGGCAGGTTATTCCATAGAGATCATATCCGAGACGAAAAGAAACGATGTCTAGTGAAGGCACGTGGACGGGGTTTGAAGGGTTTCCCAGTGTGTCCTGGCAGGGTCTTTGAGTTCGAACGAGTAAAATCTGATCCACTAGACCGGATAAGAATGGGTCACGCATCAGGAATAGGTCTCCCCTAATATGTCGTGCTCCGATAGGGCAGAGAGTAGGTGATAACAGACGAGCCGCATAGGGGGTGAAAAGTAGGCTGTGTGCCATTTTGGTCGCTCTCCATGGAATCTGCGTTCCTTGCGCGCATCGCTATGCTAACCGGAACCACGTCAGGGAGGTCGTTGATGTACATGAGGAAGAGGGGAGGACCGGAGACAGAGCTCTGAGGCTCCTTCAATTGTGGTGATAGGTTGGGACTAAGAAGTACAAACACGAACCGAGATGGTTCCGTCTTTTACGAACCTCTCAATCAGAGACAGTAGGCGACCGGAGATTTGTACATCCTGGATTTGTACAGAAGCGGAATACGCGGGACATTATCGAAGACTCTGGCGAAATCAGTGAGTGCGGCGTGGGATATCTTGCCATTATCGTGGGCCTGTGTCAGGCTATTGTTGATGCATGACCTACCAGGAAGGAAGCCACGTTTCGCTGGCAATAGTGAACTCTTGTTGCGCGAGTGTGGTAAGATTTCGCGTTGTATGCTGCGCTCAAAGACTTTTCCAGGGACATTGGTGAGGCTTCTTGGCCCATAACTTCCAGGAAAGTGTCGAACCCCTTCCCTAAAAACTGGGACAATTATAGCTTGCTTCTATGAGTTTGGACACCTGTTGCCTATGCAACGTGGGAAGAGCGTAGATTATGATGATGCAAGCGTGGAGGCGGATAAAATGGGAATGCGGGGATGAACATTGCGCGGTCCCATCGAGCTGAACGGGTGGAGTTTGTTGAGCCCCTCCTCCACTTTCGCGCAAAACACCGTGAAGTGCTCCTACAAGATGACTTACTGTTTTGGCTCAAGAGATGGATGCCCACACGCAAGCATTACTGTTGTGCTGAAAACCGGCACGAAGCCGGACTTGACGACTTCTGCTGCCTCAGAAGGGAAGGTGGTAGTAGAGCCATAAGAAAGCGATGAAGCGAGCGCTGCGGACCCTGATCCATGATCGAGGCGCAGGTGTTTATGGAGAACATAACGGTTCGTATGCGCCCGGCGTAGGATTCCATTCTGTAGTTTCTTGGAGTGTTCCATAATCTTGGATTTACGAAGAATTCGGACGCATCTGAAAGGTTCTGCATCCGCCGGGAGGGATGTGGCTCGGTGCTTGGCAGACAACTGAGAGCGTTTGTCGAGAAGGCGTCTAACTGATGGTGGCAGATGTGCCTTGCACTCTGAAAACTGCCAGGTTTTAGGCACATATGGAATACCTGCCTTCAGAACACACTGGTATGGTAGCCCGTTACGTTCATCCATGTCTATGTTGTACGTTGTCACTTAGTTCGCTTCTGATGAACGAACTCATCATTTGGAAGTATTTTCGCTGAAACGAGCTAGCCTTGATAAGTAGGATATAGCTGGCCACTTCAATGTGCAGCCGAAGGTGAGGGCTGCGTGGTCGCCGTTATCTAGCGGTGATAGAAGATTGACGACATGTGCGCTGTGTTTCGAATTGGTTACGATCAGATCTAGAAGTGATGAGCATTGACCCATTCTAAACCTGGTGGGATAGACCACATGCTATGCCCGAGATTGCTCGGCCGGTAGATCTACTGGTGGCTTACGATACTGGCTGTCAGCACTGAGACTTTTCCAGTCTAATTCGGAGGCGTCTAAGTCTCCATAATAGGGGGGGGGGTGACTAGAAGTGTGAATTGTTTTGAGGGCTTTCAGAAGCTCTACTATCGAGAGTGAACCTGCCTGTGATGTAGAGGAGGAGCAATAAATCACACCCAGAAGCAAAATAGTGGGGGTGCAGAAGTGAAAACTTACTCACAAGGAGTCCATCATGGTTGATGAGATGCATCGAGGGAAGACGCCCCGTGGTAGGAGACCGCTAATGCAGAGAGCTATCCCACCAGCACGTTCCCTTCTTCAATCATTACGGAGGGGGAGTAACCCGGTATTCTTACTTCACCGTCCTAACAGTCTGGCGTGAGCAAGGTCTCCGTGATGACGATGATGTGGGGTTTTGTGTCTGTTGCTATTTGTCTCAGCTCCAGTATCTTGTTCGGCGGACTGAGACGACTTGAATACGGGCATTTTAGTGCCTGCTCACTAGAAACAGAAGAAATTCCATTAGGGAAAACCTGATTGGCTCCAGAAGAGGTGCTCTCATAAGGGGCGGTGCCGACATGAGGGGTGGTGGGGACATAAGCGGGGGCGTCTGTAGTACCCATCTCAGCGGGTAAGACAGGAAGTCGCCTTCTGGTGGTCGGGGTTGAGATACTCCTGTGCGAATAGGCCTACGTAGTGAGAATGGATTATTTTGTGAGCTCTGTAGGGCGGAGTACTTTTCATTAAATGGTTTCCGTTTCTTATCCGCCTTAAGTTAGGCTCCTTTTTCGGATACTCTGAAAGAGTGGGACTAAGGTGGCTCAAGAACACCTTCCTGTTGGTTGGGTTTAAAAGTTGATTGAAACTGCGGATTTTTCTAAGGCGTTCTCTGGACGTCTTTTCTCTGTGTTTTTAAGTTTAGGTTGACTTGGACAGTTGCTTCAGGAACATCCTTACTTTGCCCAGGGCCATTCGTATTTGGTGAGCTGGAGGCCACTGGGGTTGGGAGGGGATATGGGAAAGTTGTGCAGGACGCAGTGTCTGAGGGCAAGTCGGACTCATCGGGATCCCCGGTGTCTGGTAGTCCTGTGGTTTCAAGTCTAGTAAGAAAGGCCACTGGAGACACTTGCAATCTGGGGTCTGCAGTTACGAACAGGGCAATCTGAGGCTTTGCCGCCTGACGAGCTTGCAATGAGTGGCCAAGTGCTACTCCCCACACCCAAGTATGCGATCTTTGCAATGTCACTCTTTGCGCGATCAGGTTTGTTGCCGGTTCTTCTGAAGGAAACTCCGGGATTGAACTTGATGCCTGCTTGTGCCTTCTGGGAATCAGCCAGGAGCATTTCGCAATGTTTGGAGGTGACTCTGTGGGCATTCTGTCTATTATTAGTGTTTGGTCTTTTGGATTTGCACCTCCAGGAGCTCGCAGCGACCTCGATAATTCGGAGAAAATGAGCCCTTCCTTGATATGATTTTTTATCTTTTTTCTCCTCCATCTTTCCTGACGGTTGACACCAACATCCCCGTTTTGTTCGGCTGCGTAGGTTTTACTGGAGTGACTTTTCCGATGACCCCGTCGACCTCGTTTTCATTCACTTCCACTTTTAATCCTTCGTCAATTGTACGCGATCGCATTCAGCCTTCCGCTAAGCCTTTGCTTTCGTGTACTTCGGCGTACCTCTTGTGTCGTTACTTTTTTGTTGCCGCAATACTAAGAAAGCACACGTGTATCTGTCAACCAACTTACGCCTTCCCTATTCGTCCGATAAAGGGGATATTTTTGGTACTTTGCTGCCAGACCGAATAGGAGACACCTCCATCAACCACTCTTAAAAGTCTTATGTAAGCTGTGCTCCATATTATTACTCGTTTAGGGCTGGTTGCCGAGGATTGCAATGTCTTTGTGGCTCCCAAAATTAGTCTTTCTGATGTCTCTATAGCCCGGGTTAACATCCGATATGGTGAAGGTGGTCTTATTGAAGGCTTTTCGGCTGGATACCTTCGCTTCAAGGGCCGCTATCCTCGTTCTTAGCTTCTCCAAATCCATGACCTCCGAAGAGCCCACAAGAATGGGGCTGGGACATGCTCTGCCCTCCGGAGGGCTCCCCAATCTGGAGCATGGGAATGATCTTGTCGCCTACGGTGATGTCAGATATTTTGCCAATGAAAATGTGCAAACTAAGGAATTCAAATTAGGGGAAAATACGCGGTATACCGCCTAAGCGAAAAAACAACCAAGAGAGCAACGGATTTCAGAAGTTCAAAAGTAACGTTGAAGGTCAAATTGGATCAGTAAAACAAGAAGTTCAGTGCCTCAGGCTAGTGGAACTTCAACCCGAAGTCAAGGTCAAGTTGACGAATATATCAGGTTGTTTCGGTTTCTTTACTTTTTTCATCACATCTGGGCCTGGCTTTGCGACGCATCTGGCAGTAATGATTATTCATACTAAGGCGTCTAATTGTCCGTGACAATGACTACGAAGCACCACTGTGCGTCCGTTATTTACTACCGCGACTAATTGACAAATCCTCTCATTACTAAATCTAGATCTTTATCTACTACGATTCACCCTCCGCGAGTCCGTCTATGAAATACTTGGAGATTGTTGGCCAGTTTATCCCGTCTTCTTGGTTCAAACCCTAATCTCCCTTTGTAAATACTGTGAAAACACTTAGTTGACCCTATTTTTAATCATTCTAGGTGACTTCCAATAAAACTTCATCTACCTTTCGTACCCAGGTTTCTACAATCTCCAGATAACCAGCAAAATTAATTTATTATCCGAAGCCTACCGTCGCAGTGCGCAACTCCACAAGGAGCAGACCGGCCAGTAAGATTTTGCCACTTGTTGCCGTACGTCTCCCGTTCACTGCGCCGTCCTTCATCTCATTGACGAACATTCACGATGACGCGAGTAGCCAGAAAGACAGCCTCCCAGGACCAATAAACTCACTGGAATCGCGAAATGAAGCTCTTGACAGAGTCATCAGAATTCTGACTCCACTGGCTCACCTTCTCGAGCCCTCTTTGGTAACCACAGACTGTAACTCAATTGCCCCGTGTACCTCTATTGACAGTACATTTTCAGAGGTTACGAAACGGATACGGAATTCTAATCACTCCATTGTATTTAACATCCCTGGTGGGGCTCACTCAACTTAGTCAACAGTACCCTACTAAAGGCCGCTAATATGCAACGGGCGACATACCGTATTAGCAGTCTACGAAAAAAAACACAATGACACCAATTTTTGGACTCACTGACAGCCGGTGAGTTTATTCATAAGCGAAGCGTTATTTCTGTTAACTCACCGTACAAAAGCATCTAAATAGCATCTCACGGAACGTCACTACAAAGAGGATTGTCGAAGATGTTGAACACTTTCAAACATTTAGGGCAGGAACCAGCCAACAAGACACTTACCCCCCGAATTTTCCCACCAACTCTTCGCAACTCAAGCCCGCGGGCCAACTATGGTCTGGTGGAACCCTTGACGCAAAGCCTGAACCTTCTTCGAATCTACCAGTCTACAAGCGCCCTAGGCTCGTCATTGATGCGGTAGATGCCTGGGGTTTGAATCCATCGAGTTCTGCCAGACAGCTTAGCCTTGTTTATTAAAGCGGCCACATAAACCGCGTAGTCTCCCCTACCTAAAATATTGCTTTACCCTTACAAGGCCGCATACAAACCAAAGTATGATCTTTCCTGTCTCCACCTTCTAGCTGCGACCAAAACCTATCCGCTGGGCCGCCGTATACCATTGCCAGGTCATTCTTGTACGAATAAGACCCGTCAGCCCGCAGGGTATAGACCCGTAAACGGACTGCCAGGAAGCAACGTCCCCAAAGTCACAACATCGTCGTTGCGATATGACTCATCGCCCATGGGCCGAAAGTTGGTAATGATTTGTACTCACACCCCAGTGGAGAGCGTCGTTACCAACGGAGACCAATGGCTGCAAATATTTGATTTGGCAACCCACCCCCCATCCCTACTAGAGGCCTTAAACTCTAGTTCACTAGGCAGCAACGGCTCTATATCGCCAGGCCGTACTCCGATAGTCATGAAAGAATTAGAAGCGAACAGACGCCTTAGTAAGATGTCACTAATGCTGGGGCCTACAATTTCTTTTGCGGAAACAGCGAAATCCCAGCTCTACGCGCTTTTACACAGGCGATACCCGCAACCCACCATTCAGCTATTATTCAAAACCACTTCCACCTAACTTATCATTTTGTAACCTTTCCGTGCCTCCACCTTTCATCCGGTAAGTTACATTGCCAAACAAAATTTAAGTTTTGTTCCACTACTGGTCACCCCACTACAGTCTTTTCACCCGCAGGATACGTCCTCAAACCCCCTCCATGTAAATTTCTACCAAGCAGTGGCATGAAATTCTCCAAGCTCTTTTTCCCTCCAGCCTCAATGAACCACCTTCCAATACCGGCACCTTGCTGGTCGTTTACGCCTTAGATAGCACTCCGAACTCCGTAGGCCAATTACGCAACAATACGTATTCCCACTTCCCCCTTCCAAAACAACCCTCATATACCCCCCCTACCAGCCACCGATTCCTATCCTTCCCCACCCGAGCAAGCCGCGTCGGCAGGTGGCAAAGCCGCCCCAAGCTATCCTAGTTCCTAAATTCTGATGCCTTCTCTTGCCACACGACACCACCCACTACCAGGGTTGTCACGTGGGAAAGCTAATATATTCACTAACCCATATCCCGTCACCACACTCCAGCGTCGATCCCAGCGAGTCAAGACAAATAGCAAGGCTACTCAGTCAAAGGTCTTCCTGTTCACCTGGTTATATACTGGAATTAATTATTTCCGGATCATACACGGTTGAATCCTCTGAGGCTATCGTGGAGGCGCCTCAAGCTCACTTTTCTTCTTTCGTTATGGCTCCAACTCATGTCTCTCCCAATGCACATCCTCCGTCCAATAACTCTCCAAACTTACCCAACCCAGATGCTTGCATCCACGTAAGTAGTGGCCCTTGATATATCCTAACTCCCAGTCCATTGTTAGCAAAATCCATCGCCTAAACATCAAGTCCTGACATCATCCTTATTACTAAAATCCTATTCATGGAAAGCACAGTCACGAGCGAAATTCTGCTTGAGGGGCACAAGGTTTTTACAGTAAATGGTATTGACAGACGTGGAGGTGGGTGCCTGGTGAAAGTACAGCAAGCCTTTCCAGTAATCTCCATTAGACAATCCACACTCGACTCAATTCCGGACTCTCTATGGTCCACAATTCGGTTCTAAACTATAGTCGTGCACATTGGTTGTGTCCATCACCCACCCCTCTTTACCACTTTAGATTTAGCCTCTTTAATTGAAGCCTTTTATTATCGTCCACCCTCACCTTCGGCCGCAAAGATCATGGCCGGCGATTTTCACTGGTCAAAAATATCCTGAACGAACTCCACAGCACCTCCCATCTTAATGAACTTTGTCTCCCGTACGCCCATTGGAGTTGGGTGCAATACATATAGACCCGTACTGGAAAAGCCAACATTCTAGACCGTACTTTCACGTACTGCGTTTCCAACTTTCCAGTTTCCATCCAGCATAATCTTCTGGGCAGCGACGATAAGTTGCTAGCAGGTAATCTTTCATTCTATGCTTATCCAACAGGCTATCTGACCCCAGTCAACAATTCTTTCAACTTAACTTGGACTCCCCTGCGTGATTTCATCAGTAACCGAGATAAGAGCAGTTTTTTTCCATCTGTTGACGTCCAAGAAGCGGCTAATCACTATTACCGTAACACGGGAAACTTCCTCTTGAACCTTATCCCAATCACCAAAAACTCTGTTGGGAAATCCAAACATGCCTCCTCCCAGCAAAATTGCCCTAAGATGCAAAGGCTATCTCCAAAACCAAGACTTCTCCCTTTCCACGAGACAAACACGTCTTACCGATATTATCTGAGACCTAGAGAAAGACCAGCTCCCCAAAGAAGAAGCCAAAGCCCTAAGGCATCCCAATTAAGCAATAAAACTCTCACTCTTGCATAACTTCAGGAATTTGGCAACAGATACTGCTATCCAATACGTTGTGTCACCGAGTAAAACTTCGGTCGCCTCCTCTTCTGATATCGCTGAGGCCTTTGACTCTCACTCCACCAATTCCATGGCTTCCGCCTCAGACATAGCCCCCTCCCGAATCCGGGCTCATTTCACGCTAGAAAGCATCTGCGCGCCCTGAACCGGATAGATTTGCTTCAGCTGCAATGATCACCGATAGATCGGACCTTCCACTTCTAGTACTTAACCTATTCACCTCGTCACTCAAGCCCGGTTGGGCACCGTCGAACTGGAAGCATTCAGTCATCATTCCACTACACAAAAGGACCCGCCCACGAACTTGGCAGATACCATCCCATTATTTACCCCCCTATCATTTCCAGAATGAGGGAAACGACTGTCAAAGATGACTCTATTATCCATCTTTTCTTTCCAAACCTTCCTGGCGATAGGCAGCACGGGTTTCCCAAATCGCGACCATGTACCACATGTCCGCTTAACTTCCTCAACCTAGTCACTAAGTTGGTTTGTAGCTGGCAGGCGTTAGTAATTTTCAACCTAGATCTGTTGAAGGCTTTCGACGGTGTTCTACGCCCCGGTCTCATCGCTAAATTACGTTCATTTGGCACTTCTTACTAACCGCTTTCTTGGCTACAATTGTATCCCACTCATAGTTCCTAAAAGGTCCTCACCAAAGGACAGGCTTCTAACCCGAGACCTGTTACAAGTGGCGATAAACAGTGAAGTTTACTGGGTCCTCTCCCGTTTCTAACGTACGTTATTGACCCATTGATGAACTTTTCCACTGATAACTGCGAGGTACTAACCTGGATCCTTAAATCTTGGTGGGTCCCACATAGCCAGTCGACCTACCTTCCGCGATTCGGGCCCCAACTATCCCCGCTACCTCGACTTCTCTGAGAACGCCGCCACCTAAGCGGCCAAAGCTAGAAGAGGCGTGGCCCTTCTCTTCCGCTCCTTTCGTCTCCGGGACAGCATCATCAGCATCTACGAATCGCACATCAAGCCTTTGCCTGAATACCGCCCAATAATATGTTCTGACGTGATATAATTTGACAGAGTTGCGCTAGAAAACAAAGAAAGCCATTTTACCACACGGTTACTCTGCTGGTCCACGTCTTTAAGCTGCAGAAAATGATGCCATCATCTGAATCTCGACCCTATTTGGCCCCGCCGTTTAGGGCTAAACTTAGCCTTCTTGTGTAATCTGCTCAATAACCGGTTTTTTCCTTAAACCAGTTAGCTGCTTCTGTGGAAGCCCCTAACTCACTTCGGCACGGGCCTTTTACTGCCCCTTCTTGCATGGGTAAATCAGCCGTACGGTCATATTTTTCATTGTTATCTACGAAAAGTTCTGGAACAAGCTGCACATCACCATTCGAGCGTCACAAACCAAGTCCCAGTTTCCACCGGCTCTCATTCCACAACTCAACGTTACACGTGTACTTCAGTTATCTTATCTGCAATGCTGAGGATTTTGCATGAGAGGGGGCCCCCGACTTCTAAGACCACCTCTCGCAGACCCCATCCCCTCCGATTGAATACGGAATCAGCAATAGGCAGTTTAATCTATCTGACCGAATTCTCAAAGCTCGACTAGCTGGCGCCATTCCTGCGATGAGTAAACAGAATTGAAGTGTACTCATTTTCATACACAATGATTCCCCTTTTCCAGCAGTCTCAATGGCACTAAAGCTTTTTTCCTTATTGGTTTCCATACGCCTCTATCAACAATAATCCACAGCAGAGGCACATTCTGACTGACGTTTCTATCAGTTTTCCTTTACCAGTTCTTCCCTCACGTGCATTCCACCCTCTAGGTTGGCATACGAGCTTGTATAACTCTGCTGTATGGCCGTTTACTAACCGCTGGCTCAAAACTCTGAAACCCTTCGCAACTTGGCCATCAGATTGTGGGTCTCATACTCCCATATTTGAGCTACTCCCCACATGCACAACAATCAATGAACATGAGTGCCTTTAGCAAAGGTGCGGGGCGCGTCCAGGTCCAACGCTTTGGCCGGGGCAAATCGAGCATGCAGGCCGTCTGCAACAAAGTGCCAGCGCAATTAGGCTGGTAGATAACGACTCCCGTGTTTACTTTGAAGTATTTTCCAGGTCGGGTGTCCAGCCCAGGGCCAGTCCCACCCACCAGCGCCGGCTGCGGATCGCTCACTCCAATGCTGTCAGTTGCAGATAGCATGCACCAACCATCCTTGTTCCGTCGCGGCACGCCCAACTATCACTTTTATCACCACTCTTATCACTTCCATTTTTGTCGTTCTTCCATGGTGTGCACACCTACCAATTCCTTCCCTGCTCCTATGGACTCCACCCTGTCACCTCTGGTTGCACGTCACTGTTGCCCTACCGACTTCACTATGCAGACTCCCACTAATATTTCTTTTTCCTTCGCGTCGTCATTGCCGGCTCGTAGTCTCTATTCACTTGGTATCGCCCTATGCTCATAGAGCTCACTGATTGCATTCATATGCTACACTGCCTACCGTTCCGTCAAATCCTTCCTCGTTCTCCCTTCTCATGCTCATTATTATTACTCACCTGTCCCACCTGCACTCATGACCAGCTTCCATGTCAGAAATCGCCGTTTGAAACTTTGCACCTCCTACAGCCACATTCGTTACCTAATCACCACCACCATGTTTTCCATGCCTGACTCCGCGATTCCTATGTGGATCTTTCCAATTGGCAGAACCGTGATTAGATTCCTCCAGTTGCATCCACTTGTACAATTGCCTGCAGGCACGCAGCTCCCCAGTGCCACTTCCCCAACTCCTGCGCGCATTCATTTTTTTTGCGTTGTATTCATCCACCGGCTAACCTGTCCTAGTGCTCCCTTCTTCCCAGCCTTTTCCGTGTTTCATCTGCAGTAAGACGATCCCCCCGGTTATGTGCAACCTGTTTTTACAGTCCGTGCTTTAATCTCCTGTTTCGTATATTGACCGCTGCGAGTATTTTCTCCATTCCTTTCAAACAGTTCTGCTTTTCACGTTCCCCATAATATAAACTCAGTGTTGCGTCATGGTTTTCACTTACAGTTTCGGTCCGTTTGATCCGCCAATACCCGATTTTTCTAGTAATCCTTTTGCTCATTTCTCTTCCACACTTTTTGCCGGCACAGCTGCTGCACCTTTTCGCCACGGACAGTCTCACCTCCCAGGTAACTTTCTCCACTTTGGATCTCTATCCGCTCGGAGCTGCCTAGCCATTTCCATTGATATCATCTCGCCAAATGACTAAGGATCATTTATTACCGCTTTTCCCACTCCCGACCCTCAATAAGTGTCTCACCTGCATCAATCAGGTTATTAAAACCATTCTTACCTGTTATCTTCGATACTTTCCTTCATCTTTCCCATTTTATGAACTGCTCCTCACAGTGGTCATCACGTCTGTGTATCCAGTCTTTCCTCTCCCTCTCTGTTGGTCGGCCGTGTTCTCCTGTCACGACGAAAATTCCACTAAGGTATTCCAAAGTTACTTATGCAATCATTCGATTTAACCCTACCTGCCCATTCCAATCACTGCTGTTTGTTTTAGGACTCCTTTGTTATTGCGCTTGCTCCTCTTATATGTATTTATGCGTTTTTTCTGCATCTTGCAGTAACTCACCGGCCAATTCTCGTGCTATCATACCGCTGACCGTCACTGTACGCGTCCATTCCCTATACGTCTTTGCCTCACGTCTACCGCATCCAGTCCTTCTGAATCATTCTTGCCATCTGATCCACCATTTAGGTTTTGCATCGCTAGCTTCCTGTTTTAAGATGAGTTCTGTGACTTGTCCGCCAGCCATCTTTTGCAGATTACCAAAGCTTCATTACTATTCTATCCAGCAGGGCATCTCACTATTTTCTCCATCTTCTCCCGTCATCTCAGTTACTCACGCCAATTCCTAGACCAACCCATATACATATGATGCATACACTCTAATCATACCTTCATCTTCTTTTATTCCCCCTTAAAACCCGTGTATCCTACTTCTTTCATGGAGATTTCTACATTTTTCAAGAATTTTTTCTGTTCATTCCGTCGCTTGTAAATATTTGATCATGCACCTGGCATACTTCAAGTGTCTTCGAAATAAACCATTATTATTATTATCATTACCATCGTCGTAGTTCCCTGGTAAACGATCGTAGCACAGTTAGGTGTCGGCTAACAAGGCCTTGTTATTTCAGGAATACGATTCGGGCTTAAGAAATACGTGGGAATGAAATGTGGGTTGGAGTACGTCGACGTTGTGATTGTTCATCGTTTACCGTACTGGTAGTGCGTGGTACGGAAGCATTCCCAGAAAGTTACCGGTGCGTCACCAGAACCGATTCAGGGCAAGTCCGGATCAGGTGTGCAATAAGGGTGGTCGAACGGACATTCTGTAGGGAAGACTTTTGTTCGTCAGACACACGGGTGACTGAATTACGTTCGCCAAAGTTTTTTAAATGTCACCCTCGGGAAGTTGATTATTCGTAGCCTGTCCTCTTGTTCATTCTCGTGGTTAATGATCAACAGCTGGTAACTCGGGGCTATAAAGACATACCCTGATCACGAAGCGGTAGAGGAAGAGAGTGGCGCTATGCTGTTATGCAAATGGGTCATACTCAAGTTCTTTTGAAATTTCGGACATCGAAACAGCTTTGAGCCCCGGATTTTCTAAAGCCTAAGGCTTGAAACTTAGGCCAGCCTAAGTGGTGATGTGGTCTATCACGGCAGTGCCTTGTGTGTCAGGAACACAAGACTTTCCTTTTGGAGGTGATAGACACTAGATCCATTCGGCTACTTCAGTGCGTGAACAAAATGATTCACCTCGACCATTACAAATGCAGAAAAAACAAGGTTTACCACTGGCCTTGTCTTAACCCATTGAGTGCCACTTTTGAGAGGAAGATTGGTTTGGGCGATAGTGGAAACAATACATATGCTGTGATATCTCGAAAGTTCTACATTTCATGTCTGAAGACCAGTGAAAAAATGGTTTGACACTGAGTCTTCGCTTCGTTTTGAGAGCGTGACATATGAAAAACCTAGGTGAGTTTCGCGTGATCCAATCACCCGTATCTCTGGCTACCAAAGGCCCGGTACCCCAAAATCCCCCTGACCGAAGTTCCGGCGATAAGGTGTCAAGCTACCGAATCTCTGATGTGAGAAAAGGTCCGTTAGCCCATAAAAACATCGGTGGTAAGACACCCTTCCCGGAGGTGTAAATTCAAAAGACCAAACACTAGAAATAGCCAGAATGCCCACAGAGTCACCTCTAAACATTGCAAAATGCTCCTGGCTGATTCCCAGAAGGCACAAGCAGGCATCAAGTTCAATCCCGGAGTTTCCTTCAGAAGAACCGGCAACAAACCTGATCGCGCAAAGAGTGACATTGCAAAGATCGCATACTTGGGTGTGGGGAGTAGCACTTGGCCACTCATTGCAAGCTCGTCAGGCGGCAAAGCCTCAGATTGCCCTGTTCGTAACTGCAGACCCCAGATTGCAAGTGTCTCCAGTGGCCTTTCTTACTAGACTTGAAACCACAGGACTACCAGACACCGGGGATCCCGATGAGTCCGACTTGCCCTCAGACACTGCGTCCTGCACAACTTTCCCATATCCCCTCCCAACCCCAGTGGCCTCCAGCTCACCAAATACGAATGGCCCTGGGCAAAGTAAGGATGTTCCTGAAGCAACTGTCCAAGTCAACCTAAACTTAAAAACACAGAGAAAAGACGTCCAGAGAACGCCTCAGAAAAATCCGCAGTTTCAATCAACTTTTAAACCCAACCAACAGGAAGGTGTTCTTGAGCCACCTTAGTCCCACTCTTTCAGAGTATCCGAAAAAGGAGCCTAACTTAAGGCGGATAAGAAACGGAAACCATTTAATGAAAAGTACTCCGCCCTACAGAGCTCACAAAATAATCCATTCTCACTACGTAGGCCTATTCGCACAGGAGTATCTCAACCCCGACCACCAGAAGGCGACTTCCTGTCTTACCCGCTGAGATGGGTACTACAGACGCCCCCGCTTATGTCCCCACCACCCCTCATGTCGGCACCGCCCCTTATGAGAGCACCTCTTCTGGAGCCAATCAGGTTTTCCCTAATGGAATTTCTTCTGTTTCTAGTGAGCAGGCACTAAAATGCCCGTATTCAAGTCGTCTCAGTCCGCCGAACAAGATACTGGAGCTGAGACAAACAGCAACAGACACAAAACCCCACATCATCGTCATCACGGAGACCTTGCTCACGCCAGACTGTTAGGACGGTGAAGTAAGAATACCGGGTTACTCCCCCTCCGTAATGATTGAAGAAGGGAACGTGCTGGTGGGATAGCTCTCTGCATTAGCGGTCTCCTACCACGGGGCGTCTTCCCTCGATGCATCTCATCAACCATGATGGACTCCTTGTGAGTAAGTTTTCACTTCTGCACCCCCACTATTTTGCTTCTGGGTGTGATTTATTGCTCCTCCTCTACATCACAGGCAGGTTCACTCTCGATAGTAGAGCTTCTGAAAGCCCTCAAAACAATTCACACTTCTAGTCACCCCCCCCCCCTATTATGGAGACTTAGACGCCTCCGAATTAGACTGGAAAAGTCTCAGTGCTGACAGCCAGTATCGTAAGCCACCAGTAGATCTACCGGCCGAGCAATCTCGGGCATAGCATGTGGTCTATCCCACCAGGTTTAGAATGGGTCAATGCTCATCACTTCTAGATCTGATCGTAACCAATTCGAAACACAGCGCACATGTCGTCAATCTTCTATCACCGCTAGATAACGGCGACCACGCAGCCCTCACCTTCGGCTGCACATTGAAGTGGCCAGCTATATCCTACTTATCAAGGCTAGCTCGTTTCAGCGAAACTACTTCCAAATGATGAGTTCGTTCATCAGAAGCGAACTAAGTGACAACGTACAACATAGACATGGATGAACGTAACGGGCTACCATACCAGTGTGTTCTGAAGGCAGGTATTCCATATGTGCCTAAAACCTGGCAGTTTTCAGAGTGCAAGGCACATCTGCCACCATCAGTTAGACGCCTTCTCGACAAACGCTCTCAGTTGTCTGCCAAGCACCGAGCCACATCCCTCCCGGCGGATGCAGAACCTTTCAGATGCGTCCGAATTCTTCGTAAATCCAAGATTATGGAACACTCCAAGAAACTACAGAATGGAATCCTACGCCGGGCGCATACGAACCGTTATGTTCTCCATAAACACCTGCGCCTCGATCATGGATCAGGGTCCGCAGCGCTCGCTCCATCGCTTTCTTATGGCTCTACTACCACCTTCCCTTCTGAGGCAGCAGAAGTCGTCAAGTCCCGCTTCGTGCCGGTTTTCAGCACAACAGTAATGCTTGCGTGTGGGCATCCATCTCTTGAGCCAAAACAGTAAGTCATCTTGTAGGAGCACTTCACGGTGTTTTGCGCGAAAGTGGAGGAGGGGCTCAACAAACTCCACCCGTTCAGCTCGATGGGACCGCGCAATGTTCATCCCCGCATTCCCATTTTATCCGCCTCCACGCTTGCATCATCATAATCTACGCTCTTCCCACGTTGCATAGGCAACAGGTGTCCAAACTCATAGAAGCAAGCTATAATTGTCCCAGTTTTTAGGGAAGGGGTTCGACACTTTCCTGGAAGTTATGGGCCAAGAAGCCTCACCAGTGTCCCTGGAAAAGTCTTTGAGCGCAGCATACAACGCGAAATCTTACCACACTCGCGCAACAAGAGTTCACTATTGCCAGCGAAACGTGGCTTCCTTCCTGGTAGGTCATGCATCAACAATAGCCTGACACAGGCCCACGATAATGGCAAGATATCCCACGCCGCACTCATTGATTTCGCCAGAGTCTTCGATAATGCCCCGCGTATTCCGCTTCTGTACAAATCCAGGATGTACAAATCTCCGGTCGCCTACTGTCTCTGATTGAGAGGTTCGTAAAAGACGGAACCATCTCGGTTCGTGTTTGTACTTCTTAGTCCCAACCTATCACCACAATTGAAGGAGCCTCAGAGCTCTGTCTCCGGTCCTCCCCTCTTCCTCATGTACATCAACGACCTCCCTGACGTGGTTCCGGTTAGCATAGCGATGCGCGCAAGGAACGCAGATTCCATGGAGAGCGACCAAAATGGCACACAGCCTACTTTTCACCCCCTATGCGGCTCGTCTGTTATCACCTACTCTCTGCCCTATCGGAGCACGACATATTAGGGGAGACCTATTCCTGATGCGTGACCCATTCTTATCCGGTCTAGTGGATCAGATTTTACTCGTTCGAACTCAAAGACCCTGCCAGGACACACTGGGAAACCCTTCAAACCCCGTCCACGTGCCTTCACTAGACATCGTTTCTTTTCGTCTCGGATATGATCTCTATGGAATAACCTGCCACAGGAGGTAGTGAATGCCCCCTCAAAGCGGCATTTAAGACCAGACTAAACAACCGGTTTGGACTAACGCCAGGTGCAGCTAATTCTCCGATCACCCTCGTATAGATTATTCTCCCCCATATTTTCGCGTCTTGTCTTCGGTCCCATGCACTTGTGCATGCATGCAGTTATAAATAGATCCATTTTCATCCCTCTTACGATTGCATATGCAACTCGCTCTTCTGTGTAAACTGGAAAACAAAAAAACTAGTGATGTATTGATGCATCTATATCCATATTGTCTGACCCATGTACAACATGGGAAACATTTATTTTCATTCTAATGTCACTTTTGCGAAAATGTTTGCCCCTCGTTGTCGAGTTTTCCCACTACAGCTCGGTGGCGCTGGAGTAAAGAAGATACAAACAAGAACCGTGAATATTTGGGCTCAAGCCTCGCACCCGTGAACTACTTCAAGACTTCAAGACTGCTAACACCGCTTTCAGCAATGGTTCTTCTGCAATAATAAACTCATATATATATATATATATATATATATATATATATATATATAATGTAGCTGGTGATTAAGCATCCTATTGGCAATCCGAAACCAACTTCTGTAAAAGCATCAATGGGTACAAAATTGAGAAGCGACTGTTAATGGTAAATGTTTGGGAAAATCCTTGTACACGAAAAGGTTGTTATTGTACTCGCAATGTCATATTGTGTGCTGGCTAGACCTAAAATCGAAAATACAAGTGGAACAGTGGTATGGCAATGTGAACAATATGTTACACTTGAACTTCACAAACACTTCAAGATAAACGAAGAACGTCAAAGTTGATAAATTGTGGCACACAAATCAAATGTAAGGTTTGTTGTAGATGTGTTCCGCGGAGGAACTTGAGCTTACCCGGAACTTCGACGACCAAAACCCCGATCTCGTGCATCCGTAAATCACCTTTCCATGATGTGCTTGATATCAACAGGTGGCACCTCTTGGAACCGAGTAGCTGTTTGGACGGCCTCTAGTAAACTACCTATGGTATTGATGAAACAGCGTAAACTATCACAGTGTAGCGGAATCGATGGTTTGCGGTTGATATTTCCGGGCGGTCCGATCCAATCACCAGAGCCTCGGACTTTCTCCAGCCAGTGAAGACGAAATTCTTTCAACAAATGATCCAACGTCAGTGCCAAAGTGGCTCTTCGGGGCTTGCACTTTGGTTTTTAAGGTCAACCAGTTGTGCAACTTACCGCGAATTAAAGACCACTGAATGCTTTCGGGTTAGTTTTCAGCTTCTTTAGCTGGTCCTCATCGTTCACCTGGAATCGCTTGCACCTAGAGGTCACCCTCTCCTCACCACGGCCGATGAAACTGTCAGTTTTTGTGAATCAGTGCGACTCCTGCTTTCTTTAAAATGACACTAAATGCTAAACCTGTGTCATTTAGGAAGAAGTTATTGCAAGCTAGATCTCGAACATGCAACAGACGACGGTTTTCATGGCTGCCGACCGCCATAGCCGTCCAAACGTGTTGGGATATTGGTTTCCTTGTTTGGCACCTGGAGAGGTGCAAACGGCTTCGCAGCGCCGGGCCTTCTCCTCAAACCGTTTGTGATATCGACAGTACGTTTGTCGAGATGGGCTTACGGGGCTGTCAGGGGAAGAGCTTCTGGAACGTCCACGTCAGTCAGAGCTGCGATAAGATCCACGGTCTCTACAGTGAGAACAACTGGGAGTAGAAAAAGGTCTGGAAACCCGCTCGGAGGCAGCTATCAGGGTGTCCTCAGAGTGAGTTCCTACGGTGGAAGCCGTGGTCTGAGGCCGCTCGGGTTTGTTATGGCAGGGATTCGTGGGTGGTACCGTTCCATAATACCGTCCGCCAGTTCCGCCGCTTCTGTGAGCTTGGGATGGCTAGAAACCTCGAGCAGTGCTTGAATATTGTGCGATAACGGCTGAACTCACAGCTCTTTAAGGACTTTTCCCCATAAAACTTGCCGTGCCGGCTGTTTTATTTCTCTCTGTAATGCAGAGGGCTTTTTGCCACCTTATTCTGTCACTTGCATCAGCCGTTTCAATCTGGGCAATTCTGACGGCAAAAGACAAGAGATAACCGCGTCTCTCTCGGCTGTGTGGGGACAGCTACTGAATAATCCGTCGCGTATCTGGGTAGCAACATCACGAGGGAGGCGGCCGATAGTCCACAAGCAACCGGAACGCTAGCTTGTGATTCCGTGTGATTCAAACTCGGCCCCGACCTATGGAACCAGAGTTGAGGATCATCAATAAAAAACTCAGGGACTGCTAGAGAGACCGTCAGGGCTGAAGGTTCCGGATCAGGCTTGTGATCGTTGCTAGCCATAAGTGCAGTGGCATAACAGATGTAAAACAATATATAAATGTCAATTTAGCAACCGTGAAACACTCATGATATCGATAAAAGGAAAATATGAAAGGAGCACGGCTTGCAGAAATTAAGATTAACCTTTTGTTTGTCGGAAAAAGTACATGTGTAAACGGATAAATGAGATTAGAAGACTTACGATTGTCTTTGGTGGAATGAATTTGTTGTTCTGGCTCATTAGTTAGGGATTCTCCTAATTTAATTCAGGACCTGCTGCCTTATAGAGTCTATAGCCCCTGGTCCTCGGTTCGTGACAAGTTAGTAAATATGCTCGGCAGCGCGCAAAAGAGCAGAACTCAAAACGCTGGAGCGGGACAATGTGTATATTGGAGGAGTGCAACGGCGTGCAGACTTTGTACACAGCTGGAGCAAGTGACGCAACCAAATTCGGTAGTTGTTCAAGTAAACAAATTTGTTCGTCTTTGTAATCGTGCGTTGCATCGGTAGCACTAAAATTTTTCCACATTAGCAAGGAATGATCGACTGGCATACCATTCCAGTGGGAGAGAATAGCTTCATATATTCTGAAAGTCATAGATGGGACTATCAAAGCACTCACCTTGCCATCTTTGAAGGAAATCTTGCATCTGGCCGGCCGAGCGACTCATGGTTACCGGGTATGACGAGCTATATAAAAGGTTCTTATCACCTGACTTTTGAAACCACTAAACTCGGAGTGACAAAGGTGGCTTCTGTCTTCATACATCTGTGGTTTGCCCCATTTATCAATCTTGGCGGGCTACGTGGAGGTGTGATGATGAAAGCTGAGTTTAACTTGCCTTGGTCAGGGATGAGCCGGGTCCGAAACTGGACCGGGAGACATTGTTGATTGAGCTGGAGATTCTATGCCGGTTCACTGAGATAGGGGGAGTCCCTCAGAACTCTACAGGGATGTGGAAGTGATTGGTAAAATTGACGATTGGGAGATGAAGTGGTAACTCACCTTTGGCGAACCGGACAGTGCTCAGTAACAGGTGTCGTCCGTAGTGTATCATCCCACGAAGCTGTCTTGCCGGTTTAACCGATATATTTCTTCTCAAAATCCATTACATCATGCAGGTTACCTGACAGCATAAGAATATACTCCAACCCTACCTGAGTGATTTATATCATAGAATTCACATAGTGGGCTGGCTGGCAGACGTCATCTTGTGCATCGGCCGTGGAATCCAGATTATTTCAACTAATAAGCTCGCACAAACGGCGATACAGCTGCTGGGTGGGATTCGTTGGTCTGTGAATACTGAATTTTAAATTGCGTGGATATGATTTAAGTGAAAACATGAAAATTTGTCCAGCGTCTCGTGACTGGGAACACCTCTGGTAAGTGATTTATTGAATGAAAGTTTTATGTAATGTTGAAGACACCGTACAAAGTAGAGAAATTTTGCACAAATGTTCGCATGACAGACTCCACAAAGACGCTGCATGATACCTACCAAACTGGATGGTACAAAATATAAATGGACGCCAAAAGCAGCATGAAATGTCCATACGCATCTTCAATCAACAAGCCTTTCAAACCAACAGGTTCCAGATACAGAAGGGATGTACGGAACTTCGCGGCTTTCCACGGGTCATCTCTATGAACACGGTGACAAAGCCGCTGGCAATCACACGATGTTTCGGTATATGAATGGAGCATCCGACTGCCAAGGACCCCACAGGCAAGTTTATTCAAGCAACCAAATGAATTGCGAGGGCCGTGTAACCAGAAATCTAGAAGTTTACTCATCCCGCCCAAACAAACAAGGCGCATATAGTCTAATGGAAAGCCTGATCCATATGAATTGGGAGAGAAACAAAGGGACTCATGCCGATGGGAGGTTTCCGATGCAGCATGGCACGAAATGCCTCGTCGTCACGAGGCTGGCATTTAACATAAAGGAACGTCATCCTTTTTCACAGCGCAAGACACGTCGAATGCGTTTATCATATCCAAAGTAACCGGTTGGACCTCTAACTTGTTTAATGGAGCTCCGGGTCGGCGTATCACAGATCACTGACGACAGTTGACATTAATGCACCTGCAGCCAAACGGCATTCCTTCGGTTACCACTTTCCTCAACTCCATCGCGCATTCATCCATGAAAGTTCCTACTTTTAACGGTTTGCCTAAACCTCAATAAACCCGACGGTAACAACCGGGTGGCAGACAGGCGTGATCGCTCTCATCAGTGCTGGCCACAGCTGCGTATTTGAGGAACTAATAGTCGAAGTACCATAACGAGTCACCTCAATTTTATTTCATCAGGGACTGTGGTAATGTTCATTAGGTGTCTCGTCAGACCCTTGGTGTACCCACTAAGGTTCTTGGACCCCGACGAAGATTTTGAATATGTTCAATGATGGATTCCAAGATTCTCATTTGCTAAACCAAATACAGTCGAAAACGAACAAGAACCCTTCCTTAAATGTTCGAGAGCGAACTCCATTATCAGCGAGTAAGGTTGGTTAGACGTTACCATGCTGTTACCTTATCACGCAAGTTCGCTAGTCCTTCAAAACACACTTGGACCACCTACCCGTTACAGTGGTAGTCTTCCTGAATTGTATGTGATGGAAAATCCACTTGCATTTTTTACGTCGATTCAGGCTCCTCGTGCGAACAGTACATTCTCTGAATATATTTCAATGTCCGATGGATCACTTTCATCCGTGTGCTGTTCACGCAGTTGGGAAATAACCGACGAGGTTTGCCCCATGATTAAAACCAGGACAGATACCGTGTATCACTGGGATAAGCTGGTGGATCACACCTCCTATGTTCACTTCATTAATTGTTTTTCAGGTTAGGTGTCCAGAGCATTGTCCGCCGCACCCACCAGCACCAGCTGCGGATGGCACGCTGTAACTCTCCTCGCCCTACCGCATCCATTCCTGCCGGTCACAGATCGCACTCTTCTACCATTATTCTTGCGCCACGGTCGGATTATCTGTTGTCCTTGTCAGCACTCTTACAACTTCCCTTTTATGCCGTTCTACCTCTGTATGCATACCAACACTCTCTGTTCCTTTTCCTATCGTTCCTCACCATGGCAGCCCCCACCGTGTGATGTCACTATCGCCCTATCCATTTTACTCGACCCAAGGCCGCAATATTTCCATTCCCACGCATTTTGCCACTGCCGGTTCCTAATTTCTATCCACTTGGTACCTCACTAGATACCATTTTGTCATATACTTTTTAATCCCCCCACCTTATTCTTCCCGTCATTACGCACTAGACCCACTAAAACCCATGAACAATCACCAAACAAAAACTCGTTGTTCCAGCATTTGTATTTTTTTACAGCCACATTTATCATCCTTTCTCCACCACCATTTTTCCTTTGTTTGACTCTACAATTCCTCTGTGGGTCTTTCTCTCAGGCAGTGCCCCGACTAGCAACTTCTGGCCCAATCCATTTGCGCAACCGCCTGTAAGCACGTAGCTCTGTAGTTCTATTCTCCCAACTCCGACGCCCACATACTTCTCATGTCTTTTGTCTCATCACAGGTTTGCCTGTCTCAGTACTTTTCTTTTCTTCTTCTCGGTTTTCATCCTGTTTCGTCTGCAGTAAAACGATCTGATTGCTCATTTCTTACCTGTTTCTCTTCGGTCTGTACTTTCATCTGTTTTGTACATTGCTCGCCGCAGGCAACTTCAGTGTGCCTTTCAGGCTGCGCTGCTATTCCGCGTTCCACCCAATGTAAAGTTATTGTTACGTCAATATTTTCACGCAAAGCTTCGAACCATATAATCTACCTCTGCCTGATCTTTCTGATGCTCCACTTTCTTGTTTGTCCCCTACGTTAGTCGCTGGTACAACTGCTACATCTTTGTGCCAAAGTTCGTCTTACCTCCAAGTTACCGTTCTCCACTGATATTTTGCACTACTCCAACCGCTTTATGTTTTGATCTGTTCTGCGTTCTCCAGCCAATTTCACAGCCACCTTCTCGCTGCATAATGTACATCCATTTATTAACGCTTCATCTATTTTCGACCGTCACCACATGTCACACATGCATTGATCAGATTGTGATTTTCACTCTCACCTGTTTTCTTCAACAATTTCCCTCATATTCCTTCGTTCATCAACTTCTACTCACAGCCACCACCTTTGCGCCTCCAAAGCCGTATTTTTGTCTCTGTTGATCCCCCATGTTCTCCTGTCATAACCAAATTTTTCGGGATTTGCCCAAATCAGTTCCGCATCATTTGGTCTAACCTGACCCGTCCCTTCCAAGCACTTCTACTTCCGTGTTCTATCCCTTCATTGCCCTTTGCTCCTCCTCTTTATATATAAATATATATACATATATATATATATGTATATATATATATACATATATATATATATATAAAGTGTTTATACGTATGGATAATCATACGTTTCCTCTGCATCCTGCAGTTCTTTGCCGACCAGTTCTCTCGCCCCTACGCGGCTGCTACTCATGATGTCATAGAAAAACTTCGAGCGCGGCTAGTGATCATGCCTTCTATTCGGTCTCAGCGTAATACCTAAGTAATCTACACTACCGAACGAATAGAGAAGAGGTAAGTCGGTTGACAGATGCAAAGTTGTATTCTACATATTGTGGCACCGAAACGGTACCGACGCGAGAGATATGCCGAACGGATATGAAAGCAACGGCTTAGGAGAAGGCAGACCGCGAGCGGGGACAATCGACGAAGTGACTGAAAGTGATTCAAAACGAGGTCGACGGAAACCTCGGAAAAGTCAGTCCAGTAAAACCTACGCAACCGAACAAAACAGGGAGGTCGGTGTCAAACGTCAGAAAAGATGGTGAAGAAAATAAATCTAAAATGGTGTCGAGAAAACGGCCATTTTCTCAGAACGATCGAGGTCACCACAAAATCCATCCATTTTGTCAGTATTTGTACATCACATTAACCGTATCTCGACCCGTCCAAACCATTGTTGCCATCTGACCCACTCTTTACGTCTTGCATCGCTCGCTCCCTGTTTTCAAATTGACACCATTTTTATCGCGCCATAGCATACTTCATGGCTACCCAATCCCTTGCCATATATTTCAGTTTTTTGTTCTCCTTTCTTTTTTCGTTTTTTTCATCGTTTCTGGTTACCGTAGTTTCTCATGCTGATTTCTAGGCCTCCTCATGTAAAGCGCCCAGATCCCAACTTCCCTCTATTTTGATTCAGCCGGCTCCTCAATTTGACGTTGGCTTTCAGAGTAACCTGGCACATATTCGAATCCGTCGGTGGATTCACTTAAACTCCTTACGTTATTCCTTGACTCGTATGCGTTTACCTTCCTCTCATCTCCCTTCTCAGTCTACCTACCCTGCGTTTGTCCTTCATATCCCTAGATTTTTCGCGAATTTTGTCTGTCCACTTTGTAGCCTGTAAAAAGTTTGATCATGCCATTGGCATGCTTTGGGTGTCTTCAAAATAAACTATTAGCATTATTATGAACTGTTGGTACTAGGTGAGTCAATTTGGGTATTCGAAAAATCAATTTACTCATAGCTAGTGGTTGCCTTGAGGAAGCCATCGGAATAGTATCATCCTGTAAGCAATCTTCACGCTGTTTGTTGCACGGCATTTTTCCTGGAATCAAAGAGCTACATTCAGCGGATGCATTCATAAACGAAGTATCTAAAATGAAAGCAATAAGACCACGGACTACTCCCACTTGGCAAATTCAACTGGGGGTAACGCACTCGGTGCCCACACAGTGTCGCCTCTCCAAAAACAGCATACTCCACAGTGCTGAGTTCTTTCTTTACACGATATCTCTTCCACTTGTTTGCTTCAGCCATGGCAACTGAATATTACAAAACAGTATCACAAAACGTGTCCATTGATTTACGGTTATGTCTGAAGAATGGTGGGAAAACAGCATGGTCCAAAACCACTCTTCATGTGACGTGTGAAACATCATTGTAAGACTCCGGAAAATCCCCGGCTTTTCACCGGAATTACAATGGAATGATTCCGGAACCACTCACTTGGTCCCTAAAGTAATCACATTCTTAGTTCACAACATAGACATCATCAGTTACCCTCATTTGATTCTCAGCCAATGGTCATTCATGATACCAGCCTACATGATTGAACCAAAAATTAGACCACTGGTAATTATTCCTCCTGTTACCATATGTTACGTTGAACTGATAAACTTCTGGATAGATGTCCCACGACCATAAAACACAAACATACTGATAAATCTGCCAAGTTTCTAACACTGTAACATCAACAGCCACTGAAAGTGACAATAAAATCGTGGACAAAGTTAAGCCTGTATTGGATTCCAATCTGACCTCAATTTGGTTAAAACAAAATGCCGTGATTGTAACGCAATTAATGTAATAAATGCTAATGAATATAACACATTAGTATTCAAGTTTTTTTCAATTATGTAAGGTTTTTTACAAAATGTCCAATGTTTTTCTGCCCACTTCTTGCCGGTATGTTACCGAAATTTTGCGGTGTGTTACTTGGGCTAATGTCCGGCGACCAAATGTCTGGACCTAATTATTGGGCATTTGCAATACGCTGGGCAGCGACAAGACCTGCACACCTATGTCAGTGACATTCGGCACAACTGCTCGTCTTCCCGGCGAATTTTGTCGCACCCAAGTTGAGCCCACTAGTCCCAAGCCTTGGGATTTACACACAACATTTCACTATCCACATGTGTCAGAAGGTTACTATCCCTGTCCGTTATGCGGCCTGACCGTGTTTCATTCACAATCACCTACACACGTGCACACACGTTTTTCTGCGTGCGACGAACTGTCGCCAATTACCTCAAGCATATTCTGGTCCTCACAAAGTCACTGGGCGTTCGAAGTCGCAGCACGGCGGGGACTACTTGGGCTCACAGTGCAAGAAACTGGATGTTAACTGGCTCAAGCTGCAAGTTCTGTGAGCTGACCTGACCTGAGCCGACCTGAGAAAACATTCAAAATCGATCTCAATGGCCGTCAGAAAACCGTCAGCATCGATCGCCTTAAGCCGGCATTCTTCGACCCGGAATATCAGTGTACGGCGGCCGTCAACGGTGGCCAAGGCATGGAAGTTGACCAGACCACAAAAACGTCCAGCTCCAACATGACTGAGTCAAATATATGACCACAACTACGTTCCACTAGGTCTGGCACGCATGTTTGTTCCCCTGCTCGCTTCATCAACTTTATTCTTCTCACATAGACGTTTCAGTTTTTTGTCTGCATATTTGCTCCAGTTCTTCCGATCTCTCCCAGGGTCATTCGCTTTACCTAGGCAGGGTCATTTGTTAATTGTCCCCTTGTTTCATTTACCATGTCTTTTGCGCACAAGCTCTTTTTGTGGCTTATTTTAGTACTACTATAGTAATACGTTAGTACATAACTTAATTGGCATGTTCTTCAGATTACAGGAAAAGTTGCGCCTAAATCAATTGCGCAGCTACGCTGCCTTGTCGGCCGCACCACTTACAAGTGCAGCTTTCGTTTGGTGATGCGTGGTCTAACAGCGCGTTGATAAAGGGCGTTAATCATATGCGTCAGTAGCGCAACAGGTAATTGGTCATAACCGTCGTCAACACGCCAGCATGTTTCTTTCTCACAACTCAAACAACCAGTCAAGTTGCCGTGTGGTCAGTTCGGATGAAATTCCGGTGCTAACTCAAATTTTACCAGTGCTAGTTATCCGCCTCGTGCTGGGAAGGATTGTACCTCAAAGTGCTCTCCCACTTCCAGACCCGATTCAACCACTGCGGTGTGATAATCTTCTTTGGTCAGACACGTGCCTATTTTAGGAGTTCTGTGGGACATTTTGGTGATCCCAATCAGTCATCCACTGAGCTACGTAACTGATAAAACAAATGTTGACCAGACCCTTCGAAAGGTCAGAAATTCAGGTTAGAATCATTTACCTCAATCGGCTGGTGGTTTGAAGTCTGTTTGTTTAAGTCCACCTGGTACCAGCACACACAGTTTCATCGCCATCTTAGCCTACGCTGATCGAGAGACAAGGCGCACTTCAGCTCGTCAGCTCTGATCATTAGCTCGTGCAGGCTCCCATCTGATGTCAGTTATACAGGATAGCTAATGTAACTACCAACACCCATCAACTGATACCGTTCTGCGGGTTACACCTATTGGACGGGAATCGGATTCACACTATCGTTCAAGAGTCCGAACCACGTCTAAATTCAACTGCAATCTCAAGAACCCCTCTTCTAATGAAAGAATCAACCCTTGTGGCCACTGTATTTGGATATACTGCTAAATATCCTAAGCAACACGTCCCCGAATCGGGTACGCGTTGGGCTAACGTTCGACTAGATCATTATGGCATTCGGCAGCGCTACTTGCACCCAATTGAGCGTTTGTTGGGCTACGCCAAAAGCTTGAAAAATTGCTCTAAAAAGGGATCCCTTCTCTTCGTAATCCATCTGAACTGCCAGCTTCTTAGTTTATTTGCTTATTATCTATCCTTTCGACCGAATCCAATAGTTTATCACTGATTAGAAAAACGGTTTGTGAAAATCACTAAGTTCATTATAAAAATGTCATACTGAAGGCCTATGCAGAAGGTTTGCTGGGTTTTGACCATAACTTACGGTATTCCGAAATCTTTGAACACACTGTGCGTCACCAGAAATGCAAACGAAATGTCAGACAACACGTGAGGCAACAAGAAAAATATGACTGACTAAGTGATCTTCGTATCTCAAACTCCTAGTCGTCTGAAAAATGCATAAGTCGGCTGCCAGATATGTTAGGTTCAGAACGGAACTTTAGTTATGACATGATGGAGTGCAATGTGGTCAGCTTCAAAAAGAACAATTACAATAACTCATCTTTGTCCAGCTGTTTAAATGGACTCGAGTTGCGTTGTGGTTTGAAATGGTGGTCACTAATATTTTCCGGATAACCATTGACCAATGTGAGTTCCCTGATAAAACCTTCTTCCTTTGGAAGTCGATCAGGGGTATGCATTTTCCGGACCCTGTGGGAGCGTTTTGACTTGGCTGCATTTGTGTGAAACAAAAGCAAAACTAGAAAACTGGATTTAACGTCCACACCAAGCTATCTTTCTGTGAATGGCCGGTTGTGTTGTACCGTCCAAACGGATTGTGAATAAAAAGTCCCAGAAGGACAAAGTCAATTTCGCCTCTTTTTGATGGGAGAAAGAAAAATTCAGGTGCATAAAATTGAAAATACTATAGAACTAGATAAATTCGTCACCATTTGATATGGATAAAATTTCGTCAACATGGCGTTTATACGAAGGAATTCGAGTTAGTTGATCGGTCAAGTGGTTTTTCGACCATCCCAGAAGAATGTCTGCTAGTATGGGACCTAGGGGCTTCTCATTGTTTGGCCACCAGTAGGTCCCTCAAACCCAAAAGAGATTTTCCATTAACAGAAGTATAGGTGTGTCCCTGATCAACTTCAGAAGGAAGAAGGTTTTATCAGGGAACTCACATTGGTCAATAGTTATCCGGAATATATTAGTGACCACCATTTCAAACCCCAACGCAACTCGAGTCCATTTAAACAGCTGGACAAAGACGAGTCATTGTAATTGTTTTTTTTTGAAGCTGACCACATTGCATTCCATCATGGTATAACTGAAGTTCCTAACATATCTGGCAGCCGACTTATGCATTTTTCAGAGGACTAGGGGTTTGAGATACGAAGATCACCCAGTCAGTCATATTTCTCTGACGGCCTCGCATGCTGTCTGCCAGTGTGCAGCGAGGATCTACTTCGTTCTTTCAGTTTATCACATTATTACCTAACTGAAAGCTTGTTGACTTGCTCGGTAGCTATTTTAAATGCCACAATTGCGTTACGCGCAGGCTTTCGCAATGTACACTAAGAACACTTTCCCTCTCCATCAATAGTGTTTGGTTTCTCATGTGTTCTGGGGAACATTGATTCGATAATCGCCGTTGCACAGTGCAGAGCATCCCAGTGACGGACAGGTGGTCAGCGCAATATAGGGAGGACTAACGGACGTGTACAATAAGGAAACAGCGTGATTAGATTTGGCGTATGTGATGGCACGTAATCTGGCAGAAAATAACGATACCTGGCTCAAATAGTTAGTGAACACATTTCGAAGTATCTTTATCCTCAGTGACTCCCTTGGACCGCTCAAAAAGTTACGGCAAGAAATCCGGCATCGGCTGTCGCGAGTTACCCTTTTTCAACAGGTCATCGAGTTGACATTACCCGGTCATCCAAAGTACGATTGCGCAACCAGAATGGAAAAATGCTGATGTTTAGCGAGGCTGTGCTGATGAAGACAGAAAAGTCCCCTCTTTGTGCAGAAGAACAACCTGCACAGTAATCTGCCTTCCCTGGCATTATTCTCAAAACCCCACACGAATTGTTGCATTGTTTGTGACAGACATTTTCTTGTTTTCCCCTGTGTAACTCGTGCACTGGTCGTTCGTACTAATCTGTCATACTTAGGAGTTGTGCTTGACTACTCTGGGCTTTTTACAGTGAACCAAAACCACCGGCTGAAGGAGAGGAAGGAACACACACAAAGGAACTTGTATTCTGCGCACTCCTGGTGTACAACTACATGAGGAATCAATGGTAATCAATATTAGCAATTACTGCCTAATCCCTCACTAATGAAACGGTTTACAAAAGGCACACCTTTGGGACTAAAAACACTCTACTTGTGTTGACCAGGCTGGTAAACTAGTGCTTTTCAAAGAACAAAATTATTTTTCCACATTTTAGACTTTCCCAAATCTGATGACTTTATGAAAACCCATTCCAAACAGTAATAAAATAGTCCCTCAGGGGACTTTCTGAGGCTAAAAATGTGCCCCTGTTATGGCTGGGACTGTTTGTGTAATGATTTGGTGGGTGGCTGGACGTGCATTTGAAAAAATCCTCCTACAACACTGCCGCACATGTTGTACATTTAAACAGGGAAGGATAGTAATCTTCAACTGAAGTTGGGATGGAATTGAGATAAACCTTCATGCAACAAACTTCACGTGGTCTAAAAGAAATCTCAACATGACTAGCCTTACCGCAAGGATGAAACTGAGCATTTCGTCGTAGACGGGATAACCGAGAATGTAAATGCCCACAGGAGGCGCATTCTTTTCAACGATTCCTGCTCGGAAGCCCTGGGGGGAGGACTGTACTAGGGCAGTAACCACTCGATGGTTTGAATTGTTGAGGAGTTTTAGTTCGCATTTCCTCATGGAATCCGGTTGAACTGAACAAAATAGGATCGCTGGCACATTCAGTTGTAGCTTTGATATCCTGTTACTGTACACAAGCATTTGTGATGCTCTGAAATATTTGGTTGCTCTGAATTAGTAGTCTCTGCTACAATATGGGTATATTTGTCCCGTTGATCCTAAGGTTTTGTAAAAGACCATTCAGGTACGCATAAGAATCACACATTGAAGCTTGTGTCTGCTTTTCGAGAATGAATGCAAGGATGGACTGGTTTTCTGTGCAGAGCAGCAATTCGAACTTGGCTCATCCAGATGCAATGAAACTAATGGGTTTGAAATGATGGAATAGAAGTGCATTCAGTTTTCATAGTAAACATTCACCTAAATATCTTGAAACGTAAGGTTTTTCACGTATGCGTATGCATATTTGCCAAGAATTGTACATAAAACGACGTGTTTCTCAGCTGTTAACCCATTTATTCTGAAATGCCAATTTTCGAAAATTTTGAAATAGTCCTCGCAGTCTCTGGAGATACAATTCAAATCCAGTGCGCCATATCAGCTGAATGTATGATGCGGTTTCCGTAAAAGATGCCAAATGAGATATAGAAAGGATCATATAAGGAAAGTCCTGCGAGGAATGTCACGGGTTCACAACACGAATAAAGCACACGAAGTACCGTAGAATTTTTGTACACTTCGCACAAATATATGATAAATCGTGATAAGTAAATAGAATAGTGATGCTAAAAGTCTAATGCATAGTCAATCATAAGTACAATATCGAAGCGGCAGTTTGTCTCGTATCAGTTAGACAGATTCTTTAGAGCAGTGACGTATTCACCAGAGGTTTCTTTCTCCATCGGTTCTGTAACGAATATTATTTTTAATTTGGCTGACAGAAACACTATTAGTCCATCTTCTGTGGCAGGATTGTCAACTCCAACAAGTCACCTCCCACAGTAGACGGAAGGGTATCCAGTGCTCGTCTGGCGTCATCTCCCTAACAACAACGAAGCACGGCCATCTATCATTCCTTTGGTTCCAGATATACATCCTCGAGTTAGATAACACTTTGATAGTTCTACTTCTCTCCTCGCCATTCAACAGTGAAACTATCCGAATTTCTTCTATTTATCTGCTCCCGTGACGGTATCGCACATTTTGTGGACATATTCATCGGCAAACAGTTTGAGGGTCCTTTCGGTTCCTTTAACCCATGTCGTGATCAGTTCTGATAGCTTTAAGAAGACGTTTCTATCTTCAGGCCATCTAGTTTATTTGGTGTGAAATTGGTCCTATGTATAAGATATGTGCTGATCACGTCGGTAATAAAGCATGAAAGTTTATCGACTCCGTTGATAATAATGGGAGGATCTCCTGGCTGGTTGGTAGGGTTGCAACTCGGTTGGCCAATTCATCTCTTCTCATTTCAGAAAACCGTCGACCACTGATTCTTCCGCCCTTGCTTTTCGCGGACCCGATCTTGTCCTCGATTCTGGGCAGAGGATGGCTTGCTGTCTACTTACCAAATCCTTGATCTGCTTCACGGATTCCAACATTGCTCTTGTTATGGACCGGTAAAGGCTTGCAGCCTGGTTACCGAATATTAGTGGCAGAGGTTTATAAGTCCGGAAAAGACTACCACACAAAGATGTTTCAAAATGTGAAGTAAATTCACCGACCAATACCATTGCACTGAGTCAGGGAAGTGATGATGATAGGCCATTAGGATCAATACCTGAGGTTTTTTGGACTTAGGAAGAAACTTAAGCACCTCTGTATAGAACAGGATTACGTGCAATCCATTTTCTGAAGTCAGTAAAATTAGAGTCGTTGCTGGAGTAAAGGAATGCTCTGGCAATATTGTGAACGTACTCAGTGCAGTTCGCTTGTTCCTTTTTCCACATGGAGGCACAAGGCGTTGCCAAGGGCGGCTACTTTTGTGGCTAGCGTACAGCGAGTTAGTCTTGATAAGAAGAGAAACGTGGAACAATATCAAATTACTCCTGGATTTTTGGAAATATTCCACCCGTCCTTTCTATGATTTCAGCAAAGGAAAAAAGACATGTCCGTTATAGAAGATAGTTTTAGAGGGAAGCACACGTCGAAGATAAGGTTCACAGTCTTTAGGGAAAGCTTGAATTTTGCACCTCGAGACCATTCAAAGGAGAACCGGGAAGATGTATATGAAAGTGCTTCTGTATGAGAAGAATAGTCATGCGAAAAATTTCGGAGGCGGACTTGGGCTTGGCTGGTTTCCCTGAGAGAATGAAAAGCAGACTATGAATATATCTCAGGTCTCAGCAGAAGTACGCAGTGGTCGCTGGTTGTGACTGGTGCACACAACCTAAGGAAGAATATTTCAGAATGATTGGTGATCACCTCCTGTATGACACGTTTATTCCGTTTGGAGAACTTCAAAGACCAGTTAGATCAAACGAACCGAGGGGTTGAATTGAGTCAGGATCAAAGTTGCCTGCCATGATATGCAAAGTGTCGTCTAACGAAGAATCAAGAAAAGGTAAATGATGCATACAAATACGAATTTGTGTTCTGTGTGCAAAACGGAGCTAGGTGTTAATTTGTTCTGATGGTGCTCATTTGGCATTTGCATTTAGCATGACACTGTGCGACTGAACCACTAATACCGTTATAAGAGCGGGCGCAAATGACTTCAGACTCGCCACATACCTTGGAGTTGACTTATATGACCACCCCACTTCCATTCTTCCTGCAGGTGGAATTTTTGTCCTCCCGGTACGGTTTGAAATCGTCTTTTGACAAGAGTGAGTCAGCAACATCTGAATTTGGTCACGATCCTTGTAAGCTAACCATACTAACCTGAAAATTATTACGAGAACGAAAAACCAGTGTTAGATCAGACAATTTAGTACATTTCGGCACTGAATTGTGACGGGAGGAAAGTCTTCGCTGGATGAGCTCAAATAAAGGCATCCTGCCAGTGAGCAAGGACGCAGTTACTGTCGGATGGGAATTCCTTGACATATGTGGACGGTTAAATCTGATCGAGTGTAAAATTCGGTTGTCTGCTTTAGTAAAATTACTTCTGATCGCGTACCCTGGCATACACTTGCCGCAGTGAGCCAATCTCTCTCATTTGATGAGATAGATATTAACACAGAAAAGTGGCGCCGTCATTCAGATGGAGCACGCAGTCAGTTGCCTCTAAGAGAACGCGCAATTCTGCATCCTAAAGAACGGATTCCAATGTTGCTTGTGACCTTAATGCTCCTTGGAATGTTGACACTCTCCGTCGTCATACAACCCGTTCTGGTCGAAAGACATTTTTGCCTGTTCGTTTTTCACTCCCCTACACTCACTTTATGGGTGCTCTGCGAGAAAATTATTGTGTAATGTTTACTGGTTTTTACGCCAAACGGTACTACCTCAGTCCAGACGTTTGACGAGCTTGAATTCAGTTTCATTTCTGCTTCGTCATCCACTCATGTTAACCTCTTAGGGATATCGATCTATATTCAGCGGATTCTACTGACGTGCACGTACGCGCGTGTGCGGTCCATTTGTGTATGTTTTTGATCGTTCATTTTTCTGATAGACACGTGAGAAGTTACACTTCGTTGGTCACATCACTGCATGATTTTGCTCCTACTGAAGGTATCAGTGCGCGTACTGTTTGGCACACTTTTGACATGTTCATCATTTTCTGTCGACATATTCTTCAACACAATTCATGCAACGCTTCATTAGTCTGCCTACCTTTTCGCTAACCATTAGGATAAATTTGATCTGGCATGCTAGGAAATGTCGGTCCTTTCCAATCAACCTCAGGATATGAGAAGACGGGATCAGGTCAAATCAATAAAACCAAGTCAATGGAAGCAGAGACAAAGTCCACGAATTTCCTAACCCCGCGAAAAGCTATAATAAAAAATGTAGATTTGTCAGAAGATGGGCAAGCCGATGCGCTTTTATTCACCGCAGAAGCATTGAAAAACTTTCAAGAAAACAAAGATATCGCACGGTACATCAAGCGTGGATTTGAACAGAAGTATGGAGGCATCTGGCACTGTGTGGCAGGACGTGATTTCGGGACGTGAGTGCCCTTTGAAACCATATCATACTCTAAGAAATTGATCCGAGATGATACAAAATTTGCCTTCTCAAGTATGCCGTGAATAATTGCCTAAGGTGTCTTCTTATTTTATCGGTGGCATTGTACATCTAGTTCAAGTTTGCAGAAGACCTTTTATCCATTCTTCTGAATAGAATTTGCTCCGTTGGTTGGCAGTTCAATTCAGATATGGGGAACATGAACACTTACCCATATGGTGTCTAATCACCGGGATCCAAAAAGGGACGGAAAGTTACCGACCAGTGTGAAATGTTTCGATACAATGTTATTCATGAAGTGATGTGGAGTAGTATGTTTAATTTTGGACAAACAACGGATAATTCTGCTTTTTGTTGACCCCCACTGCTGAAGTAGTATTGTTCGAAGATTCTCAAGCACCACATAAAGACTAATGAATGACCGGAATTTACTGAAAACTGCCCAAAACTCTGATCACTGACTGACCGTACTCTAAAAGACCAGTGAGTGGACCTAGAGTATAAAAGCCCTTCAAAATGTTCTTTAGTAATCACACGCATATCTGTTAACAAAGAGGATCAAACACGCAGTTCAGTCAGGTAAAATAACTGATAGATTTTTCGTGGCTAGTATGTAGCTTCGGTCGGGAACAGCAACGAAAGAAAAAGGGGAGAATACAATTACATCTTGAAACTGAGCTTCACTCAAACTGACTAAGACTGAGATTCAGAACCAGAATTCGGGCTTTCTCGCAATCTCTAGTTTGCCTGGAGTAAACTACTTGGATCTTGAGTTTATCCATACGAGGGTTGACAGTAGTTGAGGGGTGTTTCTTCATACTCGGTGCATACAACTTTTTCAGTTTGGACTTTTTTATGCTCGGGGCACTGACCGCTAGAACTGGGCTAGTGTTAGGCGAACGTTGGGCAACGTATAATGGGATGTATCTGAGAACAAAACTCATACAGTTTTTCATAGAATTTTGCAAATATCCTCCATATTTGACTTTTCCGCGAACTCGGCCTGATCAGTTTGACTGAACAGTCCTATAACACGGTGGTGCCACAATGTTGCCCTTGTAGACTTCCTTTTGCTTTAAGTTCGCGTCAGTTATTTCAGAGTTATACGAAAGAATACTTTGTCTGACACTGTCTACTATCAGTTTGTGCATAAAAAGGTTGGCTATGCGTGCCAGATTTAATTATTGAACTACTTGAAACTAATGAAAAATATATCAAACTAAGTTCCGAGTGATTTTTTCCACAAGAAAACAAAGTTGCCAGGATTTTTAATCATCCCTTTGTCCATTTTCTCCCCGCTTTCAGTCACGTCACACACGAAGCCTTCAATTTCATCTATTTCTGCATGAATGATATTGCAATCATACTTTACAAATGTGGATAATATTCAACAATACCCATGCTTGCAAGTGGCCGCAACGGTACTTGTACGATAAACAAACATGCATCCCGAGATTTATTTTATTTTTTTACCGGGCAGATAAATGAAACTTCTTTTAATGTATTCAGCCTAATTGTCAACTAATGAGACAGTCTTTCTGCATTTTTCCCTAACCCCATATTTTTGTGCTTTGCTTTCTTTTCTGTCCTATTCATGTAAATGTCTAAAGAGAGTCCAATGCTTTCAGTACGGCACCGTTTGACGAAAAAAAGTCTCGATGTGTTTGTTGGACTGTGCAAAACTATTTGTTCACGTTCTTCCATGGTTGTAAAGTTGTAACATAGTACAAACTACAAACGATTCAAACCCCTCAATTTCGGCCATATTGTTGAAAAGAACTGCCACAACTGGTACGTCTGGTCAAACTTGCATGAAAATCGGACTACGGTTTGATCCAAATAACTGGTCGGATGTTTTATCATCTGGTTTGCAGTAGTTTGTAACGAACTTGAGGGTCGCATATTACATCAACTCACGTTTAAAAATGCTAAAAGTAGTCCGTGTTAGTGTCAGGATAAATATATATATATTCATATGTTTGAATAGAAGCATTTTTGTCGCAAGACAACTTCGATTTAGGAAACAATCGATTTGGTGACAAATATAAATTTAGATGAGGTAATACCGACTGCATGAATAAAAGCTGGACATTGGGGACTTATCAGTTCATTTGCCTAAAGAAAAAAAATGTTTCGAATAGCCCGATGGTTACAAGTGGAACAGAACTGCTGAAATTTTTGAAATTTGTTTTATTCCCCGACTGTGTACGTAGCCGGATAAAAGGATAAATCACGTAACCTCTAGGACCGATTACCTGATCTCGAATAACCGTAATGATTAGATAATTGTATGGGGACCAATAAGGACGGGCCTGGTACGAAACCTGGCGATCTCGAATCATATTTTATGATCAGCAGCCTTGATATTTAGATAATAAAGTACTTCTCTTCTGTTCAGTACAATACGCACGCAACATTTTTAGTGCAAATTGAAAATACAACCCCAATTATTAACAAAAGCGTACCAAAAAGAACGTCAAATCTGTTTCCGTTGCATTTGTTTGGACAGATTAACAACTAGTTCCACTCTACTGACCTGAAGGGTAGTACTAAAAGGACAGATCAGTGTTCGCCATTTTATGATCTGAAAATTCAGACTAAAGAAACATTTTACGAACCAGTCTTGATATCATTGAAACATTTTGCATCATGATACCTAAAGGAAAACCGGAAATTCGAAGCTATCCCAAGTTTTACTTTTGAGTACGTTGGGAGAAGCCTTAGGACATTGGCTTCAGCATTGTGGGAATTCAAACTAAGAGTAGATGTACGCTTAATACTAACTAATAAAATATACATTTATGTATTCGTTATAGTTTGAAAGTAAATAATTTAGATATTTCATTCCAGATGCTACCTAAAATGCACTCTCCACGTAGATAGTTTGGTTTGAAACATAGTCTAAGGTTCAAAAAAGGTAAAGCATGAAAACAGAGGGAAGTCTTTTGTGACAGTTTTGAAGACGTCAAATATTTGCTAAAAACAGAAAACAAAGTTCCCATAAAATTCTTGAAGAGCCTTTTTACCATTGACTACAAAAGAGTTCACACTGTTTTGAATTATAGGAATTGTTGTATGAGCATAGTATATCGATTGCTTTAATAAAGGTAAGGCTCATTTGAGTTGCCACACAGATCAAATGTTTACTTCAAGCAAAATGATTGAAAAAATCCATAAAGAAGACGGTTCATCTTCCTCTGAAAAATGGAACTACCAGTCGAACGAAATTTCTTCCATTTTCTGTTTCGAAATTATTTCAGTGACAATCTAAACAATGTTTTAATTTCCCACATTTGCCCAGTTAATGTTTTTAACAATGCATAAACTACAGGTAAGACGGAGTTAATTTGCCGGTTAAATGGAAAGTCTTTCGGAAGACCTTAGTGGCTTCTATGATCCGTTCAAAATACATTTATGTGTAAGCGCTCAAACATAGCAAACTGTGGGTTGAACTAGTCGGAATCGATTCGGTATCAGTCCTGAAGTGCACATGATCGCATTTCATAGGCAGCAGCGACAACCGAAGACAATGTGGCTTGCCTACAACATTAGAAGCACAAACGATTGTCTCTCGCGTCTGCCCTGAATACACATGCAAATTACCATGTACTTGCACACAAGTAACTCAGAAATTGACGGAGAAAGTGAAATGTATGGCGGAATTCGACCTACCCGAATCAATGAAACAAAGCGGCTCTATTACCTAGATTGGTTCTTGTAACAGCCGCGCCGAAATGGAAAATTTGACGGCTGAATTAATCAGGTGATTCGATTGGCACCAGCTTTCTATCTGCAGGAAGTATGTGTTGTTTTATTCACATGATTTCGGGCTTGGCGGGTTTTGGTGGCTCAGGTTCCAAATGTACTTGTCAGAAATGATGGCGTCAAAACAGAGAAAAGCGACCCATGGACTGCCAAACTGATCAAAACGAATCAGAAGAGTATGATAAGATTGACCATCCTTTCACTTATGAAATCGATGAAGTGCACTCAAATTGAATGGTTTTAATTTCTTGCGCACTCTGACCAAGGTTCAGCTTGCATAAGACTTTCATACGAGCTGCCGGACCAAGTTCGCCTTCAACAGTCAGTTTCCACCGGTGGAAGTCCAGGCTCAATCAAAGAGGCAACGAAGTGTCACACGTCGAGATAAATAATTCGTCGAGAATATAAGGAAATCATATGACTCATCCACGTTGCTTTTGATTGGAAACATTCAAAACTTGTGGCATTATGTAAAACTGAAACACAGACAAACATGTGTGCATGCTAACGAAAGTAATCTTTTATTTCATATATTTTTGAAGAACATCAGTAAAACCATTAGATCATGTCTAAATATGTCTAAATGTTTTCCCTGAAGAAGCCCAAAGGCATTGAAGCCGTTTAAATGTTCTCAACCTAAAGAAATAAGCTCTCAATTTAGCCCAGAGAAAACTCATTTTTAAACTGACACAACTGGATAAAAATTAGGTGGATGCAAGAAGAGATAAAGCAAGATGATTTAAAAGTGGTTCCTTTTAAATTCTAGAACATATCGTTAATAAGCTCGTTGGCGTCCCTGTCGAACCTCAGCCTCCGTCAAAGCTCGATATAGGATGGGTATTTTCTTATACGATTAAGATGAAAATTAGAAAATAGAATAAATTTGTGTCGGATTACAAAATGTGATATCCAGAATATGAGTCTGGGAACAGCAGTTGTTGAATTCGTTTTGCTTTTGTCAACGGAATTGACTGACTGCAAGCTTATCCAGTCCCTTTTGATAGCAAACTTGTGTCAGGTTTATCCATACCATTTACAGGAAAGCTCGATGATGACGAAAAAGACTGTAAATACTAAGCTTGTTTCCCCTCCAGTTTACCACATTGGTAACACAAGTGCATTCGTAGGGTGAAAGTGCCTTCTTAAGATCGCCTTTACCAGTATCAGCACGACGGTAAGTATTAAGGAGAAATTGTGAGCAGTGAATGGTTGAGCTAAGGTCAGAACATAGCTGTGTGGTTTGGAAGAAACAAAACAGTGCATGAGAACTGAGGATCACATAAATAACGGTTGATCAAGTCACACGACGAGTGACAACTTATATGCTAGTAGTTGCCGGTTCTTGGTCAGGGTTACTGGAGTGATTTTTAAAAATACTTCTAGGAACGAAACTATAGTTTTTAAAGTCATGTCCCTCACCCATTAGGTTGGTAGTTACCTTCGTCGAACAGATATCAACATGTTTTCTGAGACTTTGAAAGTCGCCATAAAATTGCTCTACACCCTCAAGGTGTCTCATATTGGTTTGGGGGATGGTTTTGTGGTTTCCACTGCCCAAACAAGTCAACTTGGGCTTCCTACTGCATTGGAAAAACGCCTTATTTTTCGACATGTCTAACTTATCAGACAAGATTAAGTAAATCAAGATGAAATCGTGAGTGGAATTTGAATAGGTTTTCATCTCTAGGGTTTAATTGGGTCACTGGTAGCTGGTGAATCTTGCGTAAAAATAATTCAACGAGAACAGTTAATAGTGGCAGACAGATCGGAAACAGAAATCATTATTTTGTTTGTGGTGAGTATTTGTACAACTAAAGTTCCAATTTCAAAGTAGGAGGCTGAGTCTCTATAAGCCAAGCAACTACTTGAAACCAGGATGTAATTTAGGCCTTTGAGCAATCAGGTTCAACTTGCAGAACAGGAAAAATCCTAAGACAATTTCGATTTTAGAGAAGTTCAGCGGGGCTGTCACACGTCTTCTTTTCATGAAGGTATAGCCGTCACGATCAATGGGACTTAGTGGGCAGAGAATGTCCGAACAAGGTTCATATACTTCAAAAGGACTGTACAAACAAAACCCAGAGTTCTCAAATGACCCCGGTAATTGCTGATTCCGATACACAGCTCTGTGAGTTCGTAGTCAAAAGGTGCGAGTCGGATAGAGACCAAGGACTGGGAAAATGAACCGTTATGATCAGATTACTGCGTTTCACCCAGATACTCAGAACAATCCGTACAAGTTCCATAATTACTATGCACCCATTGACTACATAAAATGAAAAAGAAATTGAGTTGAGACGTAAGCAGCATGGTATCGTGCGTGAATGACACGGCGAAACTTCCCCGGAGGCACACGAACGATTTCGTACTTGTTTCCGATCATCAGGTGTGCGTACCGGGTACTTTACTGTTCAACCGACTAATATAAGCTCATTCCACGGCAGGTTTATCACCTCAATCCCAGAAACAACAAAATAACCTCTGCGTCCATGCACGCTCCAAACGACTCAAAAGACCATAAAATGACAAGCTAATTTATGATTTGAAGAATTTGACGTGAATTTATTAAAATGCTCGAAGTAATCAGCGTCCAAAAGGTAGCTTTTCGAAAACTGAAAAACATAGAAGACAGTAAATATCATGATAAACTCAAAACTTAGCTTTCTCGTGAACAAAATGTCAGGATATCAATGAAACTAAAAATAGACGAATCGGAGGGACAGTAGTTCACCTCGGTGTTGTCGTTCTAGAGGGTAATGAGTTTTCAGGAGTGATCTGTGAGACTAATGAGCTAGAAGGGGAGCGAAGCTACTGTAAGAATCACTATATTTTGTAAATTATTACGGTACCTATATATGTATTTTATCGCTTCATATCCAAAAAATGGCTCAGTTTTGTCCAGTGGGTTGGCAGAGAGACAGAATGATCACATGTGACTCATATGTGCAGTTCAAGCTGCTACGTCTAATCGCGAATAGTTTTGAAACTTCGAAGTTTTTCGTGCACAACATTTCAGGTGTTGACAAAGCAACCAAAATTTGTCTATCTACGAAATTTATTCTGTCAGATATCATTTTGGCTCACTACTCATTTTCACATTGAAGAGGTAGTGTACTACTCAGTCCATGTAGATACACGAACTATCCCGTTCATTGCGAAGTTATACAAGACAACGATAGTGAGTGAAGAACGAGTGAAGCAGTGTGGTCAGATTGGTAGATAATTTCTGCGCAATATAAATAAAATGAAATAAATGACACCCAAAGAACTCACAAATCCTCACAGTTCTTGATTTAGAAACCTCGATACTAAAGATCCAATAGCGGACAACGTCCTGATCAAGACAGTATAGGGAATTGCGCCAGTAGCTACAATGAAAGCTTATGAAAAAGTGTACTGATCACAGTTAAACTGCTGGTTGAAGAAATTACAGAACTATTTAAATCAAAAAGTGAGGCTACACCAGAACGGTTGGTTCATTGAGTGCTTCGATACTTTTTCATGTCACATTGTGTTTCCTTTCTTCCTTTCCCATATAAAAGCAAAGGATCCAGCTAAAGAAGCCAAAGCAGCAGGAAAATAATTATTGTCAGAAGTTTTCTCTTTTGAGTTGCCTTAATTCTCAGTTACCAGAAAAGGACTTTGAATTTAACATGATCCACAAGGCAGCTTTGAATTTAAACTTGCCAAAACAGTGACTGGCTTTTTACGGGCTTGTTGAACCACGAATATGCGGCAAGATGAGACATATCATAAACCCACTAATTTTTCCGTCAATAAGTACTCATTGGTTCAACAAAGACCATGTATGACTGCTTATTAGCTTTTACAATGCATCCTCTGAACTTTCAGTAGTCGATCATTCCAATGGAGGTTTTCCCCAAAGTAAAATGAAGGTATTGCATGAAGGACTAGTGCTCAGTCATGCAGACCTGACACGAAAGAAACGTTTGAGAGTTAACTAGGATAAGATGCTAAAAATCACTTGCTATCGTCAAAATTGGAACTTGGAGTGGTGGTTCGGACTCTGTGGATCTGCACCACTGGTAACTCGTAACAACCGGATGAAGCAAGTTTGCAGTGAGTACACTTATGGTCTTCAGTGTTAATTTCAGCACTCCTAATTTATGACAAGCCTTACCGAAATCACGAAATCCTCCTAATCATTGACCAAGCAGCATCGAATTTCTGATTGCTGGTATTATTTTGACGATACCGCGCAACTCATTCACATATAAACTAATACTTTGTTTATTTTGTCTACTGAACTTCATTTTCTTTATCTTTTCAGTCCTAAAGATAATACCTTTCTTCTTTATTCTGTTCAGATCAGTTTTTCTGGGAGAGTCCAAATGCTCTACCCTTTTGGACTAGATGATATAATCTTGGAGATTTCTGGAAACTGGACGATTTCGGAATTGAATGAATCTACCACTATCTGAGTTCAGAAAACATCCACAGGCGGTTGAATCTGCACTCTAAGTTGTACGTGGAAAACAATCATGCGTAACCTACAGCTGTTCAAGGTAGATCATATTATTCTCTTCTTCAAACCAATAGTTTCATTGGCTAACCAGGCACATACGAACTTTGGTACACGTGTGAACGTATGCATGTATGTGTATTTTTGCGATAAACTGTGCCATGCCAACAGAAATGTCAGCAGAGACCCACGGATTCACGTGGCTGATTCTGGTCCAATAAACCTCCTCCACTGCTAGCTTAGTCCTATGAAGTGGAATTTGTTTTTCGATGATATAAAATGTACTCATGGTGATTTGTCGTTAGATTAACTGTTGTTTCCTAGTTTCCATAAGTTGAATCCACAAGTGGTGGCTTACAAACATGACCGATAAACAAGCATCGGTGAAAAGCACCGACATGCCCAAGGAAATGCAAACTGAAGTGATTGATATTGCCAAACAGGCTGCAAAAGATACCCAGTCAGATGGAGATATCGCCTCCAAGATCAAGGCTGCGTTGGATGAAAAATTCGGTGAAACATGGCACATAACAGTAGGTAGCAGCTTCGGGAGGTAAGTTTATTACCAGTAATTTGCGTTTCCTTGTGTTTTATGCTAGTTTGCTCAAATGCTCCCGGATGGGTGACTGGTATTTGTGATCATCGTGTTCCGATTTTCATAAACACGTATTTAGATGAAAATCTATGAAATATATGTACTGCTTATAAACTGTTACTTTTACAACGGCATTTCAGAGAAAAATTCCGCTTTCTTACATTTACAGCAAAGTGTCACACAATGAAGGACATTTTATTTTCTTCTATTTGGGAACGAAAGCAATTCAAGCATATCGCTTCGGATAAGATTACCACTTTGTTGTTACAGTACTTACGTATTGATGATGTATTGAAATAAAAATAACCTCCTTGCGAAGAGTTCTTTCCTTCGTTTATCCAGTAATTTTTTTTTTTTAAAACTGGGTAAGGTACACTTATCGGGTAAGGATTATGTAAAACCTCCAGGTACTTGGAAGATGGTGAAAACGACCTGATCCTTTGCGTTGTATTCAAATTTCATCCAAGTTGCGTGTTTTATGAATCTTGGTTTTAGCGTAAACACGTATTGTCAAAATTCGTATTAATTTATGGATTTGAGAATCATTCTTTCACTTCTGCTGCAAACTTGTTGTCATTGACAGAAAATGCAATAACTTCAAAATCCAAAACAGAACAAATACACAAACTTGCTGAAACCCAGTCTGTTGGAGAAACTTTGTTAAAGCTTAGGTTTGCATAGTCCATGATAGCTCTACCATAAAAGATAATATAAATTCGACAGTTATATACATGGTTGGAATGCATGAAACCCTTAAAAAGATATGACCCGGGGGTTTATTTTGCAAAAGAGCAGTATTTCCAGGAAACCACTCGCCTAACATGCTGGACAAAATCATTTCTTTAGCCTGGTGAACATCACATTTTCTGACTTGTGGTTTTCAACACATCTCCGACAAAGTTGGACTTATTAGTTACAAATGTTATAACCCGTTTTGGTGTGTTTCGGGATCTTAAAAACCCTGAGATGAGTTTCTTTGCAAATTTGTTTCAAAAATCACATTTATGTGGGCTTGTTTTGTTTTATCATACAGCACACGAAGTCATTTGAAAGCCGAAACGATTTTGTTGTAATCTGAAATTATTCGAGACTGAAAAAAGTGATCAAATTTTGTTGGGCCTATATTGTTGACGACAGATCGACCTTAACTTGATCCCGGGTGCTTTGCTTCAACCGACTTTGCTCAGGCACGCAAGATTCTACCGGAAAATCTCTCTGGATAGCTATATTGCGATGTAGACACTATTTCTATTTGCAAAACTTGCCGTGTACACTGGGCTTTTATCAATCCCTGCTCATTATGACATTATCATTTGCATGAATTAAGCTAAAAAGTCTACCGATTCACGCGGTCATTTCCAGAGATGTTACCAGCAGAAGCACGTGTTTGAAGCGTCGTTATAATTTCATCTCCCGCTTATCAAGGGAAGTGTTAGACGTTTCTTGCTTCCTCCATTTGAAAGAGAACAAAACATCAGTCTAATGGCCGTGAATTCGGGACAAATCTCCATTGTTACCTGGTTTAACTGCCATCAATGGTTAATCTGCTGTTGAGCAGGGAGATAATATAGAGTTCTATAAATGAGCTTACGTGATTAATATTTCAGCTAGGCACATGAGTGTCGGGCACCTCACTACAACTGACTGCTTCTGATAGAATGATTGCTAATTTATCAACGACGAAAATACTTTGTGATAGACTCTCGCTTCACAGTATGACGAATTAGTCATTTATGACACTGTACTACTTGTAGACCTTCATACTTCAAAGAAAAATTCTTTGTAACCAAGGTTACGTAGTTTAGACTGTTGAATGATCTAGACGGAGACAGTGTTTCACCTTTGTTTGGTACAGCATTATAAACGTGGGCAAATGAAATCTATTACGATGAACACAGCTGGTGTTTTGTGTTTGAGAAAAACCAGTAGTATTTAATAATAGCAAATACCGAAATAAACAAACTCATGAGATTCACCAATTTGTACAACCCCAAAACTAGGAAAACTAGGACATTATATCCTCAAACAGAAAAACTTACGCAGTCTTGGAGAACAGCCAGGTCCTCCGAATTTCAGCTTCCAATGTGCTGTTACTCTTATTGGATTAGCTGTTTAGCTGAAAAGTTCCCTGGCCTTCTGAAATGAGATTCTAAAGTTTCGCCTCGTGACTAGGTATTCTTTAGCCGAGTTTGATCTACCCCCTTAAAAGCTCTCTTGACTCTTCGATCAGTATGCGAATCCTTCTCCCTGACCAGATTCATCTTTTAGGTGTAGATTTGTCCTTCAGTTGTTACTGTTTATCCATCCCATTTACCTTCTGGAACCCTTCTTCTCAGAACGTAATGCACAAAATTGCGCCTTACCCCACCTGGTTTGCTTCCTGACTAATGAGGAGTTATCGCGAGCCAGGTTGTATTCGAAATTTCCTAATGTTTCATCTTATTTAATCCTGTCACTCTTGCCCCTAACATTTATCGCAAATTAATTCGTTTTATTAAACCTGGTTCGTGCCATTCTTGACGGCATATGTAGATTGTCGTCCATTCACCTAAGTTCCCGTGGAAATATAAGCATACTTATTACAGACGTCCCAGCACCAGAAAAATATATAAAATAGGAACTCGGTGCTCCAGACGCGTTTGAAAGTCGGAGGATTTGTTGTTTACTGATAAAGCCTACCAAATAAATTCAGTAGGTTCACAGGGTGTCACTAGGTTTACCCTGCCAGATTGGTTGACATGAGGTTATTTTCGTTGTATTTGACTCCTTAGGAAACGTTCTATGGGTAAAACAGAGAATGAAACTCAGTGAAAGCTTTTTGCATCAAGAACTTCACACTCAGAGCAGGGATTAAACCGAGGTCTTCCGCCTACGGGGCAGATTCTCTAAAGGCTAAGCCATCTTTGTACAGCCAATCAAACGCGAATAACCAAACAGATACTCAAGGGTGAGCAATCACTATTCCAATGACGCACAGCTAATATTCTGGCTTTATTCACTGCTCTAGGTTAGTCAATTACTTTCCATTACGATATTCTTTCTCCTGGGTCCATACCTGAAACCTGCAGATAAGAAGCATAGCCATATTGTTAACAAAGGATAACAAAGTTTCAAGTCAACAGAAATTCATCTAAACTCATGTTCACTAATCCCGTAGGGGTATTGGTATGAGTACTCATAGTAGTAGCAGTAATACTGACCGGCGGTGGTTAGACGGTTAACATGGTGGACTTTGAAAAGTGACTACCTGGGTTCGATTCCTACCACCACCGGTCATTTCCCCGTTGGACTGCCCTTTGTTGACCGTAGCTCTCCTCCTGAGTTGTTATACGTTTTCGCGTGATAAATAAAATAAGAAAGCGAAACGAGTAAGAACAGAGGAAGAATATAGTATTGTGAATGACGGAGTTTATGCTGGTACTTAGGTTGAATGTATTACGACTACTAAGCCTTTCGCCTATGAGAAGGTCAGTACTAGTGTTTGTTTGTTCTTGATAAAGAGACCCCGACATTCGGAGGTTCTTCTCTTTGTACGCGTGCTGTGTTTTGATATGAGTGCAGCAAGCCACTCCGAAAATGACAAATCTTGGGATTTTTGTCCCATAGTCTATCAGTTACCCATGAAACTGTTCATCAAAATCAAAATCTTTTTAAATAGTTGGGGTATTTTTCGTCACGCGATCAGTTCCAGTCAGAAGGGGGTAGGAGTTTGAAAACTGCAGCGAAATTAACCAGTCAGCGAATCCAGGTTGAGATAATACACCTACTTGTCAAAATTGATTTCAGTCTGGATTATAGCAGACTGCTTGCCAGATTGATCAATGACAATAGTTCCAAAGTGTGAAAACAAGCTTAATCACGTGACTCGCGAAATAGCTCTTGCTACTCAAAACCCGGGATGGTTTTGGCAGAAGCTTGTCTATCAGCTTTCGACTGAATAACCGGATAAAAAGCTGGTGTACAGAGAATCAGTGTAGAAAACATCAGGTGCGATATTAGGCCGCAGACGCGAATGATGTGTAGTGCAGTGATTGCAAGTTTATTACGCGATACGATCAATATATGTCATGTAATTCATCACACAACAACAATGATAGACTCATAACTAAGTACTACAGAAGCACAGGTATCATATTTATTTGAAGTTCGGTGTGATTCATGGAGACAAAAAATATCTCTCCTCTTTTTTTCAAAAGAAATGCATTAGAAATAATGTGGGGATTTGTATAATATAAGTATACGTAGTCAAGCAGCGTAGTTACGCTCAGTTTTACATCAGTACTGTTTTTATGACTGGGCAGTCGAAGAACAACCGATCCCTTATTTTCAAGCTGTCAACTGGTTTGACAAATTAGCAACCACTTGACAATTATTGAAATCGATAATACAATGATATTCATAGATCTGTCCACACCTATTCGAATTCGCTTCACTATGAACTATTGGTCAACTAGATGTGGATGAGCTTATTCATCGTGCACAACTGTGAGTGTTCACGATTACGTGATGTCGGGAACAGAATGCAGCCCCGTTTGATCACACTTATTCTGTTTGCACGTCGATTTTTACCAGTTTCCAATACGAAGTATCTTCTACAAATTTCATCCATATCTGTGGACGAAAAAAACGACCCTACCCAAAACAACACCGAACAACTTTTCTTCGCATAAGATTTCAATCTCGCGATACCACTAAAAAATTACCGCGTGTGACTGAGTTGCTGTTTACCTTTCTTCGCGAAGAAATCCGAGTTCTTGGGTCTAGAGCAAAATTCGGATGTCCAAACTGTCCACCAATTCGTGATTCAGATAATTAAAAATGATTGGAAAAAGGAAATTCCGCAATGATCGTGATCATAAAGTGTTCAGACTGGTTTTCATCAGCTTATTGAGTCCTGGCCCAAGATGCCGGCGGTTTATCTCGGTCCCAGAAGACAGATTTAGATCCAACTTGATGTACACTGCTTGAAGCGTAAAGACACATATTTAGTAGGAGAAAACTCTTTTATGCAGTACACCATGAAAACCTGTCTACGTGAGACTACTCGTTTACTTCGTGCAATAAGGCATTTTGGGTTCATTCATTAGAGATAAAAAAACATTCCCTAAGTCATCAAGAGAGCAACTCCGCTACTGCTCAAGAAACGTTTCACTACAGCGGAAATCTGAAGATTATGATTTAATGATTCTTCTCCAGAAATAACGAGCATAAAGAGGATTCATTTATTGAGTGCTTGGGGGAACTTTGATAGAGTACGTTAATTAAGCTGTACCTATGCAACTTGCTATTTTACTAAAACATTTTTTATGAAGCTGCCGCGGAACTTACGCAGAATGCGCGCCTACTATTTCCCCAGGATATAGCTACCCGAAATAAAGTTAACGCGATACTGCAACAGGATCATTTGTCATGCTACTAGCACCCATTTAGTAGTCACTCACAAATAACAGATTCCTTGCAAGCTCTTCATTGATTGTTTTCGTTTCGCTGAAAATGGTACCGTGTTCCTTCGCGTCCTGGTGACCAATATCGTTCTTGTTCAGTGAATTATGAATGGTTTATGGGCAAATATAGAGCCTCATTGGATGTATTCATTCAGAATAAACTTAACTATTAATTACGTAAATTTCCTTTACTCTTGTCAGTCGTACCGGTAACCAATGCAGCATTTGTACCAAATCATGTTAAGGATCAAAGTGAATGGATGTTTTAGTGCTCTTATGAAGTCCCCGGAAACTTCAAGGCAGTCAAGACAGTGAAGTCAGTTCCATAGCGAATCGATGGTCCACATCACTCTTTTCCTTGTTTACACAAGTGGACTGCGTGATCTGATTAACAGTATTCCAGTCAGCGCTTTAAATTACTGGTTTCGATTATGCAATAAAGGCCTAAATAAAGATATTGAGTCAGTTTTGTGTGCGGTTTTTGCTGTCTCCGTAATTATTAGCGGAACACGTAATCATCGTACGCCGTTTATGTCTCAGAAAGCAAACCAACAACTTGGCCGTAGCCGATAAGCAGCGAGCAAGCAAGCAGGTAAGTTTGTAGGTAATTTCAGTGAGCCGAGCTACTTGCATGGACCAGATCCGGCGGGGTCAGTCGATAAGTAGCAGGACTGATCAGTGCAGGGATTGAAGCATGGCTAAATATCATCAAGCTTATGTCCATGCATCAGAATGACATTATTCTTTTGTACGCTCAGTAGACATGACTGTTACCACGAAGTTCTTGAATAAAAATGGCTCCAGATTTCAACAGGGAAGACCAATCGGAACACCTAACACAACGTACCCTTACCAATCGTTAGAACTGACGGTCCGTCCTCGGTTTTGATAGCCTTCTGTTTGTTCTACTTCTGCAAGTATCGCCGCAACTGCTTGTGAGCTGGTACACAATGTCTGAGACTGAATTCACCACCTAGATACATTGGTGTTTATCCCAAGCCATATTTCGAGCACACGTTAATATTTGAAGTTACTTTGCTACGAACGTACGACTCCGTTATAATCCCAATTGTTGACATACTTCATTGAGTTGGGGGTCATTTTCATAAAACTATCCTTGGGAAACAGTTTCATTGTGCACCTCATGAGGCGAATGTTTCTCTAGCCAATGGTTGCTAAGGCTGCCGTAGAAGTTTTGGGGATAACCTGAGGTTCTCCGTACTTTTTATGATGGGTGTTATTTGTAGCTCATGTTGATGGCTTTCACCTGCTTCTGGTCGCACAGCTTGGTATTTAGGTCGAAAACACTTCTTCGCCAGTCAGGATGATATCATAAGTGGGCAAACGGAATAAACTAGGCCCTAATCCTACCAACCCATAGCCCTGGAGCCCATTTCTTCACGTGAACACCAATCCAACTAACTCACGGAAGACTCCGGGAAAATAATGAAACAAACAGTAAAACAAAAACAAAAAAGGATTAGGCACAAAAATACCGTAGAAACCATGAAAACGTTTTTTTGAATATGCAGAAAAGTCAGAGTAGATTTCAAGAGGTCACATTTTCAGAAGCAGAAGGTATTAAGGAAGTCAAAGTTGAAGTTAGTGCTTTTTCAAGTTTGAGCCAAAATGCGAAAAGAGTAAGTTTTCGTAATTGGTAACCAGCTAGGGTCAAGGTTACCCGGGAGGTCAAGATCAAGTCAAGGGGCATTCCTCATTACACATATATGTATTTTTATAATGTCTAAAGACAGAAAAAGACACTTAATGATATAAATGGAAATGCTATCCGCGAACTGTCTGATATCATTCGTAGGTGCACCTGGTACAACGTGTGTACAAACATAACAAAAGGAGCTAAGCAAAGGTGACTTACAGCACCCACTGATAACACACACTGCGTAGCCCACCGGAATCACCTCCGTGTTGTTTGGTTTACATAGAACAATTTATAAACCTTTGAGGAAATTATTCCCATCCTTTATACTACTTTCTGATCCGTCCCACTAATTCTAGTTGGAGAGTTCTTTCGGCTTGAAACCATTTCGTTGTGTTGGCACAGAACAGATCGTTTAAATGTATGTTAATCATAATCGAAGCCTTGTACAATAGATTAGTGGCCACTGAATTTCATAGAGGCCGTTCTGCCTGGTTCGTCCGGTTTAATCTGGATCTTTTAACTCAGCTCTGACCAGTTCAAACAAATGTCAGCCTTTGGTTGGTCCACTGCTTGGTCGGCTGCATTCGAGCCTGCTATTCTGAACGGCCTACCACGTGCAATCTGCTTCGCTTACTCCGACCTTGCCCCTGATTGGGGTCTGTTGATGGCATACTGTTTGTAGTTGGACCAGGTTGTCTATTGGCTATGTGTCGGCCCATAATCTCACAGATACATGTTTTACCGCGGTGATAATCACACAGATAACAAGAATGTTCAGCTGCGTGAAAGTGCTCCGTATTCAGTAACATAAACTTGTGCGAATGCATGTAATCAGGCAAATTTCCGTTACAGTGGGTACCGATTGAATACACATGTTCAGCCCGCAGGCGAGTCACCGATGTTCACTGAGCAAATACTTCATTAAATTCGTAAGCACAGATAAGCTCGCATCGACTCTGGCGCTCCTGTTTGATCCCAATAAGCAAGCTCATATTCGTGGAAAGGCAGCCAACAAAGTCTTCGAAATGTGTCAGCATATTTTCGTAACCACTTCGGGGTTAGCAATTACTCTGTTGAACCCATGACTCCTTAATACCCGTGTTGTTCACCTTCATTTCAAGAAGATAGTCTGGGAGAATTTTTGCAGGTACAGATAACACTCAAAAGCTATTTTCAGGGCTGTCAGAAGGCAAAGTAGAAGTTGTTTAGCTGGCTGAACTTCACCTTCTACGCACAAGCCTCAGGTCATCCCACCAACCTGTACTCGGAAGCACCAGACTCGAGGCTCGCTCTTGTTAGAGCCTACTAGTTGTGCACATCCTCTGCCACACCCAGGGTTTGAACCCGGGTCCTTTCACCTACAAGCCGTGTGTGTTACCACTAAACCATGCCGCTCCCGTCCGGGCTGAGAGGATTTATAAATGATTCTGATTAGAATACGGGGGAATCAATAACGAGACAAGTAAATTGTTAGTCTTACCACCTTGAAAACAGTATCTAGTACGTGATGGGTTCACTGAAGATTTGATGAAAACAGTCCGTAATCGCAGATACAGACTGTTTCAGAATGTTGACTTGAACTCTATTGCGGAATTCACAGCCAACCAAAACTCCATCAGCGTATATGAAAGTAAAGCTTGGTGTAGAGTGAGGTTTGTACACGAACAGGTAGAAAACTACGATAAGATGGCACCTTTTATTTTACCAACACTAAGGATCTACACACACTGAGATCGGTTCACAAATCAATCCCGTAACTGGAATGCATATGGTATACCCCAGTTCGTTCAAAAGCTTTACTAGTCGCCCTTTGTTGAAGGAATTTGAAGCATTCTGATACTTCAAAAGAGGTAACTGCGCAAGCTTCTTTTATAGTCAGTTATGTACACAGAAAAATAGGCTGCAGAGTAGACGGCCTCAACAGTAGAGGTCTAGTTTCGGCAGGCGAACAGATTTAATGAATCAGTACAAAGCTCATGAGTAAACCTGAGTAGGAGGTGACGGAACACTGGGGTTATGCGAACTCTACTCCAGGAGTGAGGCATAGTGCGAGACCAAATAGTCCTTTTCGTCTACTTCTAAATTGGGGTCGATATATATCATTTCGCATTGTGCTTATATAGAGTTGGTTAGGACCAGCGACTTCTTTGTGGAAGAGTTTAACAATTTCACTGTAAACTGGTCATGCGAAGGAAGCACTCTACCTCCCACTCTTCCCAATTCAGTGCCTGCGAGTTAACACAGTCGGGACGCGTAGCGTATTCACATACAACATGTTTCTTAGCGGTCACAGTGGACAGGTACATCAGAGTTGTAAAAAGAACAACTTCAAATGGAATATTTACCTCATGTAAATTGCACTTTTTCGCTTAGTGTTCATGAATTGGATGAAGAGGAACTGTTCCAATTCATGATTCCAGTAACTGATCAGCCTCATGTAGGAAAAATGCTACGTGAACTCAACGACATATATTTGGTCTTCGAGAAAAGCATGTATATGAAAGCCTCTCAACAGATCTGCAGCTCGCTGGATTCGACTCTGTCATTAGAAAGTTTATGGTCCACAGTGCTGGAACTCCGGCTTCCTTTATATAACAAATTAAAGAGCAATCAGAATATCAAGCTCCAAACAGTGCTCCATAATTCATTCCGGAAAGTTCTTCCACTTATACAAATATAAAACACTGAGGGTTTTAGATTTTCGTGTAAGTTTGCCAGACGTGTTTTCTAATTATCTTCTGGGAAAGTCAGAGCCTGAGCGCTTTGATGAAAATCACTGACTCTAGTTAGTTATGAGTTAGGAATCTCATTTAGTTGAGTCTTTACTATGCAAATATGGTGAAAGCATATGAAGGCTCTGTTGATGCGCGGGTTGGTGAGAGGCATAAATACTTTCTCAGACAAACACAGTGGGAAAAATTAGACCAGCTTACTAGTTTTCTCCGGAATTCTTATCTGGGCCATAAACCTGAAGATAATTCAAACTACAAACAAAGTACCAGCTAGTAAATCATCTTATGCTCCGCACAATTTTTCGAAAGCATAGGTAACCAAATTGTTGATAAAAGTGATGACAAAATATTTGGTGTTTGCAACTCTTCATTTTCTCTCTCCCTATTCCAATGACATGGAAACTACCCAATTGGCGACCACACGAGTTGATGATGAACGCGCAGTTTTTTCTCATCTCCCTTTAAACCGAGTTTGTTGTGCGCGATTCAATGTTCCTCCGTAGGATTTGCACGTGTTTGATCGCCAGGACACAGAAAGAAAAATCGGTGAGCTGGAGCTCAGTAAGTGCACAAACAAGCATCAACCCTTACACCGATAGTGATGGGCCCAGTGAACTAGGTCTGAGCGCGGTACACTACTCCCTTCAACGAAATAACACTGTCCTCAGTGTTAGATGATAGTACTAGCCTGCAGAGAGGATACTGTGAGAGACTGGTTGTGTTAGTTGACGGGGTACTCGGTAGGTTGATTGAAATGACTTAGTGGTAGAGTTGCCTTAATTGTGGCAATCCACGCCTGGGCACTTTACACGAGTACAGGTTAATTCCATTATCCTCGTGGGGCGCGGGGACGAAAGGTCTATGGAGCGCAGTCAAAAAACAAAAAGCCAAGGAAACGATTTAAGTTCAATGCTAAAATATAACTTGTTCACAGCTTGTCTTCGCTTGCAGGCACACATTAAAAGAGCTAGAAAAACTACCCGTTTGCGACAGTGTTAATGAAATACTGCGTAGGAAATATCCAGCGCATCATATTAAGGTCCAATGCGGCGAAGCAACATAGGATGAACGGCACAACAGCTATTAACTCTGATTAAAGAGCATCATCCGCGTTGGTTGAGTCAAGGACAAACTGGATCGATAATTAGTGCAATCTTAGCACATTTTTTTGGCACATCAGGTGAATCCCGGAGGCTTTTTTCAGAGTGGTTTATCCTGTCCCCCTAAACAAAAGCAAAGATGTTCAGCTGCGCACTCTAGCCATAGCCGAGGCAGTCGGAATAAGGAAGCTGACCCCTGACCTTTGCGTCCAAAAGCTTTTGGTCGGCACACTCCAATTTTCATGGGCCAAGAGTGACCAGAGCTGCATGAATCTACCGTCCAGTCACCTAGAGCGTTTCAGCTAGATAAACCAATCATACGACGAGGGTAATTTGACTGTTGACAAACCCCTGCCCATGACTGGTATTTATTCCATGTCTATGTGCATGATCTTTTGTCTAATGTCTACCACGTAATCTACGAATGGCTTGAGAACGAATTACTGAAAAACAATATTTTGGCCCATTTAGACTCTTAGAAATGACTTTTTCCTGAGTATATCACTGTGCGGATAATTTTTAGGGGTCAAGTGTTTCGATTTTACCAGTGGATGCCTAAGTGAAGGCGTTCACTCGCATCATACGGTGCAGTCTAATACCGCACTCAATAAACCTATCAGCTTTGAAGCTATCATTCACGAAGGAAATTTCCAAAGATAAGTTACCTTTTCTGTCCTCGGTTCACAGATATTCGGTAAAAAAAAGCTTCAGAATGGCCATTTGGCTGCGGAGAAACTACTGACGCAGTCAAGTCACTTGTTTTGGTGTTATTTGTATATCTTTATTGCACACGGTTTTGTTTCATTTCTGCGCTATGTAGTTGTCAACAGCATTTCGCGTGAATTTCAGGTTGTGTTAAGTAGGCGAGTAAACGAGAGAAATAAATGGTGACACCTAGCGACATCTTCTCTCTTTCCGTTTTGATCGGTTAGTTAGTGGTAGTAATACTAATAGAGCTGGAGCTAAACTTTTAGAACTGGAAACAAAACTCGTGGTATATGGGTTGCAATAGACGAGTGACGTATTTCTACACGGTGGGTTTTATTTTGTGTGAAAACAACTCACCCGTACAGCCCTCCCAGAATCCTCTCGTTGAAACGAGGCACTGTCATTTTCATCTCTTTGGTGAAGATCTTTGTTTTTAGAAAATATAAAGATGAATTCTTGTAAGCATAGGGCCAGTCAAAGTACACCACCGCGAATGAGAAGCTGTTTAATACGCAGCAAAAGTCACGTGGATAATTTTATGGGTTCAGCTAAATTTCATCATGTGTCAGAGTTCACTCCCGAATAAATTGGAGCACAAAATTTCTCACTGGGTGGATAATTAGCGAATTCCAAAATGGTTTTATGAAAAACCTTTTCTGTCAACAAAAATCTACGGGCTAGCATTGCTATACTATCAGGAGTGATTGGTTCCCAGCCTTATGCTTTGGATGAAAATTCAAATCGCTCAGACTTGGCAACCATATGAATATTACTGAAACGGAGCATCACCAACGTTGACCAGCTTTGTTTGGATTCAGAATTTTCACTTCATGCTGTGACAATAATTCTGTCAGATAAATCAATGGATACTGAACATTCACTTGCACTTTTTTGAATCTGTAATCCTTTCCGCCAGTCAGAATCAAACCGGTGACCTCCTGGTTATCGAACAGTTGCTCTGTCAACTGAGCTGACGACACATCTTCGTGATTGACATAAGGGTGGCGTATCGCTGGTTCTGGCTGGCCGTACAGCCCAGCTGGAGAGATGGTGCCCGAAAGACAGAAAGTCACTGATTCCATTCCGGCTTTAGGTGTGAAATTTCGGATGCACAAAATCCTTTGGATTTTCCCTATATACACTTGTCAATGGAACGGCTTTAGTCAAGCAGACTAACTTTTCGGAAAAACAGAAAGGTGTACGGTAATCCCAACAGAACTTTACTATATGCTGCTCGCAGAAAACTGCAACCATCATCAAGACTTATGTCAGTCAGTCAAACTGCCGGAAATTCACCCAGTTATATATCAGAAACAGGATATACAAACGTTTCGCAACCTTTTATTTGTTCCATAATTTCTCGCTGATGAGTGACTTTTGCTAAACATTTGATGAGCTTGTCACACTTTATCAAATGAACAGTATTTTACTCACAAGTCGATTTAATTGTCCAAGTAGCCGCTCATTGCTACGAGAATATTCTATGCAGTTGTTCATATCGGAGTGAGTCAAAATTCTGTTTCGCAACTCCTTGAGGCAAGCTAACAGTGCAATAGGGTACTACGAGCACTAGAGAGTCAATTCAGATACCATGAAGATTTCCTCGAGGGGGTTTGTCGTACTTTCCGGGTTCGAATCCGAGTTGGGCTTCGGTGGACTTTCAGTGCTTCCCAGGAAACATCAACATCCCGAAAAAAATTTCGCCAGATGAGCCTAAATAAGTCAGATACTCCAATTTTGTTGAAGAAGGATGCATCCAGCTTCCGACTACTACTGTCTAAATTGTGATCACCAAAGAAATCCAAAGAAGCGTGTTTGTTTTCATGGTCAAAATTTGATAAGGTCTCCAATAAAAATGATTCCATTCCAGGACACTGACTGTAGAACCTAATTTAACTCTTTTTCTTGGTTTACCGGCTAACTGGCCATCTAATCGGTCGACTGGTCAATGGGTTGACTTATTGGCAAACTAGCTATACGTGCTCCTTCGCTTTTATTTGCATAGAAATACGGTTGCAAGGGCCTTCGAATTTTATTACGGAAATCATGTTTTCTTTCCGATGCTAATAAAGAGCTTCTTCCGTGTACTCAGGAGTCGTTTTTGACCATATCGTAGTCTACTGTGAATTACTATAATTTCGTTTTCCGAACTCGCTGTCCAAATATTTCGCTCACGAAAGAAACGCGCTGCTTCTCTGGTAAAATCCTCGGTGAAACAGATCATGTCCTGAAGGTCTCGGTTTGTATCGGAGCGTGATTCATCCTTCAGCATGAAGAGCTTCTCTGGATTTGAGGAAGTATTTGCTGGTTCTTGCATAATGCGGTACGAGACATTTAGTTACACGTGCGGATTCTGTCACACACAAACGCACACAGTCGCTCTCTTTCTGTTTTTTCTATCTTTTTTTCAGGAATTTCTAGGCTGATTTTGCTTTACCTCTTCGTTTATAAAGTGGAAATAAACTCTGACTAAGCTGGCACCGCTCTAGTCATGTTGCGATGGACTCGATTTTGTCGGTAGCTCTGAACACAGCCACCGTTGGACATATGTGGACTTATGTGTTACTTCGTCCCGGAATGAAAGGTAACGGTTGCTGATAGTCTCTAGTAGCAGTGCAAACTATCTTGTTTTGGATATATCTCAACCTCTAAACATGAACCTCTGGAGTAAATATATGTTCCTTCACAGTCTAAAATTGGAAACACATTCTGGAGCCACTATATGGTTGCACTGCTTCCGAAGTTAATATCATCTAATGAGACAGCCCTAGATTTCCTTTACAAAATTTACTCCATAATAATCGTGATTCTGGTACTCTATTTATTATGGAAAGTGCGGCAGCATGCTAAAAATTATCGCCAGTGATTTAGTCTGATTTGTGATAAACACACCCAAAATATGTGAAGTATTTCCAGTTAGCTTTGGAAATTCGTCATTAGGTATAACTTATTGTCCAAATTCTTCGTATCCAGTCAGCAGTTTAGATAACCGATAATGTGAGTTGATTCTCTCTAGTGAGATAAAACAGCCAAGTCATACGGCTCACTTATTCAACCATCGATGAAGAGTTACGCACGTCAGTGATAAGCTCGCAGCAATTGCACAGATCCGGGTCAACCAGACTACTTTGCTGGCTACAGAGCTACTCCCCCGCAGCGCCATAAAGCCGTGTACATAATTTTAAATGTGGATGGTCATCAGTTTGCACAGACATTACATGGAGACAGTCAGGTCATCCGATAGCTGCAAGTACTTCAGTGTTTACACAGCGAGTATGTGATAAACAATTCTGACCGACGATGTCATCAAAGGAGCATAAATGTCTCAGATAGTCAATGACACCTTCTGAGTAAGAGAAAGTGTGTCGTTTCATTAAACGGATAAGAGGCCATCTGCTCAGACAACAACCAAGGAATGCACCGTTGCACGGAAGCACCGGTCATTCACAATTAAAGCTTAGATCTTTTTATCCCAAGGGAATGCTTTTTCTACCGAGGCAAAAAGCATTCCCGTCAATCTCTCCTTGGACTGTCTTATTGATGAACGTTGTTCGCAATCTGTCTAGAGCTGTTCTTTTGTCTTTGCTGCATAACCAATTGCAGTGGCTGTAATAGGCATGATAAGTCATACGAATAAATGTTTTTGAATCCTCCGTTCAATTAAACTAAACTAGTTTTTCGATGATGTGATTCAAAGCAAATTTTGCGCTTTTCTACACGTTACCAAAGAGTCCTAACCATGCAGTGACTGAATACTCTGCTCTGGTTTTTCTTTTTCAATGCCTTTCCGTCACACACCTTTTTGTCGATCCTTTCTTCGCGTAGGAGACTTGCTCTGTTTAGTAATCGGAACGATTTTTGCCGTGGTGATTATTTACTGGTCTTCGAAGCTCATGCAGAAGGGCTTTACTATGAAAGTTTTGTTCTCACACATGACAGCAAAAAAGTGGAATTATAGAACAGTGCATAAATAATAATGGACCAAATAGGATGCTTCCATTTGGTTAGTAATGTTGCTCAAAATTCAGCTGAAACCCTCTATCAGTAAGTCAAAACGCTGAAGGAGTTTCAGAGTCGGAGCGGAAAAGAAACAAGATTTATTGGTGTCCAAGTAATCCAGCTATAAGCATAAACACATCATTCATAGGCATTAAAAACCTTCAAGTTTATCTTCATTTTTCAAATTTTTTCTTAATCTCATCGTTGTAGGGTCCATCAAGTTGGCAATGAAATGATTTTTTATTTGATGCTGCATCAAGCAAACCACTTTTGACACCAGCAAACAGTAGGCTGGTATCTCACTAAATTCTTTCTTCAACTCAGAGAACAAGTTTGAAATTACTTTCAAACGTGGGTGATTTGTAGATAATTGTATAACCTGAATCTTGAATTTATGCAACATTTTCAAAGTTTAAAGGTTACCTATGAAAATAACCATTGTCTCGTTTTTTTATATTCACGAATCACTCATCAAACCCTTAGAAGACTTTCGAGCGCGGCTAATGAAAGCATCTTCTATTCTGTGTGACAGCGAAATACAAAAGTAATCTCCTCTATCGGACAAATAGAGAAGATGTTAATCCGTTGACTGATGCAAAGGTGTATTCTATATATCGTGGCACCGAAACAGTACCGATATGAGAAACACACCAAACGGAAATGAACGTAAAGGCTTTGCAGAAAGGTAACCGCGAGCGCCCACAATCGGTGAAGGACTGAAAGTGAAAGTGATCAAAACGAGGTCTATGAAAACCTCAGAATAGTCAGTCCAGTAAAAAGTACACAACGGATCAAAACAGTGAGGTCGATGTCAAACTTCAGAAAATATTGTAGAGAAAATAAATCCCAAATAATGTCCAGAAAAAGGTCATTTTCTCAGAATGACTGAGGTCACTACAAACCTGTCATGGATAGTTTTCCCGAAAACTTTTGCCCACCCAGATGGTACATTTCCATCGGATACAGGGACCATTTCAATCACAACACTGAATATTTTCCAAGCTTTCTGGATGCTTCCAATTGGAGATAACCTACGACACTGACCGTGAATAATTCCGATCCAAATCAAAAGATTCTGTCTTGATTTTCAACGGGATAATTTGTCCGGTGAATTACTTTTTCCTGACCCTTTCCCGGCCCACCACACACTAAACATCCACCTGTAAGATAAACTAATCGCAAAAATTTTAGTACTCTCGGTTTTGCCCATTGATGGAATCAGTACGTGTCCTCTCTTTTTGGGAGTTCAGCTCTGCATCTTGTTTACGCGATACTAGCCGCGTTTGAAATAACCGAATCCTATCCGTAACGGACGCAAAGGAGACTGGAAACAGTTTCAGGCTTGATTAGCAGTAGGGATTTATGGCAACAGTTTCTGAACTTAATGCACATAAAGTCATCTTCCTGAAGTAAGTCTGGTCTTCTGTCTCGGAAATATTTACTTGGTGAATTGTTTGATAAGATATGCTCCTATTTGCGTCATAACGCTGAACAAGATCAGTGGCCGAAATCCAAGCTCATAAGCCTATGCAATTATACCTTGATTCTCCCAATAAATACGCCACGAAAGTTCAGATATAACGGACCATTTCATTCCTATCTCTATAAACATGTAGGCAATAAACTGTAGTAAGCAAGGGCAAGCATTCCTCTTCAGAGGTTGCTTGTGTTCGATCTGCAAAATACAGAGGTGAAATATCCGTGAGCATGAAGTTCGGTATGTATCTCATCGGGAATCGGCAATTCCAACATTCGAAAACTATTATGGCACCTACAGCCTTGCTAATATTTGACGAGGTCCACTCAAATGACCTTGACTCTAAAGCTTACCTTGACGTGAACTGGAATTTTCTTTTTCTGTTATGTTCGACCATCATCGTTAGGAAGCGTTTTTCGCAATATATAAAAGGAAATCTCAGAATTATGAATACATTTCTCTCGACTCTCTGTTGTGGAAGTAACTGCAAAACAAATATTGAGTAAAAACCCCTTTCATTGAACTCCTTAAGGGGAAGGCATTCTCAAATACGGCTAGGGTTAGTTACTTTGATTCTTTTCAACAACTGAATTATGTTTACATACCTTGGTAATTCTTGGTTTTCATTTCTCAGGGCACTTTATCTTCGCAACCAAGTTCACATACTTTCAATTACCAATAGCGCTGTATGGAATGAACTTCAATTAGAGAACACCTTCACTAAATTAATGTCATCCAAGCATGCTGGAATGTACTTTAATTCACTCACGAAAGTGGACCTATAGTGTGAAAAAATGTTCAATGCCTCGCTATCGATCATACCATAACGAAGAAACCCCATTCACTATGCCAAAAGGCACACCCTCTGGCGTATGGTTCACTAGGAAGGAATTAAATCAGCTTGAAGCTCAGCTTACAAATGATTTGGTTGGGACTGTCTAGTGAGCTGTGACAGAACTTGTATTGGTTGACTCAACCTTTTTTCACTGAAAACTGCTTCAAAATTATATGGTGATGTTCAGATCTACACTTCTTACATTATTGCTGAGCCGAAAACTTTTGCTACAGCGTGAAATAGCCATCCAGGGTAATAGTTTTTGCACTACTTTATCTCGGATGCAAATAAAAATGCTTACCACAGATGATACCTAATAATACCTTCTTCGATGAGCTTGAAATGTGATGAGTAAGTCACCTTGGTTGCTTTAACATTGGGAGCTAGCAGGATAAATATCGGATGAATATGTATCCTCTGAACCATTTCAAAAGCCTCCACTTTGTCCACAATTCGTGTGCTGAAATACAGATCAGAATTTTCGGAAATAAGATACTTGCGAACTTCATTCGTCAATTTCTAAAATAGTATGTTCAATCGGGAACAATTAAATGGATTAGGACTTTGGAGATGGCGAGCATCTTGAAAGCCTGGGGAACGATAGACAAATTATAGCATTCATTTGATTGCACTACCAATTATCTCAGTGAATACGTCGAAAAAATAAAAAGAATAAAATGGGAACTCTCGTCTAGCTGTCGTTCGGGGTCAGGGATAACAAAATTTCAATTACTCAGAGATCAGACAGATGACGGAGCTGTGCAATAAAGTTTTGCTTCCCTCCCCGCTACGATGTTCACTCGGACAAGTTTACGATCCATTATTGGAGAAAAAGAATGTCAGTAAACCAGCGATGTTTTGACGGTTTCAAATAATATAACAAGATTGAGTTTCTAATGTACTTGATTTTCTGGTGGCGGAACAACAGTGGGATCACTTTCTGGTTTATTACTAACTAAAAGTTGCTCACATATTGGTTTTGGATTCTAGGGAGAGGCCGGGAAGTGTACCGATGACATTTTTCGTCAGAATTTATCATTTGTCCTATCGGTTACCATCAGAGAGACGAACTCAAATTACGAGCTCAGTCTTGTCTGCTGTCAGCCAGAAAATTCACTAACGGAACTATAACTCCCCGTCATTATTTTGGAACAAGTCAGAAATGTAGGTTTGTACAACTTATCCTGGACCATTTTGCTGTTTGTACACGAGCACAGTGTAATCAGCTTTATTTCTACGCAGTCATTAGAATAACCAATGACATTAGGGCAGGACTGAAATGCATTAAATGTGATAAGAAAGAGCCAAAATAGTCCCAAATTAATGAGCCATTCATCATCCTATGGTGACGACATCAGCCAGCTAAGTAGCAGGCTTTTGAATTCAGTCATTAAGCTCCGTTACTAGGCCGTCGATCCTATCATGGTCTTCACAGCCATGCGTATACCAAAATCGTCGGTAAAACAGCCGCTGTCTCCCTTTGCCAAGTAAAGTTGCATCGATCAAACCTCTTAATCAGAATAAAGACAGTTGGGTCGACGGGTCAATAAACAGATTCCGTCTTGGCTTCTAAAAGCGACAAACAGTCAGTACACAGTGATTACGTTATTAATGAAACCACAAACAATCAGAATGATAATAACACAAAATCTGATCAAAAAACACCACTGAAATCAAACAACTCTCTTAAGCTAAGTTGCGGTACTACTGAAACGAGAGTGCCCAGATACGCCTTGACTTAGACCGTTCTCCCTTGTAAACCCGAACAGGGCAAACAGAGTGAATGGCCTATCCGTTTAGCTCTACTCTGGTGGCTGAACATTTACTCCCCTCTCATTGTTGTTCGCTCCCATCACGTATGATTCACTTAAATCTTGCCCGGATTTCGTGATATAAGTACAGTGGTATTGCATCTGGATGAAAGGACGGAATTACCCCGAAAGAACACTACCGGTTTCGTGGTTTTGTCCCTTCATCAGATGTGCGTACTGGCTACATTGCTACATATTTCGCACTAGATTCATCCCCCTAATCTCATCTGAATCGTAAGTAACGTGAATGGAGAAAGGGTTTACATTTTTGGAATCATACTGCGCTTTCGAGGGAATTTTTTTCTATCGTTTAGATACCATACCGTACTACTTATGTCGAAAATCCCTACTTCATTGTTGTTAGTTGTTTTACAAAATATATGTAGAAATCGAAATGCCCACAGTATGCACGTGTATAAATGCAGCGAATTGTTCCAGGATAAATTATGCGAACCTATTTTCATGATTTTTTTTATCCAAATTTCGTTTTTCTTCTTGGCTTAGGACAAGTATAAGAAAAAGTTCACTTGTATACTTAAAAGTTACTATTAATGCGGGCATACAAGTGTGCTTTGTTTCAACAAACAAAAGCTATCCGACCTATCATTTTTACAGACCAAAGCACTTCCTTAGATGCGATAAGAAAAAAGCCATGAATCGATCGATAGGCAGAATACCATCTACCAAACCGGAAGTTTTTACTTCATGAAACTTAAAACGTGAGCTAAATGGTACTTTACATCTCTGATCCAGCCGAAGCAATGAGTAGGATGATAAGAAATCAAAGAGTAAACAGCAGTAATCCGAATATTTTTATTATTCAAACCGAATTTTCTATAGTTTAAAGATCGGATCAAATATACACAGTTAAGTAGGTATATAATATTATTACAAAGATGTAACTTGATCAGGAGAGATGTAGACATATCCTACTCCGGGGCTGGGAACCTTTTCTTCAGATGTGCTATCCAGATTTGAATAGCAAAACGGCAAACTTGTCAAGGAAAAAGTAAATGAAATATCCCGGTTCGTGTGTCACAAAACTGAAAATAGAGAGATTGGGGAGAAGAAACGAGAATCAATACTTGGAATATTAAACACAATAAAAGGCGCGAAGAAATGTTACTGGTGCGGCCTTTGCTGGACATTCACCGTTAGGAGTGGCAGCGTGATCAATACTCCCATTTCATAGTTGCAAATAAATAACTATAACCAAAAGCAAGGAGTCGTTCACGTGAATTATCTTGGTAGGATTTCGCTAAAGTTTCGAGTATGGGTCACTTTAGAAGGCTGACAAACCGCAGCTCGAGACAACAAAATGAGATCTCAAACGGTCGAAAAGAAATGAGCTGTAAATAAGATGTCAACCGTAAAGTTTTTCCCGTGTTACTCTGCAGCTGCTGACAGTCAGGTTGACGCATTCAATTTCTGCCTGAAAGTGACTAGTTTGAAAACTTTATTGATTTGATTCTCATTTACGAAGGTGATTCAGAACCATGGTTGAAAAACTTCTTGTTGGTAAATGCCATCAAAGTACCTGTTGTGTCTGGTTAGGGTCTCGCACACTACGCGGACAACCGATCAATATTCCTCTCATGAATGGACGTACTCCCAATTTGCCTTGATCGTTAATCATGCTTTAGCGCCAGCAGTATTGACCTATCGATTTTGCTGTGCACTGATTGGTCTTCCTCTGCTGCGCGTGACGGCACAAGTAGTTTATTTCTTTATGCCAACTCACTTGCTTTTTTGCCGCTTAGTCGCCGGCTACGGCCGGGTTTTGTGTTTACAATCGCATAAATAAATGCAACGCCACCATTACGTGTTCTGCTACCGTTTGTGGACACAAAAGTACCAAAGATAATTTTCATAGTTCTTAGTTTCTCTCCGCAGTTTTTTCACCTCTTATGGATTATTTCTTCTTGAAAATATATTCTGTAAAATATCTTTTGCAATTTTTGAAGTAGCCAAGCTGTACGGGTGACGACCTATCATCGTCCAGATTCTATGACTGAGGAGCCACATAGATTGCGTTTATTTAAACAAGTAAATAAACAGATTTTGAAGGAACTATCTTTCATCATTTTGAACAAAACTGTTCACAACATTTTCCATCATTTGCCATGCCTCTCCCCACTTACGATAAAGTTATTTCATTTTATTTCTAAAAGACAAATGCTTGACTGAATGAGCACAGAGTGCTTATATTATTTGCGATGGAGATACCTCAGCCGTACTTACTAAGTATTTTGATTGGTTCAATATCATGCTTAGAAAACATATTTATTCCCAGGGAAAAAGATATAAGTATGATCAGTATTGCGCGGCTGAGTATCTAGACGGCAAACGCATAAAACATCGACTCACCTCCCGTAGCTCCGGCCTACTATGCAGTGCCAAGTTGGACCATATTTTCTTTCAAAATCTTTCTTGATATAAGACGCTATGTCTTTCTCCATATCATATCGTCGTACTGCTTCTGCACAAATCTCCACAGCGTGTTGCTGCATTTCATTTGGCATGTCTGCATTTTTGACCACTGCTTTTTGCGTCATGCTTGTTCTCAGAAATGATCCGTCAAAGTGGAGCGATGCAAGACCAAGAATATAAACTGAGTGCAAAAAATTGTTATAGTCTTGCTGATTTTTATCTAGCCCACCTACGCCACAAACCTCTGAGCATCATGGAACGTTCGTTAAATCGATCGTAGAGTTGCAGTTTTTCTGCATATTTGATTGCCGGGTTGTCTGTTTGGAGTACAGGGAGTGCGCGAATAGTGCTTGTCATGCAAGCGCGCTTGCATATAAACACACACACACACAAGCGAACAAACAAACAAACATATTACTCGAAGTCTTAGGCACATCAGTAAACATTTGTTGCTGTAGCTGTTCAGCTCATTGGTACGTTCAACTGTATGGCGTCACTGTGTGTTCGATGCGTTCGTTTTGCCATGCCTGTCTCATGAATGTTTCACGTGATTCGATCCATCAGAGCTGAATAATGATTTAGAATTCACTTTATAAATTACTGAGCTTCCTTTGCTTGCTATATCTTGAATATGTACATCCACAAGGCAATTTTCCGCTGACTGTAATTTCCCCGTTTACCTGAGGTTGAATAAGGGATTTGCTGGCTTCGATGAAGAGAAAACATCTTACAATAAATTTTATTGAATAATTTTTGCATTTACTGAAAAGTGCAATAAAAGAAGTTTATCAGATAGAAGCATTTCATTACATTTTTTTAGACACCAGCAAAGGATAAATCAATAGTTTTATGGTGAAATTCACGGAACAAAGATTAGGAAAGTACCCGTGTACTACCAGACGAATAAGTTACTTCGAATGGGACTATGCCATTCAAACCCGTATGTTTATATTTGGGTATTTCACTTTTATTACGTCCGCCATAATTTGATCTGTTTGAACCTCATAGGTACGACAGGTCAGTTACATCCAGTAAAACCACTAACAGTCTAAAATTAGGTGGTCTTACGAGAAGCTGTATGAATTCTGAGGCTTCGTTTCAGTTCATCTGTTCACTTTCAACAATAAGCTAAACAGAACCCATGTTCACCATTGCCTGTGTATGGAGTAAACTCTCAAACATATGAAAGTTACTTGGCACTACCACTCAGGTAGTGGACCAGTCACATGGGTAACTGTGATTGATCTGTCACGAATTAACTATTGTTGTTGAATATTGAAATGACTATTCCGAATGTGACCTCATATCATTGTTTTGTATTGAAAAACTAAATTGCCAGACAACAAAAAGGAGGTATTTTAATAAACACTCAAATGGCCTTACAAGTACTAATATTTCACGTGCTCTCGGTCAGTTCATTTGAGTTTGCGGTGGTGTGTACACCAGTAGCACGGATCGCCGTTTTGCTCAGCGGATGTCCCAGCACATAAATAAAGGGTTCTCAGAACCTATGGTGTAATCCTACGTGACCACATGCAGTGGCATGACATTTCCGGACTCTTAGATCACAGAACAGGTAATCGCGGCAAGTCGCTGACCTGGTTGTTCACAAAGATAGAATACCAAAGATTTGGTTTACGGAGAATCGTTGCTTATCACGATGACTGAGCCAGCTTTGTGAACAAAGATGCTTGGTACAAAATGTTTGTTTATCTCCAGACTCAATGAACAGACCACCGTTTAATTTTATTTCACACTACTCAAGAATCTCCACCCTAGCCTCCTGAAATGTAACATTTCTACTGTGCTATTTCTAAATGGATATGTTTTACTTTTGCAATTAACAACAGTTAACAGAAAACTTGAATCTAGCTGTAAATTTCTTCTTTCATAACAGCCAAAGATTGACGGTATCTTTAGTGTACTCTTCTCGGGATTTTGAGAACACAGAGTGCAACTTACTGAATCTTTGTAACAATATTTACAAAACTACGGAATGTGTTGCTTTGCGATTTCTTATGCGCGTGTGACACATCTAACGTAGGTCGCAAGTACAGGCGCCTGTCTCAGTTCATCAAACAGCATCACCCGAAGTGGCTTAGTCCCGGTAAAACGGGCACAGTCTACAGTTCTGTTCTTAGTCACCTAGTCAATAGTGGTCATATGATCAACCCGAATGACTCACTCAGTGTTGTGTATCGCGTCACCTCAGTTGATCAAAGGCAGCCCGACTGCGGACTCTGGCCACAGCTGAAGCGATCGCCATACGTCTACTAAGCCCGGATCTGTACGCAAAGAAGCGACTGGTTCAGGCAAGTCAGTTGACTTGGTCAAAGACTGAGCCTCCAAAACGAGAAATGACCTCTGAAAATTCACTGTCGGTAGTCGACTCAACATCACCGCACTCTAACTGACAGACTTCTTAACAATTCCCCCCACACCACACTGTTAAAATGACCTTCAACCCAGTCAAAGGCCAATCGAATGCGTAACTGTCACCCATATGTTGTGCAAGAGCAGAGGTAGGAATCATTTGATATTATGGTTCGCTCTCCAATGTTGTCTTTATAATATGATCATAATTAAAAAGTGAATGTAAGTCTCTTGCTAGTGCACTATTGTTTACTTTACCTTCTTCAGAATAGAATGTTGAGCTATTCCGTCAAAGAAACAGTACATTTAACTCTAGGCGTTAAATAGTGTGATCTTTGTCCCTTGCGAGTGTCACTGAAAAAAATTAATTCTACATTTTAATTTATTTCTACGTTGATGCGTGTGTAACTGAAATCTCTCTCAAGTCTGCTTTCGACGAAATTGCAAAAATTGAAAACTGATAGTCAGTGAGTAGCACTCTTCTGTGGTCAAGGTAACTTGTTGTCATTTGTAATCTAAGACTTTCGAATCTACCCAGCAATGACGTAAACAGGTCTTCACCCTAAACCTGATGTTTATCAGACATGACCGATTTTGACCTTGTTGATTTATACTTTCAAAATAGCAAGTACATGGTGGCCAGTTCTCTTCGGTCAAGCAGTGAGTTCTTGTGACTATGAAGCGTTCTCTTTCTACTGAATTCAGGATGGGTTGTCGAATAAAAAAGCGAAAACCCATTACTCATACAGCCCACAAAATGGAAAATGAAGGTATAGAGTAATAAAGAACGAAATGAGCTCATTTTTCGCTTCAAATTCGAACACAGTTGCAACTCCAAAGACATAACTATCAAAAAGCATTTGTGATGAAAGATCTTACTAATTGCGGAAGTCAACTAAACAAGCGTGAAACCCGACTTACGAGGAGTTAATTTCTCAATGACGAGACATTCAACTGCAGTATTCTTGTTCTGCACTTTTAAACGCACGTACGTAGGACGGGTTGCACCCGCAAAGGCAAATACTTGCTGTAATTTTAGAGATAATTAGTGACTAAGTCCCTGTGATATTAGAAGGAGAATCTCGTATGGTCTCAATATATCAGGCCTGGTAATAACCAGGTTGATGGCTGCCTTCATCTATTACCAAAGTACTTTTGCAAGAAGTCGGCTCCCGTATGCTTTTGACAACGACTGGCAGAAGCGTCAAAGATCGTGAAAACCTTATTAAACTGAAATCCTTTGACCAACTTTCAGCTGAGCCAGTAGAGAAGGATCGCCTGGCTCTTGCTGTCACGTGTTCCATGAGCATATTTAGATTACACGACTTACTAATTAGACTAAGAGAAAAGTTGAAATGAACGACAGATCAAGGGGTTTTTTTGGTGAAACCGCCTAAGTAAGAAAGAGTCACACCTAGGAGTAAACAATAACAAAACAACAAGTGCATCTGTAAACACCTCACATGAACAATGTGTGACAGTGAAACGAACTTGAATGATTGTGTGAACTGTATGAATATAACCAAAAATGGCAGAAGCTTATCATGCCTGACTCCTCATCCGATGCAGTGAAAGTGTATATGAGAAGTAGAAAAGTGGGTTCGTTTATTATGATTCACCATGCATCATCAAAGCCCAACTCGCCTTTGAAAGCTATAGGAGCCCTGTGCAGCTGCTTTATCCATATAGTGCACGTGTTCCATAAACCATTACTTTCCAGCCTGGATAGCTTGGTGGTTAGATGTGAGACTAAAAATCAGCTGCCCCGGGTTCGATCACCAGTGGGGGCAGCGATTAGCTAAGGGTGTTTTACGTCGATAGACCAGACAGTTCCTCGTGACGTCGGGAATACGTTGACCATAGAGACAGGCTTACTTCAGGTAAAAACTTCATGATTACAGTCCTTGAATATGACTGCAATTTGAGTACGTGGAAAAGCAAATGTGGTGCAAATAGAAAACGCAAACAACATTTTTCTTGAAAGCTTGGCACTGGCAAAATCGAGCACCCCAAAATGTGAACAGCAAGAAATCAGGCAGCGTTCTAATTATTTTTCATCGAAGGATATCTCTAGTGTTCAAATGATCAGTGAACTGGCATCCTCTGTTCAGTACTCTATTTTCCATCTACTCACTGATTTCGCCAGCTGTTCATTGTGTCTTTCAGGCTGTTATTGCGGCAGAAAGACTATTGGCTACTATTTCTATACGAGGAATGGGCTTCGAAACCCCAATCCGCATTTCAGGTTGTGAGAGTGCAAATATATATGTCACAAATCTTCCCGTGGTCTAAGATTTCGTGTGTGCGTAAGTGAATACAGACTGAAATTATTGACTTAAAATCTAAGTTTATCCATTGTCATTGGTTTGCTATTGATGACTCCTCACAGCTCACCAGTAGAGCCCGTTTACCGGCTCTGTTTGATTCATGCCATCACACACCTTCCGGTGTGCTGTCAAGTGCCATACAAACTATAGCATATCAAACCCGAAACCAATGTTCTTTGTGCTGCTCAGAATAATGAATACCGCATCTTCAAAAATGCTTGTACACAGGCCTACGTGCCAGATGCGAATTTGGCATGGAGCACCACAGAATGAACAAGAGTGGTAATTTTTTGTTCGGATACAGTTACAGAGCGAGTGCACCGAAATTCATACATTTACGCAGGCAAACATACTGGTTCCGAGAACACCACGTAGTCCGTGAACATCATGTGGAATTTCTATGCTCGTGGCTGTGCACTACTCTCCTCAACTCATACACGCACCGGAGTAATGAATACCAAACAGTGAGTTATGTGATTAAGACCCTGTCACAAATGGCAGACAAAAAGACCATAAGGAGTGGAAAATGCCTGTGCGTGTGTGTGTGCATCTGATAGTGCCAAATTGGATCCCAAAGGGGTTTGTCAAATTGCATCGTGTATGAAGAATCAAAGCACTATCACACAAGTATCGCCTACATCACAAGTCTACTCCGGACTGTCTAAACAAGTGATTCATTTTTATTTTAGAAAAGGCTTCAGGGATGAGTTAAAGTCAGTGTTTCTAATCTTTGTCTCATCTGTCCTTCAGTGACTCTTGTTTCATTTGTCAGACATGATGTCCTTTCAAAATTCCACATGATGAGGTAGGATTTTTCTTATAAAATACACTAAAAATTCTCACATCTACTTTTCAAGAAAAACATTATTCATGGAAAGTATAACTGGTACGACGAGCCTGAATTTCGTAAAGTAGAAAGTGTACTTATGTTTTAAATAAAGTAAACCACTACTATCCAGTCTAAGGAAATAAATCACCGTTGTTTGCGTAATTTTACTTTCCCTAATGTGCATTTTTTGAAACAAATTGATTGCGGCAAATCCATTCTTGTCGGAATCAGCTGCTAGCTCTTATAATTGTAGCACAAGGCGACGAATCGAAGCATTTGTATGTGTTACCAGCTATACCTTTGCAGTAAACTCAGTATATTTGAAACTTTTTGTTTAATAAAGTAAAATGAAGGCCTTATGATCAGTGTGCAACAGCAACGGATGATGGGTTATATGTCATTTTATGTGGGAAAAGAGTTGTCCCAATACAGTGACGTCTTTGGTGAAAAATTATGGTTAGCTTGGATACCCTTTCACCAGGTAGGTTTGCAATCAAATGTTTTCAATAAATCGTTTGCAAAAAATTTCAGATAATACCTTTGTTATGCTCTGTTTCCCATTTGAAATGTCAAATATATCACTAAAAACAATTTCTTGACATCTCAACTGCATAACAGAGACATAGATACGTTTTACCAGCTCTAAATGAAAAAGGGAAGCGGTAATTTCTTCTGTGACTTTCAGGAACATGAGACCGAGAGGCTGTTTTATCCCCAGTTGAGTGGCGTGAGGGCTGAGAAATGTGAAATGATAAACACTCGATTCTTCATTCAACGCCTAACTCACCAATGAAAACCATGATAGTCCTGTGCGTTTGTTTCATGCTACTTTTGAAGAATCATCAGTAGTTAACAGCCCCCGATGTACAGCTGGGACGCAGATCAGGGCTTGCCGATTTTCCGGCTATTCCTCAGCTACCAGGCTCTCTGTAATGACTAACTTTTCAAGGGTTATAGCCAACTGACTATCCATAAATGGACTGCTACAAAGGAGATCTTCCGTTAGGGCTTGAGTCTCTTCGGGGGCTTGGAAGATGGGCAGTGCTAATGATAATTCCTAACAAAAATCGAACAAAATTGTAGTGCTTGCGTAGTTTTCACTGTTAAGCTTAGCAAAGATACCACATCGTGAATCACTTGCTAATTAATTCGCTGACAGTTGGAATTGTTTTTAAATAGTTAAGTTTGGCTTAATTCGGACAGCTGTTAGCCATGCACTGAAAGCGATGGCTTTGGTTTCTATCTTCTGACGACTGTCTCGATCAGAAAAAAGAAGAAACGACAAGAATTTGAAAGGAGTGACAGAAATACTACAAATTTTGGTATCATGTCAATGAGACTGGTGGATACAGAAGCTCCACTGATTGCGACACCTAATAATATCCTCAGATGTACCAAACCATTCAGTGGGAGGTTATTTTGGACCTCAACCACCTTACACGTTCAGTCCACTGATAGGTTTTTCTTGCCTTTCTTCTAACTCATCTTCCAACCGCTACCCGCTTCAACGAACATTGCGTGCCAAGGAGTCCTGCTAGGGGACCTAAGCTACACACATCCCATCCATCTTAGCATGGTGAACCTGTGTTTCATCTACTAATTTGGTTCGTGAATCTAAAACTCCGCACTGAAAATCAGCATTGCTTATACCGTATTTCCACCTTATTTGAGCAATGCTACGAGGAAACGGGTGTTCAGGTACCGACAGTCTTTGTATATCCTGTACCTACAGTGTCCATGTTTCTGAACCGTGCTGAAGCACTGGCCTGACAGCTGCAGCGAACTTTTGACCCTTGGTAGATAAGCGGGTGTCAAGTCGACGCCACAGATGACTCAGGTTGGCAAGGGCAGAACGAGCCTTCTGTATACATGAAGACACTTTATTCGATATCCGACCACTGGGTGAAAGGCTGCTGTCCAAGTGACAGAACGTATCTACCACGTCTATAGTCTCTCCAGACACTGAATTGTTTGGTGTTGAACCAACCCAATCCTTCAATAGCTTTTTGCATTTTTAAGGTGTAAAACCCACGCTGGCTGTTAAAAACGATTAGTAAAAGCGTGTACCTGCACGACAGAGTTTAAGATAGCTTATCTCACAAATAAAAATGCAACAGAACTGTCTTCCCCTTTGAGATCTTTACCAGTGATAAAACTCTGAATTTGTCCAATTGTGTAAATTCGTCAGGTTTGCTTGGAATTTAACCCACGCATGGACTCCACCTAAAGTTCAGAAAGGCGTGCCACAAGGCTACATCAGGCTTTTATTACGTTGAGCTAAAATATCGATACTGCACGTAATGGGAGTCATCGCTGAACTTCTTATATTGCTCACCAATCTTTACATGCAGCAAATCATTTTTCTTTTGTAAGCACAAGTGTTCTGACTTCTAAGCGTCAAACTACGCTCCCGCTATAGTGAGATTCCGACATCAGGTACGCCATCAAGTAGGAATTGCAAACAAATAAATAACTATTTCAAAACAACCTTATGTTAAAGCCTGGTAGTAGCCCACAATCAGATAACTCTACCAACTACGTCACACGTCCACACAGCATACAGTAACGCTGGTCTAGAACCCAGTGGCCACCGAATGGTTTGCTTTCCACTGGAGCACTTCTGAAGATGCTTTATTGGGCTCTACATGGCAAAGCCATATATGATAATAAAAGTCCTGACTGGATACACGGTGGGATCATCCTATTCGAAAATGATCTGCTGTATGTCGTGTTGAATGTCCCCCTTAGCAATTGATTAAAGTATGTTTCAGGCCAGATTGGGTGATATATATCACCCAGTCTTTTTGAGAAACTCAAAACTGTGAATTCAAAGATGCCTCGTTTTTATGGTTTACCGAAGTTCACAAAATGGACCTAACACTTCGTCCAATTTTGCCTATGAAAACCTCCACTCATCATGCGACAGCACGTTATTTCGTGGGAATTTTGGAGCAGGTTCTACAAAGAATTGACAAGCACACGCTTTTTGGCAGCTTCCCATTGGCCGAGGCCATTAAAAATATGGGCGTTCAACAGAAAGAGATGTTTTCATTCGACATGAAATCTCTGTTCACCAGTGTACGCCTCGCAGAAAAGGTGAACTACGTTCGTGCCTTCACTGAACTAGAAGGTTTACAGATATGAATTTCGACTGGTAGTCTAGAAGAATTGCCGTTGAAATGTTCAATTTTCATTAAGTTTCTATTCAGTGGGACATGGTACAGACAAAATGATGGTTTGGCAAAAGGATCCTCCCTAGGCCCACTTCTAGCCGACACTTGCATGACCACATTGAAAGCTGATGAGCTTAATGCAACTACGGAGGGTATAAACTATTACTGGCGTCAACCAGATGATACATTTTGAATTGGTGAGCTAAATTTGAAAGTGGAAGAAATGATTGAAATGTTCACCTCTGCACACCTAGCCATAGAGTTTTCTGTTGAGACAAGCTGACAACCATTGTTGGAAGTTGATTCAGCGAGAATTCTGGACATTTTTATCCGGAGGAAAGTTTACAGGGAAGCAATATGGACTGGGAAGTATATAAACTTCCATCACTTTGTTCCGATTGACCAGAAGAGAAGCTTGATGAGATGCCTGGTATCCGGAGCTACAGGTTGTTGCACTGTAGGCTGAGCTGAGAACTACTCACTGGATCTCACCGGAAGACAGCTACTCAGGCAGATTCATCAAACGCAACTTATAATACCCGAAAGAGTCAGAAAGAGTACCACGAGTGGAAAATTTAGCTCTATACCCCATACTTCCTTACAAAAGAGATGCGGTATTCGAGAGAGTTAGCAATGTGTTTTTTCGCCACAAGTAAGGTTACTTTCCACGTTGGCATCAACGTGGAGAAAGAAGAGCTACATCAAGCTTTATCCTCGCTCGTCTGTTAGACTCAGATCGAACGGTCGGTCAGATTACGTCATTCAAAGTCTTATACAGGGCCCAACTGAATGAGTCAAAATTAGTCAGTTATAGGACATAAGCAACGGTTGCGGCAATCAGCATCCGAATACAACGTTCAAGCTTTGTTCACAAAAGAAGTTGGCTCAGGTACTTGAACTTTCGTGGCTAAAATTCGACGACGTCTTTCCCGAATATGATGCCATCCAGGTCTCTGACTATGACAATTAATTTCACCATGTCTCCTGTTTATCTATTGACCGTCCGGTTAACCAGCCGATCGACTAAATGACTGCACGTGTTCTTTCGTTACTTTTTTATTTCGTTTGCACAAAAATATGGTGGTAATTGGCTTGAGAATAAAATCACCGAACCATGTTCGCCTGCGCCCTACTATCTGATATCTCAGATAAGACAAAGGAAGCTTTCGCAAGAATCAACAAAAGTATCCGTGGAATTTATCAACTACTCTAGAAACCGAAACGTCATAGACATTGTAGAATCCATCTACATTTTTATCACTTAAGAGTCCACACAGCTGACCAGAGTGCAATCGGTAAATTTCTGGTCTTCACTTGGTTCCTCTGCCAGCTGAACTGTCGGACAAGAATCACGTAAGTGAATATTAGGCGATGTACATCTATTATCTAAGAGTCGAAAGTTGTCCGGTTCTTTTTAAAATCAATATCAATGGCTTCAGAATAATGTGCTGTTTTCATTTTGACAGGTAAATTTTGCTGTTTCTTTAGGAGGCTTAGTTTGGTTAGCCATAGAGTGATTCTCTTCTTATTGAGGTGTAATATCACCTAAGACTAAGTGGTTTTACTGTGCAGCTGACACCTATGTTTCGGTTGTAAAACCCTGTCTCGAGACATGATCACGCAATATAAACCGGCAATTCCTCAATAAGAAGCAAAAATTCAGCAGTTGCGTGGTTGTATTTTCTTCGTCGTGTTGACGAGAAGTAGACCGTTAAGTACCGGCCAAGATAACATAGTGGCAGGCTTTTACGACACACACCGGGTTGGAATTCGGTGAATAAGCCCAGACGTGACCTTGTCGAAGCGAAATGAATGAGCTGCTTAGTTCTCTAGTAGTTTTCTGTGATGAGCTTAGCAATGATGCAACAATTTGCTCATTTTTGAGAACAGTTAACATATTTTACTCCTTAGGCTGAAACATTTCTACCAGTGGATACCAACGTTGTACTTATGTCCTTTGAGGGTCAGGTACCCTTGAGTAATTATATGAAGTGGCGATATGATATTTGTCAGCGATTTCCACCACTCTATTTTTGTGGCTTTGTCTGGGTTGTCTCAGATCATTCGTTGCACCACATACTATAATACTTACCACCGTTATTCCGGATCGCTTCAAATTTGGCTCATGATTCTCGGATTCTGGATAATATTCGAGGTTAGATGACACTACTGTAGTTCAACTGTCTGGGCTATGTCTGGACCTTTAGACTCAAATCTTCATGCGAAACACAAATATTTCAATCATTTTGTCAAAACTTGAGTCCAGATTTATTTTCTCCTCAGCAAACTTAACATTCTCAAATTCACAGTGACATAATGAACAAACACACGTAATATTAAGTTTAGTCCGATTCTAGTGGTTGATACGCTGGTGCGAATAAACTGTCCAATATTCTCTCAAAGGAGATTTTACAGCAGCATTACCCTGGAAAAAGCATTTCCATGACAGATAAACCACCATAGGTTCTCTCGATTGTACTGAGCACTTAAAGTTGTGTGCGGGCGTCAACGGCATTGACCGCAAAAGATGTACCTATCCAAGCAGTCCCTCTTGGCTCCGATTTCTACAGAGACCCTGCCACCTTTGGTCAGCTAGGAGATTGGGTGACTAACTGTCTAAGAAATGCGGTCTTGCGGATTTGGGAAATACCGAAGTGATCCAATTGTGAAAAGGCGTTGACCATAACATGGACTGCTTTCACTCTTTTATATCTCGTGTTTTCCATTTGCTGAGAGACGAAGCCACGCCGAACGGGCTCTGGGTTATGACTCACTCTCTGACTGCTCGATTAACCACCTGCATATTTTCCTTCAACAGAATGAGAGTATGGCTCGTGAATGCGTTTAGAAAAATTGATGTTTACCTTTATTTCAGATCCTAGCATTATTTATGGGTCTTTCAAATACCCCTAGAAACCATGATTTTCATTCCACTTGTGTTCTGAAGCTGATTACTGAAGAAATTAAACAGTAGGCATTTTCGATGCCAATGAACTCGGGGATAGGGAGTTTATATGCGTCGTGGACTGCTAATGTGTTTTATTCATTTAGGTAACTGTCTGTGAACGAATATGGACTGTGAAGTTCGTGAAAATAATTGGTTATGCTAGCAAGAGTTATCGATTATAATTAACCCACTGCCTTATACCAAACTGTTTCGATCGAAAGTCAAAAACATTCTCGATGGGAGATCTTTGACGTCTCAATGGCTGAAATATATATGTGAATTTAACTTTATAGAGCGGCAATTTATCTACGGTAAAGATCCAGTGATGTCCGCGATAATATTCTGATTGCTCACGTTTGCTCAATTTTCTGTGTCATACTAAAAGTCCTAGAAAGTTCCCTGTTTTGTTCGCTGACATGTCTGTTGTATCCAGTAGACGAATACAGTTTGATCCTCTCTCAATTTGACGAAACTAATATCATAGGTGGCTTCAGTTCACCACCCGAGCAACTGACCAAAGCAAAACGACATTTAAACTACACACTTCTGAACGGTGTCCATTAGTATATCAACCTTTGGGACCTAGTGAGAAGGCTAGGTGATAACAAGCATACGCTTTTGTCAGTCTTGATACAGGATGTGTGAGAGAGAATATAGTGTAAGCAATCTATCGGCAACCATGAGTTATGTGAGCCTTTCGCTTGTATGTTACGGCACTGTGGATGATATAATTGATAAGAATTCACCACTGAGCATGAAATACTTAGGAACGATTCCTTGGGTGATTGAGAATTCTTTCATCTGGAAACAAATTGACAGAAAAATCACCGAAAAGACCCATAGATATTGCCTAAGTATGACGTTCAAGTCCGCAAAGCAGTCCACGGAGAATTGGAAAGAACAAGAAGTTTTGTTTTCAGATAGCTATAGTAAAAAGTAAAACCTTTTGGTGGAGGTACATGGTTTAATATGATACTACCTATACTTGAAAACAATCTCGTTTTGTTTTCTAGGCTGTGCCACTAGTTTCCAAATTTAACCGATTTTCGGCACTGATGAGCACTTTGAATATGCTTTGGTAGAGATGTTAGGAGGAATTTTCTTCCCCTCAAAGATTTGGCTGACTGAGAATTTCAGACTGAACTGTCGAAGAAGATTGGCTTGGTCTCCCATACAACGACGGTAAATTAACACCAACCTGTTACGACGGACCGCACGATCAACCCCTTAGACTGCAACGTTCTGGCTCAGGTCACGTGGGGTCAGTCCGATAATTGGATTAAACTTCAACTAACCACGTGAGTTCTTGCCTCGGTAATCCCGGCAGCCAGGTAAGAAAGCAAACCTAATGAATGACCGCATGATTGCTCCTTCAGATTTATGCTTGTGCTTTGAATACTGTTTTCTAGTCATCAGTACACTTGTCCTGTGGTATGTGCTGAGGAGTTCTGGTTTCTCATGAAACTGCGGGTGTCATGGGAAGAGTGGAGCCGAAATTGGGGAAAGATCATCCTTGCAAAACAGCGGACAGACCAGAAGAGTTATAAAATCTGGCATCAGCGTCAACAATTGATGACTGATAACTATAAGGAACCCCTGGTTGTAAATTAATAAAACATTTGCAGCTAATCTCCTTCCTTCTCCTCGAACAAAGGCAAGAACATCAGGATCAGTTAGTAGCAGCTCATCTGCAAAAGATGGATCAAATCGAGGAAAACTTAAGTTTTAGTTAGAAGTAGTTCACTTTAGAACACTGAGTTGTTGATAGTATCGCGGAATTCCTGCATGAAATGGATTTGTATTTCACTTTTCAAGTACAGTTTTTTTTACATGGAAAACACTTTTCGTATCCTGTTTGCCAATGCTAATGAAGCTTGGAAGACACGGCTTTCGACCTGAATGCCGTATCAATAAAATCCTCATTTTATGAGACGGCGAAACATACAATTGTGCTAATCTTGGCGAGGGGTTATCTACGTTAAACGATCTTTCTAGCGATTTCTGAATCAAGAGTAGATTACCCGAGAAGAGGATATAACACTCATCCGTTGAGTAAGTTTTGTGAATGCGAAAATTTTAAGCTCATTTCTGATCATGCGATTTTATAGGTTACCCCAATGATTTACTCTAATAGTAGACATATTCTTTTCATTGAAATCCACGACCGCAAAATATACAGTAGACAGTGTTACTCAGAATACCCCAAGTGACTCAGACTTATGGTTGACAATTCTGACCTAAGCATATTTTCCGAATCCGACCCCTAGTTGTTTTATGAGCATTGAACAGAGTACTTTATCTTTTGGTTTAACTTTTTCTGCTCATAGAAACATAGGGCTTCCGACCCGACAGTTAAATATCCCTTTATCTTAGCTGACTTCTTCGAAGGAAGGAGCGCATCTTCAAAGCCAAGAACCCCGGTTCAGCGATAACTCTATCAAAACCATCAAAACTGGGTTTACCAGACTGAATACTTTGCACTTTTAGTCACTAACCTCCAGCAGCAATTGCAGGGAGACGTTAAAGACCGTCGTGCACCTAAAAGGTGCTAATCCACTTAAATGGTTTCCTTTAGCACTCGTTGATGAACCCAATCATCGCTTAACTGCTCCCTCATAGCCACCGGTCATCACAAACCACAATGTTGACTTTCACCAGAGCCCTGCCACGGAAACCATCACCTCATAGGACGTATACTGGGAGCTTACTCACCTCCATGCAAACAAGGAAAGTGGCCCAGACTGCTTACAACCGGTTCTGTTAAAGGAATGCACAAGTACATTATCCCCCGTATTTTCTGGTCTATTAGACCTATGGGTAAACTACAATATTATCTCCGACTGCTGAAAAGTGGCTTCTATCACCCGAATACCAAAAACGGCTACATCCAAACCACGTCCAATAGCTAGCATATAGGCTGCTCTTAGGGTGTTTGAAAGGATTATACTTAAGAGGTTGTCTGCCCAGATCAATGTATTGGACTCTAAGCAGTTTGCCTATCGCCAATCATGATTTATCCTGATACCCTAGCTTCTCTCTCCCACTCTGTCTTATCATCTGTTGAAAGCAAAAGCCAAGCATTTAGGATCTGTTTCTTTGATTATAGTGAAGAATTTAGTTGTTTTAACAGAGTGAAACTACCCCAAGTACTTGCTGACTCGGGCGTCAATATCTCAAGCGTTAATCTTCTGTCCAACTACTTTTCCAATCGAAAACAATTCGCTCGTTACTGCGGCCAAACTTCTTCCATGGTTTTCTCCAGGGCAGCGTTCTAGCTCCGTTTTTGTTTTCTGCTTACATATCATTCATGCCCGTTTACGTCTACTGTATCCTCATTAAACACGCCGATGATGTCGTCTTTGGAATGTCCAACTCCAACAACCTCACACTTTACCTCCCACGACAGTGACTGAGCACATCAATAGGCCGTCAGGTTGCGGTCCCGCAAATTGCTCTGCTATTCTGTTCTGTCTCCATAAAGCCCATCAGTACTCCACCCCGATGGTATCAAACCTTTAGTCATCAGTGGAGAACCACTACCAAGAGTATCATCCGTAAAGTACCTCGGTGTAACCATCAGCCGTGACCTTACCTGAACAGATCACGTCGCGAGTGTATTTCCCAAAGTTCAACGACTTACCTTTTACTTGGTACGACTCTGGCCACTTTCTATCCCACTTCATTTAATAAGACTCTCTGTATTTTTTTGCATCCTTCTGCCTTGGCTCTGTGCTCTCTCCATCATATTCCCCGGACTACTTGAGAAAGATTTTAAAACTCTCGTCAGGTTCCTTAAACTTTTGTCTTGACATAGCAGAGTCATTTACGACCAGCTCATCCAATTTATCACAAAACAACACCACAAGGCATATCTGACTATTCCTCGTAAGAACTTAGAAGACAGCACACGCCTCCTTCATCCCGATCTTAACGGTTACACGCCTACATTTATCACTCAATACAAATATCTTTTTACCCTCACAAGAGCTTATAGATCCTCTGTAGTTCCTTACCTCGCCCGTTACCATACCAACCCAAATACCATCACCACCGACTTCCTTAACCGGCTCCGTTAAATTCTTTTTCTTTTTACCTATTGCTGTTTATCTTTTGCTGACTTTTGCAGTGAAGTAGTTATGGAGCAGCTGAATATTCATCCTCTGGTGCTTGAAGCATATACTCGACCAACTAACTGACTGAGAAGCACAAGACCAATAAAAGTGTATCACCTTCGCTTTCGATCTTCAACCAATGGGCCGAACTTGATGGAGCCAGATGGCAATACAACCTAGCTGCTTTCAGTGACGAGCATCAGGGGCTGATCAATATGAACGCAGTTTCCAAATAAATGAGCAATCCAGGATTATCAGACAATGCTGTGGACTTTTAATTTGAAGCGGTAAAAGGAAATGATATGAAGGGGTATATATCACGCCACTACTTGTGAGTGATGTGTGGGATTGATGAACAGTTGTTTACCTGACTGTCCCATGGACTCTACGTTTCACGCACAAACCTCAGGTCATCTGACCAACCTGCACTCGGAAGCACCGGAATCGAGTTTTGCTCTTGTTAGAGCTCATCAGTGGTGCATATCCTCTGCCACACCAAGGGTTTGAAAGCGGGCCCTTTCATCTCTAAGGCGTGTGTTACCGCTAAACCACGCCGCTCACGTCCGGGCTGATTTGAATCACCAAGTTAAACTTGTTCAGATATCGAGTTAACGGGGCAGGTACCGAGTCTCCATTCGAAGCTGTCGGGCATTTCTGTTTATCATAGAAGACGGCATATGAACAAGCTTAACTTGGGGATTCAAATCAGCCCGGACGGGAGCGGCGTGGTTTAGTGGTAACACACACGGCTTCCAGGTGAAAGGACCCGGGTTCAAACCCTGGGTGTGGCAGAGGATATGCACCACTGATGAGCTCTAACAAGAGCGAGCCTCGATTCTGGTGCTTCCGGGTGCAGGTTGGTCAGATGACCTGAGGTTATTGCGTGAAAGGTGGAGTCCAAAGGACAGTCAACCAAACAAAAATTTGATGGGGATTGCCCACACTGACTGTCGCACTCTGTGTCCAGAATATCATTCAATGGGAATTTTTACTTATTTCATTCATGTTGCACCAGTGACCTCTATTGTCATTATTGCTAATCACCAAAAGCAGGCTTGGTTACAGTGAAGAAATGGCTGGCACATTGTCAACAGACTGTTTGGTTCATCTGGTAGACAGCTCCAAGGTTTGGCAAAGGGTCAGCACTTCTTCGCATGTTTTGAATTGAGGGCTAGATTAGGGCGAACAAGGCGGACCGATGAACCTATGAAACGCTAACTGTCGTCTGAACCAAGAAACTAACTGGTTTTGTTCCCAGACTAACCACTCAGAAGTGCTGGCTGAGAATAACAGATGAACCATTAGGTTCGCTTCCAAGATTTGGTTTTAATCACCGTAAACTGCGTATAAACTGACGTCTTTGTGCTAATAAATCGAAATGATTCGAAGTCAGGATAGTCTTCTCGTTAGAGTTATTGGGGAAGTTCAGAAAATTCATCACTTCATCTTGTTTACCACGATGTCTAATAGAGATGATCTCATTAGGACTCGAATCTTTGATGAACGACCGTGGGCCAAACAAGTGGTGGTTTGGAGTCCGACTTACTGTCATTCACTCCGGGTTCGAGTCCCAGCGAGAGTTCGGTGGATGTGAGCTGCTAACGAGGATGAAACAGCTGTACAATGCTTCCATAGTTTTTAGTGGTGATTTGGATGGTAACACATTACAATGAATCACATTACGTACAGATCGAATCTCCGGCTACTCACAGTCGCTTCAAAGAGATATTACAGCAGACAGCAATTCAGTTAGATTTTTCTTTCTTTAAACCAATCACAACAGAATTCATATTCGTTACTTGACTATACTCTTTGAACTCATGTTATTTTTCTGTGTTTTGTGTGGAAATCAAGTTTTTCCTCATTCTGAGAACACTCAGTAGGAACGTCTTAATGCCAGAATTTAGGAGGTCCGATCCAAATTGTATACGCTTTAGGCGAGTTCAGAAGGACAATCCGGTCTGGATCACGTAATACGGACTACCTTTATCCCACTTAGAAAAATACATCTGTTTCGAAGTTAAACTATATAATCAGAATTATTTTTTTCCTCACCAACAAATTCAGACTTTTGAAGACCCGTTCTAACCTTTCTTGATCGAATCATCATATCTTAGGCAAATTTAGAACAAAAGTAAGAGGAATCATCTGCCTTTTCCAGTTTTACCTGATTTAATTAAGGTCCCCAAACTGATTTATTATAGTTTTCAACAGTAAAACAAATCCTTCTAAAAGGCGTTTCTATGTCAATTATGTCTGATTTGCGCGCCGAAATCGACCGGTCTGAAATAATTCTATGTAAGAGAAGGAGAGAAAGCGTGTAGTCAGGAATTGCACAGAGAGTACAAAGTCTGTGGGGTGCCGAAACCTGGTCTACCGTCCTACGAGCACGTGTTTAACGTCATATAGTTCACCGCAGGTGAACAACTTGCCGAACCGATGAATCGACTGTGCTGATTGATCAATAATTCTGACTCGATCGATTCCGTGAGGCAGCCCCCAATCGGAATAGGTATTCGCACAGCATAAAACCGCACGTTCACCGATCTTTTCTAGGGCATTAGGAGCCCACTGCGTCACGTTGCTTTTTCAGTGTTTTGCATGTGTGCACATGTGTTTGTATTCACTCAGGTCTAGCCTACCTCACCGTACATAAACATCATCAACATAATAGTTAACATAAGCAGAACGAGAAGCAATAACCGTGGTGGCAGAAATTCAGCCGTCAAAATCCGCGGTATATTTTCTAACTTTTCAGTGCAATTACATTTCTTGGTGATAGAACATTCAATCAAACCTCATTCCGTGAGCCTGAGTTAGTCGGGGAGAAGGGAAGTAAAAATCACATAAGGATAAAATAAACTTTCGGATCTTTCGTACAATTTAATCCACCTGTCATTGAAAGTCTATTCGGAATATGGATCCACGGAAGTTGACCGTACGGAAGTCGGATATGAGTGAAGAAATGCAGAAGTTTGCAGTCAAAACATTTGTTGAGGCAATGGAGAAGGGGCGAACAGAAAAAGATTTTTGTTCCTACATGAAGACAGCTTTCGATAATACCTATACACCCACGTGGCATTGTATCGTTGGTCGGGATTTCGCCAGGTACGTTATTTTCCTTTTTTCGCAACTTTGTGAAATATCAGAATTTCATTTCTATGATGGGTATTATTCCAAGTTGATGTGTGGTAATATAAATATGTATGCACATCGTGAGCTTTTCGCCGACTCTAAAGGTTGACTCTTGTAATTAAAACGTCATATTGGTTTTGACTAAATAGAATACAATCGAAGAAGTGATTGAATCCTTCAACTGGCAATCAGCATCAGCTTCCAGAATGAATCAAGATTTATGTAAGATGACCGAAGTCTTTGTTAAATTTGGATTAATCTTATCGTGCATTGAATGGTAATGGTCACAATATTAATAACAATGTTCTCAGTAATGTGTCACAACCAAGATCGGTTCGAAGTGTATCTAAAAACCGATGCGCCGTGTGAAATTTTATGGTGAAATTATATTTTCCAATAACTATGTAGTGCAGTTTGGTTATAGGTTGTCGACGTTTCGGTCACCACGAATAACCAAGGGTAGGAAAGTTTTCAATTAACAACTACGGGGAAGACTGCTTTCAGCAGAAAGATTTCCACCAGAGAACACCGGAAACGGCTTACTGATAGGCAAGATATATTTACAGTTCGATTTGAGGACATAAGTTGACCTCAAGTACATTTTTGTTTCACTTTTTATCACTAGTTTTCGAGTATTTTTTCATATATCTAGTACTTGTGAAACATAAATAGTTTAAACTTTGAACGCCCTAAAGATACAATTCCTATTTCCTCCCTCCCTTCTACAGCCACGTCACATTCGATGAACAGGGCTATATGCACTTTCAGTATGGCGCCTACACCGTTCTCATATTTAAATGCGGGTAGACACTGATTTCACTGTACAGGTGAAAATATAATGACTCCATACGAACAAAACTCCTTCATTCTGTAATATTCCTCGATTTCATTCTACAGATTGCATTCAATAATCCATTAAGCTTGTGCCCCTTGTGATTTGTTTCTCATCAAGAGAGTGGGTCTCGTTTGTGACAGAATCAAAACAGGAAAAATGTGTTTCTCAACGTTCTTCATGCACGTGTGTGCGCTGTTCTTGAACCGATACCTACTTGGTTTCAGCCAGTGAATTTATTGGAGTCACGTGATTTTGGCATGGCACTTTTCTTACTGAATTTGTTCACGTGGAATCCACAACCTGTGGGTAATTATTGATGATTTATCGTGTATCATTTTCAGGTGTGTATAGAATGATTTGTCTTGCAGTGTCAACACCTAAATCAATATGAATCTTGTATAGAAACTCCTTGCTTCTGGCTGAATAAATTTTATTCCTGAAGTATCTATTGTTATGCTTATTTCAAAGTTTCAATGATTAATTTTCCTTCCTTTTGGCTGAAATGTGAGTTTTTATTAACTCGCTAAAGCCTTCAAAACAGTACTTTACTATACAATACAATACAATACAGAACAACCACCAGGTGTGGAATGTATCTACAAAGTCCCATCTAGGTCTCGAACCCCGTGCAAGGGAATTTTATTCCCTTAAGTAAATAGTTCAGTTTTGCTATTTGACTGGCTTTCGCAATTTTATATCATCATTTTGGGATGGGTACTGAAATCAAATGCATGGTTTTCTTGTTTTAAAGAAAAAGTAATTCGAGTTGTGTACTTATTGTCTTACCCACCTGACATATAGCCAATACTAAAAGGTATGGAACATTCAGCTTGACGATTTCTTTCAAAAGAGATGTATTGGCAAACAAACACTGTGGTTTTCTCTTGACAGCCCGAGCTTGATTACTCTCAAAGGTTTCTAACTAGCAAACAGCTCGAAATCCACTGATATTTTCAACTCAAGAAGCGACAGGTGCAATCCAATTTTTCTTCTCCATCCTTTAGTTGTATTTAAAATTTTCTTAGCCTTTTCAGAATTTGTCGTTACGGTGGGGTACTCTATGAAAACAAAATTCCTGAAGTTCAAAGAATTTCACCTCGAAACTAATTGACGCAAGCAACGAAACTCATATGTTAGGCTGAAACAACAAGACCAGTGACCTAACATTACCTGATCTGGACTCCAAATTTTGCGTTTAATTCACCTTCATAGCTCTAGGGAATTAAAGAAGCTGATGAGCAAGTCGCTGAAATTTTAAAAATAATTATGGGATCATTGGGTATGACGAACGGAGCTAAATTTGGATAATACCATCATACCGACTGCATTACCGTTTCCGCGCAAACGTGAACAGTTTACTACTATACGTGAGACTAATTTTCGTTACCTCATCAAAAGGGTTTTGGTTTTTGTGAATCAACTGCCATATGGTCCCAAATAATAGCCCCTTGCGTTAAGTTTTCCACAGACCGAAGCGTGCTTTAATAAGTGGAAGCTGAACTCGTACAAATTATTTCCCTAAAGTTTAGTTATGCATAACCAGTTGAAAACCCTCGTCATATGGCTTATTTCTCTTTGTCAAATCCGGTAATCCCCAAAGTCCTTGAAGCTCTCACAGCTATTGAATGCGTTGCAGTTTGTGGAAATACAGCTTTAGTTTCAGTCCTGGAATTTTTCACATTCCGCATCGAGTAAACTTTTTGGATGGCATATCTACTTGTTTGTGACCAGACCTTGTCTCCTGCCAATGATATTCCTAATGCTATTGGATCTAACGTGGATCCGAATAATTCGACGTAGGTTTTGGAATTCAGGTTTCCTGCTAGTTGGGAACTATGAATTGTTCTTATAGGTATCGTTGGATGAATGCAGGACAATCATGTTACCAAATACTGTCTGGTCTGCCCGGATAGAGCTTAGTTATGGGATTTTGACGTGTAGGGTCTGAGTTGTATTGTTTTTCACCACTTTCGATATCTGTTGTTTAACTGTGAGGGTTCTGGCTGACTCATCGAGTATGTACGGCCTGATTCTCTTGGCATAGAGTAGATTTTCGCCCCTCCGTAGTCGAGAGGAATGATGAAATCAGTGGAGCAGATCAGTGGTTTGGCAAGAAGACGGCACGTTATCACTGGTCCAGAATCGAAGACGAAGATGGAGCCGGCGAAGCGGAGTAGTAGGCCAATCAGTGACCAACAGTTATCTGAACCGATTATAACGAATAAAATGAGAGGAGTTGAAAGCAGGAGAATCTTCCTCCGAGAGCTAGCTCAATGAACTAAAACAGTACCCTAATTCCAACCTTGATAGCAAAGTTACGTAGTCCTATTTAAGATACATCCGGTTTCATCTTGCATGGTAGCTAATAGTCAGACTGTTAAAACATTTTCACGTAGTAAAATAGATCGTTAGTTGATTCATGCGACTTGACTACACTGCACTGGACCACAGATACTGAACGCTGAGTTCAAGAATTTGCATTTATTCTGGTGAGTTTTCAAAAGGCAGAAGTTGACTATTCCAAAAAAGCATCAATGTAAATTCGAGGATGAACTGGGCGCAGATTAGGCACGAAGATAATGAAAAATAATCCTTGAAAATATAATATTTACGCCGCGAAGTGAAAATCCGACTGATTTTCTGCTTTAATACAAAGTAAATCTAAACAATGTATCTTTTACCTTTTTCCCCTTCAATACTTTATTTTTTAATATAAAGTAATGGTACAATACTTCATGACGGACGATCAAGGCCTTTTGGAGGTAGCTGATTGAGGAGGTGACGACGGGATTCCAACCCGGTCGATTTTCACCTCTGCGTTTTGTTACTTTATTTTAGGCCGGTTTCTGAGATTATAACAATATTTAGGATTTTGAAAATGCAAACTCACCTAAAACCTTTCAGTAAAACTTATCTTTTCACAGGGCGTAGAACTGTTGGAATACTATTTTTAGTGAATGGAAATATAAAACATCCATTCAATAATTGAGACCAATTGTATAGAAAATGTGAACTAAATTACGTAGAAATATTGTTTTCGTCAGTAGATAAATGATCGATCTGATCACCGGATAACTAACTACGGTACGCTTGTGGTTCTTCTTGAATGAAAAACAGCTGATTGCCGTAATCTCAGATCTTCCCTACAACTTTCTGTGCAGGTTACAGCATCTCAGAATGTAATGAAGAAATTTTTGAACTTATTTCTCAGCTATCTTCAAGTGAGATTTATTTTGCTCCCTGCTAGTATTCACAAGGGGCAAATCATGCTGGCACAAAAGTCCAATACATTTTCTGATAAACTTAGCAACTCTGATCCTGTGGCTTGCAAAACCCTAATGCTCAATATGGATATCATGTAAAGTGAAGTACACGCTTTATGCACACCGACGGAAGAATATTGGCCTTCGCATAACCATATACATATCCTCGAAAAGGCCAGTAATACAAAGCCAACAAAGAAAAGTGAAATACTGGAGTAATATGTAGTAAGCACCTATATTGTTCCATATGCCGCGTTAGATCTGGTATTACAGAAACTGGATTGTGTAAAACCTTGCCAGATAGGGGGTGGAAGAACTTCTGTACGCCCGAGTGCGTGCACAAATACGTTCGTATTGAAAGAGCACGAAAGACATGGGTACACATTCCGCTAAGTTTTTGTCAAAAGGATGAGTAGAATCAGTGAGAATCTTCACGGACAACTTTTGACCAGCTTTACTTTGTTAGAATGCTATACAGTGAGTGAAATACCGTGGAGTTATACCACTTGCGGATAATAAAACTAAAGAGATCTGGCAACAATCTTGAAAACTTTCAGAAACATACCAGTAAATATTACCGGTGGGGGTACATAGCCAATGAGGTAGGACACATAAGAAGACAAAGCTTATAATGGGAGATTGGGTAAGGTGTGAAATTTACGACGTGACGCATAGACAAACGTCTGGTTTACAGAAAATGGAACCATCATGTTTAAACTTAGTAAGTTTGTGGCCCACAAACACTCCAGGCTGCCTGAATAAATGAGGATGAAACAGTAGTTTTGATGAAAACTGGATTGCTTGATATCGTTCAACAGGGAAAATACAATATATCTACACTTACTCGGGTTAAGGCTTGAGTTATGAGCATCCGACCACCCCGAAATCCTAGTGATATCGTTTAAGTGGATAGGAAGAGTAGAATCACAAGCACACAGCATCCTCAGTATGACATCGTCCGCATACTTGATGAGGTGTGCTTTTTCGTGTGGATCTACACCAGCAAATTACGAGTAAAATAAAATAGAGATAGTGTGGCACCTTAGAGAAAGCCACGGGTAGTGCTAACAAGAGATATTTTTCTGGTAAAAAGGTGAACTACCGGTGGCTGTGAAATTAGTCTGCCAACAAAGAAACGAGTGAAGGCTCAGTACCAGAAACGGAAAGAAAGAAAACCAACTTATTCCTGTCGACGCAGAAAAATGCGTAACTGCTATACTCTTCCTGTCAAATGGGGATGGAATTTTAAGTGTTGAGATATTGGGGGCATCTAGAATGTCGGATGATTGCCAGTAAGCAAAATGATTAGGATATGAAACGTTGAGAGTTTTGTTTGATCGCCGCAGAACCAACCTTTCAAACCTCTGAGGGATACAGAGCTGCAGGCAGTGGGACGGAATTTCGAAGAACAGTCTTTCGGAGTGTGAGTTATAGCAGTGGTCTCCAGCAAATTGGAACCATATTCTTCTTTGGAGATTGACTGAACTAATGAGAACGAATTAGACTGCGGCCATTGGCACACTCCTTGAGCACTGTAGGTTTAAGCCCCTCAAGTCCGGATGAATACCCCGGGGTTAAGTAGGTGGAATTCCTTGTAAAAGTTGACTTTAAGGAAGTAAATTGAAGGTTCCTGCGATTGATTTTCTTCAGAGAGTATGATAAAAGAAGACCCTATCTCTTTGTTGAATGACTGGTTGAACTCATCTACGTCAACAACCGCAGATTGGTATGCGGGTGAGTCATCAAGAGCTTCTATGAGTCGCGATGATTTTTGTTTTCAAGACGGATATGCATGTGGACGAAAATGAGACAATGTAACCCATACTTATTGAATTTTGGTAACAGCTTGATGGTTTATAGATCATTTTGTTTAAAGGCCTATTCTCTTTTGCTACCAAGCTGTTTATAGGTAAGGGTTAGGTAGATGATCTGGGCTCGATTGCACTTTCGAGTGGGCAGGAAAGGTAAAAGCTAATATTTGGATAGCTGGTGAGATGGTCGCAGGTAACTGAAAGAGAGGTGTCTGAGAATATAGAAAATTTGGTATGAGCAATCATTTTAGGAAACTCTGAAATGTTCTCCGGAAAAATCTGCCTTTTCCGAACAGAGTATTCACAGATGTTTGTGTGGTTGGAATGACTGTAGATCCTAGGTGCAGTTTTGATTAACACGTGGTTTGGCAGTGGGAGAATTCCAAGGGCTGTTACCTACAAGAACATTCAAAAAGGCATCCTGTCTGGTTGGAAATCTAATAGATTTTATCAGATCAAAGAAACGAAGAAAGTCCACATCAAAGTGAATACAATTTGCAGCCATTATACCATACGAAATATTACCACCGCTTACCAAAAATTAGTGAAACTGAGTCAACTCAGTCCTGGTGGTCTGTCGTGGGATATTTAGGAGTAATACATATATTTGCTGGCAGAAGTGAGCTGAAATTGCCCAAAAACTTGTGTACAAGTTCGTTTATGGGACAGATAACGAAAATTGTAGCTTAGATAAAAAAGGTTTATTGATGCACTTGGTACCTCCTCCATCTCGCTTGCAGTGTGATGTAGGGCGATGCACAAGGTATCCACTAATGTTCTGGATGGTGTATGTTAGAAGTAGGAGGATAAACGAGAAGATAAAATGTCAGTAACACGGAGTTGTCAGTGGAAAGTTATAAGCTGCTATTTTGGTTTCCGTGGATAACATTTCTCAAGGCAGTTGGTTGTAAAACTGCCTTGAGAAAGGTCACCCACCATAACCAAAACGTCAGCCTATAATTTTCCACCGACAACGCCTTGTTACTGATATTTTATCTTCTCGTATAACACATCATATGGCGCATCGTTCCTTCGATGCACTCCGAACCTAGTTCGGGCAATACTTACTAGGAGGATGAACCTTGGCATAATGTATTTCATCGTACACTCAAGGCGATCAAGTTAACACTGGAAGCCACAGAATCGTTGTGCGATTATTCCTTCTTCGTTAGGAATTATCATTAGTTCAAATCCGCCAAGCACCCACTGGGACTCTTACCTAAGGTGAACCACCAGACAGTCCCTGCTAGTTCTCAGCTGTTTATTGAAATCATACACCATAAGATGTGGCTCCCTTCCAACACCAGCTTTATAAGTTCACGGAGCGTTTAGTCTCCAGCCTCTAAGACTCACAGTAACGAAACTCTGTGTTTTAGTAAATGGAGCGCCCTTCTTTTACTTGGGCTTCTACAGAGATGCCGTCCCTCATAGGAGTCACTTGTTGTGCGGGAAAATCTCCGCTAAGCCTCAGAACCAGTGTTGGAAGAGCGATATATCTTGCGGTATATAACTACAGTAAACCGTCGATTGTCAACCCGGATATCCTGGTGGTTAGGTGTTTGACTCAAAATCTTTCGCCTTAGGTATGAGGCCGCTTTATGGCTCGATAAACGAGCACTGCTGGTTATTCTGATAAGAATGAAAGATCTGCCCAGTGGTTACACGATTTTAAGTGGTTATTTGAGCGTTTACATTGCATTATACGTAAAATAAGTTGCCAATTTCTTCTTTATCGATAAAGTGTACGACCTAGGATATCGTATTGGTGATTTATGATATTCTGCTGATGCCAGGCTGAACAAATTCGAATAGTCACAGTTGTTTGACGTTATTCCACTCAATGGAAGGTAATTCCGATAGATGTTCGGTTGGTTGACTGTCCTTTGGACTTCACCTTTAACGTACAACCCTCAGGTCACCCGATCAACCTGCACTCGGAAGCACCAGACTCGAGTTTCGCTCTTGTTGGAGCTCATCAGTGGTGCATATCCTCTACCACATCCAGGATTTGAACCGGAGCCCTTTCACGTCGAAGGCGTGTGTGTTACCACCGCGCCACCACACTCCCGTTAGGGTTGATCCGAATCATCAAGTTAACCTTGTTCAAATGTCGTCCTCTATGACTGCCAGAAAAGCCCGATAGCTTCAAATGGAAACACGTTACCTGACCAGCTAACTCCAAACGAATGCCCCTCGCCGAACCAGGTCTTCTCCTTAGAATAAGGTCAAAGTCCCCGCAATTTTAAACCTGCTTCGCATTTCGTATACATATATCACGCAATGACTTGCGAGTGGAGTCCAAAGGACAGTTGATCAAACAAAGGTTCATCAATCCCACCCACTACTAGCAAGTCATTGCGTGATAGATGTTATAAGCTTCGTGAGGTAAAACACTATATTTTACCATTTTGCTGGGAATCATTCAGGTGAGGTCTCCTGGTTTACTGTGCTATAAAACCCCTTTTAAATTAACAGGAGATATTTCTTCTTTAGTTATTCCTTATCTATATGCATTTGGCTTTCCGTCGAGACTGACCTCGTAGTTTAACCCTTGAAAAAAGTGTTTCTCCAGCTGGAGCCGATTGATCATGATCTTTTTTTTCTCTCAAACAAATATGTAATTAACCGCAGGAAGGAATATCTTAACGGGACTGGTTCTGTTTCCTCAAAACAACCCACGCTGACCTGGGAGACGTTCATGTCTGTCTCTGTCTCTGAGATCAGATGACTTCAGTAATCAAACTGTTGTCATATTAGGCAGAACTCATTGAACAGCGTTATTTCAACAGAGCATACTTTATGTGATGTGTGGTTATGATGTAATATTCATAACCCAGCATGCAGGATTACATTCAGTCCTTTCCTGTGTGTCTGGGGAGAAACGTTGTAAAAGAACGAAATGAGAGCTTCACATACCCTCGAATGTTCAGGATCCACGAACAGCAGTTCTGTTTGTGCTGCAAACAATGGAAATCAAGTATTCTTTGCCTGAACCCAATACCTTGAAAGTGAAACCAATAAAAGCACCACCCAATTCGTTTGCGTCATTCACTCTGGTTCACTATTCCCGTACTTCTTATTTTACGTTTTCAAGGCATGGTGTGGAACAAGAAGTTTTTTTTCAGTAATCGGATAACAACTCGAAACCAATCCTGAAATTACTTATCATCATTCAGCGTCAAAGCTCAACTCATCTTTGAAAACTATTAGAAAACTGTGCAGATGTTGTCGTAATTCCTCAAAGGAATTATTTTCTTCCCATTCCACTTCGCTTTCTCATGTTTTCTATGGCTTACCGAATAGAATGTTTATAATCTAAAACACTTTATAAATTAGTAAAGCTTAAGTTGGTTTTGCGATGATCTATGGGCCGTTGAAGTTGGTTGATTTTAGTGACTACTACTAACTTTACTGAAACTTAGAAATGCAAAATGAGTAGTACTTTTTTAAACTGAAGGTGACTTTTACCACAAGTGGTTTTCTTCACTGGTGAATGAATACTGATCCTGACAGAAACTGTTCTTTTTCTCAAGAGTTCATCGTATGCAAACACACCCGAGTGATGCCGTCGTACCTCGTTAATCAATAGCAAACTAACGGTAGGTGGTAGGCTGGTCAGAGAGAGCCACCGGTTAATTTCTAACACACAAGCTAGACTTCAAGGCCATGTGAGCATGGTCCGTTTGATATTCATGGTTGTTCAGCGATGGTGAAGTTAAATGCCCTCATAAATGACGCGCTTCACTGCACTGACAAAACGAAATGAATAACATCCTTCGATTTCATCGGGTTGGTGACTTTTGCAGACAATTTCTGAATTGTTCACGTAAGGAAAAGTACCACTTCACGCACTACGACAAGAAAATACTGCCAAAACACTGTGAGCCGGGCGAAAATCAGGTACACTGCACGTGTGTGAATATTTCATTCCCCAGGGAGTTGAAAAACGATGTCAGCAGTTCCTTACTGCTGCAAGATATCCTAACAAATTCATATTTGGTGATGTGAAGACGAACATATAAAACAAACTGAATCATCATTTGACCCATCCAAAGCCAGTAATTAGTGCCAAGCAAAGGATTTCACACTCGAAATTCATAATGGAACTCATAGTGATCCGTACATCTTTTTTAGCAACTCTTTAGTTTCGCCCATGTCTGTATAGAGTACCATTAACCTTGAGGACATCAAAGGCGGTAACTGTGGTACCTTGAGTCACCCATGGGGTCACATGCCATGACTTGTTTGGTTTGTGGGCGCAATCAGGCCAGGTTGCCGAAGCCAAAGCCGGTGGTGTTATTAGGGGCCCAAAACTGGGACCCATAGCTATCCGAAGCTCAGCCCACAAGACTGATGGACGAAGCGTAGGGTCCATAACCCGTTGGGGCCGTCGACTGATTGCTCAGTTCATACGCCCTTCAAACGGGACCAGATATCCCGGGTGACCAGTAGGACCCTCCGTCACAAATGCCGGTGGGCGGTGTTGTACACCTCGTAAGCCGCCCGCGGTTGGTTTGGAATAAAAGTTTAGTCATTTGCTTTATTCTGGCTATCAGTCGGTTAACCCGGTGTAGAGCATCGGGCATTCGCTTTCGTCCTGTCACTTTGGTGAGTACACCTACGCCACGGGAAGACTTTTCCGATAGAGACCGTAACAGACACGCGGCAATTTGGGAGCATTTCGAGAGGCTTTTAGGACAGGTAGCCTTCTCGGAGCCTGAGACATCCACACCCGACTAAACCGTTGCATTTGGGGAAATGATACACATACATATAGAAGCTCATGTCTTTGGGATACTATCAAAAGTACCTTCAGCAGAGCGCAACTCATGGCAACCATTAACAAGATTTTTTCGGAGTGTCGGACCAGAAATTCTTTTTGGCGGATTATCTTTTTGCAGGATTATATTCTCTGTAATGTCACAAGAGAGGTTAATTACATTCTCCCGCTTGCAGTTTTGTTCTTCCGGTATTCTATTTCAGAACATTACCTCCAAGTAGTCTGCAAATGTACTCTTTTCTAATTGCCTTCTGACAGCCCTTAACTGAAAGTGTTCGAGCATTTAACTTCTTTATTGAAGAAAGGAGGTATTGAACTTTCTAGGCATAAGAAATCAAGACACGTAATGGAGAACGAGATAACAAGTTATTTAATTACTAAGCTAAGCTTGATGTCCAAAATGGATGGGAGGATAACTCGTGATAAAATGCAAGCCAATCGAGTACTACACGGAAGGCAAATTGTTTTTTGAGCAATGCGGTGTACTTTGGCATGCTGATTAACTACTTCTGTCTTTTTCAGTCTGTTGTTTGAACTGTCCGTATTTTGGGCCTATGGCGTATACCGAAAGACAAGGTCCAATTATATTTCGCACTACATGTGTATTCTAAGAGAGAAGGCAAACCAAGAAATATTTGTATACACTTTTTAAGAATTGGTATAGGTAATATAAAACTGTAGTGTCAAGTTGCGACCTTTTATGTAAAGGATAGACTATTTCCATAAAACACGATGTCTAACGAACATTTATTTCTGTACTGTTTTCTCATATGGCTTAATAGAAATTATCAGCTATTTATATCCATTGAGTACCAACAAGAACTCCGAACCCCCGAAGTGCATGGTCGTGAACCAAGCACATGTTACCACAAGGTTAACCGCTTTAGCTTTCAGTGTCTTGCTTTTAGCGAACACTAAGTGATATACATAACTCAACTGTCAATAGCTTTTGGTGTTAGCAGACTATCACTCGGATAGCGACTGAATCCTACGGCGAACATCTCAACGGAAGCCTGTTTGATCTAAAGCCTTTCAAAATAGCCTACAGATGGTGGCTGCTTCAACAGTATAAGTAGCAAGAGGTTCAGTCCGTTTGCAAAACTATGTATCATAGAGTTTCAATACTTAAATCACCGATGAAAACCACTGAAGTAATCGTGAGTTGGTCTTTGATACTCCGTGACGAGTCACTTCCTGAACAACTTATATCTCTCATTATTCCGGATAAGGGACTCATCACCCACCAGTCTAACGTAAACAGGCAAGTCTGGTTGTAAACGCTGCAGCTGTTTTTTTGACTAAAGTTATAATTTCACAAAGTAATGACAAAGGTATTTCTGAATCAAGAAGTGTTTATGAGAATGGTTCCCCGGAACCACCCGGTAAGACGCAAATGAGATCATATTTATTACAAGAAGAAAGTTCCATAAAATCATTCCGTTTACTTAATGTAAAACTGAAGTACGGTATTCAAAATCCAATTTACGTCAACTGTATACTTCGTTCACTTTGTCGCAGTACTTCTACGACCGTTTCTTTCATCTGATTTGGAGAGTGATTCGTCGTAATGCATACTGGTCGGGAATATTAACTTTATTTTAGGAATTGGAACGCCTAGCATTTACCAGAACTTATTCAATTGGGTCTGTGCACGGGGTCAATTCCAGTTGTCGTTTGACCAACTCACAAATCCATTAGAAATACTCCAGCATAGTAAGATAAATTTCACTCCCTTTATTTGGTACACGACAAGATAAAATATTTTGTGCAAGGGACCACATGGTATTAAAGGCTAACATGAATGGAAGGAATATATATATATATATATATATTGCGGGAGGCAATCATTTCGCTTACTCCTGTCAATCGAGTAAGTAAAACAATATTATTTTTATGTCATACGGAACATGGGATACACAATACGAAAATGATGAAAAGTTTAGCACAAATAAACAACATTTTTTTGAGTTATATGTCTAATTCCAGGGGAGGTAGACCGTCAGCTTTAATCGTTTCTCTACCCAAAGAAGGAGTTTTTCCGTCGATCAGCATGATTTCACTAAAAAGCTATCAGTTTTGCATTGTGGTTGCGTAATCACACTTTCAGTGATAGTGTTAGGTCAGCTTGATGATCTGTTGAAAAATTACGCTTCGCAATGGGTGAAACTGGATTTCTTGCAGGAATCCCTTATGTAGCCGAATCGGGTTGTCAAGTAAGGAAGCCATTTTGTAAAACCAGATAGAGAACAGAAAGTTACTTGGCTCAGCGAGTGGCTTGTGCTTTGGGTTACATATCGGTCTTCGTCGACTGAAAACATCTACGAATGCTGCTGGTTAACCACTGAACATAAGTTTCACGTGAAGGAAGCTTTCTTCTTCTCGGAGGACACTGGATGATCAAATACCTTTGGCCCGATGAAAAGGAGTTTTCACTAGTCCAAGTTTGTATGCCATTGGTGCAAATTTTTCGAAAGATAAGTCCAAGTAGCTTTCTTTTGGGCAGTCCACTGAACTGTTTCGTTTGACCTACTCATAATCTCGATATTTAAATAACTTAAATAGTTGAGTGCCTCTTGCTTCCGTCTCCACGCTCACTGTTAATGCCTGATGGTCAAAGTCTACCCACCCACTTGCGTTGAATCTACTCAAACTGAAAATTGGCAATCGCATTCTTAATCTGCACTTTGCTTGGATGTTCGGTGCTGTAATCTCAATTATTGTTTGTTCACCGTCCATCAGAATCCCTTGATTTGCAAGTAAGTTAGCAAATACAGAAAACGAGCAAGCACATAGTGCAAACTATTCGCCAAGAAAACTTCTTTCCCTCTCTGAAATAATTAAAACACTATATGCTAGTACGGTCTTTTATGATCGTTTCCAAACGGTCATTCATTGGTATATGGTTGAGCCAACTTCGAAAGACCCAACAGCGTTAACCAGTCGGGTCATTCTCGCTATCAGCTTTCTGATAGTGTCTGAGGAAGTGTGGTCCCATTACTCCTTTGAAGCCAACTCTAACTCCCTTAGAAATTTTTTGCCGCATCTGATCCACTTTCATACCAAACCAATCGCAAAGCTACTTCGCTAAATCGATATCCGGGGATCTAGCTGACTGCAAAATCACCTTTGTATCGTGATACTCACGAAACTTTTGTGCGACAAGAGAAAGATTTGCGGGCTTCTTGTCGTCCTGGTAAATCACCTTATTAGTTGTGCTGAAAGATCACAAGGTGCATCCGAATAAGAATCCGAGGAAAATTTGACCACGAGTAACGCTGTCCAATAATTCCAACTAGCTCCAACCTCCCCGTCAGATGGCTTCCCGGATAGGCACTGAGCCTCTATTATCGATACTGTAGGTGTCTTCGATCCACTTTTGTTAGTTACATAGATTTGTTTGCAGACGTACCTTCGACGATCGAGTTTGAATAATAAAAAAGATGGACCCATCGTTCAAATGATGTATCTCCATTGTTGAACCGGTCGATTTACCTGCTCACGTACGGTTTTGAAGAACCAAAATATTTGGTAACTTTTTGGTGCGACTCCCTGATTCCCACCTTTCGACTGTAAACCAGACGACCATTTTTCATTCTGGGACGTTACGTGAATTGGAAAAGCAGATAGATACCTGGACTGTCAGACTAGAAAGCACGCGTGTGTCTTACCTCTATACTTAAACGGTATTACTTAAAAGTACAACTGTGTTGGGCTCGTTTGGGCCATAGTTTGTTTGAAGGAGAGGCGTACTTTTGCCAAAAAGTGTACATGAAATAGTTACGGTCAAGTAGGACCGTTCGGTAAGCAGTGAAATGTATTTGGGTAAAGTGGTTCTGTCACTTCCAGTTTATCTGCGTAAATTTGAGTGTAGTATCAACTAAGCAAGAATCAACAAGACAATCAGAAGTCAATAATCAGTTAGTTCAGTCATCGACTGGATTACTGATAAACCAGCAAAACAAACGGATAACATGTCGCAAATTCCATATTTCAGATTGATAAAGGATAGGCCTTTTTAAGAACACTAAATTAGTGAATGTGATTTTTTGTAAAACGTAATACTCTGGCTCTTCCAGGGAATTATGCGTGTAGGAAAATTTTAAAGTTCTCTTAGACAAAACTGTTGTTTGTCAGTAATTCATTCCCAGGTCATTTACAGATAACGTAGGAGACATCAGACAAAAGATCATTCTAGAGGAACCTCTCGCCCAACGGGGATCACTTGACTGAGACAAAACCCTGCCCTGATCGATATTTGTTCCTTGTTTAACCATATGATCATGTCTGATTTCTCTTAAACAATCTGCAAATGGCTCAGGAATTATTTATTGAAAGACAAAATTCTATCGCGGGATTCTACATTTTCGACCATACGATAGATATTTTCCAGATGCATAACGGTATTAGTGAGTGTCTCCAGAAACTTTTCCCAAATGATTGGTTCGAAGTACGCGTATGGTTTCCTGTGCTGAATGGAGAGTCGATGCCATATGATGAACCAAGTCACACAGATGAATCGAATTTCTCAATATTTACATTAAAAAATTAGTCAAACGCGTTAGGTAACCTTTAACCTAATGTGTCCATTTCACTTGGGACCCAGAGAGAAGTCGTTTATCATAAAATTTAATCACTATATGAGTAACTGGCGGTTACCATGTAAACGTCATAAACGGTAGGGAGATATGTCAGGCAGGTTTACCATTAGTATGTATAAAAATCCCAAAAATGACTTAAGTAGTCATGTTACCGCGCTACTCACCATTTGTGCAATCACGACCGAAGTGTATCCAAATGGAAAGACATACCAGAACGCATGTGACAATGAAAATTTCCATTTGTCCACTCAAACTGATGGGAAGCGAAAAGAAAAAAAAACAGCCATTTATGAAGTTCCTTTGCACTTGAATGAGACCACAACGGTACTATCATTACCAATTTATAATAAATGCCAAAATCTAGGTTGTTGTTCATATTCACGTGAGTTCCTTCCTCTTTTTCATCCCGCTAATGCACCACTAGGTCATGATTGTCCACGTTTTTCCACTCTGGAACAGTTTGGCAACTGTACCGACTGTACTTTAACAACCATATTTCACAGCATCTTGTGGTTCTTCTTATCCATGAAACACTTAAGACAGTAAAGTGCGTGACCTCACCAACTAAACTCTGGACCCAATTTCCACTCGCGTGCTACCACGATCGTGTTATGATGCCCACAAATGAATAAGAGGCCAGTTTCGCAAAAAAAATTCAAACCAAAGAAAATATTTGGTTTGCACACTACATTTCTGTCAGTCGTGAAAGGAAAAAAGCATGTCCAAGCTATTACCAGGACATTGTTTAATCAAGAATGTGGTAATGCCAAAAGAAATGGAGTTGTTTGCATTGAACACATTCCGAGGAGTCTCGTCTTCGACGACTAGGATGTCCACGGAAATGGCTTCCACAATGAAACGAGCATTTGACACTAAATACGGTCGAAATTGGCATTGTATTGTCGGGCGTGACTTTGGAAGGTACGTGAGTGTGCTTCCGCTTCGGGACAATTTTACTAATGTTTATTGCTTTTCACGGGTTTCTGAGTTTAGGTTATTGAAAACTACTTCAGTCTCACAGATAGTTATCACATTCTCACTGATGGGAAAGGTCAGTCTTTCTTCTGAGCACAATGAATGAGATTTTGGGACTTTATGTTTTATGAGGTTAAGCACAAGTTATCGATCTCAATACCGATCAGCTGTAAGTAATCCGTCAACAGGGACTCTCTAAAACATCCAGATTTCCCAGATAGCCGAAGTTAACTTGTATGGAGTTCAATAGGGGCTTCGTGGGTGCATTTTAGGATTGTTTGAACGCATATACTCTTCCCAGTACTACTAAGACAGGAAATTAGTAGGACCATGTGCAAGATTTTGAATTTCCGGGCCTATCATAATTTGCGACTGAAAGGATATTTTAGGAATTCAAACGCAGCCGTCTGACACGCAAGCCCGTGGGGGGCTAAGCCAGCACTAGAATGTGAAAGAATCACCCGTGAAAGCGCCTTTTCTCGTCTGTCACGAAAAGCTTGCTTGTTGTGAATCTCTGACCATTGCAGTATATTGTGTTTGGAGGTAAATTTTACGCAAACACTTCGTGGTTATTGACTATCACATTTTTCATGTATTTGGATGGTCGTCTCCGTGAACACAGAGGAAATTGGATGCGCTAAGGTTGTCAACAATTAAATGTTCTAATAAATTCCGTATCATCGTATTGCCTTGAACAGTTTGAGAATAGCTCCTGTTACTGTCATTCACCTACTATTTTAACTGTCTTATGAAATTTCAGAGAATACCAGTATTTCTTCAGATATTCATGGCTTTCGTTAGTTTTCCCGCACAAATTCTCAGTCCCCTTCAGTCTTTCCCAAGCCTCCTCTGTTATTCTAGATCTAGTCAGAAATCACTTGGACCGGTCGCGTAATTTACATGTTGGCAAATAGACCCGGTCACCCAAAGATTCGATAGAAGTTACCCACACTAGAAATAAAGTAATGTTGTACAGATGGAACTTGGCTGCAAGGTTTTCATACCTCAATCCTACCTGGATAATTGTATGCACCTATTGTCCGTGAGAGGTGCAGCCCATATTCGTAGTTTCACCGAATGTCTGTCGATGCAAGGTAGATAAGGATTGTCATTGTTGACTTTTGGCTGTATAATCATCAGCCATCTGTGTAACAGTGGTCCATTTGTCAGAAAGCAAGGTTTGATAAACTTCGTAACCGAAGTGCTGACACTAATAATACTCAAATCTGTTCGACACATTTCCAGTTGTATTGAATACAGGACTTTATTGCGGAAATACTGTACGCTGGAAAATGTACATGGCAGAGAATTACTCATTTTCTTCTACATGACTGCACTGTCACAGATGAATACTCAGTTGGTAGTTCGCTTTTCTTTATCGATTTTCCTTCAGCAAACCTCCAGGAATCCATTGAATTCTACTCAGGTGATTTAAAGATAACGCTTTAATTGTAAAATACCGGAACTAGTCAGTCAAATCAGGACATTTTAGGTTAATATACCTAATGAATGAAACTGTTTGCAGACAAAAAGTAACAAACTTTGATATTCCATACGCGTTGATGCACTGAAGACGTTTTTCCATCTAGATGCGGAGCAACTAAACCCTGACGCGCTTAGCCTATCTAATATGCATTCACATTATGAATCCTTATTTGTCCGTACGGTTATTAGACAGGTCATACTGACCGACGTCAAGCACAGTCCCTACTTCCAGGCTTAGAAAAGTATGACACGATTATGTACTACTTCGCTAAAGCTGCGCAGAGAGGAGAAGAACCTGTAACAGACCGCTAAGGTGTCACATTTTGTACCTATTTGGACATCATTCATGTCGTTGCGGTCTGCATTGAATGTTCAGGGTCATTGATTCTCCCAACAAGTGCCTATATTTTCTCAGCGGTAGTCATGCTTGAAAATCAAATGCAAATCTTTCTGGCATAATTTTATTCGGCACCTCGAATTTCCTTAATGATGTCACATAGCCGATGGGGTCTAGAAGCATCAGTTAGATTTTGTTGTATGGCTTGTAGCGCGTGGTGCAAAAGAAAGTCAACTAATTTGTCACTTTCTTTTCTTCAGACGATAAAGACCAGACTGCAGAACTGCGTGCTTCCAGCCATAATGCGGAGAAGTCAGTCTGACTAGATTGCTAAAGCGGCGGTCAATCATACTGGTTAATTTCGTTCTTTGGTATCCGGCTGTTCTGCACGCCTGATTGGGACAACTTTTGGTTAGAAGATTAACTGATTGGGCAGCTGGACCTGTCATATTGACACTGACATCTTATATTCCACCTCGTGACCGCAATGCCATCGTTCTTGCAGTTGGCTGCTTTCAGAAAAGTAGAACTATCAGCGGATAGCATTTATATTTCCTTCGTGGACTATTCTGAAAGGGACATCCACTCACACTGCTAAGGGATGAATCAGACTGTTGTGACCTAGGCTTGAATCTTTACTTCCTTTATACTCCTCGTCAAAAAGCTGCATGTCCTGGGCATTTTCCACCATTTTCTTTATCGCCCTAAGGTCATCCTTTCGAATGGGACAGTTTGCTTGCAATTTTGGTCCAATATCACCACCAACGCTATATTCGAACAGAACAAATCCCACACAGATTTGCTGGAGAGCAGCCTCAGAACCCTGTTACGAGTTTTATAGTTGATTCTGCAGAGGCCAGCAAGTGATATCTCGGCTAGTTACTGCTTTCTCTCGAGTTTCGGCATTTCAGCAACAGTATTGTGCTACAAACCACCGCATCAACGTTCAGGTCTTGTATGAACTTGATAAACATTTCACTACATGAAAGGCTTTGCAGCTCGACCAACCGAGGGACAGAAAAATCAACCCAAGCTTAGCTCTGTTAGACAGTACTTCCTTTGTGCAAGTAACAGGGTTATAATCTCGAGTTATCGTTCCGAAATAGTCCGAGGTGCTGCGCGTAAAATGAAATGAGATCAAATTTGATTTTTCCGCTTGTCATTTTCAATATCTACGGGTCAGCAACATGCTTTCGAATACTTACATGTTAGATACGAGGCTTAGTTGACCTTAGGATGTATATGTAGCAGAGTGAGGAAAATTTTCACTACGTTATCATCAAAAATTGCTTTTTGGCCTTAGTGAGGTGCTGCAACGTATACCAAAGTTGCCATCGGGGTACATGCTACCAACATAAAAATTCTTGGATGTTTTTTCCACTGGTTAGTCATTGCTCCTTTTTGGGATGAAATGCACCTTCTTTTCTAGAGGAAATCAGCGGTGCTTTCGGTAGCCAAGAATAACTGTATTCTAGTACGCATATGACCTTTTCTTTATTTTGAAGGTCATAATTCTTGTCGCCGCTTTGTGATTATTGATGGTCCAATGGTTTTGTGCTTTTGATTACCACTTTAGAGGTCAGAGGATGCAATTCCTCCACCGTTGGTCACTTTCGGTCACAGACGGTAATCCACTCCCACCTGACTCGTTAACACATTCGACAAATTGGGACCTTATGTGCTTCTTCACACCAAGTCTCGGTCTGTTTGTCGGCCAACGGTAATGACTCAGTGGGCCTTTGAGACTTCCAAGCACTGAAGTGCAAGTAAGATTTTAAAAAAGAAACATCGGCTGCTTTGCATTCGAGAGAGTCTTGTTTTTCAAAGCAAAAATAACCACCTTACAACAAGCAGACTTGTTCACTAAACGAATTACTATTCATCTCACAGAATCAGTTTAGAAAGCGCATGTTTGCTGGTGGGCTTGTTTACAGTGACTGTTCACCATCTGAACACAAAACAATGCCTACTACTACAGATCTTCTCATTGTTACTCAGCCTTGTAGGACTAATCAGTACCAGCAGGCTGCTTCGGATTGTAAACGCCTGGTCTGAAATCTAAGTCACATTATTCGGGGAACTCTTTGGAAGCTGTGTTCGTTAACCGTACAGAGCATGTAAAGCTCGCGGGACTAACGAGAGAAAATACTGTACCGAGGCGGTTGATAACTAAAGTCTCGAATCGAATGATGTTTTGCCAGTAGTTGAAAAACCGAAGTCGAGCCACAGGGGTGGTTATGCCAACCTGCAGAGCAAAGGGTACAGAACGAGAAACGATCAGGGAGAACTCACAAGAAGGTGCTTGTGTGTTTTTAGCGATCCAACCAGGAACAGCTTGGTTCGGAGTGATAAAACAAAGTTTATACATGGTGTGACAATGTAGATGATGTTTGTCAGGAATGAAAGCAATGGCTCTACACATGAGAACATAAATGGGATTATTCAAAAGTACGCATACTGAAGATGTTGAGCTTATAGGTCCTACGTCTGCTTGCTCATCGTATCCTTACTGTACCCAATACAGTTCCATGGAAACATTCATACGCAAAGTTTAAACCACTTGATAACTAATATGACGGTAATCTTGCCCTCCACATTAGTATTGGTAACGTCCTCAAATTTCTTCTAGATTGGAGGAGATATTCAGATTTACCATTTACTAAATTGGGCACTAAGTATGGAGAGTGACATTTTGATCCACCTACGAGAATGATATAACTAGATCATCTTTCGTTTTTTGAGGACTATACAGTCCACTCACTCAGACTGATTTAGTCAACACAGAGAAAAGAAATAGCGGAATTTCTGTAATTCAAGTGACTTGTTTCATGGCAGCTATATGATGGGGATTTTTTGGAAACGAACCGGAACCACTACCAAGAACTGAGTTAGACAGATGATTTTCTCACGGCCGTTGACTTTTCCACCTACCAGTCCCACTGTTTTCTGCTGCGTCGTGTTTTGTGTGTTCAACAAAACGGCAGACAAACTTTTATGCATAGAAAAAGGTAATTTACTGCAAAATCACAGTGAATACGAAAGGGGAGCTGAAACACGTCGTTAGCTTCTGTGCATGATCGCACACATCTTGATAGTAAACTGAAAGTTAACCTTGAAATTTAGTTAAATTATTCAGTTGAGTTTCATCTTCTTTTCGTAGAGGTAAGAGGAATTTATCCGGTTTTTCATCAAAAATAATGATACTTCACTGGGCAATTATCTGCAGTCAACTCTGCCCTAGAATGATGCATCCCCTGAGCAAGCGGTTTCTTAAAACTTCACAAGCAGCTTATTGAAGATGAATACGATAAAGGTATGGTGGATAGTCCAAGAACCCAGACAGTTTGCTCACCAATACTCATGACAAACTCTAAATACGATTGCATCTATTATGCACTTTGTAATTTCTTCCATCTACAACCATCATATTTGTGCATCAGAATAGCCAATGGATAATCCTATTAAAGAGTCCACTGACGAATCACCACTGTAATTCACCAATATTTTATCGTGAGTTGATAGCATCTCCACCAGGTTAATTGTGCTTAACCTATAAAGGACTTTCGAAGGAGCGCATTTAGGAATCCTCAGTGGACTCCTTGCTGTCCTGATGCGGGAATGCAATATTACTTACGTACAAAGGAGATGTATGAATCTGAATCATACGCCTGTGGACTGTAAATGTATGCGGACGAGTGATCAGATGAGTGTTGGTCATGTATACTCGGTGAGCGTGATAACCGCATAAAACGTCACATGCTTCCGAGAAACCTTGTCCGCACGTCTACATACTACTTGCTCGCAATGCTTTGTCCTCATCTGGTGTGAAATTCAAAGTAGTTCCAATTGGTTTCCTAAGCTAAAGTGATCTTTTCATTTGTGAATAAACGCGAAACTTGTTATCTGGTAAAGCAGCAGTTTTTATGATTCAATAGAAGAGCAAATATGCTTTATTTTAAAAGCAGCAAACAATTCAAATGTTACCTCCGTCAAAACTCGTCAAGTTGTACAAACTCAAGGACTTCTCGGTCGTCATAATAATATTGAAATCTATATAGGTTTAAATTTCTTTTTGGCGGCCTACCTGCTCGAAGCTCGGCCGTTGTGAGCATTGATGATCACAATAAACCATTCTTCATGAGAGTAGGATCATCTTCCTTCCTAGTTCGGCGAAAAAGTCATTCTCTGGATCCTTTGCATTCCCATCTTTGAGGTTTACAAGGAACCTTGCCTTCCCCTGTTCTTTCTGAACTTTTTATTGCATGTATGAGTTAGTCGTCACGCTGGCTTCAGGTTGTTTCCGCCCAAAGTCACTATCGGAAGGGAGCTACATCAGGTAGGTTTTATGCCTAACGAAAGGCTGTGAACCAGCCCGGGTAACATGTTGGTTTTCCATTCTCAATCGCTCACCCCGGGGTTCGAGTTCCAGCGGGTGCCTGGTAGATGTGCATCACAGCTGGTGATTTCTAACAAAGATGAAACAGCTGTAAAGAGTGCCACCATGGTTTTCTCTGCTGAGATTAGCGCTGACACTGCAAGGTAATTCATATCATGTAGAATTTCGGATTGTTGTAAGATAGGGGCCATAAACCCAATACCCAAAAGAGCACTTCGGAAATTCATCCAATAAGTTGCACTTTCGACGCTCACAAAATTTTTAGAAGAGTACTTTATTGTTTTGATCTCATTCAATTTAGTTACCGGAAATCAATGTGCCAGACTTTCACCAAATTTATTTCGCGCTTTCATATATTCTGTCTTCATTCACGAAAGTACTTTTCATACTAAGAATCTGAGTGATGCCATTTTTTATGCCAATTGAGATTCTACTTTTACTATCCTTTAGGATAGCATTGCTCACAGCTCAGAATAGTATGATGTGTACGAATGGGGTCTTTGGACCCTGAAGTGCAGTGAAACTGCAATCTCACTGTTGAATGTTGGTGAGTATCCCAACTTTAAAACTCCGGCTCAGTCATAGCAATGAATGCAAAAAATCTGATCAATTCCCTTCCAATTAGATAATTCACTGTGACACTACTCCGTAACTCGACGTGGTCCACACTTGTCATTCACTTGTTGTGAATCTTAGGGGTTACTTTTTCTGTCCCGAGTCCCAATTTTAAATCCGTGCCTACTCATTCTATCGGACTCTTGGTCTTTCCATGTTTCCTACCTTACTGGTAATAAGCCTCCCGTCATTTTTCCTTGGTCTGCTGTTGAGCTAATGTGAGTTCATCGCCATCCCTCTTCAACGTATAGCACTTCGTTCACTTCATCACTTCCCAACAGGGTAATGCATGTCACAAGCCATTTACAAACATTATTTCTGACTCGCCTCAATCATGCCGTAAAAATATTGTGGAATGCAATTCCACCTGCTCGTTATTTTATCACCACAGACTAGTTTCTGCATCCATTCAAGCTTACCGAAGTTCAGTGTTTTTTTTTCTCACAACTAATCAGTTTCCATAATATCATAACCCGTGCATTCACGGTGGCAAGGGTCTTTATTCCCTCCTACTCCATAGGTTTATTGCGAGCTTAAGTCCGTAGAAAGCATTATAAAGCCGTCAGAATACTCCGGTATCTTTAGGTAATCAATTTGTAGTTAAAAAGTGAACTTTTGAAGTTATAATTTGCAAATACCAATGTCACTGATCTTTGTTTCAAGGAAACAATCGAACAGTTATTTTTTGGTCGACACAGGTAAGTGGCTAACTACTTCCAGCGTTGACAGTAGACAAGATAGAAAAACAAAACTCCCAGGGTGTAACCGAAACCAATGAACCAGGTTTACTGGTTTTTTAGCATACTTAGGATGTGAATTTAGTTGTGGGAAATCTGAATAATAACCCCTGGGTTGCTTGAAGCCATTGTTTGCGTATTTTGACTTAAGTGGTAAGCATTCTACAAGGTGCCGTTATTTGTGGCCCTTTCTTCATCAAGTGCGCTGATGAGGAGCATTGTTGCAACCCTTGGTTATAACATGAAAAGTATAAAGTTTGTATCGGTCTCTCAGTCGGCGTAAGGTGCAAAGTAAGTCATTAGGATAACTAGTGTTTCAAGTAGTATCTCTGATCAGGGAGATACTTGATTTTCCTCTTACACAAGTGCCGAGGATCGTTTATTAGTTGCAGGTGCAGTCCACTTTGAAAGTGCCCCTGAAAAACTTACTAACTTTCAGAGATTTGCGCAGAGCTATTTTTTACTTCTGTTTCTGTCTAGGTTTATCGTGTTATTCGTTTTTTGATGTCGGCTTCTTTTCACTATTTCATTTTATCTCAACTCGCGTCTATTTTACAGCTCTCTTTCGCACACGGACAAGTGTTTCATCTACTTCTACATGAATCATCGGGCTGTTTTACTGTTCCGAACAGAGTAGATGAACCACTCTTGATCAGAATACAAGAAATAATTTTCGCATGCAAACAGTAAAATCAATAATCCGAACGGTCTGGTCGCATATGCACTCGCTCTGCAAGATATAACCAATGACACAAACTTGTCTATCCTGATGAACTTTTGAATTTCAAAGAAAGGTTTAAAATACTATTCTCTGTCTGTGTTAGCACAAAACGTAATTGAACTGATGAACTACAATTTTGGAACTTTGATGAATCTTTCCTTCCATCCATGAACTCATACAGTACGGAACTTTTTTCACTAGACCTACATTCTTCAGTTTCGAAGTATCTAATGGTCATTATCCCGAATCTTATTGACATTTAGCCCCGACAAACGGAACCCATTTAAAAAAGAAACTAATCCGAAATTCTGAGGTACTTGAATAACAAAGTATAAACATACAAAATATACACAAACCTCAATAAGCCATCGGGGACAAAAGCTTAACAGTACTCAAGACGAATTTCGAATAACAACAGACTCGGAGTTCAAGTCGTAGTCAACTAGGCAAGATTTGAACGAAGATATTGAAGTATCTTGTACTCTGTGTATTTAGAAGTGCTCAGGATTTAGTGGAAAGTTCATGTTCTTAGGAATTAGCTAGTACGAAAAAGGTAAGCTGAGGATCTTCTTTCTGTGAATCACAGTGCATCTATGTGTTTCAGCAAAGCCTTCTGTAGTACGCATCTGTCAGATCCATAGAGGAAACGAACAAAGATTGATACTTTGATAAGGACGGGGATGGAATATGATGTGACTTAAAGTCAAGTTTTCATCGTTGTCAGAAGGTCGATTGGTTTTCGTGACTGTGCGCTCCGACTGGCTAATACTGCTGAATGAATACAGTTTGCAAGTGTTTAAGGACCGCTTGCCGGTAACTTCATGACAAAATGGAACTCAGTGTTTAACTGGGGGAAGTTCTTCGGAAATTTAGTATGTGTGCTTGTGTAGCACCAATAGTAATTACATAATTCTCGATTGCGATCTAGAGGCACAAGTGGACCCATGACCGGTAGAGCGGTGAAGTGCGTATACTACTTATTGGATAAGTCAGTTGTCGACTGCTCAAAGCATAATTATGGACAATTATGGTGGAATAGAAAATATGATAGCATCACGCGGACTGGATGCAGCAGGAGGAAGAAAGACATACCAAAAGCAAGATCGTGTCCTTCGATTTGATAACGACAGCCTTCAAGTGAACTGCACAACTTTAGGTAAATAAGCTCTGCTCTTATCGTTACTGTTATTGATGAAGTTCGAAGAACCAATTTGGCAAACAAGTCTTGCATTTTTTTACTGTAGCAAGGACACCATCAAGCACAATTATGGTAAGAATTACGTTATTATGGGAAACAAAAGATATCATGCATAAAACAGTAATGGGAACTATGATTGATAAATGCTCCCTCTCAAAGTTTAAGCACAGCATTCAACGGGGTTTACAAGGGTGATTCAACTGGGGTGACCACCAAACTGCATGAAAAAGAGGGCCAAGGTCTACTCAACGATTACTGTGAAGGATTGAGAGTACTGAACAGTGTATATGAATGGCATTGTGTTTTGGTACTCCGGATACCATGTACCCACTGAATCTCAAGAATGGACCAAGGAATGGTCAACAAAAACCAAAATTCCCGACAGTTGGCAAAAGACGCTAAAAATCAGTGGGACAGGTTGGGGATGGCTTGTATCCACACAAAGTCGATCACATCAACGTGCTAGAGTAACTTAGGACGCTACTAGTTGAAGGAGCTATGAGTTCAACGACCCGCCAGCAGAGCTGTGAGAATTTTTTTTCAGCTAGCGGAAACCAAGAGTCCCTACAACAGACCGCCCTGTGGCATCGTGCAACAAGCAAACTGTCTGGATCTAATTACTCGTTAGTTGCGTTTGTATATAGTAATTTTGGGTCACTAGTTTACACTCTCAAACTCAGTCATTTCCAGGTAGATACAAAAGCACCTTCCCAAGAATGGGGATTGTCGGAATAACCCTCCTATCTGATTCAGGGCTTACCACAGGCTGGTCTCCATCAGACTCACAAGTTTCATGTGTCATCAGTCTGCTGGTCCGCTCGTGCAACCGTAGAGGTAAACGCGATTGCTCACGGGCCTAGTGGTCATCCGCCAGGCCCTCACCTAGGTGTCGCGGAAGGAAGTAAATGCCCTTAGGGTTCTCCTTAATTAGGTCGGGATTTGCTCCCGTAAAGAGTCCAAGGCCCGTGGTCCTCGGTCCGTGACATGACATCAATTATGCTCGGCAGCGCACAAAGGAGCAGTGCCGAAGATGCTGGAGGGGGATACCGTTTGTATTTGAGGAATGCAACGGCGTGCTGGCGGTGCACACAGGAGGAGCAAGTGTCGCCGTCAAACTCTGTAATAGTTCAGATAAACAAATTTGTTAGCCTTAGTAATTGTGTGTCTTATTGCCAACATCACAAAAGTCTTCCCCAGAAATCTCACGCAACTGGGCTTCTATCCGTGATGAGTACGTCGACTTCGGTGGCGGGAGACATTTTCCACGCCACTCGCCTAGATCGAACGCAACAACGTGGCCAGCACAAGCCGTTCTCTACGAATCACACTGGTTGCTGTGCTCCGATCGCAATGTTGCATCCTCCTTAAGATTGAATGCAACCAGGGTAGATTCTGCTTGCGCCTTTGCAGAGGTGAATAAATTGTAAAGCTTGTCGTTGCCTCCTTTTCTCAAGGTTCCGCTTGTTTGTGGTTGCTGTTGTCTTGGTAAACGAGCCAATATCAAGCGTCAATTGAGTCCAGTCACGATCCAGTGACCACTGTGTTGGCTCCATGCGAGATACTGGAAGTTCACGTGGTTCTATCTGATGGGACTAGCTGGAAGGCAAGGAATGCAAGGGAGGTGTGCCCCGGGGCGAGGATTGATATTCGACCGAAAAGAAAGGTACCGGCGGAAAGCAGGCTACAGCTACTCCCGCCGTGATGAACTACGTAGCCCAGCGGCCACGCATTACTAAGCTATGTACAAGTGGAATATGAAGAGTAAACTTCAGTATATACAACTGTTACAAACTCAGAAAACCTCGCTGGCTGTCGCAACTCGCGGCTCCTCCGATTTTTCCTGTCGACTGATGCAGCCGTACCTTCCGAGAAGTTTGATGTTGCAACCCATAGTGCAGATTCGCAAGTGGGATTACCAGGTGCCGACTGAGGAAGACTAACCGAAGGTTGTGGGCGGATGGGGACATTGGGCTGGTGGTCTGGGGTGGAATCTACCTGGACGAAGACTGGTTTAAGGCCGCCTGTACTGATGTTCTCTTCCAGCCTTCGAAGCCCACCACGTTTTTCTCCCCCCTTTGCTAGATCATGTCAAAATGGCCAGAGTAAGTCCGTTGTATTGATGATTGCATTGCACCTACAATGACGAACATGTGGTTGGCGGTCGCCTGGGTGGTAGATTCGTATGCGCTGACAGTTTGTTCTCGTGGTGGGGTAGGCTTTAGCACCCGCACTCGGTTTGGCAACCGTTTTGCGTAATCCATTTATTTTGAGTTCACAGGGGCAATGCGGAAACTACCTCACCTGGAAGTCGTGATGTACAACCACAAACCAGTTCGTCTGGCTCAATACCTATTTCGGCCATAACGGTGTTACTCCGCCTTTAGTCGGTAAAACTTCACTCTATGGAAGGTTATTTTGAGCACGAAGAGCAGCTTTCGGCTTTGATGGAATCGCTACCTCACGCAGCTGGCCGGATTGTGATAAGCTGTCGTCTTATTGTGTCTGAAACCGAGTGTTCGGCAGCTCGTAGAGGACACCGTCAAACTATAAACCGCGGTCCGCAGCCACGATAACACAACCAGCTAGAAATGTCTCTGTAGCTTCTTCTGGGGTAAGACTGGGAATAGGTATGGCCCGTGGCTAACGAGTGAAACGACCTTCACGCGTGAGTATGTGAGCAAAACCTTTGGATGGCGGAAGGGCCCCACGAAATCCACAAGAACCAGGTAAAAACGTGCTTCCGGCTCAGAGAATGTGCCTAATGTGGATCTGGTGTGACGATGCCTTTTACCGCTTTGGTTTTCAAGACAAGCGATGGCGCAACGATGTAAGGCTCGTTTGACCCGAGGACAAACAAATCACTCATTGGCTAGTATCTCTGAGGTGGTTACGCAAGGGTACAATAAGTTGCGGAGACTGACACCAACTTGTCGGCGAAAACTGGCAGGACCTGGTGGTCGCGATAGACCCTGTGACACATCGCAAATAATATTTTTTCCGACCTTGGATGGGCGAATGACGCTAGATGCAGGGAGCCGCTGTTTCTGAGCTGCCCGACCTCACGATCTGTTTTTTGAGCTGCAGCTATTATTTCCGGGCCAATGTCCATAGAAAGTGGGTCGTCGATATTGCGGACAGGCGAGAGTGTGTCTGCTACGGAGTTGTGTGCCCTAGAGAACACCCGTAATAAACTGCGAAACAGAGCTAAAGTGCCGAATCTCGCGTGGCGCATATCCATCAGGAGGCGACTGGAGGGCGTACACTAGAGGTTTATGACTTGTGAACACTCTGGATTTTTGGCCCTCAAGTGTGAGCCAGAAACGTCGAACCACGAAATAAATTGCCAGTATTTCCCTGCTGGACGTACCTCATCGACATTCTGCAGGCTGGAGACGCTCAGAAAATGGAGATGTTGGCTGCTTAGAGTTATTGGCAAATTGCTGAAATGCTCCTCCAACTGCCTTGTCCGAGGCGTCTGTCACTAATGCCAGACGAGCGGAAGGATCGAGATGTGCAGGGAGTGTTATGTTGACGATAACTTTCTTGATCGAAAGAAACTCTGCTTGTGCCTAGTCGGGATATAGGAATTCCAGCCTGCCCCAAGGCAGTAGGTCTCTCAAGGACTGCGTATTTTTGGCGCAGTGGAGGATAGACCAGTGATGGAACAAAACCAAATCAGAAAAGTGGCACAGCTGCTGATAATGCCGAAGCTCACATAGCCACGAGTAGCCACCACCTCGTCCGGCAGAGGCTGTACTCCCGGGGCTGATATTCCGTGGCCTTGGGATATGACGGTGGTCCTATCTGGTTCGCACTTGCCGGTTGATGGCTACATTGTTGGCTAAGGCGATCAAAAGGAGCGCTCAGTTGTGCCATACGCTCTTTCTCTGAGGAATTTATTAACAAAAATGATCCTAATATGCTTGCGCGTTTTTCAAACCGCGCTTTGTTTTTCACGTTCTTGAGGGAACCTAACATTTATACATAAGGCTCCAGCTTTTGGTAGCGGAGAATTTTACCAACCATTGGTTACTAAATGAATCCAGTGATAGCAAGTCGCTTTTTACATCAGCCTTGGTAGAAGCTAAGGCTCAGGGTTCACGGGAGTACATAACTTATTGTCCCCCACAGACAAAAGGCAGCTCCCTGTGTGGTGACATTTAAATGTCAATAACATATGTAAGAAAAAGTAAGGGACCTAGCACACCACCCTGAATAGCTCCAATAGTTGCTGGTCTAGGTGGTGATGAACTGCCGTTATTTTTCTCCACCTGTTTTCTGGATGTTAGATATGACAAAAACCAACTCAGGATCGGGTCAACGATTCCGTGAGTTTTCGTCCCAGCAAGTAGCTTATTATGGGGTACTCGATCAAAAGCCTTAGTCATGTCAAGGAGAACTGCGATCACTGGTTTGCCGCTGTCGGTGGCCGTAGCTATCAAGTTAAGGAAACCTCTCATACAATCGGCCCACCATCTTTTCGAAGAAAACCGTGCTGCCCAGGGTTATTGGGTCTATTGTTTTGAAGGTGAGTTGTCAGCTTATTTTTATTCAGTCTTACCATAATTCGGGAAAATATGGTGATCTGGTTCACTGGTCGATAGTTGGTTAAGACCTGTCATGAACCTTTCTTAGGAATTGAGATAATAATTGATGTTTTCCAATGGGAGGAGAAGGTACCACTGCTCACAGAAAAATTGAAAACCTTTGACAAAAGAATAGGATATCAGTTCCATCTTGACTGAAAGTAGCCGGTGGCAGAACATCTGGCCCGCCGTGGTATGGCCGCCTTATTTCAGTCATCTGTACTTTGAAGTCGTTTGGGCGAACTGAAATTTCTGAGGACCCTGTAGATGTCAGCCGCTAAACGTGATGTAGGCATGGGTAGTCGTCGAGGGTTAGAGAGGAAGCCAAATAAGTACTGAATGCCTCGCAGACCTCTCCGGAGCTATTTTGTAATTGTTTGATATATAATAGATGAGATAGGGGAACTGAAGCTACTGTTTGTCAGTTTCATCAGCTTGGACAAAGCTTCGGTCCTTTTGGGGTGACTCAGAGCTTTTAGTTCATGTATTTATTAGGGGATATTCCAATCAGTTGTAGTGAATGAGACAAACGGTTCGTTTGTAAGAACAACGAAAAATCTCGCGAAGTAAGGAATTTCCACTGTAGTATAGAAAGCTTCTGTTTTAATCGGCAAACGCTGTTTGTCTTATCGCTTCAAGGTAGTCCTTGGGTTGCGATGATTACGTCGAGACATGTGCTTCGCATGGAGTAAGGTTGGTCCACAACAGTACGCAAGTCGTCAAATAAAAAGAAAGCTTCACCGTCCAGGGCGCGAAAGAGTGAGGGTGAGTGATTCTAGCCAGCTTGGTGGAACGGCCTGTTTGAGGTCAGTTTCTGAACGGTTGGTGTTGATACTTAAAACTCACATCTTACCGGTAAGTGGTCACATATCGGGATGCTGTTAACGACAGATATGCGTATACGAGATAATCCCACCGAAGAAGTGAGATCAAGAATGGTACTGCCTCTGTTAAGGTGCGTCGCATTTTGGGTCTGTCTTCCTGAGCGGATGCTGGTCAAGAAGCGAGGTAGGTGATGTGGGGCTTCTAAAGTGGACAAACGGATGCCTGACGCGTTTAATTCGCCGGCCGCCAATTTTTGGGCCGGATACAACAGCAACCACATTTAACGCTTCTATAATGGACAAAAAGTCATTTTTATTAGTATTCGGAGGAGGAGGCGATGGACGCAACCAATAATAAAGTCAGAATATCCTGTAGCGACCTGAAGTCAAACTGAATCTTTAAAGATTTCCAGTATAGGGTGCTGAAATATTCTGGCCAGCACGGTTTGCCTTACACACGTATGTTAGCCTCCCCCTGGGTTTATCTGTTTCTCCTAAAGCCTTGATACCCGAAGAAAGTGATATCCTCGTTTGTGGTGCCCTCTGTCAGCCAGGTTTCAGTGATTAAAACAAGGCCGTAACCAGACTTGAATAGCAATATACGCAGCATTCGCATCTTGTTCACTATTGAGGGTGCGTTTAGCATAGATAGAGAGGGCGGTTTAGTGGAGTCAAGAATAACTTTAGGATCGTTATAGGTTTTCGGCATAAGGTTCGCTGGAGGAGGATCGAATAACGCAATCAGGGTTCCTTGAGATAGGGTAGTCCATGAAGTGGATGAGGGGTTATTACCCATCACGGGTGGTGAAATAAGCTGAGCAGGCTTATCTGACGAAGGGATCAGTTTGGTTGCTAGGCTTGGCTGGTTATAGCTAGCACTGATTGGGGCCGTTAGATTACAGGGAGATCGGTGGTTTTTAAGCCTGCTTAGGGCGGAACAATAGCGTTAAAAGTCGCTATCGAGTGCCTAGCTAGTGGTGAATACTGGTAGCTCAGACATAGGATTATGAGTGGGGAGGGCTAAGTGGCCATTAAGCGGGACAGAAAAGGGAAGTGTAGTGGTATCAAGCATCTCGGCCCCTGCCCTAATACGGACGGTGACACAGGCGCCCGCTTTACTTCAGTAGGTTGATGGTCTTTAACCTGGCGAGGGAATTTGAAACGTAAGTGGAATATAGGGGTCTGGTTCGCTCAGAGGTTGGAAGGTCGCTGGTACTGTTGTAAGTGGTCTGCCATAGTAAAGTGATTCAGATCAGGTGAAATATGTGAATGATAAAAAGAGGGCTATTCGTGGGGGAAGGTGTTACTTAAGTTGCGATACAGATTATGTAGAACACTAAAGTGATCGTTTGGTATTAAGGGTGGCATTACTGGAGCGGCTCAGGTGTTAGTTGTACCAGATAGATGAGGAGGATATCCAGAAGGCATAGAAAACGCATGACTGGGTGGTAAGTACGGTGCAAATAGCGGACGGTGGTTTCGAGTGGGGAGATAGGTCTTGAATAACGTTAATTCGTCCATTGTTGCACTTTCTGTTGCTTTGATTGGAGTGCTTAGTCTATAGAAGTGTGGCTTGATGGGTGAGTTAGAGTTTATCCTAGTGTCAGCAATGTGTATTCTACTTGTAATGACGTTCTTACTGGTTTGGGAGATGACCTAGGAACAGTAGGCTGCCAAACGGCCATTAAAACCGAGTGACGGGATGGAGTAGAAGAATTCTTGGTGCCTCTTTTGATGGAGTGATGATTTCCGTGTACGGTTTTTGAGCTGGTAGAGCGATTCACGTCGTCATTGGTTGTGGCCAATGTTTAGGTGATATATAATTCCCGAATCGAGATGGCAAGCCCAAGGGGAGACAGCTTGCCGGGGGTGAACCCTGTGCTCCTTCGTATATTAGGCATTGGCTGGCGAGGCTAGGCTGAAATGGATATATCTAAGTCCACGCCAAATATGTGGGATTAATGCTCTAGTAAGCGCGAAGTCGAATTGATATTGCTTGTACCTTGCGCATCGTCAGAAGGCGAAGAATCGGATAGGTGGGGGTGGCCAATTTTCGGCATAGCTGAATACATGCTGGCGCACCTGGCGAATTCTCCTTGCAATAGGGTTTTGCCTGCAGCAGTCCTAACTTTCTTAAATAGGTTTCCCGAAGCTCCGGTGGCTTGTTTCTCAATCGATTCTTCGGCAGGTTTCTCCTCAAGGGATTTGAACAACCGTGGACTAACTTGGGTTAAATGTCCTTTCGTAGCCGAATGCATCGATAGGGGTGGTGTGTCACAATTTTAGCACTAAAAAGTCAATGTTTTACTTCTTCATCAGGGATTCTCTCAGGTATAATAAATGCAATAGCGTTTCTGAGTTGCTGATCCTCCGCTCAGTGTCCTGGGCAATGGTATCTATGAAACCTTCAGTCTTTACTGGGTCTTGAGTTAACCGACATGTTCGGGGGGGGGGTCAAAGATGTACTTGAGCGGAATCAACTTCAACGGGGTGATAATGATGATGGTTTGTTTCGGATAACTCAGGGGCAAGCTGAACACGCAAGATGAAACGGTACGATTGGATGCAAAGTCCGAATTCCAAGAGGATGATTCAGGTATGGGCGCTCGATGTTATACTGGAGAATGCATTTAATTTATTCTTCTAAGGCGGCGCCCGGCAAACCTAAACTCAGGGTCGGACTGCCAAGCCGGCCGAGTCAGGGTGGAGCAGGTCGGAAGTAATATACTCTTACTGAAATATTACAAAAAGAGGGACTGTGCAACGAGAGAACCAAACAGAATTGACGGAAGTTTTGTTCATCTTGAGGAAAAAGAAGTTTCCAAGGGAGACTTGAACCAGCTATAGCGCTCCGCGGACTATGGCACGGCTTCGGACTGGGAATCAGACGATGAAAGGAATGAATCTGCGGATGAAGAATACGAAAAATCTTTCCAAGATTACCCTTGAAACGCTCAGCGACCGAATATCGGCTAAGTCAGTTAAATACCCAGTGAAGGACTCCTTTGTAGAGAGATTGCCTAGGTGATGATGAAAGAAGTGGTCGGACGTAAACATGTAATCGTTGCGCACACTGTTTACTTTCGGTAAACGTGGAATGTGATGCACCAAAGTGGAAATGAGAACTGGGCGACAAATCAATTTGTGATGCCTAGCCATGATAGTCGCAGATACGTGGTTTGTAAAGGAAATGAGTATTTAAATGACAAGTAAGTATTTACGTAATGATTATCGTTATCTAAGGACGGAACATGATGACCAGAGAGTTGCAAGAATCAAAACAGCTTGAGAGAATTTACCAAGATAGTAAATCGAGTATGAAAAAGCACCAAACAACCGATAAATGCGCTTGTAAAGTTGGCGGTGAAGTAACTGACAGGTAAAATACTATCTGTTGGTATTCTTTGTAAAAAGTGGATCATGTGATTGCGAAAGATCAAAACGCTGCGATACAGATGTCTCTCAGATGTGAATATATGGGGAGGGCATGAATCCTTGCAAGGTATGTATATTGCAATGCTACAGCCTTGTGGGCGAACAGAAGGACTGATAGAGAGAGCGAACCGTCTCAGTTTCGTCGACTGTTGGGGTGTTCCGGAGACAAATATTCCTCAGTGAAATATACTGTTTGGACATTGTGAGATGGAAGTGTATGCCAACATTAAATGTGATTTTTTTCGAATATATCGGTAACTGTGATAAAAAAGGGAGAGTTTAATCTTGAGTATTGGTTAAGTTTGCGAATGGGACAGGTGGGTGGTTTGGCACGAATCCTCGGGAAAAAGGATCATGAACGGTAAGCCGAGTATGGAAGCGGCTTCTTGACCCCGCGACAATTATGTGCTAATGAAAGCAGATTTTGCTGGGCGTAGAAAGTGGTAAGTTAAGATGGCAACGATGGAGATGAGTACGATGAAAAATAAGTGATAACTGAGGGAGGTAGTGGCATATTTGCAGCATTTCAGGTGTCTAAATGGTATTTTTCTGCCGCAACCAGTGCTGGTGGGTGGGGCTGACCGTGTGCTTGACACCCAACCTGAAAACCATTTTTGGTGACAGGAGGTGCGATCCGTCATCCTAGCTGCGCCCGCACATATTTGCAGACGTCCTGCAGGCCCGATGTGCGCCGGCCAAAGCGGTGGGCCCGACAGCGCCCTGCACGGGCGGGCTTTGCTTGAGTGATATTGGCTTTGTCACCGCTGTAGAGGAGCTTGCGACCAGGTTGCGGGGGATCCTGGAGAGCAGGGCCAATATTTTAGTGAAGGAATGACGGGCAGGTATCAAATTTTCAAATTTTCAGAGGGAAATGCGGCCAGGTATTACGCGGAGCCATCGAGGGGAAGGCACACATCATTGGTTGTCTGGAAAGATAAAAATAGAAAAACGCGGTTTGGGATGCTCCCAGCTGGGGATCAACGGTCAGTGGTAAAAAGAAACTTCTAGTATCTAGAAATGGGGACTACTTGGTGGATGGTTCGACTTTGCAAAACACAAGGTTGTACACAAAAGATTAGTAAAACTTGAGTGATATATGCGGCAACTTGTGTGGTACGTAGGTCTCGTGGCCCCTGACTCAGACCCGCGTGTCAATGATCCAAACCAGCTTTGTACGCCCGCTCCTCCGAAGTGCAGGGATCATAGTTTGATACGAGAGTCAGGACATCAAACCGTTTGTTTAATTTCTCTGTAAGTTTCCGTAATGGCCTATTGCGCGGACATTTGGTGAGAGTTTATTCCACATTTGTGAATATTTAACAACAAAGAAATTGGACCGTAGGCTGATTATCAAGGACGGCACAGTGACTGAATGACTGCTGCGTCGTAACGAATAACTTAAGCTTAATGGGTCTCGGAACACCGGGGAGGCCTTGTAGGATCTCAATTTTAATAGCGACTGGGCTTTGGGTTGGCTGATTTGTTTTTGAGGGGGGGGGGTCAGAGATGTACTTAAGCGGAATCAACTCGGACGGGGTGTATCAACCGAAGACATATGGCTGCTGAGATCAAGGAGATTTTGTTCTGCTGTCTTAGCCCTTTTGTTTGCCCCGCCTGGAACATCCTCCAGGCTGACGGAACACGGATTCTGTGAAAGTTTAGAGACTTTTGACTTGGAGGAGACTTTTAGTCGGGCATTGGCACTATCAGCCTATGAGGGTGTGGTCTGTTTGGCAGGTAGCTTCGGCATTACAACACTGACAGCAACTGCACATGGGAGCTGAATATACAGAACAGTTTTACGTTCCGCAGTGTAAGGACCTCCTGAAGTGAAAATGTGGAACCCTGTGGCTTTGGATCAAAGAAACGTAACACTGCAGAATTGCTGATAATGAGACTTTGACGCTAAGTGAAGGCTTTATTTGGGAAGAAGTTGAGTTGGACAGCAGGCTGCCGTACAATGGCTCATGGTGGTGCGAGTTTTTCTGTTATCGACAGCTGTTTCCTTCTGTTCGTATTCTCGGAAGTGGTTCAAAGATTCCCTCTGCCCCCAGTGCCCTCTTTTACGTTCCTGCCTTCGACTCTTGCAAAATAGTATCCCATCTCGGTTGCTCCGGATACGTCTGCTTAACCCTTATACTGTCATCCAGCAAAAAATGGCAACTTTAACCTCTTTCCCTCGTTCCGTCGTCGGTTGTGCACACCTACAGCTGTAATTCGCCCTGTGTTCCCCCCGTTAATAACCTACCAAACATACAGGGGAACAGGTCCACCGGTCTACCTGCTCTTCTCGCAAATCCCCATTACGTCCAACCGTCCCACGTTAAATCAACCAGCCTTAGCTCAACAAGTCCACCGTCGATCTTGAAAGATACCACTTGTTCCTACGCACCGGTGGTACCCACGAATTCACCGCACTTGCTGCTTACCAGTAATAAAATGCTGCATTTACAAGCAGCCACTCCCTTCTTACGTCGAACTCCCCACCTGACAACTACCCCTACGGCGCCCGATTCTAAACGCCCCAGTATATGAGGCGTAAGTTCAGGCCTGGAGATATTTGAATTGGAGCGGAATCCCGGAGTCCTGGGGAGCTAATTTCGAAAAACGCGAAATTGATCCGCTGAGATTATTTTTGAAGTACAAGTTGCTTGCTGAGTTTTGAGTGACTGACATGTTATGTTGAGGAGAAAAAATTGGACAGTTTTTCTTTGGTGAAAACATTTTGATCAATCAAACTGCACTCATTTATATATGCGGCACTATAAAATTGAACTGCTGCTACAGTTCGCATATGTTGATAGCGGAAAATGTGTGAAATGTTTTGAGAACTTGGGACCTTTTCTTAAACGTTATTTGGAAAGACTGTCCTTACTTCCCATTGTCCTGAAACCTCTATTTTGAGTGAAAAATGTGCCACTGGTGGTGGTGCGCTTTGAGGAGGATAACTGGGTGACGTAAGCCTTGAGACGAGGATTTTACTCTGGCCTGAAATAGACGCAACAACTCAGACGATCTCATCCAGTGAAGTTCAGTGTAAACAATAATTGCTAGTACACTGTACGGTCTTGTTTTCCTCCGGCACACAGCTAGCCTATGTAATTACGCAAGTTATCGGTGAAAATGAAGCACGTTTCTACGAGTTATCACAGAACAACGTCTGGTTACATGATGGACCCCGCTGGGTCTTGCTTTGACCGAGCAGTATTATATATGTATATATATATATGCTTTAGTCGACGGTAGTTCCCACGGTGTTGAGGCCAGTAGACTGACTTTCAGTCGGTGAATGTTGTCTCACGTCTTCTATTATAACACCTTCCACAATAGTTCCAGAAACCCTACACAATACCAGAGTTTACATGGGCTTCGCTATAATAAAAGCTGTAGCTCTCATCAAACGAATACGGAACTTACTAGTTGATCCTTCCTGTGTACATTACCCTACCTTACAGCAAATGGCTAAGGATGGAATCGATGCAATTTTCTTTCCATCTTGTGAAGCTGCCGAACTTCACTAGGTGTTTAGCAAGTCACGAAGGTTTCTGCGCACCAAATCCAACCAATTCATTTCACTCGAAAAACATTCACGCATATGATCGCCCCTACATTAAGCTGCTACACCCGAAGTGGTGAACTTGACGTAAGACGCAATAAAGCAACAAAAAATTGCTTCACGGAAGCCACACGGTAACCAAAATGTGGTGGCCCTATAGGGACCATGTTAACTGTAACGTGGTCCTCCACGTCCGTCATCGAGCCAGAGAGTGTACGCATTCCTCCTGAGTCGTTGAGGCCGCTGGATTCACATGCGGACGTTTGCTTTCCGTTCTGAATGGTACCATCACTCTTGGTCGTGAATCGCATACGTAAAAACCGATTGGATGGAGGTCCCGAAAATCGAACGCAGGCTTGGGAACGGAGCTGAATCACATGCGAAGCTCCACTGTCTTCCGAACAAGCGGTCACTGTGTCGAAGAGAAAGACCAGTGAGAACCGAACCTCGGGAAACAGATTATATATGACCACTAACCCAATCAACAATCAGCAAAAGCTAAGCCAATGGATAGAAAGCTAATTACCGAGATTTGGCCAAGAAAAACAAGACTCATCAAAAATGAAGAATATAACTATGAAGGTCACCCTCATTACGCACACTTTTACGACATTTTTGTCCCATTTTAATTGAAAACGTTGTAACTAGTCCTCCTCTCATCATCACCAACTTGCGAGCAAGTCTGCCTTTTGAGTCCCAAATATGATTCGAAGGTCTTTCCCGCGCATCTCTCTATAATTTTTGGCACACATAGCAGGCCTCTGCTGAAGTACGGTGGTCGGATAGTGCACCCTGGTCTTGACCGAGACCGTGAGATCCTAGTAAGAGTTCAGAGAGCCTCCACGAAAACAGTATGGGGTCTATCCCACCCAATTTATCCCATCCGCCTCTCACTCCTCAATCTCTATCCCCTTGACTTAAGGCGAGTAAGAGGTGATATGTTTTCCGATGTTTCACCTATTTGAATCTGGTCAAAGCGGTTGCTTCTCCTCCGTCCGTCCAGCCTCTTCTCTCAGTGGTCACAGCAGAGGCATTTTAAACCGAGACCACGCACACCACAAACGAATTAACTTTATTAGCTATAGGGATATTACTCTGTGAAAAGCACTTCCGGGAGATATTGTCCTCTCACAGAACAAAACTATCTTCAAGAAAAAGCTAGACCTCTACCTGGGTCTCTCCCAGTGATTCCCGGGCCACAAAAAAGTGAAATCGATATATTTTATTGCAATTCCATTTCGCTATATGTTCATGAATGGTGCACCCCCATTCCGCTTAAGGCACTGTCCACAGTGAGTCACTGCATGATGTTCTGTGTATTTTGATTTCTTGCGGCCCCCGCTTCCCTGTACATTTGTTTCAGCTCGAAGAATCCGAAAGACGATCAAAGATTTCCGCGAGAACCTGATATAAACTGCGAAGGCGGGATGGCACCAAGGGGATCAACGGGCGACAATTGTCTGCAGTAGGTCCGGTTACATGCACATACGCAGCACGTGTAACACTCGTTTGAGCAACGCGTAGCCAAATTCGCAACGGATCCCGAAATCAAAAGACGATTATCCGAGATATTCGACGATGCTAGATTATTCAATGAACAATGACACCAAAAAGATACAAACCTGAATAATACGATCACAAGGACTAAACAACGAGAAACCGAATAGCAGCATGTGAGCAAACAGCACGTGCGTCACGCAGGTCCTGAACAAGGATGTGCCGAAGTAGCACTCTGGGCGCGAACAATCAACAGTTGGTCCATGAAAGCAAACAGGGCTTGAGGACACGTCAAAAATGTAAGCAAGTGAGTGATGTTAAGACAAACACTGGACCGCTCAGGTTTTAGGGGGATTTTCCACGACTGGTCGTTACACCGCCCACCAAAATCCTCCCGAATTCTTAGCAGAGTTGAAAGTTTGGCATAAAGATACTGATTCTTTCCACCTGCCTAAGCCCTGCTGTCAGTGCGCGCGCCTAATGCTTGTCGTCAACGTTCTACTCATGATCGCACCTAATCCGCTGACCACACGGACGCGAGGCTATTCTACAACTTCCACGAGAAAAACTGACCGATGGAGGGCGTGAAGGGGCCACATAGATGCTGTCCTTGGAAAGGCCGTCCTGCCCTTGCTGAATGTGCACGCGTGAGTGTGTGTGAGTATGATGTAATCACCGCTACCTCCACATATGCAAAAGACATTTCAATAACGTCAACAAAAGCAAATTGCGAACACCGTCTCATGTTTGATAAGGGTTGCGGGACATAGCGTGAATCTGGTATGTGCGTATGTGTCTGGATGTATAACGGGATCACTGGTATCACCACCCATCAACAGAGGGCCTTCTGCAACGTCAACGAAAGACTGTGAGCATTGTAACGTGTTTGGCGGGACCATGTGGTATAACGAGTGCAATGTAGGTGAGTATGCGCCGGGGGGTGTGATGGCTCGACACATGAGTGTATCGTGAATGCTCCCATATATGAGGTTTCTTTACCCACCTCGAAGACGAATACGAAATAGTCTACTGAGCCTCAGCGTTGTCAGCTTCTCCGCCTTTGCTCTCGAGTAGGCTAATACTGCATATGTCACGAATTAGAGCTCCGTTGGCTGTCTTCAACTTCACCGTTCTTATCATTCCGTCAGTGCTTTCGGTGGTTCCCATAACGTCTCCCAAAGACCAAGTGCTAAAATGTGCGCGTTCGTCTGCGATCATCATCACATCCCCAACATTGATAGGTCTTGTTTTGGCCAGCCACTTCTGTCGAGTCCGCAGGGCTGGTAGGTACTCCCGCAGCCAGCGCCTCCGGAAGACCTTGGCCAGATAGTTCGCCTGATTCCATCCGTGAAGGTAGCTCCCACGAAGGTTTACCGGCCCTTGGAAACCCTCGTTCGACCAGAACTTAAATAAGTCGTTCGGGGTAAGCGCCAAGTGGGTGGGTGTAACGAACGTTTGAGCAACGCGTAGCCAAATTCGCAACGGATCCCGAAATCAAAAGACGATTATCCGAGATATTCGACGATACTAGATTATTCAATGAACAATGACACCAAAAAGATACAAACCTGAATAATACGATCACAAGGACTAAACAACGAGAAACCGAATAGCAGCATGTGAGCAAACAGCACGTGCGTTACGCAGGTCCTGAACAAGGATGTGCCGAAGTAGCACTCTGGGCGCGAACAATCAACAGTTGGTCCATGAAAGCAAACAGGGCTTGAGGACACGTCAAAAATGTAAGCAAGTGAGTGATGTTAAGACAAACACTGGACCGCTCAGGTTTTAGGGGGATTTTCCACGACTGGTCGTTACACCGCCCACCAAAATCCTCCCGAATTCTTAGCAGAGTTGAAAGTTTGGCATAAAGATACTGATTCTTTCCACCTGCCTAAGCCCTGCTGTCAGTGCGCGCGCCTAATGTTTGTCGTCAACGTTCTATTACTGGTCGCACCTAACCCACTGGCTACATAGACGCGAGTCCATTCTACATCTTCCACGAGAAAAACTGACCGATGGAGGGCGTGAAGGGGCCACAAAGATGCTGTCCTTGTAAAGGGCCGTCCTGTCCTGGATGATTGTGCTTGAGTGAGTGTGTGCGAGCGTGTGTGTGTGTGCCGGGGTGTACATTGAAATCACAGGTATGACTACACATCAAAATAGGACTCTCAGCAGTGTCAACGAAAGACTGAGTGGCAAAAAATAACGAGTAAAATGTAGCATGTGTGTGTGACCTAAGCTCCGCTACTTCTACATATGCAAGGGGCATTCGGTAACGTCAACAAAATCAAACAACGAACTCTGTCACATGTCTGATGGGGTTAGGGGGCGTAGAGTGCGTCGTGAATTTGCGTATGTGTCGGGAGTACAATGGGATCGCATTCATCACCACATATCGGAGAAAAACCTTCTGTAATGTCAACAAAAGACCGCGAGCACTGTAACGTGTTTGACGGGGACCATGTGGTATATACGGTGTTGTTTTATCTACCTCGATGACTAGTGTGAAAAGGTCTACTGGGTCTCGGGGTTATCAGCTCCTCCGCCTTCGCTCTCGAGTAGGCTAATACTGCATATGTCACGAACTAGAGCTCCGTTGGCTGTCTTCAACTTCACCGTTCTTATCATTCCGTCAGTGCTTTTGATGGTTTCTATAACTACTCCCAAAGACCAAGTGCTGGAATGTGCGCGTTTGTCGGCAACCATAACCACATCCCCAACTTTGAATGGCCTTGTTTTGGCCAGCCACTTCTGTCGAGTCTGCAAAGCCGGTAAGTACTCCCGCAGCCAGCGCCTCCGGAAGACCTTGGCCAGATAGTTCGCCTGCTTTCACTCGTGGAGGTAGCTCCCGCGAAGGTTTACCGGCCCTTGGAAACCCTCGTTCGACCAGAACTTAAATAAGTCGTTCGGGGTGAGCGCCAGGTGGGTAGGGTCGCCGTTCATTACTGGAACCGGAGGGCGGTTGTTCAGAATTCTCTCCACCTCAGTCATGACGTTGTTCAGCGTCTCGTCGTCGGGCGGCTGCTGCTCCATGATTGACAGCAATATCCGTCTGGCGGACCGGATCATGCGTTCCCATATGCCGCCTCGGTGGCTGGCCTGTGGGGGGTTGAAATGCCATCGTATGCCGTAGGCCACGGTTTGATCCTGCAGTTCGTCCCTGTTTATGTTCTTGTGCCAACGCTGCAATTCCCGGTGAGCGCCCACAAAGTTCTATCCGTTATCTGGGTACATATCGGCCGGTAGGCCTCTTCGGTTGATAAATCAATGCAAAGCCCGTAGGAAGGAATCGGTCGTCATCGAATGTGCGACTTCTAGGTGTACCGCGAGTGGCTTCATGCACGTCATGATACACCCATATCGCTTTTCTAATCTTTTCCCGCACTTGATCCAGAGGGGCCCGAAATAGTCCAACCCGGTGTCACTAAAGGGCCACCAGCCCGCAGTCACCCTGCATTCTGGTAGTGGGGCCATGAGTTGTTTGCCCGCCGTGGCATTGCGTCTCCTAAATTGCACACACCGTCGGATTACGCGCTTAAAGGTCGCTCTTCCTCTCAGCAACCAAAGGCGCTTTTGGATGATGTTCGTCACGTGACTTTCCCCGGCACGTCCCTCCACGGCGTGTACGTGTTGAATCATTAGCTCTACTACAGGTTGTCTCGCAGGCAGCAGTATAGGATACTTTGTGTCGAAGTTCAGGTGGGCGTTGGTCAGCCTACCATCCACCAGCAGCAGTCCGTCGATGAGTTTGGGGTTTAAACGCTTCAGCTCGCCTCTTGGAAATGGTATGTCTTCATTGGTTGGTCCCACTTCTTCCACCCTCTCGAGTTCTCCGGCGAAAGCCTCGCGTTGTATCATTCTGAAAATATCGTACTCTGCCACTTGTAGCTCATCGGGACTTATCGGGCCGACCCGTATCCGGCCTGAGGGCCGTAGTCCTTTCATGATTAGTACATTTCTCTTGAACCTGTTAACCAAACTAGCGAACCAAGGGTCTTCATCCAGGAAGAAAACCTGACCAGTCGCGATAGACTGGATGTGGCTTCGATGACGTTGGCCGCTATCACTACGCCTTTTATCTCTAGGTATAATTCCGTAAGGGTTTTTAATTCGAGCACGGGCCAGTCCTGTTTGGGCAGGTGCAGGAAGTTTGGCCCTCTTGTCCACGTGTCTAGTTGCCTGAAGTTGTTCGCACCTTGGGAGCACAGATCGGCTGGATTATCGCCAGAACTGACATGATTCCACTGGTTCATGGCTGAATCATCTTGGATAATCGTGAGTCGGTGAGCGACGAAAGTACTAAACCGGCTCCGGACGTTGTTGATATAGTAAAGTACTATCGTTGAATCCGTCCAGAAGCTCAACGACCAAATGTAGAGATCGAAACATCTCTTCACAGCTTGCACCACCCTGACTGCCAACACGGCTGCGCTGAGTTCAAGGCGTGGGATTGAGACCGACTTCAGTGGAGCAACGCGGGCTTTGGCGAACAGGATCCTCGTATTATATTGTCCATCTACAGCGCACCATCGTCCGTACACCACAGCTCCATAGCCGACTTCGGATGCATCGGAAAAGGCATGTAGTTCTCCAGTCCGTGTCGTATGGCCAGGAGTCAAACATCGTGGGATTCTTATGTCTCCTAATTTCTTCAAGGTGTTCAAAAATTCTTCCCAGTCCAACCGGTCCCCTCGGTCCAGTGACTGGTCCCAATCAACCTTCTTACGGCACAGCCACTGCAGCAAGATCTTTCCGGGTATCAGCCATGGTGAGACGAAACCAAGCGAGTCAAACAAACTTGAGACGGCAGATAGTATGCCACGACGGGTTATTGGCAGCTCGGGAACGTTTAGCTCGAAAACAAAGTCGTCCGTTTCCACGGCCCATTGTATTCCTAAAGTGCGCTCGATAGGAAGTGGAGAGCCGTCCAAATCTCTTACCCTTTCGGCCTTTTCGTGATACGGGATGACCTTCAGCACTTCTGAAGCGTTCGACATCCATTTAGTTAGATGGAAGCCGCCCTCTTCCAGCAATCTCGTCAGACCCCTGAACTGCTCTAGAGCTGATTCCACATCATCGAATGACCCAAGGTAGTTGTCGACGTAGAAGTTCCTGCTGACGCTATCTACTACCGTCCGATGTACTAGATCGCCGTATTTGTTCGCTGATTCTCGGAGGGCTTTGTTCGTACAGAACGGTGACGATATGGCTCCGAAGGGGTGGACGGTCATCCTATAGTTCACCACCGCGTTGTCCCAGTCGCTCTCTTCCCACCACAGGAAAAGCAAAGCATATCTTTCTCCCACCGGAATCTTCACCTGATGAAACATTTCCCTAATGTCGGCAGACAAAGCCAATTTACCCACTCTGAAACGGCACAAAACTTCGATTAGTGGTGTGGTCCAGTCAGGACCTTGTAGTAAGCGATCGTTTAATGACTTGCCCTGGAACTTGGCCGCACATTCGAAAACCACGCGCAGTTTATTTGGTTTCTTGGGGTTGATGACCGGGTGGTGAGGCAGATACCAGATACCCCTTCTGCTGTCGGTGTTGGCAGGCCCCTTTTCAACGTAACCGAGGGCTTCGTTTCGCTTCATTAAATCCGCGTATCGTTCCCATAGATTCTGGTCTCAAATGAAGCGTTCTTTTAGTCGTAGTAATCGCTGGAGAACATAATTTCTGTTGTCAGTCCACGGGTCGACCAATGTGCGCCATGGGAGGGGAACCTCGAACTGTTTTCTAAGGCCTCTAGTGCCTTGCCGCACCGTTTGTAGAGCGGAGTGATCCTCTCGAGACGACCATGGTCTTTCGTCTCCAATGTCATGAAACTCCTTTTCATACAGCCGCCGCAGATGATATTCTATGCGGTCCGTTTCGGCGGATAAGGTGCCTGGCGGTCGCCCACTCTCTAGTCAAGCACCCAATACGCCTCTGGCACGTCGCAGCCGATGAGGAGATCTACTTCGTCGTCTTCCCAGTCTACAACGGTTCCATCCTGCAGGTGGGGCCACCTAGTAAAGATTGCTTTGACCGACCTTGGTGCTCGCATGGGGAGATCCGCTAACGGGAATGCCTCCGTTGGTTCAATTTCCTCGTTAGTGTCTAGAGAGATAAGTTGCAGCCTCAATCTACCGGTAGTCATTACTTGTGTTCCACCCACCGCGCTCACTGCCAACGACGTCACACCCTTAGCGAGCCGTTGTTTGTCGGCAAACCGCTCTTTCACTAGAGTAGTGTCAGATCCACTGTCGACGAAAGCCAACGCTTTGACCACCCCAGTTGTGGTCACTACTCCCACGGCCACTACGCCTAAACGTACCGGTTTACTGGCAGATCGTGACGTTGAACAAATAACACTGGGTTTGGTACTCGCCTCGGGTAAGGTTGCTCTCGCCTGATGCAGCAGCCGATGGTGTCTGCCCGTGTAGTCCTCTTAACCACATCTGTTCCTTGTCCTACAAGCTGCCGCCCGGTGCGTGGTGTTGAGACAGATAAAACATGCTCCTGCAATCCTCGCCATTCCCCACCGTTCGTCTATTGTGGGGTTGCCGAACTTGGGACATTCTGGCAGTCCATGGCTAGTGCCACAGGATCTGCAACTTGTTTGCGCCGTGGTATCGCGTGAAATGGCAAGGGTGTTGGTCCAAGGTTGGTATTTTGGATGTTCCCATGCAGTGGTTTGAGCTTGGCTAGTACTGGGCTTGTTTGCCCGGTTGCTGTCCTGGATGAGTCGGCCGAACCTGCTGTCAGCTATTTTGGTTTGCCTGTCCAAGTATTCGGTCAGGTCTTCGAAGTTAGCTTCCCTGTCACTTCGGCTTATCCGTTCCGCTTCTTCCGCCCACCGACCCTGTAGTTCGGGAGAAAGGTGACGGACTGTGCCTTCCAATGTGTGCATGGCATCTAGGTCAGCCCCGTAACCTCAATGTGGAGGGCTATTGAGCAGTTTTGCATCTTAATCACCAGGTCGGCCATTGTGTAGACGTCGTCCTTGGTTCTCTTTGCCTCTACCATCACGCCCTCTATAAGGTTACGGGCTACTTTGAACGGTTGGCCAAACAAGTCCCTTAGAATCTTCCTTGCTCCTGTGTAGCCCTGTTCCGGGTCGAGCATGGTACACCCGTCGATAGCTTCTCTTGCTCGGCCTCGGCAGTAGTGAGTAAGGTAAAGAAGCCTTTGCCCAAGGTCGGTTACCTTATTTTCAACGAACGTCTCGAACTGCTTGACAAACTTGCAGTATTGCTCAGCTCGCCCGTCGGAAACCATTAGTTCCACTCTAAGCAGATCGATCGATGGTGGTTTGTAGTCGGCGACCGGCGTGGGGTTCCCTATCTTATTGCACCCTGATCCATCGGAAGTGTCGAAGTCGCTGGCCTCATGCTCTCGCTCTTTCTGTGTACACTTAATAATAATAATAATGGTTTATTTCGGAAGCGCCCAAAGCACGCCATATGCATGATCATGTAGATACAGGTGATGGAATGGACAGATATAATTCATGGAAATATGGAGACTCTCATGGAAATATTGGATAAAAAGGCTCAGAAGGGGGAATAAGGTAGGATGAAAATAGTATAAACGTATGCACACCATAGAGATTGCGTGGAGTTTAAATGAGCTCAAGAGCAGATTTGAATGGACGCCCGGTGAGTTTGAAATTCAAGGTCAGGTGGACTGAGTGGCTGGTCCTGGGCAATTACATATGGAGGCAGACTGGTAAACATGAGAAAGGCTGGAAATCGGTATAAAGAACTGCAGTAGCGAGGAACGATGGAGAAAAAGGTGAGGTGCACTGCAGTGGATTAGATGACAATGAAGCATTGGTACTTTGCAGTGGATTGTCGGCGGACAGGACACAAAACTCACCGTAAAACAGGCAGCGAGCAATGCAAGACGTAGATGGATGATCAGATGACAGAAACGATTTAGAAGGATTGGATACGGTAGATGTGAGGCACAGATGTAGAGTTGATGGATGCCTATGATGACGGTCGTTGGGATGATAGCAAGAGAAATGGCAGGTGAGGAACTGCAAGATGCAGAGCGCGTGCACATAGATATATATGCGTAAGTTTATATATATAGAGAGAGATTTATTATATATATGTAATATGTATAGGTTTAAGAGAAGCAGGAGCAATAACAATGGGGTCCTAGAAAGAAATTATCAGTCAATAGGAGGAGTAGGTAATGTTAGATCAATTGGTTGTAGGATTAACTTTGGAATGTCGTGGTAGATTAACTTCATGACAAGTGCACGTGGCAGCCCAACGGAGAGAAAAATAGAATGCAGAAGCACAGAAGTGATGAAGACTGTTAGGAGCAGTTCATGGAAGAGTGAAGATGAAAGACAGGATCAAGGAAAACAGGTAAGAATGGGTCTAATCATTTGATCAATGCAGGTACGAGATGTAGTGACGGACCAGAGGAATCGGGTAGTGACAGGTCAAACAATTTGGAACTGTAAAAGAACGTCACAACGTAACGTTGTCATTACAATGGTGGAACATGGAGAAGCGGACCACACTGGAAGGTACAGAAAAATGCCTGTAGCGAGCAATAAACGGATCAAGGGATGAAAGCAATGACCGAGGAGACACAGGTAAGAAATCACCAATCAGATCATTTTACTGCAGATGAAACACGAAGGAGGCGGACAAGGAAGCGGGAAGCCCCGAGATAAGTGGACCAGTAATAGAGCAAAAAGGCCACAAAAAATGAATGCGCAAAGGAGTTGGGGCAATGGAGCTGGAGAGCCGTGTGCCGGCAGACAATTGAACAGGTGGATACTAATCAGGACACTGGAATAAACCGCAGAGGAATCGCGGGGCCAAGTGAGGAAGATATGGTGGTGGTGATTAGATAATAAATACGACTGTAAAAGATGCGAAGTTTGGAGCGGCAATTTCCAATATGCGGATTGGGCATGAGTGCGGGTGCGGTTGGTGCATCATGGCATGGGGCACGAGGAGGGATTAACAGGGCGACAGGTTTAAGGAAGCTATCAATGGGCGTTCTGAGCAGAGCGTAACACCAAGCGCATAGATGATAGAAGCCAGCAATGACGGCAGGTGGGAAAAGAGAGAAGAGTGGTTAGGACGATAGTGACTCAAAGCAGTGAAAGTTGATGTAGAGAGAGGCAACAGGAGGGAGGACAAAACGGGAAGGTGTGCATACCGTGGTAGGGCGACAAAAACGGGAAGTGGAAACAGATGATAAGAGCTATAGGTGAACAAGCTGTGGCGGAAAAACGATGAGGAGAATGCAATTTTCAACCGACAGCATTGGATTCGGTAGTTCAAGAAAAGTTAGGGCGTGCCATCCGCAACCGGTGCTAGTGGGTGGGACTGGCCGTGCGCTGGGCACCCAACCTGAAAAACACTTCGTGAAGTGAACGCAGGAGGTGTGATCCACCAGTCTAGTTGCGCTCGCACATCGTTGCAGACGGCCTGCACGCCCGATGTGCGCCGGCCGTAGCGGTGGATCTGACCGCGCCCCGCACTGTTGGGAGTGGCACGAGTGATCATGGATAATTGTACAGGGGACAAAACGACCGCGATGGGGGTGCGTGAACCAGGAACAATTGACCAAGCCGTGAGACCATGGACAGGAGAGCCAACGGAAACAGCAAGTGGTAGACGACCGTGTAGCAATATTATCTAGGTGCACCTGCCAGGGAGATGGTAAGTACAGTGCCCGAAGTGGTTGGCCGTCAGCGGGGATCACTGGAGAGGGAAAAGGGATAGAGAAGCGCAGTCTGGGTGTCCCCCAGCTGAGAATCAACGGATACTGCGGAGAAAAAAAGTGAATATGATGGATGAGAGATGAACGTGGGTGAGCAATAGGGTTACCTTATGATGGCAGGCGGTAGGTTCGCTGTGGATCAGTGAAGGCAATGGCCTTAGTTCGCGGGGTTACCTAGTGGCTTGTGACTCAGAGGTAGTAGAGTTACAGTGTGAGACCTCTTTCAAAGGCCAGGTCGGCGGAGACGAGCTCATTGGTGAGCAATATAGCATTGGGGACTGTCAAGTATGACAAAAGTGCGCGCCTAAAGGCGAACATTGAGGAGGCACTGCGTAAGCTAAGGGGCAGCTTATTCCAGATTTTGGAATAGGCTGACAGAAAGAATCGGGACTTCAGACAGAGATTAGAATGAGGGACAGTGAGAGAGAAGGCACGGTGCCGGATGGGGTAGGAGCAGGGCGCAGCGAATGAGATGGGATAAGAGGTGTAGGCCAGGTTATGGATTAGCTTAAAGAGGAAAATCAGGTTGAGCCTCCTGCGACAAATCCATAGAGGCTGAATTTGTAGGAGCTCACACCGCTGGCGGTATGTTAGGGCTAAGGATACGCCCAACAGCCTTTTGGTGAAGGTACGCTGAACGTTCTCAAGAGATACAATGGAGGAACGTGGCCAGAGGCTGGAGGTAATGGGACAATATTCTAGGAGCGGTCTCACGTGTGAGAGATACATGGAGAGGCGGCTGGCCGGTATTAGGAAACACCGATTGATCAGGCCTAGGGTTCTCTTAGCCTTAGCGATTTGGAATGATGCCTGTTCGGAGAAGTTAAAGGAACAAGAGTAGCGTACGCCAAGATCGGTAACCATGGGGTGTATGGGGATGGGCAGGCCGTCCAGACAAATTTGGCCGGGTGGTACGGTGCACCTCTATGGTAGGAGGAAGCTTTTCTCCGCAGAGAATTTCATGAACCACAAGACGCACCAAGTTTGGAGAACGAGTAAGTCATGCGATATGTTGCACAGAGTCACGGATAGGTCACAAGGGAGGAAAGAGTACACTATTTTTATATCGTCGGCAAAGAGGAAAGGAGTGCCGTGTCGAATAGAAGAGAAAATGTCATTGATATAAATAAGGAATAGTAATGGGCCTAGGACACTGCCTTGGATGACGCCGCTAGTAATTGGTTTTGCGGAAGATAGGTGGCCGTCGACGAGCACGGCTTGTGATCTGTTAGAGAGATAGGAGGATAGCCAGGAGAGGAGAGGGTCAGTAATACCGAGATTTTGGCCAACAGATGAATATGGGGAACACGGTCAAAAGCCTTGGACACGTCGAGGTACAGGACAATTACAGAGTTGCCGGCGTCGGCAGCAGACGATAGGACATTGAGAAAGTCAAGCTGGCAGGAAGAGCAGGAACGGGAGTTCAAGAAACCATGCTGACCAGGGTTCAGTAGGTTGTTGAAAAAGAGGTACTGGACAATGTGTCTTTTGATAATTCTCTCCATAATTTTGCAGACTACTGGGGTGTGATTAATGGGCCGATAGTTATCTGGGTCGTGTAATACGCCCTTTTTGAAGCGCGGAACAATAACAGAGGATTTCCATTGAGGGGGGACGAAACTGTGAATCATGGAGGCGGTATACATATTAAGCAATAATAAAGGGAGGTCAGGACCACCGAAACGGAGGAGGGCCGGTGGGAGATCATCTGGTCCCAGTTTCGAGGAAGGTTTATTAGACGAAACTGATTTTTCAATTTCTAGATGGGTGAAAGGAATCGATGAAAAAGAGGCAGAGGTGCAGGGCTGGATTGTAGGAGGGGGAATACCAGGACAGCTTATAAGGGAGGAAGAAAAATGCTCATTGAAGGCCTCAGAAATAGATGCTGGAGTATTAGCGGTAGATGAGCCGCAGATGAGGGACTTGGGCGAGGTGTGATTGGATTGATTGGACCTTTTACTAAGCAGGTTGGACAGGTAGCCAGTTTTGTTTGGGTGTGCTAGGGCGATGGCCTCTTGCCTTCTCAGATGCGAATCGACCATGCAACGCAGCCCCAGTTGTAGCTTGTTTATGCGCAGGATAATTGTACTGTCGTGTGATCTAGCGAAGGTAAGTTGCAGCTTAGACAGCTTACGCTCTAAAAGTGACAGGCGTGAGGTGCTAGAGTTGGGGAGTGGATCGACACATGGGTTGGCGGTATTTAGGCAGTGTAGGAGGTTGGAGTAGAGAGAGTTCACGACAGTGAGGGGATCGGATGAAAGAAAAAATGTGTCCCAGTTAAGGGAGCGGATTATCATTGGCACTAGGGGCCAGTTACAGGAACGGTAGGAAGTCAGAACAGGGGGAGAGGATTGCATCGGATGAGAACAGCTGAACTTGAACCTGACAATACGGTGGTCACTACCCGGGAAGTGATCAGTAATCTGGGTGATCATATCAGGAACATCAATGGAGAATACTAGATCCAAGGTGTTGTTCCCCCTAGTAGGGCAGGAGACATGTTGGGTCCATCCACTAAGACGGACACAAGAAAGGAAGGTGGAGAGGGCGGGAGGGCTAGTATGGGAGGACCAGCAAATTGAAGGAAAGTTAAAGTCACCCGCAATATTTTTGCACTGGCAGGGTAGTCAAGCGCAGCATTAAAGACATCCACGGCGGAGTCAATTTTTGCAGGCTCCAGACCCGGGGGGACGTAGATGCAGCCAAGGAGGAGGTTCTGGCCGGAGGCGTGAATGGATAGCCATAACGAATCCTCAATAAGGAGAAGAGAGGGGTGGTCGATAACACTAGCGTGGATAGTGCATTTGACAAAGGCTAAACAGCCCCCTCCACGCCTGGACTGGCGGGTGTTCGAGAAGCATTAATAATAATACTGGTATATTTGTCGGCCATGGTCGAGATGCACGCTGTAGCGCATGATCATGGTGTAACATGTTACTCAATAAGATGGAATATTCACAAATTCGGAATATGAAAGTCGAGAGTATCGAAGATGGAAAAATAAAGCCAGCAACAGTTTGAATGGATCATTCTGATAATTTTTCGCGCGGCACTTTTGAACCGGTTTCGATTCCGACCTGGGCACTGGTTCGCGGTGGAGATATCGAAAAATCATTAACGCAGTGCCAAGGACGCATTATGAACGAGAATGATCCAAGTCAAGGAAACCGGAGGCCCGCCGAGGTTATGCAGATGGAGTAAATTTTCGAGCAAGAGGAAAAGGGGGGAAAATTGTAAAGAAGTATGTTCGGGAAAATCAACGCATGCGAAGAGGATAGCGATCATGAAGACAATGCAAACCCTGAATGACGGATTTACCGGAGTTCAATAAACGGAATGAGTTTTGAAGCAGGGGAGCATGAGGCCAATTTTGTGAGAGTGAACACTGGTGGATATGGGAGAAACAGCAGACCATAAAACGGTGAGTTTAGATTCAGGATCAGTAACATGTACCATTCTGAAATAAGAAAGCGCAACTGGAGGGTCTTCGAGAAGTGGAGAGTCAATTTCCAGCCGGCTACGGGTCGTAGAAAAGATAAACAGTGGTAACGGATGAAACAGTGGGAAATCTCCGCATGGACTTAAGAGTTAATATGCTGTTTCACTGACAAATATATATGTATGTGCTGACACATTTGCCTTCAGTGTTATTCAGCGTCGTTTCTGGTAACGTACGGCATCGAGTGCGTAAGGCTCGTCTGGCAGGACAATGTATGTGTCGGTCGATCAGTCGAGTGTGGCTGTATAGTAGCGGCATGCGCATGAACTGGAACTCGTGTTGGTTGCGTTTGAAAACGTTGAACCCAGCTATGCGAACAAGGTCAAGCGAAGCATCATCTGACAGCCGTGATTCAGTTACTAGTATAATGTCAGCGTTTGACGTAAATTCCAGAGATCGCAGGTGCGATATTTTTCTAATTATTGAGCGAGCGGTAATAAGAACTAGTAGGAATGAGTTCAGTGTCGGTGTGCGCAAAGCATGGATGCCAGGTGCAAGACTATTGGGATCGCTGTGGCGATAGGAGTTGGGTCTCAGTGGGGATAGAGCGTCAGTAGAAGGGGGATGGCAGGCAGTGTTGGGTGGGGGACGGAAAGTAGGAGAAGCGTTAACACTAGGCGCAGCTGATCGCTGTGGGTGATCAATACGGTGGGTGTGCAGCACACCGCTGATGTGGGCCGGAGGGGTGTCACACGGTGTAGGGGGGGCACCATATGGCAAAGTGAGAGGTTAAGAATATCTGTCGAAGCGGGGTGGACAGGGGGGAGTGCGTGGTGTAAGGTGCTGAGTGGCATGACCTCGAGTGGGGAGTGAACAGTGATATGAGCCTGTGAAAGTTTTATGGATATGGTCCATAGGGCGACTAGCCATATGGCCACGGGTGCGGAGGGCACCGGTCAGGAAAAAAACGAGATGTTGGCTGCAGGTAACCTACCTGTTGGGCAGAGTCAGTATAAGGCCGGTAGGTCGGTATGGGGGTGAAGGCATGTGGGAGAGTAACTGGGACGTAGTGTGAGGTGGGGGCGGGAAGGGAGTGGCGAAATTTGGAAAGGTTTGGGGGCTCATGAGGGGCAGGGGAGCCGGTAAGTGGGGTGGGGTGGGGCGAGGAGGCGGGATACAGGTACGAACCTGGAGTATCTGCTAGGGTATGTACGTGGTACTTCGAGGTTAGATGAGGGTTGGTGGAGGTGAGCAGGGGGGAACAGCGGAGGCATGCTGGGGCTATAGTATGGAGGGTTGGTGTCTGGGGGGCAGGGAGGGATATACGGTAGCAACGGAGATGAAGGGTTGGTGTAACCCATGCGATCAGAGAGAGGGAAAGACAGTGGAAGGGGGTGCGAGGCAGTGGAAGGGTGAGTGGCACTGGCAAGGCCCTGAAGGTCACTCCTGCTCAAAGGGACGATGGCGTTAGACGGATCCGGATGGTGGCCCAGTTGGTTATCACCTGGAGGATCTCTGCTTCCTACGCCTGCAGACTAGCCGATAGTAACTGTTGTTCTAGGTCTAGTATTCTCAGCCTATATAAATCAACATCCTTACAATCCATATTGCCCTTAGTAACCATGAACTATCACTGAGAGGACTAGGCGATCTAACATTAGCTAAAGAATCAAATGTACCCAAAACCTCCCCAGAGACTTGTCGTGTTGCTTCCTGTCCGGGTTCCAATGTTTTTTCCTGACCTTTTACATGGTTTTCCTCGTTCCAGATTGATCGATTGTGTATTGTAACGAACGTTTGAGCAATGCGTAGCCAAATTCGCAACGGATCCCGAAATCAAAAGGCGATTATCCGTGAGATTCTACGATACTAGATTATTCAATGAACAATGACACCAAAAAGATACAAACCTGAATAATACGATCACAAGAACTCAACAACGAGAAACCGAATTACGGCGTGTGAGCAAGGAGCACGTGCGTCACGCAGGTCCAGAACAAGAATATGACAAATTAGCGCTCTGGGCGCGAACAACCAACAGTTGGTCCATGAAAGCAAACAGAGCTTGAGGACACGTCAAAAGTGTAGGCAAGTGAGTGATGTTAAGGAAAACACTGAACCGCTAAGGTTTTAGGGGATTTTTCACGACCGGTCTTTACAGTACGTGACGTAGACCACTAGACTCAGAGATGGACTGCACCCGTCTTTCCTTGATCTACGCTTAAAGCGGCACCATCAGGGCTCTAATGAAATTAAGTGGGAAGAGCCCCTGGGCAAGAGTGATCATGTAGTCCTAAGGGTCACACTTAGACTTAGCAAGGCGCCGAAGAAAATCGTGACGCTTCGGCGCTATGGGGGAATCAATAAAGGTGACCTAAAGAGGGCGGCTGTGAAAGGTAAGTGGACGCCGCGACACACAAACGCCTCCGTAGAGGAACGTTTGGAAGCCATCGAGATGGGGCTACTCGAACTTACAGAGGAGTTTGCACCTCTCAGAGGGTGGTTAGCAGTAGAACCCAACCCCCCATGGTGGACGTCAAAAGTCCGCAAGGATATGGTCATTGATAGGCAACGATGGGTGGCTTACAAGCTGTACAAAACTCAGGGAGCATGGAACAGCTATAAGATGGCTAGGAACAGAGCTCGAGCCTCCCAAAGAGTGGAGAAATATGCCTTCGAGCGGTTAACTGTGTCGGTCCGCACAAACCCAAAGCGGTTCTTCGCCTACGTGAAACCCTACAGACGTATGAGAGAAAGTGCAGCAACTTTGGGACGAGCCCAGGGACGACTAGCACTAAGCGACGAAGACAAGGCTGACTTGCTCTTGGCATTCTTCAAGAACGTATATGGACCAGAAAATAATCTAGAGGAAAGAACGGAGGGCTCACAGGAGTTTCCAAAGCCCGAAATTACTGTGGGGGAAGAAGAAGTGTACTCGGAGTTGTAAACCTCGATTAGAAAAAAAGCAGCAGGGCCAGATAGGATTCATCCAGCAATCGTTCAGGCTCTGGCAGAGGTCCTGAAGGCTCCGGTAACGAAGCTGTATGAAACGTCCTGACTGCCTAGAGGAAGTCCAACCTCTCCCCAGGCAAACGGTCGAAGGGCAGAGGGGCAAGATGTATGAGCAGAGACTATGTGATCTGAATCTCTTCTCGTTGGAAAGGAGGAGAAGTCGAGGGGATCTCATAGAAACGTTCAAGGCAATGAAGGGCCTTTCTGGCCTTAGACCAGATAGTCTACCCCAAGTGGCCGTAGATTCCAGAAGAAGGGGACATGAAAAGAAGCTGATAAAAGCCCGAGCCAGGACGATGGCTAGATCACACTTCTTCAGCAACAGGGTAGTGAACAGTTGGAACGGTCTGCCTGGTGGAATGATAGATCTGCAGACAGTTTAGTCCTTCAAAGGTGTCCCAGGTCGCAAGTGGTACGAGATATTTCCTCGTAGTGTGCATTGAGTATATCAACTAGATGGATGACGGGTAGCACTGTGGTCCTTCTGGAGTATGTTTTAGCAGACTTTTTCCCTCATTGCATACTGTCTCAGTGAACGCTCACGATGCATAATGTCTCTCGCAGTTGATGTGCGATGAAGTTTTCCGTTTCCCTCTCAGTTTTAGCGAGGATCCGGCGAAATACACTCGGCAGTGGTGGGTGCATAACTGGTGTGCATACCATCGAAGGAATTCTGGACGCTCGATTGGCCGTGGCCATTACCTGTCCCGTGCAAACTGAACTGACTTATGTTTGCCGATGACGTCAAGATAGCTGGAGTAGATATAGAACTTGACGTGTTAGCAGTACAAAACTGGGCATGCAAATGGGACCTTCCACTAAACCTCACCAAGTGTCAATGCTTGACCACAAATACAGGGGCTAGTGAGAATAGTGTGGGTTCGTTGCAAGTGGTCTCGCAGGTCAAAGACTTGGGCGATATAATGGACAACAGCTTTAAGCCGTCAAAGCAGTGCACCTCAGCAGCCAATACGGCCAGGAGGGAACTCTTTCGAGTTAGATCCATTATGTCGTGTAGAGATCCGGAGATATTCGTTCCGATATATCAGGCCATAGTTAGGCCGCATATGGAGTACTGCGTACAGGCCTGGGCACCGTACTACCAGAAAGATATCGACTGTCTGGAGAAAGTGCAAGGGCTAGCCACTAGAATGGTGGCTGGGCAAAGGGGGTTTAACTACACAGAGCGTCTCCGTGCCCTAGACCTATTCTCGATGGAAAGACGGCGCATTCGCGGGGATTTGATAGAAACCTTCAAGGTAATGAAAGGACTGTCAGGAATAAGTCGAGAAGACCTTTTTTCGCTGATCCCCGAGAGAGGCACAAGGGGGCATAGCCTTAGATTACAAAGGAAACATTCGAGGCTCCAAATTAGGGCGAAGTACTTCTCAAATAGAGTGGTACCTTATTGGAATAAGCTCCCGGAAGAGGTCATAAATACCACAACAGTGAAGGCCTTTAAGAAAGCACTAGACCTATGTTGGGTGGCAGTATACCCCGAGTTATGCTAAGCAGCTTTTAGGGTCAGATGCAACTTACTTATTGTTTCCACCTTACTCTGCCAGGGCTGATACTGCACAAAATTTCTGCCTTTCAGAAAAAGAAAATCACGCAGTGTTGGGAGCTACGGAAACGCGCCGACAACACAACTATCTGGACACACGATTGGCTCTAGCCACACCAAGTCCTGTGCAAACTGAACTGAACTGAACTGAACTGAACTGAACTGAACTGAACTGAACTGAACTGAACTGATCTCCCGTTAGCATTAGGCCGCGGTCTGTGGTCGCTAAGCTGAGGCATGGTGGGAAGGATTTCGTCGGAATATGGTTGTTCATTTTGCCCGATCGCAAGTGCTCAGGAGGAGTATAACGAAAGATTTGTTTTTCGGGTGCAGAAGCGTGATAAAGAATATTGTCATCAACCATTTTGGTGGGATTCTGGTGACGAATCTAGCGGTCGTGAGTTCGAAAATAAGTCATTTTCTCGAGCTGGCAAGCCTTTAACCCATGAGGCCCCTGCGGAAGACGACGTAAACACAAACGATCTGCAAGATTCTTGCACCACAGCTAATTTCAAACCGTAATCTTTCTTTTCACTGCATTCCATTTATCTTTGTTCAGGAAACAGTGTACTCCAGATAGTGGCTCTTGGCAAGTACAAAAGTCCGAAATAAACGACAAAAGTAATTATGGTCTTGTTGAAGTAGTGCTTTAATAATTGCTTAGAACATATAGACGCTTGTGTTGACAATACTCACTCAACGAGCAAATGTGAGGTTGCTACACAAACGAAATGTGTTAATGAGCACCGTCGAAGTGCTTCATCTCGTAAGGATTTTGTACCTTATGCCCTCGGATCGTCTAATGTCTGCACTGGGGAGAAGTTGACTTTCAATGTGAAATCCGAACGTGATGTAAGTTGGCGTTTTTTCGCTGGTAACAAAACCACAATGTTGAAGCTGAACTAAACTGTCTCTGGCACTATATAGATTGGGACAGCTAAACCCTCGTCCTGACTTATCAAGCAGCAAATTCTTTACATGTGATAAAGTCCCTTTGTTTATCAGCGCAGACTGGTTAATCTCAACGGCTGGCTATTCGGCGTAATCGCGCGTTGAGCTTTTCTATTCGTGTTCCAGACGGTCTGTTGGGCTAGGCGTAACTGCGCCTATATCATCGTCTTCAGATCAGTTTAGGAGGTTTCCATTCTCTCCATGGCCACAAATCCCGTCGTCAAATGTGTTTTGACGTTTGTTATCTTCTGCTTCGTGATATCAGCGTGTTACCCGTGCACATGACGTCTGCTCATAACTCCTGTCGCTCCAGACCGCAATGACAAGTCAAAAGTCGGCAGCAGCACGCCAAAACGACGGTGTATTTACAGTATATGATGACTCGGTATTTGGAGCAAAAATAGGACATTTTAAAATTAAGGCGTACAGTCAAATTCATGCTCTGTCGGGCCGATTTAGTTGAGAAAACGTACACCAGATTGGTTGTTGATCATTGAGCCGACTTATTTGTTACTGTCTCATTAGCCCTGGTGCTAAAACTCTTCTGCCCTCGAATCATCTCGTTTTATTAGTGGAAAACGAAGAATATGTAGGTTGTTGTCCCATGTGCCCATTCGTTGCACACAACTCATTGGTTCGTCTGGCATGGGCGACCACGCCATGAGGCTTAAAGAACGCTGACAAAGCACATGTTGTCTATCGATCCATGTCACTAATCAGCCGTCCTCTTACTCGAGATTCCGTTGTCACAAGTCTTGGGCTCGGTACCGCACCAGTGCTGACTGCCAACGTGATTTGTCTGTCCACCAACGCTGAGGTAACACGTTCCCTCACAATTTGGATCGGCCTGCGGGCGGCTGCTTGATTAGCTAAACAGGGTTATGCGTTGCGTGATCCTCTAGCTTATTGGTTATTTGGTCCAGCTTGGCATGCTTGAATCGATTAGCGGCTTACTTTGGGAGAGGTTTTTTGTGACTTCCTGGCAGGCATATGTTAAGCATGCCCACTGCTAGACTTCCTCGGTTTCCATTTTTCTCCGAGGCTGAAAGTGGTTGAAAGGTAGGCGGAAACAGGTGAGCCATGACAGAGTAAACAGTTGTGAAGAACTTGACCGGTGGACGTAGCCGTGTAGGACGTGTTGGGCTTCCGGGTTGGGATTCACGGGATCCGCTCATTGAATGAATAATGACCCTGAGGGGCACGACTGGGTGTCTCAGTCGGTGGCGTAGTTGCATTCAAGCCCTTTTATAATTTCCAGCTATGGATTTTTCGTTTGCTTACTCTTTATTCTTCTATTCGTTTTGCTCTTGATTAGGCAATGGTGAGAGGTAAAAACCGAAGCATAGAAAATCGAGATTAACGGTTGAAAGAACTGGACTGAAACTCTTTCCAGTATGTTGCTTGCAGGTGGCCAACAAATAAATGACGAAGGAACATTTCATTTTTGGATCGGACGTATATGGACTGAAGTATTACTGTCCATGTAGTCGGTGCGGTCTGGTATGAATTTACACAGTGACGGAGAGACAACTGACTGGAGTTGTCACTTTATTTAGGTTGTGGGGAAGTAAAGTCGACGATATTTATAAATGTACGTATCCTATGAGTCTAAGCATCGACCGCGTTCGGAGTACTGGAAATTTCGGAAAATCGATCGAATCGAATAAAACGGCTCTTGCTTTTATTTCAGATGAACGAACTGTACTTCAAGTAGATTGTCGTCCACATAATTACCGGACACGGTTCTAAGAGACAGGAGTTGATGTATGAAAGTCTTGTATACACTGAAACGTAAATAAGTACCCGTTAGTCGACTTCCCAATCGTGGTTATCTTGGAAGCAAATTTTTCGATTCGGTGATGCTCATAACGTAGGCGATTTAGAAGATAACCTGGGGAAATCAAACGGTGTAGTCCCGTTCAACCTGTCCGATTATCAACCTCACGTTTCAGTATTCTGGCTGGGCTGGTAAGCGGAGTAATCGCTCAGTCTAAAGTGAACAGAACCATGAACTGCACTTGAATATAGAAGGTATATTTTAGTGATAATCACGTAGACAAAGAAGTCGAATTTGGGTTCCACATACTTGCTCCAAGCCATCACTACAGAATCAGTTTATCTGTTCTGCTTTTTAAGATAGATAGAAGATAAACTAGACAACCATGACAGTTCGGTTTTCCTAAAGCAAAGGAAGTGTAATTGACGCTTTTCGTTCGACTTTTCACTACATTTATGCGAACCTCAATCTTTATCGTGAATTTCTCAATTCTAATAATTTCTAGGTTTATCCTTCAGCTGTTCGTGCTGATGTCAGACGAAGAGAGCGCTTGAGTTCAGGGAAGTGTGAATCCAATCCCGTTGGCTCCAGTTTGGTTTACTCACCATCAGATACCAACAAAGCCAGGGGCTCGGTGCGACCCACCTCAAATTCCACTGAACAGAGTAGCTCAAATACGGGACCACCTCTGGTTGCACCCAACTGTGATAACGATGCAAAGTGGCTGTCAGAGTACCATCAAAATTATCCAGTTTACCCACCATCGGTTTACATTCGTAGTGCTTCGGTTGCCGCAAGCCGTTGCCGACCATTTAGTGCAAGCACTACGCACCAGGCTGCTTCGCGACCAACTCAAAGTGTTGTCCCTAAGACTCCGGTCATACTCAGTTCACGCGGTTCAAAAACCATAAACCGGAGGCCAACCGTGGGTGAACCATACGGTGTGTGCTTTTTACATTCAGTTCGCGACCAATATCCTTCGGAGCTCGTGGATGTTCTATAATTATCTTCCATTGATTATACTTTCCAGTGTTTCTTGTGATATATTATTCACGGAATTGATTTGATATGCTACCTCTTTTTGTTTATCACTCTGGTGTTTTAGTCACCCTGTTTACCTAGCTCATAGTTTTGCATTTCGAAAAATAATCGGTGGCATTTCTTCCAGCGATGCGTCGTCGCTACGCCAAGTCATATCATCTTCCTGAGTTTTCTCTACGGTAATAATTTTATTATTTGCGATGTGCGAAAATACTGTCAATCTGGTATTCCAAAAATATAGGTTTTCACCCAAATCTTGCATTTTTTGTCGTACCAACTATGCATTTTTGTTTGATGTGATCACTTTCGTGTTCGTGAAATATTCCCACGAGGCAAATGCAAAAAATGCCAACGATAAAAGTCATCACGGTTTATCCGTGGCTAGTCGATTCCACAGCCTTTTTTGTGTGTACCAGTCTGTTCAGTTCATCATGTGGTACAATGCCGTCCGAAGCGACCTGTGCTTACACATGGCTTATTCTACATGCCACAAAATATCCCATATCGTCTAAAACCAGACACTGACATATGAATCATACTAGTTGTGAACTTTTCTGAACCCAGTTTCACCTCCATTCATTGCCTTACTTGGTCAATGCAGCACCGTGCTGCACTTATACAGTTATGCATATCCGGGTCAGCTACGTCGCAAAAGGATGCAGCTGGCAGGGTTGCATCCAAAATTGCCGATCTTACTGGACTAACTGCGTGGACTCCGACCACACTTTTCTGCGCACTAATTTTTTCATGTGCTTCGACGGGCGCCCTCAACAAGACGCAATGTCCGTTAGACTATGAAAAGCTGAACTAACCAGCTAACCTACCCGACCTTCTACTCGGGCTACCTGAAAACCTGGCAGAAGCCCAAGTCAACTCCGTTGATGAGCGCTGGTCGGTTATTAGGGATGCTCTTTAATCTCCTGGCCCGTCATGCCATGAAACTGAATTTGTGCTGACTCCTCGCGTACTCGGGCTGCACCGGTCAGTCCTGGCTGACAGTGAGCATAATGCTGGGCGCTTCGTCTTTGGATGCAAACTCAGCGAAAACTTAAGTAGGAACCATGGAGTCTGGTGGTCGCGACGTGAATCTGAAACTTGGAACAGCCACGGCTAATTCTCGCAATCTGCTCCACTTCATCTATACCACCGTTAAGAAACTGCTAGGTGTAAGTGAAACTGTCTGTGTATCTGATGGTAAGTTTATTCACTATCGGCCGCAGTTTCTCTGACGCTGGATGGAGATTTTTAATGTGGGATTTGGTTGCCTCCATCATCATTATCGTACAGTATTAAACAGTAAGGCGAGCCCCACTAACCACTGCCTATCTCACCATGTTGCATGTGGAAATAGAAAGAATGAGTATACGAGATGGACAGGGAGTGGACCTACACAGGTGGGAAAAGGAAAGAATGCCCTAGTAGCCAACACACGGAATACACAGTCTAACTGTACAAACATACACCGATCAGTCATTCTGATTCGATAGGAAGTGACAAAACACGATCACCACTGTTCACGGTTCGCTGTCATATCCTTCAGTGTCTCCAGCCAATTGGTTGACGGATCTTTTGGACCCCAACCACGAAGACGTGAAGCGCCTAATTTTCCCAAGTTCGATATACATTTTCTCATTTCTCGCTGCCACGTCATCTCTTGACTTCCACGTAGGACACGGTATGGTAGACGTGTGTTTGCCATATGTAACACGTGTTCCAACCAACGAAGTCTACTAAGCTGGATACTCTGTGACAAAACGTTCTCGGAATTAATACCCAACACTCGCTTTCTGACCTCAGCATTGCTCACCCAGCTATTCTACCCAATCTTAGCGATACTACACAAAAATTGGTGGTCAGAAACCTCAAGACGACTAATATCTTCCACACGCAGACCCCAAGTCTCGCAACCATACAGCAAAACTGAACGCATCGCGGCACAGTATACACGAACTTTCAACTTCAGTGAACTATCAGGTCGCCGCCACAAGTGCTTTAGTCCAGCGTACGCCGCTCGAGCCTTGGATATCCGCGTGCTCACCTCTACTACCGTGCTCCCATCCGTTGTCAAGCTGCTGCGGAGGTAACTGATGCGGTCGACAATTGTTGGTTCCCATCACTATTTTTTAATTCAGCACCAACATCCCGGAGATCTCTCAAGGCATTCTTCATTATTTCGTTCATGACGAAGATAGACAAGAAGGGAGAAATATGACATCCCTGTCGAACACCGTTGATCGTTTCGAATAGACTTGATAGTTCACCATACACCCTTACGCGGCCAGAGAGAGCACAATGACCTCAGTAGATTCACGAATTTCTGGGGCACACCTTTCAGGTGAGGAGCATTGAATAGCGATGCCCGGTCAACTAAATCAAAAGTGCCTTACAAATCGAGTGAAATCATTCTTGTCGGTCGACGGTGTGCGTGACGCGCCTCAAATACCTGACGAAGAGTAAAGATCTGGTCCACGCATCCGCGACCCGATCGAAATCCAGCCTACTGTCCGCGGTGTTCCTCTCGCGAGCCGGTGTAAGACGGTGCAGCAGAATCGAGGCTAGTACTTTGGTGACTATCGGAATTAAGCTAATCCCACAATAGTTACTACGGTCATTACGTATTTCCTTCTTGAAGATGGGTATAGTCAATGACTCACTGCATAGTGACGGGATACGTTCCCCCTCCTAAACGTCACCGATCTAAGTGGTGTGATTTTATCAACGCACCACTACCCATTTTGAATAGAACTAGAGAGAGTTCGTCAGGACCGTCCGCTTTCCCTCGGTTTAGTTATCAAATGCTCAACTCAACTTCCACTTCCGATGGTGGCTCAAATGATACCACCCAAGGAATCGCAGCTGTTGACACAGGAGTAACTACACTAGTGCGTGGCCAGCTAAACTGTTCCTTGAAGTATTCGGCCCAACGGTCAAGCCTTTGCTCTTTGCCATGGATGGGTTCTCTATTTCTATCGCATGTCGTCTCACTGAACGGGGTTCGCCATCCGCCGGTGTTGCAAATAAGTTTGAACAGTCTTTGACTGTTACTTGAAGCAGCTGCTACTTCCATTTTCCGGCTACCTTAACCCACCAATTTTCGCGATCCTTCCTAAGGCTTTTCGTAACTTGCTTCTGTAGACGTCTTCCTACTGGAGGTTTCTGGGCAAGTCATGCTTCACACCTGCCCACACCGTAGAAGAGGTTTTCCTTTGGGAACCTTAACAGGAGTTCTTGACTCAAAAGTCTAAAACACAGGGCAGTGGGGCGTTAACCCAGAACGGGAACATGACCGAAGAACCCTTGAGGGAACTTCTGGCCTGTTACGTGAGACCCGATGGTTGCAAGCATTGTATTGTCTCCGATGGTGCTTTGTTATCGGTCCACTTTTTGAATTCAGCCCTCACCTCCATGCACCCAGTGGAGCAAGCGGAACGTGGACAAGGCAGCATCCTTTGCGCTGAGGGCTGCCCAGCTTAGGTGAGCGGTAGCTGCCCAGTGAAGTGCAATGACTTCCCCCACCGTCGAAAGAAACCCCGGGTACTCCACTCCTACGTCCATCTAGTGGAGGTTTTTAGACCAGTCAACTGCTTCTATTTGTGTTTACTCGATGGAGTGTCCTCTCCAGGGGCATAGTGGTTAGAACCAGAAAAGTAGGTGCTTCACGTCTTCGTGGTTGGGGTCCAAAAGATCCGTCAACCAATTGGCTGGAGACACTGAAGAATATGACAGCGAACCGTGAACAGTGATGATCGTGTTTTGTCACTTCCTATCGAATCAGAATGACTGATCGGTGTATGTTTGTACAGTTAGACTGTGTATTCCGTGTGTTGGCTACTAGGGCATTCTTTCCTTTTCCCACCTGTGTAGGTCCACTCCCTGTCCATCTCGTATACTCATTCTTTCTATTTCCACATGCAACATGGTGAGATAGGCAGTGGTTAGTGGGGCTCGCCCTGCTGTTTAACGCTGTGCGATGGTGACGATGATGATGACGATGAATGCAGTGACAGCATCGCTTTGCTGGCTGTTAACTCACATGCAGTGGAACGCGTTTTAAATCACTTTGAGATTGAGGTGAACAGATATGGGGTGTCTTTCGTCATTTGAGTGGGAAGTTTTTTTACAAGAGCGCCAGGTGCCTGTACATGCAATAACCTGTTGTGTTGGACAAGAACAATTAGTCATTGACCCTAATTACTTCGGGAGTAACGTTTCGGCTGAAGGTGGCGTTTTGGAGATCACAACACAAATAATAAGGATCAAATCGACTTTCTCGAGCATGCGTCCATTGCGGTGCAGCCGCCGTGTCCAGCTGTCTTCGAACGGATTGGCTTACAATGCCGCAGTGCTTACCGTTTTGCGGTAAAGTTGAGAATACTAGCCACTTTGCACTGAGGAGTCTCGGGGACTTTCCGTATTCGACCATGGAATTCTCTGAAGCTTAGGTGGCCTTCGATGGGAACACCGCGTGAGGTACGGCGGAGTATTTCACGGTGTGTTTGGGTTGGTTAGTCGCTCTGTGACCAAGGTAATCACTCTACATAGCCTCCGGTGGCTTGGATCTGTTTATGCATATGCCCGCCTTACGTCTGCCTTTATCATGCGTTATTAATGCTTCTTGGTTATGACTGGGATAAACGACATGGCGGTCAGACCATGTATTGGCCTAGATGCATGGAGTTGGCACCTCCGCCGGCCTCAGTTTGGTGCATCCCAGTTTACCGACTTATTCCTAAGGGATGAGGATTATCGCTGACTAAGGAAATTGAGGGACAACTCGTAACCAAGGGAATTGACGCGAAAGCTGTGTTATGCTTGATTCCACGAATGGTAATAGACCTTCAAAAATACAGAAATGTTTGCGCCGAAACAACGTAGTAGGAATTTTTTTGATATTCACACTTCCTTGTGGTACCATTTTCCCATTGTCTGGTGTCGGCATTATACTTGATTACAGACAGTTTCTACGTAAACACTTTGTCCGCGGTAGTCAGAAAATAAATCTTACGTTTTTCTTAGTTGTCTCGACCCATAACCGAGGGATCGGTTGCGGATTTCGGAGGTACATACTATCGGGCGCGTCCCCGATCGCGCATACAAGGCCGGCCGCACCCGCGGCTAACCGTGAATAAGGTGCACTCATCAAATAAATGGTCGTGGGCAAGCAGCGTCAGTGCTCGAGTATGTGGTTGACTTTCCGCTTGGTTAGTTGTTTCCGCTCTAAAGCGCTACAAGTCTGCCAGCATCACTGATGTGGTGGGTGTGGCGCGCCACTAAATGGGGCCATAGTCCCTTGTCGGGTTCCACTCACCTGACACTTTTCCTAGAAGAGGCAAATGAACCATACAACGGTCACCGGCTCATCTGGACCAACGCTGTTTCTTTATAGGAGCACTTGGTTACTCAAATGCTAGAGGTGCATTTTCAGAAAAAGACCTACTCTGGGCTGTTCGACCGAGTAGTGTAACAGATCATAACGCACTTAATCAAGGGATAAACAACTAACCAAATAACTGTTTCTTATACCTTGTGACAGTTTTCCCCAATATCTTAATTGTTGTTGTTGCGTTGGCACCATGGTCGATGTGAAACCGATGTAATATATGTAGTGTTTATTGAACTGTGCAAGTTTAGCAACCGGCCACTTTGCTTAATTTCAATTGAATTTAATTATTTCAGGTAAATCCTTTAGTACTCTGCATTCCTAGTTGATCGAAGGTCAATTTACACCAATTTGAAAGTAAGTGGCTTTCCTGATTTTCTTTTTATTACAAGTGTATGCGCAAATGCAGTTGAATGTATGTCCTTTCTGATTGCAAGGGCTCACTGCACTGGACCGAGGTAAACTGGCAAAAACAGACCTGGAATTTTCATTGTAAGATCCCCTGGCGATCAGTGGTGTTTTAGTGATCTGAGCTTTTATGATCCCGGTGGTAACAGATTTAAATCCCATCCCCGCCGTTCACTTTGGTGGTAGATGGTATTTCGCTTTCTCCCGGCTCGTTGCCACGCCTGACATATTCGGACCTTATTTGGTTCTTCACTCCGAATCTCAGGATCAAAGTATCTGCTATTCCTTATAGTGCACTGAGCCTTTGAGACTATTGAGAATTCCTATTCCACTTCAATCATATGCAAACTGATCTACCTATTTTGACCAGTAATCAACGATTGCTTCAAAGTCGTTTAAGACGAGAGTTCGACTAATACGTTTTCTATAACAATGTAGGCAGCTCACTCAGTTTAGTTCAGTGAACCACCAACCTCGCACTTTTATGCGTCGGTTTTTGTTGCTACTTCACAGCATCGTCCAGTAGAGGGCAGAATGAACAAAAGCATAAAGTGAGAAAAACCTGAAGGTGAGCGGAAATCGTGAAGACAGTGGAAGGGCGCACATCCAACTGGCCGCGACACCAGCCATATCACTTAATGCTTCCAACCATTTGGTAGGCAGGTCACTTGGACCCCAACCCGGAAGTCTAACACGCACTACTTTGCCAAGTCCACTGGTCAGGGTTCTCACTCCCGTTGGAAATCATAGACTGACCACCTCAGCCTATCTTCCAACCACTACCTGCCTCGGAGAACAGCGTACGTGGAGGAAGTCTATCGGTGGGTATGCGTAACATGTCCCAACCATCTTAATCTGTTTAGATTCAGCACTTGATCCAGAGACTGACCTCTGGTTCCCAACATACTACGTCTAACCTCGGCGTTTCTGATAGAGCGTTCCTACCATATTCGGGCAATGCTACGCAGAAATCGGTACTTAGCTGCTTTGGACGTCCGCACACTTTGGTCAATCTCAGTTCAGCGTTGTGAAGACGTAGGAGGACGCCATGTTAGTCAATGCTGCTTCTGATGGCAGAGGTTCGTATCCGCCAGGAGCAGTGTGTGGTCAGAGGACGGCTGGGTCAGAAGATCGTCATTGTCAGTGCGATCGACTGGGATGAAAAACAGACCTCATATACGTCTTTCGGAATCCCCCAAATAGCCAACTTGTCTCGTGCCGTTAGATCGTGTGTTTCTGCTGGATCTCTGCAGATCGATACACACCAGTCGATCCTTCCTAGAAGCGAGTATAACGAGGCACGACTGGTAAGACGACGTGCAGTTGATGCTAGTCTTCGTCGGACCTGCGAAATCTGATCGTCACAATGTGCATCGGAGACGAAATGTGCTGCCACCATGGAAAATCCTCGCAAGCTGTTCTGTCTTATCTGAGTCACCGGTGGATAGGCACTAGGTGTGACCAAAGCAATTTAAGAAGCTGACGGTTCTCCATTTTAATCAACAACGGCGTCTTGATCGCTGAGGGAGATATTTGAGACACTGATTAGGTTGGGCCTCAGTGTCAGCCTCCTATAGTTCTTCCGGCGCACATCCAGTGATGCATTTCGACGGATCCACCTGCCGAGGCGGAGATCCGAAAAAAAATCAGACCTTAGGACTTCACAAAGCACCGGGCTCTAATGACCTTCCCCCATGCTTTTTGAAGTTGGTAGGAGGAATCAATCGTTGTTCCCATCTTTAAGAAGGGCTCGCACGGTGACTGCGCTAACCATAAGTGTAAGCCTTATCCCAGTATTGTCGAAGCTGTTTGCGTCTTTCATGCTTCGCAAGTTGCACCAAACGCGTAGAGGACAGACTCTCAAGGAGAAAGTTGGGTTTGGTGCCGGTCGTGGATGTATCTATCAAATCCTCTCCCTCCGACAGCTGCTGCAGCACCATTACACTTCTAGGGCCGGCGATCATCGTGTTCCTGGAAATTCGCATGGCCTATGACTCTGTTGATAGGACTGCACTATGGAACTGTTTGTTGAGAAATGGAGTACTTGAGAAGTATGTATCAGTCTTCAAAGAGTTGTATCGTCACACCTCAGGTCGGGTGAGGACCTATGACCAGCTTTCGCCCCAGTGGAGCTCCTCAAGGTTGCCCTTTATCCCCGTTTCTCCTCGACTTTGCCCTAGATGTTCTACGGAATACGTTGTCCGGTCTTCTAAACGTTAGAGTTGAACTCCTCTCAGGGAACAAAGTTTACGACTTGGAATACGCTGGTGATTTTTCCTTGCTGGTCGGTAATGCACAGGCAATGTAACGGGTTCTGGACCGCTTGGTAGTTGAGATATCCAGACATGTTATGCACTTTGCACCCCCTCCCCAAGTACATATATATATATATATATATATATATATATATATATATATATATCTATATATAATCTTCACTAGGATCTTATTTGAATCGTCTGGAGTGTGAAAGGATACTTTTCATTGAAGAGTCCACAAGTGAATCATAGCTATGATTCCTGTTAGTTATCCGTGTCTGGGTCGATCCATGTCTGCCTTAATAACGCTGACACTGTCTTCAGTTAATCACCATGACGACATTTCCAGTCTGTGCAGGGTGATGACAGCAGGCTCTTCGTAGGTTCCGTTTCGGGTCGTCGTAGGACGTGACCGAACCACTGTAGGCTACGTCGTTGGAGGAAAGAAGAAAGTGGTTCTATATTCGCACCATGTTGACGCACAGCGGAGTTTGTGACGCAACCATATCACTTGATTTAGGCCATGTAGCGGAGGTGTGAGTGGTCAGAGCTTTCCAGTCTTTTCGTATCGTCTACTTTCGACGGTCAAGTTTCGCACGCGTACGTAAGAACTGGGCAAACGGCAGCTCGGTATATGCCCAGCTTCGTGTGGAGACCTATTTCGCTGCTTGACCGCAATGAGTCGTAAAGTTGTGAGCACGCTCTCCTTGTGTAGTCTACACGGAATTTAACGTCGCCCCTGGCCTGACCGTTTGGCTGGATAGTAGAGCCTAGGTAGTTGAAGTGGTGCACCTGTTCCAGATTTTCGTCATTGGCGCGTATAGCGCGTGTTTGACCTTTCGAAACCGTGAAAAACTTCTTTTTTGTGGTGTTTATCTTCAGACCAAGAGCCTTGGCTTCACATACATTACGGTCGAGAATCGGCTTCAAAGTTGCGGAATCCTCTCCCAGAATGACAAGATCGTCGCCGAATCCACGGTCTGTAACCCAAGAATTGTGGCCAAGTTGTATTCCTCGAAAGTTGTTCAGAGCGCGATGCTTTATCCAGTCAATAGCGTAGTTAAATAAGACTGGAGATAGAGAGCATGCTTGGCGGATGCCGGAATCGATTGGGAACTCTTAAGACTCTTCGCTGTAGGCGCGGACGCGCACATGTATTACCGAGTAGTATGATCTTATCAATTTGATGTGCTTTTCGGGCATCGCTTCGCCTCGCAGTATGCTCCAGGGTGACTTTATATCAGTGAAGTCGAACGCCTCCCGAAAGTCAATGAAGTACGCTGTGATTGGTTGTTGCAGTTCATAGCGATGTCCTAGAATTCGGCGTAGCATGAAGATCTGATGAACGCTTCTTCTTCCTTGACGGAAACCACACCGGTTGGAGCCTGTTCGTTCGTCACGAACAGAAACAAAGCGGTTTGACAGGATGGTCGCAAAAAACTTAGCCGCTATATCGATGAGACTGATACCCCTGTAGTTCGCACAGACAGTATTGTCATCTTTTTTGGTATAGAGAAAAGAGTAGAGGTTGATCAGTCTTTGGGACAAACTTCAGTGTCCCAGATACGATGAGATAGTGTACTTAGTGGATGCAATAGAACTGACAAGCAGGATTTGAAGACCTCAGGTGGGATCCTATCCTCTCCCGGTGACTGCTTGTTTTTCGTCGTTTGATCTGCGGTGACGATCTTCGATTGATTGGAAGGCTCGAAGTCGATTGCATATTGTTCTACGTGGCCAGGTACCGATACATAGACGGATTAGATGGGAGGGCGATGAAGCAGCTGACTGAAGTGTTCGACCCGTTTCTGAAGCTTCTGGTCGCAGCCCCTTATGAAATGGCCGCTATCGTTGCGTAGCGTGGGGAGGGGGGGGGAAGAAAGTTGCCTCTTCCCCGAAGAGGAGCGTATGAGTCGAAAACGCTTTCCAAAGTCTCCAACAGCGACTGTTGTTTCCCTTCGGCCTGCAGTTTCAGACCAGTATCGTTCACGGTCGCTCCTCGCTATGCGTGTAGCTCCGCGGCGAAGGTTGTGGTAAACAGGCGAATTATAGAGTCTCGCGCCTCCAGCCTTAGCGCAACGGTTAAGGGTTTCTGCAGAGATCCGATCTTCCCGGTGCCACTTAGTTTTGCCTAGCTGTTCAAGGGAGGGGCTGGCGATGGATACTTTTACCCTCGTCCAGTGCCCATCTACGCTACCATCATCGTCGATCGCATCTGATAGGGCTTGAACGTTGTCCGGGATTGCTAGCTTAGAAGTATCTACTCTGCAGTGAGGACAACATTTTTGCCGTACTGAAAGGTGAAGCTGAACACGAGAACGTACCAGTGTGTGGCCCGTGCCGTTGGCGTTTCCCGTTGTGCCGCCTCGGTATGCCTGGCAGTTCTCGACGGACGATGCCCAACGAGAGCGCACCAAGATGCAGTCGATTTGGAGTGCTGTCCTACCGTCGGACTACCAAGTCAGCAGGTGCCTTTTGCATGCTGTAAGTGGGTATCGGTGTCAACCAGTCGGTTGAGGTCCGCAAACTTGACTAAGCGGCCTCCATTTTTTCATCGCTCGCCGAGGTCATATTTCTCAACTACACATTTCGTACATTCGTCTGCTGGTTCCTAGCGGGCGTTCCAATCTCCTGCAATTGGAAGGATATCGCACCTGGGAATCCGGTTGAATGAATTATGAAGTTCACTGTAAAATATATCTCTAATAGTTAGCTCAGCATGTAGCGTTGTGGCGTGAACCGCAATCGCCATCGCTTTAACCAGAGTACTTCTGAACCGTGCCATAGCAATTATTGGAGAAACTGCTTCCCAAGAGATCAGGGCAGCCCACTTATCACTACCCACCCCGCTTGATGCAATGAGCAATGCGGTCCCGATTATCGTGCACGACTACCGATGCAGTATGGAATTCTTCTTATTGGTGCAGTTCATAGGAGATGTTGGACGGGTAGTGCTAGGGTGTCCAGCCGCAAAGCTTGGATCAATTATTCTCCCACTGATTTTGCCGGCTGATTTACCAGCTCAAATGGATCCCTAACCTGGAAGGCCGGGAGATGGGACCTAGTCCGGTCTCTACCCATTGACCTGTCAGGTATGATTGCATCTCCGGCTTAAAGGAGCCATCCTGCATAGCTCTTTGGGTCATAGAGGCGCGCAAGCCACCACACCACGTCAAGGTGTAGTCTTGTCGTGATTGGTTTCGAATCAGGTCAGCGCTGATCACCTTTCTTCGTTGGCACTCTAGGATCGGGATTGTATTTTGTTTCCTGAAAGGTAGTTGGTCAGACACATGCTGCATGTGCTTACCGATAATTTTCCTCTAACTGTGATGCTCACCGATGCGGAGAGTCTTTGAAAGTTGATTGAAGATATCTCGTCTTCCGCATGGATGAAGAGTGGGAAAATCATAACTATATGTCTTATTAGCTTTCTCGGGTAAAGTTTAAGTGATCTGTCTACTTATTCAATAGTTAGACATTGAGGTATGTGGCAGTTTGTCCAAACCGGTAACTTTTCTGTTTTCTTAGTTCGTCCTGCTGCTTGCTTTTGTAAGTACTTTTCTTACTGCATATTCTTTCTGATTGGAAACGTATCAGTGTTTTTGAGGTAGTTTAAGCCAGATCCGACGCACCCAGTGCACAGTTGTTGACTGATTCAACTGAGATGAGCTAGACAGGAGTAAAATGATGCAAAATTAGTTGAAGCGAATACTAGTACGTAGTGACTGTAGTTGTATCGGTTTGTCTTCGCTTCTCGATCATCCGGCTTACGACTCCATTCACTTTACTGCTATAAATTTTTGAGAGTTGTCTCTCATTCGTCCACATTCTCTTCGTCACACTGATAAGCGCTTATTTTTTTAAAGGTCCTACTGATAGCGTCTCTACAGCTGGTTACCGTACAGTCGGACTCGTATTAAATTCGGGTAAGTCATAATATCCCGGCTCTCTAATGAAAATCAATGACTAGTGCGAAGCTGTCAGATAGTTTTTCCCGTCCTAAACGTGCCCTCACTATGCTGCTTGTTGTCACTGAAGAAGTGCTGTCCAGTGTTCCGCCGTAAATGGGGTTCCATTTGTTTGCATAACAGGAGATAAAACTAATGACAATCAGCCCGATTGGTAACAGTTAAGTAAGGAACACTGATCATCAAATAAACCCAGTGATTGGTCAACATTTTTGTCTATGGGTTCTTATTAGTTAAATTTGTGACTTGCAGTAGACTTAGCGCATCCTCACAGAACCAACCGATAAGAAAATGACGCACTGTACCCATTTCACGGTGTGATCGCGGCAAACAAAAAGTGCCGTATTCTAAAAATTGCCTTTATAATGACATGCAAGTAGATTCTCTCGGTGATCACACCGATAGCAATTTTCTCTTACTGCTCAAAAACTGTTTATCAGCAAGTCGAGAGGCATCTATGATTTGTTTGCTTTAGCTTAATTCTTCTTGGCACCGTATTCCGTAGGATAACCAATGAAACTTGTAGACAATTCCATTAAAATCTGCATGGTAAAATTTTTTTTATTGCATGCCTGCCCGTGAGCGCAGTAGAAGAGGTGTATCCCATAACCTCAAAGGCCCACTATTATACTGAGGATAATTTGCGACCAGACCGTGAGAGTAATAGTGGATAACCAAGTAAGGTCCCAATGAATCGGGCGTGATAATGAACCGGGCGACAATAGACTGCACAGTTTCACTCAATCACACAGTAGCGGTTAGGCCTCATATCGAAAAAGAGTACTGGGGGGAAAATTCCAACAAAACTAGTCTGTTTCTCCTGGTCCTGAAATTCGGGAGATTATGAGTAAATGATGAAACTTTAGTTGTCCTGAGAAAGAAAGATTGAGATTGAGAGTTTCGGCACCTGGGAACAGACCTGGCATGATTACCTGACCGCTGGTATATGAAATGGAAATTGAAGAGTCCAAGAAAGGAAAACCAAAGACAACCTCAAACAAACAGGAGAAGGAATAAAGTGCGGATTGTCCGATATTTGGTAAAACAGAACAATCAGAAAACTTAAATTGCATGCCATGTCCTCCTTCATCGAGCATCCAATTCTCACCGAATTCGCTTCCTCCAGCTGATGCTCCTTTGCCCCAGGCGTCCTTTTGAACTGGCCACGTCCAGTGTGCAAACGCTGATGCGTATGGAACAACAGGCGTGTTAAGCTCGTAGGCTGGAGACCCTTGCCATCGACGTGTGTTGTATTCAAGAGACTCGCATCCAAGACTCCAGCTGCGTTGTTCGATTGATGCCCTCATCCAAATCCTTATACAAAGGTTCACTTGCGTTTTTCTGGAACTCTGAGGCTGCAGCTGCCAATCTTTTCGGCGTAGGTGTAGCTCTGAGTGGGAGGGCTGAGGCTGCTCTATTTGGCTGGATTCTAGTTGACAGTTGATTATGCGCAATGAGGCATAGAGGTTCGTGCAAAGGAAGCAAACGCCGTCCCGATAGACGCAATTTGTTTGTCGTCTCGGCTTATGCCTCTGCGGACTGCAACCCCGATGCAATCAGGGATGTCTTCTACCAAAAGTTATACGACCTCCTGCATAAATCAAGACAGAGTGATATCGTGATTTTAGTTGGAGACACGAATGCTAGAGTAGATCTGCTGTCCTCGAACGAGGCGCACTTAGGAGACCCTTTTGGTCTTGATTCCTGTCGTCCAGAAAACGAAGAACGGTTGTTGGCTCTGTGTTCAAATCACCGGCGGGTTCTCGCCGGTGCGAACTACAAGCGTCCTAATCGCCGGTACGCCACGTGGCGTCCGTCCTCTTCGAGTCGGCAATGGACCCAGACAGTCGCAATTAGCTACAAATGACAGGGCTGCGTACAAGACTGCCGGTCGTACTAAAGCACTCCCCTTGAATCCGACCTTGCATTAGTCTGCACTTAGCTGTTCAGTGTTTCGATGGACGTGCCAAACGTACGATGCAGCAGCGGTTAGAATGTGATGTGCTGTTTGATCCGTCTTACCCCTCAACTTTCCGAAACGTTCTAGCTGAAAAGCTGGGATGAACGCCGCCAGATAACATCAACCAGCACTGGTCGCTTAATAAGAATGCTTTATATTCTGCTGGCAAAACGAGTTGTGGCCTGACTCGTCATGTCGGATTTCTGGATTTCTGCTGAGTCTCTGCGCCTTGATGCACACCATTCCATCCCTGCTGGTAGTGTGCATAATACAACACGGCTCACAACGAGACGTGAACTCAACGCAAGTGTGCGTATGGATCGCGAAATCTGATGGTCTCAGAACGCGTCAGAGGTGGACGTATGCTGCCGCTGTGGGAAATTGGCGCAGTCTGTTTAATCTCATCCGCGCCACTGGTAGGAAGCCGTTGGGTGTGAGCAAAACGATCTGTGAAGCTTACGATTCGCCTGTCCAAATTCTACAGCGACGTCTTGTGCGCTGGGCGGAGCACTTAAAAACACAGTTTAGATGGCTCCAGCGTTAGCCTCTCCCATAGCTGTTCCGGCAAGTGTCTCGTGGTCCGTTTCGACAAATGCATCTTCTGAGGCGGAGATCCTCAAGGGAATCCAAGCACTAGGACGTCACAAATCGCCGGGATTCGATGACCTTTCCGCGGCCCTATTTCAAGATAGTGGAATGGAGCTTGTTAGAAAACTTCAAGATTTGTTCTTCAATGTCTGGCACTCTGAGAAAGTTCCTTTTTGAAGGAGGGAATCGATCGTTGTCCCCATCTTCAATAAGGGCTCGCGAAGTGACTGCGCCAACCATAGGGGTACAAGCTTAATCCCGACAGCGCTTAAGCTGCTAGCGTCTGTCATTCTTCGCAGGTTGTTCAGCACGCGTGATGAGCAAACTCGTGAGGTACAGGCTGGGTTTCGTACCAGTCGTGGATGTATCGATCAAATCTTCACCCTCCAACAGCTGTTAGAGCACCGTTACACCTTCCCAAAGCTGACGATCGCTGTGTTCCTAGACATTCGCTCGGCTTTCGACTCCGTCGATATGTCTGCACTATGGCACTGTCTATTATGGAATGGTGTGCCCGAGAAGTATGTATCGGTCTTCAAAGAGTTGTATCGTTATTCTTCAGGTCGGGTTAAAGCCTATGGTCAGCCTTCACCACTCTTTGCCGTCTCCAGTAGAGCACGACAGTGCTGCCCCATATTCCCATTTCTGTTCAACTTTGCCATGGAACATGTTCCACAGAATCCTTTATTTTGTTTTCCAAACGGTGGGGTTGAACTCCTTGGGAGCTTGGTCACATCCGGTGTTGGTGTTGAGGAAGATAATACATCACGAATTGGCAGAACCAGAGCAGCTCTCGGGAACCTACGCCATCTATGGCGCTGTCATGACATCCGGCTTTCCTCAAAGGAAGGGTATACAGTGTCACAGTTCGTAGCGTTTTGCTCTGCGGTTGCGAGACCTGGTTAATTCGTGTTGAGAATGCTCGACGGCTTTCGGTGTTCGACCACCAATATCTCCGGAGCATTGCTTGTATGTGGTGGAAACATCGGGTGAGCAAAATCCGAGGTTCCTTGTCCTGTATTCGGTACTGATGGTCGCCCCCTGATGGAGATAAACACTCTATATCGCCTCCGATGGCTTGGGCACGTTTTGTGTATTCCCGCCCATCGTTTACCCTTTCGTGCTCTTTTTGCACGTTCTGGGCGAGGCTAGAAGAAATGGCGTGGCGGTCAAACTTTGATCTAGCACATAGGCACGAAGAAGCTAGCTTCGGTTTTGACTTCGGTTGATGCTTCCCGCCTTCCAGGTTAGGGCCCAAGAGGCGAGGATTGCCGTTGGTTAGAGATGCTGAAAGAAATGGCTCGTAACCGAATCCAGTAGGACGAATGCTATATGGCCTATCTGTTCACTTACCGTTCCCCGTGAACAATTGAAAGCACAAAAAGTTACAAACCGTGTACGGTAAAAATATATAAAAATTTGCTTTTTACTTGTTTGGATCTTTATGTTGACTCAATACCCCCTGATTTGTAATTATATATATATATATATATATATATATATATATATATATATATATATATATATATATATATATATATATATAGAGAGAGAGAGAGAGAGAGAGAGAGAGAGAGAGAGGGTGTGTGTGAGTGCTGAATATTTCAGCAAATCAGGATTCGGAAGAACAGAACCCGAGCGAAAACCTCGTCACCCGAAACAGCAATGATCTGGTCACTTCGATGATTTCAAGTCCACAACGTGCCTGCTGGGAGATGTCCGAATTTAGGATGTTTCCAGTGTCTCTTCGTGCTCTACTCTGTCAACAGCTTTCAAGATATCTAGCGAGACCAAGTTTGTTTCTTGGTAGTTATTTAGTGACACCATGGTCATTGGATCACCAGTTGACGGACGAGGCTGGCGTCCGTATTGCTGATCGTCGAACGGTTCTTCGCGTTCTAGAAAGGATTGTGATTAATCAGAAATGATAATTCCGATTACTTCTGAAAGAACTAAAGTAGATGAAATGGGGTCGTAACTATTGGAATCTATGAATTTTCGTTTGATTGACTGTCCTTTTGGACTCCACGTTTCACGCGCAAACCTCAGGTCATCCGACCAACCTGCACTCGGAAGCACCAGACTCGAGTTTCGCTCTTGTTAGAGCGTGTCTCCATTTGAAAGCTGTCGGGCATTTCTGGCTGTCATAGAGGTCGACATCTGTACAAGCTTAACTTGGTCATTCGGATCAGCCCGAACGGGAGCGGGGTGGCGCACTGGTAACACACACGCCTTCGAGATGGGAGGGCCCGGGCTCAATCCCTGGGTGTGGCGGAGGATATGCACCACTGATGAGCTCTAACAAGAGCGAAACTCGAGTCTGGTGCTTCCGAGTGCAGGTTGGTCGGATGACCTGAGGTTATTGCGTGAAACGTGGAGTCCAAAAGGACAGTCAATCAAACGAAAATTAAACAATCTCACACTAATCGCAAGTAATTGCGTGATATATCTATGAATTTGCTGCCTATAAGGATAGCTGAAAACCACAGGGATTTTCCCTCAGGTAGAAATGACATCATCACAAAAAGTTGAAGGGAAAAATGTGACTTAAGGATACCGGTAAGTGTCATGCAGACAAGGAAGTTCGTGTAGATCTAGTCATTATAAATTTAGCTCACCCTGCGCGCAGTTACGGACGGATAGTCGGAACGAATAAATACATAGGACTAGGGAAATTGAACAAATCGGATTTAAAGTTGAACCTCCGAACAAAACCGCCCTTTTCTCGTGGATCACAGATGAGAGTCCCATCGAGTTACTGATGGAAGAGAAATCAACGAGGTACTATTCTCTAAAAGCCGTCTTGATGTAGCATCAGTTTCTCTGCGTAAATCTTGCTGTTGTTCTTCATTAAGCCAGCTATTACAGTGTCTCTTTCTTTGTCCGTGTTATACCCTTCCGTGATCGGCGGTTGCATTTGTGAGTTAATTTAATCGGACCAGTCATTAACTATGCACCGTGTGCGGCGGTTGCTACATCTCAGCAGAAACCTCATTCGTAAAACAAAACATTCTAGAGTATGAAAAAACAAGGAACTGTAGGCAATCGTATCGCTTGGTTAAACAGGTGTATTGTTTGCGGTGCGAAATCGCGAACCAGGTTCCATTCGCATATGTTTAGTCTCAGCCCTCCTTATGTACTCTGTGTGCATCACAGTTGCCTAATGTCGTGATCCCGTGGTTATAATGAAAGTGAATTCAGATTATATCTGCTTTGAGCATATAGTACTGCACACTGCACTCTGCCTTTTCAGGCGCGTTCCTCTTTGCATCGTCTGTGAAAAACGCTCAGCAAAGTGTTTACGTGAAAAACCTGGGATTCTATGGATGTGCGCTCGCGATACTCCGGAAGGCAGCGATCTCCGTACAAATCTCGCTCGCGATCCCGATCCGTATCACTTGGTCGGTCAAGGCGGGGGCGTGGGTCCAGGTAAAAAGCCATAACTATTACTAAACCACCATTAATATCATTAGACGTAAACAGTGCTGCTATTAGATCATCGATTTCTCCACAAGATCTATAAAATTCGGTCTGAGTTTGAAGCAGTGGTGAGGTTAGGCGTTATTGCAACTATTTATTCTACAGGAATGCCGAACGGTTGGATGAATGAGAGTGACAAAAGGATAACTCTGTGCGTAACAAGTGAGTAGGGCCATGGAGTATCTTGTGGGTTAGGGTCAAACAAAACTCAAAGTGCTGATCAGTAAGTTCATTTAGGAATGTCGGTGGGATAGATGAAATGTGACTTATAATAAACAAGGTCCGGCTGACAGATTTAAGGTCCTGTTTTTCAAGATCTGGGTGAAATGCTAGAGTACGACAAAGCAGGCTAGGGAAAACACATTGAAAGACGAACTTGAAAATAACTGACTGCGATTTCCGAAACTGTGAGTTTCGGTATTTGGAAAGAGAGACGTCACAGTTTTCCAACACAGTTTGAATGTGAATTGCCCATCGTAGATTACTATCAAAGTTAATTCCTGGGTAATTGATCCCTTTGCCAAGTTGTTGGAGACATTAAGTGATGCGGCTAGGTGTCGCGATCAGTGGCGCAGTTGCATTCGGCCACTTTTTTGTCCTCAAGATTTCCGCTTGTTACTTTGTATCTGGCTATTTCATTTTGTGCTTCTGCTTATTCTGCCCACAACTTAACGATGCTGTAAGGTAGCATCCAAAACCAGATCACAGAAGTTCGAGGTTAATGAATAGAAGAACTGAACTGAACTGACAGAGCTCAATCTAGATAAGGAAATTAAATTAACGGAAACAGTCTGTTGGGAAAGGGGTTTGGAAACACTGAAAACAAATCCAAGGCCCTTGTAGGGCTTCCGTTTTACACCAGACGGGGTTGGTAAAGTTATATGTGAGATACGTTTTCTATGAATTTTTCAAGATTATATCGATCAGAGATGTCCTGACAATGAATAACGTCGTCAGCTTATTTCAATACCTCAGATGTGGAGGATATTTGTAGGTCACTGATATGTCTTGCATCGTCAGCTCAGCAGTTGTCCGTCAGTGGTCAGTAAATCGATTATGTACCATCCTTCAGATATCTGGTGTCGACTCTGCTTCCGAATGGCCAAGCGAAAGATTAAGTACTTTCAAGGGTTGACAATGCACGGCGAGCTTTAACTTTCAGCTTCGGCGTGTGCTATGGATACGGAGTGAGATCAGTCTTCGAAGTAAGATCCGCTTCTTCTGTGTCGCAGTCCGACCCATGCTCACTTACGGGTGTGTAACCCGGCAACTGGTAGCCGAGGGTGCCAATAGGCTGGAGGTGTTTGACCACTGGGGTGTGTGCCAAATTCTTCGTACAAGCTGGCAGAGAAGGCTCTCAGACGACGAAATAAGGAGGCGATGCTGCGAAACTGATGAGCTCTCCATCCTTCTTGAACACCACCGCCTGCAGCGGTCCGGTCGTATGCCCCGGTGACCTGATACGAAATTGTCCAGGCAGACACTGTCCTGCGCCGTACTGGATGGGGCTGTTGCCCTGGGGGTCAGCTGAAAACGTGGTTAAGCACCGTCGAAAAAGACATGAAACGCATGGGACTACGTTGCAATCGTGCGCAAGCATGTAATAAAACAATTACCTCAAGCTTTGAAGTTATAAACCATAAGGGCTTAGTAAGTGAGGCTTATTTGTGAACCAAGCTAGTTATGCTTTTTGTTCTACGCTTGTGCATGAGTGTAACGAAAGGACAGTACCCTTCACCTCAAGGGTGCAGTGCACTGTGCGGATGACCATCAGCCGTGTAACTGACGCTTGGGATGACATGCAGAACGCCAGCAGATGCCTACAAAAACTGACTGTTGAGGGCACAGGGTATTAAGAAGTTGAATGCCTTGAATCACCGGTATCCTCAATTTGCCAAAGTAAATGATAAAGCCGCATTTAAAAAACCGCTTTCAGACGACGATATGCGGGGATAACGAATCAGTGGTTACAGTGGTTCAACCAAGTCTCCTGATGAACCAAGAAACATGAAACTTACTCTCCACGCCTTAGTGGTCAGTTAAAGACACGAATTGACACAGTCAAGGTGGACATTGAAGCGAGTAGGCCTTTGATCACTATTTGGCATCCGCTACTGGAACTGGCATTGGCGCTGACCTCGCTGCTAATCGCAGCAAATGAATAACTGCCATAAGAGTCCTTGAAGAAATCTGTTCATCCTTCAGCTGGAGAAAGTTGTGTCGAAGTAAAAAAGTGAGAGCAAGTAATAGATCGGTTAGGGAAACGATTGAAGCGCTTAAAATGCCGTCGGCCACTAAAGTTGCCCGTTGGTCACGGTGTTCAAACTTGGCGGTTGGAGGATTGTTTAACCCAACCACAGAATAAATAAACCGAAAGAGGATGGTCGCAGCTCCTAATATTCCCAGACTCACTCACGTAAGTTCTAGCTAACTAACTAACTATGCCCTAATCCGTCTATTTTCAGTGATCAGGTGTAAATCGGGGGTTCCGACGCGGCTCATGCACCACCTGATGTTTACTTCGTGCGACAGAGTTGATTGACTCGTTGATTTTTTGATGATGCCATTATGCTGCATCTTATGCGCATCTCAGTCGCTTTAAACAGGGTCTAATGGGTACGGAACCTCATAAACAGCAAAATCCCGAATACGGCATTTGAACTCGGTTTAATTGGAATCATAGTAAAGTAATTGTGGAACGAAACAACGGAAAATATCGGATGTTTAAGTATCCTCGTCTCCTTTTCTGTTTTCTGTCCTCTTTTCACTTCGAACTTACAGATCACGAGAGCGTATGAAGCACCAGTTATCTCCTTTGCGGGACCGGTAAGTTGAGGGCTACACAATTTTTGTTCAATTTTTTTTAAATCCATAGCAGGATATGCTACTGCGTGCATTTGTTCTACTCCTACCACTACTCTCACTGTCCCCCTCTTTGTCGGGGAGGACGGCAGCTGCGTTCCATACGTAGCTAATATACACTCCAAGTGGACATGTAAGTGTATGTCTATGTGCGTACGTACGTTTGCATGTATGTATGTGTGTAAAAGTGTACAAGTTTTATCCGGTTCTCGTTCTTGCTTAATTCTCCCTTTTGTTTCTTCTAATCTTTTTGATCTGATTTTTTGGGCTTATGACCATTGACTACTGGGATGATGTCATTGTTTCTTCCGATTAGGTTCGTATTTGAAATTTTGCTTGTTTTATTCCTACACAGTCGTATTCCCATGTTGACAGTGTTATGTAGACAAATTCTTTTTGATGAAAATTACATCGAGTCGAGTCATTTGAAACTGTATACCACAGTTCGTTCAGATTGTGTTGGCGCGATGGGCTGTTGATATCAGTCTGGCCAACTGCCTTGTTCTAGGATCATTGATGCTTTCTTTTTTACTTTGGAATAAACTTTTTCTTAGACGAAGGACCGTTTCGAAAGTGGACTACATGACTCAGTTTTCTTACTAACAGAAAGTTACCGTCTTGTGCATTCTCAGGACCATATTGACCATGACTAAAAAAACCCTGATCTCCATGGATTTGTCGTGTGCGAATTCGGACTGTAGATGAGTCACAAGTGGACCGTAACCACCAATACTGGAGAAAACCCCATTCAGCATTTCAGCATTGTTTTATCACTCTCTACATTTTCGTGTTCTCAGCAGCACAAACTATGATAAGACTATGCCTCGAATGAATGTTTCTGTAGTGACTGAATTTCTCAAAATGGAATCAGACGACAACCGAACTGGCACTGAAATGTGTTGGTACTTTGGCATACAAAGTACGGCATTCTTATAAGCATGAAATATGTAACGGAATGCATATACACACAGGTGTTGATCCATGTGGAATATGATTGGTAGGTACAAACTTTCCAAACTGTGTCCCGTGGTGTGGAGGCGGCTCATGCGCGAGACATGCGCACTACGATAATCAACACACACGGTCGCACTATGATAAGTCATACATGAACAATGTATTTGGATGTATGTGGAAATGCACTGATGATGATTGGAGTCTACACTGGGCCAATGAGCAGGGATTGGCCCAAATGGGATTTATCGCGTTGCGGTTGAGTAGAACACAAAATCACCACGGCTCCTACTAAATTCGTTAAGATAATACCATTTTTCTCCAATCTCTGTTTTGTCCGGTCGTAGTTCCACAAGAGCCAAACATCGTGGGTGAGTTACAATGAGTGACGAATAGACTTGTCCTGTATTTGTGACCAGCACATGGATTGCCGAAAGAGATAGATTGCTCAGTCACAGCGATTTTTTTTCTTGGCTGTCTGGCGGAGCATAATAGTTCCAACGCTTTATCGACTGTTAATTTCAACCTTGCCTTTGGTCGTTTCCTATATTCGTTTCGGTTGCTGTGTTTTCTGTCTTAGCGTGGTGTCGTTCAGAAGTGCTTGTTTTAGAGTATATCGATCCTTTAATGACTCTTTATTGCACACCATTCGTATTGGGCAATCTTTTCCGCAATGCTTGGACTCAATGATCGCCTATTCTTTTGGTCGACCTCTCTACAGATACCTGATTGTTCTTGCAAGTGGATCTTGTTGATGCGGCATTTGCTTGGAGTGTTTCACCCTGTTCTGACTGTGGTTATTTACATCTCTTCTGAGTGAAATTGAAGGGATAATTTGCGATCATTGCTCACGCGCTGTTGTCTTACCTCGTACGTTGAAGTACGAACAATTTGTATTACCTCCGAAATATTTAACAACGACACTGATTATGTGAGATAGAATTAATGTAAGCTTCTACCGGTAAACTGGTCATAATAGCGTTGTTGTTGTCTTGATCACGATTGACTGATTGTCCGGTGGTGTTGGCCGAGCGATGTACGTCTCCATCACCAAAGAGAGAGATACCAAGTGCGCTGCGAGGGTGCATTATATATCAAGTTATATAAACCGGGAATCAAGACTAATATCGATTGCCAGTTCTTTAATGATGTTGACATTTGCAGTATATGCACCCACGTTTCACTATCGCTGCTGCGTTGTTGAAGCATATATCATTAGTTTTGCCTCAAGATGGGTTTAAATTTCACTTACTCAATCGTTTGGCCCGTTGAAGAGCCTCGATCTTCATCAGTTGAACTGGGAGCGCCTCATGTCTGGTATTCCGTCTTCAACTGGGACGAAAGTGCCAGTTCAAGTCAAGTCGAATCAATGAATACTTTTATGCACCCGATCTAGGGCGAATTTTCAGCCCGTACGTAAGCGGACAAGGTGAAGGACGTAGCTACTTCACATACAGACGTGTGTGAATAAATTAATTTGAACTTCGAACGGGTGGAAGAGAATGAGCTGGCTTCAGAGAGTGGGAAATGAAGACAGTGAATTGCATCGGATAGTAACTTATTTGCGGATTCGTCACAAACATAAGAATGCTTGCTAGTGATATGATAAGTGAGAGCATTTCTATTAATGTTGCTACAACGGGAGAGCGATTTCAGAGTTTTGATGGTAAGATCAAAATCTTTTCCTTTTATATCGGATAAAATCATAGAAGAGCAGTAAAACCAAAGGGGAGAATGCAAGGGGTTACAAATTGAAGTACAAAACTGTAAGGTGTTCTAAGTTTTCGTATTCTAGATGATAGAAAAGAAAGCTTTCTGATTTTGGTAAAGACTGTTTCAACGTGACTAGTCCATCAAAGCTTGTGAGTTAGAATAACTCCTAGGTAGCGGACGGAAGAAGCTTTAGTTGGACATTGGTTATCAATGAAGAGATATGGGATGTTAATAAAAACAGTTTGTAAGAGTGATCCGCATTGAAGATTGAAGGGAACGTCAACGCATTTTAGGACGGTAGAGAAAAGGGAATGGGAAGTAGACCAGTAGCAAAGTTCATTCAGACTGTTTTGTATAAAAAACAAACTTTCATTTCTGTTATGGGGACCTCCAAGTACATCATCGCCATATTTTCAGCCAATGGGATTAGATGAAATCGAGAGTTCACTAATATGGAGGGAGAAAAGAAATGGGGACAGAATGACACCCTGGAAAAGACCAGAATTAACTTGAAGCGAAGCCGAGAACTGATTATCACATGGATTAAACTGTATGCGATTAGAAAAATAATCACTCATGGTGTTCAGAATACGACCATCAACCTCATTAGCATGTATAATTTTCAAGAGAGTACCGCGATGAAGAGGACCAAATGCATTCGCACAGTCAAGAAAAATTAACCTGACAGTAGGGACACCGTGATCAAGAGTAGAAGCAATAGAGTTAACAATGTAGCCGACAGCGTCAGGGATTGACAGAGGTTTTTAGGCAAATTTTGTCGGTTTAAGGGACTGAACTTGGGGAGTTATGCGATAGAGGAGTACATTTTCAAATATTTCCGTCAAGGCAAATGTACAGACTATCAGACAATGTTTTTTAGATCCTTTCTTGAGTACAGTTGTGATGTGTTCAGATCTCCAACAATCCTGAATTACCACAGAATAAATACAGCGATTAAACAAAACAGTCAAAGAGGATGTGATTTCAAATGAGCAGGCTTTTAGCAACATTTGAGTTAATAAGTTGGAGCCACCAGACGTATGGCACTTGACTTGTAGAACTCCAAGGACAGAACCGTGTGTAACGAGGTTGGTTTCATGGGATGCAGTATGTGGAGGAGGAAGTAAGAATGCGTCGGAGTTAACGGTAAATTATAGCTTCGGCTGTGGCATAACATAACGCAATTGTTTCAGGGCTTTTCACATCTCACGGCGGTCCTTTTTACCCAGCAATGTCTGTATACGGATTGTTCAGATTTCGTACTTCGGTCTCGACGGGTATGGATAGCTTTGTACAGCATAATGTCAGCCCGATTTGTACGCCCCTTCCTTGGCTCTACGGAGCCTCTTCAACTGAGGGGCGGAGAACCTATCGAGTCGAACGTGTGACGTTTCAATCTGACAACACAAGTCAGTTAAATGTTCGCAGCATGAAGACGCATCGTGTGAAGGAAAAATAGAAAAATCAGTGGATGGAACAAATGCCCTTAGCTTATCAAGCTCGTTTACAGACAGTGCTCGATGAGTGCCGGGAGTTGATCGAAGATTTGCTTTTACAAAACGTTTTAGGATGAATAACTAAACTACAGTAATCAGAAGTGCTAATGCTGGCACGTTCTAAAACTGAAATTATTTGAATAATTAACTAATGCTGAATCCAGAAGAGCATCGAAGTGCGTTGGGAAATGCACAAAATTAAAGGAAACCCAGTGCGGTTGGAAAAGGTAAATCAAGTCTATTGAAATCACCTGCTAGTATGCACAAAGGTTGGTCAGGACTTATAATAGGATTGTTGGAAAGGCTGTCAAGTGACTGGATGATGTCATCAGCGAGAGTAGGTGGTGCAACATAAGAACTAGCGAGTCAAGATGGCGAGAGTAACTCAGCAAATTTGGCTTACAACGAATCGCAATGTAATTGATCGTTATCGTGTTGAATTGAAATGAGAGGTGGAAGGAATTGGACCACCTGCGACGAATAAATGTGATTACCTCACCTCGGTTTCTTGGGTTCGCAGGTCGATCGCCCCTGAAAACTTCAAACTCAATAATAGGAACGACATCACCGTCGATTTCTTTTTACAACCGATGCTTTTCAATTCGTTTTCCGAGGTGATATTGGATACTTCATCAAATTTCTGCAAAAGGGAACTAACGTCTGAAGACAGTGTTGACGGTATCGGCATTTTGGAAGCAATATGATACCTTAGAGCAGCTCTCTGACCGTCGCGGTGTTTTATTGACTACCGATATACCTTCTGAAACGGACGTTCTACACGATTTCTAACTGCATTCGAAAATGCTCGAAGCCCGTTGCCAAGCACGAGGATCCGTCAGGAATTCAGGAAAAGGGCCGTTGTAAATTAACATTTGGAGTTGAAAAGTAGTTGAACTCCGGGATCATCAAAAAGGATTTCTTGGTAAATCACGGACGATGGTGAAGGAGTTAAAGCACGGCCGGTATTCAAAGGCCCCGCCAGACAACTGATGGGACCCATCAGTTAAGTTGGATATTCATGTGTCACATTTTGCTTTAGCCAGTCGCGGTCAACCGGTACGTCCACGTGACGTCAGTTTGTCCTCCAAGTTTTAGGTGAATTGCGCCATAGCTCGATCAATTCTGCAATACGACCCGGAATCCTGGCTGTTTTGACTGCCGGTCATGCAGCCAAGATTGGTGTTTTCAAGGTGTTTGCTTTATTCGACGGGAATACCGCATCGGCAATTCTGAGCTGTATTATTGGCTTTTCAAGGTCCAGAGCTGTCGTTGGCTCAAGGATATAATCCTAACAGGTTGTGCTGTATGCAGCCGTCCTCCAGTTCGTCAGCTCGGTGCGCATTGTTTATCGAAGCGGGTAACAGTTTCAGAGTACGTTGGTTCTGCCAGTCCAAGATGTGCAAATACTTTACTCTATAAGACATAAGTCAGAGTCCACGAGATGGCCGGTTGCGAGACACTTGGCTTTGTGTTCTTTTTCCTTATAGAAGTTTCTCATTTTCGTTTTTTCCTCCTACGTGCCATTAATAGCTCGGTTCATTTTTTATTCCAGCTGAGTGATACTGCGACATGCGAACCAAAACTGGAGCACAAGTATGAGATTAGCGGTTGCAAGAACGGAAGAGATTGGGGATTCAATTCTACTCATAAAGCAAACACTTAATCTACGAATTGTTGACAGCAAGTAGCAGTCACAAAAACTTAAATATCATACGCTGTTCCGAACCGTTTTTAAGATAAATGTTTAGATCTTTTGCGCAACAGCTAGCAGCATAGAAGTTGACTTACTCCTACTAAGAGGACACGTATTGAGGTGTTTTCTCATCCAGTTGCACGTTTTTCAAACCACGTCAACCATCTTCATGGTTTTTAAAATCTTCAATTGCAGTTTCGACTTTCTCAATGTTGGTGCATAAGATGGATGTCGAAAACAATTGTGGCTGTTTAACTGTCATCAATAAGCTCCTTCGGAAAGATGCATTTCAGTTCGCTAGTGACTCATTCTCACAGCTGCAGGATGTTTCAGCGTTTGGCATGTCCACAATTTATCACTTGTTTTATTTGTGGATGACTTGATCGGTCTTGAACCTAAGGTTCACATTTTTCATGTATCTATCTTACACTGTCATGCACACAGTCGGTTTGACAAATCTCCGGTTTCTCGTCGCGGCGGACGTGAGCTTCACACGGCGTCACCGCGACTCACACCTCCACGGGTTCGCGAACCTGCATCTCGTCTTCACGCGAGCGGAGCAAACGTCGAATCCGGGCATTCTGCATATCGTCTTCGTCAACCCGAAATACAATCCGCAGTGCATGCAGTACCCGAGTCGTTTTTCGACATGTCTACTTTCGTCATGAGCCATCCGAGTCCACCCTTGCTTCCCCTTACCGAGCGTTTCGATCGTTTGACAAATGCGGGAACGGCCGTATACAATGGTAGATCTTACAGGAGACCGAACGATAGTCGTCACATTCCCCACTTGATTATTACCAATAATACCAAATTACCACCGGCCACCTTGATTCGTCAGGCAAAAGCGATATCAATCGTCATTGAGCGAAAATTGCCCTTTGGTAGGTGTCGATTTTTTGTTGCTTTCTGCACTTTGGTATTGCTTCTGAGTAGTTTTTCCAGTGGACCGGCACATGTCTTTAGAAGTTTTCACGTATCTTTTCTTAGGCCGCATTTCTGATATGCAGGATCCTCTGCTGTTGCTGATTTTATTTTTCCTATCTTGCTGCATGCCTCTGTTAGCTGTTTTGTTATGCGTGACAACCGTCTGCCACATGTTCATTGTGACATGTAGGAAAGTTTGTGAATGACGAGGATACACGGTGTGAAGGATTTCACAGTTAGGTAAGGAAAACTAGCTTTCTCTTGTCTTTCCCGTTTTACTGTAATGATTCCCGTCACTGGTTAACCGAAGGTATTCGAAAATGCAGTGGAAACTGTCAAACCTGCAAGGGCTACTTTCTTTACTTGATCGCCCTGCTCGAATGTAGGCTTATTCACGTACTTCTGTGTATTCTGTGTTACGCCTTCAAATACATCCGTTGATTTCCATCCTAATTGTGGGCCAAAATCTCCTTCCAATTTGAGCACGTTCCCCACATATACAGTGAGCAGCGCAGTAATAAGAATTATCGTACCAACGCAGAACACAGAAACTACCGGGTGTCTGGTAAGAAAGTTGTTGATTTGATGGATCCACTTGTTGCATTATTTGGTCGTACCGCTTTGTGTCTTCAGATACCGGATTGGTCGATGATATGGGTCTGAGCGCCATGACCTAACCGCGCCGATTGAATATCCGTTTACTTCTGTCCACTGAAAAGCTTTATTTCAATACTTGCATGTTGATGTGAGTATTTTAAAGGATTTGGTTTGACCATCAAATAATTCATCATGCAGTAAAAAAGCGTGACTCACCTTTGAAATCCACGGAAGCTGTATTATCCTTTTTAGGAATCATCAAATTCGTTGTATATTCCTCGAACCACCCACTGGTGAGCGGTTGCAGGTTGGACACCTAACCGTCAGGTTATCTGGACTGACTCTCAATTTTTTGTTTAATTTCACCAAATTTTCTCCGTTGAGTTGTTTTATTACTCCACGATGGATAAATTTCATATTGCCACAGTCCTGCACTTCATCACAATCTCACGTTCATCTCTCCTCACTGATTTCGTTGTCACAGAATGTTGCGAAAGTATCCTTAAACAAAAGCAGCTGACTACCATGTTTCCTTGAAATGAAGACCCGGTCCTATATTTTTTTGTCTCAAAAATGGCATTTCCGGATGTCTCAATGTTCAGATATAAAATCCAACATTTATATACGCACAAAATGCTAGGTTTATTCCAGTACAGTCATCTTCTGGAATATCGTCGTAAATTCCCAACTCCTGAATTTCTTGCGGCTGCATCTCCTGCAAAACCATTGGTCCCAGTTCCTCGTGTCCAGTAATAAAGCTTTCCCTAAATGAGCATTCACAGTTCATGTAACTCGCTCGCAATGCATTGGTAACATAACTCTCAGTGATTTTACCCCACTTCACGATCTCCTCCAAAACTGGGCTTCACAAAGTTTCCATGCTGATTTCTCTCCATTCTACTTTCAATGTAGTCGTTGATTTCTACGCATGAATGGCCTCTAAAAGGTTTGTTTGTTGCCGTGTCAACAGTCTGGAGATACGAAGCCATTTCCTTCGGGAAAAATTATTCAATCTATTCTTCTCTCTGCGAAGAAGTTCTTCATATCTTTAGCGCGATCGGTGCCGGGTGAATCTCAAACTAGTCAAATTCGTTGACCACCTTACAAAACAAGGGGCAGCAATAAATTGACCCACTTCCCTAGAGCGTGTGCGCACCAGGTTTTTAGTTTCAAGAGCAGGAATACCTGAAACACGTTCAATCTTATCTTTCTTGTCTTTAGTAATGAATAAAGGTAGGCTTACCTTCCTTCCAGATAAATTTCCGAAAACAGTTAGCACGTGTACTTCCGCAGCCATTGGGCGAAATGTAGATTGACAAGGCACTCATCTGATCAATTATCGTTTGAGGTCCTCGGACCAAAAACACTGCAGTTTCATCCATGGCAATCATACTGGAGAGTTCGTACCTGGAAAAGTTTATCCCATCAACAAAATACTTGAACGCGAGTGCACGTTTGATAACTTTAGTATCTTCCAGCTTGAGCAGTCTTGATTATCTTAGATACAGTTTATGTCGTCGAAAAAATTCATCCATCCGGTGTTATGGTGCTTTAAATTCTCTTGGGGTTGTCTCAGAACGTGGTGGCATTGCAAGGGCAAATGCTTAAGTATCAGCTTTGCGGTCAACCGAATTCTTTGCTTCTTTATCAGCAATCCACTCACGGGCGATATCTTCCAATACAAAAAATAATTGCCGACCTAACAACACTTGCACTTCTTAGGATTTCCTTCTTCCATTCGTCGATTGAGGTTATCGTACTCTACTCTCCAGTTTCAGACCATTCGAAGATAAAACGTTTTCTCTTTGCAGAAGGCTGTAAGCTTCTTTCTCTGAGAATCTCCAATGGTTCCTTTCTTGTTATCGACGGAATTACTCTTTCCTTTTGCACTCATCTTGATTTGATTGCAAACTAAAAAGTGATGAGAATCCGCCGGGTTCATAATTCTACTTCTGTATTTCACTCTATAATGACTGATTGAACTACAATCCACATCCGCTCTCCGATTGACATGTGGACAACCGAATACGTCAGGCTGGAATGTTCGCCTGGCGTAAGCAATTTGCGGGGCTCAGCTGTTGCAAGCGGGATCTAACAGACGGTGATGAAGTGCATTCGGTCTTGTTGAACCCCTTGGATCACCTGTTAAGTTCATTTTATAATAACAGATCTGTAAATTGCTCACGCCGAGCAAACATTCAGTTCTGGCGTGCTTGGTTAAAAACGATCAAAACAAATCAATTGAACCCTACTGCGGTTGATACACGGATAAATCGGTAAGCAAAAATCCGTGTTCCTTGTTATAACGCTTTGCCGTTTGATCAGGCTTCGAAGACTCAAACTGCAAATGCCACACAGTCGAATGGTCTTAACCTTTGTGACCTCACAATACTCGTTAGCGTGATTACGCGTTATCGAATCATTCAGTAGTTGGCTATTTCAGCTAGGGCGTTTTTTCGGGGTAGGGCCTATATTAAAAAAATCCTGAAATACCTAGCTGGAGCTTACCGTCGGGGTAGGTCTTATTATCGTGGAAACGCAATATTTTTTCACCAAATGTACATTTGAGGCTTTTCGATTCACGAATCGCTCGACCTAGGGTCACATAAATCATGTTTGCAAAAACTAGTTGACCGTCACTGGTCCCAACCCACCGTTCTGTTATGTGGCTGTGCTTTCTTACAGGCAAGCGGCGCAACGACGACGATGAACCGTTTGGCTCCAGCAATCTGGTGGTTATCATTCCACGGCGACCGAACGAAGGCTTTCGTCCGGTTTTCGACCGTCCGGAAGTAAGTGGTAGTTTCTCCTCGATTTCGTTCACCTTATTCTATATTGAAATCCACCAAATCATAGTTCGAATCATCGAGCAATATGCCTGTGCCTAAGGCAGAGTCAAAGAATACTAGCCAGGGCGTCCGTCTCATGTCTAGACAAAAGACAATATTGTTTTGCTTCATGGCACCGGGCCTCTCCCATATGTCTGAGGAAACACAATCTGTGCTTGCAGAAATCATGTATTTTGCCAAATAATAGGATGGAGCCAGTCAAGATGGGAGCATGTAACTTATCGTCACCAATTGCTAGAGTACACATTATATAACACGCTGGAGAAGGTCCAGAAAGAAGACAAAATCAGACAACTTTTGTTTCAGAATGCCTTTAGCTGAAGTCAGAAATTGCCCTCACTGCAGTCTCTGTATGGAACCAACGATTCTAGTCTCACTCATGTTTTCAGCGCTGGATGATATGGCTTGCTCAGTACTTATGCACGCCAGCGGTAGTGAGAAGAAAATGCCACAGCCACAGGGGCCAACTACACCATTGAGGGTAACCGGCAACATGACATTGAAAGTTGAATTAATAAATCCCTTGAGGAAGCCCCGTAGGTCCTTCGTGGTCATCATCATCATCATCGTACAGCGTTAAACAGCAGGGCGAGCCCCACTAACCACTGCCTTTCTCATCATTTTCCACATTGAATTAGAAAGTATGAATACACAAGAGGAACAGGGAGTGGACCTACACAGATGAGAAAAGGAAAGAATGCCCTAGTAGCCAACACACGGAATACACAGTCTAACTGTACAAACATACACTGATCAGTCATTCTGATTCGATAGAAAGTGACAAAACACGATCACCACTGTTCACGGTTCTCTGTCATATCCTTCAGTGTCTCCAGCCAATTGGTTGACGGATCTTTTGGACCCCAACCACGAAGACGTGAAGCACCTAATTTTCCCAAGTTCGATATACATATTTTCATTTCTCGCTGCCACGTCATCTCTTGACTTCCACGTAGGACACGGTATGGTAGACGTGTGTTTGCCATATGTAACACGTGTTCCAACCAACGAAGTCTACTAAGCTGGATACTCTGTGACAAAACGTTCTCGGAATTAATACCCAACACTCGCTTTCTGACCTCAGCATTGCTCACCCAGCTATTCTACCCAATCTTAGCGATACTACACAAAAATTGGTGGTCAGAAACCTCAAGACGACTAATATCTTCCACACGCAGACCCCAAGTCTCGCAACCATACAGCAAAACTGAACGCATCGCGGCACAGTATACACGAACTTTCAACTTCAGTGAACTATCAGGTCGCCGCCACAAGTGCTTTAGTCCAGCGTACGCCGCTCGAGCCTTGGATATCCGCGTGCTCACCTCTACTACCGTGCTCCCATCCGTTGTCAAGCTGCTGCGGAGGTAACTGATGCGGTTGACAATTGCCAGCACCTTCCCATTGAGCATCAGACTCGGAATCGTTGACGTCCGGTCTTGTAACTTCACTTTACACTTTGGAGGTGCAAAGTGCATGCTGTCTTGTGCACGTTGAGCATGTTTCGTGGATTCGATCAAGCAGACAATGTTGTATTCGTAATCTAGGTCGCAACTTATCACTATTTTCTAGTTCGATGCCCAAATCCTGAAGATTTTTCAACGCACTCTGTATGATTTCGTCTATGACGAAGTTGAACAGAAATGGAGACATGGCACATCCCTGTCGAACACCGCTGGTCGTTTCGAACCGACTGGATAGTTCACCGTAAACTCTTACGCTGCCAGAAGTATGAGAATACAATGAGCTCAGTTGGGTCACGAATTTCTGCGGCATACCTTTTTCGATGGAGAGCGTTGAAGAGCGCTGTTCGATCAACTGAATCGAAGACGCCTTTCAAGTCTAAGAAAACGTTCATGGTAGCCATACTCATAAGGACAGATTGCCGTTCATCATCAATGTGGACTTTTTGCCCACACCTTTCAATCAGGGAATTCCATCCCTTGTCCAATACCGATGTTAGTTCGGTGGTTAAAGAGTAACAGAAAGAACAGCATGCTTTCAATCTGAATCAATATTGATTTGTTTTGGACTACCCCCAGGTAAACTGCCCAATTGGAAGTCTGTCATAGGGCCTTTGGAATTTATCAAATGGCATTCCAAAAGCTGACGAAGAGGTGGATGATACATGGATGAATTTCATCGCATCGCCACGTCGCTGACACAGCCCTTCTCACCATACGATCCAACTCTCTTTACAGCCAAGCTTACACACACACACACACACACACACACACACACACACACACACATTTGTCGACACTGCCAACCGAACCTACCAGGCGTGTGACAGTCTTCCGACCGATGACCACCGTGATAATTGTAGCGGATTTGAGGTGTCTATTTACCCCGTCTCAGGAGTTCATCTAGTCAGCTCTGGCTCACGCCTACCGTGTATTCGAATGTTGCCATGTGTGCCTGTACTGTTCTATCTTTGATTCACTCATCATCTTTTAGAATTGTCTTGAGACTCGGAATGCACTTCTTTGAGCTGAAAAAAGTCCTTGCGATTTCTTGAATTCTTTCATCCTCTCTACCATATTGCCTCCGCTTCTATTTTCTTGGTAATCAGCACTTTAGGGTTAAGCGCTTCAACTCCGATTTCGTTCTGACATTCAGTGTCAGGTGACATATGCGACGTATGGTGTGCGGTTAGAGGGGACGATTGGTGAATAGCGGTTTTAGATATTTTAATGACTGAACACAAAAACTTTTCACATTTTAATGAAAAGCTGTGAAATTCAAATTACTGATGGCGTGTTCTTCGCAAATTACGCCTGAAACATGCAGTGTATGCATCCGGATATTTCACCTACACCTGGATACAATATCGACTGCTTTTGATGGTGCTTTCGTTGTTGTTTTCGTGCAGTACTTTTTTGTGTAGATCCTTGAAATGATAACTACGTTTATTTCCTTTTCAGATCAAGTTTTACCTGAACATAATGGATGAAGCGGAGATTTCTAAACGTCTTTTGGATTGTGTTTCCACTTCGGCTCACTCATCGAGGTATGGCCTTTGCTACCAATTAGCATAAACTGATGAACTAATAGTTGTTCGTTTTGAATGGTCATGACATTTAACTTATTACAACCTTATGTGATTAACCATTCCTACTCAGAGTTTAATGGTTACCGTCTGTCTTTCCCTGATAATGCCAGTGTCTCTTGACACTTAGCTTAAGCATAGAGATTAAAAATGATTAGCCCTCATCCTCCTTCCAAGATCTGATACCAAGGAGGGAGAGAGGGCTATAGGAAACTCCTTGGATTTTACGAACTACCGAGGGCATACAATGTAATCGACGCCTGAAACTGTTCATAGATTGGTCAAATCGTTGTATAAGCAACTTTTAGCAGTTCCTGGACAAAGCAAATTCGAATTTCCCTACCACTTCGCCTGTCGATACAGTGGTATGTTCCGGGCCTGAACAGGTTCAAGGTCAGCCAGCATCAGACCATTGATTCCATCTGAAACACATTCTGTCAGTTTTCAACAAGTCCATCTAATCGATTTTTAAACACAACTGCTGGGTGTTGACCTGAATTAGTTTTTTTCTCTCTCTCTTCAGCAATTACAGTTCTGTCCATCTCTGCCTTTCGTTCCATGTACCGATAATTTTTGGTAGCAGCACGCACGTTGCGTACTTTGTTAGGTTCATGCACAGCGAATTGGCTGGCATAAGTCACACCACCAACCAATAGGGTGAACTCATTTTCAATGTATTTTAATTTTTTCAGAATAAAACTCCCCAAATGTTTAGTCTAAAAGGACAAAGAGTGATTCGAAGAAATGTCAGAGTAAATCAGAAGTGTAGGTTTTTGGGATCCGTTGCACATGACTTAAATTCGTTGGATTTCCGTTGGTCCGCGCTGTGTGCATATCTATCTATCTATATTGTGTCCTAATCGTAACCGGCCTACTTCACTTGTAGACAACCAGCCCCAGTTGTAGGGCGTCGTTCCAAAGGAGATCATTATCAGGATGTTGCTGTCGTGGTTCCCGGGCGGTTTTACGGCAGTCGTGTGGACGAACAAGGTCGATCACGATTCGGTGAGTTGATAATGTGTTTCTCTGTCGTCACTATCGCTCCTTTACAGAATAGAAGCTGCTAGTTGTCATCCAATAGGAATTATAACTTAGATTGAAGGTAACCACGACGACCTTCTTCCAGCCCCGTTTAAAGATAATGGAGTACAACTCGCTAGGGAACTTCATATGTTGTTCTCGAAGATCTAGAATTCAGAGGAGGCCCCCTTCTTGTAAGGGGTATCGATTGTCCCCATCTTCAGCAAGGGCTTGCGTAATGATTGCGCTAACCACAGGGGTATAAGCCTGATCCCAATCTCGTCGAAGCCGCTGTTGCCTGTCATAACTCACAAGTTGTGCCAAAAGCTTGAAGAGCAAACTGGCGAGGAGCAGGCCGTAAATGTGTGATAAATCTTCACCCTCCGACAGCGGCTAGAGCATCGTCTTACCTTCCAGAGATCAACGAACATCGTGTTCCGAGACTTCCGCAAGGTCTTCCACTTTGTCGAAAGGACTGCGCTGTAGGACCGTTTTTAAGAAATCGAGTATTTGAGAAGTGTGTCACTCGTCGAAGAATTTTTCGTCACACCTTAGGTCAGGTCACCGTCAACGATCAACTTTCACCCTCTTTTCGTCCTCTCAGAAAAATATAACAAGGTTGCCTCATATCCCCATTTGTTTTCTGCTTTGCCCTAGAAGATGTTCCACGAGATACATTGTCTCATGTTCTAAAAGTTAGAGTTGAACTCCTCAGGGAACAAAATTTACGATTTGAAATACGCCGATGATATCGCCTTGACTATTGGTAATGCACAGGCAATGTAACGGGTTCTGGACTACTTGGCAATTGAGGTATCCAGATATGGCATGCACTTTGCACCTCTAAATACAGTGCTTTTGCAAGTTTGACAGAAGTCTGTGCCTGCAGTCACACTTTGTGGTGATCAGTTTGAGTTCACTAACATCTTTAAGTACCTTGGGAGCTTGATATCAGCTGGAGATGGTGTCAGGAAAGATATCAATTCACGAATAGTGAGAATCATAGCAGCTTTCGCAAACCTGTCACACCTGTGGCATTGCCGTGACATTCGGCTCTCTTTCTCTCTCAAGGGACATGTGTGGATCGCCGCGGTTCGTATTGTTTTGCTCTACGGTTGCAAGACCTGGCCATTTCATGTTGAGGATGCTCGGCCTCTTTTTGTGTTTGATGACCGATGTCTCCGAAGCATTGTTCGCATCTGGTGGAAATATCGAACGAACATTGACGAGGTTCGTTGTCGTACGTTCGGTACGGATAGTCGCCCTCTGGCTGAAGTGATCACCCTACACTACCTCCGGTAGCTCGGTCATGTTTTACGAATGGCTGCTCCCGTTTACCCTTCCGTGTTCTGTTCGCACGTGCTGCGCAGGGCTGGAATAAGCGTTGCGGCGGTCAGATCATGACTTAGCGTAGGGTTCGAAGGAAGTTAGCATCATCACTGGTTTTTGGTTGGTGCTTCTCGCGCTCCTGGTTGGGGCCCAAGGGACGAGGAATTTCGTTGGTTAGATATGTTGAGGGACATCGTTCAGCGTAGAAGTCAGTGGCGCGAACGTTGTGCGGTTTGTCTTTCAAACTCTTGTGTCCCGTAAATCGAAAAAATGTTCTTCAATCAAACCAGATGAAGTGTGTGCGGTAAAAAAGAAGAAAATCACGGCATGTTATTTTCGCTAACTGCTTTGTTCATTGTGTTTTACTCCCTCTCCCATATTTTGTAACTGCTATTGCGTTGGCACCACACGTGATTTTAGGCCGGTGTAAAATAAACTTAACATATGTTATGTAGGATCTGTTCGGCTTTCCGGGTCGGTTCAAACAATACTGTCACTCAGAGGGTAATTACGTTGGAAGAAATCGCTAGGTATTACGATGAGTAGCGCTCTTGCATTCACGCAGTTACTTCATCGACTCAGCTCCATTGTTTGCAGTTCTCTTCCTGCTTGTTTATACTTTTGAGCCTTCAAGGTTCTCGCCGACAGACAGCAGCCGAGACTGCCGCACTCAACATGTGGTTAATGCTTGATGGAACCGGACTGCATTGTGCGATTAAGTGGGTATTTTGAATCATCATCCTACTGAATCCAAGATGAGGTTTTTAATGCAAGTTAAGGTACATTTTGTAGACTGGAGATGCTTTCTCATCTGTTACACACTTACGCACAGCCCAAATGGCGCAACCGCTTTATTATGATCTCTCCATTTGTTTCCATGCAGTGCATCCACTCGATCCGTCAGAAACACCTCGCAATAGCTCCTATTTCTTGGTGAGTTCCGGTTCGTCTATATGTTACTTTCTCAATTATAACTTCTCTGTTTGTTCTCTTCCATTCCATTCGTTCTAAATCAGACGATGCCGCGAGACAGCTATTAAAATCAGCGCATAATAGTGCAAGTTTAGCGGCTCAACGAATTGAACCGAACGGAATAGAACCTATTGAAACTCAGTATTTTTCTCTCACCCGGTTGATACTTAGGGCCACTTAATTCGCAATGCACCGGATTATCTACTAATTTTTCATACCTAAATCTCCAAATATAGAGTGAAAAATAAAATACTGGATTATTTCATCTTACGAGATGTCAGATAATCTTCCCGTTGTGTGTGCGCTCAAAAAGGGCGGTGTCAAACTACTTGCGATGAACCGGTGTCAGCCTCTCAAAACAAATAAGATACTATCAGCTTCAAAATCTACTCCTGCTAACACGGTTAAATCGAAATGTGAAGTAAAGAATCTGTCCAGTTCGTTTCAATTTGGACAACCATTAACCAGGCACAGGGGGCGGTGGCTCTGGTTGTTAACTCTCGGAAATCGGATAGAAAAATCAAGAACTTAAAAAAAACGAGGAAAGGACTACAAATAATTGTATAACTGACGAAACGTTAATTAAGGTCAATCAAGCATGTTGGAAATCCTGATTGCACGTACATACAGTGGCCCCTTCAGATTTATTTATGAGCGCATTCTCAGCTTCAGTCAGTGAATCAAAGTCCCTTTTTACAATCTGCCATGTGATAACGCGGAATGGAACTCTACCTATTTGAGAGTAACGAACCGTGTTCATTAAAATGTTAATGCATTGTGATAGTAGTCAGTTAGAAAGCAGTTATTCGGTTGTATTTAGCTGTACCTATCAGGGACTGCATTGGGACAGTACTACACAAAATGTGAAACAGAAAGAGACTTCGGGAAATCAGAATTATTTGTCAGTAGTTGAATCTCAAGTTGTTGTAACAACCGCCGCTGACAACGACGCTGAATAGTATACGACTGTCTCGAACCAACTATGCTGCCTGCTAAGCGGGTTTGAGAGTCTGAAGTAGTCATAGTTTGATCTCCACGATGCTCTGTCTGCCAGCAGCGGGTCCATCGAGCAGAGTTGAAATCGGAGTCGGTGGAATGACACGCATATCACGTGGTCAGCAGAGTAGTACTAATGACGGTGCACCATAAGGTGAACACTGCAGTTGCCAATTTTACGTTATCATCAAACTCGACTGATACTCCGAGGACTGCGGCAATCAAAAACCGACACTCGTTTGATATCTACTGCTTGGGCGGTCTCATAAGCGTTAAGAAGCACGCAATGCCATCCATTTTCCAGCGGTAGGTGACGAAGACGGCAAAATGCTTTCTGAGCCCTCCCTATTTGGTTATCAACGTTCCTATCGGCATTTATAGAACCTCCACAGCAAACAAGTTTCTTGATCTTATCTAACGTAACCAATAAAGGAATTAAATCAGGTCATTCTTAACATTTCGATGGTAAAAGTACATTCTGTGTCGCGGTAGTTCAGATTATCACGACACCATGGAAACTGAGTAGCTGTTTCTCAGTTTGGTACGGATATGGTTTTCGTTGGAGATCTCTATACAAAACATCTCTCTCTTTAGTTTCTCCTAGGTGTTAAGATTTTTGAATTTTTCGTCTTGTTTTGCTCTTCAGCACGACGATCGCGAAGAGCCCAACAACTCTGGTCGACGTGACTGGGTCGCACGAGCGAAATATCGTTCAGGTGGGTCCCTTAGAATTTCCTCGTTCATCTAGATGCATCAGAGACGGTGAAATTCTGAAGTATTTTGTTTGACCACACTGTCGAGGCTGAGGCCATAATCCACTGGTGTCACAGTGCTTTTTAATAGATACTCAAGCAGCGCCTTTTGCTGTCATTTTAGTTTCGACTGTTTTGCGTTTCTCTTTGAATTATGTGAATACAGACAAATTGGTGACCGTTCAACGAGTAGTATGATATCGTGGCGAGCAGTGCATTGACATCGTCACATATCATTGATATTCAAGATGGAAGGTCGTGAGATATCGTCTGACTGCTAAATGCAAATCTGACTTGAGACGTGGTTTTCCACGCTAAGTCTCAATGTCTGGTCGCTGAATATTCTTAATAGTGCAGTGGGTTTCTAAGGTTATGGGATATATTCCTTCAACTACAGTCCGATGCAAACATGTAAACAGGTAATAAAGTACAGTTAACAGTTAAATATGAACAATGTTACACCAACAGTGTTGTGGTCACTCATGTCATGGCATGGTCCCCTTTCCAGTAAACACGATGTGCGTAGCAGAATTTGCACTTCGTTCCTGATTGTAGACAGATTCACTATCGCCCGATTGTGTGGCGCGGCTAGCCTTACGTTATTCTCTGTTCCTTTTTTCCTGACATTGCAATAGACTTCTGTGGTTCTTGATCATGACTTATCCACTCTACTCATTTGCAGCCATGGAATTAAGAATATTCTACTCCACCCCTATTCGTCTTTTCGTCTTTTAACTATGACAAGATTTTTCCGTATGCGATGGTTTGTGGAATAGAATGCCATCATCACTCATTGGTCCGCTTTTCAACGTACAGTCATCCGACATCTTTTTCCTCTATAGGAGGCTTTCGGCGAGATCCAGATGCGCGTAACCGATCGCGTTCTCCACCTCTACCTTATCGTCATAATTCTCCACGCGTTTCCACGCGATCTTCAGTTGATGGCGAACGCTGGCAACATGACAAATTCGAGCAGCTCGCCCATGAAGATGACGGTGACGCCCAGTCACGAATAACAAGTACCGATCCCGTCCATCGAACCAATCACATCAGCATATCGACATCGACAGGAAGTGGCAAGCCTTTGCCAAAACCGGTGCCTGCACCGAAACCTATCCTTTGGTCGACTATTGGGAATGACGTAACAAATGGACAGACATCAGGCGCCGGTAGTGGTGGACCGAACAAGCAGGACTATACTCCCCAGAGCTCCAGTGGTCGTTCGCCAATACCACCGGATGCTGGGGATGAACCAGAGGATACTGAGTCATCAAGGCTGACAAACACCAGACTATCAGGCATGAACACCAGTCTTCGATTCGATCAAGGTGATCAATCTATGACACATCTTGAAACAAATAATGCGATGGAGTATGACACAGAGGATGTACGTATCGATGCGGAACCAGTTTTGGACGATACGATGGATAACTGACAAGAGGAAGCCGGCACCAAAAGACTCACATCATCAGACAAAGGCGTTCTTTGTACAGCCTGGATTGAACAGACTCGCCTCTGTTTTGCATTGACCTCTCCTTTTTGTCTCGCCTTTTGTTAAAACCTGAAACTGGTCGAATTTTCTGAGTTCACGTTGGGGTATGGGGAAACTTGATTTTGTGTCACAGTGGTCAACCCATGACCTCTCAGTTTTTTCGTTGTATCTGTTTTCCCTTCATCGCACCAGCATCATCGTTTTATCGTGTGTACCCATACATCTGGTCTTGTGGTTCTGTTGAATAATCCAATGCATACTTTTTTCCCACTTTGCCTTCTTATGCCTGCTTTTCTCGCTTGTTGCATTAGTCCTGAAGGTTTGTCGGCAGTTATGAATTATAGTGAGATTTGACCTCAGGTATACGGAATCATTCAACCATAAGCCACCCTGGCTTAACTAAGACAATCTGTAGTCATCATATACATGAACATTCTGGTATCGGCTTTAGTCTTTTCGTTAGGTTTTACCTGAAGTCTAAACTGAAAATCAGTAAAGATAATCAGATTATTCGGTTTTCTCTGTTACTTAGCTGAGTTATCAGTGACCTAACCACAAACAGCTAACGACGATCACGGTTGCGGTCCATTTGCAAACTCTTCAACAGGGGATATCAATTCCCCATTCAGTTACTCAGCTCACCATTGAAAACCATGAAAGCGCTGTATCGCTGTTTCATCATTGTCAGGACTCATCAGAAGTGCACATTCACTGGGTGAACAGTTAACAGAATAGTCGTTTTGTATGAAAATATTCACAGGCTTCTCGTCAAACAGCATTTAGCGTTTTCTTCTAAAACTGTTACCTGCCCAGGTGACACCTTTTCGTCGAATTCGACGGATTTTTCGACCACCATTATTTGAAGTGCCTTTAATTGAAGTTTACCATGCTTTATATTGACCCAAATCGATAGTTTTGTTTGGTGTGATATCTTGGTATTCTGCCGGATGCTTTTTCGGTAGACATTCTTGCTCCGAGTGAGCCTTCCACAGCACTTCATGGATTCAACTCGGGGTCATCATTCAGCCAGAATTTCAACTCACCAGGTGATGAAGTATCGCCGGGATCTGGTATCTGCTTCTTTGTATACTCTTCACGAATTCCTCCATTCCCCTGGTTGCATTTATGCAAATGACACGAAACGTCAACACAGAATATCACCGGCTTTTGGAAGAGGGTTGTCACTGCGGACTAACAACATCAAGGTTCCAGGTTCGAATCTTGCCGTCACTAGTCAGCTGGTCATTCTCGCGTTCCTGATCGTCCAGCGATCAGTTGCTGGAATAAATACTAAATTTAAATAGGTTGAGATGACTGAGGCATCTATGACGTACACCCATAGATAGATTTCCTCGGCGTACGTTGTTCTCCAAGACAGGCAGCGGTTGGGAGGTTGGTCGAGGTGATCAGTCCGTGATATGGCGGAAGGGTGTGAGAACCTTGCCCAGTGGACTTCAGTCGTGTTGGACTTGTTAGACTTCGGGATTGGGATCTATAAGACTCGCCCACCAGATGGTTGAGGACAATAAATGACGGCTAGTTGAATTCAAGCGTGATCTTAGACTCCGTTATTTCCTTTTGTTACTTTGTTTTCGGTTCTTCGTTACTTTATGCTTCTATTCATTTTAACCGCGATCTAACTACGCTGTGAGGTATCAATCAAAGCCAGAGCACATAGATGCGAGGCTGATAGTTGAAAGTACTGAATTGAACTGATCGTGCGTATCCCTTTCCTGGAAGTATTGTGCTTTTGTCGCATGCTAGAATACTATCTTGTTCAATAAAATGAAGCGACTAACTACAGAGTGCAAAGTATTGATGAAGACTGCCGGATTTTTCATTAGAAGTAGTGGTGCACGGAAACCAAATGTGAGGTAATCAAGGAATCTGACAGCTCATGGAACCACTGTGGCAAAACACCCTGCTGGCTCACCTTCATGGTAGATATTACTGTGATACACGCAAGCGAGTCAGTGCCAGTGGGTTTGATCTCGCCATTGGGAGCTTAAGTTATACGCGAGGTGGGCGACAAAATATGGTAGCTGTCACGATCAGATTTCAAATTTGTGGACCAGGATTTGACATTTGGTTTAACGAGGGTCTTCAGTACGTCTCAACCAGACCAACACAGTACACAAGAAAAATTCTGGCGTTGCGCAGAAGTATGATTCACAGTGGTATTGTGAAGGCACAAAGCTAAATGTCAAGTCTGTTTCGGTAGCTTCGTGTGTAGAGATCAATCCCCGGACTCACCAGTCATGTGTTTGTCTCACCGTCTGGTTGACCTTTGGCCAACGAAGCTGTATCGCCTTGAAAAACTGTTTCTTTGCGAGCATAGTGTTGGTCTACGTAATCTGATTGAAATCGTCTCCGGCGTAGCTATCATACGTCTTCTGACCCGTTTTGAGCGTTTTGCCTAGGGGGAGAGGGGGGGGGGAGTACCGAAAAGATATGTTCTCTGAATTCACGAACTAAAAGTCAGTACAACCTGAGAGGCAGGTTAGGTTTCCAAGGTAAGTTGTGGATAGGTAGTCGTGTCGATTAAAAAGATCTTAAGGTTCTCCTGTAGGAACCATCATGAAATCATCCTGGTCCTTAACGCTTTCAGTTTCGTCGAGCGTTTTATGCTGCTTCACGCTGAAAGGCTTATCGGAGGAATTATCTTTTCATGGTATACCCAATTGACTTGGAATCTCCTTTTCGCAAGTCTACATATGCCCAACCTTATCTGGTTTATCTAATCTGAAATGTCCGAATACCATGTGCATCCCTCTGAAAACCCTTTTCTGCATAATCCGCTAGCTTTATTCCTACCCCTTTTTCTTGATTTAGTTCATATGAGTCGTCCAGCCACGCATCCGACCTGTCAGGCTTGGTCGCTTTTAACAGTCGGCTCGCTGTGCTTGGCTTATTTTCTGTCCAACACTATCCTTCTTTGGGTTCCGACTCATGATGGCCACACCGGAAGGAATTTGACCGGTAGACTGCCTGAGGGCTTTAAGCTAGATAGTAATGGAGTAAACTTTCTGGATGCAGCTGTATGGACTGCTTTCGCGTCTGATGTTGACTCCGAGGACGAGGCGCCTGACTATTCCGGCTCCCGTGCTTCTCAGATCACGTGTACCATGGAAACGTGCTTCGATTTTTCTCGGTGCAAAGGCGATTTTAAGGTATTTTTCGTTTCTTATTGTATTTGCTACTCATTCTTGAAATTTATGTTCTACGCTAATCGTTTCATGTAGTCGGTGACAAATACGAACTTGAGTTAATATGTTGATGTAGGGTAGTGTAGCTTGGAACATTTCACATGGTAGACCAAAAGCGGTGGCTCTGTGCATTCTGACGTCCATTATCAGTGGAATGTATGCCTAAATTAATTGCGATTACTAGAGGAGCTAAACTCAGTTGTTTGTCTCATGTATGCATATTCCCGACTGAAAGACCACTTCTCGGGAATACCATAATGTATCAAAGTTGGAATAAAAGTTTCTAGACGTCGCTTTAGCAGTGCAGATGTTCTCCAAGTAGCGATTCTTTCCCCACATTTGTTTTCTACTCACATTAGCGATTTAACTTTAACCCACTCGGCTCGTCTACTCAAGCAGGCTGATGGCGTTGTTCTGGCTCGATCTGTTTCCCAATAGTCCAATTTAGATGAATTTCATGAAAAATATCGCTTAAGTTCAACACTTTTCTGACCAGTCTGCTCTTCTGGTAGACTATGCCAGATGTTAAGAGTGCATTTTTCCACTTAACGATCGCGTTTCATAGAAGGCAGCACCACTATTAGCTCTGCTCTTCTTGCTCGTGTAAACCATGTGAAATATCTCGGTGTAACTCTGCAAGAAAACTCACGCTGATATCTACATCACTGTTGGAAGATTGCGTTGATTGTCCTTTTAAATTCATAAACTGATAGTTCAGTGCTCCGAAGTCTGTCATTTCTTCCTTTGTACGCCGATGTATGTTCCCATGATTTCACAATGTTCACCCGTAACTTTTCCTGATATTTTGAACGAAAACTACACCACTCTTCGTGGAGGTCTGCGCATCATCGGTCTTGTTTCTGCCATAGCCCTAAGAGACTTCATATTGGATGTCGATTTGCCTCTGTTGGTTCCTCACACTTGCATGGCTGGGGCCCTCGAGATCCACCGCACCGCCTGTTGAAAGCGTTGTTGGAAATGGCTCAAAGCCGTGCTCAGTAGCGGTTTTGTTATGACAACTTGTGTTTGAATTCCTGAACAGTTTCCTTTTGATTCTTCGTTTATGTTTATGTTTTATGTTTTTACATGGTATCAGGCCTCTCTATTCCGTACCGGGTTATCGGTATGTGAATAAAATAAGTAAATGATAAGCACTTAATAGCATCCGTTTCATTTGCCGAGAAGATCATTGCTGACTGTTCACACCCACTGCACTGCTACCTTTCTATTAGCCAGCCGCACCCACCGCCCGTTTCATGTTTCGACTGATTCCTTCGAAATTATCGCTGTACAGAACTTCTGTAGTTTCGTTTCTTGCTTCTGCCTAAGCAGACATAGACGAAGTTTTATGGGAACCGTTAACCCGTTTTGGCGTGTAAAACTTTCCTTCATTTTTTCGCGACATCTAAGAAGCACGGTAAAGATACGCTCAAGCCGGTATACTATTAATAGTGAATAATCATTTAGCTGTCGACTGGACGAAGCTGCGAGGTAGCAACCAAAACGCGAGCACGGCCTTAAGAGGTTAATGGTTAAAAGAACAATGAAACCAGACCGTGAGAAATTGTGTATAAAATAACCTGTGAATGCGGAGACAATCGGGGAACCACACCAATTTTCAAAAGGAATCATGTGAATGACGGAAAGGCGTACAGGCCGATCCTCCAGAAGATGCAGTTTTCGGAGATCATCGTTCTTCACAATCGACTTGGGATCAATCGAATGTATGATCTTGTTCTTTGAAGTTATTCAATTTGCGTTTCATTGCCGTGAGAGAATAATCCTAATGCTCAGGTTTTCAGTTAAGCCTAAGATCGGCTAGTATATATGAACCACTAGAATGTTAACTTGTTTTTTTGGGGGGCTTACGTGCTCGTTCTCTCCTCGTAATCTTTTATATATCTGTTGAGTGCATTTGTCTTTTCTGTTAAGGTTTACGTCTATCCGTCTAGTGATGGCAGTCTGGTGTCACCAACCTACGGGAAAATGCTCAACGTTCTGTATCATTCGGATTTTCTGACCAGAAACCCGGCGAAAGCCTGTCTGTTCATCCCCAGTTTGGACACACTGGATCGGGATCCGTTAAGTCCGAGGTTTGGACATCGCGTGGCCCAACAGTTGGTCAGTTTGCCTTTTTGGAATCAACTGCCTGAAATGCATACAGAGGAGCAATTGATGAGCAACTTAGACCTCAGTAAGCACTGGTCTCGTTTGCAGTGCAAAAAATCTGCGTTTTTCATAGATGAACTTGGATGGGTTTCATGTTATGATAAAATTGTTCACATAATCATTGTGTTGACACTTCAACAGTGATACTCCTTTAGAACCTTCTAGGTCAAACTAGTTAACCAATCATCATTTAGTTCCAAGTTCAGTTCCAAATGCGGCCGGTGAAGTCATCATCATTAGTTTGCCTAATACGTATTTTGTTTGCGTTACCAGCTTTTTCTGTTCGTGGGTGAGAATGTTTCACGATCTAATACGTTTTTGTTGGATCGACCGAAATGCCACAAATCGTTGACCTTGGTGAGATTGAAACTTGTGCATATGGCGGAGCCTGTGCTTCAGTACCGCGGACGTTCCACCAACCGAGCTACGGTGCCCGACTGGAAGCTTCAGACATGCGTGGCCTCGTGGCTCAACTGGTAAACGCACGCGGTACTAATGCGTGGGTGTGAGTGTCACCAGGTCTGCCGGCACTTATCATTTGGATCAATACAACAGTTGTCAAACCACAATGTATAACACGCATATATCAACTGACCAAGTTTATTGCACTTGTTTCTTTCTAAGATCGCAAATCAAAACACCAACCTGGTCGAAACCACTTAATATTCAATTTGTATGCTGGCACCTGGCCCAATTATCACGAGGATGAATATCGATTATCACTCGGACAGGCCATGCTCGCTAAAGCTAGCTTTTCGACCACACGAATTCGTCGCAATTTTGACATTTCTCTACCACTCATACATCCACAACATTCAGAAACAATACGAGAATCTGCAAGCACGGACTTTAGTGCTCGTTTACGTTCGCAGGTTCGGAAACCGATTCTGTTAAGTTTCAAAGTGAGTCACATGCATTTGAACGAGACGAAATTTCTCGCCTTTCGTGGGTTTTCCCTCTTTTTCACTACATCTTTTGAATCAGTTTTCGAAGAGATATCATCATAGCCGAACTGTCTGGAACCGTTTGATCGTTGCAGACCGCATTCTTATTACTCAATCTAACGGTTTCTATCTGGGCTTGAAAATTTTTTTTCCCACTGATTCTGTGAGCTATATAATGCCCTCCACTGCCTGCCAACTTTAGTGGTAGGCAGCGCTCTGATGTCACCCCGGAGCTCCACTACTATTCCAGGTCTCAGAACGATATTTGAAAACTTTGGATCCTAATAGTGCACTGGTTTCCCTTCGATACTGTTGATTATTCTTGAATTGAGAAGACGAGGTAGTTCTCAGTTGTGTTTCCGGATACGGTATGATATCAGAATTGCATTGTGCATGCTTTTTCCACAACCTAGATACCATCTTTATGAGCGTGACCTGGAAATTCTCATTGGAGATACAAATAAGGCGTGGTGCCAAGACGGAATTAGATTTTGTATCTGTGTGAGTGGGAATTTTGAGCTTAATTGTTTAGTGCCGTTTCTTATAGGCCCTAATTCAGGGTCACTTTTTACACTTGACCCAGTATTGTTGTTGTTGGCCCTCAGACGTTCATTGTAAACGTCAGCCATTTATTTGTTCCGCTTGTTATTTGGATATTGATGCTGCTTATAGTTCAGGCTAATGGATTCCATCAGCTTTTGATCATTGGGCTTCATGTATTCGTTTTGCACCTTCAAGTTGTACGATGCAGCAGCAGACCTGGACGTACAGAGGGGGCGTAAACCAGGCAGACAGTTTCTTTTTTTCTGGGCTTTGCATTTTTCTTGGAGGTCGGTTATCGGGTAAAGCATTTTCACATGTTATGCTTCCTGTATGGGGTCCATCCACTCAACGGTTAGATGTTTTGGAAGATATGGGAAGCATCACGACCGATGGAATTCTTGATTACAAACACTGTCTTCATCCACTTGACATCATGATTTGTAGTTTTCTTGCCTTTTTGTGATATAAATCGCTTTGATTTTTCACTTGTGGTCCTGCTGGGTGATGGTTAGTAAAATCCAAGAAAAACAGCTGGCTGAAACGGAACCCTCGGTGGGTATGTGATATTTGTCATAATGGTCCTCGTTTGTAGGATCGTTTGGTGTGACCCCAATTTTAAAGCTTAACAGTATAAGTTATGCTTACTTATTCTGAATCTTATTGCTACTTCGATCTTTTGTAGTAATTTCCTTCATATGTTGATCGGTCCACATGAATACACACATATATGCAATCACCTCCAGGGTAAACGTTATGTGAGCGGAATCGGATCAGCCTCACGGAACGCTCTGTTCCATCTACACAATGGCGATGACATCATCATGCTTACAACGTGCCGTCACGGATCCGATTGGGCACGCTACGCAGATCGTCGTTGTGCGTTTGACATGGCGCTGTATGATAAGTGAGTTTTTGGCTACCGACATTTTCCTCAAAGTTGAAATGTGATCAAACAGCTGAGAAATACTGAGTCTAGCAAGTAGTATTGGGCACTCGAGTGGTCTACAAGTAATATGCAAAATCCTAACAGATTTACTGGCTTGCACTGTTTATTATGCACGTCTTCAGTTTCAGTTCCTTGATATTCCTTGTCCGCTGATTGGAAGGTGGTCAGGGTGTCCACTTTATGATATGGAAAACGTGCGAAAATCTTATCTAATAAGAGTAGCTTGCTAGGCCATTTTCGATGCGAGAAATCTATCTGCATGCCGTTTGAATACATATGACTACGTGGTTGGTGGCAAATTCGCACGGGGATCGCACTGGTATACTCAGTGTTCTTCGGTGTTATCATATATACCCCATCAGGTCTCCTACTCTTTGTCGCGCGAAGCTTATCTGTTCAGCCTGTGAAACTTTACACGAGGCTTCGAACCGATTTTTCTCAACAAACTACAATCGTCATGGGCTACCAATTGTACTTGTACCTTGTGTTCACAAAGTCTTTTAGACTTCAGATTGGTGTCGGTGTCTGCACTCAGCTACGGAATTCGTATGCCATGTGACGTAAAGTGCGTTTGAGCTCGTATGCACACTGCACAGTATAGTGAATTAAGAAGCCTAATTGAACACTGTGAGACAGTGATGAAAACACCCTAGTTTAGTTGCTAACGCACAATGAAGTAGCGTGCTTCCGGGGAAATTTAGCCCTTTGGTCCAGATACCATACCATAGTACTTATAATGAGGTGGTAAGTTGTGAATTACGACCTTTACAGCCTATGTGGAGACTTTTTGTACATACCGCGCTATTTAGTCCGTCTCGCTGTGTGATGGACGCCACTCTCTCATAATCCGTGATATTTTACAGATACAAAGTTGATTGAATAAACCTGGGAACACTAGATGAAATGACAACAAATGCAGTTAGCAACTCGTTCGGATCACCGTCTTTATCACAGTTAATCTTTCGCCGGTTTTTTACTGTTTGTGTTGCATACGGTTCGTATACTTTCATAACGCTGTACGGAAACGACTCGACGATTTTGATCAAGGATAAATCCCGCATTATGAGATGGGCGATCATCAAACTAGCTTGACCATATCGGTGGCCATGGGAACGCCAAGGTGCATGGGAGAAAGCCAGCTACCTGGTCAACTACACGGTAATCTCTGTAGTCAGATCAAGGATCAAGCAGCCAATACTTTTCCTACTGGCGAGTGTTACTTCACTGGTTTATCACATTCAATTAGGTTTCTCAGTCACATCGTCAGTGGTACGGCACATACATACGCACCTCATGACGTCATGTGATTTATCAGCTCAGTTGGCTGGCCGGACTTGAGTCACACGCTATAACTGCGTTTGCACTCGGTTGGCGTTTGTGTGAGCTCGCTCGATTCGCTTCCCAAATTTGTGCTTCATGTGATGTGAAGTGCGTATATGTGTGCATGCCATACAGGACGACGAATGGCGAAACCTGATTGAAAGCAACCAAACACTATTTTACCTATTAAAAAGTATTGAAGTAATACGCTTTGAATGCTGACCCCTCCACGGTATCTAGAAGATTTTGTGAACATACATGGTACACCTCATGGCTACGGTATTCTAGTTGGTATAGACAAATATTCAGTCTTGATCGTCCACTGTCTTACTTCGTTTAAGTGGTTGACGACCAACTCTTTTCTTTAGAGAAAACGTATTCTGGTCATTTTCAATCTTCATCCATGACCTGTCTTTAGATACGACTATAACGAACTGATGAATAACTCGACATTTTGTCTGGTCTCACGCGGTCGACGACTAGGATCTTATCGGTAAGTGTTTTCAGTCTGGTGCCTTTTAATTACGTTTTTGTTCCGAATCCGTCCTGTGGTCGTGGAAACCATGTCAAGTTAGTAAAACGGCATTCATATGAGCGATGACTTCATCTTCTGACAAACACGATTCCATATAAAGTGTGTGAGTACATGTTCCAACTTTACAGTTGATCATATACAATTGCAGAGTTTCCATATGCAGCCACGGTTACATCAGAAGTAGCCTAACCATGTAAGAAATGCCAAGAAGATCGCTCCTGTTCACTGTTCGCTGACAAATCATTGGACGTATTTAAAAATTCCCTTGCCATTAGAATGATTGAGTTAAAGTTTTGTGAGAACCACTCCAAAAAACATTTACTCGAGAACGGTGATGCCTCGACGTGGACCTCCGACAACGGACGCTCATCCGAAGCTTTCTGTTCAAATCTGTTAACATGTTAAGGCTCGTTCAAATGTTGGCTTGTCTTAGCACCCAATTTATTGTTGTTATTTGAAAGACATCGAAAAATACGTGTAACCTTCAGCCTGCGGAATCTGTGCAATAAAATAATGTGCTTGTTGTCTAATAGGGATCTGACTCTGCGCTTGGATGTGTTCTGTTTTCTCCTTGTTGGGGGCATTTACGGTTGAAATGTGCAATATACAATATGCAGTTCCAGTTGCAAGGCCTAAAGTGCAAATCGATTTTTAAACGCAGGTGATTGCACATACACTAATTGCAACCACCAGAACTAACTGACGCGATCGTCATCCATTTATATTCGACGGCATGGTAACGCTTTTTGAATGAAATTCATACAAGAAAGCTGAAGATTAATAATGATTTACGGAGAGTCGGTTTAGTACTGTCTTGCAATCATGATACTGAATGCAGTATATTTTTGCAAGCCGTAGTCAGATCGATGTTAACTTCAATAAATATTCGTCTACCAATAATGAAGTACGACATCAACTTTGGTTGGGTGAGCACCATTTAGTTGTCAGTACACAACACAAAAGGAAGGTATCAAAAGCCGGATCAGTTCACTTGGCCATTTATGGTGTGTCGTTCTTTTGTGATAGGTTACACGAGATCCATCCATTTAGTGGTTATGGGTTTGAACGTATGATATCCGTGACGTGACAAGTGAAATTTTCACGAAAATTATTAGTCGAACTGATATTATTATTTGTAGTTCTCTCTACTTTTTGCCTTGCTCATTGTTCTGATTTTCGAGTTAGTTGGCTGCTGAGAAGTAGGAACAAGGACCTCCGCAGTCAATTAACCGGTAATGGTTGTTCAAGCTGGAACAGATTCAGTGAGTTTTCAGAAGACTACCGAGAATATACAAGATCAATTTGTAGACAGTTTATTGATGGATACTATGCTGTTAGATGACACCACGGAACAAGTTATACATAAACTGCGGTTTGATTCGGGTTTTCCGTGCAAGGTACTGCCAAAATGTGCAGCATGATCATTTTATCCATAGTAATGGGACCCACATTGATGGACATACCACTAATAGTGCCGTCGGTAGCTTCATACAATTACTGCGGTTAAATACAACATTTTGTATAATTGGCCAATCGTGGCATCAATCACGGGGCTCGCAAGCTGATAGCGCAATGTAATTTTCCACCCGGGATATTAGAAAGTCTCTATCTACCTACTGGTACCGTTTTGAGTAGTGAGAATAGGAATTCAAACTAGCTTTGCACCCACTGGCGGTGAACACTGCAACTGTTTTAGTACGAACCCTTTGTCATTTGAGGTGTCGCAAGTTGTTGTACTACTTGGTCGCTCAGCCTGAAGTGGGTTTTTCTTTTTGAGGGCGCGGTTCTATTCTTTGCACCATTGAAAGAAACCTTCAAGACTGCGGCAGTATTCCAGACGAATCGATGCCTCGCAATCTATCATGAACCCACTCTGAATAATCTTGCTGGATGTGCAACACGATAGCTATGTCTATTGGCAGGTCACGTTCACCACATCAAAGTAGAGTCCTCACTACGTCCTCAAACACCGCTGTTGCTTATCCACGACCGTTTATTCGGCCAGCCTGCACTTCCCTTTTTCGCGATGGACCACCATTCGTATAGTTGCTCCCCCATCCGAGAACTGGAGACTCACCCAGTAGCACGCAGCTCTGCTACGTTGGTTGTAGATAGTCGCCAGGTGTCAGAAATGATCACAACGCACTGCTTCCGGTGGCTCGGACACGTTTTACTCGTACTGATCCATCGAATAGCATTCCGTGCGCTATATAGACTTCTTGAGTTGACGTCATCACTGGCCACAGTTGGTGCATCACGGCTTTCTGATGGGGGATCAAGGGATGAGGATTGTCGTTTGTTAGGAACGGTAAGGAGTATGGCTCAGAACCGAAGCTGGTGTCATAAATGCTTTGCGGCAATCAAAAATTCTAAAAAATGCGTGCGGTCGAACAGTTAGTAAAAGCTTTTTTATTTTCCTCATCTCATTTCCCAATTCTGTATTTGTGGTGCGAGCACTATGCATGATTCTGTGCTCGGTTTATTAATGATTGTGATAATAATAATAATCATTCTCTGAAAAAAGTCATGGAGGTGATGTATAGTTATCACAGCTTGGACTCGATGGTTTTACACAGCTCGTAATTTCTAAAGAGGATTCGACTACTGTGCATTGTGTTCAAAAGATACGATAGTTATTCAGCTCTACTGACCAGCCACAAGAGAGACTGCCGCAGAGACGCCTAAACGCATCCAAAGATTCCGTTTAATTTTAATACAATGTATTATGGTTTAACCACGTCTGTTCTAAATAGTTTAATCGGTCTTGTTAACGACCACTTTATCGACCTCCGGTCCCGGTCGGCACCATATTCTTGGCTACAGTAAGTGCTGAAAAATACCGCTTTCTTCTACTATGAAAAGCCGTATCATGCTAACATGAACGCTTTCCATTATTCGTGTTCAAGAATTTGGTACGGATCTTTAAATCTCCCAGGGTCTTTGAAAAGAAATGATTTTTGTTCCTTTTCATATGACGACGAGAATAAATCCAACCGGTAGCCGTGGCATGGGTACCTTCCGTCTGATCGCTGCAGACAAGTCTCATCAACCCAGTTGGTCTCGGATGCTGCGCTATTGAATGGCGCTCCGTTCTTCCGGGCGGACATTCTCGATAGAGGATAAGAGCAGTATTTAGGTGTGCATAGTGCGTCTCATCGTGTGCAGTCCGTTGGGCGTAATTTTCTTGTCAGAGGAACACAATAGCAAAAGTTGTAATCCGTGGATGTTGGACAGCCTACGCGGTTGACTGCTTCTGTAAACAGTCTAGCTATCTTTTTCACGTGTTGTACATGGTCAATGAAACGCTCCATTTGGCCGTAGTTTACGAATTGAGGTCTTCAGAAGTATGGTATTCAGCTCCGTGAGACAAACGTTCGAACATAATAAAGCCGCCGTGCTTATGTTCATGTATGGTCTTAGCTTTTGCCGCGGTCGTTTCTTAGTTGTGAATACCTAGGCCGACCTCAGAAGAAGCGTTGAGTGGTACAGCATAGCACCGCATGTTCAAATTTATCACACCAGTAATAATAATGATAATAATAATAATAATAGGGTACCTAACCAATCCTGTGTTTTGTTAACCCTTAAGCTGCGATATCCTTGATTCCATTCTACAGTGCATTTTTTATCTCTTCCTTATTCTGCCATGAAATATTTTCTTAGTTCATTGACTTCTATGATCTATAATTGATATTGATGTAAGTAGTATGTTATCGTATGTGGATGATAGGACGAAATTTGCTTTTCGGTTGTAATCGTGTACCCGGGAACGCATACCTGATGAGCGACAACAACCGTGAAACCAGTCATGTGTTTCCGGGGAAGTTTCATCCTGGCATTCAGATACGTATGCATACTACGTACATGGAAAAACGGAACTTGGGACTATGCGTCTTCGTTCTGAAGGTTCAGCTCTTTGTCTCTTTTACCTTGAAACATTGTTTTTCTCTTTTTTCTACGGTCTCTGATTTTTATATTTTCCGATGCCTACAGTAAATGTACTCTTTACCGTCCTCTAAATGGTGGCGTATTCTTCAGAACCAGTGTTAGTTCTCTCCTTCTTGTAGCCATACACGTGTGAGTGATGATTTATATTAGTAACTTATAACCACACATGAGGTTTCATATTCCAACAATACAATGTGGACGTTTTTAACATTCGTATCACTTATTCTCCTCAACTTCGAACAACTCCACAGAGCTGAACGTAAAAACCCATGTAAGTTCAAAGTTGCGGTCAACTAAATTCGTTTACGTGAGGTGGAAAATTTGATTCGATTTTGGTTCGTCGGTGTTTGTAATCCCAACTTGTTGCTTCCAGATTTCTCGAAGCGTTGCAAGCCTCCTGTATTCCTGTTATGCTGAGCAACGATTGGGAACTACCATTCTCCGAAGTCATCGATTGGCGTCGCGCTGTTGTTTGGGGTGATGAGAGATTGCCACTGATTCTTCCACTCGCTTTGCGTCGACTGACCGATCATCAGATAGTCCAACTACGACAACAAGTGGCTTTCCTATGGAACACATATTTTCGCTCCGTCCAATCCATTGTACTCACAACTCTGGAGGTAAGTCTCCAGAAAGTGCACATTTTAGTTTAGTCTCATCAGTTAGCCTTCGCCCTAATGAAGGGCGAAAAAATTCCCTGATCATCTTTAAAAAAACGACAGGATACCTTTAGTTTTGTCAAATCAATATTCAGCTCGGGCTATTCAGCGAATAAACTAGCGCTTATACTCTCTGGTTTTGGTTGCTGCTTCGCAATGTCGAGCACTTAAGAGGACAATGAATGCTAGGATAAGGTGACGGGAACCGAAAACAAAGTAAGAAGCGGAAATCACGGAGGCAAAAAGGGTTCTAATGCAGCTAGGCCACTAACTACGACACCTAGCCATATCACTTACCGTCTTCAAAGTATTGTAGGCGGGTCTCGTGGACCCCCAACCGGTAGTCTAACGCATCGTGCTTGGCTAAGTCCATTGGTCAAGGTTTTCATACGTTTCTGACAGGCCATGAACTGATCCCCTCGATCTGTCATTTAACTATTATCTACCTCGGAGAACAGCGTAAAAAGAGGAAGTAGATAGGGGGGACATGTCTAATACATGTCACCTCTACCTCAACCTGTTGTGATTCCGTACTTGTTCCAGTGCCTACCCACTGGTTTCCAACATTCTGGATCTTCACTCAAAACAATATCGTCTGCGTATTCCAAGTCAGACAGTTTACTTCTTGAGTAAAGATCAGTACCGCTGTTCTCACACGAGAGTAGGGTCATCTCAAGAACTATTTCAATGACAAATATGAAGAGAAAGGGCGAAAGAGCGCAGTCCTGACAAACACCACTTTTCGTGATGAACTCGGATGAAGGATCACCGTAAGCACGAACTCAGTTTAGGAAGTTCGCATACAAGGATTGCTATAGAGAAATAAACTGCTCTGTCACATCGTCCAATGAGGCAGCGCCAGAGAAAGATACGGTCGACTGAATCGGATACCGCTTTCAGATCAAAAAAGACAGTTTGTGGATCTGGATAAGATATATTGGTGATCTCAATTCTGTCGAAGTGTAAAGCGATCGATACAACCTTGAGCGGCGTCTGAAACCGGCCTGATTCTCACGCGTACACTGACGGGTGTTAGATCATCGGTAAAGAGTAATTCCGGAAAATAGTTTGGATGCGATACTTACCAAACTAACTCTTCTGTAGTTTTCACAAGAGGACCTGTCGCCTTTCTTGTGAATCGGTATAGTTACGGATTTACGCCATTCGCAAGAAATCGGCTTGATATCCGAAATTACCCGAAGTTTTGTTAACTCCAAAACAAAAGCTTCGCCTTTATTCTTGAAAAAGGTCAGAGACAACCCATCCGGTCTGGTGTTGTACCTTTTGAAATAACTTTTCTTCCAACATAGCTTCCATTTCTGAGAGGGGAGCGGGGAGGGAGTGATATCTACATTCATCGTTTCTTTTTTTGTAGTTTTCGGGAGGTCCACTGTAGAACTGGTTCAACGGAACTGTTTCTTTAAGTGCTCAGGCAAGCGGTCCATATTATGTTCCATAATTGTAGCATTGAATAGCTCACTTACTCTAGGCTTATGTGAGCCGTTCTAATCGAACGACAAGTCAAGTGACACAGTCTCCTCCATTTCCCCATATTTCTCAGTCCATCACTGCTCATGGTTATTTCTCAAAATTACTTTGTTGGCGCCTCAGGGCTTTGTGGAACTCATTGAATGCGGTATACGGAGGGACAGATCTACGAGCATCGAACGGAACAACTGATGTCGAAAATATCGGTCGTTTGTGAGGTCCACATGAACTGTAGTCTTGGGTGGCATTGGAGGCGGTGTACAACGCTTCCTTGATCTGCTGCCAGCGTTCATTCGGGAGCTGGGCATCCGGTTACACTGACAACTTTGTAGACTGTGCTTCCTGGAAAGCAGATAGTCGGTTATTGTCCAGAAGCTACACTTCGGGACGGGTGGCTTTAGCGTTGGTACGACCACAGACGAGTCGTAAACAGCAGCGACCAGACACTAGGGTGTTATCTGAATTCACTGGTGTAGACGGAAGTGAACGTCACTTCGATTAGTCCGTGCCAATAACGATATTGTCGCCCTCAGTCCAATGTGTTGAAGACGTAGGAGGACACCATGGTAATCTATGCCGCTTCTTATGGCAGAAGTTCGTACTCGACAGGGACAATCTGTGGTCCGAGCATAGCTAGATCAGAAGATCGCCGTTATCGGTACGGTCGACTGGGATTGCAAATGGGCCTGCGATGTGCCTTTCGGAATCTCCTAAACGGCCAACTTGGCGTTGAAATCCCCAGCAATGACCACTACATCTGTTGAACGGACGCCTCCAAGCAGCTGAGACAGCATCCATTCTTGGTCTCAGAGGAACTGTTGTTAGTAGGCTCATACACAGACACGACGAACGAGCATCAACACTTGTCTGTTGCCCTCGACACGCACAGAACCATCTAGCCGAGGTACACACAAGCGACTTCTGCTTAGTATTTTTCATGGTGTACGAGCCTTGCACCATCGTTTAAGGGATTTGCAAGATTATTAAACTATAGCTCAAGGCTCCTAAACTGTGGTGCAAGACACCTAAACTTCGCCGTTTGGCTGGTAAACTATAGAATATACAGTTGAATCCAAACCAGGCATGCACGCTTGGCTCGTGCTCAAATCGATCCCCACGCCTGCCTGATCACGCGCAGGAGACACTGGACCACCTGACACGCGAGATTCAGACTGTATCTGGGATGCGAAAATTGATCATAGATGTGGGATCTTGTATGCACGTTCCACAGACTTAGCCCACCTGTTTTGAAAGTCTCAAGAGTTCTGTTGAGGACAGCCTGTTGCGCTGTTTGGCTTAGTGTGCGAACGTTGAGAGCAGCCAAACGAATTGTATTTGATTTATGCTCTATTCTTTCGATACTGCTTTCTTCAGAGCTGCAACAACCCGTGGTGCTCTGCATCGATCGTAAATTAAGGTAGGAAAAATTATTAAGGCCGATTACAAAAAGAATGCTGGAGATTTTTGGACCAATCATCTGTTGTGGCTCGCCGCACTGCAAAAGGGTTTCTCGTTGGGAACTCTAACCGGAGCCTTTGACTCAAAAGTCTGACCCATAATGCAGTGGGGCGTTAGCCTGACACGGGAACATAACAGAAGCGCTCGTGACGGAATTTCTTTTGGTCTTTCAAGTGAGACCTCGTTGTTGATCCCATAACATCTTCACGTGTGCTTTATTATCTATCCGCTTTTCGGAATCAGTCTTGGGTCTTCAACCCTGTACACCCAATGAAGCAAGCGAAACGTAGATGGGGCATCGTCGTTTGGGTTGGTAGCTACTCCGCTCGGACAGGTAATTGCATTCCAGTACAGTACAATGTTTCCTCCCACCGCCGAAAAGAATCAGGCACGGCCATCTAGTGAACGTTTTTAGATGGGTTAACTGTTTTTCTCCATGTTCATTCACTGGAGCGTCCTCTCCGGGGGTGTGGTGGTTACAACCGGATGTTGCCCATCAACTGTTTTAAAGACTGAACTTCCTATGGTCTCCACCCATCGACATGTCGGGCGTGGTTGCATCTTCGGCTTAAGGAACCCATCCTGCGTAGCTCATTGGGTTATGGAAACACGGAAGCCATCACACCACGCCAAAATGCATTCTCATCGCGATGGATCAAACCGGTGTTCACATTCAGACTTTTTGTTTGTCTGCAAGATTCTTTTTCCTTCGTGTTGATTTGCTTTCCATGCTTCGATTTTTTCACTTCCTACTGAACGGTTGTGAGAGAATAGGAGTACGAGATTGATATCTTAAAGAGCTGAAGTGAATTGATGATAAAAGCTATCGTAACTTCCTGCCGATGTTTTCGCGACACTTTACAGATTGCTTACCGCAGGAGAAATTATGAAATTGAGCTGCCGGTGATTCATTGTGGTAACACGGGTTTTGGTCAAACGAAAAAGGGTCTTGTATGTCGTGTACCAATCAGTCTGAATGGGTGTTTTACTACATGATTGTGCATATATGTCACATAAGCCCACTGCACTATTATGGATTACCGGCAAACAGACCCTGAGGCTTGGAGTGGAGAACTACACAAGTTCTCAGTACCTTAGGTATGGTGATGAGCCGGACGACAATGGGATACTGTTTACCACCAATTATCTGTGCCACTGTTAATGTAGTGCAAGATAACAGTAGGAAACGAAAGTGAACGGGGAAGTGAATGGTCAACGGATTATGAAATATGTGCACAATGGCAATAAAACAAACGGCACGAAATGAACCTACGACTGTTTACAGTTCTTTTTGAAGACTCATGAATATCATGAGTCCGGACGTCGATCAGTGCTTACATTACGGTAGAACAGGACTAAGTGTCAGGCGCTGTCGCGAAAAGTTCTAGAGGATGTATTGATACCTGTTAAATTTCGAGTCGAATAAATCCCGGGACACTGAAATCAAAAAAGCGAGGTTACGTTGGGATGATTGGTTTATTCATAAAATATTGGTACTTTTGTGTCGTGCAGTGTTTTGTGTGTCCGCGTGTCTAAATTGTGTAACAATTCTGGACACTTTAACGTCCGTAAAAAAGGGCACTGTACCGCGAGAAATTGTAGGTATAGAAACGATAGAAAATATACTGTTACCTATACGTACCAAATTTGTTTCCTTGATTTGCTGTCATCGTTGGTGGTATCTGTTTGTCAACCTCCAATCTAACATCTTGATTGTCGCATTGTACCACCATGATACGGTCAACAATACCAATACCAATGCCACTGTTATATTGCACAAGACGTGCCGGTTAGTCAGATTGTTTTCAAGCCACTCACTTAGTCATTCACAAAATCTACCAAACATAACAGAACTGCCTATTTGCATCCTCGGTGTCCAGCCTAAGTGAGGACAGTCGTAATCCGACCGAGGATGGCATCGAATGGTTTATATGCCTTTTTCATCTTATTGCATTCAGTCCGTGTGACGTATTTACGTCTGTTATTGCTCTATGGTTGATCATATTCGGTTTCTAAGCCGTCAACTGCCTAATTATTCGGTGGGTAGCATGCATACTTTACCACACTCCTCTCTTCTAACTAACAAAAATGATACATGTTCCATGGACTGCCTTCAAGTTCTCCTCCACTCTGGATGTCACTCTTCCAGTACCGGTTCGTGGAGGTTTTATCATCAATCCCACAACTCCTTTGGTGATGTGGTCCTTCCGACCCGTGATAAGAACCGACACGAGTCTTGTTTCGAGGTAACGGTCGCGGAGATCGATTGCTGCGCACAGTGCCCACAGGGCCATTCGACTGTGGTCACACGATGCATTATCGTGCCCGTTCAGTCCCATGCCACTGATGACTATGCGTTTATCGTCTGACAACCACTCAGACAGAGGGTCGATTTCTTCTACCCTAACCAGACAGAGCTCATTAGTTTCAACATGTACCTGACTTGACCCGCAGTCCAATGCTCCAATGACGACTGCATCAGATGACCCGCCTTCGTTTCTCTCCATGTCCCGCTGCAGTTCAGGTTGTTCGCAACAAGCTCGTTTTACATTTTCCGAGCTAAAACACATCCATAGGACAGTCGAGGCGGCTGATACAGACCATCCGTCGCAGGGGTTCCGACAGACTGTCCACAAATCGGTCCTCCAAAGGTCCACCCCATGGCGCCACATTCAGCGTGGGTAGCGCACTGTCCAGGAGTTAGCGGAGCGCCATGACGTGCACCAGTGGGTCCACACCAACCCCCAGCCTGACATCCTTGAACTGCCGCAATGCATCCCACCGGCCGGGGTGCCGAAGCTTTTACGATGTACCTAGCTTGAGAAAAGTTACATGCAGTGACCCAAAGGTAGACTGATTACCCTTTTTCTGAAGACGCTGTGTTACCGAACAATAGGCACTTACGTATAACGTATCACATGGCGTATCTTTTTTCAATAGACAGAACTGATCTCGGCGCCGATTTATTATCTTTTATGGCTTTAAAAAAAAGTTTAATCACCCTTCGCGAACTCTCTAATCTTCACTTCATCCCTTTGCAGTTTTTCGCAGGTCTGTTCAGTTCTTCTGAATGATCTTAGGCGGAAATCCCGCTGAGCATCGGCATAAAATGGAGGCTCGAATTCGGTATTCGTTTTTTTTTCATTGGTGCTGTTCGCTGAACTTGTGGAAACGTAGTATTTTGACACAAACGATGAGAATAATTTGAGTACAAAAGTTCATAGTTATATGATACAGTGCATCACATCACTTCATCTAATGTTCAATTTTCATCGACTTAACCGATAAATATGGTGTTCATTTTATGATATTAGTGTTACGCTAACTCACCGTAGTTCCGTATACATAACGCTGGTGACACCACTGTGAATTTCGGGTGCTCAATCTTTTTACGATCACATTCCCGACTAACCAACGATCAGTATTTTTTCCGATTGATAGTGTCGAATCCGTGCTCACCTGTTTTTTCTTCTCTGCAGATCATCCGGGATCGCATTGCGCTTCATCGCCGCAGCTATGCAATTTGGAATTCTCCACCAGGTGGCTTAGTGTTTTCCCAGCGGCATTCAGCCCAGGTGTGCCATGTACCTTTGGAGCAACTGACCGGACACTGTGCTGGTAAGTCATTCGATGGGTGGAAAGTGCACGAAGAACATCCGTGTTTGAGAATCAGTTTGTTGCATCATTGGTCAGATATGGTGAGAACACTCTATCGACAATTGGGAGATTGTAAGTAGGCAGCTACAACCCAGAAGACAGTCACTGGAACAAGTGCTGGATTCAAATGAGTCAAAGTAGTGAGATTACGTGTTGCGTATGTTCACGGATAGATTCCTTTTTTGTATTGTTCTTCGAAACAGGTTTTGGTTGGACGATAGGTCGCGGTGGTCAGCTCATGACACGATAAAAATGTATGAAAAACCTAACCAGTGGACTTGGCCGAGTTGAACGTGTTAGGCTACCCAGTTGGTGTCCAGGCAGTTGCGTAGCTCACTTCCTCTGTTCTATCCAATGAAGTTTTCATGAAATTTATTACCAGTTGCTGTCTTCTCTCACTTTTTGTTGGGTTTTGTGTATTTTCAGTTGTACTGATACATCTTTAGATAGTTTTTTATTCGCTGGTTTTTAGCACATTCTGACTAGTTGATCGCTCATACCACTCACTGATTGTCCTTTCGACAGCTGAGCTCAAAGAAGGATTCACGATAATAATCCCTGTTAGACAGCACATGTGCAGTTCGTTCAAAAGTCTTCTGGGACGCCTTGTGTCAACCATATTTCAATCCCGATTTATTCGCAAGGTTAGTCGTGTGTGTTTATTCGTTGTTCCTCCCGTGATTTGGATTCTTGGTCGCATTAATCTCAGCCGTATGTCGGTTTTCGTGAACAGTTGCCTACTTTTGCATGAAGTCCACATGAGACAAGCTTGTTTAGTGTGCGAGATTCAGTGTCTTCCGTCCGGGTTGCTCGTGTTCGATCTGCAAAGTACAAAAACGCAGAAAACTCCATGACCACAAAGGCTCAGTAAGTGCATCAACAGGATCCTAAACTCATTTATCGAACACTAATATGGCTGCCAAGAGCCTGCTCACTACACCTATATCGTTTTCAAAGGACAGTGCAGAATTGCTTGTTGTTCATCTGGTTGTTGTTATTACAGAGCGCGATTTAACTGTTCAACGGTTGAACTGTTGCATGTCTATCGCTGGTTTATCTTTTACATCGATATGCGCTTGATACATACACCTGTCACTTCAGAAACAGTTGTCCACGATGATGCAGTAAAAACAACTGCTGGAACCGCTCATTTTCTTCTTTCTTGTTTTACTTCAGCTATTGGTGGTATGGCTCTGTCCCGATCTGCCACCTTCGGCGGATACATTTCAGCCTCACATTCCGGTCCCCGTTGAAGTTGTTATACCAGATGAGTTCCGGGATCTCCTCAGCGGTGCATCTAGCGATCCATCACCTGCCGTTCGGTTTCAACCTTTTTTCAATGTACCCACTTTGGCCGTGTTTGCATTTACCATGGAACTGGAATTGACTAGGGAGGAGGTAATCGAACACCACCTTTGTTCCTTTATTGTTCCCGCCTGCTTCTAAGGGTTTTTGCCAGGGTTCATTCCCTTCCCCCTCGGTAATGATAATTGCAAAAGTATCATTTTATGAAACTGGCTTAAATGAGTGGAACTTGTGCAACTCATTTTCGTCCAGATCCTTATTGTTAGACACTCTTTTCTACACCTATCCAAGTATTTTCCATAAATTTTCGTTCGCTGCTGTGCTCAACCTTTCTAAATGGTTATGCATGTTTATCATCTTGTTATGCCTAGTGCCTTCGACTGCAAGTTGGATGTTTGTACAAGAGCAAAGGACTTATACTTCTAGTCAGCAAAAATGATGTCAGAACAGTGTTATATCTCGAGAGTGCTGATGTGTTTAGCGAGGGAAGAACAGCGAACTGCTTGATGTCTTCCTTCGTCGCCAAATCGTATTCGTCTCGTCGGCGTTGGTGGCCACTTGCTTCAGTCATTCCTACATCGCCGCTCGTTTTGATCCACATCTTTAAACTGGGATCGTTCGTTATATTGATTACTTTGTGGATAGATTGGTTAAAATTAAAAGTGCTCAGGGTGCGAACGTTCACTACGAGGGTAGCAATCGATATCTGTCCACTTATTCTTGATCTGGGACCAGTTCAGGAAATATAATGACCTTGAACGAAGTTAGATTATGCAGATCAAGTCAACTCCCGCGAACCCTGTCAACAACCGAAGTGACAACTATGACTATTTGTCTCTATCGGTTGAACGCAAGGGGATTCAGTTCACTCCGCGGCTCACCAATCGAACTATTATGGCTCTTGTATGACCTATAAGAGCAGAAGTAATGGTCATTTGGAAATATTTTTCGCTCCGAAACAACGTCTTTTTTTTACGACAAGCGTGAGTTGCAGTATAAAAAATGAATCTCATTGTCTAAAGACGTACTGTACAGGTTCAGGAATAGTCATGTCAAAATCGGTCTGTGGATTTCGTGCTAATAGTGTAAAAACCTTAAGAGAGAGAAAATACTGAGAGGGGCGCCACGATTTTGCAGTTCTCTGTAAAAACGAAGATTTAGAATTACCAGTGCGCGAGAGGCGATTGAAGATCAGTGGAACAGGGACCACGAGCAGGTTCCTGAGAACGGATTTCATGAGAATACCGGGTGAAAGATAACGAAGCAACTGCTTCGTGATGTACTGGTGACTGCAAACCTGAACGTCAAGCAGTGATCTAATCAAGAACGGAATATAGCGACATGAAAAATTGGACGGCCGTGTGAAAGTTTAGCTGCTGAAACACAAGAAAACGGGTTAGAAACAAAACAGTTGAGTGATGTCATCGGTAAAAGCGTGGACAAGGTTGGAGGTCGTGGGATAGGGTCGGTAATGAAAAGCAAGGACAACGGGAGGGAAGGAGGTTGTTGGTAGTACGTAACCTTGGAAGATGCCAGCATTCATTTGGTGTATCCTCGACAGAGCCCCGTCGGCTTTGATCACAGTGGAATGTCCACTGCGAAAACCTCAAGTCTATATGAGCTTAGTTGGGAACCCTTATCCAGGTAGTTTTGATCGCAAGTCTTAGTACCACATGTGATCAAAGGCTTTGGAGATATGTAGCGACACCGAATGCGATTCACGTTGATTGTTCATCGCAGAGGACGAGGCATGCGAGATGTATGCCAGTGAATCACCAGTGGATTGATGGTGAAAATCCCATGCTGGTGGTCACCCATGGGCGCATAGCGTTCCAGATACGATATCCTGTTGGAGGAATGTGGGGTATTCTGCGCGGCGGCCGACTTATTACTATCTGTCACTGGACGCTAAAGGCACCTCAGTTCTAATTATCTTACATGGCCACGGATGCAGTTTAAATTTTACATGTAGCTTTCGTTTTCATTTAAAAAATGGGACAGATACTGATGGGTTGTACAACATCAAAATAGCAGAATGTTGCATTTATGAAGTTTATTGGCTAGAGTGATGATGGTTTGTTCATCAGCAGTTCAAATTGTAAAGTGCAGAATCACTGCTTTGCCTCATTCCAGTAGTCAAAACCATCACAGAATTCCTCGTTTTTGTGTAACTTCCTTCATTAGTTTAAAGAAGCAGTTACGCATGTGACTCCACCACCCTTCATTTATATTGTTTTGAACTGTCCATACTCCTTACGAAGGTCGAGTTCGGATACCGTGTTTGGCAGGAATTTCCGGGTCGTCTAGTTGGCTACCAATCGGCCAGTCATCGACGGAACACATCCAACGGATTGTGGGAATACGTTCCGGATCCAGTTGATCGGAACTACTCTATAGTTCTCTTGAAAGCAGCATTCTATCATCGGTCAGTTGCCTATTCAATCAATAGCCACATTCTTTCTGTTGCTGTTATTCGCGTTACACACATACACCACCCTGCCTGTTTTTATCTTGTGTTCCTAACCCAGGGTGGTCGAGTGGTATAATTCGCACTTTAACGAGAAAAAAGCAAAACCGATCAGACACACCTATTTTTGAACAACGAGGCAATATGCACCACAAGAAGTCCACAGTATGAGGTTCGAAACCTTCTGCTACCGACCACTTTCAGTGATCGGCAGTTATTCACCGTTTCTTGGTCCTGCAACACATTTGACCTATTAGTACCCTCACGCGGTTTTCCATTCTCATTCTCCGGGTGTCATATTTTTCGGTTCTATAAAGGTACCGTAGGCCATTGTCATTATGAGATATTTCCTTTCCCCTGCGCTCATACCGAAACTTGAAATATAAATGCACAAAACAACTGATCTTCTATGATCATATTCAGATGCGTGATTCGAGTTACTAACCAGTTGTATTATTTGGTTCTGTACCTCCGTTTGAACACATAAGACAAATCATGGAGCTAATTGTGCCTTCCTGATTTTCATCACAATGAACCAGGTGCTTCATTCTGTCTTCATCTTTGACTCATTTGGTACGTTAATTTCTAGTGATCTCGTGACTGCTCGATTTCATTGAATAATTGTGTGCAGTGCATACCCACCCATACTGGGACACTATCTTTTGACGAAGAAAATTTCAACATTCAGCTTTTTGGCTTCTGTTTTTCCAGGCATTACAATTACCTTTACTGGTCGACAGTAGAATCGAAATTACACGAGATTGTGGGCGTCCTGAATGACTGTGAAGACTTGCTTTTAAATGCGCTAGTCGCGCACGTGAGTCAAGCACCACCGATCTTGGTTCGTGCTGCCGCGGCGAAAAACCTTCCCGCTGATACCCATCCAAAAGAACATGCAATACAACGTAGTGCATGTTTGCAAGCTTTTTCCGAATCTTTCTCGGCCACATCCTCAGTGTTTTGGTCTCTTCGGCGATCCACTAATATGACTCCGATGAATCAGGAACAGATTGTCGGAGCCAACGCGAATACGTACCTCCCTTTGAACTATGCATCCTACAGGTACATCTCCCTGTTTTTTGTGTGTATGAACATGTGGGTTTTTGTTTCTGACGGAGTTCACGAGCTTTGTTTCATATCTAATGACGCAGATGATCTTTTTGGTCTTTTCGGCATGAACGCTTACCGGGAATAGTCTAGCAATGATCACGCGTTGGTACGAGGGTTGTGTAAAAACACGATTCGTCGGCTACTAAGTACCGTCAGATGTCACCGTGCACATTTTTTTCAAATTCCACGGTTCTATTCAGTCAAGTGAAAAATATGTCATGACCAGAAATTCAGATTTTTCGAGAACACTCCCCTTGTAGGGGGCTAATTTAAGGACTCTTGAGGAAAATTCGATGGCTGAGAAACATGCCTTTGGAAAGATTGATGGGTTCAATTTCCAGTTTATTCAACCATTAACATCGCACTTCTGTGCTTTGGATCCGGTTGCTACCTTCCGGCATCGTCCAATATAGAGCGAAAAGAATCAAAGCAGTAGTGATAAAGATTCAAAAAGGTCGAAGTACCAAGCGGAAGCCAAGACGATAAGGAAAGAGTCCGAATGCAACTACACCACTGACCGCCACACCTAGTCATATCACTTAATGTCTTCAACCACTTAGTAGGCAGATCACATGGACCCCAACCTGGAAGTCTAACACGTCCTACTCGGCTAAGTCCACTAGTCAAGATTTTCATACCCTTTTGGCATGTCATGGACTGACCACCTCGACTTACCTTCCAATCACCACTTGCCTCAGAGAACAGCGTACGTTGAAAAAGTCTACCGGTGGGCATGCGTAACACCTGTCCCAGCCAACTTAAATTCAGTACTTGGTCCAGAGACTGATCTCTGGTTCCCAACACCTTACGCCGAACCTCAGAATTGCTGATACGGCGTTCCCACCACACTCGGGCAATGCTATGGAGACATCGGTTCTCGAACACCGGCAATCTTCGCTTATCTTCTACCTCTAACGGCTGTTTCTGAACCGTACAGAAGAACAGACCGAACCACCGCATCGTACACTGTACGCTTAACAGACAATCGGATGTCATGCCGACAACACAGATGACGGAGGTCTACAAAAGCCAAACGCGCCTTCTGTATGCGCGGTGACACTCCACGCGATATCTGTCCACCTGATGAGATGTAACTGCCCAGGTAACATAATGTATCCACTTCAGTTAGAGCTTACCCGGCCAACACAAGGCTTTATGTTGAGCCAACCCAGTCGTGCAGCATCATTTTACACTTTGAAGGTACAAAACGCATCCCAAACATTGCTACACTGCTGTTCAGGTTATTTAGAAGAGCTTGCAACCCACCTGGGTCTTCACTCAAAAAAACAATATCGTCCGCAAATCACAAGTCAGACAGTTTACTGTCTGAGCAAAGGTCGACGCCGAGATTAACGGGTGAGTTGTGGTAGCATGAACGACCCTATTGACGCACATGTCATGGCTGATTGGTGAATTTGAGCACAAGAAGACTTGAAACAGAACAATACTGCGTAGCAAGCGAACGATCGCACGAAATCTTTCGTAGGAGCTAGCTTTCTGTCTCACTGGAATCGTGTAAATCTTCATTCTTTCTTTGCCTCCGTTTTTTTTTGCATGGAAAACGATTTGATCTGAGTTAAAATATCAATGAACTTGAAAACTGCTTTGGTCTCTCTCCGATAGCGATCATTGTTCGAGTGTCAAGACGTTTGATAAACCCGGGAATGCTCATTGATTTACTCTCGGATCATCTCAATCCGCGAGCAGTATGTTTCGTTGCTGTTTCCTGTTTCATCCGGATGTGCGGTTTCGCACTGGTAGTTTTCGAGTCTCGTTCACAGATTTCGTTCTGCTCTGACACCATAAACAAGACAGTAGAATGTTCAAGTGCTCAACGGAATCAAATGTACTGGTTGCATATTGTGTAAATCAGTATTCAGTAACAGTTATCGGCATGAGATTTCTTAAGTTCAATTCCCGATGCAATTTCGTTTTCAAATAATAATCTCAGGTGTGCTGGTTTTCTTACCACGTGAGCACTCCTCTTCCACATGTTGTGTGAATCAGATACACTAAGATGGTTGGGATATGTGGTATGCATGTCTGCTGACAGGATTCTTCGGCGTGCTATGTTTGTTGAGGCGGGTCGTGTTGGAAGATTAATAAGGGTGGTTAGTCCACGACATGGAAGAAAGGTATGAAAGGTCTAACTAGTGGACTTGGTCATGTAGTGCATGTGAAACTTCCTGGATGGGGTACAAAGACCCTCCCACTCAATGGTTAGGTACGTTGGGGATATGGCTAAATGCCGCGATCAGTGGCGCTCTTGTATCCATGAACTTTCTCCATCTATAAATCCCATTAATGTATTTCTCCTCTTGCTCCTTTCATACTCTTTTCTCCTTCAATATTTCCTCTTGAGATTGACTCTGCGAGATAGCAACCAAAGCCACCGCACTCAATGCAGTGCCTGGTTAATGATTATCTGGACAACAAAATCAGGTGATTGACTGGTCTTTTAACAAAACGTTCTTTCCTATATGCTCTGACCTTCTTAGATATATAAGCAACATTTTATTTAACAAATTTATTATTCTGGGATACTGACAACGAACGTATAACGTGTCATCCGAATTTATTTCGATGTTTCCGTGGCCCTTGTGGTTTACGTCAACATCACACTTCGCCAATGTTTGTTGAATACTCACTCAGTTTGAAATAAGATGCATCTACGTTGTTTCAAGAGGCACGCGCAGTTATGGGATGGTATTGTTTGTGGCTTCTGTTATCGTTTGTGGAAGATTTGCCGACCGCCTGTTGGAGGCTTCAATCTGGAATCGGGAACTGGGGATGTTGAATGATGGTGAGTGAAAAAGAAGCTTCCGATGGCTGTTGCAATAAAATAATTTCGTATTTGGGAACACTGCATCACTGTCTCTTCTCTCACATTGTACTGTATGTTTGTGTCTTTGGGGTAATTCTAGTGTTCATTTCGGTCAGATTATTTATTTGTTTTACCATATTTTTTTAACTGAACTATTATCACTGCCGATTTTTACTGTCGTACTTACTGTGACGTTCTTCGCCATCTTATATTGCAGCTTCCAACCAACCACATCTGAAGGCGGTAGCTAATGGTACTTGCCGAACCTGATCAACGAATACCGTTGTCTTTCTGAACCTCATCTGATTTCTTTATCGATTCGTGTCTTTAATCATGTTCTCTCACCTCTCCGATACTTCACTGTAATAAATATTTCCGCTTTTACTTGGTTCTTACACTGTCGCCACAGAATGTACATGTACTTGTATTGGTCTCCTAATCATCAGTTTGGCTGGTCTTGTGTTTCGAGAGCTTATGGAAATGATTTAGTCTAATGATACTTAATTCCTTCCCCCATCACAGACGACTGGCTCTACGCTTGATTCACAACGCCGTCGGTTCGCTGAATATATCTCGAAATTAGTCATCATTGTATAGGACGGGCCCCTCTGTCCACTGCCTTTCTCGCCATATTGCACGTAGAAGTAGAAAAAATGAATAAACAAGATGGACAGGGAGTGGACCTACACAGGTGGGAAAAGGAAAAAGCGTCCTAGTAGCCAACACACGGAATACACAGTCTAACTGTACAAACATACACTGATCAGCCATTCTGATTCGATAGAAAATGACAAAACACGATCACCACTGTTCACGTTTCGCTGTTATATCCTTCAGTGTCTCCAGCCAATTGGTTGACGGATCTTTTGGACCCCAACCACGAAGACGTGGAGCACCTAATTTTCCCAAGTTCGATGAACATTTTCTCATTTCTCGCTGCCACTTCATCTGTTGACCTCCACGTGGTTTTTTGCACTCTCAAGGAGGAACGGAGAATAGGACACGGTATGGTAGACGTGTGTTTCCCATATGTAACACGTGCCCCAACCAACGAAGTTTACCAAACTGGATACGTTATGATAGAATATTCTCTGAACTGGTACCCAATACTGGATGTCTGAACTCAGCGTTGCTCACCCGGTTATTCCACCCAATCTTAGCGATACTAAGTAAACATCGGTGGTCGAAAACCCCAAGACAACGAATATCTTCCACACACAAACTCCATGTCTCGCAACTATACACACAACCTTTCGATTTGAGCGAAATATCATATGGGCACCACAAGTTGTTCAGTGCAGCTTACCACGCTTGAGCCTTGAATATGCACATGTACACCTATGCTACCTTGCTCCCATGGAAATGCGTCTGGTACAATAAATACTAAGGAACTTATAGTTGTGGTACTACCAGTGAAGTGGCCTGCGAGTAGATGGAGAAACCTTTTCCCAATGGATTCATAGATGTTTGGTTCACCTATGGAAAATGTATGGATCTGTAAGGGAAATTTTGTGAATATACCAATATTTCCGCTAGAGGCTTCTATGAAAGGACAAAATTTTTCCCCTTAAGTTTTAACTATTTCTGTCACCCGTAATTATCCATTGTCGAAATGAAAAGCAGTACTCTGTAGAAGACATTATTAGTCTGCAAAAAGGGACTTCAGCGTACGTGAAATGTTCCACAGAAGTGATTCACCCACCGGTGCGTGCGGCCTTGGTGGATGGATTATGATCCGATTAATTTAGTTTTAACGTACTCTGTGATTTCACATCTATTAAAACCGTCATTCAGTCGTCAATCGTCGTGGTGCTGGTGAGTGACCATAACCAGGGTTAAGCGAATTCGGTGGTTTCATCTCTTTTTGAGCATATCTGCAGTGCAACGAAAGCCGCAAACCTGTTTTTTCCAAGCGGATGTTATCGATCAAACGGCTGTATATATGTGCGAAACTAGGTAAGAATTCGGAGAGACGGAATCGGTTGGAGACAGAACAAGAAAGCAATAGACGGTGCATTATTTAATAATATTGTTACATCGAGTTAAAATTTGGCATGGTGCCAAGGCAACGACGATGATTACAAAAATGGGGTGGGTGGGTGGTGGACCGACTATAATATGCTTTTCATCATCGGTATTCTCCATGGTTGTCTGAGTTGTATGCTGTTATACTATGCAGTCGCCCAGTCCAGAGTAAGCTCTTTTCGAGGATGCACCTCTATCATTTGCGCACCCACGCGCTTCCTGCGGGGCAGCACCGTTGGTTCAGATCAGTCGATGGCTAATTATATGGATCTTTCGCCTCTTGAAACCCTGTCAGGTAAGTGGTACATGACACTGTTAGATCAAAAATGAACCTTGAAAAAAACTGACCTGTTATCAGGGACGCCATTAAAAAAGGAGGCAATGGTAAACGCAATAAACTTTGAAGAATAAACATTTGCAGCGCAAATGACGCCGTCTAATTTATAGCTGCTGTACATTTAAACGTTAATGTAGTCCGAGCGACACAACAGATTACGAGGAAAGCCTGTGCAAGTAGTCATTCCATCGATGCCAAGCTGATTATCTATAAAGGAAAAGTAATGTGATTGGCAGGAAAGAAGTTTCACCTGAAGGTATCTAATACGTTTGAATAGTATCCTAGAAGTGAATGACTCGTGAAACAAGCGGAATACGTAACAATTGTTTAATATTTGTTTTCCATTCTCACCATATCTGCATAACTGGGGCAGTGCGGTTCGTGTTTAATGGCTGATACTGTCAGGGAATCGAATATCGCTGAAGATACATCATCAGCGACGTGGCAGTCACCATTCTCCCGACCCACCGGCAAACGCTTTTAGCTGGAACCAATGACAGGCTTGCATATTTTAAACAGCAGTGCACTCGACGCGTGCGTCCATGAGTCAGTCGTTTCATCGTATTACGTTTCACATCGACCAGTGACTGGTAGCGTACTGTCTACCCTCCACACAAATCAGCCGTCGACACGGTATGATGCAAATGAGCTTATCATGGTCACACTACTGAGAAGTCAAGCCCATGCTCTGCCGTTTTCAGGCGATGCAAGGTGTAGATTTCCGACCATGAATGGAATACAGTTTCTGTGCTTGTTGGTTGTTAATTTTCCTTGGGAATCGGACAATGTTTTATTTCTACGTACAATTTGGTGCGAGAGGCAGGCCCGTTGCATCAAGCGGGGCGGGTAGCGGTTAGTAGGCTACTGCTTGGAGTTCCCTCTCTTTTATTCAACCCTTGTCTTCTGTCCCCAACCACCTCTCTTTGTCCCCTCTATCCATCCATAACGCTTCCACCGATAACACACCTGATGTTCGCAACAGTTCACTGTCAAATAGTGTCATGAATAATCCTCAGTCAGAGTTGCCCTCTTTCACCCTTCCTCTTCAATTTCGTGATTGAATCGACTCTTGAGATAGCCCTATCCTTGTGTGAGAATAACGGCGTAAGGTGTTGGGAACCAGAGATCAGTCTCTGGACCAAGTACTGAATTTAAGTTGGCTGGGACAGGTGTTACGCATGCCCACCGGTAGACTTTTTCAACGTACGCTGTTCTCTGAGGCAAGTGGTGATTGGAAGGTAAGTCGAGGTGGTCAGTCCATGACATGCCAAAAGGGTATGAAAATCTTGACTAGTGGACTTAGCCGAGTAGGACGTGTTAGACTTCCAGGTTGGGGTCCATGTGATCTGCCTACTAAGTGGTTGAAGACATTAAGTGATATGACTAGGTGTGGCGGTCAGTGGTGTAGTTGCATTCGGACTCTTTCCTTATCGTCTTGGCTTCCGCTTGGTACTTCGACCTTTTTGAATCTTTATCACTACTGCTTTGATTCTTTTCGCTCTATATTGGACGATGCCGGAAGGTAGCAACCGGATCCAAAGCACAGAAGTGCGATGTTAATGGTTGAATAAACTGAAAAGGAACTCATCTCAAGCCTGTATCTCGGCTCCTTTAACGTGCGTACACTCCTGCAGGTCGGCCAGCAGGCTTGCCTAACGCTCACAATAGACTCTGGTGATTGATTTCTGCTGCGTCAGTGAGACGCGTATCCAGGACTCGAGCAGTGTGATTCAACTGACTGCTCCTAGTATCTCATCCATGCATTTTCTGCGCACTTCAGGGGAGGAAGTAGCTGAGATTAGTGTGGCGCGGGAGTAGTTTTGACAGAGATGGCTGAGGATACTTTTTTAGTCTGGATCCTGGTCAATAGTCTGTTCTGTTCCGTAAGGCTCGAGGGGTCAGTCGGTGTTCGGAAGAATAGTCATGTTACCCGCAGTCTGCTTGTAATCCCGGCATGCGCTCCAACAGACTGCAGCTCCGACACGCATAAGATTGAGTTCTATGATGAACTCATCCCTCTCGTTCGCAGGAGCAAAGGCTCTGACATTGTGGTGCTAGCTGGGGATTTTAACTCACAAGTTGGTAAACTTAGTGCGTCAGGAGTTTGTTTGGATGGACGTTGTACCCTGCCCGCTCAGCGCACATAATGGGGATGGGCTTCTCCAGTGGTGTGCAGATGATCAATTATTCCTATCAAGTACAAATTTCCTATACAGCATACGTCGCACCGCGATATGGTGCTCTGACTCTACAGGTATTCTAAGCCAGATTGATCATATCTCAATAAGCTGCAATTCTGTAGATCTTACTAGTCCACGTACGTAGAGTCGGACCATGTATTAGTTTTAATGCGATTATCTCTCCAGCTCCATGATCATCGAAGCAGATCGCAAACCAAGTTAGCCGTACAACGTTTGCCTGATCCAGAAGTCCGTACCAGTTATGAACAGAAGTTAGCACATGAGCCAGGATCTACGACGAACAGTAACATAGATGAGCATTGGACGCATATCCAGAAGGCTATGCACGCGGCAGCAGGTTTCTCCTGTGGTCCTACGTCTTTTCCCTCAAGCTTTAGCCAAAACCCGCAATTCTTTAGCCACGACCCATTCTTTTGTGTTGACGCACAACCTTTAGCCATTCCGCTGTAAGCCAGTCAGGTCAAAAGTATCGGAATATAATTACATCAAGGGATATTGGAACAATTTATTTATTTATTTACAAAGATTGATGTTGCAGTGCTAACGGAACAAATGTGAAAGTGTGTCGATCATATGCTGCGGAGTTGACCGTGGTAATGGTATGAAGTGCTGCACCGCAAATTGATTGGAGAATATCTAACCGATGTGCCCGTTTCGTCGAACCATGTGGAACAGCCCATATTACTGTTGCGATTTTGGGGATAGTAATGGTGTTGCAGCATAAATAGATTAATGACAATAACGGGGGTGTATTTACGATAACTGTATTGCTCCCGGAATTTTAATGTATCCATTTATCTAAAGGCCTAATGAACCAAACCTTTTTTCGTCGTATCCAGTTCTGATTTTTGTCTGTGACTTGAAATGCAAAACAATGTACCGTTTATTATATTACAGATTTCACTTACAGGACTGCTTTGTCATGGAGGATGTTGTCAGTGTCATTTGTGTTGCTCGTTTTTGCACCTCGGTACGCTCGGTAATCTTCCACAAACGAAGCCCAAAGGGATCTCACCAGGATATAGTCGAGTTGGTGAGCAGTGTGACCGTCATTGGAGTACCATGTGAGTAGGCGTTCCTTGGGATGTTGAAATCGTGTGCTGCAGACAACCATTCTGTTAAGGTTGGCTAAACCAGTCAGTTGGCCACCATTCTTGCAGTCCTGACCGGGACCCAATTTCCCGAGAACATCGCGAGTGGATTCGTCGGCCGTACCTGTGCCAGCGTTCCAACCTCCTGTGATGAAAAGTACGTTGCGCGTTGAAACCCGGTTGATTACCTCCTGCAAGGTATTATAGAATTCGTCTTTGGTTTCGTCATCAGCCGAATTGGTTGGAGCGTAGATCTCAATCACAGTCAGGTCGTGCGGGGAGCTTTTAAAAAATGCCAAGGCGAGTCTGGATGCGACTGGCTCCCAAGAGATCATTGCATCACTAGCTGATTTGTTCAGAGCAAACGCGACACCGAAGAGACCGGAGTCGTCTTTCGGGCCACTGTGATAGAGCCAATAAGATGTCTCCACTCCCGGGACCTTTATTTGTCAGCCACCTGAGTTGGACAGGCGGACTTCCGAAAGGCAAGCAATATCAACGTCATAGTCATGTACAGTCCGCATTGTGATGCACTGAGTGCCGAGCTCTAGAAACGTCCTTATATTCCAACAAGCTATGTGTGTTCTTTTCCTGCAGCGAATGAGCCCAGCTTGCTGTCTTATCACCTCGACTGCCAAGACACGAGGCGCGTCGCTTACCGGGGACGCCGTTGCATGATGAGCGCATAAGGTTTCGTGAATAATCATAGAGAGTCGCGGGAGTAGGGTATGAATCGGTGCACCCAGCACCGTTCGGTCTTTTTGTTCGAGGTTGCACCTCTAACTCTTGCATTCTCAAGTGCCGGCTGCAAGGGAGCAGGGTGTTTCCAGAGAAGCCGGTTGTCTGGTGTACGGTTCATTCGCCTCCTCTGGAATGTCGGACCAGGTAGGTGAACAGTTCTCCTTTGTAGCTGTTGGATCAGTAGGTCTCGTCCACTCATTCAGGAGGATGTGTCTTCACATGCTGACTACCGTCTCGCCGAAGATTTTAGACCTCGGTAACTCTCAACCTGGTTTAGCCCATCTGTCGAACTGTTCTATGGTTTGTAGCCGCTGATGCATGGTTCAGCTTTGCGGAGCCACAAGTGAGAGCTGGGTGAATGATGGAGACCAAGGAGATGGAGGATGTCCCAAGGGACACGACAGTGAAACAACTCAGAGGTGCTTCTCCTCTGAGACACCCCATACACCCCGAGGACTGGGACAATGAAGAATGGTCAGTAGATTTGGCGTTTTAAGCACTTTCATCTTCCAACGACCAATCCGATCGAGGAACAAGAGGCATCAAATTTGATCACTCTCGTAATAAGGAGCAAAGCACTATTAACTAGCCCGTAGTCACGTTTCAGAACGTGTACATGAATGAAAGCTAAGTAGCAAACATTGATTTCATGAAAATGAACATCACAATAGAGTTCGGAACCTGGGAAAAACCGTTTGGTTATTTCAAATGGATTAGAATGCTGCCGGACTGAACGACTTCCCATGCATCGATAACGTTATTTGTACTGATCTGGAAAATTTCACGACCTAGGCGCCCAACTCAACAATCAGAAACGCATACACGTGACCAAATTTTCGATTATATTCCAGTTTGACTTCAAGGAACGATGAGCAGACAGACAAGATTGGCGACGTAATCAAGCAGATGCGGAAGGCTGGCGGGGGTCGAAAGGTTTTTATTGTGAACCGCGGACACTCACCTTCCGGGTTCGATTCTCGCCACCACCAAGTACTTTCGATTTGGCTGCCTTTTGTTCGACGTGTCTCACTTCCTGAAATTTGACGCTTTGTCGTGTGATATATAAAGTATGGATATTTTGAGAACCTGTTTTCAAGTCACCCATTACTCAATACCTGTGGGGGCGAGGCACTATCAACGTTAGCACTGCATTGAACGTCATCTATAGCACAAAAAATCACAGACTTTTGAGAAATTTGGAAGCACTAACAATTAGCCATCGCCACCCACAATTGTGCAAACAGCGAGCATGTTTACTCACGTTAACCTTGCCTTGGTGATATGTTTCAAATTGGCGTTTTTTGTTTAAAAAATCATATCCTGTGTGGGCGTGTTTTTTTGTTGAATTCAACGTTTAAAAAGGGCCTGACGTTGGTGTGCATCAATAGAGATGCGACGAAACGCTCTGGAGTAGGTTGCGCAATCTAATGCCATTGACTTATCAGTTTAAGTTTGTATCGGGAGACTTCCGTAGTCAAACCCAATAAATTAGACGGAGGTTTCCAACCACAAGCTTCTTGAAGAACAGTTTTCATTAAATGGCGAAAGATATCATAGCCAGAGACCTTTGTCCCTAGATTCAGCGTTTTGCAGAGCATTTTCCTCACATGGAAGGTATTTTACACGTGCTGAACGCTGAAGGCAACTATAATCTCACGTGCAAATTAGCCTCCCATTTCTAAAGGTAAAATATTTGTGATACACAAAAACTGATTTGATCATCGCATCTTTTAGAGCTGGAAACGCTGTAATTCGAAAAAGATTTTCCTTTCGTACTTCTCACCGGAGGAACTGGGTGCAGTTGGGTTTATTTGATGAATCAGTTTTTCAAAGAAACTCGAATATTTTATTCGTTTTTACTACTACCAATCTTGTGGCTCCGAGACCGTGAAGCAATCCTTGATCGCAATAGAAATTTTGTTTGCAGGCTCAGTGACCATCCAGTCTGTGTTGAGCTTCTCAGTTTCTAAGACACCTTCCCTTTCTTCCGAAGGACGAGGCATTCTTTAATAAACACAAGCGAAAAGTACATGTTGAATCGAGGGCAGAACGAAAAACTCGTTTTACCGATTCGGGAAGTTTGTTAATTATATGTAGATTTAAGCATTGCGTGGCCACTAGATATTTGGAGCTTGTCGCAGAAGCTTGCTCCTGTTATGTTTCTTTGGAATGAAGTTGTCCGGGAATACAGTTATTGTGGTGATTGCTGCTGGTCATTATTTCAAATAGTTTTTATGACCCAACGGAATAAAATGTTTCCAAAACCTGCCGTTAGGAAATGTTGATTTCTTCCGGCACTTTTAGCAAACGGGATGCGAGTGAACGAATTGTATTTTATTTTGCTAGTATTTGGTCGGACGTTTGCATTGACAAAAAATCGCATTTCATTTGGTCGACAGTGGTCCCAGATTTCGAATCACCGTGATTTCTCGTTTTGAAGTAAAATGTCCCTCAAAGAAAAACTGAAAAATGGGAATCAGCGAAATGGTACACGGGTCGCTTGCATACTATACTTCGCTCCGTGAACGGTGTTGTCTTACAAATATAGATCTCTCCTTTGAAAGAAAACGCTTGTGAACGAGACTGTTTAATGTTGGAATCTTGACATGTGCAGACGAGCAACTTTACCTCCTTGGTCTTGCTACGATAAGAATACGCAAATTGTGAACACTTTATTGGTGAGTTTTCTACTCACCTCCTGAGCATATGTAAATAGTAATAAAACAACTGTGCACTAAATTGTAGGTACAAAACAGCCGGGGAGTTTTAATTCGATTATAAATGTAAATACAGTCAACTCAGTTGAATTGTATGATTTATCTACCCTGATGTGTTAGTATACAGTATTCATATAACCAAATTTACATCCTCAGAAAACGCAATAAGCAAACCACAACCACAAAAGTTGTAAGGCAACGGGTAGTCAAAATCTGCATTGTCGAACGCACTCTGAGTTGCAATATTACAGAAACTGGGTTGTTAAAAAAGCTTAATAGCCAGGGAGTAGTGGGGTTGCCATACGCCTGAGTACGGGAATAAAGATGTGTGGATTGCAGGCGTGTGGTAGAAGTGGAATGGATTTTACAGGAACATTACGAATCAAGTAAACAATGTCAGTAATAATTTTTGGTGTTGGCTTTTGACATACTGTATTGCAATGGGATTCGATAAATTTATTGAAATACTGTTGGTGAGTGGCACGGGAGTTTAAATGATTGAACAATAACTCTAAAGTTTTTTCATCAAAAACCCAAATGAGATGATAATTAAGGTACATAACCAGTGAGTTAGGACACATGAAAAGAAGAAAAGCATTGGATTGGGTGAACGGTTAGAGAGGGAAAGTTAAGGCTTGTAACACGGAAAAACAGTGGCCTTATTTTCAAAAAGATGGAACCCATATGTTCAAACCATTAGGGTCACTACTAAACAATACTCTGAGCTTATAAAATCCTTTTGCGGAATTTACTTTATTCAATAACGCTCACAATGTGTTCGGGAAACTGGTTTTCAATGAATCACTTTCATATGGGTTCGACACGTAAGGCCCTGTACTCGGAGGATAACATGACCAGGTCGCGATCTTCCTGACTGTTGCTAGGGTTCACCGAACTTGATCACGACAAGTGTGATACATTGAATTTCAAATTCACGCAACAATAGGTTTGCATTCGCGTTCCCCGTAGTTCGTACGATGCATAATAGCAGATCTGCCAGATGCAGTTCAGTAGAGGTGGTTCTCACTATCTGTTGTTTTGGATGTGGTTATTCATTCGATTTTTTTCCACATCGTGCAAACATGAAAATCCCCAACGCCATCGTTCAACAACGCGGGAAAGCTGTGAAACTTGCATTCGGTATGACCAATGAAATGAACTGCAAACTTGTAAGAATTAGGTTTCTAACTTCTACTCCACCAACCCACATACCAAGGTACCTTTCCGTTGATATCGGTTTGTTTCGTTTCACAAAATCACGAATAAGTTCATATTCGTTTATTCTTATTTTTATTATTTCTTTTCATTATATAATAGTAGTAAAATAGTTCAGTAGGACGATCATGGCCGGTCGTAGGCTACCAGTGGAGAAAAGCGACTGGCCGTGAAAGGAAGTCATTTGTAGCTCACCTGATGGTTACAATAAAATTCACTTATTTACTTTAAGAAAAAAAGTGATACATTTTGAAGGGTTAATTAGACGACCCAAGGGTAACGGTTGGCTTCATCTTTACTAAGAAGTGCAAATGTCAGTCCACCGTTACTTTGCCCCTGCTTCGTTTTGCAAAAAGTTACATATTTGGCAACATAAAATCATTCGCTTCACTTTGACTGACTTGTTGAAAACGTGAACCTGTGTGACACTTTCGGCTGCCACTGCAGACATCCAGACAATGAATGAGTGTTTTTGCTTTGTTTGTTTTTCTGGGTTGATATTATTTACATTTGCATCTAATCCGTCTCAATGTTTTTCGTAAACGACGGACTGAGAGCCGATTTGTGTACGCACACAAAGTGAAGAATTTCAGAGGTAAACAGGACGAAAGCTGCAGAGGGTGGAGTGAGACCTTGCACTGAAATTGGAAAAGGTTATGAGTTTTCGGATCCTTATTGCTGGTGAGAAGTTTCCGTGACATCCAAACATGCATGCAAAATTCTCGCTTGCTTACTGAAGTCAGAGTTTTCCCCGCAACCCGTGTGATTCCGGAGAAAAACACCTTTTTCTCCTTATTGGTAGACTGACCCACTGGTCAACAGCATTGTTTTCTACTAGACGGAATTTTTGGAGGAAGTATGTTTCCAACTAATAAAGTAGCTGTTTAGTACTGAAAAAGTCCCTTGCCTATGCTGACCTCAGAACTAGTAGTATGGCTTCATGCTAATACATCTACAGAAACCATGTAACAGAAAACTGCAAAACACCAAACCCTTATCTTCATGTCTGTTATGCCGAAATTACTTGGAATGCAGCAGCTGTTTTTTGTCTTGTGATAAACAGATTTTATCGTTGTAGCTAGTGAGAACTGAGGAAATGGAAGTACAAACGATATATTCTCGGGTCATTTGGTTTGTCTGTTATGTGAAAATAAGGTTCGATGATAATTGATTTTGATGTCTGAGGTTAGAGAGTTTTATATTTTGAGAGCTTCCCGCGGTGACCAAAATATTTTTGTTCCAAAAATGTAGACCTTGTGGTTGCAATCGCCGATTACATCCTCGCTCAGTAACTCCTAATTGGTTTTGATCTACTTTTAGGAAGACGTTTTCTTCGATGTTGAGTGAAAAAAAGATTCAGAACCATAGTTATCGAGTAAGATATTGTTGAGAAAGTACCCGAACCCTCGTACGCTGGATGCAGCATTCTTTCGTTCGGGGTTGCCCGTGCACGATCGGCAAAGATACAGGAAGTAAACTCGATGAGCCGGGATTCAGTGAATGCACAAGCAAGCATCAACAATTACACCGATAGAGATGGGCGTGGCTATTTGTATCTGAGCAAGTTGCACAGTTCCCCAAACGAAATAGCACTTTTCTCATTGCTCGTATAATAATCTGGTAGGTTAGCTGGCAGGGTCTGTTGGTATGGTTCACTGGAACTGCTGGTTGATAGGTATTCTTAAAGAGTCACCAGAAATGTACGTTGGATGCATTATTCTTCTGTTCGGGGTTGCACGTGCACGATCAGCAAAAACACGAAGAAAACTCGGTGAGCCGGAGCTCAGTGAGTGCCCAAGCAAGTATCAACACTTACGCTGATAAATATCGGCGTGGAGATCGATGTCTTAGAGTGTCGCACCATTCCCAAACAATTAGGTTGAGAACATGCACAAAAGTGTTGCTTTATAACTCACGAGAATTCAATTTAAGGGTCAGTAGTTTGACTATGGTCCGTTAGTGACGCTGATGCAAACATAATTTGCATTCTCTCGGGCACTGTAAGTGTGAATTTGCAAGAGGGTGCCCTTCTGACTCATAAAGTACCTCCTGAATATCCATACATATCTCTTTACTATTTCCGAATGAACTAGTAGCTTTAGCCAATGCTTTCAAACACTGTGATGTAACCCTTAATCGTCTGATTAATTTCACTGAGCACATACTGACTAATAAGCTCGTTTTCTGTGATTCATACTCATGCAGTTACATCACGATATGATGTGACAAGTTAAGGCATTGGAACAATTGGACAAAACTTGGAAGTGACGCAGTTTGATGGTGACAAAAGCAGTAGTCAAGGCCTAATCCAAGACTGTATATGAGTTTTTTCACGCTCGTCATGCCCGTTTCCATCTGGCTTGTGGCTCGTTGGAGGGTGAAGGGTTGGTCAAGGGGGCTTAGGAGCACGGTAATTGTTCTTTTGCACTCGGAGCGGATTGTGGAGGCAAATGACGGCGATCTCAGCCGTGGAGAGTTTGCGACATTTCGCTGGTCTTGGTTGTCGACCAACGACCTCATACAGGGAAGGGAATACCTCAGTCACTTTTACTGTCATTAGACCGAGCTATGTGTGAAATCACTGCACTGATGGGTGACATAACTGCTCCATTTTTCAACCAGACATGGTGGGGCTTGCGGATGGGTTGAGAAAAATCGGCATCACTCGGACGAAGCATTTTTTTCCTCGTGGCGCGAAACTGCGAAAGCAGCAAACAAGTGTTTCACGATTTTAGTTTTCTCAAAATTCTTGAAAGCAAGGCTGACTTTTAATTTGCATTAAACAGCTATTGTCATGGTGACTAGTAAGAAATGATCAGAGACACGGGGAGCATATTCGGCACACTCACGAATATGTGCCCAGGTTAAATATGATGAACAAGGGTCAACAATAATCTTGACTGAGGTCTCTTGTCTGCATGATGTTATCCTGGCAGAATTAAGGTCCTGTGATTCGCAGTTAAAACTCACCTTGGTGTGTCATGATGTCGCTAGATGGCTTCTATTTAGTACTGACAGTCTTGGTAACTCCCAGATTAAGTTACTCAGACCGCAACCAACTTCACACATCGTCAACTGCTTATAGCGTAGTATATGGCTAACATAAAGAAGAAGTTTTCAAAGTGAGTAGTATCGCGTTGTATTTGGGTAAAAGGACAAAATTTCCCCGATTGTATGTTTTCGGGAAATGTTTGTCTCGTCAACCAGGTACAGCACGATATAACTCGTTTAGAAAATCCATAATTAGGATCATGTGTCCCAGTTCTGAAGGTTAGCCACACCAACCAACAAAATAACTCAGAAATAATTACCGTGTGATTCTAACAACATGCACGCTTTTGATTGCGGCCGCGCTGTTCCACCCCCTCTGGAATTACCACGTAATCATCTACACATTCTCCGGTTTACTGTTCTGTTAGTTGACCTTGATTTTAGATCAGTTTTGTGCCACCCACAATAAAATATTCCAATGAACTACTGAAATCCTTCCAAAGAAGAACTTTACCTGACTATCTGATTCCTTTCGGAAATATGGTAAAGAACAAATGGGAAGGAATTTTCAGGGAGTCCAGAAGCAATCCTAGAGAACACAGAGCTGGATGGTCGGCTTCCCTTCGTAGAAGACTCATACCCAACATGAACCTTCCCATGATGCTCAGTACCAATATTTGTTCCCTACTGAGTAATTTTCGGTATTTTTAGACCTTGTTACATCATGGTAGTTACTATTCGTAATTAGAGTTTGTCCTTCATCCGTATTTTCATTTACTCATGAGTAGCGAGTATGTACGTCGTGAACCTCGGACATCCGTAACGTATTTTCTTTGTTTCTAAGGTATCATATTGGTTTATACTCGAGTTTAAAGACGCCTATCACATAAAAATTCACGTATCTATTCATAACCTTGTTTCCTCAAGGGTCTGCATTTCTACCATTATATAATTTTTCTGAGTGTTTCACTTGTACTGCCGAGCGGAAGCTCGACCTCTCAACCTTAGCGTTTCTGTCATTGTACTCCACCACTGGCCGTCACACGTCAAAGGCATGAACAGATCTAGGGCCGGATTCGTCCATTCATGTTGAAATGTGCTCTCGTTTATCCCGCAGACTTAGGTTATTTGTCTTATTTATTAGTAACTTTCTTTGGTATTGCAAGTACATTCTAATTCATCCCTTTGTGAATGATTTATTGATTCATGACGGCAAAGGTTTCCTGATTTACTGATTTCACCGCAACCGAACTGCGCCACAGTTTCGGTCAGCTGCTTTCTAAGCGGACCGTCTTTTTATTTTCTCGTTGTCCCGACTTTCGGAAAGTTGCTGCCTATTGTTCTTGGTTTCTCACCTGACTGTAACTGTTTTACCTGCTGTACATTTATGATTAGTGCATCGTTTAGAACCAGGAATTATTGATAAACCCGGTTATTCGATTGGAATTTGTTCTGCCGCCCGTAATCGTGTTTTGCCCATATAGTGTGTGTGGCTAGTGAGACTATGTTTCGGCTAGATTTACAGCCTTAGACATCGGGATAGTAGCAACAAGTCATATGAATATTCAGTGCTAGGTGCAATCTTGCTACAAAAGACGTGGCTTCACAGTGACATGGACGACGAAATAGTTGATCTAAGTGGTTCCACTGCGTATTGAGGGGATCGTCCTGTTTCACAACGGAAGCGAAGTGACGGTATTATCACATCTATCATTAATCAGTGATCCCAAACTGTCAAGCTTGTGTTTATATATCCAACAGTGTACATCAGTTCGTCCGTTATCAAATGCAAACCTAAACATTTGAATAATTCCACTATGTTGTCCTTGTAAATACTTATATTTCACTCAAATGTCTTACTAGTAGCTATCAAGAATTTATTGATTCCATTTCACAAATTCTTATAGACTACACAAGCATTTCTTTGTGCATAGTTGCTGGTGACTTTATTCGTTTTGACCTCAGTTCTTTTCATCCGTTCGGGCTTGTTAACACTGTCAATTTTCCAGCTAGAATGGATGCATTCGTAGACGTTTTCTTATTCAGTAGTCTAAATACTGTCCCACCCTATATGGTTCCCCTATTGGTTCATTCAATCAAGGTTTTGCTGAGGATTTATGACCACATTAACCACGGAAACTTCACGCAATGCCACGACCGCAAAGTTCGCAAAAAGCATACTTTTTTCGCAGAACATGCTGATGTTGAATGAAGTGATCAGTGAAACTGACTTTCCTGTGTTTTAGGACGCCGACATCTCTGTGTTTTGGGATCATCTTACCAGTTATCTCTGTTTGTGCTTTAACCTTTTTTGTCTCGTCGAAACTTCTTACTTTTGCCCGATGGTTTATCATCCCTTCACTTTAAACGGATTCGTTGCCGAAAAAAATATGCTTTTAAATGCAGGGACTATACAAAGGTTAAGAGCTTGAAGAAATCAATCAAGATTGAGCTATCCAGACTGAATTACCTATATACCTGAAACCTATGGAAGATGTACCTTATAAAGAGACATGGTAGCTACTAAAAGTTCTATATGGAGGTTCATCCGTCTGAAATTCTGTTGCCGTGGATATCGAAGCTCCGAATGCATCTGTCAATACGGAAGCCGGAGCTCTCATGTCCAGAATTTTCAAAGATGACCCTTCGAACACGCCCCGTTTTTGAATTTCCATCCCTGATGTTTACAAAGAAATTTTTCTTCTAAATGTTAGAAAATCCTCTGGACCAGATGGCCTCAGCTCTATAGTCCTCAAGGAGTATGCGGTCTATTTCTGGCCTGTTTTTTCCGAACTGTTCAGTCAGCGCTCGAAAGACAAATGTTCCGACTGCTGGAGGTTGGCGACCATCACCCCTGTTCCTAAGATGGATTCATCTGAATTCCTTCCCACTGCTTGCTCCTCTATAACTTTGGGATATTTTTGAAGGGCTAGTTCTCCCACCAATAGAAGCTTCTTTAAATGTTTCAGACTCCTACCAGTTTGCTTATCCATCTTCACGATCCACCTTGGAGCTCTTTTCACCCTGGTACATTACATTCTCTAGTTACTTGATAAAAACAGTAATGCAGTTAGGATTTGATTTCTGGAAAGCAGTGACTCCTTTAATTGTGTCGACAGGAATGACCGCCTTTCTGTTCTCTAATTCAGATGTCGAGCCTCCTGTTATTTCTCTATTTCGGTAACCTTCACCAGTTCACCCGTTAGAATATTAACTTTAGAGATCGAAACAAACAGAAATATGGGGATGGTTATCTACTTAGAACTCACTCAAAGGTGACAGCAAAAGCCCCAAGTTCTCATGTTATCCCGAAGATTTTGATTGTTTTATGTCCTTTGGAGAGAAGGAGAATTAAGTAGGGGAATAATGCTCGAACTCATGAGATGGTTCAAGAAATGCTGTTAAACACACCACTTTGCCAGGATTAATTCACTCTGGACGACCCGGTTTAGCATACCGAGGTGTCCCCCACCAGTTTACTTTATATATAAATGCACACGAATCCCTAGAAAAGATCCGCGTGAATAGATTTATCTATGACAGCTACCCTCATATGGGGTGCATTGCTTACAAATCCATCAATGGTCGAATGATAAAGCAACAAGTTGATTACAAAGCACAATGCATTTATGGTTCATGACAGAAACACTGTGTTCAAATGCTTTCAGCGGTGTTCCAGTTGTCCTCAAGTTCTAAGTCGTCATATTCATTGACAATGCGGAATTAAATTCTTTCAGAATGCCAACGATTGTCCCATTCCCATCAAAGTGATTCACTGATAGACCGAAAACATATAAATTGGAATAAAGTCTGGCCTATGAGTGAGTGAGCTGATGGTATTGATGTTCTGGTATATTACCACATTCTGGCACGGTTGGCAATTTATGTAGTTGCGTTCTTACGCTGGAAGATCATGAACTTCACTAAGTCCCACTGAATGATTGAGAGGAAAAGTTATTCGATTTCCTTTTACAGTCAACTTCGTTTCTAGGACTGCTATCTGAGATTATCCGCTTCGGGAAATCGCACATAAAAAAACCACGGGGACCACACAGAAAACTTTAATCTCATTTGAGTCCTATGGAGTGAGCATGGATGAAACACCCATTTTTAGAATCACTGGATGATTTTTCCAAAGTTAATTCGCCGATTAACACGACTAGCCTTCAGAACGAGGACAAATTGTCTCAAGTACGGGTTTTCGAAATGAGTCGTATAGGGTGTCTGCGAGGAATAGCACCTCTGATTTGGTAGACTCACGCCACTTGGGGAACCCTCATTTTCCTTGGTTCGCCCAGCTCTCATCTGTGGCTCCCCGAAGCTTAAGCGTGCCCCAGCGGCCAGACACCAGAGAATAGCTCGACAGGTAGGCTAGACCAATTTGAAGGTAATCAATGCCTAAAAACCTCCACGATACCATGTTCGGCATACAAAGGTGCACCGCTGAATGGGCGGACGAGGTCTACTGATCCACTTTCTACAAAGGAAAACTGTCCAAATCATTCGACGCGGTATTCCGAAAGAGACGCATGAGGCGAATAACAGGCCACTGAAAAAACCCTGCTGCCTTGTAAGCTGCACTTGGATGCGCAAGTAAGCACTCTGATCATGTTATGGTGTTCTCAGCAAACGATGCGTTTGGTGCCCTAGTGGTTGAGCTGTCAAGACAACAAGCTGAAATAGCCCACTGCAGGAAGCAGAGCTATACATCTAGTGGGGATTTACGGACACTTGGATGTGGGCTACTGAAGTCTTATAATGAGGACACTGCGCAACTACAGCATCGACATAACTTGTCTCCCAGAAGTCCGCATACCTAATTCCTCACTCGAAGCACAGAAGTTAAAGAAGAATAGACAGCTTACTGGCTATATCGTAGCTGCCCGACAGATGACTCCGGGCGCTACGGCACCGCATCCATCATTTATAATAAAACCAACAGCGGAATGACTGCTTGGGAGCCGAATTCAGTAAGATTTGCTTTGATACGTTTCAAATGATTCCCGCAGAGCTGGACGGTAATTTCGGTCTACGCTCCGACAAACGCGGTGGACAGCAAGACGAAAGATGAATTCTACGGCAGTCTCCAAGAGTTAATCAATGGGGTCCAAAGAACCGACATACCGGTAATTACCGGAGACTGGAACGTTCCTACAGGTCCCTCGAATTTGTCAACGCAGAAAGCCCTGGGAGAATGCGGCCTTCATCAATGCTGTGAGAAAGGTGACCACCTGTTCTTCTTGGTGGACTACAGCAGAACGATTATTTGCAGCTTACGTTTCCAGCACCGGGAGAAGCACTTACTGACGTGGTACTGCAAAGACGATCGCATTTGGCATCAAACAGACCACACATTGTTGGACTTTTTCTGTTGAATACTGTCCAGTTTACCGCAGAGCAACGATGGGAAACGCGAACAATACAGACCACGTTCTTGTTCGTGCACGTTTCAAAATCCATTCCTCCATACACCTTTGGCTTCTATACCGACCGAAATAAACGTTGTGGCCCTCAGAATAAGGCGCTCAAACCGCAGCAGAGAAGAAAAATAGAGCGGTTGATAGAGCACTTTGATCGGTAGCTCAAGCTTGGGCTTAGAGTCATCCAGATACAATGTTTTATAAGGTGGAGCAAATTACCACAGCTTATGACTGGTTGCAGATGCAGATAAATCCATTCCTTCGAACACGAAGACGTTTCTTAGGTGCAGAATGACAGCTATAGATTGTCTGAAACCTAACGGAGCTTACTTCCTATCATTGCTTTTTCCGTATATTTATCACTGTCTAGATTATTTGTTATCACAGTGAAGATGCCATCATTATCTAAGTGGAATATCCCGGTTCATCACGTAAGTATTACAACAAAGCTTTCGACATTTCACCATTTGTTGACCTTCTGTTCAGTCTATATGGTAAACAAAGTCCATCCAATTCAGCTGGTAACAGGTCATCACGGAACAAATGCAAACATTCAAGATGTATGGAGCTTCGAATTTCCTATCTTTCTTGAACACTAAGGGAGACTCACAAACAACCTCTTTCGTTGCGAAAAAGTATGGACCAGACAAACGCAATTATTTTCATTGTGAAAACGAGTTATCATTGGTTCTTACATAGCTGCTCTTTTCATGTCTCCCTCAATCACACACCGTGGTTCGTAACGGGAACTAACCAGTTACGCTCAACATTAGATTCTCCATCGACATGGAAGCTAACTGAATGTGAAATGTTGTACTACCAGAACCCCTACGGAAGAATATAAGTCCGTATACAACCTACGGAGTTCTACGACTGTTGTGTTGGCTTCTGTGGTCCATTTCTTTAGTAAATACCTGAATATATCAAATTCGGCAATGGGGATTTTAAACAATTCTTATGAAACATCCGGTTTACTTTCGGTGTTATTTTTTGCCATATTTCACCTCAACCTACATTTGAAACCTAACCATTCCCTACTCGAATCTTTTCCTAATTCACGCCGATGGTATTACCTGAGCTCGGGTTGACTGTGCCCGATATCTGAACATTACACTACGAGATCACTTGTCCTGAATTAGGGTTTGAAAAATGCTGCATTTGTCCCTCAGGGTGCATAAACTAGGACGGTTCAGCACTCCTCAATCTGTTCCATCTTCCACCATAGAAGTCCATTTCATATTTATTCTGTTCTCAATTCACCGGGCTCACTAATGGAGAACTGCACTGCTTCTGATGACGGTTTACGTACCATCAGTATTCTTTTGTTATAATAACAACAGACCCCTTAAGAGTCTCATATGATATACCTATAAATGAAACGATCACTGTTTAAGAATAGATCACATCTAACGCTTTACACCTATTGCACAGCCGATTCTTTTGTAGTTTATATCTGTTTCTGACTCGCCCTAGGTTTTTTCTCCCATCGAGATAGTAGCTGTACAGAAATTCACTTACATTGTTCTCTGATCGCATTTTTCCTAACAAGGATGTAGTTTTGTTTGAGATTATAAATATCATCTTAGCTGCAGAATTGCTCTTCCCATTTTCCATGGGTGAGCAGCACCAAGCAGCCTTACTTAAGTCAGTGCAAGTATCAATATAATTTTATTGCTGCTTAGAAGAAGGAATAAGGTCACTGGTAAATTCGACATTTCTGAACGAATGTATAAAAGCGATTTGAAGAAAAACACTCATCTATTCCTCGGAACCCATTTTATACTGTAAACTTGCTCGGATTAGACTAAAGTAGATGACATCCATGCCACTTGAGTCAGAGACGAAAAAGCGCTGATTGACTTCTTATTTCTGATAAGCGTTCAGATTTGATCCATCTAGCTAGAAGTTAGTGGAATGAAGCTTTCTAAGCAGATTCGTCGCGGAATAGCCTGAATGAATACAGAGTAGGAGAACTAGTTTTTGAAGGATGTTCACCACCGTGGAATACGAAATTCATCCGACACTGGTCTATTTACTCTGACTCCAGTATCGCTTTCCGAAAGGATACGAATTTGCAGGCTTGAACGGAACACTCAGAAGAGGGCAACATTCAAACGAAGGTTTGTGGTCAGAAAGTTTGGAAAGTCAATTGAAATATCCATATATATATATTTGAAACCTTGTCAATGAACACAGATTGAATGTAACGAAATGGTAAGTTTGTTAGAGTTTATTCAAACTGAATAGTGACGGTTATGGGTTCTCCAAGTGTGACTATCATGATTTCATTTGGTTGTTTATCCTGAGGAGAGAGGAAGGAAGATTAGGAATACACGATTGGTATAAATGCACCGGATATACTGCCATAACTGCTACAAATCAAACCCTGTTTTTCCATGGATAGCGTGGAATTAAACCACTTGGGACGACCACATTTGCCAAGCTAACTTGTCACTTTTTATTGCACATGAATTATGCCCAAGATCCAGATAAGTTTGTTTCCCCCGGGCCATGTGCTGCAGGAGGTGGGAAATGCTATTTAATTCATCCAGAGAAGAATTGCGAAAACAAAAACTGGTTATGAAACACAGTGCATTTATTGTTCATGGCTGGACCTCGACATTAAGATAACTTCAAATGATGTTCATATAGAATCATTCACTCAGATCTTTTGTCCAAGCAATAATTTTCCCATACGTTACACCAGTCACCGACCGTTAGTCCAAACGATTCATTCATCTCGTCCTCATATGAACCTCTCGAAACATGTTTGCAGAGTCTTTACGGTTGCTATGGCAACAATTTGATAGAACTTATGTCTCCATAAAACTGGCCACCTGGGTCACACGGACGAAGTACAACTCATTCATTATGTGTTACTCTCTGTTACCTAAAAATCCATAACACGGCGTTTCTAAATGCACCTAAACTATCATTTATTTGGTGATAACTGGCATTTTGATGGCACTGTTGAAACTCATCATGCAGATAGAACAAATATCTCACACTCACGTAAATGTCTCCGGGTTGATGCCTGAAGCAGGGCAAACTTCAGATTGTTTGGACGAAGGCACAGTGATTCGGGTATGTCAGAGAGCTTTTTTCGTATAAGATGTAACATTTTGCGATATTTTGGTTCGGTGCATAGAGGATTGATACTTCTGTTTGCCATCTTGTATATGCATTTCAGTTTCTTATGCTGACATGTTGGACTTTGATAGCATCGGCCAATCAGCCGTGCCGCAAAAGAGCCTACAGGAAAACTGCTCATCGTTTCGTGCAACTGTTTCAGCGTCTGTGAATGTGTGGGTAATTGGATAGTGAGCAAATGGGAGAGAGAGAGGGAAAAGTGTGATGTATCCATTTTTAGTTAGCCGTAGTATGCACATGAACTATACAGAGCAGCATTCAAAGACCGGACAAAGGATAATTCAGTGAAATGCCTAAAAGAATCGTATGTAGTGTTGGATATTGCATCTCTATGACCTAATTCAAAGCCACTTGAGTTACCAACGCTGATGAAACTCAATGTCTTTGAGTAGGTTATCGCGGATCAGTTACACTTTTTAAATGGAGTTTTTATTTATGCTTTTTATAAAACAATAAGGAACGATCTGTTCGGTAGCCTAATTCAAGTCTTTCATCATTTGTTCAGGTGCTCTGTTAACCCAGTCTCATCGATAAGGCGTGTAACAGATTTTGCGTGATGCCTTGGTGTTTGGCCGTGCGTAGTTGACAGTGAAGGCTTTCATCTCTGCCAGGAATGGATTTGATTTCCGTATAACTTAAAGTATTTTCTATAACAGCCTAACAGAGTCCCAGCTCATCAGGGATGAACAATATTTGATTTACCATTGAGTGATTTCTGCACAAATTTAACCGGTTATAATTTATTGGAAATAAGTTGAAAGTGACGCTGACCATCAGATGAAACTGTATTTGTGGTATCCAGTAATCAGTGTCAGAGCGAAAGCTTGTGTCTAAGAGCGAACGTGTATTCATGTATGCGGTACAGTAGACGCAAACATGATAATGTGACAAGCGGACGAGTATAAAGAATCAAGGTCTTTCTCACGCGGATCTAGCCGTATGTGGTTGGTGGAGCGGAACGCAGCAGAGTGTGGTACAGACAGGCATCGTACGTATGAGTGCATGGCACACGGGCCCAGAAAGAACCAAGTACGAATGCAAATGAGGCACGGATGGGCCACACAACAGTATTAGAGCTAGCTTCAAATTTCCTATTTACCTGGGAGGATAGACATGACAGATGTATAATGTGGTTTATAGAAAGGAATACATGCAGTAATTTGTTGTTGAAGCAGAATAGAATCGCAGCTAGCCTTTAGTGCAATCTTTTTCCTGCGATATTGGAGAAGAAATGCAGTGCACAAAATTGTTATTTTCCGTATTACTGTGATGTGAGCTGACAGTCGAATGGGTGAGGAGTACGAAAGGCATCAGACTAGCGACGGACGGGCAGGTTGACACGAGACAAGCCGTTGGGAATAGGCTAGATTCACCTAACACTTGCAGTGTTGAAATATCGATCACACATTTCCGTTTCGAGTCTTAGATGCGACTCAGCGGATCTGCACCGGTGAACGTACCTTTGCTGAAACCAAAAATCTAGATAATGTCTTTACTTGAAGCCAGCAGTGAGTTGAGCTTTAGTACTGATTGACGATTCATTGAAAACGGAAATCATAACTTCTCTTACATAATTGCATGTGCTAGATCATTCCCGCTTGCACCCGCACGAAGAAAACGTACTCACTCTGGAAATAGCGTTGATTGTACAGGCCGATTTTTGCTCCTCCGTTACACACAGCTCGAAGTTGAACTCTGTCACATTTTGAGTTGCCAGACAGAGTGAGAGCCAAAACAGAATCAAATGAGGACACAGATTGTTGAATATCATTTTTCCTTAGGTCGCTTCACTTGAACCGGATGGACTTAAATACTGGCAATCTTGGGTTAGTGGCAATGCGATTGGTGAACCGGCAACCCACAGCAAAATGCACTACAGTGCTGCGATCGATCCTGAGAAAGAAAGCAATTCGTTCTGCTGAAGATGCAAAGAATTGTTTTTGATAATAGTAGCTATAAGACCGAGACACTTCTTAAATTTTTACAAGTAGACATTTGTTCTGGGAAGACAGTTTAATATAGACGTTGTGGGAAACAAAGACCGTAAACAAGTGGAAGCACAGAGCAAAAATACCCTTAAGTTAAGGTAGTAAGCAATCAGGAAGAACTTCTTGATTGCTTTATTTTTAGAATCATGCCAGTTATCATTTAGTTGGATTTGATTCGGCGATGTTCGGCGCTAATCAGGGCAGCTAAGTAGCGGCATTAAACACCCAGTTCTGAAGGCCACTCTATTTTCAGTTCCAATGACTGCTGGATAGATACGATCTACTGGTGGAACACAACCGTACGAAGACCACCATGGATTCTTAGAGACCAATGCAGCTTTCATATTACACTACAGAATGCACAAATGTGCGCAAATAAGAGTTGTTTAGTGTCCGTTTTTATCCGGCCATCAGCGAAGCTGCAATGAAGAATTGCTATTTTTTCATTGGTTTTGAGAGTAAACACATTTTCAAAATTTGTTTAAAAAATAATTCCGAGGGACCAAAGCCATCTTGGTAACTGCCTTTTCCAACCTACAGTCTGACTAAGATAATTTGAATCCAATATTTGTCTCCTAATTGTGTAAATCATGTTCAGTGAGAACCAGTGCATCTACTGCACATCAAAATCCAATAATTTTCCCAATAATTTTCGTTCAATTTCACAACGATTTTTTTTTCTCACCGTATTCATTAGAAGCTCTTTCGTTTACCAGTTTCCTGTAGTGCAGCAACAGCTCAAAAATTAAAAAAGTTAGCTTTACGAAAGACTTTAGAATGTTCTACTTTGTGAATTTTCGGGTATGACTGTCAGAATAGTAATATCGATATGTTGAATGTAAAGATAAACCTGGTGAAAGTTTGTATATTTCTCAGCATGTCTTCGTAAATCCTTCAAGCTACGATGGATCTACAAAATCGTTATTTCGTTTTTTTATTTCTCATTCTGGTGCAATGTGTTCTGCCAACAAGTTTCACCCCTTTATTTTGCGTTGTCAGTTGTCTTCAGTTAAATATGACACTTCCATTTAAATGCAGTGGTATTTGGTACGGTTCATCGGAATGTTATCATTATTCTAATAATGAGCAAAAATGGTTTTCTACTGACCATACAAAAATTATGTGGTGCATCCGGTCTCACCAGCCACGGCTACTACGCTGACCAATGAACAATAACCTCAAGCACGGACACAGACTTGTTGATATCTATCCATGCTTCCGTCTCTGCGTTGTTTTTGGCTGATCAGTACCGCTACTTATCGATTGACCTTGTTCGACCTGGGTTGAATGTACGGTAGTGTATGCATGTCAGTCAGCTCACTGACTTTGATTACGCACTTTCCTGCTTGTTTGCTGGTTGCTCACCGGCTGTTGCTGGGTTTTGTTTTTATGGTCATAGAAATAAATGGAGTGCGATTATTACATGGTCCACTACTAACTAAAAAAGTAAGAATGTGGAGTCTAAGTTCCTCCTCCCGTTAGGACGCGCGTGACAACAAAGTGATGACGGTAGCATCAAGTTCACAATTTTCGGACGTTCCCGGTTCTGAAGATCTTAACGGCATAAGAGACTGAAGTAATCCTCGATAATTATATTTGTGTCCTTATCCAAATGCTCTAAGATCAGTGGGACGGCTAAATTACCGCTGAATATTTTCGTCCATGAACAGTCTCCTGTATCCCAAAGTTTTGAGGCAAAAATCTGACGTCTGGCAGAAAGCTCGAAGTCGCATTGTTTCCTAAGGTGTAGTAATGTTTTACGCCTCAGATCGAGATCAAGCTTGCTGTCAAAGCAAAAACAGTTAAAATGACTGTGCAACAGTAAGCGAAGGGATGAAGTGCAACTTACGAAGGAGGGAAGTTAGTAGAAAGAACGAATACCTCTTTCCTACCGCAAAATATTTTGGCAGTTCCTTGATTTTGCATGGGTATCATGTGACTTGGATCCAGCGTTTGCTCAGATTGACTGTTAACCTGAACACTTGCACAGATTTTAGGTCTTTGCATCCAGTTTACCGTAACAATCCGCGATGATGAAGGCCAAGTCGGAAATGTAGCAAACTGTAGGCAACATTTCCAGTGAAACTCGCTTTGCTTTCGCCTCGTGGACAATACAAACCCTGTTAAGAGAGTTCGAATTAGAGAGAGTTGTTCTGACATCCGGGTCAATATCATACAGTGTGCCTTGGTACCGTGCTTACGTAATTTTAGGAACAAGAACCACAGGTTCTTGTTCTCATTTTCATTGTCTGCGAACTTCATGGTTATTTTTGTAATAACCGTATAAATAATAGCCAATAGTTAAAATGGTATTTGTATTTCCCTTACTCGAAACTTATAACAGGTCACTGAGTGGGAAAACGATTCGCAGTGCATGCATTTAACCCGGGAGCCTGAGGTCGATGGTTTAGAACGACAGTCGTCTGCAGCCCCAAGGTTTCGTCATCCGTTCGCAACGGCTCAAAAGCATTATCACTGACACTGGTTTTGACAAATGAGACATATACGCGTGTCCGTGGATTTGTTGTTTTTACCCCCATCTTTTGCTCATTTTACACTCATACGCAGAGATATCTCAATTTTAGCATGAGATAGCGGAATACTGATTGAAGGCAATTATCGTAAAAGGCTTTTGTAAATACTCCTATTGTTGTGTGTTACTCGTCTGTACTGTGACTGTGGATTATATCTGTGTTTTAAAGGAATTCACGGTAGAGATGTTACTTAGATAAACACTAGAAAGAGGCATTTACTTAGAGTGAACACTTAATTATGGATAAGTGTTTATTGTTCAGTAGCAGCATTATTGAAAAAGATTGTAGTCAGTCGATGCTTCGGATGCCGCTGATAACCTTTCTCAAGACCAGTTTACAACATCGACCGACTACCATCTTTTCTGATAACGCTGATTTACGGAACAATGAACACTCACCTGCAACATACCACATAGAGTATCGATTTTTCGATACTCTTCGAATTGATCTGCGTTGGAATACACTAAACGGCTAATCCTTCAGTCGGAAATATATTCCCTCCTCAAATCCCAAGTGCAGTACCATAAGGAATTCTGACTGTGTTTACTGTGAGGCCTATTGACTAAAATAGGAAAACAAACGGTGTCTGTTTAACCACAAGGTTTGGCAATGTTTTTCTAGTGCTTGGTACCAAACGCGAAATTCTCATGTTTTTATGTGCTACATGTGAACGTTTCACCTGCAACGTGGAACAGTTAACTGGAAATTGCTTTTCGATTAAATTGCGAGATTCCTCTTTACGTTCTTGAATTTTTGTTCCGTGTAAATTTTTGAAAGTTTCAAATGTGTTGACCTACACAAATGATCTCCCAGCCAGCCTTGGAAGTAAATAACACTGACCGTGAAAATCGAGACAAAAATTGCAGTTTCTTTGTCTGGCTCTCACGAGTACGCAAAATCTGTCTTTAATAACCCAAAGTAGTGCACGCTTCAGACGTTTGAATAAACTAATCAAGGGTGGGCTTTCGTCTGTGTCGCGAAATACGAAGCTTCGGTTTATATTCCTTTCATCCACTTCGATTAGCGGACAGAAGGTTTTAGTGATTCAGATTTGAGATAACCGGTTTCCAATAGCTCAATTTATGGTTTGATTAGATTTGCTAATCGACTATTATTATGCTTTTTAACATATTGCCCGAATATTCCCACAGAGCACATGGAGAACAACACAAGGTGGCGAACGAGCTCGTTTTCAGTGTTTCGTTACATCCCATTTTATATGAACTCAGCTGGGTGAACAGAACAGAAATCAAGGTAAGGCGATTATAATCACGCAATTACTTGCGAGAAGTGTGTGGGATTGATGAATATTTGTTTTGCTGACTGTCCTTCAGACTCCACCTTTCACGCACACACCTCAAGTCATCCGACCAACCTGCACTCGGAAGCACCAGACTCAATATGTTTTGTCACCTAGTCAGGTCTTCTCCACAGGAGGTAGGAGGCATTTGCTTGGAGTTAACGGGGCTGGTACCGACTGTCCATTCGAAGCTGTCGGGCATCTCTGGCTGTCCCAGAGGTCGACATCTGAACAAGCTTACCTTGGCGATTCGGATCAAACCCGGACGGGAACGGGGTGGCGTAGCGGTAGAACACACGCCTTTGAGGTGAATGGGTCCGCGTTCAAACCCTGGGTGTGGCTGAGGATACGCACCACTGATGAGCTCCAACAAGAGCGAAACTCGAGTCTGGTGCTTTCGAGTGCAGGTTGGTCGGATGACCTGAGGTTTGTGCGTAAAAGGTGGAGTCCGAAGGACTGTCGGCAAAACAAATAAGGCGATTAGTTATGCTTGACCTAGATTTGTCTCTGGACCGTGAGTGGGTGTCTGCCGTGTCATTAGTCGGACCAACGGGTCAGTGGTTAACTTGTGGATAGGGTGTGGGCCAAGGAAGCCCTAGCGCTTGCACGAACTGTTTTTGGGCGCACAACGGGGGATTTTAGTGACGAATGCATACCGCTTTCGCTGTGGCTAGAATACGGCCCTTCACCAGTCTTGATTGCCCACTTCGAACTTTGTAGATTGGCCGGAATGCTTTGGTCACATTCACTGAGTGGTTAGACTGAACAAGGTGTGAGCACACGGCGCTCGTAATTACTTTGATTGTTCCAGTGCTCAACCAAGCTGGGTGGTGTTCACGGATGCCTTCGAATAAGTGTCTGGTCATACGGCCAATGTACGTTGTCCCACAGAAACAAATAAAGGAGTACACACATAATGAGGCCGTTGATCCGTCTAATGACACCGCAGACACCCACTCGCGATCCATAAACGGATCTAGGTCATGCAAGTGATATTTGATCCGCTCTGCCCCACTTAACTTTTAACATATCTTGAGTGGTGTAGGATACATCAAACGCATCTACTAAAGCGTAAGTGGGGAGAATGCGCTTATGAAAAAGTGCTCGATGCCTTTGTGAGCAACCCAATTTATGTACTGTTTGACTTCAGGCAATTAGAACCAAATAAACAGATTTTGATCCCAAGAAATCTGGGAGACCGGAGTTCAGTGCTCTCGTTTTCATTGTATTTTTATTTAAAAATGGAATATATTTTGTTTGAATCAGGCATGTCTGATGTATCTTAAATTTGCTCCATTTCTTTATGAACAAGCCGCGAGATTATTCTCCAAGCCTAGCAACTCAACTGTAGATAATTCGTTGCTAGTGAAGTTGAAAAGGACTAAAATGTATGAAACAGCACCGGACCCTCTACGATATTCTGAAGTAAAATTTACTTTAGTTGGATCCGCTGATGAGATTCTTCCGAAGAAATGACACTTCAAAACACCAGTCGCTTTGGACACAGAATTATGAAACACGCATCAAAAAGACCATTTTGAGGGCTAATGGCATTTACATTAACCCCTCTTTCTAAACAGCGAACAAAAAAAAAAAACAAAGAACAAGTAGGCTACAATGATTGCGAAGGGATTTTAGGCACATACAGTCCTCATGACGCGCCGATCGAGATACAATCAATGAATTTCATATACCTGAGAAAAAACTGTTCGTCTGTTCAGCCTCCATGTTCATCTCTCACATATGCTTTTGCAAGACCAGTAGTTGAAAAGAAGTGGAAGCTTTAGAAATAGTCAGTGAACCATAACCATGATCAAGTGATGATTGAGATTGTGAACACCATTTCCAGCGTCATCATGGAGCCCTTTGATAAAACATAACATCAAGATGGCAGTGCTGGCATTCAGTGATCAACCGCTTCTCCAAAACAATCCTTCTGCATCTTTACCCGATCTTCGGCTGTGCTTTTCCGACGGTAATCCTTCCTCAGCATCCGTTGTTTCAATCTGTTTTCCTCTTTCCCAGGTTAACGTTCCCCAATATGTAGCGAGTATCGCAATTGTCACAAACGGGTTAAACAAAAATGTGACATTCATTGTGCCTCAACGGACCGAGACGCAACGGTTATTACGAATAATATGCACTATGTGTTTTGTAGTTCAGAAATGAACAAAGCTTTGTTCCACGAATGTTTCTGCTCTTAACTGTAGATTATCGCATTCCCTCATGTTTTATTTATTTGCTTTAGACACAGTGTATGCGACAAGTCTTAAATGCATGCAGAATGTTCAGTAATATGGGTTTCCAAAAAATAAAACAAAATAGCACCTTCACAGATAAAAACAGCAATATAACTCACCATTCACATGGAGTGCATTTTTGAAACTATCTGCAGAGGAAAACCTAGCTGATCTTAGCGAGTTCCCTAAAGATAAAAGAACTTCGAACCTTGGAGTTAACATGAACTTGATCACGAAAACATGAGAATTCCAAAAAGTGGTCATCATTAGCGGAATAAAGTAGCGGAACTGAGCCGTACGTCGTAATTTTATTGAAAACCTCTAATGATACAGTGTAATGGACGTTCTATGTTGCTAATACCGCGGTAGATATTTGTTTGTATTGAGTCAGGCAGTACCATTTGTTGCGAATTACTCTGCTTATTCCGTTTGATATATTTACTGACGAGTGATTAAACGACTTTCTTTGCATCTTACTCAAGATTTTTCCTTAATTTTCTACTTTATTCCATAGTAACACCGGTATCCTCGAGGTAGATGAAGAACGTTTGAGCCGTTGTCATAACAAATAATTCAAATGTTTGGTTCCCCCTTCAGTCAAAGAGAATTTGTGGGTATTTTCGTCTCATCAAATCTTTGTATCATATTCACAATTATTATCTGTACTCATCTATGGAACAGACTCATTAAGTGAGTTGACAACGTTTAAATTATGGACCGAATTTGCCCACTGTGGCTGTACCAGTATATAACTACATCATACCTCTCGTAATCGCGATAAAACCAAGTGTTACACAGGGTACATTTTGAGGTTACTAACTATTTTTCCAATGATTCATACCCTTGGAATACGATTTGGCATTTTAGAAAAATATTGATTTGATCCACTTATGAAAATTTGCTGAACCCCACAGAATTCAAATCTACTTTGAGTTAGCGCTTGATTTGTTTGAACAGATAGATAATATTATTGGTGTTCTAGATTATGAAATCATTGTTTACTTATGAATCTTTCACTTATTCATTTCTGTATGCATTTAGGACAACTTGAGATTCAAAATTAGACTCGGGTCCAGATGACCATTTGTCGTTGCCACCAATCAGACTGATAGTTCTTTAAGTGCTCATTTTCGGATTGGTAGATGAAAGTGCAAGAAAATTGTTTCGTTGTCTCGTGGGTTTTAAAAACCCAAATCTATCCACAACACTTCATTTGCACAGTGCAAAAGCAATTGAGACAAATGAACAAAGTGCGAGCAGTTGGTGTGACCATGGTTTTTTTCTTGGTGTTTTGTCATTCCCATGATACTTCCGAACCATCCTACGAACATTGTATGACTGAAGAAGAGCGGTCAAAATGTGAGAAATGGGGAATCAGAAGAGTGAGTGTATTTCAAATTTCTCTATTTTATGGGTACTCCAAAATGCAACATTCATGGATTGCTGTCATCATATACATCACAAAAGTTGCCCTCCCAAAAGCTCGTTGTTTCAGTTTCGAGAACAGTTTATTGACTGAATCTTGGGTCACACGGTAAATAGTTACTCTTATAGTAGTGTATAGTTGTAACCTTAATGTGAACTTGAGTTGATTGGCAAACTATGGCTTCCGGTGACTTATTGACTGGCTTGTATATAATTTATGTAGTATTGGTATCGCCATGAACATAGCACTGTCCATTTAGATTTATTATCTGCAACTAAATGAACCTTGCTTAGAGTTGAAACCTTTTTTGTGACAGGGGCAATTCTGAAACTTGAGTAACACTGAAATTTGTCCACGTGGTTTACAAAATCCACAACTGATTTACTCCAGCTCTGTTACTGCATGGGTCGTAAGTTGGCGATCAAATGACAATTCTTACTACTCAGATTCATTTTACTTGTAATTTCAAATACGATACGGTAAAATGTACTTGAACAAAAATGATCGGTGAAATTCGAGGTAGACTGAAAAATCAGGAAATGTTCCACTGAGACGAAACGGTCCTTTGATTAATCTTTTCAGAAGATCGGCCAAGAGCAGTATTTACGGTGCTAGCCATTTAGCTCAGCTGTTCGAGGTGAATGAACTTCTATTTGGAATTCGATCCGATTTACAATATCTAAATTATGGTAGTAGTGAGGAAGGGATATATTGAAAATTTGCCAGTTTCCGCACTTGACCTTCTCAAATTTTCGACTTAAATTGAACAGATTTTCATGAGTTTAGTTCTATGACAGGAAACAACTGAATTACGCCATCAGCGCGTTTTCGTTGACGATGCAGATTTATCGATGATAACTTGATGCAGTTTAGTTAATCTCTGGCAACATCTACGTATGACAAACTGAAATCCAATGAGCTACGTTGAAAAAAACAACCATACTTCACCGTTTCGATAAAATTTGCATGATTTCCGTCAGGGATGAATTAGCCTCCTTGCTGATGTTCAATGTTAAGTTAGACATTGGCACAGCATGAAGTGCTTTGGAATAAAATCACCCCACTCAGAGTTTCCTCCTGGTGACTTAATCAGCAGACGAAAATGTCCGACTGGGCCATGTCAATGGTCGATATCACAACCACAAACTTAGAACTTGTTCCAAGACTATGAAACCTGTTGTCACAAGTCAGCACCACGGTGAAAATGAGCAATATAGTATTTAGTCAGCTCAGTCAATGACGTCAGTTAGTGAGATTTATCCGAGTCAGTGTGACAAGTGTGTTGGGTGAATACATGGATCTTTGCTTGAGGTGAACAACAAGAAATTTAAGCATCATATAGGCACTGGATCGAGTGGCGAAACAACTATTCGTCACTAATTTGTAAGCACTAAATGAAGCTGATTCGGCACACAGTCGCAGCGAAATACCTGAGCGAGAGGTGATCTCACTGGCAGTTGTTTGCCTGAACACAATAGGAACAGACTAGGTTCAACTCATATTTTTCACCCAAAAATGCTCAAGATATAGTAGTCATAACGTAGTACCAAATGGGACAAGGTGTCAGAGAAACAAAAACCGAACAGAGAAAACGAGCCTCTCAAAGTAAGGTGAGCTATCCCGAAGATGTTCTAGTCGCTCTTCAGATAATTTACGTTCACTAAAGCAACAAATCACCATTTAGATGAATCAGATGTAGCAACCCATGAAAAATATCAGCCATTGTGTTTGTCTGCTAATTATCCTGTTTGTGTGGACCTACTTTCTACCAGTCGTTTTTGACCAGTTCTTGCATTCTTATTTCTAGACATTGGAAATCTTGTACCGGCCGACCGGTGGTTTCCCCGCAAACAAGCTTCAAAAATATCTAGCCCAACATTGCTATTTAAGTCCAACTTGCTTGGCCTTGCAACTGAAATGCCTCTACACTAAATTGTTGAAGAAGAAAGTTGGTATTTGCGGAGATCGGATTTGGCATCAGCTTGTCCGGCAGTCTCGTGATCAATTTGAACAACTTCCCGAGCCATTACTTATACGAATGGAACAGCTGAACCCCCTGATACAGGTGGATGAGTGAGTGAAAAAATTCAGTCCATAAAACACTCATTGAGAATACAACTATTTTGCAAAGTTAAATGTAGCTCATTTTTAGTCCGATCCAACACCAAATTCGAAATTGTTTGAGCAACTTTTGAATATTGTGCTGATTCAAATGGTGCAAATGTTGATTCTGTCAAACTGGGATTGGTGCCATTAGCGTTTGATAAAACTGAACTGTATTCCGTTTCAATTAATTATCATTGCTTTTCCCTGTACAGGTTGAGGGAAGTGGATAACAATCAATCTTCAACTGGCAATGTCCATTAGGAGCATTATCTGTTCTTCAACCTGGAATACAAAGTCCCCTTTATTTTTCAATTTTCGAATAAAAATGTAATCCAAAATTGTTCCTTTCCCTCTGTAAGTATACATTTCCGAAGCTGTAAGAGGTCAGTCGTATATAATTAGTCTCCCTTAAAATGAGCCGTCTACCTGTTATATATTCATGTAACAAGCATGACAATAAAAATGTTTGACACGGCAACGGGAAAGAGAATGCGTAATCAAATTAGCATTGTTGGACGGCTAATACACCACGTGTTGCTTAGGTGTTCACCTGTGAGCCGTGGCACCGTATTTCAGACGTTGGTGTCGCTGATCAGTTTCGACATCTGTGACCTACCTGTGGTCTGGCATGTGAAGGTTGCTAATTAAAAAGTTGTTGTCTATTACTCAATTCTTTCGCAACCGTATTTTGCAGGTTGAAAAAAGTGAATCCAGTACGTATCTTCGAAGAGATGGTAGTTTAAACATATTTCATTTAAAGTCTTTTCTTATTCACTTCTGCTCATCGATAGAATATGTAAGCTTTCATTCGTTTATTTGAAGATTTCATCACCACCGTCTATTTATCAGGCTGTTTATTGTTCCACAACAGAGTATAAAGTGCACGTTGAAGCCTGAAGGTACACTCCGTATGCACCTTGTCATCTGAGCAAATAAGCGCTGTTAGGTGGAATCTGCATCAAAATTATTTCCCTGCCATTCTGTACGAGAACTCTGAAATAGAAAAATAAATTCATCAAACATTTAGTGAACAGAAACGTATTCCTGTTTTATTTCTGAGGTTTTGAGTAGAGTAAGTATGACTTGTGCAGCGAATTTAGGTCTTTCGATTGATAGCTTGGGTACTGATAGAATACGGTGAACCAATCTGTAGCTAGAACTTCTAGGGATGGCATTTTGCTCCAGCTGTTATACCCCTCTGTAACAGTCGTAATGAACTGAACTGAGAGGACGTACTGAAAATGCCCCCCAATCAGAACCACGCAAACGGAAGTAGCAAAAAGACCAGGGCTGCGAAATAGCACGTTAATTGTATTACAGAGTGGGTTCGTATAAATATGTTTAATTAGAGAATATAATTGATAGACTCAAATATGACCAATCACAGGGAGTTTTTGTCGGAATTGTCCGCCGCAATCCTCATTGGTTGAGGCTCATCCGTGTACGTGGTTACGAAGCTGTACCTGGCTGTATCACGTGCGAAAGCTGCTGAATCACCACACCTTTCCACAATACGCTCAAAGAATGATTCGAGGCAACCATTGCTAATCTGACAGCACAAGCATCTCATTTTCAGTTGTGGTAATCTAGGTTATCTTTTTCCGTACCTATTGAATCCTTCGTCAGTGAAGGCTTTTAAGAATTGAAAATTTACCTAAAACAAGTCAGTGAAGGAAAATGTGTTCTAATAACGGCAGAAGTGGATAAATGGACCAAAATATTTTTATCCATTTCTACCCAACGATAACGATGGGCTTGACGATCCATTCCCAAGCACGTTACGTATGCTCATTGTATGTACTAGACTCATCCGTGCCATCATTTACCTAAACTTTCCAGACTTCCAAGATCCATTTACTGAAAAGAAAGACCATCCGCAGTAAAGCTTTCGGATCACTTGTTGAAATCCGATTTACCATTCAGCTCATTTGTGATTTCTAGTTTTGTTGGCTGTATTATCACCTCAAGGGGGCCTATCGACGTTGTGCGTAAAGTCAGGTGGAACGTCAAAGTGCGTAAAAATGGGCTGATGAATAACAGAATTGTAAATAAATCCAGTAGTTCATCTACAAACAATAAACAGTAGATTTTGTGTGAACAGTTACTTCTTGTCTCTTGGCTCTGTTGTTTGAGCAACCAATCAGAAAATACCATTTACTCCATTGTCATATTTGAATGAATTAGTCATAGTCTTGTGTGAAAGGCATCATTTAGTCTTACATCTATATCGTTACTTGGTTCATATGTGTTATACAGTCGATGGAACCGTGCATAACTGATCTGATTTGAGGTGCGTGTGTGATCAATGCGCATTCCGAAATAGCGTTTCAAAGTGATTCCTCCTCGAAAAAATTATTTACGCAAAATATTTATTTTGATCAGAAATTGTATCAGTGTGGACAAGGCCGCGTGCTCCAGTAGGGCTGAATTCATACCAGAAAAAAGGTGGTGATAAAGCTCAGCATGCGATTCCAATTGTAGCTAAGCCACTGAAAATGGTACGACAGCAATAGGTTTTTGGTGTAGAATGATTACAAATAGAACATCTCAAACACTGCCGATTTCTATGGCGGTATGACACACTAATGAAAGTACAATCCCTCACAAAAGGTCACGAAATCCGCATACGAATTCGGCACACGACTTACAGTAGTATTCCGTGTATTGCGCACAGGTTTGTGAAATATCGGGATAAGCAATAAAAATCTCAGGATTCACTTGCGTAGCTAATGATGAATACATATTTTCAGAGTTTACAGCAATTTGCAAGTCACAACGATCCAAAATATCAGACACCGGCCGAAGAAAGCCGAGATACCAAAAACACGGCAGGAACCACTTACGATGCTGGAAAAAGGGCAGTCTTTCTGATCGAGAATTACAGAAATACAACGATGCAGCGGCAGTTGATAAACTGACGCCACACGCTCATAATAAACGGGCTGAAATACAGTGATATTTTTGGAAATACTTTTATTCTCACGGTCATCCAGCATGATACTGCCCTCGCATCCAAATTCAGAATAAGTTGCATTTTCAATGAAATACTCATACCAACTACTTTCTAGTCATTCACTATAAACGACATAAATATAAATCGAAGCCATCAATTTACCAAACGCAAAAGAACCGTTCGGAATGCAACGCTTAGTCGCACACCTCTGCATTACATGGCTGCTCACAGAATATTTTTCATGAAAAAGTACCTTCCCCATTGCGTCTACCTAATTAATTGTGCTGTGTCTTCAAGAGAATCGGCTAAATGCTGACGTTGACGAATCTGAGCTACAAATGAAAAATGTGAATGCTCCCGTCAGGGCAAATGAAATTCCTGGGAGAACAGAACTAGTGACGTTGTCACCTATTTCAGCTCCAAATGACAGAGGTTATGCACTGTCATTCCTTTTGCTCTTCTTACTGATATGGATATACGCATACCTCATGAGTTCGTAGATTTTCTCGTTTTGATCTCAGCATCATCACAAATGTTTTCATTGCATCGCGAAACTGTCGCAACACTTTGAACACATCCCATTTTTAAACATGCAAAACCCCCAACACAACCGAGGTTAGGTCAGACTTGCTTAAAAAGATTTGGATATCTGAACTACATCTCCCAACGGTATCTACATCCCTGGAGTTTTACGTATAGCGGGTAAGGGTCCAATCTACTCCCGTCTATGAATAAAAGCCTTGTCTGTGACTACCTGAATGTTGGCCATCTGATTGCTCAATTCCTTGGACATCTGAAAGATTCTCTCCGTAGTCACCAAAATGTTGACAATTCTAACTCCGAAAATCTCTCCAGCAGGGAGGGTTTCAAACTCCTCAAGTTCACCAAGTTAGAGGAATCTTCTATGTCCGATGACCTACGTTCGACAATACTCAAACGTGGGCTGGACCTATCTGCGAACTAAAGACTTCTGTCAGTAGTCGCTAAAGTGAAGTATTCTCTCTTAATGATGCTTAGCGTCCTGTTACAGTCAATCCAGGACGAAGAAGTTCAATCCTATGGCATTTTCCTCCTCGGTAGTGAAACTACTTGAACATCCTCTGCTTCATCACCTTTTAAAAACATTGGCAGAAGGTTCACCGATGGGTACTGATTAGCTTGTAAACCCCGAAGGTCCACGATTGATGCAGTAGCGAGCATAATCTACTTAGGTAAAAAATCCGTCATCGATTCCTGTAATTCATCTCGGTGTGCTCTTCTCGATTACTTTTCACAGTTTGGTTGTATGACTCTATCCCTAATTCTCAGAAATCGAGAATGTTTCTGCTACTTTGACAACGCACTTATTTGGTTGGAGGACAGCTTCCCGAAAAGTGCACGATGAGCGAAAGATGGAACGTTTTCAGACAAGTTATAAGCAGTGCCGGTGTCCTTCAGCATGACGTTGTGTTCATCTTCACTCATAAGGATGTTGGCTGCCAAATCGGTAAATGTGAACCTATTTTATCCCCTCATCGAGACCCAGTGACCAGTTATCTGAAAATAGCTTCGTTATTCGATCAGAAGAACATCAATCTGTCCTCGGAGGATTCCGTACCCGCTTTATTTATATTAATGAACGAATGTTTATGCACTATTTTCGGTGATTTATTCGTGCCACCACGTACCCGTTATTTGCATCTGGTTTAGGTGAATTCTCTCCTATCCCAACTGGAGGAAATGCTGTTTTAGGTGAAATCGTCACACACCATCGTGAACTTTTCCACAGAAAATGGAAGGCTTATGGTAAAACTAATGGTTGATTTCTTATTATAGAGAGGCCCTGAATGTACTCACATTAGGCACACTGACTAGTCCTCGTGAGGAAACTTATAAAGGTCACTTAATGAAACTTGTCACCCGTCAACATAGCCCGTCTTAAGATTAGCGGTTTCATTTCTTGTACTTTCGACTGATGATAGCTCTACTTTAGTTTTAAGCGGTGTATTAAATCGGCGTTAGTGGGTGTTTTTTCTACTCCAATGAGCCACTCTGATTTAATGATTAGGCTTATTAGTTGCCAACAGCTAATACTACTTTCAGGAAACACGTTGCCAAACAACGTCCGTTATTCCGTGTGCCCAATTAGTATTCTTATTTCTTCTTACTAGTCTTTGGATAAAATCGTGTATGAAACCGTCGGTGTTCAAACAAAGACTCAGACTATGCAATGCAAAGCACGAAGCAACTGCTGCGGGCACCAGTTTTTGAGAAATAATACGTCTGTCAACCACTGCTACAGTATAGTTCACTTGTAACAATGGATCCTAATTTCACAGAATATATTGTTGGCCTGAATCTCATCTAATGGAAAACCCACTTACATTTTTCACATCGAAAAATCCGGCTTGCGGAGTCTGACTTTTCGATGTGAAAAATGCAAGTGGACTTTCCATCGCATGGGAATCCTAATTTGCGAAATGTAATCTCCTACTACTCACCTACATATAGTAGTGAAGCTCTGTAGGTGTTTACGGAACACATTCATTCCACTTTGTCCTCCAGGGATATGTTATTCATCGTAGTATTCGATCACTGAACGGAAAATGCTCTACTAACTTTCGAAGCTAATTCTGAAAGAGCTCCATATCGTGCGCTTTATAAGCTAGATAAAGCGACTGGATGCAGCCGGGATATCCTAGCAGTTAAGTGATCGGACTTGTGTTGAAGAAGATCATAATTTTTCCGGAGTTAAATGTATTTGCCATCACATGCTTTTCGGATGGCACGTCTTCCTGAATTTCCATGTTTATGTAAATGGGCTTTTCGGGAAATATGGGTATTTCGATGAAGGGACAATGACGGTAGGTTTTCTGGGAAGTCGTCTGGATACCCGTTTTCGCGCAATGCATGCAGATCGTTTCAATCGCTTCTAAAAGGTTATTTTCGGAGCTTATTTGAAGCTCTTTTTAAATAAAATTCACTCAATTTCATTTATACTCTGTGGGTACGAAGTTTTGAAAATGAGTATGCTGCCTCTGCGAGGTTGATTTGTGGTAGATATTCCGCTCAGTTGATCCATCCGTGCATCTTTTCAGAAGAACATCCAGGAAAGGTAGCGATTCATTCCCTTCTGGTTTTATCGTGAATTTTGGATTTAGGTCCGACTCACTGAATGCCTGTAGTAAATCACGGACAATATATTCGCCCGGTACAAGGCAGAAAATGTTATCGACATATACTCAATACATCGAAAGGCAGCTGATGGTTGGATTCAAAGTATTGTTTTCAACTTTCTCAGTGAATACGTCAGCCAGCGAAGGATCAAGTGGGGATTCCTTTAGTATGCCATCTTCCTGTCCGTAGATTTTACTGTCGAAAAGGAACTGTGAGACCGAAGAGCAGAATCTCAGAAGTTCTTTACAGTTTTCCACAGGTATACTTATGATGATTTTTCCTGCTGACGTGTAATCTCAAATTTAATCCATCGTTTCCGATAGCAGCAAGTTTTGTGAACGATGACAAAACGTCTAGAGAAATAATTTTTTGTGAATTCACGTTTGCTTATTGAAATGAGTTGACAAATTGGAAAGGGTCTTTTAGACTATGGGGTGATAATTTTCGTCTTAACGATTCGAGAAGCCCACTTAGCCAGCGGGAGATGTTATGGTAGGGTGAGCCAGACATGTAAAGTATGTGTCGAATTGGGATTCAAATTTTATGCGTAAAGTAATAGGTCCACTGATCCTATTGGTCTTATCCGTTCGAGCGTGAACGCATCGATCACATGATTCTGTCTTAGCTCACTCATGTTCCTATACAATGGAATGCGTGGGAGGAACAACAAGGAGTCTGTCTGAGCGAATTCAAAAGTATTGCTCTGATGGGTAGCGAAAAAGGGCACGAAACCGTAACCAGTGCGATCTTGGCCCATGCGATCGATAAAGGGTGCCAGCTAGGAAGATAACGATCGTTCAAGGTCATTTACTGAGGAACACAAAGCCGCTCCAAAGGGATCGAACAACGAATCCTACCCACAGCCGAAGCGGTTGCGATCAGGTTGCATTTACCCATCTTGTGTTCTCAAAATGGTTTGTCAAGGCAACGCTTCTTCATTGGCCGAAGGTCGGCAAGGTAGTGAAACAGACGTTCACAGTCAACAAAACCAGTGGTGGAATTGTCCACAGGAATGCATTATCGTCAGCCTTACAGTTACTATTGTGAATTCCTGTGAACACTCTGGACTATTTACTAACTCTACCAGTTATAGTCTGTTGAATAGCAACCTTTTTAACTATCTCATTATAAGTCTTTTTAGTCTTTGTGAGTAATAGCAGGTGATTTAATTAGACTTGACCTATTCTTTTTAACCTCTTTGGGTTGTTTAGATCTTTGGGATTTTCCACTGCACTTCAATGATCTTTTCAATTAAGTATTTTTGAATTATCCGTATATTTTCAGTTTTTAAACATGCCATCAATAAATCTTTTGATCACTGTGCCTTACTTTTTATCGTCAAGAGTATTGTGAAATTAAACCTTTGGCCACTTCCCTGCACTCATCGTGTGCTCCGTTTTTTTCCTCATTCCCTCACCGTTTATTGAATCCAATGAATCAATTCCCCGTACTCCCGGTTCAGTTCTAGGATTTTCAAAAGTTAAATGCCGTAAATCTGGTGGTCTCGACTTATCACCGCCAATGTTACTAAAAGCGTACTCTTTTGAGATCACATCCCCTTTGATTGATCTATTTGTAGTTGAATTGATTCTGGGATGATTCCCTATTGTTAGAGATCCGTACTCAAGGAAGAATTCAAGAAATACCGTCTGATAGTCAGTACATTTGCCTTGACGGAAATATTTGAGAATGTACTCCTCTATCGCATAACCTCCCAAGTTCAGTCCCTTAAACCGACAAAATTTGCCTAAAAACCTCTGTCAATCCCTGACGCTGTTGGATACATTGTTAATTCTATTGCTTCTACTCTTGATCACGGTGTCCCTACTGTCAGGTTAATTTTTCTTGACTGTGCGAATGCGTTTGGTCCTCTTCATCGCGGTACTCTCTTGAAAATTATACATGCTAATGAGGTTGATGGTCGTATTCTGAACACCATGAGTGATTATTTTTCTAATCGCATACAGTTTACTCCATGTGACAATCAACTCTCGGCTTCGCTTCAGGGTGTCATTCTGTCCCCATTTCTTTTCTCCCTCCATGTTAGTGAACTCTCCATTTCATCTAAACTCATTTGCTGAAAACATGGCGATGATGTACTTGGAGGTCCCCATAACAGAAATGAAAGTTTGTATTTTATACAGAACAGTTTGAATGAACCTTGCTACTGGTCTACTTCCCATTCCCTTTTCTCTACCGTCCTAAAATGCGTTGACGTTCCCTTCAATCTCCAATGCGGATCACTCTTACAAACTGTTCTTCATTAACATCTCATATCTCTTCATTGATAACCAATGTCCAACTGAAGCTTCTTCCGTCCGCTACCTAGGAGTTATTCTAACTCACAATCTTTGATGGACTAGTCACGTTGAAACAGTCTTTACCAAAATCAGAAAGCTTTCTTTTCTATCATCGAGAATACGAAAACTTAGAACACCTTACAGTTTTGTACTTCAATTTGTAACCCCTTGCATTCTCCCCATTGGTTTTACTGCTCTTCTATGATTTTCTCCGATATAAAAAGAAAAGATTTTGATCTTACCATCAAAACTCTGAAATCGTTCTCCCGTTATAGCAACATTAATAGAAATGCTCTCACTTATCATATCACTAGCAAACATTCTTATGTTTGTGACGAATCCGCAAACAAGTCACTATCCGATGCAATTCACTGTCTTCATTTCCCACTCTCTGAAGCCAGCTCATTCTCTTCCACCCGTTCGAAGTTCAAATTAATTTATTCACGCACGTCTAATAGCCTTATCCCTTACCTTGTCTGCCTTCCCATAGACCGTGACCAAGTTACCAAAGATCTCGTTTTTTACTTCGCCTTTAATAAAGTTGTATGTACTGCTTCGTTTCACTTTCACGCGTTCTGCACATCACCCACTTTTCTTCTGGACTCCCCTGTAACTCAAGTACGGGTTGAGAATTCACCCTAAATTGGGTAAGTGAAAGAGCTTATTAGGTTTATTGAATGAGCTAACTTCCTAGATTGAAATTCGCATCTGATTTCACCTTTTATGTCATACATTTCCTCCTGAAACACAAATGTTTTAATCTTATTCACGGTGTCTTTCTCCGAGAATTCTCGACTGACTCCGGCCTTCTTCAGGGTTTCTTGCCTTCTGCTCTCCTACTCCTTACTTTTGTAAGAATCTTGTTTCTAGATATTGCCATGAATTGTTTCCCGATGACTAACGTCTTCACTCATCTTCTTAATAATTCCTTAGTTAATTCACCATATCCATCTCACTTCGAGAAAATAAACTGTTTGCTTCGAAGACCTTGTTAGTGAATACTATTGCCTCCTCAAGTGAACGTGGTATGTACGTTCGTTATCACGTTTGTGTATCTTTTTTCCAAATGAAATGAATACTGATACAAGTAGTATTTTTACACTCGCTGTGTTCATCCTATGTTTACTAATTATCCACTATTCCGAAATTCCTAGCCCTACAAAGGGAAGAGCGTAACAGTTTTCCCTCATGTAGTGCTTTTTCAATCCATTTCAAGTTCTTGCACATCGAAGGGCCTATAAATGTCCCGCATTGAAACACGGTACTAAAGCGCGTTGTACTAATACTTACTTATAGGTATATTAAATATCAGTCTTCGGTTTTGTAGTTATACGAAATGTCCTTAATGCTATGGAATTGAGTGGACAGAGACCCATAGAAAACAACTGAACTACGCTGCAAGGGATCCTGGGCTTCTCCAATCGGCTTTATCTGGGAGATGAAGGAAAGAGTTCCAGGTGCCAGCGTGGAATCCTCTAAACAACTACAGATCAACAATGGATATCATGTTGTACAACTGCAAAGACACTCCAAACTGGAACCGGCGATTTCACCCAAATGGGATGTTGTTTTGCAAGTTTCAGTATTTCGTGCTGCGTGGTATGGTGTTCATGAGTTAAGTGAATATTGAATGTGATTGTTCAAGTATCTTTGTTAACAACAGGATGATCTACCAACTAATGAAACAAATATGATCAAGAGGGAAATTTACCGGTAACAACAAAATCCCGTCACTGAAGCATATTTCATCAGGAATATATGCTCGGAAGCAAGCACAGAAAGGGAATATAGCACTAGTGTCACACCGCAAAGTTTTGCAATGTCAAGAAATGTCGAATGAGTCTTTCCTACCGGCTGTTGACTTATGGTGATGGTCGTATCTGTTAAGGTGCCGATGATCGTGTCGTGTTTGATCCCTTGGCCGGTTTGCATCGTTTTATGGAACAGCTTTTTACATGTCGGTCAATGGCACTGATGCTGGTGTTGCGGGTGACAAAGGTGCTTCGGGATACGTGGGTATCGGACCGTCAGTATAGGTAATGTTCTCTTTAAAACCCTATTGAATGACAAAATAAAGTTTCTAGTACAACGAAACATTTTAAATGAACCATCGCATGATGATCTTTGTGGTTTGTGTGAAGCTAATCAGTGCGGATAGAAACAGAAGTTTTGTATTAAGCACGTGGAGCTGAGACTTGTTGTCTCGGAGGTATACGATGAAAAGCAACGGAGCGGGCAATTAATTCACACAAGGTTGAAAGTAATTACCGGGGAGAGGATGAACTGTGCGGAAAACGAGTTCAGTCGTTGTACTCTGTTTATGAAATATAAAGAAGATCAAATGCCAAGGAAAACAGGTATGAGTTTTTACTGCAACAGGTTAGTCCAGGTTGGTACGTGGGTACGACGATACAAACACTACCAGTTTGTGGAAAGGATGGCGGTCATCGTGATCTCCTTAAAACTAAATGATTCCGCGAATTCACGGAAGAGAACTAACTAATGAAAGTTGACTATTGGGGTCAGTTTTGGAATGAGACATCAAAAATGGATTTCCAGGGCTAAGTAATTGCCTTGTCATATCCTCTGCTGGAAAGCATGTGACTAGCACTGTGAATATTCAGAGGTTAAGTTATCTTTATCCATCAGTATGTTTGTATGTCCTTTTGATGGTGATAGTGGTTCTACTTGGTCAACAATAATATATGAAGATTAGATGTCGGGAGAAAACCTTGCAACGGCGTCCTTTGTTTGCTCGGCGTTGTAATGTCAGAGTTAAGTTAGGGCGAAACAAAACTGGTAGATAGTAGTTTGCAGTGAACTCAAATTCGGTAGTGAGGATGACGGTGAAAGTTTCCAAAGGGAATTCGTTTGCTAAAATCGGATAGGAATGTTCCTGAGAGCAGTGCTTTTCATGACATCCGTTATTTTATTTTGCAGCCCACATGGAGGGTATCCCAGTTCCTTAAACCAAACTTTTGATGTTCAATGAATGTCAGTTATATTACGACCAAGACATATTCCTTGTTGTTTTTCTGATTCTAGGGAAGTTGTTCAGATTGCAAGATGAAAGAGGTTTTCAATCCGAGAAAGTGCTAATCTTCAAGGCTATTTTCTCCATAGTTGGCGCCGATTTGGATGAGTGGTCAAATACTAAAGAATTGAGTCTGTTTCAACCAATTTCGGAGTCGTTTTTTGATTCACTTGGGAGAACGGGGATCAAAACAATGTGAATCTGGCCTGGTACCTCATCCAGGACGGAATCTCCCAACTAAGACAGGGGCTTGCCCCGCCCCTCTGACTACGGTCCCATGCCTAGGGTCCCCATGGTTTGACGGAGAGCTACGATGCCTGCTGCGCAGAAAAAAACCGAGCTTGGAGACAACATCGAGCTACGGCAGAGGATTACGACGAGTACAAATAACTGGAGACTCAGTTTTCACCCACAAAGATGGCGAAATAATGCGCATTCGAAGATAGACTAGCGGCCAAATCTGTCATGCACTTGGACGGCCATTTGCCTATCTAAAAAGACAAACGAGAGCAATACTAGGTATACCTGCATTTGTGGTGGGCCGGAGAGTTGCTGACTTCAACGACACTAAGGCTGATGCTCTGGGAAGCCAATACACATCGGCGTTTACACTCGAAGAACCTTGGTCACCTCTCTCGTCAGTGTTCCAACCTTCGATCGCGTTCAGTGATATCAAAGTAGAGGAAAATATGATATCCAAGATCTCTCAAGCCATGTAAATCACCCAAACCGGATGGAATCCACTCACTGATACTAACGAAGATAGCCGAGATTCTCACATGTCCAATCACCAAGTTGCTCAACACCTCACTAACAGCTGGAAAACTCCGGGACAACTGGAAACAAGCAACTGTTTTACCGAGGTGGAGACTAGGCGGCAGCTGTTCGCTATCGATTGGTTAGCCTTACCTGGGTCGTTTGCAAGGTGATGGAGCGGCCTATATCTGAGCACGGTGAAGAACATCTTGATCATTACAACCTGTTTAGTCCTGTGCAGCACTGATTTTGCAAATCCCGTTCGTGCATTTCCATCGATTTGTTGGCTCAAAAACACCGGACGGAAGCAAAGGCTGAAGGATATCCGACGGATTTCTTTTCCGTCGATTTCTGTTAGGCGATTGAAAGAGTACCATACGACTAACTCTTCCAGAAGCTCAAACGTTTGTGAGTAGTGGACCAACTTCTACTTTGAATCGAGGACTTCCTAGAAGAACAGATATTTGCGGTTCTTTTTTTAGGACTCTATCCAAGTGATACCCGGCCTCTAGTGGTATGCCTCAAGTTTCGGTACTCGGTCCAGTGCTGTTTATGGTCTATACCAATGATCTTTTAATCAGTTTGAACACACAGTGTTTACTCTGGGCCGACAACGTAAATCTGTGGCGCGTACTTTGTTCTGATACAGTTAGGCAGTCCCTACAGGGCGATCCAGACAAGCTTACGCATTCGTTCAATACATGGGCTCTTCCGGTAAACCTAGAGATGTGCACTCAAATGTACAGAGGCCGAATACAGTTAACGTCGGGCTACACGCCCTCTGGCAGTCTGCTTCGAACGGCAGAATGCGAGTGTGATCTTGGAGTGGTATTGTAGACCACCATAAAAACAAGAGGTCATAATGACTGAGTATGTGAACCTACATGGATTATCCTTGGTGCAGCTCATCGTTCCCCCGGAAAATTCTCTTCTAATGTTTTTCGGTCGTTTTACACTACACGTTAGAACAAAGTTGGAGTACGGTGCTGTGGCCGCATATCCTTACTCCGCTACCGAATCAATCAAGATGGAAAGGGTTCAGAGGGCTTCTGTTCACCTCATTATGAGTCTACGTGAGAATGGCTACCAAAGCGCCTAAAAGCAACCTGATTGTTTCCAGAAACCGATCGGAGGATACGAGGCAACCTCATTTGTGTCCGTCACATTATCCGAGGTGACCCTGGACCAGTACTGCAAGCGATCTTTCAACTACGCGGAATCTGTCTCACTCGGGGACATACACAGACACTCTTGAAGCTGGGATCTATTGGTTTGCCAGTGGTATACTACCTGTCCCGAAGGGTGATAAACGTTTGGAATCCGCTCCCAGCGGAAGTGGTGGAATAGGTGCTCGATTCAACCTTCTAGTGAAAACTAGACCATTCTCTGACTGACCAGTAGTGCGATTCTCTTTCCCGAGATCCCGCCCAGGATTTTTTGTGATGAGGCTAGCACGGGAGGTTTCTCTCTGTCTCTAATTTTGAAGACTGAACACTGAAGACGGTCCTGATATAAAACACAGGCTGGCGTGAACAATAGGTTCAACTGTATGCCTCTGATTCATATCTGAATCTCTGCGCCCGCCTATGGATCCATGACCCAGTACTCACACATAGAAAACCACGGGAATAAATTAGGCGTTTGCCTGCAGCCCAGTGAGGTAGGTAGTTCTTACTTGCAACGTTATTGCAAGAACTTCAGTGAAAAAGTTACTTTTCGGAATAAATACATATCATGCATGATAAATTTCCTCGTGAAGCCCTTTATCTGCTGCTGACCTCTGTTAATATAGAACTTAGCTAATCAAAATGGGTTTTCGCAATCAATAATAGTCATTACGGTTCTAATCGGGGCTGAATGGTGATTTATCGTGTTAATTCACAGAAAGGAGGGCTTGCTTTATTGTCATAATTCTGGATTTCATCAAAATGTATTCAAGGGATTTTACCGCATACTTAACGGAAAATTGGCACAAAAACTAGCAATTAACATAGAACAAAACGTTGTAAACTAGCTGCTGTTTCACTACTCATAAATAACTAATTTTATAGGCTGACCTTCGGAATTCTTAACACATACACAACCATGAAATATGACCAAAATTACAACCCATGTCTGGAAAGTAGGAGAATCAGCACTAGGCCTTTCACAGAACAGATTACTCAGAGTAGGGAAAACCATGTTATCCATCAAAAGTAATTTGATATGTTGCTGTAAACAAATAGTAAATTAAATACAAAGAACAATGGATTTAAATACCTCTTCTTTCTAAGCTGTCGGGCATTTCTGGCTGTCATAAAGGATGTCTAAACAAACATAACTCCGTGATTCGGACCAGCTCTGACAGGAGTGCCGTGACTCAACGGAAACACACAAACACATTTAAGGTGAAAAAGCGCAGGTTCTCACCCTTATCGAGGCGTAGAATGAGCACTACTAATGAGCTCCGGCAAGATCGAGACTCGGGTCTGGTGCTTCGGAGTGTAGGGTAGGTCGGATGACTTGAGGTTTGTGAGTGAAAGGTGGAGTGCAAATATTAAACTTGTTCATGAACCATCAGGGCTTTAGTGAATTGCTTAGATGCTCTACATCAGAAATGCCACTAAGAGAAGTCCTCACAAGTTTCTACTCGGCAAAAGACGCAAATCTTTTTCGATTGCCGTTTCAGAGTGACAGCTTTTCGCTCATAATCGAATACACGAAGTTATAGATACAGGCTGATGATAGAAACATAGTGAAAGAAGTTATTTTCCTAAATGACATGTCCATTCGAATGCATCAGTTTACACATGATAATTATGTACACTGAAGAGTGACTTTAAAAATGATAAGCAAGCAAGATATTCGTTACGAGGATTGGTCCAAAAATGGCTTTATTCATCTCGTGTTCTCAGTCATCGCCTTTCAATTACATTTTTCAGTTCACAAGAGAACTGACTTATTGTTTCTGCACAAACGAAGTTGGTTTCAAGGGTAATTCAAGCGACTTCATAAACTGGATTGAGTAAAAAGACGGCTAATATTCATACGTAATTACATCCGCTTTGGCTGCGGTTAAGTGAGTTTTTTCTAACCACTTCAGACACTTCTGGTCCGGCGCGGTTATTCACCCCTAATCAGTCTTCTCCCAAGGGTTGGTCTTAATGGGTTAAATGTGGAAGAACAACACGGACGATGAAATTTATGTTTCCACTGTTTAAAAGAGCTAGTTTAACAACCCCGGACCGTGGGGGAATATGCCTTCCTTTTGATCTAAGTGGCTCATCAAAAAGAACAGAAAAAGGATTTTATTGCTTCCTAAATCGGTTTGAAATCAATCGTTGTGTCAACTCTACAACAGCAATTACAAAAAGTGCTGGGACGGAGGCGAAACAGAGCATCAAAGGCAATCTTTGTACCATTGAGGTCTCTCCTGGTTGTGTGTGTTTGGGCTGTTATACAACCAAATCACCCAGTTCAAAGGAAGCCCTTTTATTCGAGGAAGCACCTCTGGCCTTTACGCCTTCAAGCGCTCATGCGAAACAGTAGCATGGAGCTTCAGGGAAGGCGGGCACGATGGTCCTTTTGAGGCGTCTGTTGAGAAACTCACATGTGAATTTATTTCTGAAGGGCAGTTGCTTCTAGAGCTCTTTTTGCCTTGTTGTTGCCACCGTAACATATCCTTCGGAAAGAATCCTTCAGAGCATCTGTCGTTGATGAGTACACTTTTTGTATACCCTGGTTTCTAGGGCCGTGTTTCTGTTGCTGCCGGTGAATTATCGGACAAGATTCTGCACCTTTCAGTTGAACGAAACTAGCAAAGTTGTTGTATTCCACTCTCCTGATCTCTTTGTGGTAGATGCCACTGCCAAGTTTTCAGTCCTTGGGTCTTTTTATACCTTCGTTCACAAAATGAAACCGTAAAACCAATAGCTTTGAGAACCTCAGTGAACCATTGACATATTGTGACCAGTGATGCATCCTTCAGCTTTGTAGGTTTAAACTATAATCGAAGCATCCTCAAGGCAGATGTTTATAAGTTGGGATTTCTTAAGTTTGGCAACAACTGTGTCGTAAACTGACCAGCCTGTTGGTGAACACATCTCAAGGCCATCACAAGGCTTGTTTATCTTCCCAGAGGGCACGAAATGAACATCTGATAAACTTAAAAGAAACTGTTCTTTCAGGCTGGTTAGGAAAATGTTAATTTGAGAGTTTGCAGTAAGTCAACCGCACGAACATATTCGTATCTGACAGTGAAAAATTTGAGCAAAAGTATTCCATATCTGAAAATTCCACCATCCCTCTTATTGTTACACTTCTACTTTTCAGGCCGACAAATTGGAACCGCCATCTGTGTGCCCGACTTTTGTCTGAGTTCCTGGTGATAAGTGGTCCGGTATATGCACTACTCCAATATTCAGAAATCCCACAACATTTACAAATTTAGTGCAGGAAGAACAATGTGGATAGAATGGACATAAAAATTGTTCGTTGTGAACCAGCAGCTAGTAAATGAAGCTGTATTGGTTTTTTGTTATCGTACAAAAGAAGATGGTGGAAGAGCAGTATAAAATACGATGTTTGTATTCAACAAAAATGAGACTCGTTTTTGATATCGGATTTCTCTCGTCGCTGGTGGTGCATTTGACAGACACAATTTCATCTTCGAAAACATTTTCTTATCTGTGTAACTGATTTTCTTCGACGTAATAACATTTTGTCGGAGACTTCCGAGAACTTCCTTTACAGCGCCTGCATATTCATGCTGGTAATTCGCACATAGTTACAAAGCCCCTAACAGGGAGTGGTATCTCACATGTGATGTGCCTTCGCGCACTATGGGTGTGTTGAAAAGTTTTAGCCGCTGTGCCCAAGGGAGTTGTCGCTAAATAACAGGTATTGGCTAATAAAAGACCACCAGGGACAGCCAAATGACAGAAAATTCTGCAGAAGCCTTATTCCCATACAGAATGACTTTCTTTCAAGCCATAAGCAAGAGGATGGTAGAACTCGTTTGAGCTTCTTACTTGGACAAAGCTGAACTCTGCAAAATCATTACCATGGACCAACAAGCCAGATCAGTTTGTTCAGCGACAGCGTTATCGAATTACTTATGTGACATCAGCTGCACCCATCCCGCCAAGGACCTTCGTCCGTCTCAAAATACCGTGTGAGGCAAAAGGTCAGCCAAAGCTAACTGAGCCTTTAAAAACTGAGCGTGGGTATAGCCCAGGCTTTTATCCACTGGCTAATGGACGAAGGGTAAATATTCGAAGGTGGTTCACAAATAGTCTGTAATAGGAACGTGAATCATTATCTGTCTACTGCAGAACTACGCCAGAATTACAACCGCCACATTTAACACGACGAATGGTGCCACCCGAGAGATACGGAAGCAGCAAACCGTTTGGCTGGGAGGAGAGATGTTGGACGCCGTATCTGCTCACCATCGATGCTATACTTATTCTTTCTTCTCCACATTGCCTGAATTCCGCACATTTTACATCCCTGTGGCATGGATGATTGTCGATTCTTACGTCCCTTTTAGATAACGTCAGGTCTGATCTTCTTTTTCACTGGTTATTACTCGTCTGTACCGGTCTCATTCACGAACGCTCAGAATATAGATCGACCCTTACGATATCTTCATTCTACCTGAAGCTTGCTAGTGCATTCGATTACGAACACAGCAAAGCTGAGCGTTGAAGTCCTATGACGAACCACATTATACAAATTTAGTCTTGTGCTATTTTTATTCACAGTGAAAGATATGCAATCAAAATGGTGTTTTTAAGACCCCAATCACCTAATTTCGTTCCCTGTTAATAAAAGACAAATACCCAAATACCCAAAAACCGGTAAGCTGCTTGTTAAATAATCAGATGGTTTGGCATCAGGTTGAAAAAATCTGATTGTTTTTTCTTTATAATGTAAGGTTTTGTGGTACAAAGTTTCCGATATCAGGTGAAAACCGACCCATTTACATTTCAGTATGTCTTAGCTAGATTTACGTCATTCGTGTACAAAACTGTACTACTAAGAAGTCAAATCTATAGTTGTCAGTCCTTCATGAAGGTAACCTCATGTGTTCTACCAGGGAAGTATGGCCGATTGATGGTTTCACTGGCACTTGATCAGTTTCATACGAGGAGAGGTGACGTTTATTGTCATATCTACAAAACCCATCAATATATCCGCGACTGTTACTCACGTGGAACAAAATCCGGTTTGCAATTGCTTAAACGCTCAATCAAAAGTTGGTATTAGTGCGTTATGAACAGAATCTAGGAAGATAATTCACCTGAACTGCCAGCAATTTCGATGATTCTAATACGCTGGTTCGTGAATTAGAGTATACGAAACTCACTTTGTAGTGTCGCAGTTTTTGCCCAATCTGTTATTTCTAGTATTCGTCACCCTCAATTATGACCCAGTTGAAGTTAACAGAATTAATCAAAACTCCATTCAATGTTCATGGGCCGTTGGTGATAACGGAAACAAAATATTGTAATCAATCTTTGGCAAATGCTACTGGATGGCAGATGTCACTCGAATGCCGCCCATTGTGATCCAAAACTGAGGAAGGGTTCCCTCGCACGTTTCAATTATCTATCTTAGTCTCTGTGCATTATTGCTTTTGACATGCAACATGATACTAGTCCAAAGGAATTCAGAAAAATCTTGCATGTACGCCGCGAACCTACATTTGGAGAAAAAATAGGAATCATACAACAACAGTTGGTCGACAGTTGTAGTACAATCAATCTAACCATCAGACCTGAAGTCACCAAGATTTTCATTTTCAAGCCCGAAGGGTGCAAGCTAATACCTACCTGGTACGATCGTTGTCTTTTCATAACGTTTATTACCTAACAATCTGAATATCGCCCTCAGGTATTCTCATGTCTCGAAATGGCAGTATCTCAATACATGATAAATGTGTGTACTAGATTATGATAGCAAACGCCCAATTACTTTGCTAGTACATTGCCCATACAAGTACTGTCCAATCTCCACGAATTGTCTTCTTCACACTGCCAAACGCTCTACACTGGTATTGAAATCCTCCTCTTAAATAGGATTACTAAGTGAGGGAATGCAGATAATTACTCGCCTGTAGCTGTTATTCGATCGATCAGATTTGTTTTATATCATCTGCAAACGCAGATTCAGTTTAATACTTAATCTTATGGTGACCTCACACACTGGGGGTTTTATTGATTGCAATTGTTTTTCAGTGAGTGGATGTTATTGTCTTTAGTGGTAATGTTGCTTTATCTCAGCACTGAAAGCCACAAACATTGTGTTCGTCTCTGAAAAAATCCTCTTCTCAACAAACAAATAGATACCAATGCCCAGCCGTATCCTTCATCTGTCCATGTGCACATTTAGAGCAAGGCCATTTGGACAGAAAGGGAAAGAAAGAAAAGGAGTTTGCTAAACAAATGATATGCATCACGACCGATGAAGGTTAAATCAAAATAATGTAAACCCATCTATCACCATACCATGAGTTATTTTTCCGAAACCCAGAGGATGGAAGAGCTTCTTAGCAACAAATTATTTCCTGAGTACAATAAACTGTTTAAAAAAATGGTGAACTTGGGACTCACGTATTCCACTTTCTCATGAATGTCCTTGTTATGAGCAACAATTCTGGTTTTTATTTGTGCATAATTGAACAAACATGACGTTCAAGGCTTGATCACAATCATTTCGCCTACTAATTTTTTTGTGAAACAACTACGTAACTGACAGCATTAAACTGGCATTTGTGGGTCACTGGATTTCACGTCAATATATTGTTTCAGTTGATAAACTTTCAGACAATTAGTGATGACGGTGAACATGATATAGATTGCGAGTTTATCTCGGTAAAAGAGCCATTTCATGCAACCTAAGTCAGGCTGAAAGTTACTTGACAATTTCAGAAAGCAAACTTATGTTTGAAAAAAGGTTAACAAACGTACCTTTTTTCTCTATCCTCAGAGTGATCCCACTGGGATCATTGGGAAAACCTATCATGCTTATTCCAATATTTTGATTTTTTTCTAACCAAAGATAACTTCCCAGATTGGAAAATCTTCACTGAACTACGGACTGTGTGCTTATGCAAAAGCCTCCATGAAAAATCATATTTGCTTTTCCATCTCACATGGCATTAAAATATGTTCGCTTATGCAACCATTCTTCTGGAGCATACAGCTCCAATTGATTTCTTCAGAACTGCGCTTAATTCGAATTTCGTCGTCCCGCGAAAGAATCAAGTCAAGTCAATTCAATTTAATGCTTTACGGGACATGTGAACGTTCCCACAGAGTTATTTGATTAAAAATCACCTTGAGAAATGTTATCCCTTTAACCTGAAAGTTGGCGAATTACATCTACCAGCAACGCTATGTTATCACCATCATAACTTTCACAATAAAACAACACATTGCGCATAAAATCTTCAACACAATCCATAGATCGTTCTGTTCGGATATTTTGATGTTCGGCTAATATTAGCGTGGGCTCCCGATGCCGCACTTACTTACAACTTACGACAAAAGGACTTTTTTATTATAGATTTGAGTTACTTCTTTAGGATGTACAAGTAAAGAACATCATAACCTTCTGTCGATAATCAGTGGTTGGATGGATTTCATGGACTTTACGGTGGAGGCCATACGGGCCCTTAAATATCAAGTGCACAGGTTTGTCAGTTATTACCGTTCGGCAACATAATGGGCTGGCTATTCCCTAGCACTTTTCCTATGAACGTTATTGTAATATTGGATGTGGTATTTGGTTGTTTGTCAAATAAATATCGATAATCAGACCATGAGAGGCAAATTGTATTTTGCCTGCGATTGCCAGACAGTGATTCAATGATGCACTGTCCGATTTCTTAGAATAATTTACTTCAAGCTGTCAAATAGGAATGGATTTTTTGAATTATTTTATCACAAGTTTTGTTTGAAAACAATCGAAGGGATGTGCCCAGTAACCAAAATAATCCACTTCACTATCAGAGATAAACGGCAACGGAACCCTAAGACTTGGGGAGGAGGAACATATAAGGTCGAAACAGGTCAGGAGTGGTTGCTAGCAGGTCAACGCTGTATTACTGTTCACCAACAAAGTTGGTAGCCACAAAGGAATACAGAATGATTGACTTTATTGTTTGTGCTGGTATCTGAACTTAACTTAACTATAGACATATTTAATGTTACCGCTTGATTGGCAAAATGGCCGATAATGACAGTTCAGTAGTAATCTTTGCCCCGCTCCACAGTTTCGTAGCCATCACTCATTGTTTTACTCGCCTGGAATTCAGAATACTTTATTCACGCACGTCTATATATCGGAATAGCATCGCCCCTTACTCTGCCCGCTTACTCGTACACCAAAAAGTAATCAATAATGACAACGTTCACCCTCGTCGTAAATCTGATTCCATTAGCTGAGTGATTTTGCTTCAGTACGTCAGTTTCCACATTCCAGGTAATCCGAATACTATCTTTTGAGATTTAACTGCATTGATGTTGTTCGAATTAAGTAGACAAACATCTGTCTCTTTATTGATTTTTCTATCCAAAACCTTCCGTACTTCATCATAAAATGGGGATACACAGTCGAATTCGATATAGTTTGAGATTAGTAAAGCCTGTCATGCGGCGATCCACTGACGACTGAAATGTATGGATATTATTGTTCTTGGTAAATCTGCTTGGTTTTGTATAGTCTGAAATAAGGTAAAAGCTGAATACAACTAATATTCAAACCAATGAAGATGACGTTTACCATAATTGACTTTCCTAATTGACGAATTATTGCTGATTCTACTGGGAAAAATCTTTTTGATTATTTACCACGCGTCTGCCCAAAAAAGAAGCTAAAACGAAGTGGACGTATACAACATACACTATGTAATCGAATGGTTCAAGGGAAAACTCATGGTGGATTGGAGGATTACTGATGGAAAGTGTTTGATTTGTTTTAAGCTGTAGCCTAAAACCCAAGGCTGTATAAGCGCGATCCGTTAAATATTGTAAAATAAAACTCGAAGTTCGTTTGGGAACAGCTCTTTACATTAGGCAGCACTTGATATAATAAACAGTTCAAACAAAACCATATTCATTACCGGGGAAGTGTTCGACAGTTATTCCAAGTGAACGCCAGTTCTGCAACGAATTGAGAGAGCAGATGAGTGACTTATGCAAATCTGTTGGTGTCAGTAATTACAACTATTCTGTTGCTACCCCAGACAAAACAGCTTTTGCGTTATACACCTTTCCCATTATTAGGCTCCAGCCCCATACCTGGACAAAAAGCAACGACTGAATACTTCTAGCCCCACTCCCATACTGGCAAACTCTCTCTCGCTATAAACTGAGTAATGCTATCAGATCCAAATATTAGCTTGAGTAATTTCGTAGAACTGTGAATAGTGATCTTTGAGTGCCGTAATATCTCCCAGATTTTTCAGTTTACCATATAAGGCCCCTTTCTGCATGTCGTTCAACTTGTCACAAACCCCCGGAAGTACAGCTCAAGATTGCGGGAATACCATGTTCTCTACCTCTAAATCAGCGCCGTGTAATTTAATGCCATAATTTATTTTTGTTCGATGGTCTTGTTTTAGGTGCTGTCAAGCCACTACATTTTGCCTTTACCAGAGTTTCTTCCAATTCGGCCACGTGGTTCAAAGTTACATGGGGTAAACGACTCAGGTACGAAGTGCTTAAATCGTGGTGTAAATGCACTTCTGTCCCGGTCCATAGAAATTGCGGCTTCTGTCCAGTAGGGGCTTATAAGCTGCAGTGGTACGACATTACTTACTGTTCCAGCGCATGATTCCTATGTAATATTTCTTCTGTAAATGCTTTCATCAATAATCTGGAAGGTAATCTAGTCCGTTCGTCCAGACCATTACCTTTCGGGTGGCACGCCATCGTACGAATTTTGTCAATCCACAGCAGTCAGCATAACTGCTCTACTGAGGAGTCTTCCAGACTGCTTCCTCTGCCAGAATGCAACGGACTAGCTGTGCCACATTTACATTTTCAGTGGGCGAATATTGCTCGTGCTAGAGTGGCTACTTCTGCGAAGGAAAGAGCAACAGCTTTTGTTTGGTAGTCAAAAATCTCTTTGAGGTTCTCGCAGAACTTCATGACATCATTTCCTACCATCTTATTCACAAAGCCTGCCCCGACGGGTATCATAGTTGAAAGTCCATTCAGAACAAGGTGGTTACGTGGGGCGCACGAGTCGCAGTCCCTAAAGAAATTAGTGACAACCCACGGCCGATGAGTCCATCATTATCTGGTGCATGATACGTCGTATTTTATTTAATCTCGGTTTTTCAAAGACGAAATCGATACCTACAAGGAATTTCTGCGTCTCCGGTTATCGCTTGTATTCTGATCACTGTTGTATGAACAAAGGATCAACCACCATTTAGGCTCTATTCCTTTGTGGCCATAAAAATCCTGTTTCATAACTGTTCCCGGACATTTATTTGCCAGCTGGACGTTCCTGTTTTTCTTCAAGAGTTGGTATACGAGATTCAATTAACTTTCAGTGGTATAAATTATCTTCAATCTGTGCTTACCTTTTGTGAACTGCGGGATAAAATTACTCCACTTCATCCTCTTGCGGCCGTTAGAACATGCCATCTGCGTTTTCATGAGACTCACCCGAACGATGAAGGTATGCGGACGAATACGCCTGTCATCTCGCAACTTTTTCTCCAGGGTGTTAAAAGTTGTTGGTCATGGCGTCGAACGGTGTTCCGTTCGGACCAGAAAAAGGATGGCCCAAAAGAAAATACCGTTAGTAGTAGATCAACTAAACTAAGGCAAAAACCTGTTTGCACGTGATGCAATAATTCTGCTCACGTTTGCTCAAAGTTCTCCTATCAAGGGAAACCAGATGCTAGGGGCCTATCTTTCTTTTTGTGAGAATACAGCTAAAATGACATTTGATGCGACATCCGTGTTGAGGATGAACTCATCAGTGGACTCTTATATGTCTGGGAGGACTAAAATCAATGCTTTGCACAGTCCTCCGTCTAATTCTTCAAAAAACCCTTGTTGTTCCTCGGTCGAATTGAAAGTCTTATTGCACTCTAAATGGAAATTACCTATTTCTGCAATTGAGGCAAACTTCGGAGGAGACCCGAGGTAGCATCAAGCCAACATAAAAAACCGTAAACTTCCCCATTATTGCCGGTGCTGACCAAATTTTATTTTTTATTCTCTTTCGATGAAGGTGTTCAAATCACGGACGGCGACATACCTTGTCCAAAGTTTGTCACCTGGAGTACAATAAATTGGCATTGGAAGGTTTATGCTTGAGATATACGTACATCAACATCTCGAATAAGCAAGACAGCTTCCGTATGCTTTTTTCAGGTGTTCTTTTTTTGTAATTCGCACTATGCAGACGTATTAGAGGTAACTAGAAAATCAGGTCATGCAATAAAACCTAATAGGTGTTGGAAGTTTGTGGGGGCGTTATTTGACCCAAGCGGCATTGCATGGAATTTATACAGTCCATCGGGGAATGCGAAAGCCGTTTTCTGCCGATCATACTTCTCAAATCCCACTGGACAATAACCCGAACTTAAGTCTGTTGTACTGCACCAAGTCCAATCCCACCATGACTCCAACAGATCTTCGATAGAGGCAGTAAAATACCATATAATATACGTATACCAGCTTGAGCCTGTGCAAACTTTTTTCAGCAAAATTAGTATACCCAAATAAGTTACGGTGCAAAACGGGATCTCATTTCAGGGGGAATGACATCCTTGCTTGTCGGGGGACGTGCTTGAAACGGAATAACGAAATCACTATGCAAAGACAATCTTCAGAGAAGCAGTTTAAGCATAAACCGGGTTGATACGTGGGATTGACAGTAAGTAAATTGAAAATGCAATGGGTGCAAAATATCCGTGAGGATTTTCCTTGCTGTTGTGTGGCTAGTGCGTAGCCCCACAACCAGGTGGTTTAAGGTTGTACCAGAAACAAGACTAATGAAACCTAAGCCTCTGAGAGGAATGATAAAGTCCTTCTTAAGTAAGCCCGGGAAAATGACAGGGGAACAAAGCAAAATGATAGGTTTTCTAAAAGTGGAAATAACGGACTCCGGAGCACTAAATTGCGGTAGTTTTCTAATTTGAAGGGAAGAGCTACTCAGTTTCCCTACTGTGATTTCAATGCGCGAAGACCTTTGCAGATTATGCCGCCGCCAAACATGGAGATGTTTAACGTGAAAAATGTTTGCGAAAAGAAAAGATTTATTGATGGAAGCTTCATCAGTGAGTCGGGAACCAGTGGCGGAAAAAAATAAACTTTTGACAATAATCAATGTTCAACAAAAGAGCACGTTACTGGAAAATTTCTGAATGTGAAAGATTTGCGGTGAATTTGTTGAAGTCTGTTCTGTTTGATGCAGACCAGCCACAAAAAGATCATGAGCATATTTAAAAATACAGGCCAGGTGGGAGAAAGGCCAATATCTTATAAGCTTGGAAAACAAACACGGAGAAAGAACGGCACATTGAGGTGGACCTGCACTGGTTAAGAGATGTCCGGAGACTTTTCTGCTTACCTTTGTGTCTGGTTTCCTTCCGGAGAAATGGTCTTTCAACCAGTTTAGTAAATATATGAGGCAGCCAAAATATTCTAGTCTTCTAAGAAGAAGCATTGGTGGTACAATGTCAGAGGCCAACCTGAAGTCAAGAAAAGCATTGTTAATCGATTTACTGGAATCCTTCCAGGCATTCAACAATATGGTGCATAATAGAAGCTACTGCATCAAGTGTGGAGCGTTTGGGTTTCCATTCAAACTGTAATTCCTCTCTTGGGCATCTCACTGTGGTTTTAAGATGACTTAGCGCAACACTTTCTGCAAGTTTCAGTGCTACGTGATTGTTTTGGTTTAGGAATAATTTAACCAGACCCTACCAGTGGGGAAGGGAACTTGATTACAGTGAATTGGTACCTACCGAATTCATCAGATCACATAGAGATGCGGTCCCATATCTTAGCTCCTCCATTGGAAGACCGTCTGGACTGGCTGACCTGATTATGTGCATTTGAGCAGTAGGAGATTAGATGTGCGTAATATGATTCAACATACAACTTCAACGCTCCAACTTACCATAGAAAACCATGGAAGCACTGCACAGGTGACTCGCATCTGTTTTGAATGCGTGTGATAAATGACTTCTGCTCAAGATGTAGTAAGCAGTGATCACTGATGCTAATTGGTGCTTTTAGCCTGACAAAGAACTGTTCTGAGTGGTTGATTATGATGCGGTCTAACTGAGAGCCACCACGAGTCGGAGTACGGAAGATATTGAAAACATTGAGAAGTGAAAGGGGAAGTTTTGATGCGTGATTAAATTCACTCACTGTGATGTGAAGAATCAGATCAAGCATAGTCACTCTGAGAGGAACAAATGAGTCACAGAAAATGTTAGGTGAGGTTTGTGAATACTTTGTAAATTTTGCCGATGACAACTTCACAAAAATCAAGGAATCTAGGGCGACATGACAGATAAACAACAGATGATTTTACGTGAGTAGGGGAAAATTACCCAGGACTTGCCTCACTACTTAGGATTGATGTTAATGGCAATGCGGCCACCTTTTCTCTTCTTGTGATGCACGTGGTCTTGAACGAAGCAGTTGGCTTCTTCTATTTGAAACATTAAATCATCCATACTGTCATCCATCCAAGCTTCTTATCAACGGACCATACAGGCATAGCTAGAGCTGCTGATCACGAGTAGATATGTAAGATCCGATAGCCTAATGAATAGGAAATGCATATTAATGCATGTGACACTAAGAACAGTCATACTGCTTAGAGGTGGGATTTATGGGCTGCCTTCCAACCATTTCTTTTGCTTTTCTCTGTATGATGGTTCCAATTTTGGCCTTCGGATAGAGGGCGCACATTTTGTTGTCCAAACATATTTTTTTGATAGCATGACCTGCTTCGATTGATAACAACCTCATAACATGCAAATGATGAATTGAATGAAATAAGTAGTTCTAAAATAAGTAATTCTAAAGGCGGACCAACGCATAGAGTGGCCAATTAAAGGGCTGGTCGTTTTTTTATTTGCCTAATTTCCGATAGCATATACAGAGCCTCTTTGACCGATACTTCTTCTTCACTGAAGTCACGAACAGTGTGACGGCTGGAATACATTTTGCTCCAGTATTTTTCGAATCGTTTTTAATCGTGAGCCTCTTAGACGGATATTCATAACCAGCATCGATTGTACTTAAGACTACCCCAGGGCGATCTGCTTGGTTGGTATCCTGCACAAAATTGTTTCAATACTCGGATATCAAAACCACCGATTTTTCTATCTTCGGTTTAGTGACATCTGAACATTTTGAAAGGCTACAGACAGCTTTATCATCCTTTTTTACAGAGGCTACAAGTAATATGAGTTGATATTTCTAGCCACTTTCTTTAACAAATGAGACCACACTTCTCCTTATATGCAGGGAACTTCTGTGTCAGATAGCTACACACTAGAAGGTTGCCAGGAGGTCAGTGCCTACCAATATATAGAGGATAAACCTCGGGGCTACTACAAAGTTCCGGTTTATTTACAGACCGCTTAAATGCACAATCATAGTCACCGCACTCCAGAATTCTATTAGGTCTCCGTTCAAACCTCGCGGCTTTCTCTTGAGTTCTTAACATTCCATTTTTTCTCACGACGCCATTAGGTGATTCTTTTACCAAACTGCGTAATGCACCGAGACCAACTTAACCATATAACAGTTCATCTTTCAACGCTACTGACAAAATGTAATACTGTTCATTACTAGAAGCTGTATATCTCACGTGTCATTTCTCCTGCTCTGTCGTTAAAAGACTTCCAGTTTGTTGCCACATTCCTTAGGATTCCACCTCCTGTCAGTAGTTTTTACTCCGACGACATTTCCTTCACGTTGTCACATTCCAACATAACAAAGCTTGTCGGAAGCCACCTACAAAGGTTCTCACGAATTCTGCTCACCACCTACTTGAAGATCATGGTAATAGTTTCCACTTCCTGTAGAAATTCCCAGTACGAGCATCTTTAAACACTCACTCGGGCATACAACAGTTCCACTGTCCCCGAAATAGAACGAGTTTTGTATAGCCCAGTTAGTTTAATAACATACCGAACAAAACCCTTGGAATAACAAGTATGCTAACTACCCGTTTTTCCGATATTGTATTTCTAATTTTTGTATGTTATTATTTACTATTTTGGAGAATGAGTAAAAATATGCGAAAGTTTAATATTCTCCCCTCGGGCTGTATACATCATTTGATTGACTTGATTTGGGAATTCATTTATTTTCGGTCGGAAAGTTACGCGCACTGGATGTCAGCCATCACGGGCTTCATCTAAGTTGCGGAAAACGATACCTCTGAGTTCTGCCTCCTATACAATTACCTATTGCATTAATTTTCCAAGGCTTAGGCGCTTTCCAAAGGCCTATTTCGCAGTATGGTGATTGCTGGTTTCCGGGTAGATCGGCTGAGCTACACAACGACTATTCATCTCCTGGTCTGCATACAGGGTTTTTAACTTTGTCGCGACTTCTAATGCAACCTCCAGTTTTGGTGGGGTTCGGAGTACGAACTCTTCCCGGTATCTAGGCGAGATTTTGTGTTCTTGATTCTGCTGGTAGATGGTAAAGTCCAATCAGTTGGGCTACAGGATTGTAGATGACTTCTTCGCTGAACAACACAACTCGGTGACACGGCCCAACATGGCTTCGCCCTGTTGTTGACAGTTCCATTAAGGCCTCCTTGCTTGTCAAAAATAAGAAAGATTTGTCTATTGTTTCGCTGAGCTTTTCCAAGGTGTCGGACAGCAACTCGTTTGTGATCTTTGCATCCATAGCGAGCTCCTTTGCTGCTCTCTCAAACAGGCTGAGTAAAAGGTTCTCTTGCTGCTCAGCAAGAAGACCCTTTGAGTACCTTTTCACCTGACCTATTCTTTTCTGACAGGTATCTCCTAACTGAAATTTACCGGGAATAGGAAAAGAAATTCACTTTGAGGATGCCCGGCTTGTCAGCAAGCTCACTGATTTTATAGCCTTTGTCAGAGATTCTGTCAGTGACATGGGTAAGACTATCTTTGCACTAAAACTGGCTGATGTTTGGGATTGCACATCGATGACCCTAGCTGAATCTGGGTTTGGTGTTGGCCCAACTTTCATTGAGACCTGCCCGAAAGCAGATTTTTTCATTGCTAAGTAAAACCAAAAAGTCCGCTTCGGAAGAGCTGCATGCCTTAAGTAGCACTTACTATAATGAGCCATTAGAACGAAATCACAGTCACTACTATTTATTGGTTTGACGGTTATTCGACATACTCTCTTGCCGTAATAGATGCCACTTATGTAAAAGCTGAGAGATTGAATGAGTGACTGACGCGCATATATGCCATCCAACTGAATCCGTATGCCAAACGCGTTCTTTGCTACTGCATACAAAACCGTGTTTGCTCCAGGAAGTCAGTTTTAGTTTTTCAATGTTGTGGGTTAATTTTACTGTGAACCTCAAAACTCTGCTTTATTATTACATGCGTATCTTATGATATTTTGCTACACAGACAAGCTGATGTTCCTTTCATAAGCCTGTTCATTATTCTTCTCTTGAATAACTGTAATTTGTTCCCACTAATTGTGTGAATTGTTGTGTCATAACTAGATGCAGTACTCAAAGGTGTTAACATCCAACGCTATTAGACTTCAGCTGCTTTGGATTAAAAAATGACATCGAGAGAGCATCACGTGCTAAGTCAAAATGAATATTTGACAATGAATTCTCGCACCCATTGTAAACAAGGCTGCAAGAAAGGTAGGTTTTCTACACTTTAACCAATCAAAAACCCTTACTAGACACACAAAAGTGCTGGCTGAGTGTTGCATCACCATCCTACAGTAATCACGTTGTGAGTCGTTTTGGCTAACGTTTTAATTTGCACGATCCGTAGTGAAAATAAGGGGCTGCCAAATACATCGGTCACAAAAGTAAATTTCCAAGGAAAACTGTTTTACTGACGTCAGGGTCGTAAACCACACCATGCTGTTTGATATGGGCTGTAATAAATCACTTTTAACTATTTTGGAGGGGCTTTATCGAAGTTACCCTAAATAATACAGAATTCACCGGGAGAATAATGGAAAGGTCGCTGTCTGCCAAACTAGAACCGCTTTCGTGAAAACTGCCATAATGTAGAATAATGCGCCAGATAACTTACCTCTTGAGACTGGACTACAGATGGTGATGAACATATTAATCCATTTATCATATGATTGTACAGTAGTTAGGTCATTAAAAATTTTGATGATTCAGTGTACAGAATTACCAGCCAACATTACGGGTTTTCCTAGGACCGAGAAATTATCCTCAATGTTTAGGGACTAAGGTGCAATAATTTTGACAAAATACAGAAATGGTCACCGGAGTGTCATATTTCTGGTAAAGACACCCTAAACCTGGAGCATAGAAGTGTTTATTGACCTAAAGTGACTTGACAAGTTTATTCTGAACTCTCCAAAAGATTGCATATTCTTCGAGATATATTTTTGTGACACTTCTTATGCTAGCCAGATGGCACAACAACTGTTCATTCTGAATAAAAAGCACCGATTATGCCGAGAGACCTAGGAAAGACAGAATCGACAGAATTCTAAACCCTGGCACCACGGAATGACACTGAAAAGCAAGTGCTTCACGAAGAGGATTTTAAAGCTGTTCCCAAAATCCTTACAAGTACGAAATCACTCATTGAAAGGGTAGACCGATCAGTGGTCTTCATTATTATTACTATTATTATTATTTTTATTATTACTGTTATCATACTGGCCTGTGAACGTCTCTAAGGTGCTTTGCTGCTTTCAGGATAAAAGAAATTAATAGGAGTTTTACTCATCAAAACAGGTTAGCACTTCAGATAAAACTTCCATTTTTTGTCAGCCACGCAAAAGAAAGGGAACTACAGAAGTCCTGCACAGTGATAATTTGGAAGGAAGCTGATGAAACTTAGGACGGGTAGGTGAGTGTGATGGTCTCAGAGGAAGATTGCAATTCAGTGGTTGGCAATAGACCACAATGATCTCCACGGATGAAATAGATGCTATCATGCACTTACCACATGACTCCGATATGAGGTCTCTGAAGGCTATACCAAGGACAAAGCTAACGGTTAGCAGACCTCTACGAAGTGTGACGTAGTCCTTTTTTCAGCAGACTAGGAAACACTAGGAAGCCGGATATAGAATAATGGGGAATATACGCAAGTGTACGAAGAAAGAAATAACAGTTTGCAGTGCACTGATCTGGCAAAGTTTACCAATTTAAAAGGATAGTCTACTCCATCTTCCAACAGTAATTTCTTCATGTGAAGACCGACGTAAGTTCCGTTTTAAAGTGACACTGATGTATTTCACACGGTTCACATTTGCAAGGAGATTATAATTTTTAGTGGTGCTGTCTTCGGTAAAATAAGATCGCGAAGCGGAAAAAATGCGATTTTGACAAATGGCTTTCTTAACAGAAGACAGGGCTATTCCGAATAGTTTTCGATGTGTGTACACCTTTCATGAAACTCCTCCAAATCGGACAGCTGAGAGACAGACCGAGCCAAACAACGTCGTCAGCCAGCTTGAATAGGCGGATTGGGTGGACCTCAGTTAAGTCGCTAAAGTAAGTGGTCAATAGGCATGAAGAATGAACGGCTACTCGGAGAACATTGGCCCTGCCTAAGAGATATCAGTAAACCTTTCTTCCAGCTTGGGTACATTGAGGTCTACCCTAGTAGTCTATCATCCAAATGATTAAGTCTGTGGGGCAAACTAGAGATCACAATTTTTTCGGGAGCAAAGATTGTGGTTCACTGTCAAACGATGATATGTAATCGAGAAAGACATTTCTTATTGATTTACACAAATTGTTGAGGGACTTAGCCACTTAGAAGCCTATGCGCTTTACTGCATCGACCGTAAAAAGCCCGAGTTTACACGCACATTGGCATTCGTCAGTGGGACTTCTGACTGTGTTCTGAAGGTTCTAAAGTGCTGCACGTTCAAATAGCCTTAAAAATGACGAGGAAAGTGCAACTGGGGGAATTGTTTAGTCCTTGTTTGATTACTCGACCCTTCTGGTATGGGAACGATTGTGATAGGACTCCAACAGTTAGGAATTGAGTGCGATTCAAGCTAGTGGTTGATAAGAGTAATCGTTAGCTCAGGGAGCGGTGGAGCCCCGCGTTTGAGCACAAGCTACGGTAGACCGTTAGGTCCGAAAGCTTTGGTTTAGTAGCCTGGTGAAGCCGGTGAAGGAAGCGCACCTCATTTCATTGTGGTGAAGGTAAAAATGAAATTGTTATCAGTGCGAATAGCCTGAGTGTCAGGCTTCTGACTCACAATCACCGACCTTGAATATGAATTCATACTACTGAAGAAACACAGTTTCTGGAAATCAAACTTATAAAAACTACAATGGGCGTTTTCCAAACATACCGATTATAAATTGACGTCCAGTCAGTGAAGTATAAAAGCCAGAGCATGCTCTATTCACATGCAGCAAACTTTTGGAAACCAAACCGGGTTTTCTGGTGGTTAAAATATGACATCTGAAAATCACAGATACCAACATCCACTCTCATTGGAGACACAGGGAATTATTTCTCCTAACGATGTTTAATAAAGGTGAGGCTGTTATCAAATGAGTTCATGTTTTGCACAGATGAATCACTCGGTAAACTTACAAAGCCGAAAACTCGTTAAACGTAGGAAATCACATTATCCCCATGATGTTGACTGATACAATCCTTACTGTTCAATATAAATGACTGATATGGGAACGAAAGGGAAAATCACCGAACATTTGTTTAATACCGCTGAAACCACAGATGAATATCGTGAAGCAAGGAACAGCCATCCACTTGCGACAATTCGAAACAAAACATGACAACAGCAAGACCGTTTGCTTACTACAGACGATTATTCCATCTTTATTAGTAGCTTTTGCAGGTTCGTCCTACTTGACAATAAAACATACTCTATTTGATAAATAAACATACGAAGCGGAAGGGTAATAATTATGTCTCAGATCGATGAAAGTTACTGGTTGTGGGCTTTGGTTTAATATGACGATCGAAAGATTCCCGGCAGTAGCTTTTTCCAGTTACCTTTAAAATACCTACATTTTTGATCTATCTGAACAGACGTTGCTTACAAATGCGGGCGTTACTGAATTTAAATTTTTCATTTTCGTAAGTCTTCGGAACTGAATCACCGAGAATTCAGGTAACACAAATGAAAACAACAGCACAAAGCGAAAGAAGCCAAGCATCCCAAACGGGACATCAATTATCAAAAGTCAAACATCAAGCTAGTAGTGGTCGACTTGAAAATCAAAGGTCGTCTACGTGGATCAGGGTCAGGACTGATGACAAACCTATAAGTATGGAAGATCACCACTAAAACGCACATGCGCTCACGATGTTTCGTCAATTGTTGATGAGACAGTCACGATCTAAACGCCAAGCTCATCAATAAGAAAATCAAGGCGATCAACAACCTGATCGGCGACCAACACGAATATTTAAAACCATTGAAATATTTTCCTTGCGGTGGTTACTCTGTGTTTGACAAATCCTAATATACAAACTATAACACAGACTCAAAATGAAATACCGGATTGTGCAGTGGAGTTTCAAAAGACTTCCTTTGACGAACATATCACTGGCAATAAAAAAAGACTAGATAAATCAGTAAAATAACTACCCTGATAAATCACACCCTGAGGAGATTTGGATTTGTGATTTGTGAGCTCAAAGAAATGTTGCGTAATTCTTCCATGTGACCAGTACACCTTTTGGACTTGTGTTTCAGACTGTGTTAAGATATTTCTGAGCTAACAGTTCTATAGTAGAGTTGCTTAACCTAATGAAGGATGTATAACCACATTCCATTGTGTTTGATACTTAAGTGGTCACCAATTATATTTTGACGGTGGAACCGATCACCTGTCAGGTCATTTCCCCCGTATAGTTAAGAAACAATGCCGCGGTGGGTGGAAGATAAACCGATGTCTTTATAGCATCATTCGATTATGGTGAGAATATGGTATCTGCAGTGCTGAGGTTTGCTTAACAGTATTAGTGGCAGGAATCAAAGCATCGGGTAAGACACTAAAGATCACTAAGTTAAGGTGGTTTGGACAGGTGTTGCCCATGTCTCAGGATAGGATTACTCTGCACGCTTCGTTCACTGAGGTGCGTATTGGTTGCAAGGTGAGTAAGGAGTCGTTAGTCTTTGGCATGATGGAAGAGTATGTTAAGCCTAACCAGTGGACCCGGCCATGTCGGGCTCTTTAGGGTTTATGGGTGGGATCTAAGAGATCTTTGGAGTTCACGGCACGTAGTCGCGATCAGTAGTGCTTGTGCATTCACGAGCCGTCATATTTTTTGTTCTTCAGATTGGTCTGTTCTTTTGTTCATTCTTGTTGATTCACCACGTTTCGCCTGCCAAGTAAAACGTTATATCATAATTTCCTTAAGTGATTCTAAACCTTCCGGTCTACCCTGACTCGTCTTTTGTGGTCATTCTGATATTGATTTCATTATTACATGACTATCACATGCTAGGGCTGCATTTGTGTACCCCATTCCCTTTCGTTTTCCAGCTCCATCTCTTTGCTGATATTTGACGTTTCGCTGACTATATCAAAATATTATAATGTTGAAACCGTAGAAACTATCCCGATTTTCTAGTTGTCAACCTATCAGAAACTTATTCTCACTAGTTTAACGCACAATTCGGGCTGTATACAGATACGGAAAGCAAAACAAACTTTGATTGAATGAAAGCTTTTATCTTAAATTCGTGGTCACAAATGATAAAATGTATATAAATATATGAAGAAAAATGACTCATCCAGTTGATCAACCAGGAACAATAGTACAGGAAGTTATTCGGTAAATCAGGACGGGGCAGTCATGAACGGTCCACTCAGCAAGGAGTGAAATGAAACTGGCTCTGCGCGGTCAAGGTATAGACAATAAATCAGAAAGCTTCCGAGTTAACATAAAATGTGTGCTCCAGTCACATAGTAAGAAATAATCTGTAGTTAGGATGAGAACCAGGGTTCCAGTTGATGCATTGAGCAGCTAAGCAATTGCTTTTTCTAAAAATGGGCTGCTTTTGGTCACTTAGCCAGAGTAAATGAAAGCTAGACGACATTCACCTTCAACCCTGCATACGTATTGTGTTTGAAAAGCTTCCCTAATTTTTATAAAACATGTCCAGACAATGAAAGACAACCAGTGAATAAGAAAATCTCACACGCCAAAATGGCAAGATATCACCGAACTTATTTGGTGAACCACTTCTATAACTACTGTCAAAAATATCACCGTGGAAACTAGATACAGATGAAGTAATCAGGAGATTCGGTGCCATCCGCGACAGCAATAATTCAAAAAATATTAGCAGGAGCTCTCATAACAACCCCAATGAAAATAGCGTGGCATCTGAGACCTTCAAACCTGTTTCTGGTGTATTAGCGAATGCAGTTCACATGAGGTCAGGCTCGGTTTTGATGGACAAAATCCCTGTATGGGATCGAAACCAAAAGCACACTTTCCGTACATCGGAAAGCCACTTCATCTTCAGTCTGAAAATTACACTCGATGTAGTCGACCGTACACTTCTATAACGTTTTGTTCTAATGAGCAATGCACCTCAAGGCAAAAATAGTATTTTCAGTCTACAGCCCTCAATCCAAAACAGGATATTATAGTTCATCCTAATTGATGACATGAGTGATCACATTTGAATGTTGGTGTTATCATAACGAGTTACATTATGCCCACCTGATAAATGTACACATGATGAGCCAATACTTGAATACTTTCTATCTGCTAATGTGTTTATGTGAGCAACATAATCCATTCTAATTCATTTTACCAAAGGTCACGATGTTTTGAACTGCTTATATTTAGATTTAGTACGCAATTAAATAAGTCTAACAATCAACAGGCAGACTGTCATCATCTACATATTAGTTCAGTGTGATCATTGTGATAAATGTACCAAGATAAAATAAGACACTTTTTCTTATGACATGCCATTTCAGCATGACATATAAATTTATTTGTGTAAGATATGGATGCACTCAGCAACAATGAGGAATAGTGAATTGGATTCAGGAAAAACAGTTTTGAGTGATAAGTTGTTTATGTCCGCAGAAATGTTCCGATTTACTTCCAAAACCATCCATCTTAGCAGCAGTATCCAGATAGCCCTTCAACAGAACTGGTTCCACTTCTCAGCTCATACTTTGTTCCGTCATTTCGGCTGGCCTTACAATTTACCAGGGTGCATTTGGGAGTAACAAAATGCTGTGTCATTCGGAAGAAAAAGGAAGACGCACTCGGTCCACCGCATTGTCGCACACAGGTTTGGGCACATGTAACTATCAAGTGATTTTGGATCTAAAGAATCAAACTTACCGTTGTACTCGAAGCGGCATCACACTAGTTGGTTAATACCTCCACTTTGTTATAATAGGATATTTCAGTGTCAGTAATCGTCCGTGAGAATGTACCCGGAATTGTCAGCCTCCCTTTATTTTGGTGTCTATATGAGACGAATTGAACTCGATCACCACAGAGATTTCACGTGGATCTGTTGAACAGTTGATGTATTATAGTTATGGTCACTACTTGACTGTTGGTTTAATACACGTCAAACACGCCCATATGTTTACAAATGCATCTGGGGCTCACACACGCTTCGAATGACACATTTTACAAATTTGTGTCCATCCTAACCAGTTTAAACTGTACCACTCTTCCCATATTCTGGAGCACAAATTCATCCGTGTGGACATAGTTACCAGTGAACAATATAGGTTATCCTTTTGAAAACAATTTTTTTTTGTAGTTCACAGATTATCTGCAAAAAATGGGAAAGTAGTGACTGTATCGGATCTAGCAGGTAAACGTTAATTTACTTTTGACAAGGGAATGATAGAAAGGAGGCAATTATTCACTCATCAAACTTTGAAGTTAAATCAATGCCAGATACGAATATCATGCCGAGTAGCACAATTGCTTGCCGAAAATCTTTATCAATAATTGAAGAAGGCAACTTAGCAGTTAGATTGCTCATGGCAGAACACGGTGTCAGCTAGCTAATGACTTCAACTCAAGCCTACTAGTAATAATTTATTTCACGTCTGACTGGAGTTCGAGCTCCGGAATAATCAACAATCTGATTTCGTAATTATAATCTATATAATTTATTAGAGGAAAGTAGAAGACGCATCATATTACTTCAGTGGATTTTGTGTTAGCAGGAAGTCTCGAAAAACCATTTTAACTTTGAAATCCTGTTAAGGATATTATTTTGGACTATCCGGTTATAAACGCACCCTCATAGCTGCCGTGCGACAAGACTCGAATTTCAAAAATAACAGCAGTGGTAGGAAAAAGACAAAGCTTGAGATACACCACTGTTTTTTAAATAATAGGTTTAACAGATCTTATGTCGGCCAAAATGTACATGAACAGCCTCTGAATGTGAATGAACAAACCGGGCGAGAAAAACCATTCTCGTTGATGTCATTCAAGTGAATTTTATTAGACAATATATGATACAATGAACTTCATAGGACTGATAATTTTATTCCCTCAAGGTCAACCTCAAGACGAGGTTTGATCTAAGGGTACCTGTAGATTCTCAATTTACATGTTTTATAGAAGCGCCGCTGACACTCAAGAGTTTCCTCGGTTTCAATATTAGAACCATTTCCATTTTTCTTTTCCTCCTTATCTTGAAGGGGACTAGATGTCACGCATTTGATGTTCAAACTCACAGCTCTTTCTCTCCATTGATTAATTTTTCGGAATAATGGCTGGAAAGGTTCTTACTAATATAACTGGAGCAAGGAGCATCGTGCTCCAGCAAGCATAAGGCGACAAAACGAGATTAAGATGCTTGATTAGAGCAGTTTGTCTATTGTTTCATCTGAAGCAACTTTGTTGAACTTCTAGGTAACTGAAACTTCCAAACTACTCACTGAGACCATTAACCTCTTTCTCTTGATAGTAATTACCATATTTAGAAATCCCATCAAATTGCGTTCGCGAAGGTGTAAAATGTTCAGAATGTTCATTATAAACGTAAACAAAACGTCAGGATTAGCTCCTTTTAGATTCTACCCCATAAGCACCGTCAATAAAACCACAACTTTGAGCTGTGGATTGCTTTTCAAGAATCAAACCTAATATCCAGGGATTGAAATACCTTTCAGCATGCCACGATAAGGGTGGTTCTAAGTATGCCGGGAACATTTCTGGTTTGTTGAACTTATCTCACAGTTGAAAAATAGTTTTATCAAAATATACTTTTACCAACTGGTGGGTTGATGCCGTAGACACTAGTTGTACCCAGTATTTGATATATACTTGAAGAAAGTTCACCATTTGTCTGTCTCCTTTGAAGAGCTTACCCATCTATCAATATTTACACGAGGGGTATCGTCAACGAAGATTATGATAATCTGCTTGGAGCCGGCCCAGTTCAAGGAAACGTTTTCCATCTACATCCCATCATCTCACATGTGAGATGATTCAAATAGAACAAGATAATAACTTTTCTATCTGTGGTGAGAGTTCAGCTATTCTCCTCTATCACGTTTTTGAGCAGTACGTTTCAGTTGGGCTTACGAAGGAAATCTCTTGTCGTTATCAATACTTTTGTGAACTAGTGTTGACTGCAGCTCAGGTTTGTGGTTTCCAACAACTTCAGATTTCTGAGCTTGGCTTTTAGGTCGCGAACTCTTTTTCAGCAGCTGAGGTAACATCTTCAGTCCGCAGTGACGATATCATCCCGACAGGCGACCAAATATATGCTACCTAAACAAGAAGCTCAGCGATCAGATGATGAAAGCTCCTAGTGGTCATATTGCAGCGGAGAAAGCTGGGGCAAGAGAACGACTTGCATATCAAGTCGAACGGCAGAAAAAACCGGGAGACACAGACAAAAAAAGACAGCGAATATGTCGAAGGCTTCCTGAACCAGACAAAAGGGGGCATACAGAGTAGCAGAGGGAAAGCAGCGGGGTCTTCGGCATCCAGCAAGATGGCAAAGGTAAGGGGATGCCGATCAATCTGAAAACTGAGACAGTCGGACTAAGCGAATAGAAATGATGCCCAAGAAAATGAAGCCATCGGCCACCGGCAACTGATCAGGACACAACTGGAACTCTCAAGCAGCCGCAAGAGCGATTTTGATGCTCAGCAGTCTGGAAAGGAGACTATATAAACGGTTGTATGTGTTTCATGGAGTTGACTTGTAGGGCGTTGAAATACATATGTCCTAGCCCGTCTTGTCGTTATTATTACCATATAAACAGCTATATAGAAAGATGCTTTGAGGACTATTCTGTTCAGACTTTCATTGTTCTGTTTGTTCCGATTTGGTAGGAGGAACAAATGCCAGCTGAAGGGGATGACAAGCAGAATATATGACCGCAATATTACTTCACCCAGTATACCTCACCATGTGCGATGCTTGAAATGTCATGTACACAGCTAGTTTTTTTAAACTCGACTATGACGTTTGGAGGTCTTAATGAGTTAACAGAAGAACTTCTTGATGACCCAGGCGATTAGAATATCAGCGGTCAATCTCGTTCGTAGTCACGTTTCGGTTATACACATGGTCTGGACATTACTGATTCCTTTAAAGCCTGAACTGTAGACCCTTAGAACGCTATCTTATGGTTTGAATACTTTGGATCCAGTTTGATTCTGTTGTCATAATTAAAGCCGGCATGGATCTGCCGAACGTTTTCCATCATTCTGGCCCACACGCATGAACCAGTTGTACTCACTTTACGAGCATGCTGCTATTTTGCTCTCATCTGTACTTCTACACTTTGCGCACAACTGCTCCAAAACAATAAGTAGCGAGTTGCATTTCTCAGAAAGAACCTTCAACGCAGTTACAAAACGATAGAATTAAACACATGCCCACACGGCTTTCTTAGTTATGACATAGTTGAGCCAGCAATGATCCCACTAGGAAAGTGAAAGGCAGCACAAGTAGATGTGATGGACACCATGACAAAAATGTTAAAATTAGTCATTGTGTTTTACAAAAGAGTGTATCCAAGTTGGTTGTTTCTGAACGATTCTTTGTAAGAAAAACATTCTTTCTTGTCCAGTCGTAGTTCTAGTTTAGTTTGACGAAAAATGGATCGAATAATGTTGTAGCAAGTCCGCCTAAATATTTCATGAATTATGACGGAACGTTAAAACTCATAAAGTTATACGTCCATGAGGCTGTGTCTCAAGCAACCGATTGCCATACATTTCAGCTCAGCAATATCAATATTTACTTCAACGTGAAAATATGAAATGTTTGTTTGATGATTTTGTTCTAATATATTTGTTGATTTACCAATGATGAATTTGTGATGGAAAATAGTTACGCGTAGAATATATTGTGTTTTCGCAGTAAACGATGCACAATGATGACTTTTGAAATTTCGCTCAAAATTCTGAGAGATTATGTGGTTATTTATTATTCACCTAATAAGATCACCCAAACTCATTTGACTGCCAAAAACGGTCAAATAGACAAGCACCTACTTAACCTTGGTTAGGTCAAACTAGTATGCCATATACAATATCCAATGGCTATCAGTCACATTGGTTAACACAAGGCAAACGAAATGGGGTTCATGAAAAATTTGTTTTTTGGCTGCACCCATTATTCCATCATCGGGTTAATGCACTGATAATACAGTAAAAAGTTGTTATTCAAGTATGTGGTGAACTGAGCTGTGAGTAGAATTCACATGAACGAGGCTTTTCCACTGTTGTGTGGGTCCTGATTGGGGCACTTACATCGTAGTAAGTAAATCACAGTTCGTTGCTTGATCTGAAAGCCAGTGATGGTATAGAGAGTTAGAAGAACATTTTGCAGATGACGACAGATCGGGAATCCGAACACGGGAATTTCCACAATAACATTCAGTGAGTTTTTGAAAAACTGATAGTTTGCTTAGATGCCTTGCTTGAGTTACGCGATGAGGGTAACAGAGTGAAATAGCCAGAACACTATATCTTGTGAAGAAATCAGACTGGCAGAATCAAATAAACTGTAGTGGTTTTCAGTGAGGAGTTTTCAATAAAATGGAGAAGCTCTCATTTTTCCACGTGTTTAAATCCGTACCAATGAAAGTTAGGAGAAGTTTGTGAGTGGTGGGGAATGAGGTTGGTCGCAGGTTTGACAAAGTTGAAATGTTGTCTGACAGTGATGCAAAAAATTGAATATCGGGTTCTTTTGAACATGATAACCAGTAAACCAAAGAACATTATTCTGGCTATTTATGATATCGGGATGTAGTGGTTCCTGTGAAGTAAAGCCGTGGGGATAATTCTTTATGATCTAGTTCTGTTTTAAGGGGCTGGCATTTCAAATAGGTTATATACAATGACCGTCATTGCTATCTCTCATCTCGTTGTTCTTCATTTGGCGTGTTCATCGATTTGTTTCATTCCTTATTTCATGCATGCTCACAGGCGGGACTACCGTAAGCGTTACACAAATAATGCGAGCTGATGAGCCTGCAACTAGAGAAGACTATCATTGTATGCGCATGATTTCAGAACTAAACTCAATGCTGAGTTGACATTTTATTTCACTCTTTGTATCATGTTGTAATGGGAATTAATTATGTGGCTGCCAAATATCCATAGTCGGGCGTATAAAGCACATACCAAACTCGACTTGAATATTTAGGTATTGACACTTGTTAAAAATGTTTGAAAAACCAAATGTAAGAAAGAAATTCGTTCACTTAGAATCTAAAAGTCCACAATTCCGAACAAACACAATCGATCAGAACGATGCGTGATGATAAAACTATAATGCAGTTAATTTGGTATCGGTTTCGTTTTTCCCTCACCGACGGTCAATTTCCTTTTCGGCACCCCTTGATTGACCATAAATAACTTTCAGAAATACTTTGTATTGTTTTATATTAAAAAGGTATGGCAATGAAATAATACTCATATCTCTCTTATCTATCTTTGAGAACAGTTGATCTGATTGGCTTAAAGTTGACAAGACCAAGATAGCAAATGGCGATGAGCAATCCAGAGAAAAATTGTAATAATACCAATAAATCCTTTTTATTGCGACCAAGTGAGCTGCAGCGTTCAGTCGAGAAAGTCATTCAGAAACTAGCAGACAACATGCAGTACGTGTCTGTTGCCATCGCATATTTGGTTTTTGCTTCGGAGTCCACATTGATCGAGGCCCAATCGCGGGGTTGTATCATTATGGTTATAGGCGAGAGAAAAAGTAGTAACATGCGGCCGGTTGGACAAAGTCAGTAAATTATACTCTTTACGCTGCCCGAATGAAATGGAAATAACTGAGCACATACACGGCTACTTGAGGACGCTGGGATTGCGTTGCAATGAAGAATGTCGAACAGGAACAGGACTGCTACAAGTGAGGTTTGAGGTAAGTTACAAGTTATAAGTTTGTTTTATGTTTGTGGTACTCAGGAAATCGTGCCAGATTCTGCGATTGCTATTAGTAGTATTCGGTATTAGGTGTAAATAATTTAGCCTGTTTGACTGCTTGTGATGGGGTTGGGTTCTATAGAACCGTCACTGCGTGCATAATCTACCTGACGAGGCTACCTAACATTCCTGGTAATACTAAATGCGTCATATATCGTTGAATATGAGCATTGCACAAAATAGCGGGTCCACTCAGTCTCCATGAAATTTCACTGAATATCTTGATGCCTGTAGCCATCTATTTAGGCAAGATATAATTCAAACGCAAACCACATTGAACTAATGAATGTGGACATTGAAGCAAGTGCTACTGATCCAGATAAAAATGTTATTATTCATCCGTATCAATAATATCAGTCTCGTAGATAATACAGTATTAGTGGCTTTCCCTTATGATATACTTTATCTCATTCAATTGATCAGTGCCGTCTCTTTGCTTCCACTGTTGCGGCCTGGAAGCCGAGTATGCCACGCTGAATTCTACGAAGTACAAAACGGGTCAACAAACATAAAGGAGTATTATTGCTGTGGTAAGTAAAATGTGTCACTTGAATTAAGGGTACTCGCAAACGAGAGCATTGTTGATTGACTTACCAACTGATTAGGATAGTGGGCACACATATGAGACAATTAATGAATCGTCTTTTTCCCGAGATTTCAGCTCAAAGAAACGTAACTGGGTTATCAGGCTTGTATTTTGCATAGCATTTTCACATTTTTCCATTGGTAAACACAAATTTGCAGAATGCCTCCAAGCTGTCACTCGTTTTGCCTTTGAATCACTTTCAGAATCTTTCTCTTCAAACTTTCAATCCGTGTACCCAAAAATTCCCTTTCATATTCTTTCCAGTTGAAATTATTACAATGCAGTTGATTTGTTTAAAACGACTTCTGTTGACGCAAGTGAATCTTATTTCTACATACGACTTTGATGTTCAGCTCAGATACTGTTACGATATATTTGATGATCTTGTGTTCTGAAGAATTATTCGAGGCCACTCCGTTATCTATGTACCGCGAGACCAATGATGACGTTGTGTTACTGGAGAATTGATGCAACAAAGCTCCAAGTATTCTAATTTTCTGTTTTCCACGGAGTACAAATGTTGCAAATTTATGACGTTTATTACATATCAACCATTGTAAAATTTCCCTCTATTTGTTAGAAAGTCTATCTACAGAAACCTGATCTCACCATAATTACGCCTGATGTGATCTCTACTTGGCTGCAGGCAGAAGGACAAATTCTAATGGGATAAACGTGATCGGTGTAAATTCCTCGTCCTTTAAAAACATTATATATATATATATATATATATATATATATATATATTTAAAAACAGATGACCGATTGTCATGTGGGCAACCAAGAACAAGAGTTCTAAAAGTGGTTCGACAAGTCGGGATGGAGCAGTCAAAAATGCAGCAAGGAAACAACGGGGAGTGTAGCTCAGCGTGGCCATCGTACAGACAGTAAATCAAGAAGCTTTCTACCCAGTAAGAAATGTGTACTTCAGTCACCGGAGAAGAGAAAAAACTGTAGTTACAATTAGTAAGACTGTTGCAAATGAAAAACTACGGATAGTTTGTCCCCGGAAAATGACGGAAGAGATGTGTGTCAACGTGAACGAATGAAGCTGGCAATAATTTATTTTGACTTGCAATCCCCATGTGGACTTTATAACGGATCAACTGAACGGTTGTTCGCTCGCTTCTCTGAGGCGCAAAATGTGCACCGAGTTTATTGTGTAACTGAGGACCAAAACACCAGGGCCGGATTGAGAGGGCTGGTAAAAAGGATCCACTGCCATAATCGTCGTTCGTAGTGACTGACAACCAGTGAGCTCCATGACTGAAGGTTGCTAAAAACAGTGATTGGTCTGTAAGTGATTCATCGTTTGTGAAAACGGCCGATACAGATCAACTGGAGAAACTAATGGTTTTGACGGGTGTAACAGGGCACGCTTTTCATAGGTGCATGTCTATGCATGTGTATGTGTGCGCTAAATACAACACAGGCGGTGGTCAAATAACTTTAAAGATGAAATCTGTCTTTCGAAGACTCTGATGCACCAGCCAGCACGATTGTGCATGGGCACAAAAACGATTTTTCACTTAAACTTGAAAGGGTGCAGTGACCTAACATTAACTGATGCGACGGAGTTGCCAGCGTGGTCAAGGTGTTTGAGTGAACGGTGAACACAGGCAGTGTGTTGGGAGTGTGTGACTTGCCAATACCATCACTGGTTAGGATGCGATAGTTCGAGAGCTACTCAGCGGAATGAATACGTGTTATCATGCCAGGACAAAGCGTCGTTTCAGGAAGGCAAAAATAATAGCAGTCCGTTGGAGATTCATCATGTTCGAGAATTACCGTTTCACATAAGAAAGTGATAGCTCCTGTGGGAGAGATCGAAATAGCAGTGATGTTCATTCGCGCTGATCATAGGATAGAAACAGCGATTTCCTCAACACGTCTCTAGGTAATTAAGCAGCTGGGACTGCAGGGCGATAAGAGAGTTGATTTTATGGCAACCACAACGTAATTCAATGTCCTTAGCCTTCTTGTCTGTGCTTCGAACGACCGGGTTTTGACAAATATAGGTGGGCGAGTGTTAATCGCGCGGTTGTGGCCACGGACTGAGGATAGATACAAGTGAACTAGCTAGTTATTTACATTTTTGATTTTATTGAAAGGGATAAATAAACTTGATGACACATGGGGAACCATCTGTTTTACACTAGATCGAAGATAGTTCTTCCAAGTAATTTCACTGTTGGAGCAGCTTAGTCCCTGTATGATTCAATTTTGCATGGACAGAAATATCATTCTTTACTACCAATATTTCGAGACAGTGACTGCATCGACAGTACATTTTAACTCCGATCTGTGTAATTAATTCCAAACATATTTCATCACCTTAATAATCTCGTTCTGGTAAACATACAATGTCAATCAGAGGTCCGTTGGAACTATTTGGTTTCGACATGAGTTGATTAGAAATTATTCAGCTTGGTCAAATTCGGCCAAGTCAGGGCACTACTGTGACGTTTGTCACACAAAAAATATGCTCCTCTTTTGAGAAACTAATCAGCTAAGATAAAACTTTGATAGACCTTCGTAAAGTGACAAAGTCCTATACTAGGAAACCGGAAAAATTTATAGGAGAACCTTGGAGCCCAATAAAATATGCCAATTCGTTCAAGGTTCTCCATAGTCAATTGACGTGCTACTTTATAATAACGATCGAATAATTGTATAATTAAGAGGACACAAACGATGTCTATAGCCAGACGTGAATGAATACGCACTGCAGAGCCGCTCAAGAGTGCACATTACTTAAAAATGAATGTTACTGGCTTGTTTGTGAAAACAAAATTCAGTTTGGCTTTCAGTTCGTGTGAAAAACATTCCAAATTCCTCGAACAGATCGTGGAAGGAAAAGTATCGATATGCTGAATAAAGTCACCTACAAATACTCAAAGGGATTCATTCATTAATGTGACCACCGAGTAGAACAATGTATCAAAAATGTTGTTCAAGTTAGAAAATGGTTTGCTAGATGCGTAGCGGAATCCACTCAGAATAATGGGCTTAGAGACTACGACATGACAGTTAGTCTTTCCGGTTGAGTACAATAAAAGCAGATAGGTTGACTTGCTCCAGTTGTTCCTAACGTAAGTGAGGATATCTCCATCATGTTTACTGACTCCGGTAGGACAATCAGCCCAGTAAGATTTGAAATAATCCATTTCTAAAATTCCATCGGAGGTCTCGACGTACAACATCGATTCTCGTAACAGTAATTTGTTCATTTTATACTCTCTGTTCGAAATTATTGCTGTCATCTTTCCGGTTTTCCCCAGTAAAGAACGGATATTGCGCTTCAGGTTCTCTGTTCCTTCGGAGACCAACTCGATCACCTGTCCTATCTCGTTTTATTTGAAAATCCTTTGTGAATGTTTTCTGAACTATATTTCCGAAATTCACAAAGTATTCCGTATGCGCGAAAATACCCAAAGACTTGATCAACATTCACTTGTCCAGCTGCATTGGTGACCTTCGGAATAATCCGATAACAAGTATTGATACAAAGTCACCAAAAAAGGTGTAAATCCGAAGTCTAACAGTACTGGTTCGGCACGAGTCAAAGGTCCGGTCCACAGATGTCCCAGTAAATCCGTGAACCCTTCTCCTTAATTTGACTGATTTTCCTCTAAGTCATTATGTGGTGAAAATGTCAGGAATAACCAACGGCACTACATTTTCTTCCAAACTGTTTATGAAAAGCACGAGATGATTAAAAGAAGATTTGCTAGTGGTAGCTTTTGATATTGAGGGTAATACTAATGCAAACTTTGCACCCGAATCACAAGTTCTGCACCTACCTGGAGCCTTGGTATGACAATTTCTGCATTTCAGTAATAATCCAAATGGGTAACCACGACATTTCATTATCTTCTCTATTTGATTGCCTCTATTGTGCACATTCGTTTGGCTCGACGGAAAGGCTTTTGAAGGAAACCAAATGCGCACTGAACGTGAGTCGTACTAATGAAATGCAAGTACTGACATGTCCAAGTGGATCATCGATAAGTTGTACAGAAACACGAGAGAGAGAGAGTCCCTGTGAGTCATGCACATGTTCAAACCTGGTAGCTAATCATCGGCTTCATCTTCCAGCGCGAAACGAATATTCCTTTGCAATCCGTTTACGAGGTTTGTGATTCTTCCTTGTCTCTCTCTTCCCCTCATGGAGTGTTGAAAAAAAAGTATTTTTCTTTTGCAATCCTTATGTGCAAACACTCCACTTATGGATTATGGGATATTACATGCACTACATGAGTCAGTGTTCTGAGCTCTTCCGTTCGCGAAAGGTCTTCTGAATATATCGCTGTCTGCTGCATTTATCAGTACCGAGCTTAAACAACACATTCATTTTCCATTTTGCTCTAACTTTCTCTGAAGTCACTGGATCAGACGATCAATGCATATGGTAACCCAATAATTCATAATCAAAAACGAAGTAAATATGAGGAGACCAGGGAGAAAGATTAAGGAATTGAATATCAAGTGAGTACGGTCACAGGTAAATTTTCCTAAGAATGTGTTGAACAGTGAGGATTTACATATACTGTTCATGTTTTTTGATAACTGGTCTCAAGATCATATATATATATATATATATATATATATATATATATATATATATATATATATATATATATATATATATATATAAGGGGGTTCATTTCATAACGGCCGCCCACTTGATGCATGCGCTTAACAATGCTCTGGATTGAACGAACCGGTGCTATTTCTTCCATATCTTCTGGTTTTAACCCTTTTTACCACTGTCCTGTTGGCTATACACACCTCAGAACATGGGAGATATGGCACGACTAGGGATTGCTGGCAGCCTTACAGTGAAGTGGATAGTGGAGAACCACACAATATCTCAATAAGTAAATCATTGTGATTAACCTGAAACTCATTTCATTTCACGTAATAGGCAACCGATGTCATCGAGAATGTTTCGGAGACAAATAAAATCGACTGCCAAAAGTAACGTGTTGTGCGCAGTTCGGATAGTCAAGTGAATGCTTTCACAATTTCTGTGTTCATTTGCCAGAGTCATTTACTGACGTAGGAATTTTACACCAGCATACGCGTGTTACAAAATAATGATTGAGTTATTAGTAACCGCTATTGTGTTGAAACTGGTGCTTTATCACACTTGTATTTAGACAACTAAAAAACCGATGGATTCAAAGCAAATGATCAGGTCAGTCCACCCCATCATACATAAATATTATCACTTCAAAAAAGACAAACCTCATAGACACAAATATCGACTGAAATGACGTCATCGACTTACCACAGATGCTTGGATCAGATACAATCCCAACAAGCCAGCTCCGTGCTAATCGGTGACTGATGGAATGCTTTCTACAATCCTCATGCTCGGCATTTGTTCATAGTGTTAAATATTACGCTTTTCTTTTGTCGGTGAAAATTATTCAGTTATCTTCCAACGTTATTCACCCCTGAGCTATGCCAGCCCACTTTATGGATATTTCACATGACGAAGTAAGGAGAACTGAATGCATATTTCTGAAGAAGAAAATGGAACAGTTACTCTAGAAGTCCAGTTAAAGGAAGATTGGAAGAAATAGCAAAGCAAAGCAGATATCTACTAGTTCCTTTCCCAAAAGTACAACATACACAGTTCCGGGAACAGCGTCCTCAGTGAGCACATTTCGCTTGACCGAAAATCGTTGTTGGTTGAAGGGAAATCAAAACCTCGAGGTCAACAAAACAACTTACCCTGTCTTGGTTTAGGTTTTATCATCATGATCATTCGACGAGGTGAGGAAGACATACAACATGGTTACGGTCACGTTCCTTTGTCAACATCTGCACAGACTGAAGCAACTCGTCGTTGTGAACACCAGTATCCACTACTGCTAGTTTCATATTGTTAGTCCTCCTAATTTGTTTCCCAATAGGACACGCATTCGTGATACATCGCTCATTTATCCCCATATGGGAAAACATTTTGTTTCTGATGGTGGTTAAATTGTATTGTGAGAGGGAGTTGGATGAATGTTGTTTCCGTTTAGGACTAAGCGAGACAACTAAATGTTTACGGTAAATACTTTACGGTGTCTCAGTAGTTCTGCCTCTTAGGATCCCGAATGGAAAAGTGACAGCAGTAAATATTGTTCTGGTGATGATCTGACTGAAATTATTCTGATTTCGTCCTCATCGATAGAAATACATCTCACTTGTTTACTGAGTACCGATACTTTCTTTCCCCCTCCCCGGTTCAGACTGTCTTTGCAATGCATAGATCCATGAACAGATGGGACAAGTTGCTGTTGTTATTCAATTGTGTATTAAGAACAAAGATAATCCCAAGTTAGTTCGATGACTGTGGTTTGCAATGCTGAGTTGTAACGACAATAGCAGAGGAGCAATATTATACTTCCAGCAAATAACAAATTCAGGCAGTAATAAGCTCGGTATTCCAGAGGTGTTCTTCCGAGCAAATTACAAGCTGATTCCACACTGTTTAGTCAATTTAGTTTATTCAATTAATAAAATCACTTTTGTACTCTGGTTTCGGGTGCTACCTTCCTGCGTAAAAGGTACGATAATGGGAGCACAAAGTGAAAAAAGAAAAAATCGAAGTAAAAAGAGAAAATTACAAAACCAATGGAAGTGTTCGAATACAACTACGCCACTGGTTGTGACACCTATCCACGTCACTCGATTTCTCCAACCATTTGGTAGGAGGGTCGCGTGAACCAAAAACCAGGACCTTGGAATCTTCCAAAAACCTAGCCTCATACGTGGAGGACCTGGAAACAGCTAGCAACAAGAGAGTGACAATTTTCAAAACCTTTGTCCATATCATCTTTGATGCGGAGAACTTTAAGATCAAAGTTATCCGCCTCATTATGGAACAGAAAACTAGAAAGATGTAATAGAAATGGTGATATCGTGCTTACGATTGGCTAGGATGATGTAGTGGCAAAACATTCCGTGGTTTACTCAGCTTGTTCTCAACTTCTGTTTGACTGTACTGCATACCTCCAGCATGAAATGAAGGCGGTCATGAACATCAGTATCACCTAAATGACTATATTAAAGTTTCATCCGTGTTGAAATACTCCCATTTGACTAGTTGGAAACCGTTTTCAGCTTGCTTTGTATAACATATATTATTAAGACCGGTCTTGGGAGCGTTTGTAACAGAGCTCCCAAATTTTTCTGTCTAACCACGCCAAATGATAAAATAGCCATTCGCATGGTACTATAAGGATTGGCATTTATCCATTTTGCTTTCTGGTGTAAACTAGTCATAAACCGGACTTTCACGTATGTTAACTCCGTTCTTCTTGCCATGTTTGAGTGAAGTTTAGAGCGAGTGAAGAGTTGAATTTTTCTACGAACAGCTACTTTGCTATACAGTGTTTTTTATATGACGAAAAATACTATTGAGATGTGTCCAACCCATCCGAACTGCATTCTGGACCGGACTTCTTTTATGCTTTCCAGTAGGAAAAAAATACTGGAATCTTCACTTCGGCTATGAGAGTCCAGTATGATTTCTTACGCCATTTATTTCGCATACAGACAAAAGTCTTGCCCAAAATCTGCCGTTACACCAAGGTTATCGAAAAGGAAATGTTGTACGTGAGATCCGTGTCTTCAGTGGGGTTTCCTACTGCGCAATCTGCAAAACACAAAAAGAGAAACCCCCTGAGCCGAACCCCGTAAGAGCATCCCTGGATCCTTAATCTAACCGAAAGTCAAAACAGATAACTCCAACCTGCTCACTACACTGCTAATCCCAACGAAAGAACACAGTCTTCTGTATTCCGTACTCTCTCAACAGACACCACAGTACTGAATCCTCAGGGACCACACCTCAGTTAGGCCATGCCACAAGACCTCTCCTGGGCAACATGAAATCTCCTCGGCCCGAACCATGTTTATCTCCAAGGCCTCCCATTCCCCTCAGTGAGGTCCCGCCGTGGGTATCAAATATGCAGTTTGGGAGATCAGTTTCTTCCGTGGTGGTTTCCCGGTGTGCAAAATGCAAAACGCAAAAAGGGAAATCCCATAAACCGAACCCCGTAATTGCATCACAGGATCCTACACTTAATATAATCGAACACCTAAATGGATACTCTCAACCTACCCACTATGATAACAGCAAGGTGTCTCTGCTTCGATTCCTTGTAAGGAGTTTATTTAGTTCAAATGTTATAAGGTTAGTGATTCAGAATGCTTTCCGACAGTTGTATTGCATTGGGTAACACGTGAATGTTATCAATACTTGTTCCGTCTGAATATATCGAATGGTCAAAAAGCTAAAATCTGCAGAGCGTGGTGAGGATCAAAGTACGATCAATATGGTACATATAAAATACATTGAAGGTACGTAAAAAGTTATTTCAAACCATCCCTGCTGTGAATCATTAGCGATATTACCACTGACACAGGAAATCGGATCTCTTAGCCTCTTCAATGTCATACATTTGATTTCAACCACTCATTGGGGGCTGAAAATGGGTCACGACGTGGTTAATAATAAAACGAGGAATTCAGTTGTGTCACCAAGGAAATTTGTTACATAGTTCAATGACCACAAACCAGCTACCTCTCGGTTTTACAACACATCGTTGTAATCCCAAAATTCATGGTACACCTACCACCAAAATGTGATGGCGGGCCCTCACTGGGAAAACTTTCGAGTCATTGCGTACACATGCACCTCAAACAGTGATGGCATGAGTTCCCGTTGCTAGGCTCTCAATCAGTTCCCATGTTTATGTATTATGAATCATGGAAATATCCCTTTAGAACCAGAATATCTCATTGCCACAGCATCACGGCTGTGATTCTGTGACACATTGCTTAGCCTCCCTTGGTTATTGAACGCACGTCTTTTGCAGCTCCCGTCTCACATAAGCATCGTGTCAGAACCCGACTAGCTAGAAAACTAACAAAGCATCTGACGTGAATAACTTCATTAGTTGTGTATCTGTGAAAACTGTTGATGACATTTCATTTTTGTGTAATTACATTGTCAAATGATTGTACATTACGATTGCGCAGAGTGCAACTTCGAACTGATATCCACTTTAACCGGTGTTCTCATTCCTTCAGTGCGTTTAGTTCGGGTCCGAGTGTTTAATACGCCCGCTGGGATAGTACTAGTTCTCGAGTGTAATTACTGAATACAGCAGTACGAGATTTTGTATTGCAATTGCAAACACAGGCCACTAAATGCAATTTTGGTGATCAGCTCGAGGTGCAGTTACGAAACAAAATAATTGCTGGTATCAACTGTCCCGAGTTGCATTAAAGTTTATTCTTCACAAATACAATTTCTGGTCAGCCGAAATTCTCTGTGAGCAACTTTAGGACATACGTAGCGCTATTGATAACGGGACTCCAGTGTTGTTCAGCGTGAAAAATCCAAAGTCCTTACCTGATCCGCCATCGGGACAAGTGAAGTATTTTCCTCCAGACAGTCATTTTGGCAGGAATTCTCACCCCCAAACAGTTCAACCAGGCAATCAGTCGAATACTTGTAATTTAGTGTTCAGAAACATTCCTGGCTGACTTGCAGATTTCGCAATGCAAAGTGTCCCAACTAGGGTTGGGCGGATCATATTCAGTCCGTATGTATAAGTAAAAAACATGCTTTGCTGCTCTCCCACCCAAAGATTTTCCCTTATCTTCAAATATTCACTCTCTGGATTTATCTGTTTGTAGTTCCGATAGCACTCGTTGCGTTACTTATTAGTTCTTTGTTATTCATTCTTTTCGACATCCGTTAATTATAGACATCCTCAGTGTGGGTTCATTTATTTCTCAAAATAGTTTTCAGAAAATTATTCCTCCTTTACAGCTCCAACCCACTTCCACTTCCGTCAAAGGCATTACTGGTCACTCGTTACAGGTGCTTGGTTTATGTGAACTTCATGTTACCGACGAACGATCCGATACTTATGTGTCCTTTTCTTGTGTTTCACATTATAATTTCCAGCATTGGTTTGAGATGCATGAATCTTGTGTATTTCTTTGAATTTTCTGTCCGATTATCAACAATCCTCCATTCTGGACTCAATTCTTGATTGTTCTAATGTTTCCGGCGGTATCAAGATACCTACAATGGATCTGTGGGTTACAAGGCACTTTTAATTTAAAAAAAAACACCGCATTATTCCTATAGGGATTCGCAGGCCCATAAAACGGTAGTAAACGATTTGGTTCGTAAAGAAAAATTGATACCAGTAAGTTCCACAGCAGGGGATTCCCGATTATACCTCCATTAGAACGCGATAATAAAACTCCTAGAATCTGTGGTGATTATCGTGTTACTTTTGTGTCAACTAATACTGCACTTCGTTCAATTTTCCCGTTTGCATCTCCGACTGTTATCATGTACGCCTCTCTTACCGGTATCAGAGCGGTGCTAGAACAATGGGGTCATCCAGTTTTGTGCAATTCTCTCCCACTCAATGCCGCCAAAAATGGATATTCAAAAATGCACTGAGGGGCATTGGCTGTTTATTGGGCCGTTACTCGTCTGCACAAGTACTTGTTTGGCACTCACCTCACCATTACCACTGATCACGAAGCACTGGAGTTTATCCATAATGAACATCTTTGAGCAAATCATCGGCAGTCATGTTTTGTTGCTGGAGTGTTGCTTTATCAGCCTACTCTTATACCTTTCAGATTGCAAAATACAATCTGTTCCATATGCCGACTACCTGTTTCACTATGCCAATTCCGAAGAACCTTTTACTGCTGACTGATCGCTCACCTTAACGTAGAACATCCGGTAGAGGTGTTCCGTGTGCGCTGGTTACCGATACTGGAAGCCATTTTGCGGCCAAGGTAACGAACTGGCTGAAATCGTTGGATTGTCCTCGTTTGTTAAGCTCACCTCGACACCCACAATTCAAAGGTGCAGCCAAAAACTTTTCTCGTGCTTTGAATAGTAACATTACATCTGTGCTTGTCAATACGTTTGAATAACTCAACGGGAGTGCTGAAAATTTTCCAATGCACCACTTTTACTACACCATTTGATGACCGGCGAGAGTCAAGCCAAGCTGTTTAAGAATCGAATATTGGGCAAAAACGTGCTCAGTTTTGGATCGACTGACGTCGTTTATCGTCGAGGAAACCAACTGATACCTTCCCACGGCATGGTTCCTAATCAAGTCGGAGAAAGATCGAGCAAGATTATTTATTTGGATGGTGGTTCTGTACATCGTAGGTAGTTACACCAAATTGATTTTAACATGCCTACTTCTGATGCTTCCACTGAATGTCCTAATTCCGATGTTTCAGAGTTCATTTCAGAAAAGAAGTACTCCAATGCATCCCAAGCCAACCCAGCAATACAAGTTCGAAGATCTGAAGGACTGCTCTATGAACAACAGCGTGAAGGATGTAATGACTGTTAGTGGCATTCCTTTGTTTTGGTTAATTACATCCTCAAATACTTGCATATGACGATTGTGCAGAGTATGATTTTGTACTGAGTCCCATTTCGACTAGTGTTCTATTTCCTACAGTGAGCTTAGTTTGGGTCGGAGAGTTTACTATGTTCTTTGGGATAGTACGAGTGCAAGCACCGATGACAACAGGTTCCGTAACTAGTAGTGTCCAGTTGGCCAGAGACCAAACCGTAGAGAATCATTATCAATAAAAGAAGCTGTTTCATGATTTGGTGTCTCCAAAGCAGCAATGTATGACCAGCGAAAGTAGTCAGATGTTGCAATCATGAGAGCTCCACCATCGATCTACTTTGATATACAGGAACTCACAGAGATCTGAAAGATATAACTGATGAGACGGCAATTCCATTGGGATTCCCAGTATTGAATTCCTGGATGCAGAATGTTCTTACGTCAGTTGATATGAACTGCGGTAAATTATGATCAGCCTGGTCAAAATCTTACATTCAGTATTCACTTATTAACACGAATTTCACTGGGCTCAAAAAATGAATGCAAAAAAGTAATCTTCAGGGAGGATTGTCTATCACGGCCAATTTGCTGCTGGATAAATTTGCACTTTGCGGAATGATCGGATTTTTGATGATATATTTATGCACACTCCCATTTATTTGTAATATGTGCTCTTACCGTAACAAAACTATCGCAATTTTAGAGAATCTATTGGAAAAAAGCCCCATGAAATACTAACTTTTTGCACCGGGTTTGCAAAAATGGAATTTAATTTCCCCATATCAATTTCTGGAGACCAACTCGATGGAGCCAATTTTGAGCGGGATAACGAGTTGCGGAAGTAGATCCGTTGGTTAAGTCTATATCTAATCACCCACAACATGTCACTGAAAATGGAAGCCAATTACCGCAACATTAATAGAATAATAATATGAACATGGGGACTAGGGTAGAGGTTTGCATGCCGAACTTTACTTCGTATTGATATGTGTATATCTGAAATTCCGACTTGTTTGTGAATATATATCGTAAACCAAATGTGGTGCTCATTATATTAAACTTGGTCAGCGGAAAGATAGCTCCGAATACATTTAGAATTTGATGATCACGAATTGTGTCAATGTTCAATGTTGCATTTCTGGGAGTAGGTTTATTCCAAAAGCTACCATTTTATTGAAATGTTGCCAATATATGTACGCAGTTTTCGGTATGATAGACACTCCAGGACCTAGTAAGCTTGCACTTTTCAAAAACTGTCTAGTGTTTACGATAGCTAATTCACCAAATTTTGTGTCACTCACACGTTAGCGCCGAGATCGCCAATCGAAACGTTGAAATTCTTTTTTTATGGACGCTTTTATTACAACAGAGTTGTCAAGTTACTTCTAGCTGGACCCAAATAGCTCAAGTAAATATCCAAACATGCACACCTTCTAGATGCATGTAAATGGATTTTATAATATTTATGGCATTTCGTCTCCTTGTTCTATTCACTCATTTAACCGATTTGTCCAAATGTTCTTTGAATTTCATCTAACTGTATGCTGATTGTTCCACAATTCCGTACAATTCCGGCTTCAATAGTCGAATTGCTATGCCTTCTGACGCAATCAGTAACCGCCTGCATAATCCTTCCGTGTGAACTCTGGGAGTTGTCAGGACTCGTCTGAAAGCTGTCACCGTGTCGAAAAGAAATTTCTTCGTGGTACAAGTGTTTCAAGAATCGTTGGGTATATTCTGTGATTTAGTTTATTTTTCAGAAATTATCGGTCCATTAGCATTCAGGCAACAATTGCCACTTTGTTCGGAATGGGTAACGTCAGATCCAGTTTGAGACTATTTGTGGAATAATACTCCGGAAGGATAGGGTTCTTGAATGAATGAATGAAGCATCGATTGGTTTGTCGCGTGAATATATGAGTGATATTCTGATTGAATCGGGTTGGGGAGGAATATCAGGGTTAATTACTTTCTGAGTGATGGGACATTCCATCAGTTATTGATGGAAACTGAATGAATTGTATACCATTTGGGCGAATCAAATCATTACAAAAGTAACTGCATTTCGCACTCATTTTTGGTTTTGTTTTTAAATATACAAGTCACCAATACTGTGAACTATTTTATAATATCAAAACCTTGCAATTATTCAACCTGTTGTTTTGATTTTTGAATTTGATGTTTTTTTAACTCTCATTTCGTTTGTGTATTTTTCGAACGCGCATCAATGGTGATACTCCGCAATGAGCGTTTGCAAATGCAACTGATTTTACATTATTCTTAACTTTGGAATATATCAACTAAGAGGCCAGATTGTAGTCTCTCTTATCCTATTTGTCGAATACCATGGATATGGGCATCAGAGGCTTCACGAAACACTTGATTGGGTGTGCCCAACTGTGCTGGTGACTGATGGAACAGAAATGGCGCACTTGAACAACTGGCCAACAAACAGATGTTGATAATGTGAGCACTCACGTCTATTCTGAATTACATAATGTAAATGGTCTCATGGTGCGTTTATTATTATAATAAATAACCTACAAAGGAAATGTTTTTCGGGTAAATGTTCGTAAACGCTACTTGTTATATTCGACAATTTGCAGTTTCGAATTTTACGTTAGAGCATGTAGTCAATATTAAAGATGCACCCTTATGTTATCACTCCACAGTGGCTGACAGTTCAAGCCTATTGTTTATTCAATGGTGACTGCATCACAGTTGATTTTAACGGATACGCGTGAGGTAAGTTTACTCAACAGAACGGAGTTATCTGTTGTCTTCTTCAGTGAAACTGTGATCCACTCCGATACAAGCATCACGCACGGGACCTGTTCCAATAACATGAGGAGCAGTTGTTGTGAACTTCGCTTTTGTTTATCGTTTACAAAACAGCACCACGCTAGTTGGCACTGAACTGGCGATGGTCCGAATTCCAGTAAGTTGCTTTACTAATTGAGCCATGGCAATAAGAACAATGATAGGCAAATAGAGCGAATGAATGCAAACTGATGCACAAGCATCATTTCAGTATTACAGAACGGCGTTTCTGTTTTACCAAGTGGAACACTTTCATCACCTACTACTCAATGGAACAATCAGCATACAGTTAGATGAAATTCAAAGAACATTTGGACAAATCGGTTAAATGAGTGAATAGAACAAGGAGACGAAATGCCATAAATATTATAAAATCCATTTACATGCATCTAGAAGGTGTGCATGTTTGGATATTTACTTGAGCTATTTGGGTCCAGCTAGAAGTAACTTGACAACTCTGTTGTAATAAAAGCGTCCATAAAAAAAGAATTTCAACGTTTCGATTGGCGATCTCGGCGCTAACGTGTGAGTGACACAAAATTTGGTGAATTAGCTATCGTAAACACTAGACAGTTTTTGAAAAGTGCAAGCTTACTAGGTCCTGGAGTGTCTATCATACCGAAAACTGCGTACATATATTGGCAACATTTCAATAAAATGGTAGCTTTTGGAATAAACCTACTCCCAGAAATGCAACATTGAACATTGACACAATTCGTGATCATCAAATTCTAAATGTATTCGGAGCTATCTTTCCGCTGACCAAGTTTAATATAATGAGCACCACATTTGGTTTACGATATATATTCACAAACAAGTCGGAATTTCAGATATACACATATCAATACGAAGTAAAGTTCGGCATGCAAACCTCTACCCTAGTCCCCATGTTCATATTATTATTCTATTAATGTTGCGGTAATTGGCTTCCATTTTCAGTGACATGTTGTGGGTGATTAGATATAGACTTAACCAACGGATCTACTTCCGCAACTCGTTATCCCGCTCAAAATTGGCTCCATCGAGTTGGTCTCCAGAAATTGATATGGGGAAATTAAATTCCATTTTTGCAAACCCGGTGCAAAAAGTTAGTATTTCATGGGGCTTTTTTCCAATAGATTCTCTAAAATTGCGATAGTTTTGTTACGGTAAGAGCACATATTACAAATAAATGGGAGTGTGCATAAATATATCATCAAAAATCCGATCATTCCGCAAAGTGCAAATTTATCCAGCAGCAAATTGGCCGTGATAGACAATCCTCCCTGAAGATTACTTTTTTGCATTCATTTTTTGAGCCCAGTGAAATTCGTGTTAATAAGTGAATACTGAATGTAAGATTTTGACCAGGCTGATCATAATTTACCGCAGTTCATATCAACTGACGTAAGAACATTCTGCATCCAGGAATTCAATACTGGGAATCCCAATGGAATTGCCGTCTCATCAGTTATATCTTTCAGATCTCTGTGAGTTCCTGTATATCAAAGTAGATCGATGGTGGAGCTCTCATGATTGCAACATCTGACTACTTTCGCTGGTCATACATTGCTGCTTTGGAGACACCAAATCATGAAACAGCTTCTTTTATTGATAATGATTCTCTACGGTTTGGTCTCTGGCCAACTGGACACTACTAGTTACGGAACCTGTTGTCATCGGTGCTTGCACTCGTACTATCCCAAAGAACATAGTAAACTCTCCGACCCAAACTAAGCTCACTGTAGGAAATAGAACACTAGTCGAAATGGGACTCAGTACAAAATCATACTCTGCACAATCATCATATGCAAGTATTTGAGGATGTAATTAACCAAAACAAAGGAATGCCACTAACAGTCATTACATCCTTCACGCTGTTGTTCATAGAGCAGTCCTTCAGATCTTCGAACTTGTATTGCTGGGTTGGCTTGGGATGCATTGGAGTACTTCTTTTCTGAAATGAACTCTGAAACATCGGAATTAGGACATTCAGTGGAAGCATCAGAAGTAGGCATGTTAAAATCAATTTGGTGTAACTACCTACGATGTACAGAACCACCATCCAAATAAATAATCTTGCTCGATCTTTCTCCGACTTGATTAGGAACCATGCCGTGGGAAGGTATCAGTTGGTTTCCTCGACGATAAACGACGTCAGTCGATCCAAAACTGAGCACGTTTTTGCCCAATATTCGATTCTTAAACAGCTTGGCTTGACTCTCGCCGGTCATCAAATGGTGTAGTAAAAGTGGTGCATTGGAAAATTTTCAGCACTCCCGTTGAGTTATTCAAACGTATTGACAAGCACAGATGTAATGTTACTATTCAAAGCACGAGAAAAGTTTTTGGCTGCACCTTTGAATTGTGGGTGTCGAGGTGAGCTTAACAAACGAGGACAATCCAACGATTTCAGCCAGTTCGTTACCTTGGCCGCAAAATGGCTTCCAGTATCGGTAACCAGCGCACACGGAACACCTCTACCGGATGTTCTACGTTAAGGTGAGCGATCAGTCAGCAGTAAAAGGTTCTTCGGAATTGGCATAGTGAAACAGGTAGTCGGCATATGGAACAGATTGTATTTTGCAATCTGAAAGGTATAAGAGTAGGCTGATAAAGCAACACTCCAGCAACAAAACATGACTGCCGATGATTTGCTCAAAGATGTTCATTATGGATAAACTCCAGTGCTTCGTGATCAGTGGTAATGGTGAGGTGAGTGCCAAACAAGTACTTGTGCAGACGAGTAACGGCCCAATAAACAGCCAATGCCCCTCAGTGCATTTTTGAATATCCATTTTTGGCGGCATTGAGTGGGAGAGAATTGCACAAAACTGGATGACCCCATTGTTCTAGCACCGCTCTGATACCGGTAAGAGAGGCGTACATGATAACAGTCGGAGATGCAAACGGGAAAATTGAACGAAGTGCAGTATTAGTTGACACAAAAGTAACACGATAATCACCACAGATTCTAGGAGTTTTATTATCGCGTTCTAATGGAGGTATAATCGGGAATCCCCTGCTGTGGAACTTACTGGTATCAATTTTTCTTTACGAACCAAATCGTTTACTACCGTTTTATGGGCCTGCGAATCCCTATAGGAATAATGCGGTGTTTTTTTTAAATTAAAAGTGCCTTGTAACCCACAGATCCATTGTAGGTATCTTGATACCGCCGGAAACATTAGAACAATCAAGAATTGAGTCCAGAATGGAGGATTGTTGATAATCGGACAGAAAATTCAAAGAAATACACAAGATTCATGCATCTCAAACCAATGCTGGAAATTATAATGTGAAACACAAGAAAAGGACACATAAGTATCGGATCGTTCGTCGGTAACATGAAGTTCACATAAACCAAGCACCTGTAACGAGTGACCAGTAATGCCTTTGACGGAAGTGGAAGTGGGTTGGAGCTGTAAAGGAGGAATAATTTTCTGAAAACTATTTTGAGAAATAAATGAACCCACACTGAGGATGTCTATAATTAACGGATGTCGAAAAGAATGAATAACAAAGAACTAATAAGTAACGCAACGAGTGCTATCGGAACTACAAACAGATAAATCCAGAGAGTGAATATTTGAAGATAAGGGAAAATCTTTGGGTGGGAGAGCAGCAAAGCATGTTTTTTACTTATACATACGGACTGAATATGATCCGCCCAACCCTAGTTGGGACACTTTGCATTGCGAAATCTGCAAGTCAGCCAGGAATGTTTCTGAACACTAAATTACAAGTATTCGACTGATTGCCTGGTTGAACTGTTTGGGGGTGAGAATTCCTGCCAAAATGACTGTCTGGAGGAAAATACTTCACTTGTCCCGATGGCGGATCAGGTAAGGACTTTGGATTTTTCACGCTGAACAACACTGGAGTCCCGTTATCAATAGCGCTACGTATGTCCTAAAGTTGCTCACAGAGAATTTCGGCTGACCAGAAATTGTATTTGTGAAGAATAAACTTTAATGCAACTCGGGACAGTTGATACCAGCAATTATTTTGTTTCGTAACTGCACCTCGAGCTGATCACCAAAATTGCATTTAGTGGCCTGTGTTTGCAATTGCAATACAAAATCTCGTACTGCTGTATTCAGTAATTACACTCGAGAACTAGTACTATCCCAGCGGGCGTATTAAACACTCGGACCCGAACTAAACGCACTGAAGGAATGAGAACACCGGTTAAAGTGGATATCAGTTCGAAGTTGCACTCTGCGCAATCGTAATGTACAATCATTTGACAATGTAATTACACAAAAATGAAATGTCATCAACAGTTTTCACAGATACACAACTAATGAAGTTATTCACGTCAGATGCTTTGTTAGTTTTCTAGCTAGTCGGGTTCTGACACGATGCTTATGTGAGACGGGAGCTGCAAAAGACGTGCGTTCAATAACCAAGGGAGGCTAAGCAATGTGTCACAGAATCACAGCCGTGATGCTGTGGCAATGAGATATTCTGGTTCTAAAGGGATATTTCCATGATTCATAATACATAAACATGGGAACTGATTGAGAGCCTAGCAACGGGAACTCATGCCATCACTGTTTGAGGTGCATGTGTACGCAATGACTCGAAAGTTTTCCCAGTGAGGGCCCGCCATCACATTTTGGTGGTAGGTGTACCATGAATTTTGGATTACAACGATGTGTTGTAAAACCGAGAGGTAGCTGGTTTGTGGTCATTGAACTATGTAACAAATTTCCTTGGTGACACAACTGAATTCCTCGTTTTATTATTAACCACGTCGTGACCCATTTTCAGCCCCCAATGAGTGGTTGAAATCAAATGTATGACATTGAAGAGGCTAAGAGATCCGATTTCCTGTGTCAGTGGTAATATCGCTAATGATTCACAGCAGGGATGGTTTGAAATAACTTTTTACGTACCTTCAATGTATTTTATATGTACCATATTGATCGTACTTTGATCCTCACCACGCTCTGCAGATTTTAGCTTTTTGACCATTCGATATATTCAGACGGAACAAGTATTGATAACATTCACGTGTTACCCAATGCAATACAACTGTCGGAAAGCATTCTGAATCACTAACCTTATAACATTTGAACTAAATAAACTCCTTACAAGGAATCGAAGCAGAGACACCTTGCTGTTATCATAGTGGGTAGGTTGAGAGTATCCATTTAGGTGTTCGATTATATTAAGTGTAGGATCCTGTGATGCAATTACGGGGTTCGGTTTATGGGATTTCCCTTTTTGCGTTTTGCATTTTGCACACCGGGAAACCACCACGGAAGAAACTGATCTCCCAAACTGCATATTTGATACCCACGGCGGGACCTCACTGAGGGGAATGGGAGGCCTTGGAGATAAACATGGTTCGGGCCGAGGAGATTTCATGTTGCCCAGGAGAGGTCTTGTGGCATGGCCTAACTGAGGTGTGGTCCCTGAGGATTCAGTACTGTGGTGTCTGTTGAGAGAGTACGGAATACAGAAGACTGTGTTCTTTCGTTGGGATTAGCAGTGTAGTGAGCAGGTTGGAGTTATCTGTTTTGACTTTCGGTTAGATTAAGGATCCAGGGATGCTCTTACGGGGTTCGGCTCAGGGGGTTTCTCTTTTTGTGTTTTGCAGATTGCGCAGTAGGAAACCCCACTGAAGACACGGGTCTCACGTACAACATTTCCTTTTCGATAACCTTGGTGTAACGGCAGATTTTGGGCAAGACTTTTGTCTGTATGCGAAATAAATGGCGTAAGAAATCATACTGGACTCTCATAGCCGAAGTGAAGATTCCAGTATTTTTTTCCTACTGGAAAGCATAAAAGAAGTCCGGTCCAGAATGCAGTTCGGATGGGTTGGACACATCTCAATAGTATTTTTCGTCATATAAAAAACACTGTATAGCAAAGTAGCTGTTCGTAGAAAAATTCAACTCTTCACTCGCTCTAAACTTCACTCAAACATGGCAAGAAGAACGGAGTTAACATACGTGAAAGTCCGGTTTATGACTAGTTTACACCAGAAAGCAAAATGGATAAATGCCAATCCTTATAGTACCATGCGAATGGCTATTTTATCATTTGGCGTGGTTAGACAGAAAAATTTGGGAGCTCTGTTACAAACGCTCCCAAGACCGGTCTTAATAATATATGTTATACAAAGCAAGCTGAAAACGGTTTCCAACTAGTCAAATGGGAGTATTTCAACACGGATGAAACTTTAATATAGTCATTTAGGTGATACTGATGTTCATGACCGCCTTCATTTCATGCTGGAGGTATGCAGTACAGTCAAACAGAAGTTGAGAACAAGCTGAGTAAACCACGGAATGTTTTGCCACTACATCATCCTAGCCAATCGTAAGCACGATATCACCATTTCTATTACATCTTTCTAGTTTTCTGTTCCATAATGAGGCGGATAACTTTGATCTTAAAGTTCTCCGCATCAAAGATGATATGGACAAAGGTTTTGAAAATTGTCACTCTCTTGTTGCTAGCTGTTTCCAGGTCCTCCACGTATGAGGCTAGGTTTTTGGAAGATTCCAAGGTCCTGGTTTTTGGTTCACGCGACCCTCCTACCAAATGGTTGGAGAAATCGAGTGACGTGGATAGGTGTCACAACCAGTGGCGTAGTTGTATTCGAACACTTCCATTGGTTTTGTAATTTTCTCTTTTTACTTCGATTTTTTCTTTTTTCACTTTGTGCTCCCATTATCGTACCTTTTACGCAGGAAGGTAGCACCCGAAACCAGAGTACAAAAGTGATTTTATTAATTGAATAAACTAAATTGACTAAACAGTGTGGAATCAGCTTGTAATTTGCTCGGAAGAACACCTCTGGAATACCGAGCTTATTACTGCCTGAATTTGTTATTTGCTGGAAGTATAATATTGCTCCTCTGCTATTGTCGTTACAACTCAGCATTGCAAACCACAGTCATCGAACTAACTTGGGATTATCTTTGTTCTTAATACACAATTGAATAACAACAGCAACTTGTCCCATCTGTTCATGGATCTATGCATTGCAAAGACAGTCTGAACCGGGGAGGGGGAAAGAAAGTATCGGTACTCAGTAAACAAGTGAGATGTATTTCTATCGATGAGGACGAAATCAGAATAATTTCAGTCAGATCATCACCAGAACAATATTTACTGCTGTCACTTTTCCATTCGGGATCCTAAGAGGCAGAACTACTGAGACACCGTAAAGTATTTACCGTAAACATTTAGTTGTCTCGCTTAGTCCTAAACGGAAACAACATTCATCCAACTCCCTCTCACAATACAATTTAACCACCATCAGAAACAAAATGTTTTCCCATATGGGGATAAATGAGCGATGTATCACGAATGCGTGTCCTATTGGGAAACAAATTAGGAGGACTAACAATATGAAACTAGCAGTAGTGGATACTGGTGTTCACAACGACGAGTTGCTTCAGTCTGTGCAGATGTTGACAAAGGAACGTGACCGTAACCATGTTGTATGTCTTCCTCACCTCGTCGAATGATCATGATGATAAAACCTAAACCAAGACAGGGTAAGTTGTTTTGTTGACCTCGAGGTTTTGATTTCCCTTCAACCAACAACGATTTTCGGTCAAGCGAAATGTGCTCACTGAGGACGCTGTTCCCGGAACTGTGTATGTTGTACTTTTGGGAAAGGAACTAGTAGATATCTGCTTTGCTTTGCTATTTCTTCCAATCTTCCTTTAACTGGACTTCTAGAGTAACTGTTCCATTTTCTTCTTCAGAAATATGCATTCAGTTCTCCTTACTTCGTCATGTGAAATATCCATAAAGTGGGCTGGCATAGCTCAGGGGTGAATAACGTTGGAAGATAACTGAATAATTTTCACCGACAAAAGAAAAGCGTAATATTTAACACTATGAACAAATGCCGAGCATGAGGATTGTAGAAAGCATTCCATCAGTCACCGATTAGCACGGAGCTGGCTTGTTGGGATTGTATCTGATCCAAGCATCTGTGGTAAGTCGATGACGTCATTTCAGTCGATATTTGTGTCTATGAGGTTTGTCTTTTTTGAAGTGATAATATTTATGTATGATGGGGTGGACTGACCTGATCATTTGCTTTGAATCCATCGGTTTTTTAGTTGTCTAAATACAAGTGTGATAAAGCACCAGTTTCAACACAATAGCGGTTACTAATAACTCAATCATTATTTTGTAACACGCGTATGCTGGTGTAAAATTCCTACGTCAGTAAATGACTCTGGCAAATGAACACAGAAATTGTGAAAGCATTCACTTGACTATCCGAACTGCGCACAACACGTTACTTTTGGCAGTCGATTTTATTTGTCTCCGAAACATTCTCGATGACATCGGTTGCCTATTACGTGAAATGAAATGAGTTTCAGGTTAATCACAATGATTTACTTATTGAGATATTGTGTGGTTCTCCACTATCCACTTCACTGTAAGGCTGCCAGCAATCCCTAGTCGTGCCATATCTCCCATGTTCTGAGGTGTGTATAGCCAACAGGACAGTGGTAAAAAGGGTTAAAACCAGAAGATATGGAAGAAATAGCACCGGTTCGTTCAATCCAGAGCATTGTTAAGCGCATGCATCAAGTGGGCGGCCGTTATGAAATGAACCCCCTTATATATATATATATATATATATATATATATATATATATATATATATATATATATATATATATATATATATGATCTTGAGACCAGTTATCAAAAAACATGAACAGTATATGTAAATCCTCACTGTTCAACACATTCTTAGGAAAATTTACCTGTGACCGTACTCACTTGATATTCAATTCCTTAATCTTTCTCCCTGGTCTCCTCATATTTACTTCGTTTTTGATTATGAATTATTGGGTTACCATATGCATTGATCGTCTGATCCAGTGACTTCAGAGAAAGTTAGAGCAAAATGGAAAATGAATGTGTTGTTTAAGCTCGGTACTGATAAATGCAGCAGACAGCGATATATTCAGAAGACCTTTCGCGAACGGAAGAGCTCAGAACACTGACTCATGTAGTGCATGTAATATCCCATAATCCATAAGTGGAGTGTTTGCACATAAGGATTGCAAAAGAAAAATACTTTTTTTTCAACACTCCATGAGGGGAAGAGAAAGACAAGGAAGAATCACAAACCTCGTAAACGGATTGCAAAGGAATATTCGTTTCGCGCTGGAAGATGAAGCCGATGATTAGCTACCAGGTTTGAACATGTGCATGACTCACAGGGACTCTCTCTCTCTCGTGTTTCTGTACAACTTATCGATGATCCACTTGGACATGTCAGTACTTGCATTTCATTAGTACGACTCACGTTCAGTGCGCATTTGGTTTCCTTCAAAAGCCTTTCCGTCGAGCCAAACGAATGTGCACAATAGAGGCAATCAAATAGAGAAGATAATGAAATGTCATGGTTACCCATTTGGATTATTACTGAAATGCAGAAATTGTCATACCAAGGCTCCAGGTAGGTGCAGAACTTGTGATTCGGGTGCAAAGTTTGCATTAGTATTACCCTCAATATCAAAAGCTACCACTAGCAAATCTTCTTTTAATCATCTCGTGCTTTTCATAAACAGTTTGGAAGAAAATGTAGTGCCGTTGGTTATTCCTGACATTTTCACCACATAATGACTTAGAGGAAAATCAGTCAAATTAAGGAGAAGGGTTCACGGATTTACTGGGACATCTGTGGACCGGACCTTTGACTCGTGCCGAACCAGTACTGTTAGACTTCGGATTTACACCTTTTTTGGTGACTTTGTATCAATACTTGTTATCGAATTATTCCGAAGGTCACCAATGCAGCTGGACAAGTGAATGTTGATCAAGTCTTTGGGTATTTTCGCGCATACGGAATACTTTGTGAATTTCGGAAATATAGTTCAGAAAACATTCACAAAGGATTTTCAAATAAAACGAGATAGGACAGGTGATCGAGTTGGTCTCCGAAGGAACAGAGAACCTGAAGCGCAATATCCGTTCTTTACTGGGGAAAACCGGAAAGATGACAGCAATAATTTCGAACAGAGAGTATAAAATGAACAAATTACTGTTACGAGAATCGATGTTGTACGTCGAGACCTCCGATGGAATTTTAGAAATGGATTATTTCAAATCTTACTGGGCTGATTGTCCTACCGGAGTCAGTAAACATGATGGAGATATCCTCACTTACGTTAGGAACAACTGGAGCAAGTCAACCTATCTGCTTTTATTGTACTCAACCGGAAAGACTAACTGTCATGTCGTAGTCTCTAAGCCCATTATTCTGAGTGGATTCCGCTACGCATCTAGCAAACCATTTTCTAACTTGAACAACATTTTTGATACATTGTTCTACTCGGTGGTCACATTAATGAATGAATCCCTTTGAGTATTTGTAGGTGACTTTATTCAGCATATCGATACTTTTCCTTCCACGATCTGTTCGAGGAATTTGGAATGTTTTTCACACGAACTGAAAGCCAAACTGAATTTTGTTTTCACAAACAAGCCAGTAACATTCATTTTTAAGTAATGTGCACTCTTGAGCGGCTCTGCAGTGCGTATTCATTCACGTCTGGCTATAGACATCGTTTGTGTCCTCTTAATTATACAATTATTCGATCGTTATTATAAAGTAGCACGTCAATTGACTATGGAGAACCTTGAACGAATTGGCATATTTTATTGGGCTCCAAGGTTCTCCTATAAATTTTTCCGGTTTCCTAGTATAGGACTTTGTCACTTTACGAAGGTCTATCAAAGTTTTATCTTAGCTGATTAGTTTCTCAAAAGAGGAGCATATTTTTTGTGTGACAAACGTCACAGTAGTGCCCTGACTTGGCCGAATTTGACCAAGCTGAATAATTTCTAATCAACTCATGTCGAAACCAAATAGTTCCAACGGACCTCTGATTGACATTGTATGTTTACCAGAACGAGATTATTAAGGTGATGAAATATGTTTGGAATTAATTACACAGATCGGAGTTAAAATGTACTGTCGATGCAGTCACTGTCTCGAAATATTGGTAGTAAAGAATGATATTTCTGTCCATGCAAAATTGAATCCTACAGGGACTAAGCTGCTCCAACAGTGAAATTACTTGGAAGAACTATCTTCAAGCTAACGGGAAGTAGTAGATTCAATAATCATCATACTTCATCTTGAGGAAACTAAGATACCACAATCCGGACTTATGTTATCACCTCGATCTGGCAGTTGAAGGAATGATTTAAAGATACCAAACTGGAAGATACTGGAAATGAGCAGATCAGCGGTTCTTCCCACGTTGTAGGAATTCAACAACACTTCGTAACAGAAACGGTAATCGCACTCGAATGGAAGATTGTTTCTCAAGTTCCTAGCGCTGATCGATGAGACGCATCTCAACTGTAGTTTATATACACAAGATACAATCGGCCCCAAAAGAAACCGTTTTATTAAAGCGGAGACGAATACTCAACGGATAATGCCCATTGCTTAACTGGTCATGTGTTTCCAACATCATTCCCTTGCACTAAATATTATTATCACATCTTGAATCACCAAGAAATGGTGTAGTCGAATTGGTCTTTTCAAAATTGTAAATCAAATGGTCTCAGAATACCAAAGTCAAACACACATAAACAGTCATTTAGACCAGAAAATGAACCATTCAACAGTGAGAAACAGTTGCTAACTTCATAAGGCATTGGTCAAGTCTGTCCAGTTTTGGTTGGTGATGGGCAATTCTTGATGCAAGACCAATGGACCTGTTCATGTGGAGTGTATCAGACTTCTACAGTGGGTAACACGACCATGTGATCTATGTTATCAGTGATTATTTGAAGGAAGATATGGAAAGGTGATATGAGAATTGACACCAAGGATTCGTCAACTACGAGTCACTCAGCATCTAATAACGTCTATGCAACCCTAATCTATGTTATTCCGAGATTCCTAGAGCCCATTAGAGAGCGTCTTGCTGTTCAATATTCAAAACGCCGTACTTTGTTTGGTCTTCAAGAATCTTATCTTTGTACGGCGCATACATATGTCATCGGGGTCATTCAATGAACGAGTTACAATATGCTCCCTGTATAACTTCTTAATTTGGAGTTCGCAATTTTTCATCTCGTGGATGAAACGCATATTCCTGGAACACGAGTTTAGTTTGCTTGTTAAGGGGGGGGGGGGGGGGGGGTCATTATTCCAAGTACAGCCCTGGTTAACTCCGCTGGTTCTCAATGTCCCATGCTTTCCCCTAGGCATCGCCTTCATTATAAGTTTCATTTAAAATAAGCCATGAAATGCTTGCAGATGACGGAACCCTACTGGTCGTCTCGCCCGTCCACCATCCTTCTACCTCAGTATGGGATTCAACTGTGTATTCTTGACCTTATCAGTGAATACTACTTCAACCTTGAGAGAGCCAGTCGTACACATCGGTTGTTTCATGCTAAAGTACGCAATTCTCGAAAAAACTCAATATTGATGCAACTGCTATTTTTATGCTCGCTTTGTTCGTCATTTTATTAATGATCCCTAATTATTCCGAAATTTGTTCCCTTGCCAATAGATGAATGAATGGGATAGTATTTTCCCATGTGACGAATCGTCTTACCATCTAGAGTCGTTGCACAATTCATGGCCGATATACGCCCTACGTATGAACACCAAAGTAACGTAAGAAAAACTGGTTCTTGTCAGTTGATATAGTCATCAAAGTTTCTGAGTCAAAATGGGCTGATTGATTGGTAGTAATTGGAAGCCTGAAGTAGTGTTTTTGGTTACACAATCGTATAAAACACTTCCAACTGTAAGGAATCAAAGATAAAGGCATTTGACCTCACCTGGCCTTGGACATCGTGATCAAGACTTACAATCTCGTCATCACCAGGAAAGCGAAGTAATAGATTTCGGCTGTCGACGGTAAAGCTTCTGAAAATGTGTGGATCAACGACAGATCTTATGTTGTTTCACAAATACCTAGCATTTCGGGGTGCGTGTTATCAGATACCTCTTCTGAATACACAAAATGCACTCAGCCACAATATACACCGTTCTTTCAATGCACCAGCGATTTCTTGAATGATAATATCTATCTTAGTTAGTGCATACTGAAAACATTCATTGATGTATGGAAGCACACACCTGTTCAGTATAGTAATCTTCTTTTTTGTTTTTATTAACAACACCTACATGCATCCTCTGTTCTGCATTATTTTTCTTGCTGGTTAGGGTCGCACATAATATCGGGGCGACCAAGAGATATTCCTCTCATAAATGCACATACTCCTGCTTTGCTTGGAATACTAATAGGGCTTCCATGAAAACAGTACTCAGTTATCACTCTTGCTACCTACTGATTGGGCTTACTCTTTTGCTCGTGACAGCACATGTATTCCAGTTTTTTGCTACCAGTTATTAAGATCACAACAATTATGAACTACGATAAAAATTGACCACAGCAAAAGTTGAGAGTAGAATATGGGACAGGGGTTTCATTTTATTCTTTGGATACACACGATCTAAAAGAACCGTAAGCAAATGTTTATGAACAGCTGTTCGATACTAAATGTCCGTTGGAAACTAATAATATGTCGGCGATATTGTCTAAAGCAATGCGGATCTATCGTGAGAGAGAGGAATTGAGCGAAATATGTCGAGGAATTTACATTCCTTAGTTTAGTTACTAACGAACTGCTAGAAGCCAGTGAAACGAATTCATTTTCGTTCGACATCGAAGCTCATGATGCCCTTGATAGCTTGTTTTCGATTATTGTGCTTATCTGAGTAATATAACTGCTGCAAAACAGTATTGTTCTTAGCTCGGTGAAGGTTGTAGATATTTTGTGTATCCGGAAACACACCAGCAGAATAGCCTTTCAGAAGCTAACGGAAAGTAGTAAACTCACAAATAATCGCACTTCATCCTAAGGATTCTATGACACCATAATCCGGATTTATGTTATCAACTCGATCTGGCATTTGAAGGAATGAGTTATATATACCGGACTGAAAGATTCTGAATTGGGCAGATCAACGTATCATCCCACGTTATACGAGTTCGACGGTACTTCGTCAAAGAAACGACAACCGCATCCGAAGTGAAATTTGTTTCACACGTCCCTAGCACTGCTTGATGCGACACATCACAACTGTAGTCCATGCACACAAAACACATTCGGCTACAAAAACGCCGATTTATTATAGCTGGGACGAATACTCGATTGATAACGCCTGTCGTCGCTGGTGCTAACTGGAAATAAATTTTTTCATTCATGTTTGGGAGTGCACACCTTCTTAGCCTAATAATCTTGCTTTATGTTCATCATATCGAGATCAGTTATGCAAACCATGTTCTCCTCTACCAAATATGAAAACATTTGATAATACAAAATGATCAGCATAAACAATGGAACACCAGATTCTTCCTATATCGCGAACGAAGTAAATTCTGAATAACTACTGACTAATTTTTCTGACTTCATGCATCCTTTTCAGAAGTAACTTCTTTCAATTTTAGGATTTTCTGATACAAGTATTATGGTATTGTATCTCGATGACAGGACATGATTTTCCCTGAAGAATACGATCGGTTTCGCGGTTATTTCCGCTCATCATGTATGCGTACCCTGTGCACTTTCACCCAGCCATTCTTATACTTGAGCATTCCACAGTTGACTTGCAGCTGTGATCTCCATTAATTTGAATGGAGCATGCTTCAGGGGAAATTTTGTCCTGTCATTCAGTTACAAGGCCTTACTACTCATATCGAAAATCCGTACTTGGGAACAAGTTTCCTAGTTCTAAAGTACAGCCTAGTTAACCGACAAATTCGCTATGGAAGAACTGCCATGCTATTCTACTAATGGAATCTCTGTCCATACAGCCTGCCTCCACGTAACTCGAATGAGAATTCAGTTGTTATTTAGATTTCTTCCTTTTCAGTTAGGTTTTACAACCAGTCTTGGAAAACGGCTACTGTGGCGACCGAAACATCGACAACCAACCAACAATTTCGACTACGCGGTGTTATTTAACAAGAAAATGTTACCATTTCATTGATGTATTTATAAATATGGAGTCGAGAGATCTGTAATTATTCCTTCAAATCTCTGACTATTTTGTAAGTGCCTGTGACCAATTGCTGGACATCAATGATCCGTAATACAGCTTTATATAGCATGTTCAAAAGATGAGAACTTAATATTATTCTCCTTAGACTGATAACGAGTGCCTATTCGAAATCCTCCCGGTTTTATTCTGGAGGTGCTGTGGTTTGTAGTTCCTTACCAAGACACATAACCGAAAGATTTTGGCAGTTTTGTGACCATTTTATTATTCGTGACATCCAATAAAACCGTGCTCCCGTTGGAATCAATATTTTCTCTTCAGGACAAGGCTATGAACCTCGTTGGGATATATATAAACTTGCACAAGTATTTATGATAATGGAAACAATAACAGTATGTGTTTTCAGTTAATTTTTACGGAAATTCGTCGGATAATGTGTACTTTGTGTGTTGCGTTCTCAGTAACCACATGTTGAGGTCTATGCAACTGTTTTTGCTCGAGAACGTTCGATGTCCAGCGCACATGCCTGCGCCAAATTATTCACTTGTGCACTCCGTCGGTTTTCATTTCTTGTACACACACTCACTGACTCTTTTTTCGTGTCAGCATTTAGTTGCAACATATCCATAGATATGTTAATCTATGAACTGTTGTTGTGAAACTCATTGAATTATTCAGGTTATTGATAAATAATATCCTATGCTTATGTTCTTTGTATATAGCATCATGCCAATGGACACGCATCACGTTTATCTAACAACTGCCGAACAATGCTGGGAAATATTTCAGGTACCAGTTTGTACTCGGAGGGTAATTCCCAAACAGAAGTATGTCACCCGACCTCGAAAAGCCATGTACTTACAACCTGTGAATAGATTGCAACCGGCCTATTTTGAAAGTCCAGGAGATCATTCTATTATTTTGCATGTGCACTGTTCAAAGTCACTCATACTAATGAATCAAAGTTCTTAAAGAGCTCTGTTTAGCCAGATGGGTACTGCCTCGTTTGTGGAAGCGGGGTATACTCAGAATATTTTGGTCGAAATTTCGGTTTTTTTTTCTATCGTAAAGGTTTATCGGTTATATGCTAAACTTTCAGCCACTTCGTGAAAACATGAAAATATGCGAATGATGCCAAAAGAAACATAACATTTGGTTTATTATCCTTCGGTGGGTTCTAACTTGATTGTATTTCAATAAATGAGAAATTATAGGAAACCTATCTAGTTGTGAGCTTTTGTCCATAACTCAAACATCATCTCGTCCATACTGATGTGAACACAAGGAAAGTAAGTTACACGGTATATATGTACCAAAGCTTTCTAGGTTCCACCAATCCAAGTATGTGTTGACTTTAGAATTTGTCTAAGATCGATGGTTCCGTAAAACGTACTTTGTCAGAGATAAACTCACCTCAATTCAATCTAGTCCAATGGTTATGCAGAAATGTATTGCTGTTCATGCAAAATTGTCAAAAACTGCAGCAAGAATACTTTCTACGTAGAAACTGATTCCCTCTATGTAGAGAACCATAGATAATTCGTCTCGTAGTATCATGTCACATCTCCGTACAAGAACGTCCCGTACCAGGGAACTATTATTCGGTCAAACGTATACGCTGATGAGGTGGATTTCCTACGCATCAACTAGGGACTCCGTTGAATAGATGAATCAGTTATTCACGGTTTCCCCTTCCATGGAAACATTGTACACCAAAAATAGAATAAAAAATAATCGAGAGCGCACTTGAACCATTACAGTCTGCTAGATGAATATCAGTATTGGATAAATGACTATAGACCGGACTGAATTCTGTCGGACTAACTTTCCTGTTCATCGTAAACATCACGTTTGTACCACGGGTTGTGTTTTGTTCACATCGTACCACATACTTCACGGCCATCGATCAGTATCGCCCTCATTCTTCAACATTCTGAGGCTCGATGTTGACATTCACTCATGCTCGAACACGGACAGTATGTATTGGTCGATAATTTTGCAAACATATTATTCTTACTTGCTTGCTTCTCAAAGCTTATTTGATTCCACTGACACACTCACTTCCCTAACTAAGTTCCTTTTTGTTCACCGTCTGAAGTATAGCCCCGTTGACGTTCTTAAAATGACATCCAAAAAATGTACACGTGCAAATGGGATGAAAGAGAGCGTGCTGGGATAAATGAATCTCTTGCACTGCCAAATCACACTGACTCTCGGATTAGAAATCAATGCCAAATAACCGTTCCTGGAGACACTCCACAATCGGTTTCTTGATGATAAAGGGACATTTTGATATGTCAAGTCAATGAGTAAACGGGGAAGTACTACTTTTCCCTTGGATTTTGCTCACCGGATCACAATCAGAATACTGTTTCACGTATGAAATAAGGAATCCGCTGATCAGAAATAGTTATGAACTGTCGTTTAACTACAAGTACTGGACGCCTCCGATGCTCACACCAATATGTTTGTTAGCGAGTGGGTAATGTGATTTCAGCCGTATACTTTAAAATAAGACTATGATTTGATAATTGTCGCCAACTCAGTCGTACTAACTCAGACAGACCAGTAGGTCAGTCTATCTCCATTTTATTCGCTTTGTATGTACCTGTCGTTCAATCAACGTCGAACGGAGAGGAGGTATGGCGAAACAGTTGTTTACAGACGCATAGAACAATTCATTTGCTTCAGTTTTGCCTCAGACATGGCAAAGTTACTGGAGTGTGCGTCTTTACCCGCTGGATTTACGACTGCTCACCAACAGAAAGCCCATTGAAGCTCTGTTCCGAAAGCTACGAAGACCGGTCGAAATATTATTCGTTATTCGAAGGAAGCTAGGAACGGTTTGCAACTCATCAAATGAGAGCACGTCATCAACGGTGAAATTGGTGTGAGAATCCGACATGGCACTTCTATCCAAATAAAACGAGTATGATCTCGGAATTGGAAAACGGGTTTCATAGAGGGAGATGGATGAACTGAAAGATTCGTTCATCCGCCGTATTCCGTTTCCATGTATATTGTAGGAACTCAAAAGAATGTGTATATTTTGAATCAAGGATTACTCGGAATGAGGTTTTACAACTCAAAGAAAGCGCATCTACTCATTCCACAGACACTGAACAAATACAACATCATAGCTATATTCGGGCTAACGTTTGCCAATGGACCTTTAAATTTCCCAACGCTTATGCTACTGAGTGGACTTAATTCATATACCCGTTATTTCTTTGAAAACACAAGTAATATCCTCAAGGTAGACATAACGGTGCAATAGCTGACGGCTAACCATTATCCGTGAATGAACTTCAGTTTGGTGGGCTGGTAAAATGTTTTTGAATATCCCCATCAGTTTTGTTATTTATCGCTCAGTCCTACTTGAAAATCTCTCCACTTGGACGAACACGATTTTTCACCTGCTATTACCGATGTTTGAGTTTTTAATTAGAAGTCATTCCAATGTAATCTATTTTGATTCCGTTTCGTGAATGACCTATTATTGTGCCTCAAAATTTCACTGTGTAGCAGGAAAAAAGTGAACATCATAAACAATCTCGGTGAATTTTTAATTCCCACCGCACTTGCAAAAAATGATTACTTCTCCATGCTTTACAGCTATTTTCTAGAACGTTTTGTACAAAATCGTTCACCAGAAATGTCAACAAAATGCAATACGCTGACTCCTCTAATCTCTTCATTTTCCGTCATGAGCGTGCACTTCTTCATTATAATCGCGATAACGGAAAGATTGCCGTACATTGAACATATAACCTTGATTTCAGGGTCATTCGTTTCAAAGCGAAATCAGCATTTATTTTGAGCCTATCATGAACCACGAAAATGCCAATAGCACTTCGAAGGGTGCAGACATTTATAGAGATTTTTGCACTTGTTTTGCTTTATTCTTGTAAACAAAAATATAATAAGCCATTCAACACAATGATTCTCTTCCCGTTTGTTGCTTCCGTTTCTAAATTTGCACAAGCTATGTTCTATTTGGAAGGCCTTACAAATGATCTCTTTCTCACGATGTATTCCCCCCGTTCATCAGTCAAGTGCGGCCGGGCACCCGTTTTGGAGAAATGAAATTATTATAAATCAGTTACAGATAAAGATGTGCATGGAAAATTTGTTGAGTTTGGCAAGACAAAATGGGAACGTGAAGTTCAAAACAAAGAGCACGTTTCAATTTGAATTTCAGCAGTACCGTGAATACCCTCCATGAAGAATGTGTGATGAATAAAAAGCTACTCAATATGATCAACTAATAGAATATTGATTACTTGCTGGTAAACTTGGCGACTGTTGAAATAAATTGAAGAACCTGCACATGTTAATCTGGTAAGAACTGGACCTGTGGGTAAACGTGATCCTTGTTCACGAGTAGATCAGAAGAGTGACACCTTGTCCCGCCGGGGGTTTCCAGGTGCACCGACATTGTCCATTTAGGTAGACTCCACGGTACATGGTCAATAAATGGCAAGCCAATGACCATGTTCAAAATAAAGAATACATTTTCTTCGCATATTTTTAAGGACTCGACACGTGCGTTCATATTATCGGCCTATGAAAATGTTCGCAACCTGGAGCCGGCTACATAGAACTGTCAGGGTCATTCGCTTCTTAGAAAATGATTAGGCTGACAAGCTTGACGCGAAGACTTCTATGTGAGGTTTACAAAACCGATTGTCGTTCTTAGAACAGTTTTGACTTATTACGTGTCACTAACTCATTTAGCAATTCAAAAAAGATAAAATTTATGAAGACCATCAAATACTTGGAGTTTCTGATGAATTGCGTTACCAAAAATTTCCTTGCTTTTATTCCAGTCGTTCGAAATCTGTCACTGCTGCCACGTGCATCAGAATCACGAAGGCTTCATCGATCATCCGAAAATCCTGCCTGCGTGAACCTTGACGCCTACTGAGAGAGACATTCAAAATATTTCTCTTGTAAATTCCGTGGTTTTCTCGTGCTGAAATAACAAACGAAACATAACTTTATGTGAATAACTCCCAGAGCGACACCGCAAGACCTGATCATCTAAAATCCGGAGGCTTCCGGTTGTGCTGCGAAGATTTGATGACAAGTAGAAAAATTCGGTGGGGACAATCTGAGTTACCATATACTTTTTACAGCAGCGTACTTGCTGTCACGCGAGAATTAAATCTGGCTTCGACTGATGTAACCACTCAAGCTGATAATGTGATGTTCCATTTGCGAAATTGGGCGGTAAACAAGTCATGTGTTATTGGTGGAATTCCGCTCATTGGCATAGTGATTTTATTCAGTGGTTGATTCATTTCAGTATTTACATAAACCCCTGAATCAGATAAAGAAATAATTTATTGCTACCATATTATCCCAACGATATTATTCAGTGATTGTGAACCACACTACGACCAATCCAGCTGGATGCCAATGACAGTTTGGCTTTTCACTGTGAGAATAGGTGTGGAAACTTCAACAGGTGAGATATTAGCTTTTGAACCACATTGGAGGTATTGAACATCGCGAATTTTCCCACAAGAATGTACGCAAAACTGGATGTATCATGATGAGTTACCATATTCGGCGTTGCATACTTTATCGAACGCTAATTCGATCAAATGAACTTGCAAATGTTGAACTTACTCCCCCATTTTTCTATTAAACAAACTCCCAATTGGTCATATATTGATGTGTTCGTAAACACGGGTTTTGGATTTATGAATCAAATCGACACGTGAGATCTCGCAATTTGACTGTACCGTGTGTTTTCAGTACATTGTCACACTCGGATCTATCGACATTCCATGATCACCCCAGCAGATAATTAAACCTGAGCTTCGACGAATGTTGTCCATTGGAGATTGTTTAATTTCGAGGTGACCCGTTTTCTTTCTCCAGCTTCAAACAACCACACCTCTGTTGTGGTCCAAACACCACATATCTATGAAAACGATTTCGGTAAAAAAATGCTTTGAATTGAATAAACCTAAGGCGAAATATCCTCAGCCAATACTAGAAAAACAAAGCTGACGAGAAATATGGAGCATTTTGAAGAACCTATTCAAGATTTCATCCCTTGGCCGCCCACAAACGATGAATGTAGAAAGTTTCAAGGAAGGTTTCATTGAAGCAACTTACGAATTTTTTAACGAATGTGCAAAAGATACCTTTCCATGGGATAGGCTCGATTGCACTTTGAAATGCACTACAGTTTACAACGAAATAGTTGCATTTAGTCAGACTATTTTAGTGTTCGGAACATCTAACTCCGGTAGTTCTGGAAGAATGAGCATCCCATTCGTCCGCGGTGTGATCTAGATTGTTCAATCTGTGCCAGAGTCAAAACATTATTCTCAAATATTTGAGATTGGCTACGATTACAATCATAATAACAAGAGCACCACCAAGTCCAGACCGGTAGTCTACAGATCTGTTGTCGAGAAGATTAAGTTGCAAAGGGGTGACGTCACAACAGATCCCAGTTGATCCCAACAATTTTGCGCCCTGTGCTCATAATCTACTTTGGATGGCCTGTCTCTCAATTGTCTCGAAGCAGTCTGTCACCTACAGACCACACAACTGATGCTGTCAGAATCGGTTTTTTGAATATAGTGACACTGTTAGTTGTGTTGAAAGAGGGAAGCTGCTCAGCATTCTCTTGGTGAATGGCGTTTAACTATTGTTAGTGCATTTTTTACTGAATACATCGATGAAAACCAACAGTATACACGTTACCGTTGTAAAGTGTCTGTGTTGCGTATTCGGAGCTGGATGTTTTACGAAATGCCATTTTATTACTGTTTATAGCTATTTATGCCTAATTTCGAGAACTCGTTGACCAATGCTTATGCTGATGGTAGACTATGCAATGAACCTTACCAAAATGACACTTTGTTTGTGTTCTAAAGCAAGTGTCTCGTGTGTAGCCGAATGATCTACAAGCGACAACCTGATAGACGCTTCTTCAAAAGATGAAGTTTTGCTCTTTTTGCTTCCCGAATGTGATAGCTACACAGAGATGGTGGAATATACCCTAACTGCAAATATTCACGAAAAGACGATTTCAGTGACGCAGCGGTGAAATGCTTCGGCGCTGTTCAAACACGGAAACTGTTATGGCCTGATCATAACTCCACCGATATTAATGTCGTCTAGAAGTTTCCGTTCATTGCTTCAGTTATTCATGAATACTTTCATCCTGGCATTTTGGATTGCTGGATTCTTGGAAATTTTTCCCGAAAAGCTTGCAAACCACTTCAAATTTATCTCAACGTTACTGTCATAATGCAAAACGCAGTGGCACACTGAGCGTGCAGCTTTCTCACGATGTGATGACACATTATTCTGCCGTTTACATTGAAATACGTGTGGCATTATAAGTGAAAGCTACGTATCCACCTGGCTGCTATTTGGTCAAATTTGTGTCGAATCCTTCTCCTGGGATAAGTTGAAATCTGCTGTGTATCAAGAAAAAAATATCTGTTCATTGTGAAACTGATGTCATCCAACGGATCACATTGAGTTTGAAGGATATACTGAATTAAGTAATTTCAGCAGGTTCGATTGAATACCGGAAGTGCACTGTACGGGATTCACATAGCATCATGGCTTCATCTAACATAGCGGATGTTGTTGGAAGTGCAAACTCAACCGAAATTTGAAGCGGACCATACATGATTGGACGTGCCACATGACTGATTGACTCTTCAAGTGGTCAGTCATCATTTGAACCCCGTTTTGAACCAATTTACAGGGCACAGCGGTCCAGAGCTAAACTATGGATGCTTTTGACGAATCCGGAGACGTATTTTTGAAGATAGAACTTGGATTTGGATAATTCATTTTGAGTGTGACTTAGTAAGCAAATGCCACGCATGGCCCCCTTTCACGTCAGTCATGGTACTTAGTGCATTTTCGTCGCCCGTTCAAGTGTCGGTTGTGAATGTGGAAGAACTGAACATAAGTTCAAGGAACATATGTACAGTACCATGAACATATCACATGTTCAGCTTGATTGCACTAGTCCTTTCGTGAAAAAAATAAGATCTACGGTTTTGCCATTCGTTGGTATTGAAATGGTAATCCTTTAAACATGAGGGTCCGGAAGTATGCCACATTGGATATTGATTTCAGCTGGTATCATCTAAGTCGTAGTTTCATGGGATGAAGTGAACTACCGCTGCGATCGAAAAAGCCATTTTACGCAAATCAACTTCATTACAATTTTCTCAACCTCATAAGAACATCAAACTAAACTTTGAAACACATGGGGATAAAAGTCGAGGAGGGATAAGTGAGGAAGTTTTCCCCAAAAAAGTACATGACCTGTGCAATTTATTGAAGATATTTTTGTTCGAAAAATGAACTTCTGAACAAAAAAACTGAACGAAATCGAAACCCGTGATTGAGCTGGAACCTCAGAAATAAGGCAGCTGAGCCGATATACCATGCATGTAATCTCGGCTCTAACCTGGTGGCCGGTTACACAGTAAACTTACTCGCTTCTAAATAATTTTATCCAGCATGGTAATTTTTCCTACAACAACAATGACGAACTGTCATATTCATTGTCTATTTTGGCACTTTGGTAAACTCAGCGCACGGAAATCGAAGTCCTTGCTATGAAATTGGAAGCACGGGGACGAATATAATGATATGACTGAGAAACGTTGTACAAGGTGTACCGAATTCTCTAAACCAATACATAGTGTCAGTCTGCTTTGCATTCCTCTGAAAAGTATGATCACTCTCATCAAGTTGTTCGAAATAATATTTCGGAAAATTATTCACTTCACGATTGTTCTGTTTGAAAATAGGTCGGCTACATTACTGGCATGAATGGGCTAAACTGTACTTATTTCCTACAAGGCTGGGGAAAATTACAAGTCAACTTAAAAACTTTCGGTATTTTTATCACATTTCCCCATTTAGCAACCAGTTTAGTCAGCCGTTCTCTACCTTGGGGAGAGCAATCGCCTACTTGCTTCCGTCTAACACTGAATACAGCGGCTGACGAAACGGTGATGATTTTCATGAACAGTGAAAATGAAGTTGACAAATAACAGTAACTGAAACTCACCTGAAATATCACCCGTAATATTTTTGCTTCCGTCCACATCCTCGTTTACAAAGCAATCCCAGTTTTGGTAAGTAACTCTTCATATTCGCAAGTTTTTCTAATGACATTTGGACAGGGTGAGAAGTACAACATACCATACTTCTTCTCTCTTGAGTCCAGTTAGGCTCCTGGATGTTCATTTCATTTCTTCACGTGGCTTCGTCAAATTTCAAACAATCACCTCACCTGTTTTTAAAAGTAGATTGCTGAAAATATTTCACTCTCCATATTGTTTGTTTGCAACAATTTACAGCGTTTTCGAATGACAGCTCCAGCCATGCAAAAGCTACTGACTGAGCAAGCACCCGACATTTGCAATAACGAAACACGAGACGACGATGCCTGAATTCAAAGATCATAATCAGTGACATACGGATTCTCACACCTTTGATTCGCCAAACGTGTTGAATAGCTAGACAATAACAAACAGTCAGGTTTTTCTCGAGGTTCAAACTCATCTACACGCATTATTTGTGGTAACCTTGAGGAATTCACCCCAACAATCAAACATGAAAGCGATGACAAAACTTATCTCCAGTGACCATATCAAACAAGGTAATGAGAATGCTTGTCCCAGATGGAATGGCACCCAATAATGAAATTCCAATGAAGAACCGTTCCCTCATATAGTGAAAATTCTCCCAATCATTCTCACAGTGTGGACGGTCTAATAATCGCCATGCTCTCCCGATGCGGCTGTTTGACTAATTACATTTCGCCCAACCAGCATCGACAATGATCTGACGAAAGCCATCCCTTAATGTTAAGTGCTTGATGTTCGGTAACACTTTGTTACCTAACAATAAAAACTTATCTAGAACATCACATGGCTCGTCGTTTTTTCGTTCCACTCCGAACAGAGCTGGGATCTGATACATCAAATACAGTACTCATCTTTCAGAAGCTGCTCTGAATTAGCACAAATCCGATTTTCAAAGTGTTGAACAAGTGACAAGACTCAATTTATCAAATAACAATCACTATCCCCTTATACATTCCATTAGTCCATTTTTCACTGCACAAATGGAACGGGTGGTTTTCTTTTCTTATGTTCCCATCAAGCCTCTCGAACAAGGTTTTTAGTTGATTTATCAATTCAAGAGAGGCTTCATAAAAGTAGATGATTGAACTTCGGTTTAGATTTCCGGTCAATAGTATGAAAAGAAACACGATATAAACCATCTTTCAGTATCATTTCGAGCATTCAGATCAAAAATAAATTGGGATTTACAAGCTGAAAACTAGGCTGCACACCTATTTTCAACAATCAGTCCAGTTGACTACAGCAACCACATGAAAAAACGCTGAATTGCCTCCTGAAACGCTGATCGAGATTCCAAACTTCAACCAAATGCAATGAGATCGCGCGAAAATTTTTTCCCAACTGTAGTTGATATGCTAGATAGACAATAAATTAGAAAACCTATAATCTCATACAAGTTATTGTGTCAATGCTGCAACAACTATGTGTTATAGTTTATTTATTGATCAAATATAGGAACAGAAATACCTCTTAGTTACCAAATGAGTATATACTGACCTTCAGAGTTATGTTACCTATTACTTTTTTGCAATATGTTTTTAAACTAAAATTCCAAGCCCAGTCTCTCATCCTCCTTCTTGTATACGATTTTTGTGATTGGCACTCCTTATATAATCCCCATTAAGAAGGATGCTTCAATGGGAAGCTAATGCCATTTGTATTGAATGCACCTGCATTCGGGGTTCTACTAACAGGAGCGCATTGGCTTTGTTTTGTGACACTTGAGGTGATCGACGTTGAAATCCAGTTCGATGTTCTTTAAGGGTATGGTAAAATTTAAGATAATCATACGACCAAAATTCCATAGTTTGGCGTCATGTGAAAACTAATAATTGATTGTTGATAATGAGTTATCACTAAGCGGAGCCGAGTCAAGGGAATGGACCAACTCTGCAAGGAATAAAGCAAACAGAACATGGGTTGATGAATTCACCTTGTACAGTTTATTTATCAGCACACTGTTAGTAGTTGTTGAAAATGCCGTTGGAGGTTACTGTCCTTCATTGTACTCAGTTATGAACTGTATGTTTGCAAAATATTTCTGTTGGGAGCGCGATTGGCGATACATTTTGAGGCATATCCGGATATAACAGGAACCATATAACATATATGGCGCAAATACTGTTCACAGTCAAATTAATTAGTTCACTCGTTTCCGATTAGAACAAAACATGCGTAAAACGATTTGAGTGTGCGACCACGAACGTCGGGTTTTTGACCTGTTACACCGGGAAGCAAAATGGATAAACACAATTTCATGTAATACAGTGCGAAATGCCATGCCAATTGTCTTGGTTCTACAAACACGTTAAAGAAAGAAAACATGTATTGCGATGAATCTGTTCACAAAGCTTTCTATTTATGGGTGAACATTTGAAATTCATTGGTGAGGATCTGCCGTTATTCATTCGATTATCTGACCTATTTATAATTTCTGTGACCAGTTATTGTCTGTATTGATGCAGAGGCTACTAACAGCATCATATGGCATGCTCAAAAAGGTGGCCACTTTCTATTGATAGTGACTACCATTTCGAAAACCTATCATTTCACAACCACTGTCCTCCATTACCAGATGTAAAAAACATTGTATTTTAGTAAAAAACAAGTTAAACAATGGAACAACTGCTTCTCCTTGTTTCTTGGATGCACAAAGTCTGAAGATTCATTAGGTGACAAACAGAGTGTTCAGAATTCTGTTCTCTTACCAGTTAGCTGATGAAGAAACGTGGTAGCAAAACTCGGAGTTGGAGATCGGATTTGTAATTTTGCAACCTATTCTTTACAGTTGGCAGATAATTTTCTTTTAATTTGAAGATCTTTCTTTAAAGTTCCATGTACAGACTGACAGAAATCATCAATACAGAATTGTTGTAACGGGATTTTAGATCTTCCGCCTCATCAACGAAAGATAAAGAACAAAATTCACTTGACGAAACAAAATCACGTGGGCGAAACTCTTAACTGCCCCTGACTTTATTACTCCTCATCCACCATCAATTCAATGAATAAAACTGGCTACAATTGACTACCTCTCTACCTACCAAGGGTGAGATTTTCGATCAGACATTTGTGGTATTCGTGAGATCTTTCCGCGTTCTAGTGTTTCCAGGCTGTCCCTTTTCAGTCTAGGTTAGTTTACTTGCAAAACAACAAATAAAATACTCGGAGTAATCGACGTTGTAACCAAGCTTAAAGTTTTGGAGAACAATGACAAATACGTTGAAAATTCATTCAGCCAACGCTGCCAGCTTCGGTGTAGTGTGAGAAACTGAACAAGCGCCATTCAGTATTATACATGGAATCCTTAGGTATGTTTCATTAATAATGTGATGGCTTACAAATACATCAAATACAGATGAAATAGCAATATCTTCCCAAACTAACCTCTGACTTTTATAATGACGAAATACAAACCGGAGTCGAATCTAGTGAACTGACCAACTCCACGTTGGACAAAATGAACAAAATCTGTGCAGCAGTTTACTGTGCGCAGCTTATTTATTAAAATTTGTTTCTATCGTCAAAGAAGGGAAAAGTCACTGACTGAACACAAAACGTGGGCATGATGTGGCTCAGAATTTCGTTGGAGTGTATTCTCGTATATTGTGCTTAGTTGTGCGACGTATCCGCTGCAACATATTATTGTACATGATTCGGTTGGAAGCACAGTTATGCTCTTCATACGAATTATACCTGAACCAAATCACACTTATAGCAAACCAGCCGTTCGCAAGTAAACTACATTGTCCATACGCTACAGACTTGACACAGACATGAGGAGTGTGCCTGGACAGTACGCCCATGAATATCAGGTTTATGGCTGGTTGACACCAACATATGGTGTTGGTGCACAAAAACTGAGCTAGCACGATGCAAACTGCTATTCCATCATTTGTTGTGGTTAGACAAGAAGCTTCTAAAAGCTCCATTACAAAAGCTAGAAAGACTGGTTTAATTAATATACGATATTTGAAGCAAGCACTTGAGCTTTTTACAACTCATCAAATAAGAACACTTCAATAAGTGTGAAACTTTAGTGATCTATGTGAAGCAGATGACAGCATGAACATTATATTCAGAGAAAACGGGTAACATTATGGAATTGGAAAACTTGTTTCATTATACGCCGTATCCGGCTATGGATGAAAAGCATTAACAAGTAAAAACCTTTGAGAATACTACGAATTTCACTTCCAAAATGACGCAACAATACAATACTTTCGCTGACAATATGGGCAATATGTTCATGGTAGAGTTTACGAGTTTGTTATTTGAGAACAAATCAATCTTCCTAGAGTAAACCCCTTATTAATAGGGTTGGTAATACAAGATGCATTAGCCCCTTCCGTTTTGTCAATTTTCGATAAGTCCTACATAGTACTCTCCCTCGGTTTTACTGACCACACTTTTTCACCTTCTATGACCAAGGTGGTGGGTTCTACACGGAGGAAGTCACTCCAATGAGATTTGTTATCATTCCATTTTATGAATACCTATTTACTGGGTTTCATAACTGCACCGTATGGCGGGAAATTTACGTTGAACGTAAAAACAAATCTCGATGTATTTTCGATCGCCCAGAAGTTGCAGAAACTGAGTGTTTCATCCTATGTTGAAGATTATTTTTCATGTAAGCAATGTGAGAGTATTATCTTTCTCCAAAAAGATTTTGGTCAAAATCTTTCACCAAAAAGCCCGCAAAATGCATCCTCCTCACTCCGCTACTCTCCTCATTTTCTGTCCTCGGTGAGCACTTCTCCGTTTATAGAAATAACGTGAACAGAATTCAGTTCCAAACGTTGTCAAATGCAGCATGACAAAATTGGATAGTGAAGGGCCTACCGAAGAACACATTTTATTTGAATTTCAACGGTGCCTTTAACACCCGAAAATGGATTGAATTGAATCAAAAGGAACCTTATGGGCAACCGATGAATTGTTCAGTGCTTGCTTTTGGGATTGAAAAATACTGAATTAAATTGCGGGCTCAACACGTGTACCCCTGGTAAGAATTGGACCAGTCGTTACACGTGAACCTTGTTTACTGATATAAAGCAAGAGAGTGACTAACAGTGCACCCGCCGCTCCCTTCCACTCGAGGGTTGTTAGATGCCCTTCTGAGTGGACTCCATAGTATGTGGTCGATAAAATGGCAGGCAAGTGACCTAGTTTAAATAGGATTTCTTTGTTCTTGCGTGCTGGAATAAAAAACAAAATATAGTCTAATGTGTAATACCCCTGGAGTTACTTCAAATGTCCGGTTTTATTCAAATGTTGAACATCCCTTTTGTACCGCGTATATCTGGAATGTTGCTTACACATATGTTTATTTGTTTTTGCGCGGGGAGTTAATTTGACTCAATACAATGCAACCGGTCAAGCTTATAATGAGGTGTTTTGTTTTCCGAGTTGAGCAGCAAACAGGTCAGGTGTTGCTCGTTAAATTCCGATCAGCGCAAAATGATTTCATTCACCGGTTGATTCCTTTCAGTATTACGAGAAGCGAAAGAGCCCAGAGTTTTTTTAGAGCCTTCGTCCGAATCGGTTACATTAGATGCATATCTGTGATTATGGGGGACGCGCCTCTTAGGGAAAACATGCACACCGAATTTTATGTTTGGGTGTTTGTCTGGAAATGTATTCATTCACATCCAGTACGTGCCAAGAAACATGCATGTACACGACTGCCCCGAATATACTCTCATATTGCACACTGTATACTATAGGAATGAGCTTGGGTAAAGGGTTGAAAAAACGTTTCTCACACACCGGTGGTAATATAACCTCCTTACCAGACAGGAACATATATTTTACTGTTCTATTTTCTCGTCTACATCGTACATCGTACTGCCGACCTCATCACGGCTAATCCATTTCGGTCGCATGATTGTCAGTGATGTCTGGTTGGCAAAACCTCGTTCATTGGAACTTTCCTCAGGAGAAATGTCAAACAGTGTTCCAAAGGTCATACGGCAGGGTCTTCTGTCCTCTCTGTCCCGTGATGGAATCCTTGCACAGCCGGCGGTCATCCAAACATCAATTGGGGTCTTTTGGTTGTTTATCTCACCAACCCAATTCATTGTACTGCAGTGTTTAACAGAATGGAAAAATGATAACACCAAAGGAGGAGAGCGGTCAAAGGAACGAACGATCGTTGTACGGTCCGAGTAACTGTTTCACCTACACACCGTTTTCTGAACTCGTTTGTCATTCTGAGGGGTAGAGAGTGTTTGACGGAGACATTACGGCTTTTTAGAACCCGTTGGAACTAGTAAGATTTGTCACTTCACTGTTAAACCACGAGATGACATGGTACTTTCCTAAAACCTGCGCGTCCACGTTCAAACTGCATTTGTTAACTCATACTAATTTGACACAACAGAAATCGCAGTGAAAACATCTCCAGAATATCAGCACCTATTCACGGATGACGAAAACGAGATCAATTGAAGTGCACATTATAAATGAACCATTTCCAGCATAAAGCTAATCAGGAACTTTCGCAGTTCAAAATTAGCCATCTTGATGACCAAATTTTGAGGATTCCGCATACACATATATCTTATTGGTAATTACTCCAATAATGTCGAAATGGAAGGAATGTTCTATTTTAGCCGTTTTTTATGTAGGTTCATCTCACATTACCCATCGCTGATAAAATATGGATGTAAAATTTATTTGCTACATAGATAACGGACGAATCAATTTTTATACTCTGTTATGAGAGATCGATGTACTCCATCCAAGTAATTCCATTTTGCAACCCACGCTACTATTCATCAGATTTATACTGATAAACTTAACGTAATTATTATTGGTGTAAATTGAATCAAATAGACTAGAATGACAGAGTGAATTTCACGTTATATCTACATCGCAGTAATTCATCGCAATAAAAATGGGTAAAAATGATAGAATGAAGTATCTCAGTATCACGAAATTGGAAAGCAGACGGTGGGCATTTGATGTGTATGGGTCCTTTAGGAAAGGTACGCGAGACAAGGCAAAACAAAATGCACAGAACACAGAAAGCTGCATGGGTTTTCTATCTTCCATCGGTCGACTGCAGGTTTCAAAGATGTAAACAATATCGCGTTCTCCACTACCTACCAGTTGTGGAGGATGAATTACCTCCTCCCGGAAAATAAGTGACAGTCGCTCCATTCCACGAATTTGTGGGGTAACAAAAAGACCCACAGATGATGGCAAAATCTAGGGACTACTTTGACTTCCTTTATGTTTGTTACTCCTTACTATTCCCTTTTGATCAACCAAAGTATAACTTCACTATTAGTTGTACACATGGCACGAAATTCTGAAGGAAATTCATTGATTACCTAATGTCTACGAACTGCCTTGCTTGTCCGAGTTAACCCCACGGCCAAACGGCTAATAACGGAGGGAGTTTTGGGGAAAAGTTAACTCGTGATCAGTTTATTGGCCCTGCTGTGGAAACAATGCAGATAGCAAGTGTGTGGAAAAACATACAGAGGACAAAAATCAGTGATTTCAAATTTCACAATCCAGAAACAGTCACACTTGGAAGATGTAGGTACAACACATAGGGCGCCCAGTCTATCAACATCACATCACTCTTTGGAGGCACAAAGCGCATAATGAATAAAGCTTTCGGTCTTGTCAGTCTATCCACTGCACGTTCAGCATGATCCATGCATTTCAACAAACAACCGATATTATCAGCTGATGGTTTGTGTGACGCGTTCCAAATAATTGGCAAAGAGAAAACATCTGGTCCGTTCATCTTTGACCTGGGCGGTATCCAGCCTGTTGTTCGCGGACGTTCCTCTGGACGGCCGGTGTCAGGCGGAGCAGCAAACTCGAAGCTGATACCTTGGTGGTTACAGCAGTTAAACTGATCCAACCGGAATTTCCATAATCTATACATATCACATTCTGGAGGATGAACACAATCAATCACTCGTCTCGTATTCACAGAATATGCTTCCTAATTCGATTGTCAATGATGGATCATGGGAAAAAATGGGTTTGTTTGGCGAGAAACATTTCCATGCTTCAGTGATCGAATACTCAAATGTGGGTCTTTATATGGGAGCTCATGTGATACTCCTAACGGAATTGTAGTTGTTCAAGTCGGATTGACTACAGAAAAGGGCAGCCATCTAATCTGCTCCTGAATATATTCGGTTCCCCAATCAAGGGTTTGCTATTTCCCATGAATGCGTTCTCATCTCCCTGACATAACGTTTTCGTTACTACAGTTCGCTAACTGGTAGCGTGGATAATTGTGAACTGTACTTGGCAGTTAGATGAAGAATCCGCCATTTCCATTTCGTCGGCTGCTATGACCCCTCAATTTTCGTGATCCATTTTAGGCTTTCTTATTCATCTAAATAAAGATCAAGGAGTGACTTTTTTGTCCTAAAATACTCAGCGATTTTAGAGAAATTCAGTTTCAGTAATGGATATTGGATGTAGAACTGTCGGTAAAAACGCTAATACTTTCGTTTCGCGTTTAAATTAGGCTCAGGTCTCATTTTAATTTCTGTTCGCCGTAGGTCTCATTTCATGTAAGAGCTTTTGTTCATAACTGGTAAGAATTTTGGTATCAGCCAGACATTGAACGGGCAACCGGGTTCACGCTTTGCGTCGATGACCATCTAACAGGAGTGCAAATTGCATAACATGTGAAACGTGGCCTGACTTTACGTACGCGGGTCTGTAGGATCTGCAGTTCTGGACAGAACAGTGCCACCGGTAGCTTTATGAGATTTTAATAATATGATGAAAAATACATGTGAATTCAAACCGTATTTACCTGTGCTATGGGATCTGTGTCGGAGAATCATACTAGACAGGAACAACAAGCTGCCTGCAAGGTAGTAGAAAAGCCTATCCCCGATATCTCTCCACTGGAAGAGTAGAGCATCATGTCCACCCAAAACAAGCTCAGGACGTAACAAGTCAGCCACCTTTTGCAGTAAAACGGCACACAAAACTACAAAGTCAGACCTATTGCCGTCTTACGAGAGAGGTGAGTTCATCAAACGACTCATCATTCTGCGTGTCAAAGCTAAAGTCTGTTGGATTGCATGCTGAGGTCACAAACAAACTTGACCTAACACAATTATCATTTCGAACGGCAGCTGATCCGTGCAGTCTACCAGCACATAGACGACTAATAACAGACATCCATTGAAAGGGACATTTTAAGCTTTGTCAGTCAAGACTATATGGATACCACATTGTATCTTAGTTGACGCTGCTTCGTCGTCTGGAGTGTGCAGGAAAGTACCTCGATGAGATACCTGGAACATTCAGCTGAATCTCGCTGCTCGAATCCTGGATACGCATTTCACTTTTTCAGCAAATATCAATCATCAGACATTCCATTGTGAAAGGTGGGCAGGCCGGCTGACCAGCCCGCATGGGTGAATGCAGAATAAAGGAGTTCAAATTGAGAGACCGACGGATATTAAGAAAATGCGAATTATTTTCAAGACTTTTTGGAAATGAACGGTTGTGAGTATCGGACGTATTACCTGTGTGAGTATTATGGATAATTGTTGGTTCAACTCGAGTTGGATGTGGATAAAACACAAAGGTTGATAAACGGGAGGGAGCTTGGAGAAATATTCTACATATCACTATCAAACTCACTCGGTGCATTGGGCAGCGCGGCCCAGATTATCCTGCGCAATGACCGACTAGGTATGAAACATATTGTATTCCTCCAGTTCGTGAGATTGGTTGGACTGGTACTGCTAGGAGGTTCAGTAGGTAAGCAGGGAAATATATGCATTCTTACCAAAACCTTTTGTTCCAACAAAAGCCTGTCCTGGAGGCAGCTGGGATGGTAAAGTTGAAATCCGTTCCATTTGGCTTATTCATCTTCCACTGATTTTACCGACTGAGCTGCCAGCAAAATGTGGCCCCCTACTCAGAGGACCAGGAGACTGCTTCTTCAGCCCTCTACCCATGGACCTCTTGGGCAAAGTTGAAGTTTCGTCTTGGTGTAAATCATCTTGAATGGCGAGGAGCGAAAACCGTCACACCACCTCAAGATAAAGTCTCATTGCAACAACCATACTAACTGTGACATTGAAATGCAAAACGTGGGACTATGTATGATATTTCTGAAGGCTGTTCTCGATGACCAGTGAAATAACTTTCAAATTATCAAATTAGAATTGTGAAATAAACTTCATCCATTTACGGCCGGTACAACCTGGATGAGATTTACCTGATGAACGTAGTTATGCCAGTTAATGGAAAACGGCACCTGTGATTAATTTTGTTTACACTGGCAGCATGTCTTTGAAAATTGTAATAGGTCCACACGAATAAGATGCGCTCATCTTGATGCCAAACGCACTTACAACTGAATACTTCCTCATACTAAAACCTAAATCTGTCGTGAAATGCGGGATTTTCACTGAACTCAAAATTGACACTTGTCATATTGAAGTTGAATGGTGGTCGGAAAGCCAGCAAAAACAAATTCTAGCTTCAAACTGGTTGGTTTACTTCATGATATTGCTAGGATATATCCTACCTCACCCATCGTTAGTCACATTTACCCTGCAAACTAAAAGTAAGTTGGGAATTTAAATGAGTATTTCGTGCATTTACGCGTTGGTTTGCATACTTATCTTTGTGCGACTTCAAAAGCATTCAGATCGATTACCGAACTACTTAGATAGAGTTTACTTGTTACATTATGCCTGTTCGCTGCAATAAATGGTAACAGAAACGCACGTCGTCTCTGACTGCAGCATTCATAGCATCACACTTCACTTCGAACCGCAAGGTCTATTTTGGCCATGTGGATTGTTTGCATTCAGAAAAATCGCCCACATGGAGAAAACGTGTAAACTCTCATGACTATAAATTTGATAGTGGATTCAACTTGTTTGTTCTCGCATTGAACATGGAATTTGATTTGCACTTTTATTATTTCCAGTAGTTAGGGGCACAAAGAGTTGTGTTACCTTGTGAACTGGAAGCCCTTAGGAATATTCGGCTTTCCATTGAGGTATTGCCTCTGATGTACTTGAAAAGATATTTGTTTGAAACAGTGGAAATCGTGATGTAGGACAAATGTGCAAATAATGCATCGAATGTGCTAAAGAAAACAATTGTTTTTGATGATGAAATGATCTCCGGAAGTTTCGAAGTGAGTGGGTTTCAACTGATTCATATGTGAATACACTGCCTTTTGAGGTCAGGTAATTTACTGTCTTGTATCATCGTCCGCGAATAGAAAATGGCAAACCTAAATATTCCTCAGCACGAATTCGGCAGATAGACAATCATTGTGAACATCATGGACCCAGGTGAAACCAATGTATAAGCAATCTTTATGGTCATCAGCTGAATTTTATTGTCCAACCCTAATAAATCTTTTCACCAACTCGTATCCACACTTATCCACAGCTTTATTCAAACTTCATGTTCTCGTCAGGTTTATATCTTTCGACCTCCAGCCTGGATCGTCCATGAGCAGTAGTCACAAAACTTTGGATTTTGTAGGGTTTTTCAAACAAGTTGTCTACAAAGTTATTGGTTTCAGATCTTCCCTAGCTTTTTCGTATCCCAATTAGATGAATAATTCGATGCAGATATTGTGCCGTGACGAACCAAACAACTACTGTTTCATCTCCCTGTCATAGCAACCGTATTCGTTTATAAAACGATGCTTCATGGGCTCTCGTATGATCTGTTCCGACTAGAGGACTTTGATTGGTCCCAAACAGGTTCATAGAAACGTGGCTAGTTTTTTTATTCACTAGAATTTGTTAGTCAAAAGATATACCGAAGAAACATACAAAACTATGTGAGCATCTGATGGGCACACCTTCGACTGTGTATATGGGAATAAATTGCATTGTTTCAGTAAGATCTTATGGATATTCGTCGATGTATGCAGACAAAGGTGAAATTTACACGAAAACATTTTGCTTTCAGGATTTGGTTCTAATTCTACTGTGAATATCGGTGCTACGGGTGGCTGTTTTGAAGGTCGGATGGATTTTGTCGTGCAAGTGTCGTGTGACCCCTGAAAACAAATGCATTAGCAATAGCCGACACAACTTTAGCATAAAGTACAGTGATCCTCCCGAACGTACGACTAGTCATTGTATATAAGTTCCATTGTTGTTCACTTGGGACCTATCAAAATTTCCTATTATTGCATAGTTTGCTGAAAATTTTTATGCATGCTTTGTAGTATGCTCTCATAGAGCAAGGTCCAGTCAAACCGCGTATTTCAGCCATCCATGCGCATCTCACATAAGGATTAGGAATAATTAGGGAATGAATGAAAACAAACCCAGAAAAAAAAACCTAACACGTGGCAGAATGCAATCTATGGAAATTCGTTTGTAACAAATCCTTTGTTTTAGGTGAAGTACGATAGAGATGACTGGTTTGTGACCTTCCTAAACAAATCTACCCTAACTTTATCGGGACCGCTATGGCCGGATATCCAATGACGGACTTCATGGATAAGGTGTTCACGGAGGAGCCTAGTTCAAATTGGTGATTGTATTTCCAGTGGAATTTCGTGTTCAAATCAATGATTAACCTGTTCCTAAAGCATTATTCACGAAAACATTTGGTTACTGGCTTTCGAAGGAAAATTACCTATTATTTAGGAATTGTTGTGAGCAGTAGGTTTTCATCCAGTGCCGCATCGGACTGGAACTAATTTGAAAGCTCACCATACTTTTCCTTGTGTTCTTGGAGCTGTTCAATCCAACACGTTCAGTGAGCTTGATGAACGTTAACTCGCCTAACTGATATGGTCACACAGAATCCGGTCCCGTCGTTTATCAAGTGACTACGCGCGGCTTAATTACAATTATGGTAACACGTCGAATGAATTTTGAAGCAGTTTTCATCCATGCTGTTGAAATGTGTCGAAGACCTCGAGAATACTGAAATGCCCTCAAGCATAGTTTGTACTGTACACTTTTCAACTTTTCATGGAAACCTCAAGTGCAGTGTTTGTGTGAAACTCATGTGATTATGCGCCTGATGATTTCGCTGTTTTGGTCAGATACGCAATGCGATAGAACCGTGGATACAACATGTGGAAGCAGACGCCCTTGCGTGCCTCCAATGTACGCAATCCCTTCAGTTTATGTTTGTGCATATAAATAGCAAGTATCTTTCAAATCATAAATTCAATAATTTTAAAGATATGCATCACACACAGGTCAACAAAAGTCACGTCACCATGCTATAAACCATCCTGATAATGAATCAGAATGCCCTCTGTGCTAGTTACGATTACCGTTTACCCGTGTCCATACCAAACTCGTGTATTTGATTGCTATGCACGAGAACCTTTTATTGTTGAGTCCATATTCCTACAAATCATGTTTAGCTCACGAGCTAATTCCTTAATGAAAAAACGATTCGCACGTCCAAGCGACACACATTTCTATCTGTTCCGTTCACGCACCAAACACTACAAATCCATTTAGTCCAGACTTATCTGTCTTTCATTGGGTCACTTCCTCACTAACCACCTTTCACATGAAAGGTATACCTACATGATGAACTAGCTAAGCACTGTTTTACAACCTAATTTTCGGCAACCACTCCTCGTGACCTTCAGTTTACGTGTCCTCCGGACTCTCTGCTCATTCGCGCTAAATGAACGTCCTAACACAGCAACTGAACTTCAATTTCCAATTTGATGCACAAGCTAAGAACCTTCATCCGTTTCTGTATTCAACCTTATTTTCGGCTACATCTCTTCGTGGCCTCTAGTTACCTTGTGCTCCGGACTCTCTGCTCTTTCGCGCTACAATCGACGTCTTGTCACAATAAATGAACTTCAAGTTCCACTCTGTCAATTATCACAATGTGAAAAACCCACTCTATAATGATCAACATTTCCGTGAGTCCTGTTCAAACTTAACTTTTACCGAATACCATTGTTCTAGACCAACCTGAGAGCTTTTGACACTCTCTTTGAAAGGGTATTTTGAAGCTTCGACGATTGGAAACAATGATTTTCCGTCGGAAAATTGTAACTAGAATACGGAAACGCAAGTATGCACAATGTATCCTGGGTCAGTTTGCTATGTATGTAAAATGTATACTACAGTGAATATGTTTTAAATTGGGATTCAAATTACCAGTGGCAAAACAGAAACAACGAGCATATTCGGGGTGTCGCCTAAAAACCGATGACTAATAATTCACAGTGAGGGAAAAGTAATTGGTTCATCAGTAACGCAACATCAAATTGAGCAAAAGCACGTTTTATTTGAAAACAACTCATTTAAGGTCATGCACAAAACCATGAATACAAGATTGCGTTAGTATGCTGAGGCCCTCACCAATCTCAATTCGAAATCGGAACTGCGCAAACAGCGTGAATGGCTTGCCAGTTTGGCCATATCCTGATGATCTAATATGTAGCAAAACCTCCCATTCGGCATTGTTCATTTGCCGTTCCACCCAATTTACTCTCGTCCCAGTTTCACTGAATATCAAATTAGCTACACAAAATCAAATTGAATGCAGTACGCACGTATAAAGATGCAACGAAATGATCTGGGACAAATTCAATAATGTAGCTCCCGGTGACACTTTGCTGAGCACCAAGCATGCCCTTCGGTTCGGGGCATTTCTTTGAATCTTTCCGTTAGCATACCTCAATTTGATAGTGATCTTATTGACATTCGGAGTGAGTACTCTCAAACAATACTCTCCGACAAAAATGATGAATTGATTCTCACACGAAGGAAGTTGAGTTGCTTTGGCAATCAGTTTTCTCACTGAATTACTCTGAATGATCGGTCGTTTGGTTTTGAGGGTTCTAGACGTTAGGACGTATGGGACTAAATAAAAAATTCATATTATTGACTCTGAGATCACACGGTCCACCACAGAGTTGACTTATGCTGCTTTCTTCTCGGGTTCACCGTGATCAGTTAGCGATGCCGATGAAAGCCTTTCTTCTCTGCTAGATGAGGACAATTCTATCTATTCAATAAAGTTTTGTGCTCTACAGCCAAAAGCCGAGTATCAATGTGTCACTTGTTTTTGTGATGGAAATAGCTATTTTCCAGAACACTCACTATTCGCATATGTTTGAGAACTGATTTTCAATTTTCGTATCACTCGTTATTCATTTCCTCTTCTTCTACCTTTGGACAACCATGTGTAATGTTTTGAACGCAACAGAATGTTTGTGATAAAGGAACACCAGGAGCGTATCTTCAGAATGTCATTCAGAAATTATCTGACGATTCACCTAATGGTCTTTTTGTTCTGTGTTCATTCATCACAGAGATATGCAGAACCCAATTAAACCTGCAAAATAAGAATGCAGAGTTCCCCGTATTGTACTGGATTGACGAAACGCAGTGAGTTGTTTGCTCATTAGCTCCCCGTATTGGAAAAAGCTAAATAATATAACATGACAATGCTGGATGAATGCAGAACACAGTGTATTGAAAAATACACAGGAATAAAATTCGAGTGAGTGTATTTGCTCCATTCAAATACTGATTCCACTATACCCCGTAACGAGAAGAGTACCCACGAATTTCTTCAAAACCCAACTTGTTCCAGGTATTGTTTTGTGCGGTAGTTCACTGAGGAATCATGTGAGTAGAAATGGTACCGGGTACATTCGGTAATCAACTGAGCTTTTCATGATTTTCAGGTCATTCGTCTACTTTTCCGGTTGATAGTTCGTAATTCCCTGTTGAACAGTTTATTCATGAATGACACGACTGTTCACAGATTCTCATTCATTTGTTGCTTCATGCAATGTGCTCATCCGAAAATGTCCAGCAAACTCGCAGATTGCTTGACGAAACGAGGTCAGTATATTGATCAAACGTCAAAATAACTGTTAATTTTTCGCTGAAAACTCCACCGAAATTAAAATTCAGGAACTTCTGTTGACTGATTTCCTATGTTCTTTAGTTGTAGATTCAAATTAATTTGATAGGAAAATAAACGATCAAGGCAGAAAAAATAGTTTCGAGGAACAAACTCAAACTTCGTACTTTTGTACCGAGGGGTTTACTCTTTTCGCACATTACACTTTTTACTTATGAATTGTCAAAGAGGACCTTGCGCGCTCCCGTTGGTAAAACCCAAAAACGTTATAGCTAATATAACTCTGAAGGTCGGTATGTCCGCACTTTGCAACTCAGAGATAGTTCTGTTTTTATATTTGAACAATAGACAAACGATCTCACATTCTTTTTGCAAAATTGACACAATAACTTGTATGATATTATAAGATTTCTAATTATCGTTCTCTCAGACAAATCGACTGAAGTTGGAAGAAAATTTATGCGCGATGTCAATGCATCTCGTTGAAGTTTGGAATCTCGATAAGCGTTTCGGAAGGTTACCCAGTGTTTCTTCCTGCGATTGCTCAGGTCAACTTATCTCGTCGCTGAAAATATGTGTGTAGCACAATTTTATTCCTGTGAGTCCCAACTCATTTCAGATCTGAATGCTCAAAATGATATTGGAAGAGGCCTGAATAATGTTTCTCTCCATACAACTGACCGGAAATCCGAACCGAAATTTTACCAGTTACTTTTATCAAACCTTCTTGGACTTGATAATCAAACTGAAAACCTTGTTTGACGTGCCTGAAGGGAACACGAGAAGAAATCGGCTAGTACCCTTTGCGCATGGGGAAAAAACTGATGGGATTTTTTAGAGGATAGTGATTATAATTTACTAAAACTAGTCGGAATGTAATTAGTCAAACAGCTGCCTCGTCAGAGCATGGCGATTATTGGACCGTCCAAACTTTGAGAATGGTTGGGAGAATTTTCACTATATGAGGGAACGGTTCTACATTGAAATTTCATTATTGGATGCCATTCCATCTGGGACAAGCATTCTCATTACCTTGTTTGATATGGTCACTGGAGATAAGTTTTGTCATCGCTTTCATGTTTGATTGTTGGGGTGAATTCCTCAAGGTTACCACAGATAATGCGTGAAGATGAAGTTGAACCTCGAGAAAAGCCTGACTGTTTGTTATTGTCTAGCTATTCAACATGTTTGGCGAATCAAAGGTGTGAGAATCCGTATGTCACTGATTATTGTCTTTGAAATCTGGCATGGTCGTCTCGTGTTTCGTTATTGCAATTGCCACATGTTTTCTCAACCAGTAGCCTTGGATTGGCCGGAGCTGTTTTCCAGAATGCTGTAAATCGTTGCATAACCAAACAAAACGGAGAGTGAAGTATTTTCAGTAACTTATTTTTGAAAACACGAGAGGTGATTGGTTCATCTTCGACGAAGCCTATTGAAGAAATGAAATAACTAATCAGTAGCTGAACGGGATTCTAGAGGGAAACATTATGTATTATCATCATCTGCAGCACGCGAAATAGACAGCCCGTTCGTAAAAGGTCGTTTGCAACACGCAGACGATATGCACTGTATCTCCGTCATCGCCGTGTACATTTTTTATGCCATGGTATCAGCAATGGCCGAGGCCAAATCACTAGCTTGCACAATGTCAACTAGTGAAGCTGACGGATCCATACATTGCGACTGGTTGGACACAAATGATAAGTTATACTCCTTACCCTGTCCGAATGTCATTCAAAAACTTGCACACGTAAAGACTGAATTACGAAAACTAGGATTGCATTGTAAACGAAAATGTGGAAAGGAAGCAAAAATATTGCAAGTGAATAATCAGGTGAGTTACAGTAGTTGTAACTTGTCAAATCATTATTCAACGTTCATGAAATTGCCTCTGCTTTTTCAGTCGTACTAAGCTGTATTCGGTGCTAGGAAGAAGCAGTTGGGCGTTTGCACTGCTCAAGATAAAGCACAATGTAATGTAGCCGATTTATTTTCAAACAGATCAATCGTGAACTGAATAATGTTCCAAAATATGGTTTCAAACAAATTGATGAGCGTGAATATACGTTTCCGAGGTATGCAAATCAGACTGAGACTATGTATTTGTTTAGAGAACTCGGTATAATTTTTTTCACGTGCAACGTTTCTCAGTTACCTGATCATGTTCGTTCTCGTGCTTCCAATTTCATAGGGAGAACCTGGATTGCACTGCACTGAGTTCAGCGAAGCGCCAACAGGGACGATGGATATGATGGTTCGTTTTTGTTGTGGTAAGTACAAATTACCATGTTTGATAAAATTACTCGAAAATGAGTTGGTTATTGTGTAACTAGCCACCAGGTTAGGACTGAGGTTACGCGCATAGTATATCGGCTCAGCTGCCTTATTTTCTGAGGTTCCTGCTCAGTCACATATCACAAGGTTATCGGGTTTCACTTTCATTCAGCTTTTTTCCACACGTTCTTCTTTCTCAGCACAAAAATCTTCACTTATTCCCATCGGTCATTTACTTTCTTGTGAACAACTTCCCCAATTATCCTTCCTTGACTTCAATCTCCATGTGTTTCAACATTTATTATTATGTTCTTATGAAGAAGCGAATACTGTAATAAATTTAATTTGTGTCACATGGCTTTTTCGATGGCAACTTTAGTTCACTCCATCCCGTGCAACCAATACGTGGATGATGCCAGCTCAAATCAACATCCAGTATGACCTATCTCCTGACCCTTAGACTGGAGGATTACCATTTGAATACCAACGGGGAGCAAAACCGTAGATTCTATTTTTTTACGAAAGGACTAGTGCAGTCAAGCTGAACATGTTCTATATTCGTGGCACTGTACACATGTTCCTTAAATTCATGTTCAGTTCTTCCACATCCACAACAGATATTCAAGCGGGCGACGACAAGGCCCTAATTTCCATGACTGTTCTCCAAGTTCTACAAAGATTCCCGACAGAGCAAATTGTATGCTGCTACGAACCAGCAAATCCACGCATATGAACGACTAATTCGTAGACTTTGTGGTTTTTCACATCAAATGAACACAGTCCAACAGATGATGATTTCGTCTGAGATCATTAAGTGATATCAGTCACTTTATACAACGAATTGCGTTCAATTTTCGGTGGGACATCGTAGGTCGGTAGATAGAGTATACACAACCGTGAGGCGTGGACTATGGCCATGCGTGGCATTTGATAAGAAATTCACACTAAAAATGAAATATCCCATTTCAAGTTCCATCTTCAACAACATGTCCATGGATTTCTCGAAAGCATTCATATTTAAGCTTCAGACCGCTGTGCTCTGCGAAGTGGTTCAAAACGAGGTTCAAATGATGACGGATCACTTGGTAAGTCAATAAGTTATGTAGGACGTCCAATCATGTATGGTGCGCTTTGCATATCAGTTGGGTTTGCACTTTCAAAGACATCCGTTATTTTTGATGAAACCATGATGCTGCGTGAATCCCGTTCAGTGCGCTTCCGGGATTCAATCAGGCCTACGGAACTTACTTACTTCAGTCAATTCCCCAACCTGAATGTGATCCGGTCGATGACATCAATACCGGGCACAAAATAGTCGGGAGCATCCAGGCCAATCTCAAATAGTCGAAAATAATGTTCGAACTCTGGCACAGATTGAACTGCAAGAGATACAATTAAGTATTTCGACTAATTGAGATCAATTCGTTGTAAATGTTAATGCAGTCCAAATTGTGTTCAAGTCTCTCTTACGAAAAGATATCTCCTGCGCATTTGTTGAAAATTCTATAAGTTGCTTCAATAGAACTTTCATTGACCAGTCTACATTCATCGTTGGCGGGCGACCAGTGGATGAAATCTTGAATAGGTTCATTAAAATGCTCCATGTTCTACGTCAGCTTTGTTTTTCTAGTATTGACTGAGGATAAATCGAGTTGAGTTTATTCAAATGAAATGACTTCCAAAGGTGCGTGGTGTTTGGATCACACCAGAGAATGAAAACGGGTCCCTTCGAATGTAAACAATCTCCCATGGACAACATTCATCGAAGCTAAAGTTTAAATATCTGCTAGGACGTTCACAGAATGTCGATGGATCCGAGTGTGAGAATGTACTGAAAATGCACGGTATAGTCAATTTGCAAGATCTCACGGGTCAAATCCATTCAAATTTCCATATCCTGTGTTTACGAACACATCAATGTATGATCCATTAGGAGTTCGTTTCACAGAAAAATGGGTGAGTAAGTTCAACAGTTGCATGATCAATAATTTTGAACGAACGCTTGGCGATTATTGCAAAACCGAATATGGTTACTCGGCAAGATACATCCAATACATCCTCGTGATGAAATTCGTGGTATTCAATGCTTCAATATGGTTCGAAAGCTGATATTTACCCTGTTGATTTCTCTACATGCAATTACACAGTAAAATGCCAAACCATTTCATGAGGTTTGTGGTGAATGTAGCACAAATGTGTACAAAACCATTACCGAAACATGAACAAGACTGACGAGCCTTTGACTAATCGGAAATTCTTGTCTGCGTTCAGGCAGAGATACATTCACATACGCGATCAGGTCTGCAAATAATCATCATACTGAGTTGCACCCACTTCGTCATGCGGAATAGGATGACTAACGCAAAACCCAGTCGAGTCTTCCAGTTATCAGTATCACTGTCAGCTACGTCAGAATCAAGGTTCTCGTAGAGCTCGTATTCGTGTTTGCTGCCGACGATGCACAAGTTTGATCATCTGTGATAAGTGATCGAGCTTAACTGCTAATCGGAATCAGTAAACACGCGCGGAAACACAGCTACCCTCCATCCTGTACAGTATCACTTCACGAAACCATTAGTATCCTACAGATCATTCTCAACTTATTTCTTGGGGCTATTTTGTTAGCGGTTACTCTCAGGTTATCGGTAAAACTCCTGAACGACACCAGGAGTTCGAACGGGTATTTGACAAAATTCACCGTGATGACGCTTTTCGAACAACGATTGCCATCACAGCCACACAAGGCTGAGTTTCATTTAAGTGGACATAAGGAGTGAAAATTGGATAAACACGGATAAACAGGATGGTCGAATTTAGTAGCCCCGTAAATTGCGATGCAAACACGTGATCGCGTACAGACGATGATGTAGGATGTGGCGACTGGAATAACCCTCTGAGTTACATTGTTAACCACGGGCTTGCAACGAGTGAAACAGATCGTCTTCGACATTACACTATTCTTTTCTCCATGCGTCTTAATTCAAGAATTTCATTGTCTATTCTGCATTGTGTATTACGCTGAGCTTTTCGACCAGAAGTCCACAAGATGAACAAAAGGAAACTTAAGAAGCTATTCCACATTAAATAGCAAGGTTGCACGGAATATTCCAATTTACGTTGCAATCGGTCCGTCTTTGGAAGCTTTTGAATAGGGATTGAAGGTATAGTTATTGATATCAGTTCACGCAGCACTGAACAAAGTTCGCCATATTGAGTGGGTACGAGATAGCTTTGGGTGAACTGAAAATTGGTTATGGTGACTAATTCTCTGGCTAAAATCTTCTATTTCTGAGGAAACATTTGTTATTTAGTTGCAGTTTGCGTGAAACGCAGAACGGTGATGCACACAAATCAAATGCCTACCGATCTCCGTTTCGGCAACCTTTACGAAAGCAACACATTCTATAAATATTCACGATATTTGTCAAATAGGACGTGAGTATCTTTAACAATGATTAGGCAACATTGGAAAACCAAGAATGATAGGTGCTGCTGGTGGATTCGAAATATTCAATGAGTAATGATACACGCTAAACACAAGGTTTATGAATAAACCGCGATAGAAAGCAGGTGGCAACTAGGAATTACCTGTTTTGCAAGACCGAAGTAGAAGGTTGCTGAATTCGAAGCGTTTGATTCCCAGGTTGACAAAGTCACGAGTTGGGAAATTTCGTACTTGTGCGTTTCAGAGTTTGGATGAACTAGATCACTTGAATGAGGCAAAATGGACGATTATACTAACATCACCACCAACCTGACCTACCTAAAACATTCTTTCCGAAGTACTGAGATGATAACTCTTGCATCAAGCAAACAATGTGCACGGGTACTGCCAGACTTTGAGTGAAAAGTGGAAAGGATTCATGTTATTTCCTATTGTGGAATGGGGCAATCAGTGATTCCAAATGCACTGTGGAATAGCTTTGTATTTAAGCAATATGTCAATAGCCTTGATCGATGTGAGTTGAACTGGTGCCTCACTATTTGCAATCAAAATCAAATACTCCTCCAACATGATTCGCAAGGTAACATACATGGATGTGTCGCAATGTTCTGCAATGATTTCGTGTCGAAATCAGCAAATGTGAGAGTATTTTCAGGAAACACCATAGTATCTAACCATCTATTCACCGAATTGCTTAACATACGCATTTGTTTGGTTCCAAGAAGTAAGCTGACATGAAGTATCCCCTTTGATTATCTCAAACATTTGTCTAGGTTACGCCTCTCACATAAACAAGACAAGGTTACTTATTCATAGGATTTAAATATATTAGTCAGATAAGGCTACAGTTAGGAAAACTGAAATCGTTTCGTATGGCGTTTTATCAGATGGAGTGGTGGTAATGTGCGCCAGAATTACGCGTGTCATGAAAACTTTGATTTGTGGGAATCACATGATTTGCTGCGCTGCAGTTTTGGTGCTTACGGTCAGCAGCTTGGAAATAAACAAACCGCTGCTCAATTTGCTTGCCACTAAAATACTCTAATTTACCAGTGTGGGTTCCTGAACCTTATGAGGCTAAACTCATTCAAGCTTTCCACAACGAAATTCCAAATCTTCCACGACGCGACAACTTAATTATATAATCCCGAATAACTTGAGTGCTCAGAATGAGTCAGCAACAATTTTCAAAAACAATAGCAAACTTCCAAAACGTGCAAGCCTCATCAGTCTGTGAAATTGCCGTTCTAAACTGTTGGTTCTTCCCGAGGTGTTCACTTCATCATGACAGCATGGAGGACGGAGCAAGGAATGACTAAGACAACCGTGGCCGAAACATTTGAAATTGGTCGTGCTGCATTGTTCGGACATGGAATTACACAAGTTCCTGCGGATTTTATAACGATGAGTGCCATTGGAATATTCTGAAGATCAGCAATCCTACGCTACACGTGTACGCTGACGAAATCTGTGCGTTTACGCTCAGACTGAATACATTGTGAATTATAGGTATAAGATTCGGGATGAACTCAAACGAATTTACAAATAAATTGAAAAGGACTGGTGGAAGAACACCGTGCAGATTGAGTAGTTGGTCTACGCTAATGCAATGTGCAAAAATCTCAGATACTGTTGATTTGTCCGGGCACATTTTTTGTTCCCTGGGGAAAATCGGACAGATGGCATCAACCATTTGAGATATAAATATTGTACAAAAATGCACAAACTATTCTGCCACGAGAACCAAAGTCGAATATGGATGCATGAAACTTTACAAATAGATTACTTCAGTTCGTATAGAGCCGGTCGTCCTACCTAGATCTACGATCGTGGAGGTGTTGTCATCGTTTACTTTACGAACAGCTAGAACCGGTAAACTCTCACCATGATTGGCTTGATACATTTGGCATGTTTTAGCATCAAACTTGAGGCCAAAAAGAATTTTGACTTAACAAACAGACCACAGTTTTTAGTGTTCAACCAAGTGCACTCTTGGGCAGCTGTGATCACTGAATTTTGATAATTTGCCCAACAATGTATATCAAGACCGATCAATAAACTGTTAAAAAGTCCATCCAGAAAAAATAAGCGGACGATTTGCTAACCCATAATCCCAATCAAGTTAGATTCCCTGGTTATCTCCACCGATTTAGCCGTGTTTTCAACCCCACTCATTTTGTCTTCTGCGAACTTGCTGCTCTGACGGTGGTAGTCCATTTGCAACTGACGTTTAGAACTCATTCATGGTATTCCAATCGGTCGTCTTTGGCTGCTAATGACTTAGATAGAAGACAAATCGGTTCGATAAGACCGAGTTACAGCCCAAATTAGAATAATTAAACCCCCCTCCGGTCAAAAAAATAGAAACATTTCCGTAATTTGAGTGTTAGAAACGGTTTTGCCGATTTTCGTACTATGTTACCAGGGATTTTTCAATATCCTCGTTTACCCAGGATTCTCAAATAAAACTATCCAGATATGACCAAGAATTTATACATTCAGAATGTTTCTGACGTATTCGACGTCCTAGAGGATAGTGAAAATACTTTCACACTTATATCACAGGTCAGCGAGTAGGATGCGGAAAGCTATACTGCTTTGAGTTGTCTTCAGAGCTCCGCCGCTTGCGTTCATAATTCCTTCAAGTTCACTGTACTAGTTTAAATTGACCTTGCGTTGTCAGTTAATGGAAAGCCAGCAAAAGAAATGCTAGATGATAACTCAGGCAGAGTGGATTCTGTGTGGATAAATAACGCCGTTGAATTTCCTTTATCAACCTTAAAGTGTGCATTGGACTGACGGGCTTTAAATTCATAATTAAAGCCGTAGTCAAGAACATCAGTTCCATTTTCCAGTTGTTCGATAATGTAAATTTAGCTTCGGAAACAAGTAGCCAGTTCAGTAGTGAACCACGTTTGAGTTGTGGTCTAGTAGGAAAATTAAACAGAAGGTCACTATTTTTCATTTGTTTTAACTTTCTGCCAAATATTTCACTAATTCAGTTCGTGCTATGACTGCACAATTCGTGATTCACCGTCCCCAGTTACCTATGGCCATTCTTCTTCTTGACTTCGCATAACAATACCTTAACAATCAAGATATGAACCCTTTGTGAACACTTGTTCTATTTAAGCCGCAACTCGATACCAGGCCATATTGGTCCCGATGATAGTAAAGTTACTGAGCATAGGAAAATCAGAGAGTGGCATCTGCTGTTGTGGATAAACTGAAACAAAGTGTTTCATCTCAGCCATTGCTTTTGGATGACGTCCAATCGGCTGGTTGGTTCTACATAGAAAAAATCTGGTGGTTATTGTTAGTTTGTTGATGGCTGTTCTGGATCACCGCACGATGCGTTCATGGATGAATGAGTCGATTGGGTAGGTCAAGAACGTGGTTCATCGGAGTATACCATAGAAACGTGGATAGAAATAGTTCCGGGAAGCAGTAATAACAATACAAGTGTATAGTTACCTAGCAAGCCACATTCGCCGTTATCATTCATATTATGCAGTGCGAAGCAACAATACATATTAAAGAAACACGTTTATTAGAATATTAGTACCATGTATTTTTAACACACTGTCTATGTTGCTTGTCCGGTATTGTCAACAAATGTAAGTCTGATATTTCCAACACGTGACGGTGGAAGCAACAATTCACCATTTCAAAAAAAATCTCAAACACTACCGAGCTGTGTAAAGTCCTAATTTTGCAGATTCGATTTGGTTGTGCGTATATTTTACATGATTGATCATCGAATAAAAAGGCCAGCGCTTGAATTGTCAGATAATTTCTCGAAGTCATTTTTAAGATGCGCTCCCTAAGTTGCATTATCTGAAACATTCTATAGCGCTCCAAACATGATGCACTGATCGTCAATGTGAAGATGAGAGGAAGTGATCAACCTGTTTTCCAGATCTGAAATTCAATTTCCCGATGAAATCAAGTGGTGACTGTTTAAGAAGGGAATTTGTTCCTAACACCAATGGGAATGAGCTACTGGTATTTGCATTTTACTTGTAGAGCACACAAAATTCTAGAAGACATGGAATAGTCCTCATCTGGAAGAAGAAAAATTGTTATCGCCAACCGAAACAAAGCTGCATAAACCAATCCCATAGTCGACCGCGTGACCTGAAAGTCCCCTGTATGAATTTAGGAATTACATTTTGTATTTTGTGTTCTGTTGGCAGTCTCATTTGTCACCGTTTCTATTGCGCTGACACAGTTCCAGTTTATGTTTTTTTTATGTACACTGCAGGAACATCCGAGTCTAGCTTCTTGGCTTTTGTGTCCTACGCCTGTGGGTTTCGATTTTGAGGAAACATTTACTGAAACTTTTACCCGTGCGTAAAAACACTGGGTAGTAGAGTTCCTGACAGCAGCCTCGCTGCAGATGTACGACACCGTCAGACCACGGAGCACACTCGAGCCCTAAATATTCATTGCTGGATGCATCCGTCCACTTCTGTCGTTCCGCTTATGCTACCATTTGCAATTCGACATTGGCAATTCCCTTGTATATTCTAACTATAGAGGATTTTATTATTCTGTGACTGGAGATGTCATCCATGTCAGCTAGGAAGTCTTTTGAGTTGTTATGTGTATCGCTATTGGAGGGAGGGGAGGCTGACGCTGGAGAAAGGCTAAGATGTGCCTTGACTTGCCCCGCGCAGGGTACAAGACGTCGCTGCAAACTGTGGATAGGCAAACACTCAGCTTTGCAAATCCTTTTGCTCACATTCACGATTTTATGGGGACCAGAATCTGTTTCAGTTCACGCCGAGATAAATGAGGTCAGAAACGGTTTGCAGTTACCACAGTTATTCTGACCCTGCCGGGTAGTATTCCGTTGGCTTCCTCTGACCCAGTTTACTCACTGCAAGTAACCCGATTCCGTTAGAGAACTAAAAGGTGACGCATGAGGCCACTGATCGAAAAGCTGATTTGATCGCACGGCTGGGTCGATATATTTAGTTACTACACAACAGTTATCATATCGTCTACGATTACTAGAACAAATGTAAATTACATAATTCAGTCAAACCAGGAGAAGAATTTGTAATCAAATAAGAACAAACAATACACAGCATTTTCCAATAAGGACGAAAGTCACTCACCTAGTCCAGAAAGATAAAGATGATTTTCTATACGATTTGTGCGATTATTCTACAATAATGTAGCCTCGCCTAAGGCCATGAAGCGTAAGCTCACGTCAAATTACACCAAATCGAACACTCATTCTCATTTCAATTATTCTGAACATTTTTCTCTAATCACAATTTATCAGCAGTGCATTGTCAATAATAGCCAGGAATTGAGGAGCTTGCAATACCCTGAGCGAATTAGTACAAACTGTTTCTGTCCATGGGTGTTCCAACTGTGGTTCATTACATTAAACACTCTCCTCTTTTGGTGTTATCGTTTACTTCATTCGTAGGCACACTGCGTTTCAGTATATAATGTTAAGATACGGGAAAATTCAAATGATGCCAGCCAAGGGATTGAGGACCGGCGACCATGTGAAGATACCAGTCCAGTTCAGGGAGGACAGAAGACCCCCTTGATGACCACTGGACCACGGTTTGTAATATCTTCTGGTGGAAGTTTCATTGAACAAACATGATTGGCACCAACATGGAGTGGTCGTGATAAGGTCTATCATCACTGAATGAAGCTGTCGGGGTCACAAGGACACCGATAAATTGTTTCTATATCTGATTGAGTGGTTATATAAATAACAATGTGTGATAAATATTCTGAACTGTTGGGGCAGAATCAGATTCAAAGTATGCAACATGCAATATGAAAACGTATCGCAGTGAATCATGTATATGCCTGTTTCAGGCACGCACTGGATCTGACGCAAAGCATTCTTACATAAACAACCAAACATAAAATGGTATGTGCTAATTTTGCAAATATGCACGTCACATTTGATCATTAACATGTATCCAGCGCAATCATTACTGTCAACGACTCAATCAGTAGCACTAGGTTTTTACCAAAACATTGCACCTTTCCACTTCCCGAGATACTAAAATGAATCAACCAGTTAATGAAATCGCACTGGCGATGAACGGAAATTCCCCAATGACACCTGGCCTGTTTACTGCTCAATATCGCAGATGCACCACTAAATTATCAGCCTGAGTTTCTACATCGGTCAAAGCGCGACATCCAATATGCTGCTGTCGAAAGGACTTCCCAAAATAGAGATTACCTCATACATATCTCTCTGAATATTTCTGCCTGTCAGCAAATGTTCGCAGCACAACAAGCTTCCGGTCTTGCAATGTTTTGTTTGTTATTTCAGCCCGAAAAAAAACGGAATTCACATGAGAATGATTTAAAGTATTTACCCAAGTATGCGTCAGGGTTCACTCAGACAGGATATTCGGATGATCGATGACGCTTCCATGTTTCTGAAGCACGTGGCAACTGTCACTGATTTCAACCCATTGGAACAAAAGCAAGCGAATTTCTGGTAACTCAAATCATCAGAAACTTCAGCTATATGATGGTCTTCATATATCTTACCGTTGTTGAATTGCTAAATGAGTAAGTGACATTGGAGAAGTAAAACTTTTACTGAGAACAACAATGGATTTTGTAGACCTCGCACAGAGAGCTTTGGTTCACGCTTGAGAGCTAAATTATTTTCTCAGTAAAGCACGTCACGCTTGCCTGAGAATGGCCCTGACAACTCTCTGTAGCGGGATCCAGATTGCGAATATTTTCAAAGGCCGATAATCTGAATGTGCCTACCGAGTCCTGAAACAGTACTCGAAGTTGTATTGTTTATTTTGAACATGTTCATTGGCTTGCCATTTTATTGACCACGTAACCTAGAGTTTACCTAAATGGGAAATGTCGATGCACCCGGCGACCCTCGGGAGGACAAGAAGTCACTCTGCTGATCTACTCGTAAGCAAGGATCACGTTTATTCACAAGTCCAGTTCTTGCCAGAATCATATCTTTTGATCCTTCAATTTTATTCAATAGTCGCCAAGTCCTCCAGCATATAACGAATATGTTATCAGTTGGTCACATTGAGTTATATTTATTTATTGTACAGTCGTCATCGAGGGTATTCAAGGTATTGCTGAAATTCGAAAAAAAACATGCTCTTTGTTTTGAACTTCACGTTCCCCTTTTGTCATGCCAAATTCAACAAAGTTTCCATGCACATCTTTATCTGGAACTGATTTATATTCATTTGACTTCTACAAACTGGTGCCACGCCGCAATAGATTGATGCCTGAAGAACAATAAATCACGACTGATGCAAATGGATCATTTGTAAGGCCTTGCAAATGCAACACAGCTTGTGCGATTTTTGAAACGAATGCACCAAGCGGGAAGTAAAGCTTTGGATTAAATGGCCCATCTTATTGATGTTTAGCAGAATACAACAAAAGTATTGAAAAAATCTCTATGAGTGTCTGCATTTTCCGGTTTTGTTAGCCTTTTTGTGTGTCGTGATAAGCTCACAAACAAATGCTGATTTCGATTCAAATTGTATGAACCTGAAATTTAGAACATTGGAACGGTGTCCGGAAGTCGCTCCGTTGTCGCGAACATAACGGAGAAAAGCTTACCCACGACTGAAATTGAGGCGATTACAGAAGTCCACGTTTTGCATTTTGTTTCCATTTCTGATGAATGATTTTGTTGGAAACTTTCTATAATCGGATATTTTTCTACAATATTCAAATAAGAAATGGCCGTAAAGCAGGAAGATTTCATCATTTGCTGGGGGAAATTGAAATTCATTGACGTTGTTCGCGATGTTCATTTTTTTCCTGGTATATAGCAAAATTAAGATGCTCACTAATACGTCATTCACGAAACGGAATCAAAATAAATTACCTTTGAATGACTTCTAATTGAAACCTAAAACACTGGATATACAAAGTGAAAAATCATGGTCATTCAAGTGGAGAGATTTTCAAGTAGGACTGAGCGATAAATAACAAAACTGATGGGGCTAATCAACCACATTTTACCAGCCCACTAAACTGAAGTTTATTCCCGGATAATGGTTAGCTGTCAGCTATTGCACCGTTATGTTCACCTTGAAGATATTACTTGTGATGTCTTAGAAATAATGGGTATATGTAATACGTCTACCCAGTAGCGGAAGCTTTTGGAAATTCAAAGGTCTATTTGCAAACGTTTTTCATTTGAAGCCCGAACACGGTCATGATGGCGAATTTGGTCAGAGTCTGTGGAATGACTAGATGCGCTTCCCTTGAGTTGTTAAGCTTCATTTTCAGGACTCCTTGATTCAAAATCTACACATTCTTTTGAGTTCCTACATTATCCATGGAAATGGAATACGGCATATGAACGAATTTTTAGCGTCGATAATGGGGTCATCCAATTTCTTCTATGAAACAGGTTTTAGTAATCCCAGGTGATACCCATTTTCTCTGGATATAATTCTTATATCGAATTTTATCTCGAATTTCACCGTTGATGATGTGTTTTCCTTTGATGAGTTGGAAACCGTTCCTGGCTTGCTTCGAACAACGAATACTGTTGAGACCGATCTTCGTAACCTTTGGAACAGAGCTGCAAGGGGCATTCTTTTGTTACCCAGACATGAACCCAAAAGGTGGAGACGTACACTCTAATTACTTGACCATGTTTGAGACAAAACTGAGGCGAATGGATTGTTGTACGCGTCTGTGAACAACTGTTTCGCCACTTGTATGATTTGGTTCAGGTTCTATCCGGATAGAGAACATAACTCTGGGTCCAAGTTAGTCTTGAACAGAAATACTTTGCAGGAATTACAGTGGACAACTCAACTCAGTAGGCGAAAGTAACCTCCAACAGCATTCTGAACATTATCCGCACTGTGTTTTATGTTGTGTTGGTAACTAAATCATGTTGAGCAGTATTGGCATTTGGTTAGTAAGTGAGTTGTGCACGTTAAGTCCCCCAAATATTTAGCTGATTGTTTAACTAATCATTGTCCCGCTTTAAAATGCACTGAACTGGACTACCACATCGATCGCCGTGCGTGTTTCATTTGTTGTGCAGAGGTAAACTAGCCCACATGGAAGAGGGATATCCTGGAGACACTAGATGGCGTGAGGATCTCAGAAACACCCCATTTATGAAATCAAAATGGCCACCGACGAACGTTCGAGGTGACTTCACTGGTACCTAATATTTTTTATTGAAATACTAGTGGATGAGAAAGCACAAAATCAGGAGCAGCTTGGAATTTTTCACACAGACAATTTCGTTTTCTCAAGTGAATTTTATTCGTTACCTGTATTTGAGGAGCCAGAACATCCGAAATCCCGTTAATACACTTCTTCTCCATTGATGGTTTTGGTCAGCTTGTACCACGCTGTCCTCCAGGGAATATTCTCTGCGAACTAAAAGAACATTGTTTGACAGCTGCAACCAATGTGCTGCAAAATGTTGTACTCAGTCTCCAACGGCACATTTTGGAACCATTTTTCTCCATCAGCTCACTGGAAACGGAATGCTGTTTTAAATATTTTGTTTGCCACCAATTTTCGCATGCTATCTATGAGCTGGCAACGCTGTAATTAGGCGTTCCAATACATATTCAACGTTTTTCTATAAGTGTTTGTGAAAATTGGGTAGAAGCATTATGGGAATATGGGTTTTGTAACTCCTCCTAAATTGTCTGGTTTTAAATAAACCCTGGTGAACGAAAAATCGAGTGAAAGCACAAAAGGGCGGTTCTTAATCACAGAGCAGTACGAGTGCTGAAGTCCCTATCACGGCAACTTGCGATGATTAGGGACCATTATGGAAACAAAGCTGCTGCTTCATTTGGCAAATAGGTATTGCTCCCGTAACCTTCATCGAATCCAAGCATCTTGGCATCGTGGTTATCCATTTACGTAGTAGATGGATCGATTTGATGAACTGAATATAACGGGTAACGCGCCAACGTTCGATGTTGTAATTTCCCACTTGGACGACCCAGATATCTTTAGATGAGCTACAACATTACGGTTGATGGATGGTCTTCTCTCCGTTCGACGTGGCCTGAACGACAAGTAGATACAAAGCGAACAAAATAGAAATAGACTGACCTACTGGTTTGTCTGAGTTAGTACACCTGAGTTGGCGAGCAGTATCAGTTAATGATTCTCTTATAAAGAAGACGAATGAAATCACATTTCCTACTCGCTAACGAATATAATGGTTTGGACATCGGAGGGGTCCTGTACCTGTTGGTAAACGACAGTGAAAAATTGTTGCTGATTATTGGATTCCTCTTTTTATCAATGAAACGGTATTCTTATTGTGATCCGTTGAGCAAAATCTAAGAGAAAGTTAGTACTTCCTCGCTCACTCATGCATTCGGAATCTCAAAATTTCATTTCATGATCCAGAAAACGGTCATGGAGTATCTCCAGGAACGGTAATTTTTAGGAAGTCGTTTGAAGAACGTCACCGGGGCTATGGTTTACTCGGTGAATAAAGGAACGTAGTTAGGAAGGTAAGCGTGTCCGTGGTATCCGATATGCTCCAAGAAGCGAGCAATTACGACCAATCTGTTTGCGGCCAGATCAACCATTACATACTGCCCGTGTTGAAGCATGGGTGAATGTCAACATCGAGCCTACGTGTATCCAAGCGAGAGGGCGATACTGATCGATTGCCGCTTAGTATGTGGCAAGTTAGTTGAACAGACTTCAGTTTGGCCTATAGTCATTTATCCAACAGTGATATTCATACCGCAGAGAGTAAAGGTTCAAGTGCGATGTCGATTATTTCTCAGTCTATTTTTGGTATACACTGATTCCATGGGAAGGGAAATCTCTGTATAGCGGATTCACTTATTCAACAGAGTCCCTAGTGGATGTGAAAGAAATCCACCTCATCAGCGTGTACGTCCGACTGAATAATATTTTATTAGAATAGGACGTTTTTGTACGGGGATGTGACATGATACGAGGGGAGGGAATATCTGTGGTTCTCTACGTGGAAGAAATCTGGTCCTACTTAGAAAGTATTCTTACTGCAATTTTGCATGAACAGCAATAATATATTTTTGCAAACTGTCTCCAGCAAAGAACAGTTGCATAGACATCAATATGTGATAACTGAGAATACAACACACCAACTACACAGTAGAGGACGCGATTCCATGAAATCTATACAAAAACCCACTGTTATTATTATTTAACTTTTTCAGAAATATTTGTGCAAGTTTATATATACATACGTTCTGAAAATATTGATTTCATCCGGACCCTTCACTAGCTTCAATGGAGGTCACAGCTGTAAGTCAGCTGTGGAAGGCTCAAGTATAATAATGATTAGGTGGAAGAGTACCAGGTACGCATACCTGATGAACAGCGATAACCACGGAACCGATCGTGCTCTTCAGCGGAAATCATGTCCTGTCATCTAGGTTCAATACCATGAAACTTGTATCAGAAATTACTAGAACTGAAAGAAGTTAATTTTGCAATTTATCGATATTGTAAGAAAAGTACATATCACGCAATTGCTTGCGAGCAAAGTGGCTGTCATAAAGGACGACATCTGAACAAGCTTGACTTGGTGATTCGGATCAGCTGTGACGGGAGCGGTGTGGCGAGGGGGTAACACACACGCCTTCGAGTTGGAAGAGCTTGGGATCAAACCCTGGATGCGGTGGAGGATATGCACCACTTATGAGCTCTAACAGGAGCGAAACTCGAGTCTGATGCTCTCGAGTGCAGGTTGGTCGGATGACCTAAGGTTTGTGCTTAAGACGTGGAGTCCAAAGAACAGTCAACCAAACTAATGAAAAACACTTCAGTTTTCGTTCCGAATTTTCCTTCATTCGAGAAACATGAAGAATCTGATGTTCCATTATTTATGCTAACCATTGCGTACGATCAACTGTTTTTCACAGTTCGTAAAGGAGAACATGGTTTGCATAAATGATCTCGATATGATGAACACAAAGCAGGATTATAAAACGAAATATTTGTGTGCCTCCACACATGAATGACACAATTTATTTCCAGTTAGCACCTACTGTGATGGGCATTATCAGTCGAGTATTCGTCCCCGCTGTATTAAAACGGCGTCTTTTGGGGCCGAATATAGTTTGTGTACACAAACTACAGTTATGGTGCTTCGCATAAAGCAGTGCTAGGCACTTGTGATATAATGCAACAGGCATTTAGTATTGAACAATAGTTCAAGAACATTTACCAATGGTTATTTTATAATGTGTGCATCAAAAGAATAAAATGAAGCCTCTGTCCCATATTCTACTCTCATTTTTTGCTGCGATCACAGTTCATAATTTTTGTGATCTTAATTTCCAGTAGAACAAATATTGGTGGCAATGACGTGCAAGCAAAAAAAAAATGAACTACATGTGCTGTCACGAGCAAGAGACTTAGCCCAATCAGTATATAGCTAGATCGATAAATGTGTGCTTTTGTCACGGAAGCCTTATCATTATTCGAAGCAAAGCAAGAGGAATATCTCTCGGTCGTCCGGATATTATGCGCGACCCTAACTAGCAGGAAAAATAAAGGAGAACAAAGGGTGCACGTAGGTGTTGTTAATAAAAAAACAAAAAGGAGGATTACTATACTGAGTGGATGCGTGCTTCCAAACATCAAGGAAAAAGTATATTTTCACTAAGTACTATTTAAGATTCATCCGTTGATAGATATTATCGGTCAAGATATCGCTGGGCATTGCAAGAACGGTGTGTATTTTGGATGAGTGCATTTTTTGTATTCGAAAGACCGATCTGAAAGCACGCATCCCGAAATGCTAGGTTTTTGTGAAACAATATTCTATGTGGTGAAGCTATCGGTTCCGGTGTGGGGCAACATAAGATCGATCGTTGATCCACATAATTTCGGAAGCTTCCATTTCGGCAGCCGGAACCTATTCCACCACTTTCTTGATTATGACGATACCGTCAGTCTGGAATACGACGTACAAGGTCAGGTGAGGTCGAAAGTCACGATCATTGATTCCTTACAGTTGAGAAAGTTTTATACCGTTGTATAACCAAAAACACCAGTTTAGGCTTCCATTATCTGCTAATAAATCAGCCAATAACTGATGAGTGTATCAACTGACAAAAATTTATTTTCTTATACGTTACTTAGGTGTTCATAAGTAAGGCCTATTTAAGGCATGAATTGTGTAATGACATTAGATGGTAAAAAGAATCGTCTCATTGGAAAATATCATCATAATCATTCATTTATAGACAAGGGAATAAATTTCGGAATGGTCAGGGTTTATCAATAAAATGATGAACATACCAAGCATAGAAATACCATTTGCATCAATACTGAGTTTTTTCGAGAATGGCACATGCCAGCATGAAACAACTTATGTGCACGATTTGCTCTATCAGGTCTGAAATAGTATTCACTGGTAAAGTCATGAATACAAAGTTGATTCCCATATTGAGGTATAGGGATAATGGATGGGCGAGATAGAGGCATGAAGGGTTCCGTCATCGGCAAACCATTTATGGCGTTTTTTAAATAAAAATTATGATGAAGGTGATGCCTAGGGGAAAGCATGACACATTGAGAACCAACGGATTTACCCAAGGCTGTACTGGGAATGACACTATCCACAAGCAACCTACACTTGTGTTTCAGGAAAATAAGTTTCATCCATGAGATGAAAGGAATGCGAACTCCAATTTAGGAAGTTATACAAGAAGCTTATTGAAACTCGTTCGTTGAATGACCCCAAAGACATACGTATAAGCCGTACAAAGATAAGATTTTTGAAGCCGAAACGAAGTATGGCGTTTTGAGTAACAAAAATGTATCTATAATGAACTCTTGGAATCTCAGAATAACATAGATGAAAGTTGTATGGAACTCATTAGGGGTTGTGTGACTCGTGTTTGACGAACCTCGACTCTTTAGTCGGAGAATGCGAGATCGGTAAAACTGCGAATCAGTTACCACTGGATCAAAGTCCGGTACAGTATCCGATTTGTGGGTTTTCAAGCCTCAATGTGCAGGTCAGTCAATGGAGTCCTAGCAATAAATAACAAAATCACTTCGATTGCTAGGTTGTGCAAATATCAGTGTCATTTGTCATATCACCTGTCCATATCTTCCTACAAATAATCATTGATTTCATGGATCATTTAGTCGTGTTACCCACTGTAGAAGTCCGATACACTCTGAATGAACAAGTCCATTGGTCTTGCATCAAGAATTGCCCATCATTTCCCAAAACTGGACGAACATCGCCAATGCCTCATGAAGGTAGCAAATGTTCCTCACTGTTACATGGTTTATTTTCTGGTCTAAATGACTTTTTTTTTGTGTGTTTGAATTTAGTATTCTGAAACTATCCTACTTACTATTTTGAAACGACCAGTTTGACTGTACCTTGCATCATTGAACATGTGTTTCAAGATGTGATAACGACATTTAGGATAAGGGAATGATGTTAGAAACACACGACCAGTTAGGCAACATGCAAGAAAATAAAATACAAAGAAATGTGGGTTCACTGATCATGGTTCTTTTGAGTGCTGCTGCACACCAGTAGCCGCATTAGGAAATCGGAACAATCACCGGTAAGATAGAGCACGGAGCGAGCTACAAAGAACAGTGTCAACTTAATGGGTAGAATGTTTTGATACAAGAACTCAGCTTGTTTTTTTTTGTGTTGTCATACCTTCCTATTTGTGACCATTGATTGGTTCAGTCTCGTGGATCCCACGCAGAAGCTCGGCACGCCCTGAATGGCAAAGTGCATTGGTTCGGCTTCCAATGATTACTAATTAGTCATACCAACCATCTATCCGACTACAGTTCAATATTCAGTGTCAGGACTCATAGCAGGTTGTATCAAGTTGTCAAAGGGAAATGAAAGAAAGCCATTTTAGTTGGTTCCGGTGGAATACATAGTAACTGCAATCAATAACCGCCCGGTCATCTGTGCACACAATATAGTTTACTCGACCTCATACTTGAGCCGTTTTCTGATGGTTGTGGTAAAGTAGCATATCAGGTGTTATCGCAGAATCTTGGACAGGTCAGCAAACCCTAACTGGCTTTATTATCTCCATTTTAATTTGCCGGTTTTTGGTGAAAGCTTAGTCATTTTTTAATGGTTTGGTAAAGTTTTACCGAAAACAATTAGTAATAAGCACATTGAATGGGAGTTAAAAAAATATTCTTCTAAAAGCTACTCTCCACACTCATTCATTCCAACATATACGTGGTAAAAATCAGTGTCCCTGCCTGCGCATCACTAAACAGCCAGAAACAAAGCAGTTCCAGCAGTGAGGTGACTGAGAAGCTTGATCACGGATCAAGTGTAAGAAGACTGGTTCACGGTTTGTTATGAATTTTGGTCGTCTACGGTGGTGAAATCCCAATTGACACAACTAGCTAGTTCAACAGTACCTATTCACATGCTTGGGGCCTCTGAACTACAATTTTAATACAAGTTGCCTCTATATGTTCTCGGTCTATCGAAACACGTTCGAGTTGGGTGGTAGTTGCCATGATAACCCCAATTTATCGGCATGTTATCCTAACCACCCTAATAAATTGAAGATGTTACTGGATACCACCATTCTCAGGTATATATAGTCTAAACATTTGATCAGCAGGAATGGACGTAATTGCCATCTCAATATCTCCCTTTAAACTTCCCCGTCCCGACCAACTGCATAAGAAGTTCAAAGAGATCCGCATCCTGAGCAAAACAAACCGTTGCACTTGGCACCAAATTACACTGGTAGGCCTCCAGCATATTTGTTGAAATTTCCCAACACAGGTCGACCATCCTCGTTTTCAGACCTTCGAGATTCTCCAATTAAGGGCGATACGCTCGACGCTTCACATAGCTCCTTAGGAAAAAATGTAGTGCGGTTTAGTCCGGAGATTGTTTTGGCTATTGTATTTGTCCTTTTCGTCCGATCCATTACAGTGCGAAATTTTCGTCGAGCCAGTTGCTTGGGGCTCTATTTCAGTGTGATCGTGCCCCATACTGCTGGAACATGAACATTAACGAGATAGGCAATGACGGACTTTTGAGGTATTCGCCAAATGCTTTTTCTTACAAATCTGAGTAGATCATAGAGTTCGCCTTCTCCGGTCAGACCGCAGGACCAATCACACAGTATCCATGATGTCCACGCAAAACACTGACTCATCACTTTCAGTGTCGTACTAGTAAGTCCGTAGCTTCATGCGATCACTCGACGGTAAAATAAACCATTTTCGGGCCTAATCTCAAGCGGACCATCCCATAGGATAGTCCACCGAATATCAAAATGTAAATACTGCTATCGTTTTAGAAAACAAATATAGTCATCTGACCCTCCCAGGGGCGGAACCCTTTTCCGGGGATCATACCACACACAGCGTGCTTCAACTCCCAATAACATTTTGATTGCATAATCAAAATAAATTTCGGTAACCTCCATCAGTAAAACCAATATTCTATCCTCTAAGCCTAATTTGATCACAAAATCCTATGGCGTTACTCAGAGGTGCGTTATGCGACGTGAATTCGGTTCGATTCATTCCGAGTCCTAACACGCAAGACGTCACCTTATTTTATCTTCCACAAAATGTTCCACAACTCTGGTGTTTTGCCAATTGTTTTCTCCACATAACAATTCTAACTAAGTACCAGTTCACTTTATTAAGTTCATGTTTCGTGAACAATACGTGGTAGATTAAAATAACCGGATAAATTGTGTCTTTGTTGGAGTATTTAGTTGAACGATGAAGGGTAACATTGGGATTTCGATCAGTATATTATAGCACTCAAATCACATTTGTTCATTGCATGTTTACTTGAGAAATTGCTATTTCTTCGTGAAAAAACGACAGCAAATTCTCATACAATGCTATTTCCGGTAATAATCTGAACGATTCGCACTCATCGACAACTGTGGCACAGCTGTGTTTGGTCAATCGGGGACATATGTGAACACTGTCATGCAAGCTCAATCAATTGCTAGCTACATACATAGGTAGCCACCCGAATACAAGGGTTTTTGTGTGTAGAAAAACTAGTCTAATCCTCCTTGGGGCAAATTGCACTCTTCCCTCTGTGTGATCAGAGCACAATCGTAATACATTTGCTGCTTTTTCAGTAATGAATAGACGCTAATTATGGGAATTATTTTATGTTGGTACTTGAATCAGGTGACATAAGAAACTATTTATTTTATTGCCGTTGTTTGAAATATCGTCTCTTTATTCATTTTTCAAGGCTTGTAAGTCCCATACTATTCAGGCAATAATTGGCATTTTGTTCGGAATGGTTAAGATCAGCTCCAATTTGAGGCTGCTGGTGGAAAAATACTCAGGAAGGATAGGGTTCTTGAATAAATGCAACATCGATTTGTTTATCGCGTGGTATTCTGATTGAATCGGGTTGCGAAGGAATATCAGAGCTAATTACCTACTCAGCGATGGTACGTTCAATCAGTTATTGATGGCAACTAAATGAATTGTATACAATTTGCGCGAATAAAATCAAAACAACAGTACTGGCATTTCACACTCTTTTTCAACTTTTTTTTGAAATAAACTAGTCACCAATACTGTGGACATCATAAGATCAATATCTTGCAATTTTAAACCTCTCGTTTTAATTTTTGAATTCGATGCTTTTTCAACTCTAATTTTGTCCGAGTACTGTTCGAACACGCATCAACGGTTATACTGCGCAACGAACTTTTGCAAATGCAACTGATTTAACATTATTCTTCACTTTGAAATATATCAGCTTAGAGGCCAGATTATAGTCTCTCGTGTCCTATTTGTCGAAGACCATGGATGCTGGCATCAGAGGCTTCACGAAACCCTTGATTGGGTGTGACCAACGGTGCTGTTGACTGATGGAACAGAAATGGCGTACTTGAACAACTGGCCAACAAACAGATGTTGATCTTGTGAGCACTCACGTCTATTCTGAGTTACATAATATCAATGGTCTCATTGTGCGTTTATTATCATGAAAAATAACCTACGAAACAAATGTATTTCGGGTACATTGTTTAATTTGACTATCTGCACCTATTAAACTAGTCCCTAGCATGTTTCGAACTTACCGTTAGAGCATGTAGTCAATATTAAAGATGCACCCTTAGGTTATTATTCTTCAGTGGCCGACAGTTCAAGCATATTGTTTATTCAATGGTGACTGCATTACAGTTGATTTAAACGGATACGCGTATAGTAAGTCCACTCAACAGAACGAAGTTAGCTGTTCTTTGCTTCAGTGAAAAATGTGATCGACTCTGATACAAGTATCACGCACGGAACCTATTCCAATAACATGAGGAGCAGATGTTATGAAATTCGCTTTCGTTTATCGCTCACAAAACAGCACCACGCTAGTTGGCACTGAACTGGCAATGGTCCGGATTCCAGTAAGTTACTTTACTAACTGAACCGTGGCAATAAGACCATTATTAGGCAGATAGAGCAAATGAACGCACAGTGATGCACAAGCATCACTCCAGTAATACAGAACAGCGTTTATGTTTTACAAAATGGAACTTGTCATCACCTACTGCTGAATGAAACAATCAGCATACGGCTGGGCGAAATTCAAAGAACATTTGGATAAATCCGGTAAATGGGTGAATAGAACGGAGAGACGAAATACCATATATATTGTAAAATCCATTTACATGTATCTAGAAGGTGTGCGTGTTCGGATATTCACTTGAGCTATTTCGGTCCAGCCAGAAGTAACCTGACAACTCTGCTATATTAACAGCTTTCAGAAAACCGAATGTTCCGCGTTTTGATTCGCGGTTTCGGCGATAGCGTGCAGGTGACACGAAAGTTGGTGAGTTTGCAATTATATGCAGTAAATTTTTATGAGATGCAAGCTTATTAGGTCCTGGAGTGTCTATCATGCCGAGCGTTTTGTACATAGATCGGCAACATTTCAATAAAATTGTAATGTTTGAAATATAAACCTACCCCAAAAAATGCAACTTTGAACATTGACACAATTCGTGATCATCAAATTCCAAATGTATTCAGGACTATCGTTGCGCTGAGTAAAATCAATATATTGAGCACCGCATTTGGTTTACGGTATGTATTCACAAACAAACCGGAATTTCAGATATACATATATCAAAACGAAGTAAAGTTCGGCGTGCAAACTTCTACCCATATCACCATGTTCACAATAGTATTCTATTATTGATGTGGTAACTGGCTTCCATTTACAATGACGTTGTAGTTCATTAGGTATTGACTTAACCGACGGATCTATTTCCACAACGCGCTATCCTGCGCACAGTTGGCCCCATCGAAATTGTCTCCAGAAACCCATATGGGGAAAGGAGTGTGCCGACACTACTGAGATCCCACTAGTCACTATGTTCAATATTTGTTTTACCAAGCAGAATTATCCCTGACATTTGGAGATTGGTCAAGGTAACACCTATCCCCGAAAAATGAGACCGGGAAATACCACCACATCGCCTGCACTTTGCGATGCTCACATTTTATGAAAGGCTTTTGGGTTCGTGAACAAAACTGGTGGTGCGTTGAAGAAGACACACACCAGCGGGGCTATCTATCTTCGAACTCCATACTTAATGTCGCAGCCTACATAGTTCACTCAAAATAATCCGCATATAACAGGAAGTGTTAGACTGCCAAAATGGTGTACCTAGATAACAGAAACACATTTGACGATCTCGATCGATCATTATTGCTCAGCATGCTAGCCGTGATGCCACGTGTATGGGCTAGTTTCATATTGCTTCACTGATCAAAGACATTCCACGTGTATTAGCAGCCCAAAGTCCCATTCCCTTTCAGTGCACTCTGGTGTCTTATAGTGCAATGTTTCCCTCTTATGACATCCTTCAACATAAAAAACTTGCAATTCCGTCGACATGATTCGGCCGCAAATTACAATGTTTTTCAAATTTAGACAAAAGCGATGGCTCATTCTTCTGTGCCAGAAAATTTCAACTCAGCTCTTGCCAATTTCAGCAAAGCATATGCCACCACTTTTTCGTCCCCCGTTGCATTTTCGGAGGAACCGCATTGGTTCCCACTTTTGAAGCGTCGGTAGTGATATAAGGTGGATCGTTTGAATTCAAAATCTTCAAAACAAATGTATAGGACAACTTTTGCGTGCGTCACTCGACCCAAGTTCAACGTCAGTTAATATTGTGAGGGCCAATTTGCTCGAAATGAAATCAGAAGACACCGGAACTGGCACTGGAATGTATAGGTATTTTAGCATGGAAATTCTAGCATTTTATAGACGGCAAATTTATAGAGAAACACTTGGGCAAGCATTAGCTGAGTTGCAAGCACATTAATTGTTTGGGTCCTATCCTTTCTTTCGCATCTGCACCATCGTAATTTGGTACGTGCATTGTATCACGTGTCCAAGCATATTTGACCAAAGTTTGCTTTGTTTTCGGACGGGGAGTTGTTTTCATACTGAAAATAGAATTCTTTTTCAAATAAACGGTCTTCACATCAGTGATCTTGCCATTGTCTTCATGAGCTATCAACTCACATTACCCCAATAAATCAAGCTGGTGATCATTGGAACACCGAGTGACAACTTTTGTTTTCTTCATTTGTACGTGAGGAAAAATCCTACTCGATACGCTTTCTAAAATGATCCATTCTATACTTTTTGTCACTTATGAATAAGTACAGCGGTCCATCCGCCAGTGAATAACGATGAGACATGTCAACTTATAACACAAGGTAAGGGATGTAGAGTAATTTCGTTTATTTTGAGTCGAATTTATCTACGCTTGCGAAGAAGGTGGTAGAATTGAAAAACTAAGAGTGATGTATTCCCCGCATAAAAAAATATTTTTTTTGCGTTTACTCAAATTGGTTCCCGTTGAGATGCAATGCAGTTATGGGGGATAAAATGGAAAAACCAATGCCTATCAGAGATGAGTCGTTTATCCAAATAGTATGATCCGTCGGTGAAACATGTTTAATACAAGGACCATGTAGTATTTTCTCATGAGCAATTTGGGCGGAGATAAATGCCATTACAAGTACTGAGAAGAAATCTCACTAAAATTGTGAAACCACAAAGCATGCAGTTTGGATTGAATCTAATGTCTGGCCTCAAATGTCACGTCAATAACGTATATGGTAATTGCCTTATACCCATGACTGATCATGGAAAATCGTATCGCAAAATATGAATACACTCCATCGGGGCAAGTTGTGATAATTTTAGGTGAATGTTTCAGCATACCAGTTGCTTCTTGCAAATAAAAAGGTAGAACACTGTGCTGATGGAGGCTAAAAGGCGTATTTATAAATATGGCTGAACCAGATGCATCGTCATGTAGTATTTTCAAATCAACCCGTTCGAAACTAACACTGGCAAATAATCTGGAGTCTAGCGGCTGATAAAAAATACTATCTGCTTTTTCAGTGATGTACCTACGTTGGTGTATTTGTTTTTGAGTGGTCAGTACGTAGTCAGCACATCCGTGGGTTTTACTATTTACCGCCATTGGGTTCTTGAAGGAAGTATCCCAGTGAGAAGAGTAAACTGGTGTATTAATCACTTTCTCGCAAATAGATCGTATCACCGGGCTAATTGAGTCACACTAGCAAAAGCAGTTGTATGCGTAGTTTGATAAATATTGGATACCACAAACTGCCACATTCTTAGAGGTTATTCACGTACCTAAATCATTTTTAGAACACCGAAGAATATGGCTTCGATTGCTACAACAGTCACTGTGTTGGGTAAACTGCAGAGCCCTGGCATGTTATCGTTGAAGAATGTATAACGCGAAGCAACGAAGACCAGAATCTAAATATGTGGAAGTACAATCAAAAGATGGGTACTAAGAACCCAAATAGGATTAGTACTGAGAAACATGTCGGAAAACGAGAAACAGGTCACATATTTAGTCGCCCATTGATAGCTGTTTCCATGTGTTTTGCATATGAGGCTAAAGTTTGTGAGATTCCATGTTCCTGGTTTGCTTGGAGACAATAAGTGATACGAATAAGTGTCGCAACCAGTTGCGTAGTTGTATTCGTACACCTTCATTGTCTTCCTAAGTCCCGCTTATTATATCGATATTCGTCATCTTTTTCAATTGTTATCCTTTTCTCGACGATGCTAGAGGGTAGCAACTGAAACCACAGTACAGGAGGGCAAGCTCAGTGGTTAAGTAAACTAAAATGAACAGACATCGAGGAATCAGCTTGTGATTTCTTCGAAAAGAGATTTCTGAAAAGCTGAGCTTGTTGGTGCCAATATTTTTGGTTTACTGGGAGTATAATATTGCTACTCCGCTATTGTTGTTACAACTCAGCATTGCAAACCACTGTCATCGAGCTAATCTGGGAATATTTGTGTTCTTATCACATAATTGAATAACAGCAGCAACTTGTCCCATCCGTTCATGGATCTATGCATTGCAAAGACAGTTTGAACCGGGGAGGAGGAAAGAAAGTATCGGTACTCAGTAAACAAGTGAGATGTATTTCGATCGATGAGGAGGAAACCAGAATAGTTTCAGTCAGATCATCACAAGGACAATATTTACTGCTGTCACTTTTCCATTCGGGATCCTAAGAGACAGAATTACTGAGACGTAGACATTTTGTTGTCTCGCTTAGTCGTAGACGGAAACAATATTCATCCAACTCCCTCTCACATCACAATTTCAACATCATCATAAACAAAATTTGTTTTCCGATATGAGAGTGAATGAGCCAGGTATCTCGAATGCTACCATCCACTTGGTATGCAAATCCCATTGGGAAACAAACTAAGACAACTAACAATATGAAACTAGCAGTAGTGGATACGGGTGTTCACAACGACGAGTCGCTTCAGTCTGTGCAGATGTTGACAAAGGAACGAGACCGTAAACATGTATGTTTTCCTCACCTCGGTGAATGATTGTACTCATAAAACTTAAACTAAGACAGGGTAAGTTGTTTTGTAGACATAGACGTTTTGATTTCCCTAAAACCAACAACAATTTTTGGTCAAGCAAAATGTGCTTACTGAGGACATTCTCACCGTAACTGCATACATAGTACTTTCGGGCAACGACCCAAGAAATATCTACTTTGCTTCGCTATTTCTTCCAATCTTCCTACGACCGGATTCTGGAGTAACTGTTTCATTTTCTTCTTCAGAAATATGAATTCAGTTTTTCTTGCTTCGTTTGTTGAAGTATGAATAAAACAACTTTGGAAGATAACTGAATAATTTTAATTGACGATTGGATTGGAGACAAATAGGACGAAAGCTGAGCACTGCGAGTGTAGAAAGCATTCCGTCAGTCGCCGATTAGCACGGAGCTAACCTGTTGGGATTTTATCTGATCCAAGTATCCATCTCACGTAACCAAATTGAAGACGACATAACAGTGGGTGTTTGTGACTATGACGCTTATCGTCTTCAAATTGATAGCATTTGAATATGGTGGGGTGGGCTGATTTGATCATTTGGTTTGATGTTGTCGATTCGTTGGTTGTCTCAATACAAGTGCGACAATTCACCAGTTTTTACATAATGTCAAAGGCTGTTCACCTAGTTACCAATTTATCGCACACGGGTGCTGGTGAGAAATGCTTCCGTCAGCAATTAAAATCGGTACATGTGTGCACGGTGGACCTTGGCAAATAAACACAAGTGATTGTGAAATCATTCACCTGACTAGCGTAACTGTGAACGGGGCATTAAGTTTGATGCTAGATCACCCATTTATCAATGGTCCGGCATAATCATTCTTTCCTAATTTGGTAAACAAACGACCATAAATGATGTGATATGCATTCTGAGTCTGTAGGGAATTCACTTGCAAGAAGCCGTAGCGGAATGGTGCTACATGTTGAGTGCCAGTGCAGAAAACAACCATCCACTTGGGGTTGGCGTCGCAGTGGGGATTAGTAGAACGTTGACAAGTTTTCGATGTAGCCCAGAAAAAAGACTGAAACACAATCACATGGGAGAATCGAGTGTATTCGAATGAAATGATGAGTGAATGTGCCAGTTGGTAAACGATAGAATAAAAGAAGTCAAAGCTTACCAAGATTGTCTGTTCAAATTTTGACTGGCTCCCTAATTAAGGTGTGCTGCTGTTGACTGTTTATAAAAGCTGTTCAGTTTTGTCGTTTTCAACGATGACTTCAGCATAGATATTGCACGATAAATCATTTAAAAAAATCCTTGTCTTCTCACTGGTCCATTCACCATGAAAGATATGTTGCAAGAGGGTGTTATTCAGGACTCGATCGTACTATGGATTTTCCCGCGATAAGAGGTCAGAATGAGCTTTGGACAACATGTTCATATCCAACTCTGAAGTCGTAACACTACCAGAGAGCAAGATAATCTTTATATGTTTGCTAAATGCAACGCATTTCATTTAGCTGCGCATGATGCACGCTTCTGTCGCTGAGACATCGGATCCGGGTATGGGTGAATATAATTTACGGTAATGAACTTGAGGTTGGGTGTGTGATGTCCTATTAGAAAGTCCTTAGTAGCTCAGGTTATGAATACTAGACTCACAAATAAGCCTACGTTTGTTCTAATTTTCCAAAGACTGACGAATCCAAAGCATATCTTGAACACTGAGAAGGGATCAGTTTGCATGAGTACAAATATCCTCAACTAATAACCCCATAGGATTAGGTAAATGCATAAACTATGCGATGTCAGAAGGGACACACGTGACTGAATCTTTTTTTTGTAATGTCTTCTGCGTAGTGCTTCAATGTTGTTACTGTGCTAAAAAAAAGGTTCAAATTTAGATGAGCAAATACTTGCTGGATGAACAGCATCTGTGAAAATAATTGCGAAACTATACCACCAAAAAGTAGAACCTTTGATCGGCAGGACTTCGAAACCACAGCCAAGTATGTTCTACTTGAGAATTATGGTAAATTGACTGTTTCATTTGTAACTGATCAGCTTCTTAGGATGAGTAGAGAGGCCGAATGTCACACTTATAGGATCAACCAACATATGGTGGGCTGTTACTCATCTGGAACTAACTCGGTCTGGTAGTGCTCAAACAGTGCATTTAAAAGGGTATTTCATGCGTTTGGAACGGAATTTAGGGAGTAACTCTGATGGACGTTCGCATAGATTAGAGTATATTTATGATGAACTGTGAACCGAAACAGTTTTAAAGATCAGTTATTATTGGATGTCAGTGACACTCACTATGACCGGAGTAAAGTGGTAGTGCTATCAAGTCGCGACCATCCTAAGCCTCACTCTCTCCGGCAGCTGTGCAAATTTCGTGGCTTGTTTAGATTTTATCGCCGTTCAATCCTACACTGCACCGAAATAATGATGCCTCTAACAGACCTTTTACGAAAAGATAGTCAGAAATTTATTTTCCCCGACACGGCACACGAAGCGTCCACTTTTATCAAGTAAGCTCTCGCCAACATAGCACTGTTTTCATATCTCGATCCTTCTGCTCCCCTGACATTGGAGACCGATTCTTTGGACAAGGCTGTTGGTGCAGTGTTGCAACAATTCGTCAAAAGGTCATGGCAACTAATAGCTTTCTTCTCCAGGAGTCTCCAGCCTGCAATATCCCGATATACTACGTTCGGCAGAAAACTACTGACAATCTATTTAGGCATCCGACACTTCCGGTACACATTCGAGAGCTAAACGTTCACAGTGTCCACGGATCATGAACCACTAGTGTACGCTCTCCAGTCAGCTTCTGGTCGATATTCGTCACGCAAACAAACTATCAGCACTTACATACCTACTACTCTATTGACCGTGGGCCACGTGTTTATTCGACTGAATGCAGTGCGATCACCACTACAAGCGGCTTACTCTGGCCAAGTCCGCGTCGTCCAGAGAAAGAAAAAGAAATACATGGTAAACGTCGAAGGCAGGAAAGAGGCCATGAGCACAAACTGCCTTAAGACAGCTTTCATCGAGTTAGAACCCATCCCGAACAACCCGGCTTATGTCCACACCTGCACACAACCTTCGGTTAGTTCTCCTGAGTCGGCCCATGTTACTCCCACTAACGACTGTCCATTACTGTTATGCAAAACCCAACTCCACGGAAGACAGCTGCACCCATCAACAGGTGAAATCGACGCGGCCGCGTGCTGCGACAACCAACGAGGTTTTGTGGATATGTAACAGTTGTACATATTTAAGTTTACTCTCCATATTCCATTTGTACATAGTTTTAATATGCATGAGTGCACGACTACGTGGTTATCACCGCACGGGTGGTGGCAGCCTGTACTGCGCCGGTATGTCCCCCTCAGTCGAATATCGGTCAGGGCCCCGGGAAGCCGTTTCCTTGTGTTTCTTGCCTTTCAGCTCATCCCGTTGGATAGGACAATATGGAATTCCAGGATCTCGCATGGCTCAAATACAACGCTCATTGGATCGTGACTGGACTCATTTGACGCCGGATGATGGCTCGTTTACGAAGACAATGGCAACCACATGCAACCGGAACTTCGGGATATGCCGACAACGAAAAACCCTACAACACAATCACCATTGCCAAGTCACATGCAGGATTTACTCCGGTCGCATGAATGTTAAGAAGGACGCAACTTTGGGATCGACTCAAAGCAACCAGTGCGAGTCATGGAGATCGGCTTGTGCTGGCTTCGTTGTTGTGTTCGATCGCGGCGGGAGGCGTGGAAAACGTCTCTCGTCACCAAAGCCGGCGTACTCATCACGGGTCGAAGCCCAAATGCATCGGCCTTCTAGCGGGAGACCCTTTTAATGCTACCGATACAACACGATTACAAAGACTGACAAATTTGTTTGTTTAAAGAGAAACCGAATTTGGTGGCGCTACTTGCTCCGTCTGTTTACACAGTCTCCACGCCGTTGCGCTAGTCCAATTTACATTGTGTTCCGCTCAAGCGGTTTGAGTTCTGCTTTCCGCACTGCCGAGTGCATTTGCCATTGTGTCACAAACAGAGGATCAGGGGTATAGACTCTATACGGGAGCAGGTCCTGACTTAATTGAGGAGAATCCTAAAAATGCGCGCCATCATGTAATGAGCAAATAGTCACAATTTCACTCAAAAGTTTATTAACCGTTGGACGTGTGGGAACGAAACTGGTCACGAAAAGTTAATATGCACTACCTGACACCGCATGTCAGCGCGACTGACGGGAGGGCATCTGGAGACTTTATTGAATGAGAGATTAGGGTGAGCGAAGCATCATGATGTTTATGACGTTTTTCCATGTGTCCACTGGGTGATGGATGATAAGTTATCATGTGAATTTGTTGAAGTCCCAGAAGGCTGACTCCGCGTCGAATTCACAGAAAAAACGTTTACCACAAAGAGCATTGTAGAAGTCATGAATTTGTGAAACTGGGCAACGGTCAGGTGACGTTACATTGTTAACGAGGAGAAAATCGTGGTACAGGCACCAGTCACCGTTGTGCTTTAAAACCATATGGAGTGAAGGGCACCAGTTCCATTTTGATTGCTGAATTATCTCCGGGTCTTTCACGTGGTTGAATTCTGCTTTTATACTGATATTCACTCAGGTAATTACCGGCAGGTACAGACCGACATCAGCGGACCATTGGTGATAATGTGATGTTAGAATTTGTGTGGTGCTTGTGATGAGGATGTTCGTGCATGGGTGACTTACGGAAAACCATCCAAATGGGAGGAAAACGTAAAGCTTACTCTGATGGGATTGGTAGCAACGATCCCGATTACTTGGGCTATTAGTCTAGCAGAAACTTAGTCTCACTGGCTTTACACACGGTGGGCTGTACACGGCTACATGCAGCAGAACAAAATCTAGTCGAATAACCTTGTTTTCGTAATTTCGTGGTTCTATCTTGTGCAATACACACAAATATACAAAGAAAATGACTTACAGCCTGGTGAGCATCCAAAAACAACAGTACAGAAATTTATCAGGTAACACAGGACAGGGCAATCATAAACGGTCCACTCAACAAAGAGTCAAAAGATACTGTGGCGCAGCACGGTCACATTACAGATATTAATTCAGGAAGCTTCCTGGCTAACATGAAATGATAGCTTCAGATATATAATAAGAAAATAATCTATGATTCTAATATAAAAGTTTGCATAATTTAATAGGGTACCATTGTCAAAGCATAAATAATAGCAGTTGTACAAGAACAGAATCGATGTATGCCATCGTGAACGGATGGACTGGGCAAACGTTCTGTTCGAACCAGTGGTGTGGTCTGTGATCTAAGGGTGTAGTACAGTGGTGGCGGGACAACGATCGGGTGATCAGCCCTCCGGAGGGTGGATCACCTGCATGAGTGAGACGTTCAGCAAATATTCTTACAAAGGAAACGTATATACATAGGACACCAGAGTCAAAAATATAAACAGAATGTTATTGCACTATATATCGTGAGAACGTTAGTGTGAACTGTATCGGTGCATTCGAAAAGGAGAAGTTAGGTCACCACTACTCGAGGTCCACAATACATGTGCCCACTACTCGGGAGTAGGAAAAGTGAGGATGCCATCTGAACACAAACTACAAGACGCATTTAACAAGACTTGTTCCGAGAGAGTTGATGGTGATACCTTTGCCATGAGTTCCGCTAGACACACTCGTGTCCATAAGAGCGCGGTATTTCACATCAACGACACAAGAGAAAAGCAAGAAAATAAACGATCTCCGAGAATAAGTTGAGTAGCGTCAGAAATTGTGGAAATCCAGGGAGAACTCTCGGCGACTGCGTCTTTTCTGATGGTAAGGACAAATTATGTCATGATATGTCCTAACTAATACGTAGCGTAGGCTCTACGGATGTTATAGTTGTTGCTTATGATTTTAATTCTCAAGTTCGAATCCTAGATGAGACAGAGACAGTATTCGAGGCCGATTTTCCGTTTCAGCCGGTCAAACCTTTATCGGTAACCGACTCGTCCAACTACGTTTCGGCCATAGATTATTCCTAGTGAGTACGAAAGTGTGTCCGGAATTGTGGAGCAGACTATTTTGATGTCCTGTTGCACCCTTCTAGGGTTGGACTCAGGTCGACTACAAAGTTATCGGCTATCGATGGTACGGATCAATTCAAGACCGTCATTTATAATGGTGATTGAAGAAGTGCCATAGAGAACCGTCTCCCGCAGCAGCTACTGCTTTCCAATGATAGATATCCACCAGGGTATGGATGCACTGCTATGTCTACGATCCACAAGAGCGACGGACAGAGATCAGTCAGACCATTCTTGATGCTTTTTACGCTGCTATCCGTCCAAAAAAACATGAATCATGAATATCTGAATCCTCGTTTGTTCTATTAGATGGAAGCACATCGATTCCTCCGGATTCGGTGTATGATGAGGCACGAGGAAGCCTCAAATACCAACTGATTTGAAGCCTGACAAATGACGCGAGCAATGCTCGATTGTAAACGGTGCAACGATGAAGAATGTTGTGGTCATTGCAGACAGCTTCACCCCCATTTCGTCTAATAAGACATACCCGCCCACGGAAGTCAAGTATGAGCGAACTGATCAAGGAACAAAATATTTACGGATTTGAACTCACGGAGATCGTCTATTCCGTGGGGCCGAGCATTTCGAGAAGTATTTCAGTTGGTCTTTATCCACGACATGTAAGCTAGCGAGCACGATTTTCACGGCTTCTGTTTTAAGCTGCTGTCTTCCGATAGCAGCGGGAGTTTTCATGAGATCTGCTTTATTAGATGACATAAAGATTCCAAATCGTATAGGTTGCGTTCTTCTACTACTAAAGACGATAGTTCAGCAATGGTTCTTCAGTTGACTAACTCCGCGGTTTGATATGGAAGGAGGAACAAGTTCTGAATATTCGGTGCATATAAATGGTCGGACCATATTATGAGAATGGCCGTGAGTCGTCTTGCGACACTTTTAGAGATGTGTATTTCTGGTTAGCGTCGCATGAGGTCTTCACGTTAGCTCACGGAGGGCACTTGAAAAGCGTTTAGACGAAAGTAAAGTTTTGTTTAGACCTGATCGAGGTGGTTCTGAGCGCCTTTTTACCCCTTAAAAACTATAAAACACAAACACATTTTCTGAACGCCCAGTATCTCCAGTCTTCTTGATCTCATCGCGGCTTTCAACACAGCCACACAGGTTTCTGGAGCTGCTTCTTGTTGGAGGGCTTACCAGAGAAATCTTTTTCCATCAAATCCTCTCTGTTTGTAAACAGCCGGAGCCGAGTTTGTGCTTATTGTGACCGCTCACTCCACTTCAAAACAAAGTACGTGGCACGCGACATCGATGCTCCTTTTGTAGTGGCATTCAACTTTGGTTATTTTGTTTACCTCACATTACTGTTAGCATGAACTCGCGCCACCAAGCGCGTTGGTCTCTTGAACGTTGCTCGTGCGAGTTATACGAATGCTTTTCCAATATACACTAACCACTCTCCCCTACCTAGTTTGTTTTCCTTCTCAATGGTTGTGGAAAACACTGTCCTGATGATGGGAGTGGCATATTGCAGAGTGCCACTGTAACGGACAGGAGGTCCAAGTGTGTTGGGAAGAACTAGTGGAAGTGCATAGTAAGGAAACAGCCTGGTTGGGCCTAACTAACCATGATTTTTCCTCATTTCCTCATTACCTTCGTGTTTGGTATGGTCACAGGGACTGCATTATCCCAGGCAAAATTGCTGACATTGAAATTCTCGAGGCTGAAAAGCTGTTGGATCTTGCATATGTGGAAGTCATAATCTAACTGAACCACTGTCCAGTGACTGAGGGATTCGTAGAACACGAACTCGACACCCAAATCGAATAAGGCGAGTGGGTGAACTACGTGAACATCAGCGAACAATCATTGCAATGACAAGCAAAACATCTCAAATCGTAGGACAATCCGGTCACAAGGGTCCAAGAATAGACTTCAAATCGTCGGAAGGGTCTGTCGGGGAACTTATCTGAGCAACACGGGACCGAGTCATCGGAATGGGGTGGAATACTTCTTTATTAGGAAAAACAATCGACCAATCAGGGAAGGAGTGGGAAGCGTACATAAAACGGAGGGACAGATATAACCACGAAATTAGATCAGACAAGGATCAAGAGAATCGCACTCGTGCTTGAACTAGACCCTCACGCCGGCAAGGCGTGATCTCCAGCATGGAAGGAAAGTACAAAGGTCATTCGTGCTGTGCGAGATAGAAAGCGAACAAAGAACGGAGGCAAGCATGACACACAAGGTCGGGCACATATGAAACACAACTTGAAGGCCCCTGGATTGACTGCAATGGAAAACTGGTGTGCTGTATACGTACACTCATAGAAAGACTGTAGGGGAAGGGAAGTAAGGTAACCGGGGTCAACATCTGAAACGAAGGGAAGAAGTATAGGTTGAATGGGTTGGGAAGGGCCGGGTGAAGAGCTGATTAGAGTCACGTGAGTGAGAAACAGAAACTGCGTGGGAATTTCACACAATGCACTGAAATACTAATACATCGTAGTTTTTATAACTGAAGAATCAATTTAATTGCGTGCATTCCTAGACAGCTTGAATTAAAGTGCACCAATTAGTGGTATGTGGTTTGCACCTTCAAAGTGCAAAATGTTGTTGCCGGACTGGGTTAGTCCAAAATCAAACACCTAGGGGGTGGGCCTTTGGACAGAGAAGAGGCGTGTAGCGTCTGTTGTAAATTACATAAAACGAAATTATTGTTCTCCAGCTACTTTCTGCAGATGGCTCCAAATCATCCGTTGGAATTCAGGATAGCACCATATTGTTTTTATAATGTTCAAAGAGAAATCGCCTTGCTTGTTTATTGAACTCAATTAGTACGGTTGTTTATTGAACTTCTTTGCATCCCTACCATTGTTGTTGTGAATTCACTTGTGACTTTCACCCGGATGGGTAAGATATGCGGGTAGGACAAGAACGGGATTTATCAGCTAGTGCCACGAAAAACTGATGGGAAAGTTTGATAGGATACTAACTCCCAATAAAAAAATAAGTTTCTTCTAAGCCAACAGTGAAAATTATGTACAGCACCGATCCCTGTGTTTGAATGGACTACAGTTGCTGTAGATAAAATTATGCAGCTAGTTGTCAGTACCTTTGTATTTCCATGTGTCGCTCGTCCACCATTCGACAAAATCTCTCATTGTTTTACCCGCTAGTTTCTTATGGTGCTAGTCATCATGATGAGAATTTAGAAATACTCGATTCCATATGTTTCAGCGCAAGTTCCTCTACTCCGAATAATCATCAAAGTAATTTACATATGACATAATCAAAACTACGCAATTCACGCCAAAACACGCACATAAACTTGAAGATATCCGTTTCCGTGTATGCCCAGGACACGTGTGCATGTTTCACCATCCTCCAAAGTCCACACCAGTAAAAAAAGAATACGAAACGCGTGAACAGTTGGCCAGTTCGTTGTGGATCTGAAAAGGACTATTTTAGTTTATAGATCAGTAACAGTTTGCCTTAGAGCCTATGGAGTGGTGTCCTATTAATATGTACGAATAGTTTGTCGGAAGAACTGGACGGTTGCTCATTCATTTCTTCACGGCAGGCATGCACTAATTTGACTGTGAGACTAGAACGAAATCAAGGGATACATCGAAATTATCAGAAAAGTGAAAATCCTCCCATAAAGTAGGAAAAGCAAAAATGGGTATTCACGGATCCGCACTCACGAGATGGAAGTTCAGGTCAAACATTCACCATAAACCGGATGCTTTGTATTGCTGGGGGCACCGTCCGCTTTGAGCTTGATTTTACACTATTGAACTGCACGGTGTTCTCCAGATGTTTCCACTTCTTTCTTACTTGTTTCTGTTAGACGCAATTTCTCCACATATATAAGCGAAAAGAAGAGTTTTAGTAGGGTCAGAATTACTTTGTTGATCACAAAAATCACCTTTAATGATTTTCCCCGCCATCGGTCTTCTAATAATCAATTTCCAAAATATAACTTACCTGGGACTACTGAACGTCAGGCTAAATTACCAGAGTGATAATGGTCACAGCATTTTGCCTCCCGATGGATCGCCGCGGGAATAATTATGTCAACATGAAATTCCACAGAATTGGTTTCCTATTACTAAATTTTTGGACCAAATTCCGTCACAAACGTCATTATTCCGCTGATGAGAGAATGAACGAACAGGAGGCGAAGTAAAACAAACAAAAAGCCTTTTCCGATATTCGACTGCGGAGTTTTCATACTTCTCTTTAGGACAGTTTTTCTAAGCAGGAAATCAAAATCATACTCTGACGCTACGAAGCAGTAGGTGGAACAGTCATCAAGAAAATACGAAGTGACCAATAACATTGCTCAGTAGGCAACCCACTCGATCACATGTATTGTTTTACTTAAGGAGATCGAACGATTTCAGAGATTGTTCAGGTGGAAATAAAATGTTAGTTTTAATGCAACTGGCTGGGGAGAGAACCAAGTATGGTTCGGCAGGTTTGTTTATAAAAATCAAACCAGGTGGATGTTGTTCCATGGGTGTGTGTCGTATATCACGCACCATGGGGTTGAATAGTATGTTGAATTCAGTCGGGGTTGGTGTGATTCACAAGCGATGCCATTGAGGGACAAGTGGATTCTATGTACCGACCCTTCTGTCGTAAAATATTTAAGGCCATAAAACTGACCTTTAAATTGCAATAATACTGCCAAGCTTCTCACCGTGTGTCCTAAACGATACCTATTGTGATGGCCGAAGGAACTTTGCTCCACTTGACCCTCCATTACTTGAATCGTCGTTCGTTGACCTGTTGAATTCGTTTTCCGAACTGTACTTTAGAATGAGATACAAAATCGGGTATTGAATGTTTTGATTGTTGATAAAGAAAAGTTCCACATTTGCCATTACTAAATTAGCTATTAATTGCGATGTGCAATCTAGCCGCCCTCAAAATAAGCGGTGACTTCATACTTACACCAGTCACAGATACAATAAACACGAACACCTAAGTGAAGGCTGCCGATTTTGTCCAGAACTCAGTCATCACTTCATAATATAGAGATCCCTTCGAGCTTTGTGTTATAATGTTCTCTTCCCTAAATATACACCGAGGCATAAAAATAAAAGTGTATTGGGCTAAGGGAGACCCATTTGGATGTTTTGCATGCAAAAATTCTCACTGGAATTCAAAATAGACTGGTGACCCTATGCTGACAGTGCAGTTAATCAGCAGTTGAACTACTTGAAGAGATAAAATGAATGCGAATAACGCGACTGAATATTGGGGAATGAGCAATTAATATATCATTCTCGGTTGGGAAACCTCAAAGCAAAATGAACATTGTTTGGCATCAGTTTTTTGATTATTGTGGTCGGTACAAAGTGAATGAGTTTGTTATCACGATGTCCAGGGTCCATAATTAGATATGTCGTAGTTGATTGATTTATTTCACAGATGCAAAAATCCGTGTCCTTCAGTTTCACCCAGTATTGCTTACACAAAAGCCGGGAAAACGTATTTAGAAACAAATAATTCTTCTGATGGATGTGAGCGTCTAAAAGGATCTTTCCGGATTTGCTTCGTGGTTCTTTTTGAACAAATCTTACCATGAATGACTCAGGTCACTTGTAGGCTTTCGTTTCCCCACACTGTCCATTCGTTGACCTCAAGTGGCACCCAAATCGAAATTTGTTCAGCTGCACTATGAAGCTACCACCTGTCTGTTTTCCTAACGTTAGTCGCTTCATACTCAAGAGCAAATAGGTAAATCACATGTAAAATGTAAACGGGAAGATCCGTTCTCACTGGAGATTGTCAGCTTGATAGTGCAGAACCGAAAACTGTAGAGGTGGCAAAATGTAAGCACTGAACGGCGGAATCCATCCTTTCATGTAACATTTGACTTACGTCATGTTCTTTTTGTACGGAAATTCTACACTGTCCGGGTGCCTCCGTACCAATTTAAACAGGTAACCATGATATTTTATTCTCTTCTCTATTTAAACGGTCCGGTGTGCACATTCGTTTTACCTGAAGAAAAAGCCTGTGAAAAAGAATTCACTCGCGTTGACTGGGAGCGATACTTTTGAAATGCAAGTGAAAACTTGTCCAGATATATTCTCAACAAGTCATTCGTCTCCAATCGTTTAAACAAATATTTTTCTGCGGTTTGTCCAAGAAATTCGGGGTATATTCTTGTGTTACTTCTCATTTCAGGGTGAGTAGGTAAAACAATATTTTTATTTTTCAATCTTCATGTGCAAACACCTCACCTAATCTATTGAACACACGATTGTTCAATAACAGGGTTATCGCAAATGTAATTTTTATCCCTTCTGGTCCAAGGATTTTCTCACAATACAAACATCAAGTAAATAACAGTAGAAAATATGTGAAAGATGTTTGTATTCTGAGCCGTTCCTTTCGCCGAAGAATTCCTCTACGTAACACTGTCTACTGCACTTAACTTTACAGAACTAACAATTTTCATGTTAGTCTAACTTTCTTTGAAGTCACTTTATCGGCCGACCAATACTTAGGGTACCCTAAGTATTCCATGATCAGAAATGAAGATGATAATAAACAATCAAGAACGAAGATAAACAAATAGAATATAAACTTCCCCAACAAAAGAAATTCTATGCCCAGACCAATGTCAACAAAGTAAGAAATGGTGAAATCGTCTGGTAATAAATAGGATTCAAAACTATATAATCGCAAATGATTTACGTTGTACGGCCAATCTTCGAATCCCATTTTGAAGTTCCGAATTACTGTTCCAAGCACTTGCACTAGCAATGTTCTCCGGATAGCTCCTCAAGAAAATGTGAATCATAACAGAGTTTACGTTTCATTTCTTCTTTTCGGTTTTGTCTGATAATAAAAGGTGATTCAGAATTGGAAACTTTTCAGCTTAATCGGAAGAAAACACAAACGGTTTACTAGAGCATTAAGCACAGATAACCTTCGGTTATAATCATTATTACTTCCTTCTCGAATATTAGCACGTGAATACGGTCACAACTTAAATTTCGCGTGAGGAAAATATTTTATTCATTGTATTAATTTGATACAGGGGCTGCAACTCCTGTTTATCCATTATAAACATACATAAATAAAGGTTTCATTTTACAACTACTGCCCTAACGATGCATGCCTTTTGCAATGCATTGAAGTCAGGAAACTGGTGCTATTTCTTCCAGGTTCGCTGAGCGCACCCATGATTTTCCACTGTCTCTTCGGGTTTTCCATATCTCACGACCTGGGAAACGCACTGCAAAGTTAGGGATTAATGACAGTCTAACAATGAAGCGGACAGCGGATAACCACTTATTATCTCAATAAGTAAATCATTGTTATTTGCTGTGATTCCAGACACAAAATCATATTGTGCCAAAGCTACAATAGATTCTCGTGAGTTGGTTGAATGAAAAGCACGTTTGATGCAGTGAGAATATTCCAATACATTTTATAAGGTACGTTTTGCACAATATATTTGGGAGAAACCCACTTAGGTGGCCTCCAGTTAGTGTAACACCCCGACCCGACTAAAATTTCATGATCAGTGTTGTTGATGAGACGTTTTGTGAAGTTATCGTTAACATCGTAAAACGTGTCGTGCTCGAAAGACACACTTTCCCTGTCTGTCAGATTGGAATTTATTCTAGGAAAACTGTTTTATTAGAGAATGGTTCATCAGGTTACATCTTACATTATGCTGTGCGTTGTGGACGGAAACAATTATATATCTGTTTGTCATAAAATGTCATACTATCAAAACCACCGGAAAATTAAGTGCTTCTAGTTTCTTACCTTCCTGCCAAAGGTCGCCACTTAACAAAACTGATAGTGTATTGACTGTGTGCACGGTAACACTTATCGCACACCCTCCAGATAGCTAAGGATACTTTATGAGGATGCAACATTGTGCATTGGAGATTGACATGTTGGGATACTCATGATGTACAGGGATTTCCGACAATACCTGTAATAGGATGCGATTTCCTAATGACATAGAAGCTCAGACCAGTTCCATTCCTATTCAATCTGGTGAACACAATCTACGATTTATCACTCTCCGTTTGCAGGCAAGCTATACCTGCACGATAAAGAAATACGATCAAAGCCAATGCCGGTTTTTGGGTCCGTGAAGACAGTTCAGTTGAGTTTAGACAAATAATAACCATGCAATTTGTGCAGTGGCTTTGGTTGATATATCCTGGCAACAACCTCAGTAGGGAACAATAAAAAAGGCAAACATATGAAAAGAGCAATAAACGAAATACACATATTCTTATCAAGACCAGAAATCCATTTTGTAGATAGAAAAGCGCCACTGATCGTGAAACCTAGCCGTCTCTTTCAAAGCATATAACCAAAGTATGGTAGGGTTTCTTGGACACTACCCAAGAGGTCTAACACTACCCGAATGGCCAAGTCCACTGGTTCGGTTTATCGAACTTTTCCTCCAAGTCTTGAACTGGCTCCTCTTGCTCATCTCCCAATCATTAACCCAAAGCAAACATAGCACGCTTAGGAATCTTGTCAGGGAAAATGCATAACATATAGCCCAAAGGTCTTGACCCAGTGAGATGAAGAATGTTACCTGGTGTTTTGGTTTGTGAACCTAAGACTCTGTGCCAAAACTCAGTATTGACTATACCGTGTTCCGACCAGAGTGGAGCAAGTTTAGGAAGTCATGGGTGTTCAAGTACTGATAATGTTCATATGTCCTCCACCGAGAGTGCCCGTGTTTCTGAACCATACATAAACACTGACTTGACTGCTTAATCGTACACACGACACTTGATATGTATACGAATATCATGTCGACGTCACAGATTATTCAGGTTGGCACAAGTCAAGCTATCCTTTTATGTAAGAACAAGCACCTCATCATATACCCGAACTCCAGCAGAAAAACAGCTGCCGAGACAACCAAAATTGTCTATCCGAACTAAAGTGTCCCCAAGGGGCATCTCCATGCTTCAACGATTCTGAAATCCGGAGGAATTGATCTGCTTGCATCAAAGAGGGGTAACTGCGGATGCTGATACGCATTGTTTGTGTGTATATTTGGTTGATGGATCTTGAGCAGCATAATAAGCCTCAAGAATAACCTGCTTGATACCTGTCTATGTCTTTTTGTAGATCCTAGTCATGGGACTGTATTAACAACCTGGCGCGTAAATTTAAATCACGGGCAACACTGATCACGTCCGAGAGTTTCCTTGGATTTTCATGACTGCCTACGTTATTCGCGGCATTCTCCGAGTTGATTTTACTTTCTGGCTAGAATCTTGTGTTTAACGCGAAACACCATGTTCACTTGGAGAATAATGTGTTCACTAAAGCATACGGCGTACGTATCTCAGTCAACTCTCTGGAAATACCTCCCAATAAAAAACGATCGCCTTTGTCTACGATTATGGATGAACTTCCAGAAGCCAGTCAACCACAAAATATACCAATCACGAGCACCACACAGCGCCTAGCGTGGCATTACCTCCGATGGCCCATCGATACCGGCACTACTCAGTCGATTATTGCCTGAGCTGGAATCAGTGGCAAAAATTGAGGTTCAAACAAGGGCAAGATATAGAAATAATTCCCCGATTGAGTAGATCTTAGTCTTCTGTCCATATGATTTCAAAGTACAATGATGACTAATGCCTTTGTGGTGAATGCCCCGCGGTGAACTTTCCAACGGTACCTGGCCGTTATCCGATTTCGCACATTCACGACTTTACCAAAATGTAGTCCCAAATAAATTTTTGCCGAATTCGATTAGCGTATTGTCATATTTCAGTCACTCCTAAAGATGCCCTAAAAACCGCCACCACGAGTTCACAAGGGCTATGAAATTATCTTGTATGTTTCCCGGCTTGCACAACGATGTCCAAACATACCGGTATTTCAATGATCAAGTTTTCTGTCGTTTAAGTGTTGCTGTCATGTGTGACAAGGACGCTACTGTCGTGAGTTTAGTTTTAAATCATGAATTTCAGGTATTCCAACGACTCCAATATAAGGAATTCTTACCCAACACCTCGGAATTTATCTGTTGTGCCGACTCTGTGGGGTTTCTTGACCATTGTGTTGCTTTTGGAACCAATTACCAAGCTCATAACATGGCTGTTCACGTCCCCGATGACTCCCGAAGCTACATTAGTATCCCAATAAGACAAGCAACCGTTGTCCAGCGTTTCCGTATGTGTACATATTAGAAAGGATGAAAAAGCTTTTCTATTCATTCTGATAGACGCCTCCCAGGTAGCCGATGATGCCGAATTGATATGTATAATGAATTGAGTCAAACAGAAGTTTAAAGTTTCCTCTCGAAAAACGCAATCACCTCGAACTCGTTGCAGCACCTTCGGCCATGAATTTTTCCTGATCCATCTTACAATACATCGTTTTCGACACGTTTCAGGATGGAGAAGCTTTGTTCTTTGCACTGATCATAAGGTTTTGGTTTATGCGTCGGTTTCAGATTCCGCTCTGGATCGCGCACCTCCAGCTGACTTCTTTCTGATCGCTTTGTCTGGACGAATATGAACAGAGAGAATCGTGTTTGATTTAGAACATGCATACCCTGTTAACGGGAACAAATCATCGGCATGTTCTATATATTTAAGATCACACACATAGCACAGTTTCGATTCAAACTCTTACATCACCCAGTGGACTAATGAAACGCTTCCATAGCCACCTACAAACTTCCTTCACCTCCAATGCTCATCCAGTAATTTGGAAGGATGCCCTTCCTTCTGCCACCATAAAGTGCGCCGTCAGGCAATGCTTGCAGGCGTCTAATGACAAGTTTCATTCCGTGATATTCAAGGGCTAATCGACTTTCAACTGAATAGTGGCTATATAATCCCTCCTTGTTAACTTATACACTTTGCTTTGGTCATAGTTAGTGCCCGTATATTCTATTGATAACGGATCTGTAAAGTTGTTCCAATTCACAGTTTATCATAAATATAATCTACGCCTTGGGGTGGGTCATCAGAATTTCATCCGAATTACCGTCCATCTAAATGTGAGTCCTTTGTAGTACCGTGAAAAAAGCATGCCCTCGCACAAATACATCTCAAGAAAAAGGTTCAGTCAAATGTGTCCCTTTTGACATCGCATAATTTATGCATTCACCTAATTATATGGGGCTGTTAGTCGAGAATATTCGTCCTCAGGCAAATCGATTTTCTCTGTGTTCAAGAGACACCTTGGATTCGGCAGCCATTGGAAAATACAACAAAAATAGGCCTATCTGTGAATCCAGTATTCATAGCTTGAGCTACTAGTGGTCTTCTAATGGGATATCACACAACCATCCTCAAGGTCGTCACCGTAAATTATATTCACCCATTACCGGATGCGATATCTAACCGACTGAAGCGGGCGACACGTGTAGCTGGATTAAATGCGTTGCATTTAGCGTGCATTGTAAAATCATATTGTTTGCTGAAGGCGTTAAGATTTTTCATATTGTTTGACGCTCATTCTTGCTTAGTATCACAGTAAAATCCACACGAAAACTGACTGCTGAATACCACCTTTTTGCAAAACATCTTCCATTGTGAAAGTAAAAGTAAGAACGTTGAATTTTTAATATGAAATTGATCAACTTATTTGTATGCACGAAATAACGGTAAAAATCACAAAGCTGAAAAGCTATTATCAAGGAACCAATAAATAATCGGACAGAAAGTTCTGGTAACCTTCGACTTCCGGTATGCTTTCACCTATGGTTTGCCGACTGACGAACAAGCTCGTCATTTATGTCGAATATACTCGATTGGCCTGTTTGGTTGTGTTTCGGTTTTTGGCTGGGCTACGTCAACATTCTACAAGCCCTCACCGGGATGCCAACCTCAAATGAACGGATGCCTTCCGTACTTACATTCAAAAATGCGTTGAGCATAGAAAGCTACAGGGTTTGGTGTCATTCCGTTACTACCTTTTGCAATCTCACCCCGCTGTAACTCAGGATGCATATCGCATTCGTCACTGTCACTTTTTTCCAGATAATGTAGTAGTTGAATATGCCAAAACCTTGGTAAATGGGGAATCGAGCGTCGAACTTACCGTGCTGTTAACATTAAAGATAGTCCGGTGGATGCTTTAAATACTTTTTGTGTTCATTTGCCGGAGTGAACCGTGTCATCATGCAATGATATAAATATGTGACGGAACACTTTACTAATCCCGTTCCTGAGAGACAAAATAAACATCAAACATATAATCTTTGGTATTCTGTTTAAATCGCAAATGTATTAGGTCAACCAATGAACCACTCAAACAAAACGTTTAAAAAAATAACTAAATAAGCCTCTCTGTCCACGTCCAAATATTATCACCGAAAAAGGACATACCTCATATTCAGAAACATTAACTGAAAGGCCGTCATCGACGTTTCTCCATGACACGGATACTCGGATCAGATAAGATCCCAACAGGTCAGCGCCGTGCTAACCGGCGATTGATAGAACTCTTTCTACACTCGGTCTGCTTGGCGATCTTGCAAAGTGTTAAATCTGTATACGATTCAGTTGTCAGTTGGAATTATTCAGTGATTTTCCAAAGTTTCTTCCTACTGAGCTATGCTAGTTCACGCTATTGATATTCCACAAGATGAATCAAGGAAAACTGAATGCCAGTTTCCGAAGGAAAACATTGGAAACCAAACCTACAGGCTTAAATATATAACGATTGAGGAAAAAAGGGAAAACATAGAAACCATCGTTTGAAAGCTTTCTCAAAAGTACAACATGCAGAGTCCAAGGTGAGAAAACCCAGTGAGAACGTTTACTCACTCAAAAATTGTCAGTCCTAGAAAGAAGTTATAAACGCGAGATCATCAACAAACTTTTCCGTACTATTTTCAGGCTGTTGGAACTACGAGGAGAACAAAGTAATTTGCATTTAGTAATTCCTTTCCAAATTTTAGATTGCTTTTGCAACGAAACAACAAAATTTCTTTAGTTTTGGGTTCGAAGTAAATAGGTATTCAACTCAGTAAACGAGAGATAAAGCCTGTTTACTGTCATCATCATCTATCAACATCTGCACATACTGAAATAATATATCTAAATTATTCCATCTATTGTGTTTCAGGAAAAGTGGCAGTCTTCAATACTGTTCTCGTGACGTTCTGACTGAAATTGTCTTTTTTTCCCACTTTTCGATCGAAACTCCATTCGTTCGTTTTCTACGTCCACACTGTTCCTTTCTCCCTCGGTTCGAATTGCCTTTGCTATTCACAGATCCATGTGCGGGTGAAATAAGCTATTGTTGTCCAACTGTTTGATGAGAATATGGCTCCTCCCAGTACAGCACGATAACTATGGATTGCAAAGTAGAGTTGACGCAACAATAGCGTAAGGGGAGCTAATATTCAGTGAAAAACATTCATAAAATAATAAGCGTACTATTTGGGAGATTTTCTTTGGAAAAAATTTCGAATCGCTTTGGTACTTTCAGTTTAATTCAGTTTTTTCGACCGTACACCTCGCAAAGCCGCACTCTGGTTTCGGTTGCTACTTGCCACCATCATCGCTTAAAGAGGAAATTACCAGAAGGACAAAGTAAAAAAGATCCGAACACTCGAATTATCAGGCAGAAATGTGGAAGATAATAAAATTATTTGAATGTAACAACTGAAGTGGCTGCCACATCTAGCCATATCACTCGGTGTAATCAACCTTTTGGTAAGAAGGTAGCATGAACCCCTAAACAAAAACATCAAAACGCACACAACTCAGCCTCATATGTGAACGACCTGAAAACAGCTAGCTGTAGACAGGTTGAAAATTACTTTACATTTATCCATCATGCTGTTGGTGCAGAGAACTTCGAGATCAAGGTAACCTGTATCAACAAGGAACAGGAAATAAGGTATTTGATAAAAGTAGTGGAAACTTGTTCATATTTGGCTAAGGTAATCTACTGGTGAAGCATTTCGAGGTTTTTTGAGCCTTGATTTTACTGCACACCTCCAGCATGAAATCAAAATGGTGACATACATCAACACCGATGAAATGACTGGCGAGGCTCACGGTATTTCATGTCTTCGGTGCTGTGGGCTGTTGTTGTTTCAAAGCTCCTGAGAAAAGAAAAGCAGAGCGGATGTAAACCGTCTTTTTTGTTTGATAGACTACTTTTAAACTCAGTAAGACTGTATAAGGTTCAAGATATCAGTATTTTGTGTCTTCAAACAGTTTGTACGGAATCGATTCACGATTCAGACCATTTCACTTGACTGTTTACTTGGAAGCTGGTGTCGCAGATCACCACACATGATCTAGCGACATTTTCAAGATGCGTGATGCAGGAACAAAGCTTGGAGCCTTTCTAGGAAATATAAGATTAATTATCTAATCCGGGGATGCAAAGAATGATAAGTTATAAGGCTGAAATCCCCGGTTGGTCTACCAGTTGGAACACGGTGGGCAATTCATCTGTTCAAAACCCGTCGACAAAAGAGAACTTTCCCACCATGATTGAACCCTTCTTCCTTAGTTCTTCTTCTGTTACTGAGAGTTTGGCAAGCCAGAATAGTGATTTCCACTAACTGACCAGTGACACGGGCTCTATTGAATCTAACACTTGAAGAACGATTTGAGAATCACCTTTGACCAATCATACTAACGGCGCTCGCATTCGAGACCCTAATATCCTATGTTCTTAAAATGATTTAAGGACAGGGATTACTTCTTACACAAAGGTGATTTATTGATATCAGATATTTATCAAACTTCGCAGGAAACCGTTTTGATGATGTGGACCAGTTCGTCTGGTGATACAATCCATTTTTGAATAAGTGATCATTACACCCGTTAGACCTTCTTGTTTTCTTCTGGAACCCATTGATGGTAAATGGTAAAAGCCGGTTGATTTGCGATGTATTTCGGTTGACCACCAACAAACAACCACACCAACGTAGGTATATTACTGAACACCCGGAGAGTGTGCTCCATCAAATTTCAGGTTCTGTTTCATTTGCCAAAATTTATATCAAGAGTGTTTCATTGAAATATCTAATTAGCTAATGTGAATAACTCCTTGAGCAATATTGCAAGACCTGACCATCCAAAGTGCGGAACCTTCTTGTTGTACTACGAACATTTGATGGAAAGCAGAAAAATTCGAAGAGATCAATCTAAGTTATCATCTATTTTGAAATGCTGTTTTGACAACATTATATTCGATTTCATGCGGGAAGTAAATCTGGCTTGAACTGACGCAACCATTCAAGCTGATAATGTGGTGTTCTATTTGCGATATTGGGCAGTAATCAGGTCACTTGTCGTTGGTAAAATTTTGTTCATCCCCGTGCTGGTTTCATTTACTGGTTGATTCATTTCGGTATCTTGTGAAGCGGGGAGGGGCACTGTTCTGGTATAAAACCTAATGCTATTGATAGAGTCTTCGACAGAATTGATTACGTTTGGTACATATATATATATATATATAATGTATGATCGAGTGTGACGTGCATAACCCGACGGCAGTTGAGGGTAATGCAGTTATCGAACCAAGATTGTTTGGTACAACGTAATATGGGAGTGTCATATTGTGAGCCATGTCTCAATGAGCTCTTCAGACTCAATATTGACCGTGCGTAATAAATTGGTGGCCAAAACAATCAACAATTTTATGCCATATTTTGTCTGTAGAAAGTTGTCAAGATTGGTGTGGGTATATCGGTGGCGTTTGATCAACCGAAGTTCAAAGCAGAATATGTTCATCCAAGTTTTTTCAAACCGGTGTGCGAAATTTTATTTCCGTACCAAGTTTTGGATATTATGGTATGACTTCATCCTTCCACTTTACTGAAGCATTGGTTTTGTGGTTCCCATTAAATTGTTCTTCTGATTAGAGAAAACACTGCGTAGCAAACAGATGGCTTGAAAGTGGTATCTCTGATTTAAATGCTAAGATGTGTGCATGGACAAATATTTTATTTTTTGAATCTCAAAGCGATTTCCAAAAATTATTTTATTGGTTATCAAGGACAACGATCAGAACGAGCACACAGTCCAAAGTTTTTCATTTTGATGCAGCAATAAGACTGATCATCGCAATAAGACTGCACTGGCAGTACGCGTCAAAAATATCTCACGGAATACAGAAATACAATGGACTTCATAATTCCTCGGTCAGCGCGCAGGTTATTTGGGACCGTGTTCCCCATTGTATCCAGTGGAGAAGTGGTATTTGAACTATTGCTCGAAATTTCCTCTCATTTTCTTAACCTTAGTCTCCTATCCAGAAACACATCTGTTTGCCCCATCTACTGACCCATAAAGCCCCTACAGGAAACAACCAGTACTCACAACAGCTCACTGTCCAATAGAAATGTGAATAATCCGCGGTCTCATAACTCGTACTTTGTCAGTATTCTTCAACGCCTGTACTTGGATTCCTTTATTGTGCATACACTGACGCAGACCGGTCAGTAAGTCTGTCCAGCCTTCACAATGGGCCATCTGGCGATTAGTGTCTGATGTGTACGTGCAATGCATGTTAAGACTTCAAGTTGTGTGATTCAACTGAATGCTCCTGGTATCTATTCGAGGTGTTTAATACAAACTACAGGTGACAAAGCAGCTACAGTTACGAAACAACGTGGGGTCTAAATAGTCTTGGCTGACAAGGTTGTAATAACCCTTTATGAATGGATACCGGCTAACAGCCGGTTACGTGCTGTTAGACTCCACGGGTCAGCTGACCTTCGAAATGATAAAGTGATAAGTGAATTTCAGTTGTGATCTCGGCTTACCCCTCAACAGACTGCAGCTTTGACAAGCAGAAGGGTGAGTCTTGCGGAGGATCAAAGCCTCTGCCATTATACTGCTAGCTGGTAGCTTTAATGTGAAGTCAGCAAATTTATTGAGTTACAAGCTCGTTTTGACGGGCACCGTGCCTTACACGTTCAGCGTACAGATATTAGGGAAATGGTTCTCCCTTTTTTTGCAGACAGTCGGCTGTCTAGTACAAATTTCCGACACAGCTCGTGTCCCACAGGGAAGTACGGTTAAAATCCACACGTGTATAAGTCACATTGATCATATCGTATAAAGCTACCAGTGGCACTGTTCCGTTCATAACTGCGGATCTCACTGGTCCGCGTGCGTGAAGTTAGACCAACTTCACAGTGTAATGCCATTCGCACTCCAGTTAGATGGTTATACACGCGACCCGTAAACCCTGTAAGTCGTACAATATTTGCTTGATCCATATGTTCGCAGCAGTTAAGACCAAAAGCTGTCGCATTTACTAGGAATTATGAAGTACAGTATTGTGGATGAACACTGAGCCCGTATCAAAAGGTAGATGCACGTTGTAGCGGGTTTCCTCTACGGTTTCCAATCCAATATCCAATGTACTGGCGAACTCCAGTCAGCAAACCTTTATGCGATAGAAATGAAGAACCCATTCATGGGGAACAGCGATAGCTCGACCGCAGGGCAGAATTCTCCAAGGAGCAGTTTAGATGACTATTCACTGACGCCGTTGTTCCAACATCAAAAACTACGATTCCTTTGTGACTATCACTTAAGCCCTATTAAGAAGAGGAAGATTTGAGAATCTAATCACAAAAGCATGGGATGCTTCTAATCCGAACTAACTTACTCATTTGTTTACAAATGACATGGAGGTTACTTGATCGACTCATTAACAACCTAGATCAGTGACACTTGAAATAAGAGGCATATTCTGTTATTACGAGACTAGTGAGTGTTTGCACCTATTTTCAAAAACTGGGATAGGCAGTCATTGTAGAAATCTTCGTGGAGTCACCTTAATTGCATTACCCGCCAATGTGTTAACCTCGAGTTTACTGCCCCGTGTAAAGCCGGCGCATGAGAGGAACGCCTGCGAACAACGGGCTGGAGTCCACCCATATCAAGAAAGCGGACCAGATATTTACTTTTCGTCAAGTACTCGAAGGTTTTTCGTTTCAACGCGTGCACTGTGCTCAACATGCACCAGATAGAGTCACGGGAGCTATAGTGCTCTTCACTGTGCGCTTTGCACCTTCAAAGTGTAATCTAATGTTTCTAGACTGGGCGTCGGCGGTTCCGAGGTTGATGGTCGTAAGGAGGTAAGTACCAAATGTCGATCACTTTATTCGTCCTGGTACGATCGTAACGACGGATGGGGAGCTCGGTAATAAAGGGAGGCATGCCTGTATCCGTGGCTCGAGCGGTATAAATTAGAGTGGAGAAATTGTATCGCCTACCTGGTATTTCGTTAAAGTTGAAAAACCGTACGTGCTGTGTCACGGTGCTCCCAGTTTTGCTGTGTGGTTGTTTCATGTGAAGCTCGTCTTGAGATTTTACCATCGGCGTTTATTCGAAATTGCTATGATTGGATGGAATAACCGGGCGAGATATGTTGAGGTCATAAATCGATTGCTGATTGCCAGTTCAGAGAATGCTCTGTCACAGTGCATCTAGGTTAGTAGACTCCGTTGTTTGGGGCACGTGTCAAGTGCGGCAGACACACGTCCACCTTACCGTGTTCTGTTTTGCTTCCCCCCTAGGGCGTGGAAGAAGCTCTGTGGAGATCAATAGATGTCATGGTAGCGTAAAACAAGGAAATATGTAAGGATGTTAGGAACAGTGAGTGTCTCAAGCTATGTGGTTTGTGTGCAAAAGATCCCTCAGCTAGTTGGCTGGAACACTGGAATCTATGATTACAAAGCGCGTTTGCACTTTCCGTCGGATCTGAATGATTGACCAATGTCCTTTTTGTACAATAATACTATGTATTCCGTGTGTTGGCCATTAGGGCGTTCTTCCCCTTTTCCACACCTGAAGGTCCAATCCCTGTTCTCGTTTTATATTCGGTCATTATAGTTCTGCTTGCCACATGTTGAGGAAGGCAGTAGTCAGTGGGATTATCCTGCTGTTTAATACCGTACAACGATGATGACGATGACGATGTCGATTATGATGATGATAATGATAATGTCACCGTCACATTCGTCTGTCTCCTCAAGGATGGTTGCACGTTATCGTATAGCTTACTCGGTGGAATTTGGCATTCGCTCCCGGATATTTCCGAAATATTGCTCACATGTGTTGCGGGCAATATGCTGTTTATGACGCTATTTCACCATCGATGGTTAGGTTTGGGTGATCACACCCCAACCGAAGCGATCACTTTACATTGTCCCTAAAGTTTTGGTTCTACTTCACGAATGACTAGACATTGGTAAATTTTAAAATCTGTGCGGAGGAAGCTCCTAATCATATCTTTTTGATCATTTCATCTTCATGCAGACTACAATCACAATGTTCCGTGTACAAATGGGCGTGTTTCTTTTTCGCTTATTTTATTTGAATATAAATGTTTACTATCTATTTTTAATTATTTGGCTGACGTAAATACGTGGAACTTGCGGACGGGCGGGACTGGAAACATGAATATGAAGAAACTGGAATCACCATTTTACTGGCATGGTGCTTCTTTTCTTTATGGATTGGATCCATTGACGAGGATTATTTTCTTGATCAAAAATGTCAATAGATCCGACGCGGAATAGGAGTTAGTGAGAGTGCCCTGAGTGGAGTATCTGTGGAAATATCTTCTCCTGCAATCACTGAATACTATAAAATGAAACAGGGCATTTCATCATTTTGTTTACCAACATGATCTCAGTCCTTGTTTTAGTTTAAACATTGTTCTTTTGACAATCCAATGTTCTGCCTTGAGCGATAAAATTTATCATTTTATTCCGTGTTCTTCTCTAAAGGTACATTCTACAACCAAAATTTGTTCCATTTCTCTCCGACTTCTGCAACACAACAAGTGACTAAGTTTCACATGACCGTCATGGTTCTACAAACGCCTATGGCTCTGCTTCATGATTTGGTTGCATCATATTTGGAATGAAGCTCTCTAATAATCTTGCAAGCTTACTTATCCCGTTACCATTGATAAAAAGGTTGAATAACTGGTTCTCGACCAGGATATTGAGAAGGAACATTCCAGTATTACTGTGGAATTGCAATCAAAAGTATACAACCCGAAATGTCAGACTTATTCACTTTATATTAAATTTGGGAATGAACATTATTTCGTATCGTTACATATAAAGCAACCGAAAAACGTCCTAATACATTTGCTGTTCTCTTCAATAGTCTGAATACGTCACATCCTTGAACGACTATTTCATCAGTCTGGTGGTTTCATCTACACTATGGATAGCGCCGTCATGTCTCTTCAAGTAACTAATTGTTATATACATGAGCATTATCTCCAGTCGGATAAGTTGTGTGTAGAGAAGTTATTTCCAACCTCATTACAGATCAGATAGCATCTAAAACCATTTGTTACATTTTCAAAAAATTGAAATATATTGAAGAATCTATGAACAGTGGAACTTGCGTCACGTGAAAATTGTTTTGAAAAATTTCTTTTTCTGTTTTTTTTCTTCACTATCTTCGCTTGCAAACCTACAGTCCCGAGGTACCACTAAACGTGTTTCGCAGTATCGTTAACAAAACTCCGATGTAAGGCTTCGATAATTTTGAAACGCGTAATAAACTCAGTTGTAACGGGGTGTTTTCAGTTAGTCAATTCATCGATTGGTTTGGTGCGTGATTCGCTGATATAACTTGGTAGCGATTTGGTATCAGGTCCGTTTTGTTACTGAATCTTGGAAAATTCCTATCCACTATTGTTGATAATTGAACACAATGTTATTGGCGTTGAAATTTTAACTCAAGATTAGCTCGATCACATTTTCTGTTTCAGCCCTCAACTTCCATATGTTTCATTATTGATTCTTTTGTCCCTATATTCTTTCGTTGTTTGCCAACAGTTATTTTTCTCAAAAGGCTTCTGCAAAAATGCTGACCTATGCTTCTGCATGACAATGAAAGGAGTAAGGCTTTGGACGACATGGTTGTTTGATGTGTGCACGTTTTTGCCATCGTAGATGGTAGTACAGATTTTCAATAACAGTAGTTGGTACGATATGGAGCTCTGAACATATACGGATCTGTGCGCTTAGAACCAAATCCCTAAGGCATTAGATTCTTTTCGTTCACTTGTGTCCGTTGATAAGCATGTAAACATAAAATCATTTAGCTAGCAGTTTCAATTCACCCTTATTTATACACTGTTTCTAACCAACTGTCACAGACGGTAGTTTACGAAATGTTCAATCTGCATGGAAGCTGGTCAAATGTGCATTCACAATCCACTGAGAGCGAGCAGAATTGGTGACACACACAATATTTGAAATATTGTTCCGTTTGCATTGAGCCGATGGAGGAACATAGTAACGAAACATATTTTCTAGAAAAATCTTCTAAATTTATTTCAACTGTAATATTTGAATATGATTTCCTTGTCGCATTCCGTCTTAGATTATTTCGTTGTAGTCCGTTTACTGTAGGTTAGTAGGTGTAACTGTGGTCGAAATCCTCTCACTCGATCTGTCGCAAATCGTTTCATACTTGCGTCGAATAAAATATTTAATTAGGTCCGTTGATCATAGCATTCGGAAGAGAGCCCATACACGTTTTCTGTTGAACCAAGCCAAAAGATAGAATCGCCATTCTAATTATGTTGTATGAGTTGGCTTGTGTTCTTTTTGCAACCCGGCGTGACCGGTTGAAAAATCGACATTTGTGTACGTGCAATCCAGTCCTTTCACCCAGGATTTTATCAATTGTGAACCGAATGAGGCAAATAATTTGCCTGCGAATAACTGTTTGGTAGTACATGGGATTCGGTTGAAGTCTTATCAGCATATACAACACACCTGCGTCTCGTACTGAGTTATGAACGAAACTGAGTTACAGCAGCTAAAGTAAAAAGCTGAGCACAAGAATCGAAAATAATTTCAACGAAAGTTTGGGCCTCACTATATCTGTGTTTTATGTCGAGTATAGACCAATTTTTCTTCAAAGGCTACTAACAACTTGTTAGTAGATAAGCTGCGCACTGTAAATCCCCCCCCAACATATTTTGTTTCTTTTGTCCGTTGCATAAATGGTCATTATCAAAAACCAAAGCTTATTGTGGAACGTTATTGGTTTTTTTTCTAGCTTTGAATCATTCGTAAGCCATCACATTTTTTTTGAAGGATACCAAGGTACTCCATTCATTATATTGACCGGGACTTATTCAAAGTAACACATAACGCAGAAGCTTGCAATTTTGGCTGAACAACGCTTACCTATTTATTAGCATGCTATGAAATACACTGACACTGGGATACTACCTCGATCGCCCTGCAGGTTCCATTTGTTGTGCAAAGGTACAAGTATAACACCATGAAGGGCTGGTTCTAAGCACCCTGAGCAGTTTAGGTTCAGAGGTCCAAATCCGATCCACAAATGCTATGTAACGGCTTTTTTGGATGCAGATCTTTTGCTTTATCCAGCAATAAGTTAAAGAATCCATAACCACTATCAAACTCAGGTTTTTGAGATTCTTGTCTATTAACTTAACTGCCATCTGAATTAATTTTATGAACTGAATATAACAGGTAAAGCACCATCATTTTAATTGTAATTTCCTGCCTTCGCAAATCTGGCTTCTCGGAGAGTGCCCAAACATTATAATAGACGGACATACGTCTTTCGTTTTTATGTACCATTTATGACAGGTACATACAAAGTGGACAAATTGGAGATAGACTGAACTCCTGGTCTGTCTGAGTTAGTACCGCTGAGCTGACAATCAATATCCTGTATCACTTTAAAATCTACCAAAAAGGTGATATTGAACGGTTCAGTGAGCGTGAGATAATCCAATCATTTCATGATCGCTTTTGGAAAATAGATGGATGAACCGTGTGCCTTACTCACTAACGAATATATTGGTCTGGGCATCGCAGCGGTCCCATATTTGTTGGTGAACGACAGCGCGTAATAGGTACTAATTCGTGAATTTTCTATTTTCTTCATGAAAAAGTATTTTTATTGTGATCCGTGGAGCAAAAACGAAGGGAGAGGAGATGCTTTCCCTTTTTAGTCATTCACTTGGCATGTCAACATTTCTTTTATTATTCAAGTAACTGGATATGGAGTATTTCCAGGAAAAGTTATTCGATATTGATGTCCATTCTGAGAGACAATGTGATTCCACAGTGAAATAAACTCATTTTTTCTAGCAGAGATTCTATCGTCCCATTTGCATGTGTACTTTTTTTGGATGTTGTTTTAAGAGCGTCTCCGGGGCTATGCTGTAGTCGGCAAACAAAGTGGAACCTACGTAGGGAGGTGAGTGAGTTCGTGGAATCATATAAGCTTCGAGGGGCTACCAACTAAGATCAATCTATTTGCAGCAACATCACCCAGTACAAACTGTCTGTGTTCAAGTATGAATTATTATCACCATCAAGCCTGCGTATATCCAAACATGAGAGCACTACTGATTGATTTTCGTGCAGCATGTGGTACAATGTGAAGCAGACACAACCCGTAGAACCAACGTGATGTTCACGGGAAACTGGTAATTTAGTGGGACAGATTCCAAATCGCTCCACTGTTGATTATGCAAAATTGATATGTATATAGCAGCACGAAAATGTTCAAGTGCACTGCCCATTAGTCTGGTTCACCACTGTAAATCACTTGCCTTTTTGTCCAAAGAATTCCTTAATTGATGCATAGAAAATTCCATCTCATCAGCGTGTATGTTCAACTGGAAAAGGGCTTTCTTGAACTAGACATTCAAAGGCACAGAAGTGACGATATGAGGCGAGGAAATTTCTGTGTCAATCTAAGTAATGTTAATCACTTTCAAACTCACAAAGTAGTCTGCATATTTTAGCAATTTTTTTCCCGAACAGGGATAATGAGATTGCAAAACCAGTGGACCAGACTGGGTTAAGGTGAGTTCCCTGTTGACAAAATAGGCTTTACGCAAATAGCTGTATTGGACAACTTCCGAAGTCAAAATGTTCCTAACATACTGAGAACTAGAGGTCTTTGGAAAATATGTAACCCGTAACCGATTTTGCTTCAGTTCAAATCAATGTTGGGAGGTAGAACCGGAGGTACTAGCAAACGCTTGAAATTAGATTGGTTTCCTTTTAATGTTTTACGCATAGGAACATTTTACTCGAAGCTTATCGATGGATATTGAGTCAACCGTTTGACTATTTTTGACAATATGCATAAATCCGTGTTTGCAATTATTGACTGAAATCTTGGCTCATCATCTGGAGAATGATACCGGTAATGTGAATTAAATGAATTTCAATTAAATGATTTGAATGTTATTGAAGCAGTAACCATTCGGTTGAAAAGCTCCTCATAAACCCAATACAACTCAAAATAATTGCTAGGGTGAGTTTGAAAAAACGTGTAAAATGATGGAATGATCTCCAGGAGTTTCGAAATGAGCGGGTTGAAACTGAGTCATATGTAAATAAACTGCTTTTCAAGTCAGTCACCAAACGACTGTTTTCAGAAACTTAGCCAAGTACAAATTGTCAGACCAAAATATTTCTCAGCACGAATTTGGCAGTCTTTAAATAAAAGAGATTCCAGTCCACTGGCAATATAACATACAACGAATATAAGCATTCGATATTGTTTATTATTTTGCCAATTACTTCTATGAGTTTCAGTAGCACAAATGTGCCTCTGAATGATTTGAATTATGCTTCAAATAGGTACAACGTTGTGGAGGTGGTACGCACTTGATCTGGAGCGAATTGGTTTCAGTGAATCAATCACTACTGAAGCAGATGTATGGAAGCTCTGTAACTGGATGCGACACGAAACGAAAACTGCCAGTAGCTGTGTACAAGAAAAACGAACTGTTCGAGTGTACAAGTGAATAATTGGCTGCAGGCATACGTGCTGAACATCAAAAGTGCTCGAACAAAGATCAACTGAATATACTTCAGCATGTGATATTTAAGAACGGAACACAAAAACTACACTGCACATGACTGATTTCCATTCAACCCAGTGAAAACATAAACAATTGTTGTTTATATTTTCAGATAAATAACTTTTATTTTACATTTGCTGTGCAATACTATTCGTAATTAGAGTTTGTTCTTCTGCCTTCTATTTAGTTACTTCTTAGTAGTGAGTACATGCATCGTGAACCCCTGACATTCGTGATGTATTTTCCCTGTTTCTAAGATATCACATTAGTTTATGCTCAAGTTTCATGACGCCTACTACATGAACAGTTCATATATTTATTCATAACCTTGTTTCCCCAAAACACTACACTTCTACTGTTATATAATCTTTCTGAGTGCTTCATTTGTACTGCCGAGTGGTGGCTGGAACTCCCAGTCTTAGAGTTTCTGTCAGTGCACTCCACCATTGGCCGTCACACGTCAACGGCATTAACAGATCTGATGCCGGATTAGCCCATTCATGTCGGTACATACTCTTGTTTACTCTACAGACTTAGCTTATTTGTACTCATTTATTAATCACACCTTTTACTATTGCAACCACAGGCCAATTCACCCGTTTGTAATGGATTTTTTGTTTTGTGACGGTGAAGGTTCCTGATTGATTGATTGTACCGCAACCGAACTGTGCTACAGTTTCGTTCAGCTACCTGCTAAGTGGACCGATTTTCGGAAGCTTACTGCTCATTGTTCTTGGTTTCTCAACTGACAGTAGGTCTTTTATTTGCTGTAAACCTATGTTTACTGTATTATTTAGAACCACGAATCATCGATAAACACGGTTATTCGATTGGAATCTGTTCTACTGCCCGTAATCTTGTTCAGCCCATACCGTGCTTGTAACTATTGAGATTAAGGTATTGCTAGATTCACAGCCCTAGACATCGGGATATTGGCAACATTTGCGTCCTAACGAGGTTTGTGGCTTTCTCTTGACGTGAACATATTGATATCCTCGGGATTGTGGTTTGAATAGACGTCACATTTATTTACAATGTCCTAGGAGCGCCAGCCCTTCCGGTAAATGTTCTCGTTATTGATGGACAAACCGCACCATTTATTGCCCACTGTTTGAACATGCCTTACGAACCTCTCAGTAGACTCCTCACTAGTATGGACAACTAGTGCTCAACAATATGGTAGAACATTTGTAAAACGGGTCAGAGGTTTGCAGCACAGACTACAGATCCTTTAGTTCAATGCATATAGCTTCATCGATGTAGAGCAAATGTTCCAATATATGTGGAACGTTTTGTGAACAAATTCACCGCAATTCACATCTTCATTCTCTTCTTTTTGTAGAACAAACAGAGCTGGCTTCACCAAACAAAAGTCACGTCATACATTCAACAAATTGCATTCGATGGAAAATACTAAAATCCAAATAAATCACTTTTGCAATAAAATTCTGATGGTAGAAAAATGATTTAATGTATACTCAAAATGTGTGTATTCAAGAAACAGGGAGAATAGCATGTTTCATTGTTCGATCCGACTTTTATAAGAAGGAATGTCTCTCACATCTGATAACGGAGGACATTGGTTGTAAAATGGGAGGTTTCCGAAATGGTAGTCACTATCAATAGAACGTGTAACATTTATTGGCCATTTTTTATCGTGCCATATGATGCTGTTAGTGTCCTCTTAATCGAAACAGACAATAATTACCGAACATGCGGTCACAGAAATTAAAAATGTGTCAGAAGTGTGAGGGAATGATGGCAGCTTTTTCAATTCAATAGATATTACTTTACCAGTGAAGTCCAAATGTTCAATCATATGTGAAGAGTGTCGTGAACAGATTGGTCACAATTCATATTTTCGATTTTAAAGTTCTTATTAGAATCAATAGATCTGGAATGGCTTTTTGCATTGTGTTATATTAGTTTGTACATGTCCATTTCGCTTCTTTTGGTAAAGTAGAATATTCAAAGAACAAAACATACATCGAGGAGTAGAATAAATGTCCAATTAAATTTCGGGTATCGCGACTGGTTTTTTAAATTCAGTTTAGAATTTGAAAACAAACAATGAATATCCAGCTTACTACCCGTTCATCTTTCGAATTTTCTGGCAGATCTTTACGGCAAAACAAGTGTGTTTTACTTGTAGAAGAAAACCGAGGTGACCCAATTGTGCATTTTTAGCCTCAGTAGTCCGTCATAGTAGTTTGCCTACTAAACAAGTATCGGAGTAGCAAATATCAAAATTTACTCACCACAAAATATTTCCCTCCCTAAAGTGAGAAGCTTTCTAAAGTCAACTTCATCCATGGCAGACTGATGGGTATCACCGTTTCGTGTAAGTGAAGTAATAATATGGGATGCTCAGTCCAGCAAGTCGGTAATGAGATTATCGATCGACGCGCATTGTGGTCACTTAGCGCTCAGAAAGTACAATGACTCTTGTGTTTCGAAATCGGACAACACAACTCCATTTCTATCTGATAGGGAAACTGTTGATTTTTTGACTGTACGGTGGAAGCGTATTGCAATCACTTTCTAGCAATATTTTACAATCACCGTCTCCCGATGTAAAATTACCGTTTACAATTACAGGCGTAGGTACCCTTATATAAACATTGCAATTGAATCTGTAGGTCACAAATAGACTGATTCCATAGTTCAACGTCAACGATACTCGATATTCCAAAGAATGAATCTTTGTTGTAGTCATATCACACGGAGTAATATATTTTACGAGTGATTTGTTGGTCGGCACTATCGTGGTTGCCACCAATCTGCTAACGGTATTGAAGAATTGGCAGTGGTATTGATCATGACATATTACCGTCGGGCATCAATCTGGAGCATAGTTGTTCCCATTATCTAGAACTGTCAGTGTGTCACTCGAATTGCAACAGAATCGTAATCCAATGAAGTCACCTTTGTTATGTGACCTGTTTCAATCTGTGATTAGCAGAATGACCAAGGCTGTGTTTGCTACGAAGTGCCAATGTCTATGATAGTGTGTTCGCACTGAGCTGAGTGGGAATCTCCTGGAGCTGACTGTTATGTAGCTGAAGTGTCAATTTTGACTGGCAACCACGTGCAAACTCGGACCCTGATAATATTAGACCGTCTATTCCCAAAACCCTCAATGTCAACGACAGCTTCCTAATAATCATTAGACTCCAACCAAGCGGTGTACAATGCATCTTTTTCCGTGGGCCTAAAGGGCATCACTTGTTTCATCCAAATCACCTCGGACTGTGGGCACGTTCATACCAAATTGCTTGTGGATCGTCCTCGAGTAATGGTTACAAAGCTTTGGATTTTGCAGGGTTTTCAAACACCTTCTCTAAAAGTTGATGGTCTTAGTTGTTCCCTAGCTTTCCATCCCCAGTTACATAGCTAATTCCGTGCAGATGTTGTACCGTGGAGAAACAGACCCACTACTGTTTTTATCTCCCTGTCATAGCAACCGTAATTTTCTTACGAAGATGCTTTATGGGGTCTCGTATGTACTGTAGTGACTAGAGGATTTTTGATTGGTCCTTATCAGGCTCATAGCAACGTGCTCAATTTTTATTCACGGGGTTTTATCAGTCATAAGGTACCCATAGAAACATACAAAACTATGTACGCATCTAGTAGACATAGCTTCAGTTTCGAACATGGGCATATACTGCATTGTTTCAGTAAAATCCTGTGGATATTCGTCGATGTTTTTGAACAATAACGAAAAATACACGAAAATATTTTGCCTTCAAGATTTAATTCAAATTCGACTGTGGAAATCGGTGCTATTGGAGGCTGTTTTGAAGGTCGGATGAATTTTGTCGAACAAGTGTCGCGTGAACCAAAAAAACAAATGCATTTGCAACTGCCAATACAACTTTAGCATAAATTGCAGTAACCCTCTCAAATACACGACTAGTAATTCTATATAATTTTCATTGTTGTTCACTTGGTAACTATCAACATTTCAAATTGTTTCATAGTTTACCGGCATGTTTATAAATGCTCTGTAGTATACTCCCAACAGGGCACCTTCTAGTCAAATCGCATATCTCAGCCATCCGTGCACATTTCACACAAGGATTAGGAATAATATGGGAAGGAATGAAAACAAACCCAGTAAACAATCCTAACAGGTGGTAGAATGCGATCTATGGAAATTCGTTTGTTACAATTTTTTTGTGCTGGGTGAAGTACTATAGAGGTCACTGGACTATGATCTCCCTAAACAAATCAACGTTAATTTTATGGGGACCATTATGACCGTGCAACCAATGGTGGACAGCTTGGATGAGGTGTTCACGGAGGGAGCCTCGTTCAAGTTGGTGATTATATTTCCAGTGGCATTTCGTGTTCATCTCGATAAATAACCCGTTTCTCATGCACTTTTCACAGAAAAGTTTGTTACTGGTTTTCGAAGGTAAACTACACATCATTTAGGAATTGTTGTGATTAGTTGATTCCATCCACCGCCGCGTAGGATTGGAAGTAATTTGAAAGTTCGACATACTTTTCCCTGTGTTCTTGGAGCTGTTCAACCCAACACGTTCAGTGAGCTTGATGAGTGGTAACTCACCTAACTGATATAGTCACACAGAATGCGATCTGATTTTTGATGATTCTCTGATCGTTCACCAGTTGACTAAGTGCGGCTACACAAAAATTTGAGTAGGACTTTGAATGCATTTTGAACCTGTTTTCATGAAAACTTGAACTGCAATATTTGTGTGAAACTTATGTGATTCTGCACCTGAAGATTACCCTGTTTTGGTCACTTGCGCAATGCAATAGACCGTGGATACAACACGTCGAAGCAGATCCCCTTGCACACCTCCATTGCACGCAATACCTTCCCGTTTATTCTGTGGTTATTTAAATAACGAGTATCTCTCAAACTATAAATTCGAGATTTTCAAAGATATTTATCACACACAGGTAAACAAAAAGTCATGTCACTACGCTATAAACCGTCCTGATTATGGTTCAGATTGCTCTGTGGGCTAGTTGCGATTACCGTTTGACCGTGTCCGTATCCAACTTGTTCATTTGATCTCTGTTCACGAGAACCTTTTGATTGTCGAGTCCCAATTTGTGGCATTCATGTTTTGCTCATGGGCCAATTCCTACATGAAACAAAATTCACAAGTCTAGGCGACACACATTTCTACCCGTTCCGTACACGTACCAAATACTACAAATCTGTTACGTCCAGATTTATCTGTTTTTCATTGGGTCACTGCCTCACTGACCACCTTGCACATGCGAGGTTTACCAGTTTGATGCGCTAGCTAAGCACCTTCATCCGTTTCTGTATTCAATCTTATTTTCGGCTACAACTCTTCGTGACCTTCAGTTAATTTGTCCTCCGGACTCTCTGCTCATTCGGACTACAATCGATGCCTTGTCAAAATAATTGAACTTCAAGTTCCAATCTGTCAATCATCCTAATTCGAAAAACCCGCTCTGTTTGATCAACAATTCCATGAATCTTGTTTAAACTCAACTCTTTCATTCACCTTTTATCATTGTTTTCGACTAATCTCAGTGCTTTTGCCACTCTCTTCGAACGAGTGTTACAAAGCTTCGACGATTGAAAACGATGAAATTGAAACTGGAAGTCGGAAACACAGATTTGCACAATCAATTCTGGGTCAGTTTGCTAAGTCTGTACACACGTATACTACAGTGAATGTGTATTTTATTAGGATTTAAATTAGCAGGAACATTAATAAATCAACGAATATAATCGGATGTGGCTTAAGAACCGATGATCAATTATTTTATACGGATGACGTAAGCCATGAAAGAAAAGTAATTGGTTCATGAGATACGCGACATAATATATGTAATAAAGCAACATCGACAGCATATTTTCGGAATGCCAAACAGAGATTATCTGACGATACACTCAATGGCCTTTATGTTCGATGTTCAGTCATCACAAAGGTATGCAAAACCTGATTAAACCTGCAAAATTGGGATGAAGAGAGCACAGGAGCACTCTGGATTGACTAAACATAGTGAGGTATTGGATTTTCAGCTCCCCGTGTTGGAAATACCTAACTAATACAATCTGACCGCGCTGGATGAATGCAGAACGCGGTGTGGTAGAAAATGCACAGGAACAACATTCGAATGAATGTATTTATTTCAGTAAATTAATGCTTCCACTATTCTACATACCGATAACGAAAACCACGAATTTTCGAAATTACCCAACTTGTTTTGAGTATTTCTTTTTCGTGATAGTTCACTGAGGAATCATATGAGTAGAAGTGGTCCGTGGCGCATTCATTATTCAATTGGGCCTTTCTTATTTTTCAGGTCAGTCGTTCACTTTTCTGGTTCGTAATTCATAACTCCCTGTTGACCAGTTTATTCATGAATGACAAGACCGCTCATGAATTCTCATTTATTTGGAGCTTCAAGCAATGTGCGCATCCGAAAATGTCCAGCAAACTCGTCGGTGGCACGACGAAAAGAGATCAACATATTGATCAAAAATCAAAATATTGGTTTCTCTTTCGCTGACAACTTTCCATAACCTAGAAATTTGATAATAGAAAAAGACTGTTTTTCTTTGTGCTATAATCATAGATTCTGCCTAATTCGATCGGATATTAAACACTTCAGGTAGAAAAATTTGTTTTGAAGATGAAATTCAAACTTTGTAATTTTATCTCAAGGGAATGAACACTTTCGCTCACTATACGTTCTACTTCTGAATCATCAGAGCAGAAACTATGCACTCCTCTGAGAGAAATCTCGAAAGCAAACGCATTTAACACTAATGGCAGGAAGTTCTCACTAAAGCATCCTTTTAATGTGGATAATATAAGGAGTGCCAACCACAAGAGGCGTATACAATTAGGAGGACGAAACATTCAGTTTCGAATTTTTCTTTATAAAAATATTTCCAAAAGTAATATTATTAAAATTCTGAAGGTCAGTATGTTCGCATTTGGCAACTAAGAGGCATTTCTGTTCCTATATTTGAACAACGATACGAAGTCACGTATTTGTTTTCACACATTGCCTTGCATTACATTATTGTTTTTCTAATTTCTTGTACCTCTAACGTATCGAATGAAGTTGGGAGAATATGTCTGCGCCATTTCAATGCGTCTCTTTGAAGTCTGGAATCTCGATCATCGTTTCAGGAGGCGATAAACGTTTCTTTATATGGTTGCTGTGGTCAACTGAACTCGTCGCCGAAAATAGGTGTGCAGCACAGTTTTCAGCTTGTGATTCCGATCCATTTTCGATCTGAATGCTCATAATGATGAAGAAAGAGAGCCTATAGAATGTTTCTTTTCATACAATTGATCGGAAATCCAAACCGAAGTTTTTCCAGCTATTTTCATCAGGCCTCCGTAGGACTGATAATTCAACCGAATACCTTGTTTGAGATGCTTGATGGTAATAGAAGAAAAGAACGACCAATATCCTTTGTACAGTGGAAAAATGGAGTGATGGGATTTATTAGGGGAATCTGATTTTCCGTGCAAATAGTGATTTAATGAAATGAGTTTTGTCACTTGTTTCACATTTTGAAAATCAGATTTATGCTAGTTCAGAGCAGCTGCTGATGGGTAGGGAATGTCTTTATTGTATCGAAATAACGACGGGCCATGTGGAATGTTATAGGCTAGTTTTCATTGTTAGGTAACACAACGATAACGAACAATAAACACTCACCTCTAAGGAAGTTTTTTCATCAGATCATTGTCCATGTTGGTTGACCGGAATGTATTTATTCAAACAACGGCTTCTTCAAAGCACGATGGTTATTGGACCGCCTAAACTGTAAGGATGAATGGGAGAATTTTCAATATATGAAAGTACGGTTCTCCAGTGGAATTTCATTATTTGATGCCATTTTATTTGAGACCAGTGTTCTCATTGTTATGGTCACTAGTGATAATTCTTGTCATCGCTTCCGTGCATGATTTTTGGGAGAGTTCTTCAAATCACCACAAATAATGCGTGCAGATGAAATTAAGCATCAAGAAAACTCTGACTGTGTGTGGTTGTCTAGCTATTCAACACGTTTTGCGAATCAAAGATGTGAGAACCAGTATATTACTGAATTCGATCGTTGAACTCAGGCAAGGACGTCTCATATTTCGTTATTGCAATTGCCAGGTGCATTCTCAGTCAGTAGCCTTTGATTGGCTGGGACTGTCTTCCAAAATGCTGTAAATCGTTGCATAACAAAACAAAATGGATAGTGAAATATTTTCAATAACTTGTTTTTGAAAACAGATGAGGTGATTGATTTAAATTTGACAAAGCCGCATGAAGAAATTCTTTTCCCGAAGTTACGGAACCAATTTGCTGACTTCCCTCACCTACACTATTCAAATGCCAGAGGCTGTTTACCTTGGCGACCAGTCCGGAGCTCAGCGGGATTCTGGAAAGAAAAAGTATGTGTTATCATTGTCTCCATCGCACAAAATCGACAGCCCATTCGTAAAACGTCATTTAAAACATGAAGATGATATGCACTTTATCTCCTATACCTTTGTGTATATTGTTCAAGCCATGGTGTCAGAAATAACCGAAGCCAAATTACTGGCTTGCACAATTTCGATTAGCGAGGCAAAGGATACCATACAATGCAGCTTGTTGAAAAAAAATGATAAATTGTACTCCGCACTCTGTCCGAATGTCATTAAAAACTTGTGAACATGAACTGGGATTGCTTTGTTAAAAAGGATGTGGACAGGAATCAAACATATTGCAAGTTATTTATCAGGTAAGGTACAGTAACTAGTTGCTTAGTGGGAGAATCTAGTTTTATACCGAACATTTTTAGGTAGTCGTAGTGTCAGCTTCAGCTTACTATGTTCTATGAACAGTTGAGCTCATCCATGCCTGTAATATTGCTGGTTTAGTTTTAAACAGAAAAATCGCAAACTAAATCGTTTTACGAAATATCTTATCTAACAACTCGATGAGTGTGGTTTTACGTTTCAGCGGAATGCAAATCAGACTGAGACTATGTATTTGTTCAGAGAACTCGGTACGATCTTTTTCAAGTCTTGGTAAACTTTCCTCAGTTACCTGATCATACTCATTTCCGTGCTTGCAATTGCATAGGAAGGGCTTCGATTATCCTGCGGTGAGTTCATCAAAGTGCCAAAAGGGACGATGGATATGATGGTTTATTTTTGTTGTGTTAAGTACACATTGTCATGCCTGAAAAAAATACTTGGAACTGAGTTGAATATTGTGTAACTGGCCACCAGGTAGGACTAAGATTACACGTATGATACTTTGACTTACTCATCTGATTTTCTAAGGTTTCGGTACACTCACAAATCACTGGACTTTGAGGTTCCAATTTCGCTCAGCTTTTTCCCCACTCGTTCCATTTTCTCAACCTGAAAATCTTCAATAAACCCCACCGGTCAGTTACTTTCTTGTGAACAACTTCCTTAATTATCCTTCCTGGACTTCAATCTCTATGTGTTCCAACGTTTACAATTATGTTCTTATGAAGTTGGGCATATTGTAATAAAGTTTATTTGCGTCAAATTGCTTTTTCGATTGCAACTGTATTTCACCTCATCCCGTGCAACTAATACATAAATGATGCCAACTCGGATCAGTATCCAGTATGGCATATCTCCTAACCCTAATAATTAGAGGATTACCATTTAAATACCAAGGAGTAGCAAAACCAAAGATTCTATTTTCTCATCGTAGGACTAGTGCAATCAAACTGAACATATTCTATATTCGTGATACTCTACAAATGATGGTTGAATTAACATTCATTTCTTCTATATCCACAACAGATATTTGGACGGGCGACGACAATACACTAAGTTCCATGACTGTTCTCCAACTCCTACAAAGATCTCCAATGGAATTAGTCGTACGCTGTTACGAACCATCAAGTCCACGATCATCAACGAAATTCGTAGACTATGTGGTTTTCAAGATCAAGTGAACACGGTCAAACAGAGCAGTACCAATGTAATATGGTTGAACAGTTTCGATGAACGTTGAATCAGTGTTTGGCCTAATAAACGATTCTTATGATGTCGTTTGAGAAAATGAATTTATATCCTTCACTCTGGACAACGACTCGCGATCAATTTCCGATAGGACATCGTAGGTCGGTAGAAAAGAGCATCCACAATCATGGGGCGTGAACTGGGGCCATGCGTGGCATTTGCTGAGGAAGTCACCCTAAATATGAGGTATCCAATTCCAAGTTCTATCTTCAACAATATATTCACGGATTCGTCGAAAGCATCCATATTTTAGCTTAAGACTGCTGTGTTCTGCAAATTGGCTCTAAACGGGGTTCCATTGGTGACTGATTACTTGGAAATCAATCGGTTATGTGGGACGTCCAATCCTGAAAGGTGCGATTCGGATTTCATTTGGGTTTGCACCTTCAACGACATCCGTTATTTTAGATGAAACCATGATGTTGTGTGAATCCCGTACAGTGCAATTCTGGAATTCAATCAGAACTACTGAGATTACTTACTTCAAGAAATTCCTCAAACTCAATGTGATTCGTTCGATGACATCAGTTTCACAATGAACCCATAATTTTCTCTTGATGCATAGCAGATTTCAGCTTATCCCATTAGAAGGATTAAGCACAAATTTCCCCGGATAGCACTTGGGCGTATGTGTGGCTTCCACTTATAATGCCCCATGTATTTCATAGGTAACCGCAGAATAATGTGTCATCATGCAGAGGGACGGCTGCTCGCTCAATATGCTACTGAGTCTTGCATAATGACAGTAACCTTGAGATAGATTTTGAGTGGTTTGCAAGCATTATAGGAAAAATTTCAAAGAATCAAGCAAGCCGAATGCCAGGATGAAAGTATTGACGAATCACTGAAAAAAATTAACGGGAACTTCTCGACGACAACAATATCGATGGAGTTATGTTCGAGCCATAACAGTTTCCATGTTTGAATAGCCCCAAAGCATTTCACCACAGTCTCACAGGAATTGTCGTTCCGTAATATGTACCAATAGGGTCGATTCCACCATCTCTGTGTAGCTATCACCGTCCGGAATCAAAAAGAGCAAAGCTTCATTTTTTGAAGAAGAGTCAATCAAGATTCCGCCTGTAGATCACTCGGTTACCCTGGTGTGTGGTTCATTATATACTCTATCATCAGCATAAGCATTGGTCAACGAGCTTTCTAAATTTGGCATGAATGTTTGGTACAAATAATAATAAAATGGCATATTGTAAAATATCCAACTTTGATTACGGCGAAACACGACCCCTACAACGGTATCGTGTATACTGTTGATGTTCATCTATGTATTCGGTTAACAATGCCCTGGCAGTTGTTGGAACGCCACTCACCAAGAGAATGCTGAGCAGCTTCCCTCTTCCAACACAACTGAGAGTGTCACTATATTCAAAATACCGGTTCCGAAAGCCTCAGTTACTTTATCTAGAAGTGAGAGACTGCTATGAAACAAATGGGAGAGAGTCCATCAATAGTAGATTATGAACACGGGGCGCACAAATTTTGGGATCAACTGGGATCATTTGTGACGTCATCCTAAGCAATTCAATTCTATCCACAATAGATCTTTAAGCTACGGATCTGAACTTAAACCGCGTATTCGAGTCTGTCCTGAGAAAAGGTATCTCCTGCTTCAATGGAACTTTCAATCATTGTTGGCCTGCTGCCAGGGGATGAAATCTTAAATATGTTATTCAAGATGCTCCGTGTTCCTTCTCAGCATTGTTTTTCTAGTATTGGCTGAGGATATTTCACGTTGAGCAAATTCAACTCAGTGCCATGTTTTTCTGAAATGGCTTCAACAGACACTTGGTGCTTGGACCACACCAGAGGTGTGGTTGTTTGAGGCTAGATGATAAAAATAGGTCACCTTGAATGTAAACAATCTCCCAGGGACAAAATTCGTCGAAGCTCAACTTTAAGTATCTGCTTTGAGGATCATAGAATGTCGATGGATCCGAGTGTGACAATGCACTGAAATCACACCGTAAAGTCAATTTGCGAGATCTCACGAGTCAATTAGACTCACGTAAATCAGATCGTCCTCGACAATATACTATGCTTTTTTCCATGCATCTAAATTAACAAATTTTACTGTCTGTTCTGCATTGTGTATTAATCTGAGCTTCCTGACCACACGTCCAGAAGATGGAAAAAGGAAAACTTAAAAACGGCTCCTCATTTAGTGGCAAAGTTGCACGATTTACATTACAATCCGTCTGTCTTGGGATACCTGCAAATAATGATTGATTGCAGTACGCGTGAAACACAAAGCAGTGATGCACACAAATCACATCCTTACCGGTAGCCGTTTCATTTTCATTTATGAAAGAAATACATTCTTTAAACATTAGATATTTGCCAAATAGAACGTGTATATTTTTAACAATGATTAGGCAACATTGGAAAACCAAGAATGATCGTGGCTTATAGTTGATCCAACGAGTTCACTGAGTGAAGATACTCAAGAAACACAAATTATATGAATTAATTGCGATCGAATGCAAGTGGCAATGAAGAATTGCCATTTTTGCGGGACCGACGTAAAAGAATGCTCAACTCGAAGCTTTCGTTCTCTGGGTTCCTTAAATCACGAATGGTTGCAGTTCGTACTTGTCCGTTACAGAGTTTGGATTAGCTGGATCACTGGAGTGAGGTAAATGGACGATTATATTAACACCAGCTCCGACCTGACCTACCTTCAACAGTTTTTCCGAAGCACCAAGATTGTGCCTTTTTCTCAAGTAAACAATGTTCACAGGTACTGCCAAACTTTTAGTGAAAAGTGGAAAGGTTCCATGTTCCTTCCTATTGTGGAATGTTTATTGCAACAGGGAGATCGAGCAGGAACAAGCAGATGCACAGACAAGTTCCGTTAGAACAATGAGCTGGGTCAAGATGCGCTGACTGCGGTGTGCGCAAGTGCGTGGGTTCTAGGTAAACTCGTACATTGAATGCTACTGGTGTGGTTGTTATTAAGTATTCAAACGCCACTATTAGTCAGTTGAGGGCCGTTTCTGCTTGCATCTTACTAATGTATAGGGCAAGCAAAACATTCATTATTCACGAATCACCAATACGCAGCAACGTTATTCAATGGCGATATGAGTAATTCCAAATGCACCGTGGAATAGCGTTTTAGCCGAGCAATATGCCAATAGTCTTGATCGATGTGAGTTGAACAGGTGCCTCATAAACTGCAATCAAATTCAAATACTCCTTCATCATGAATCGCAAGGAAACCTACATGGATGTATCACAATGCTCGGCAGCAATTTTGTGTGGGAATTAGGAGTTGTGAAATTATTTTCAGAAAACACAGTGGTACGTAACCCTTCATTCATAGAATTTCCTAACATACTCACTTGTATCTTCCTGAGAAATAAGCTTATACGAAAAACCTTCGTCGGTTATCTCACACACTAGTCTTGGTTATGCTCCACACATAAACAGGACAAGGGTAATTTCGTATGATGTAAACGTATCACTCAGATGGGGCTACAGTTAGGAAAACTGAAATCGTTTTGTACGGCTTCTTATCGAATGGAGTGGTGGTAATGTGCTCCCTAATTACGCCTGTCATACCACACTTTGATTTGTAAGGGTTACATGCAATTCTTCAAAACGGTTTTGGTGCTCACGGTCAGCAGCTTGAACGTAAACAGACCACGGCTTAATTTGTTGAAACTAAAATACTATCACTTATTAGTGTAGGTTCCTGAACCTTGTGAGTCTAAGCTCATTCGAACTTTTCGCAACCAAATCCAAAATCTACCTTGGTGAAACAGTTTCACTAAATCACTCCGAGTAACTCGATTGCTGAGAATGAGTCAGCAACAGTTTCCAAAAGGAATAGCAAACTTCCAAAACGTTCAAGCTTTCTCAGTCTGTGAAATTGCCGTTCTCAACTACTGCTTCTTCCCGAGTTGTCCACGTCATCATCACAGCATAGAGGACGGATCATGGAATGACTAAGACAATCGTGAACGGGACATTTGAAATTGGTCATGCTGCATTATTCGGACATGGAATTACACCAGTTTCTATGGATTTCATAACGATGAGTGTTATTGGAATAATGTCAGGGTCACGTGGACGTTTGTTGAATTTTTGTGTGTTTTCGCGCATTCTGTATATTTTGTGAAATAAAGTATTGCGATTCGGGATGAACTTAAACAAATTTTCAAATAAATCGAGAAGGAACGGTGGAATAACGCCGTGCAGGTTGAGTAGTTGGTCTTCGCTAAAGCAGTGTAGGGTGATCTCAGATTCTGGTGATCTCACAGGGCATGTCCTTTGTTTCCTGGTGAAGATCGGAGAGATGGCATCAACCATGCAAAATATATAGCACTACTAATATGCACAAACTGTTATGCTACAAGAATCGGGATAGAACATGGAAACACAGATTACTTCATTTCGTACAGAGCCGGTCGTCCTACCTGGATCCACAATCGTGGAGGAGTTGTCATCGTTTACTAAACCAACAGCTGGGACCGGTAAACTCAACCGGGCGAATAATCTGTCATCTCATAAGCTCTAAGAAACATTTTCCAAATGGATTCCGCTCGATATTTATCGAAACAAATCCACATGGCTTTGGCACCACCTTGCAAATGACCTTCCACATTTGTCGGTGACTTCAAAAAAAGATGTCGTTGAGTTTCTCACCACAACTGGCTTGATAAATTTGGCATGTTTTACCATCATATTTGGCGCCGAACAGAGTTTCGACTTATCAAACACATTTTTTCAGTGTTCAAATAAGAGCACCCCTGAGCAGCTGTGATCACTGAATCTTGAAAATACGCCCAACAGTGAATATCAAGACCGATCAACAAATTATGTTCCATCCAGAAAAGTAAGTCGGACGATTTGCTAACCAGTAATCTTAATAAAGTTAGATTCCCCTTGCTATTTTCAGCAATGTTTCCGTGTTTTCAACCCCACCCATTCTGTCTCTGTGAACGTATTTCGTATTATCCCAATTTTTGCCCCTAAGGTCGCAGCTCATTTAGAGCTCCTACAAGGTATTCTTATCCGTTGTATTTAGCTGATACTGACTTGGATGAAAGACAAACCAAATCAATATAACCGAATCCCAGCCCAAAATGGAATAATTCACCACCCCCCAACCGCTCTCCCTCGGAGAAAAAAGAAAAAAATCACCTAATTTTATTGGTCGGAACGGTTTCACGGATGTTCAAAGTAGGATGCCAGAGATTTTTCAATATACTCGTTTACTCAGGATTCCAAAACACAAACTGTCCAGAAATTACCACGAATTTGTACATTCAGAATGTTTGCGACGTATTTGACTTCGTGGAGGAGAGTGCGAAAACTTTCACGCCTATCTCAGAAGGCAACACATTGAGTGCGCAATGTTATTACTGCTTTGAGTTGTCTTCAGAGCCCCACCTCTTGCGCTCGAAACTCCTTCAAAGTGTCGAATTGACCCCGCGCAGTCAACAGATGGGAAGCCATCGAAAGAAATGCGAAATGATAACGTAGGCAGGCTGGATTCTGCGGGGACAAATAACGTGGTTGCATTTCCTTTCATCGAGCTCAAAATATGCATTGAACTGACGGGTTTTAAATTCATAATTAGAGCCGTAGTCAGTTTTCAAATCGGTTGCAGTTAGACGAGTTTGTGTCTAGAAACATCAGTTTTATTTACCAGTTCTTGGATAATGTAAACTTAGCTTCAGAAACAGCTTGCCAGCTCAGTCCTGAACCATGTTTGAGTTGTGGTTCAGTCAGCAAATTAAACACAATATCTCTACATTTTTATTTGTACCCATCTACTGCCAAGTGTTTCACTAATTCTGTTCATCTATGACTGCATTCTTCGTGGTTCACCCTCCCCAGGTCCTGACGGCAAGTCTTCTTGCTGACTTTGCATTACAATGCCTTGACAATGAAGATATTAACCCTGTGTGCACACCTAGCCTATCTCTTCCCCAACTCGATACCAGCCCATCTTGGTCCCGATGATACTATAGGTATTGTGCATAAGGAAATCAGAGACTGGCATCCGTTGTTGTAGGTAAACTGATACAAAAGAATTGTCACTCAACTATTTCCTTTGGATGACGCCCAAGCGGCTGATGGTTTCTAGATTGAAAAAAATTCGTGTTCATTGTTGTTGTAGTGATGGCTGTCCTGACTCAACCCATAGTGCCTTCTTGGATGAATGAGGTCAGCGGGTGGACCAAGAACATGGATGATCGAAGGATGATACGAAAAGGTGGATAGAAATATTTGCGGGAAGCAATGATAACATAAAGAATGTGTGCTTACCTAGTAAGCTCCAGTGAAAATTGCGTGTACGATATCACCACATTGCCCAAAGATGGAACCTATCTTGGTATATATATACCCACGTGTTTCGCCAACCCTTTCAAAAACGCATTGGAAAAAATAAAGGAAAAGCATGAATTACTGACCATGTTCTTTTGACCACGAAAATAACCAGGTGAAATATATCTAGCCGTCACGATGCAAATGAAAGCCTGTAGGCTGGCGTTGTATAACAGATAAATTTGAGAGTAGAGCTTTCTGTTTCCTCTCCATAATATGTACAGCTAGTTGACTCTGTATTTGACGACAGAGATTTGGAGGCTGCTCGGAATGGCCGGACAAGGGGAAGCTTTACATGATAACATCCTCAGAAGATTTGTTTGTCGTGACTAATAATGAAGGACCATTGCGGGTGGCGGTTGAGTTTGAAAGTGAATCATCAGTATTGTGAAACTTGTGTATAGGTCTGCATGATACAATGATTGTTCAGGTAGATGAGATGGGAATGACAATGAGGTCTGTTTAGAGTGATAATGTATTTTGATGATATATTGCAGAAGATGGAGGAATCTTCCGTTTTACTTGAATGATTAGAGTGGTACCGACTATTGGACGGTAATCGAGTATTCTCGAGGCAACCACAATGTAATTCATTGACCCCGAACTATTGGATGGTATTTTCTGCTTGAGGTATGGCAGACCTATAACTGGAGCTTATGTTGACAGTCTGGGTGCAGTTTGTGGTCTTTGAATGGTTACTGATGAGCAAGTTGTCTTATCCTGGTGGGGAGGATAATAGATTGGATGTTCCCAACAGATGAAATTTATGAAACAAATAGCCCAGACTCAGTAAACTGGTTGCACCACCATTCATCTTATTTGTATTGATTAAGTTTCAGTACCGTTCGATGCACGAGCAAGCAAACATAAATATACTTCGTACATACTGGAATAAATAGTTGTGAACAATGGCTTGTTCGATAGCATTTTCCAAATCCTCCCACATCCTGGACACTGAGTGTAATTTGTTCTAGTTTTCTTAAGCAAAGTCCAGCGTAACTAGGCAGAATGTCGAACTTTATCTTAACTTACTTCGCAATTAGTAAAATGAAGCCCGAAGACGCTTCTGTCCTTAGAATGCATAACACTTTTCTGGCTGTTACTTCATTCTCAAGGTTTTCTGTTCTGTTACTTGTGAAGATCGTGAAAAGTTGTATCCCTATCTTTAGGTCAAATTTCTAAGGTCTCTTACCCAAGAACTGTGCATTTGGAATTGGTAAATTGTTCATTGCTTTTATGATGTTAATACCCGTGGCAAATAAACAGGTACACTTTTATTTAACAAAATTAGTGCCGTATGTGATATATGAACTGAAATATTGTTGTGTATTTTGAATGTGGTCGTATAGATAACTCTGCTATGTTATCAGGAGAACTTTCTCGTTCAAACACAGTCATTTACACGTTGTTCAGCGTATCACTTTGGCAGCTACTCGAATGTGCTAGACATTAGTTTCTGACAATTTATATCACTCGGTGCGATGAGGTGTGCGACCTCAACTTTGGTTGAATTAGTTGCTTCAGGATAGTTCTCTCCTCAACTTAAATATTGTCTAGCTCGTTAGTTATGACCATATATCGTGTAAAGGAAAAAGATGTTGAGGACCACTTGCGATATTGTTTTGGTATGTGCGCTTCTGAAAAACAAGACCACCTCTGTTGTTTGTGTTATTCTGGCTTTTGGTTAGTTGAAGACTGAAAAAACTGACTCTCATGCGCCCCTATTTAACCATGCATGTTTCTTATTATCATATTTTCTCCTTGTTTATGTACTCAATAGTTCCTGCATGGTATATTTTATCCGAGCCAATCTTACGTCAGATAATGAAAACATGCTCCATACAAAGCTACATCTCCATAATACGGAAAATATGGTTTCATCCACAGTGTTTGACCAGCTGAAGGGCACCTGATGTATCATTTACCAAATAATACACGAACATTGATGGAGTAAGTGCCAATAAGCTGTCAAACCATCACTTGTGATAAAGTCATTAATTCATGTCTGTGTGTTTGGTAATTTAGAGCCTTTCACGCTACCAAGGCGAGGGCCACGAATTATCTACTTAAACTCAGACCGAGATTTCAAACTACAACGAGGTGTATCCTTATCGTGCGAAATATTCACGCCACCGATACTCGATATGTTATATCAATCAACAAGTTGGAACAAAACAAGCTGATACAAATTGATATGCGCACTTTGAAAGAAAGTGATGAATGAGCTGGACCGAAATATGTGACCTCGTTCGTTCATGGTACAATCATATGAACAGACACACGTCCTAATTGCGAAATGAGGGAACACTTATTTTTAAGCTCATTTTAAATAAACATTTTTTGAATTAATTTCACCAATAGAAATCCCATATCAATTCCGCCTTTAATTTTATTTGAAAACGCTCTCATTGCGTCATTTCAGGACACTCTTTGTAATATCTACAATAAGATGTTCTGCGGTGAGGAGTTAATGCCGTTTGTACCAAATGATCCTACGATCTTGGTTCTAATAACGAAAACGCATTAGGTCGGGTTTTACGGCTCCGAAACCGGATGTATAATAAACGAAACATGTTCGTTCCATGGAGGCAACTTTACAAGGTCTGAATTTGTTCATCAAGACAACAAGTTTTATGCTTTAAATGTTTAAACGCTAATCAAATGAAAATGTACTCATGATTACAGAACACGGAAAACGGACAATCAGGATACTTGCCGATTTTTAATTTGAGTGGATTTTTCAACAAGAGACAAACAATGATTTTGCCGATTTACTCAATACGTTGATTATTGTGCCACCTGTGAGTTTGCTGGGAGATTTCGTTTGAGTGCGTTTAATGATTCACTAGATTAACGTGAACTCGTAAACGTTCTTGTCATTCCGGAATAAACTAATCAACAGGAAATCACGAACTGTACGTCAGACAACCGAACATATAACTAGAAGTATACGAGGATCTCCATTGACTAAAGAATATACATTCTTACTCATATAATTTCTCCGTGATTTACCTATAATACACAACCTAGAATAAAACGAGTGATCACGGAATGTCGCGGTTATCATTCATATTATATAGTACGAAGCAACAAAGACATGATAAACTAAACACGTTTATTGTAGTATTAGTTATGTGTTTTAACACACTGTCTTTTGTGCTTATCCAATATCGACAGCGAATAGAAGACTGCTATCTCAAACATATGACGGTGTGAGCAACAAGTCACCATTTCGACACAACGTAAAATACTCTCAGGCTCTGTGAAGTCCTAATTTTTGCAGGTTCAATTTGGTTGTGCATATCTTTTAGATGAGTGACCATAGAATAAATGGGCCAGCGCGTGAACTGTCAGATAATCTCTCGAAGTCATTTTTAAGAAACGCTGCCAATGTTGCTTTATCTGAAACATTCTATCGCTTTCTAAACATGATGCACAAATGTTAAAAATAAAGAGAAGAATAAGTGATAAGTCTGTTTCCCAAAGCTGATAATCAGTTTTCTAATAAATCCGAGTGGTGACTGTTTAGGAAGAGAATTTATTTCTCACAACAAATTGAGTGACACACTGGTATGTGCATTTTAGCTGTGGAGCACACGGATATCTGGAAGAGACTAAATAGTGCTCATCTGAGAGGAGAAACAAAGCAGCACAAACCAGCTTTATAGTAAACCGCGTCAACTCAAATTTCCCTTTATGAATTCATGAAGCACATTTCGTAATTCGTGTCCTCATGGCATTCCCTCCTGTCCTACTCATGAGTAGCGTGCACATGTGTCGTGGACCTTGAGCATTCATGTCCCAATTTCACTGTTTTCTTTGCGTTGACACAGTTCCTGTTCACGTGTTTATGACGGTTACTGCAGGACAGTTCTGAGTCTGGCTTCCGGACACGCTAGTCCTATGCCTGTAGGTTTGTGTTGTAAGAAAAGACTTACTGAACATTGCTTCCATGGGTAAACAAGCTGGGGAGTAGAATTCCCGACAGCAGCCTCCTTCCCAATATACTACACCGTCAGACCACGGAGCACACCCGAGCCCGAAAGCATTATTGCTGAATTCATCCGTCCACTTCTGTTGTTCTACATCTGCTACCATTTGCAATTCGACATTGGTAACTCCCTTATACATTCGAATTATAGATTATCTCCTTATTCTCTAAATGAAGCTATCATCCATATCAGCTTGGAAGCTTCTTGAGTTGTTATGTGTATCGCAAGCTTACTGCTCTACATTTTCGTTTGACTCCTTGCTGAGTGGACCATTTTAGAATGCACTGCCCTGATTCACCGGTTAACTTCCTGTATTGTAGTCCATGGTGGCGCACTTGGCTCCAAGTCACTTGCTTTTATAATATTTCTATGTATTGCATTATGTGAAACAAAGAATTCGCAAAAAAGAATAATACGAATGGGATTTGTCCTGCTACCGGTAGCCGTGTACAACCCATATCATGCGTAAAGCTAGTGAGATTATGTTCTGGTTAGATTGACGCACCAATACAGTTGCTAAAGAATTCAAATAGTTTATATTGTGCCAACCCAAAGATACACATGATGTATATTCCAAGTTATCCGATCACAGGGAATCTCACTAATTAGAGAATGATATGCCAAGTGATATCCTATACAAGATGCTACTTGTTTGCAATATCAAATCTTCAGGAAACTCCAGTGACTTGATTTCCACAAACGTTTGCGTGTTCATATAAGTTCATATATATATATATATATATATATATATATATATATATATATATATATATATATATATATGTATGATCTCACCGACCGAGGAATAAGTAAACAGCCAAAGCAATAACAACAACAGAGAGAAATTTTAAATTTGAAGATACGGGTTCAAGAGTCATCAAAGAGCTTACAACAAGTAGAAAGAAAAAAAATTGTTTAATATTTTCACTGTATACGTTTCGTAAATTCGTCCTGTCCATTTGTAAAATGGTTATGGGGAACGGGAATCAACAAACTGGCCATACAACTTTCCAAGCACTAGAATAAGTTCTGAGCCGCATGTTCTAGCGCTCTAACCAACGAAAATCGTCTTCCCTTTGGGCCCCAACTAGAAATGCCAGAAGCATCAACTGAAGCCAAAGCCGGAGTGAACTTCTTTATGCACCTGCGCCCAGTCCCAACTTGACAGCCACGCAGTTTTTTCCAGCCCTGCCCAGTACGTGCAAAATGAGCACACGAAAATGTTAACTTAAGCAGGCTTACACAAAACATGCCCGGGACATCGGAGGCGATGTAGAACGATTTTATTTGTCGTGGACAACTATCAGCACTGAGCACACGACAGCGCACCTTGTCATTGCTCACCCGATGTTCCCACCATACAAGAGAGTTGCTTTTGAAAGGCCTCGATTATCCTCAGCACCGAGGTGCCAGGTCTCGAAACCATGAAGGGGAATACCGCTGACTGTGGCATTGTATAACCTTCATTTGGAAGAACGCCAGATGCCAGGGCGACGCCGCAGATGACGCAGGATAGCGAAAGCTGCTCTGGCTCTTGTGTTTCATCAAGTGATTGCCTCCCTAACACCACCACCAGAAGTGACCAAGCTCCCTAGGTAGTTGAAGCTGTTGACCACCCCAAACCGATCGTCACTAAAGGTGACTGCAAGCACAAGCTCCTGCCAGTCTTGAATAAGTAATTTGCACATCAAAGACGCAAAGTCAAGCCATATCGGGACATCTCAATTGCCAAACGATTCAGCGCACGCTGGATGGCTTGTGAACTGTCCCTCAACAAGACGATATCATTTGCTTACTCTAAGTCAGTCACTCTGTTTCCTGAGAGGAGTTTAATCCTCACGTTTGGAAGATCAGGTAGAAAGTTTTGCTACACATTGTCTATAGCAAAACTGAAAAGAAATGGGGATAATGGAAGCCTTTAAGTACTCCACAGGAAACGGCAAAGTGTGGCAAGCGCTAGTCATAAGCCCTTACCCGACTTGAGGTATGACAGTACACCTCTCTGAGGACCAACACACTTCTCGGGTACACCGTACCCTAACAAACCATGCAACATTGCAGACCTATCCACAGAGTCGAGGGCCGCGCGAAACACAACGATGATTGGTCTTTGAAGAGTATGACGTTGGCCCAACAGGAGCTGGAGTATGAAAGTTTGATCGATGCATCCACAACTGGTACGGAACACAGCCTGTTGTTCGCAAATTTACTCATCATGCGTGCTGTATAACCTGGAGAAAATGACAGACGCCAGCAGCTTAGAACCTATTGGTATTAGGCATATACCCCTATAGTTGGCGAAGTCGCTGAGCCGACTCATTTTGAAGATGGAGACAACAATCTATTTTCCCCAAAATAAGGAAATTTTTCAAAGTGCCAGACCTCTGAGAACAAATTTCGACGTTTTCTAACAAGCTTTACTCGACCATCATTTAATAGGGTTGGGGAAAGATCATCGGCGCTTGGCGATTTTTGCCGTCATGGAGCTTGGAGTCCCTTTCAGATCTAAGCCTTATAAGGTAGATCGGTCTGAACAGACCGCAGGACGTGTGCTGGACCCGTATGGGAGGGGCTGACGCTGGAGGCCAGCTAAAATGTGTTTTAACTTGCCCCGCCCAAAGTTCAAGACGTCGCTGCAAACTGTGGATAGGCAAACACTCCGCTTTGTAAATCGTTTTCCTCACATTCACGATTTTCTGAGGATCAGGATCTATTCCAGTTCACGCCGAGATAAATTAGGTTAGAAAACTAAGTGCAGTTACCATAAATCTTATGACCCTGCCTGGTAGTATTCCCTCGGCTTCCTCTGGCTCAGTTTACTAAATGCAAGTAACTTAATTCCGTTAGACAACTAAAAGGAGGCACATGAGGTCACTGATTCAAAAGCTGATATGATCCTACAACTGGGGATAAATATTTAGTTACTACGCAACAACTATCATATCATCTACGGTTAATAGAAAAAATGCAAAATACATAATCCAGTCAAACCAGGAGAAGAATTTGTAATCAAATGAATACAAACAATATACAGCATTTTCCAATTAGGACGAAAGTCTATACCTGGTTAAGGTAGATACATGATGATTTCCAATAAAATTTGTGCGCATATCCTACATTCGTGACGCCTCGCTCAATGCTACGAAGCTTAGGCTTATAAAAATTACGTCAAATTGAATATTTATTTTCATTCCAAAAAGTTTGTCCATTTTCTCTATTCAAGTTTAAGCAGCAGAGCATTGTCAATAAAAGTCTGAGATTGAGGAGCTAGCAATACACTGAGCCAGCTAGCACAAACTGTTCCTGTTCATCGGGGTTCCAATTATCGTTCGTCGCATCAAAAACTCTCTTCTTTTGGTGTTATCATTAACTTCATTCTGTCACACACAACATTTCGGTATTTAAGGCTAAGATACGGGAAAAGTCAAAGGATGCCAGGCAAGATATTGAGGACCGGCGACCACGGGAAGATACCAATCCAGTTCAGGGGGGACAGAAGACCCCCTTGATGACCACTGGACCACTGTTTGTAATATCTCCTGGTGGAAGTTTTGTTGAACGAAGTTTTCCCAAATATTTTTCCATCTGATTGAGCGTTTATATACATGACAATGCGTGATAAAATATTTTGAACTGGTGGAGCAGACTCGGATTTAAAGTATGCAACAAGCAATATGAAAACATATCCCTATGAATCATGTATGTGCCTGTGTCCGGCACGCACTGGATCTGAAGCAAAGCGTTTTCTTATAAACAACCAAACATAAAATGGTGCGTGCAATTACTTCAAATATGCACGTCATACCTGATCATATATATGTATCAAACGTGATGAATTCGGTCAAAGACTCTATCAATAGCACTACGTTTAACCAAAACAGCGCACCTTCGCGCTTCCCGTGATACTGAAATGAATCAACCAGTAAATGAAATCATTATGGCGATGAGCTGAATTCCACCAACATTGGATGACCTGCATACTACCCATTTTCGTAAGTGGAATACCACATTATCTGCTTGAGTTGTTGCATCAGTCCAAGCCGGAGTTACTTCCCGTGTGATATCAAGTATGTTGCTGTCAAAACAGTATTCCAAAATAGATGATAACTCAGATTGATCTCTCCGAATTTTTCTGCTTGTCATCAGATACTCGCAGCACAATGAGAAGGTTCCGCATTCTGGATGATCAGGTCTTGCAATGTTGTTTGTTATTTCAGCACGAGAGAACAACGGAATTCACATAAGAATGATTTTAGGCATCTATCTCAGTATGCGTTAAGGTTCACGTGGACAGGATATTCGGATGATCGATGAAGCCTTCGTGTTTCTGATGCACGTGGCAGCAGTGACAGATTGAGACCGATAAGAATAGAAGCAACCAAGCGTATGTTAACTCAAATCATCAGAAACTTCAGTTTTTTGATGGTTTTCATATAATTTACCGTTGTTGAATTGTTAAAAGAGGAAGTGACACGGTATATGTCAAAATCTTACCAAGAACAACAATGGCTTTTGTAAACCACACCTAGAGCAATTTGGTTCACGCATGTTAGCCTAATCATTTTCTCAGTAGAGTACGTCGTGTTTGCCTGAGAAGCGAATGGTCCTGACAGTTATATGTAGCCGGCTACAGGTTGCGAATATTTATATAGGCCGATAATCTGAATGTTCGTAACGAGTCCTAAAACAGTACTCGAAGAAGATTGATGGTTTATTTCAAACAGGTTCAAAAGCATGTCATTTTACTGATCACGTACTTTGGAATCTACACAAATGGGCAATTTCGGGGCACCTGGCAACCCCCGGCAGGACAAGGTGTCACTCTGCAGATCTCGTCGTGAACAAGGATCACGTTTAACCACAGGTCCAGTTCTTGCGAGAGTCACATGCTTCGATCCTTCAATTTGATTCTATATTCGCCGAGTCTACCAGCAAGTAATGAATATTTTATCGGTTGATCACATTGAGTAGTTTTTATTCGTTGCACATTATTCATGGAGGGTATTCGAAGTACTGCTGAAATTCAAATGACGTCGTTCTCTTTGTTATGAACTTCACGTTCCTTTTTGTCATGCCAAATTCGACAACGTTTCCATGTACAATCATATTTGAAATTGAATTTTGTCTTCTTTATTTCTACAAACGTTTACCACGCCGCATTTGACTGATGCTTAGTTGGGGGATACATACATGATGCAAAATAGGTCATTTGTAAGGTTATGCAGATGGAACATAGCTTGTACATTTTTTGATATGGGAAGCAAATCGTTGTGTTGAATGGCGTACCTTATTTTTGTTTAGCAGAATTTAGCAAAACTATTGCTAAAACCCGTATGAGCGTCTTCATTTGCTGGTGTGTTATTGGCTTATTCGTGGTTCTTAATGGGCTCTCAAATAAATGCTGATTTTGTTTTGAAATGAATGACCCTGAAATCGAAGTCATTTGTGCGATGTCCAGCAATTGTTTCGTTTTCACGAAGATAACGGAGAAGTGCACACTCATGCGAGAAACTGGGGAGATTAGAAAAGTCAAGGTATTGCATTTGTTTGCTTTTCTGGTGGAAGAGTTTGCTCAGAACGTCCTGGGAAAAAGCTGTGAAGCAGGAAGAAGTGATCAGTTTTTGCTATTGCGGTAAAAAGTGAAAACTCATTGAGTTTGTTGATGATGTTCATTTGTTATTTTTCTGCTATACAGTGAAATTATGTGGCACAGTTATACGCCATTCACGAAACGGAATTAAAATAAATTACATTTGAATGACTTCCAATCAATACCTCAAACACCGGTAATACCAGGTGAAAAATATTTGTCGTCCAAGTCGAGATATTTTGAAGTAGGACTGAGCGATTACTAACAAAACTGAAGGGGCTAATGCTCCACATTTACCGGCCCATCAAATTGAGGTTTACTCTAGGAAAACAACTGGCTTTCAGCCGATACACCCTCATGTCTTTCGTGAAGAAAACACTTGTGTTCTCACAGAAATATTGGTTATCTGTAATACGTCCACCCAGTCGCAGAAGCCATGGGAAATTTAAAGGTCCATTTGCAAACGGTATTCCTTTGAAGCCCGAATATGGCCATGATAGTGGATTTGGTCAGTGTTCGTTGAATAAGTAGATGTTCTTTCCTTGCGTTGTAAAGCTTCATTTTGAGGACTCCTTGATTCAAACTATACATATTATTTTGAGTTCACGCGTTATCCATGGAAACGAATTACGGCTTATGAACGAATTTTTCGGAATCGATAAGAAGTTCAGCCATTTTCTTCTATGAAACACTTTGCGAAATCCTTAATGGTACCCATTTTTTCTGGAAATAACTTTCGTATTAGGTTCTGTCTCGAATTTCAGCGTTGATGATTTGTTCTCCGACGATAGGTTGCGTACCGTTCCCAGCTTGGTTTCAATAACGAATATTGTTGAGACCGGTCTTCGTAGCCAATGAAACAGAGCTTCAAAGGACTTTCTGCTTTTAACCAGTCATAAACCCGAAACTCATGGACATACACTCCAGTCCCATCACCATCTTTGAGGCAAAACTTAAGCAATTGAATTAATTAATTTGTCTGTGAGCAAATGTTTCGTCATACGTATAATTTGGTTCAGGTTCTATCCGGATGTAGAACACAACTCTGTCTCCAACTGAACCATGAACAGAAATGCTTCGCAGCAATTAAAGGGTAGAAATCAACTCAATAAGCAAAAGTAACTTCCAGAGGCATTCTGAACTTTATCAGGACTGTGGTTCATGTTGAGTTAATACCAAATCCTCTTGATCACAACTAAAAATTGGTAAGTAAATAAGCTGTGCACGATAAACTTCCCCACATATTTGGCTGAACAATTTTAACTATTCATCATCCCGCCTCAAAATACACTGAGCTGGACAACTGCATCGATCGCCCTGCTTGTTTCATTTTTTGTGCAGAAGTAAACTAACCCACACGGAGGTTTGATATCTTTGAGGAACTAGAAGGCGGGAAGATTTCAAGAACACCACAGTTGTCCAATCAAAGGCCACTGTCAAAAGTTCGAGGTGAATTCACTCGTACCCAAAGTGTTTTACTGAAATACTAGTGGATGCGGAGGAACGAAATCAGAAGCAGCTTTTTATTTTAGACGAAGACAATTTTGTTTCCCCAAGTGAATGTTATTCTTTAACCCTATTTGAGGAGCCGGAACATCTGAAATCCCGTTAATGCATTTCTTCTACATTGATGATCTTGATCAGCTTGTACAACACTGCCCTACAGAGAACATCCTCTGCTAACTGAAATAACACCCCATTTGCACATGCACTTTCTTGGATGTCGTTTTAAGAACGTCAACAGGCCTAAGCTTTAACCGGTAAACGAAGAGGACCGTAGGTAAGAACGAGAGGTTGTCCGTAGAATCAAATAAGCTTGGAGACGCAAGCAAGTTAGATCAATCTGTTCGCAGCAAGACCAACCAATAAATACTGTCCTTGCTCCAGCCAGAGTGAATATCAACACTGAGCCTGAGAATATTCAAGAATGAGTGTGATACTGATCGATTGCCGTGTATTATGGGGTAAGATGTGAACAAAACACAACCCGTAGTACAAACGTAATGTTTACGATGAACTGGTTAGTTAGTCGAACAGAATTCCGTTCGTTCCATACTGATATTCATAAAGCAGCGAGTAACGGTAGATTACTTCTCAGTATATTTATGATATGCGATGTTTCCATGGAAGGGGAAACCATGAACAACGGATTCATTTATTCAACGGTGTCCCGAGTAGATGCGTAGGAAATCCACCTCATCAGTTTGTTTGTTCGACTGAATAATAGTTCGTTAGAACAGGACTTTTTCCTACGGAGATGTGGCGTGATATGAGGGGAGGAAATATCTGTGGTTCTCTACGTGGAGGAAATCAGTTCCTAAGTAGAACGTAATCCTAATTCATTTTTTGGCAATTATGCATGAACAGCAATAACATTTTTGCAATAACCAGTAGACTAGACTTAGTTGAGGTGATTCCACCTCTGACAAAATAAGTTTTACGGAACCATCGACCTTAGACAATTTCTAAAGTAAATACATACTTGGATTGGCTGAACCTCGAAAGCGTTCATACATGTACACCCTGTAACATATTTTTCTTCTGTTCACATCAATATGGACGAGATGAAATTTGAGTTACGGATAAAAGCTCACAACTAGATAGGTTTTCCTATAGTTTCTAACTTATTGAAAAACTATCAAGTTAGAAAATACGGAAGGATATTAAACCGAATGTTATTTTTGTTGTTTTATTATTCTAATATTTTCTTGTTTTCACGCACTTGCTAAAATTTCAGCATGTTATCCATAAAACTATACGATAGAGACGGAATCTTGAAACTTCGACCAGATTATTCTGAGTATACTCTACTTTCACAAGGGAGGCAGTATCCATTCGGTTAAATAACCCTCTAGAAAAAGTTTAATTTATTAGTAAGAGTGGCTTTGAACAGCGCAAATGTTAAATAATAGAATGATGTCCAGGACTTTCTAAATAAGCGGAATGTAATCGATTCACAGGTTGTAAGTACACTGCTTTTTTGGTCAGGTTACATATTTCTGTTTTGGAATATCCCCCTGACTACAAACTGGTACCGGAAGTATTTACCAGCATTTTTCGGCAGTTGTTAGATAAAAGTGATGTGCGTCCATTAGCATGATACCATATGCAAAGAACATAAGCATGGGATATTATTTATTATTTACCTAAATAATTCAGTGAGTTTCATAAAAAAGTATATATTTGAATGAGGTAACGTGAAGTTGAAGCAGGTCGCACGGGAAAGCCTATTCCGATTGAATATCTATACACACTAGATCTGCAATGACTCCATTTCAGCAACTAATCCAATGCACAAACATATATATGGATACGTTGCCACCAAATGCAGCCACGAAAGAAAGAGTCAGTGTGTGTATACAAGAAATACAAACCGACGGAGCGCACAAGTGAATAATTTGGTGCAGGCATGTGCGCTGGACATCGAACGTTTTCGAGAAAAAACAGTTGCATAGACCTCAACATGTGATTACTGAGAACGCAACACACAAACTACACACTATCGGACGAATTTCCGTGACATTCACTGAAAATGCATACTGTTGTTGTTCACGTTTTCATAAATACTTGTGCAAGTTTATATATACATCCCAACGAGGTTCATAGCCTTGTCCTGAAGTGAATATATTGATTTCAGCGGGACCATGGTTTAATTAGACGTCACAAACAATAAAATGGTCACAAAACTGCTAAAATCTTTCAGTTAAATTTCTTGTTGAAGAACCACAAACCGCATTATCTTTACAAGAAAACTGGAAGGTTTTCCAAATGGCATTCATTATCAGTCAATAGAAAAAAGTATTTAGTGTCTATCTTTTGAACATGCCATATGAAGTTGTATTACGAATCACTGGTATCCATCAATTAGTCACAGACACTTACAAATGGTCAGAGGTTTGAAGGAATAATTACGAATCTTCCAATTTCACATTTATGACTACATTATTGTAATGATAAAAATTCAATTTTTTATCAACACAACGTAGTCAGAATCATTGGTTGGTTGTCGACGTTTCGGTCGTCATAGGTAACCTTTTCCAAAACTGGTTGTAAAACCAAACAGCATCGGAAGGAATCGAAATACCAGCTGTATTCTCATTGAAAATGAGTTGAGGAAGCTTGCATAGACAGAGAGTCCATTAGTGGAATAGCACGGTTATTCTTCCAAAGCGAATTTGTATGGTAACTCGGCTGACCTTTATAACTAGGACACATGTTCCCAAGTATGGCTTTTCGTTATGAATAGTAGAGCACTGCATCTGAATGGCAGTACAAAGTTTCCCCGGAAGCATGCTTCATTCGATTCGATGGAGATCACAGCGGTAAGTCAACTGTGGAAGGCTCAAGTATACCAGGGATTGGGTGGAAGAGTACCGGGTAGGCACACCTGATGAACGCCGATAACCGATTGTTCTCTTCAGGGGAGGTTATGTACTGTCATCCAGATACAATGCCATACTACTTGTATCAGAAACTACTAAAAGTGTAATAAGTTACTTTTGCAATGTATCCAAGAGTTTCGAAAAATTAGTCAATATTTGTTCAAAATATATTTCATTCGAGAAAGTTGAGGAAGCTGATGTTCCTTTGTTTATGCTGATCATTTTATATGATTAAATGTTTTTCACAGTTCGTAAAGGAGAACGTGGTGGGCATAATTGATCTCGATATGATGAACCGAAAGCAGGATTATTAGGCTTAGACGGTGTGCGCTTTCATACATGAAGGACAAAATGTATTTCCAGTTGGCACCGACTACGATGGGCATTATCAGTCTGGTATTCGTCCTCACTATAATGAAACGGAGTCTTTTGGGGCCGGATGTATCTTGTGTACACAGACCATAGTTATGATGTTTCGTACCATGCAGTTCTGAGAACTTGTGAACCAAACTTACGTTCGGGTGCGGTTGCCGTTTCTGTTAAGAAGTGTCGTTGAATTCATACAACGTGGGAGGTACCACTGATCTGACCATTTTTACAATCTCCCAGTTTGGTATCTGTAACTCATTCCTTCAACTGCTATATCAACGCGATAAAATAAGTCCGGATTATGGTCGCCTAGATTCCTTTGGATGACGTGCGATTATTTGTGAATTGACGGCTTTCCGCTGGCTTGGATCTAGCTAATTTTCCATTCAAGTGATTGGGTTCAGTGTGTATCCGGATATACAAAATATCTTCAACTTTTGCAGAGCTATAAACCAAACTGCTTTGCAACAGTTACATTACACAAATAAGCACAACAATCGAAAATAACTTTCAATGGCATTCTGAGCTTTACCTCATCTATATTTTATATCAAACGGAAATGAGTTCTTTCTACCGGCTACCAACAATTCGTAAATAAACTGAAGAATGTAAATTCCTCCACGTATTATGCTCGATTCATCTCTCGCACGAATGATCCGTGTTGTTTCAGTCAGTAACACTGGCGGATTGTTAGTTTCCAACGGACCTTTAGCATCGAGCAAATGCCCACAAACAGTATTGTTTTTTTCAGAATGCGTGCTTCCAAGGAATAAAATGAATTTCCTGCCCCATATTTCTCTCTCAAAGTTTGCTGTGATCACTTTTGATCATAGTTCATAATTGTTGTGATCTTAGTTGCCAGTAAAACTCGTGTTTTTAGCACTGCTATGCCAGCAAAAAAACTGAACTACATTTGCTTACACGAGTGGAACAGTAAGTCCAAACACTACATAGCATGATCGATAACTGAGTACTGTTGTCACGGAAGCAAAGCAGGCGTATGTGCATTTATGAGAGAAATATCTCTCGGTCACCCGGATACTATGCGCGATCCTAACCAGCCAGTACAATTAGGGAGAAAACAGGATGCAACTGGGTGTTGCTATTATAAACAAAGAGGAAGATTACTGTGCTAAGTAGGTGTATGCTTCCACACATCGATGACAAATTATGTTTTCCGTGGGCATCAACTAAGATTCATCAGTTGATAGATAATATCAGTCAACATATCGCTGGTACTTTGTAGGAACGGTGTATATTGTGGCCGAGTGCTTTTCGTGTATTTAAAAGACGTATCTGATACCACGCATCCCGAAATGCTAGGCATTTGTGAAACAATCTTCCACGTGGGTGAAACTATCGGTTCCGGTATGGAGTGTCGTTGATTTCGGGCGACTTTAGATATATCGTTGATCCACACATTTTCAGAAGCTTTACCGTCGGCAGCCGGAACTTATTCCCTTACTATCCTTGTCATGACGATATTGTGAGTCTGTAATACGATGTCGAAGTTCAGGTGAGGCCAAATGCCATTGTCTTTGATTCCTGACAGTCGAGAAAAATTTGTACCACTGTGTAACCAAAAACACCGCTTCAGGCTTCCATTACCTACCAATAAATCGGCCTATTTTGACTCACGAACAACTGATGATTATGTCAACTGACAAGAAATAGGTTTTCTAACGTTACTATGGTGTTCATACGTGGGACGTATATCGGCCACAATTTGTGTAATGACTCTAGATGGTAATAAGATTCGTCTCATGGGAAAATACTATCCTATTCATTCCTCTATAGTCAGGGGAATCAATTTCGAAATAGTTGGGACTTAATAATATAATGACGAACATACTGAGCATAGAAATACCGTTTGCATGTATATTGAGTTTCTTCGAAAATTGCCCACGTTAGCATGAAATAACAGAATCCCTTCGATTGCTACGTTATGCAAATACTAGTGTCAATTGTCATATCACTTGTCTATATCTCCCTTCAAATAATCACTGATATCATGGATCACGTGGTTATATTACCCACTGTAGAAGTCCGATACATTCTGAATGAACAAGTCCATTGGTCTTGCATCAAGAATTGCCCATCACTACCCAAAACTGGACAAACAGTGGCAATGCCATATAGAGTAAGCAACTGTTTCTTCATATTATGTGGTTCATTTTTCTGGTCTATATGACTATTTATGTGTGCTTGGATTCTGAGACAATTCGACTTACCATTTCAAAACGACCAATTCGACTGTACCTGGCATTATTGAAGATGTGCCGAGATATTGCTGAATTTATTGTGCGACCAAATTTCATTGGCTTGTCTTTCAAGATGTGACAATGATATTAGGGGTAAGGGAATGATGTCGGAGACAGACGACCAGTTAGGCAACATGCAAGAAAATACAAATGCAAACTATTGTATGTTCACTGATCTTGATGCTTATGATTGCAAATGCACAGCAGTAGCATTACTAGGGAATCAGAGCAATCACCAGCATGATAGAGCACGGAGCGAGCTACAAAGAGCAGATTGTTTCAGAGCAAGAACTCCGCTTGATTTTTGCGTGATCATATCTTCATGTTTATTACTATTGGCTGGGTGAATCTTGAGGACCCCACGTAGAAGCCCGGTACGCCCTGGATTGCAAAGTGCATTGGTTCGGCTTCCAATAACTAATAATTGGTCAAACCACCCACGTATCCGACTACCGTTTAGTTGTCAGTTTTTGGTCTCATATAAGCGAAAATTACATTTAGAAGGCTTTATCAAGTTGTCAAATGGGGATGGAAGAAAGTCACTTACGTTTGTTTTGGTGGAATACGTAGCAACTGAAAATATCACCGGCCTGGTCATCTGTGCGCATAGTATATCTCCGATTATTATGGTGAAGTAGCATATTAGGTGTCTTTGGAGAACCTCGGACGGAACAGCAAACCTTATCTGGCTTTATTATTTCCATAAAAGTTTGCCGCTTTTTTGGTGAAAGCTTAGTCATTTTGCAAAGGTTCGGTAGAATTATACCTAAAACAACCGGACACTTTTCATTCCAATACGTTTGAGATAAAAATCAGTATACCTGCTCGCGCATCGCTACACAGCCAGAGACAAAGCAGTTTCAGCAGTGAAATGGCTGGGAAGCGTGACCACGGGTCAAGTGTGAGACAAGTGACCCACAGTTTGTAATGAACCTTTATCATCTGCAGTGGTAAAATCTTAATTGATGTACCTAGCTAGTTCATCAGTACTTATACTTGGGGATACTTGGGGATACGTGACTACAATAATGATAGAAGATGCCTCTGTATGTTCACGGTCTATCGAAACACGTTCGAATAGGATGGTATTGGCCATGATAACCCCAATTCATCTGCACGTCATCCTAACCACCCTAATAAATTGAAGATGTTACTGGGTACCACCATTTCTGTGTATGTATAAAATAATAATTTGGTCAGCAGAAATGAACCTAATGCCACCTCAATGTCCATCTTGACCAACTGCATAAGATGTTCGAAGATACCTCCATCCTGAGTCAAGCATATCTTTGCATTTCGGACTAAACTCCGCTGAAATGTCTCTAGCATGTGTGTTGAAATTTCCCAAAGTAGGTCGGTTATCCTCGTTTTCAGTCCTCCAAGATTCTTCAGTTTAAGGTGATACACTCGACGCTTCGCAAAGCCTTTTTGGAAGAAATTCATGCGGGGCTTAGTCCGGAGATGGTTTGGCCATTGTATTGGTCCTTTCCGTGCGATCCATTGCAGCACGAGATTTTCGTCCAACCATTGCTCGGAATTCTACTTCCGTGTGGCGAAGCTCCGTACTGCTGGAACAGGACCAATAACAATGAAAACAAAAGCAGACTTTTGAGGTATTCACCGAGTGCTTTTTCTAACAGATCTAAGTAGATCGTAAAATTCGTCCTGTCCGGCAAGGACCACTAAACTTGCCATACCGATCACGAGTGTGATAAACGAGTCTATATCCAAATGTTCAGTTTCTGATCTTTGGAGTCCACTTAATGTCATTCAACTTTCTGAAAGCTGCAACACCTCTGATGGAATTAGATGGTTTAACCCCATTGCCATCAAACCTCCCATCTTGAAGTAACTGAAAGGGCTGTTTTCGCTTGTCCTAAAGCGCCTTTTATTATGCCCACTGATCTTTTTTCCGTTTTTATGTAAAGCCAAAAGATCCACCTTCGATGCAATAAAATAGGAAATTATATAACAACTGATTTCTGAAATGCGGTCATTGCCAACATCTTGTCATCACCTGACTAACACGTAAGATGGTTGCAACAAAAACCAGTCTTCGCAGGTTTGTTTTCAGTAGACTAGCCCATGGCCAGTAACAAAGAAGTTGGTGATTTGTGTTACACATATCAATTTTATACACCTTCAATCTGGAAAGAATGTAGCATTCAGCCTACGGTATGTCGATGTTTTTCAGTGCTTCCAAAAATTCACCCCACAATTCGTTAGTGGTAAAATCACGAACGAAGAATTCGTTAACTTCTAGTGGAAAGCCTTGAGAGAAAACTATGTGGGGAGACTGGCTGAAAGCTAATTTAATGGCAAATTACCGCGAATCATCCTACCAGTTTTACGAAATGAATTATTTCTTCTTATTACCAAGAATGAGAAATCCATATCCAATGGAAGGGGGGTGGGAATCAGAATGATGGTAAGGAAGACATCCTCCACCTACATGAACAACTACGTGCTGTCGAACATGTGTGTACATCATGCAAATCACTTCACATAAGTTCCCCTATTTCGACATTGTCCTTGCTGATAACGGTGATGCAGAAGAGGACGATGACATTCATGGCACTGATGTATTAGTCTACTTATCCGTTGCTTCTTTTGTAAGAAAATATTCGTAGCACTGGGGTCATCTTTGGGATTACATAATTTCGAATGACAATGCGGAGTAAGTGTTGAAATATTACGCACACTCCCTTGTTATTGTTCTAAACACTGGCGTTGATGTTGTCCTGTAGGATGCTTCATACGGTCCGGAAATAAGTGAACTCAGTATAAGGGATTTTTCATCAAATATATGTGTTACGAGATCTGATGAGTGGTTAACGTAGACAGGTTAAATAACTGAACACCACTTACTAATGGTGGACTCGGTGAAACACCTGCAGCTGTCCTGACCAGGTCCTTTATTCCCTGTGTGATATCCCATTTCCGTCGTCTGAAGTGCAACTGCTGTCCATGTTTTCTAATCTGATTTACTCCCCACTTGCTCTCATATCATTTGTACATTCTGACCCAGATTTGCACAGCCCGTGGCCATCATACATGACACCAAGAGGATTCAAAGGAAACACTGCCACCCAGGAACACTTTTCAGAATTATTGATATGATTGGATTTTCGACCTTAGTATGTATGTTCTATGTAATTTGTCCTCACTCTTTGATCACTCGGTTAGATATTTGAAGGTGTGCTTTGTTCCGCATCTCCCCAAAACACGTATATATTTATTCTGATGAATCTCCCGCATATCTGAAACAACTGCAACACTCCTAACTAGTTGCAATCTGTGCTAGATATCACACTGCAGTTAAGGTGATACACAAGCTCAACCAATTCGAGTTGCACTGGTTCATTTATCCATCTTCTCATCAATATCTCTCATGATACTGAAAGTCATTATGCCGGAAAGTGGCGTAGAACACCATGAAAACCAATCTGTGGTACAGGTCAAAGTACATCCGACAGTCTACTGTGGTTACCTACGCAAAGAATGTCACTGAGTCTTCAATTTGATCATGAAAGTGCAATGCTGATCTATTCTAAGAGGACAGGCATACCAAAATCCCAAATTATTTGACAGCACTCACTTCGCCCATGAAATCGGAACACAAATAGATGGTAAACAGTTGAAGGTTCCATAGCCGAAACATTGTTCATCTAAATTATTCATTATCACTCTTAAGTCACTAGTCTGTGAAGTCTGTTCAAAAAGCTTCCGGTGAAAACAAATCGCCCTCACCATTATCCTCAGACGCAATAACACTAAAGCTGACATTCAGTCCTGAATATCCGAGGTACCATCATACTGTACTACTTCGACCCAAGTAGCGGTTGCAACATCGCTTATATTCGCCAAAACTTGTTAAATCTATTGACTTTTTGAGATGTTACTTCGTGAATACGGAGGTCCACGGTAAGAGCCGTTTTGGCATTTGTGACCGATGACATACATATCAGTTTCTTCTAAGTGCTTAGTAAGCACAGTATGAATATTCGGAAGTGGGTCTCGCAGATTCGGATGTGGAATTCCAAGTGAGTTTTCAATGTTTAAGATCCTTGTGTCCTTCCCATCACATATGTGTCCTGCAAAACTCATCAAGCGTTATTTGAGCTCAGCCGTGTACTATCAACCTCACTGGAAAGTGATCAACTGGGTCAGTCTAGTGAATACAACGAGAAACGTTATCATGTAATACTAAATTCTTGGTTGGATATGATTACTTACCGACGTATTTTGTTCCCGCCTGAGTAGCCATGGAGCCAAATACCAGCTGATAGAGAAACAGTCGCTCCTGTCAGTGTTGGTTCACTGTTAATGCACACCTTCAGGTTGAAGTGCCGAAATGGCTTTCCGTTCATACTTGATCACGCTGTCCGGGGCACTACTATAATCCCTTACACTATCTCACCACTGTATGTGTTGTAACTGGCGCGCACAATCCAACGCACAGTATGCCCCGACAAACTATCACACATACCTACAGCAAATGAGTTGGCATCGGTAATTCACCGCCTGTCACACAGAATATCCCTAACCATCTCGGAAAAGAGAAAATGGGAGTATATCACCATCTGTCTACGTTGCAGTGGGGGAACACGTGCTATGCACATGTACGTACCGGCGGATGCACTTTGTATAGTAACTGTCTCTTTCCCAGATTGTGAAATTTCGAATCTCTTTCATTTTTATCTTCTGTATGTCTTCTCACCCAGGTACAGTCTGCATTCCTTCAGTATCACGCTCAAAAAGCTGATCACGAGGAAAGTGTTCTCCAAAACCCCCTCGGGTGTCAGCGGTTTGACAACGAGATTACTGCAAACAAATATGGTCTTTTGTATTACCTGAGAAATAATGGATTTCCAAGACTATATTTGTCCGCACAGTCTGCGTAAGACAAAACTGTGCACCCTGTGCTCACCGGGATTACGGTAATGCCAACGCCTCGAGGGGGAAGCTGTACTGGAACCCGATAATTGTAACCCCGACTTCAGGTCGTTGAGCTTCGCTTGTGGATTCCGGCTGAATCATTCGAATATGTAAACCTTTCGCAATAGTTGAAACCGAGCGCCGATTTGTCTTGGTTATGACAGTCGATTTGGAATGACTGCATTGTATGTGAGAGATATCTCAGATTGACGTCGATATGTAGAACTTTCCTTCATCAAGTGGATCAAACTGTATGCTGCAGCAACTGAGGATGAACAGTGGATTGAATGTTTCCAGTAGAGACTAGCTATTTAGAAATATATATTATGCAATTATTGATGAATCTCTTCTTCTTCCCAGTAAAAATGGTCTTATTTGGTGATAGTTAACGGGGCAGATACCGTATCTCCATTCGAAGCAGCTTGGCATATCCGACTGCCATAAAGGACAAAATCTGACCAAGCTTAACTCAGTCATTTGGCTCAGCCCGGACCGGAGCGTGGTGGTCCAGTGGCACCACACGTCTTCCAGGTGAAGGGGGCCGGGTTCAAACCTTTCTGGGACGGAGGATGTGCATCACTGACAAGCTCTAATAAGAAGGAAACTCGAATCTGGTGCTTCCGAGCGTTGATCGAATGGCCTGGGGTTTGTGCGTGAAAGTTGAAGTCCAAAGGATAGTCAGCGAAATAAATTTTCAGAAATATTTCAAACGCTACACCCAAAACCACAAACTACTAATATGAACGGGTGTGCAATTTATTCCTTGCTGTTCAATCCGTAATTTATCGGGCCACCAAATAATTATTAAATTTGAAGCTTTGAACAAACGGCTTCTGGGTCACCATGCATTGAACAAATTTCAATATGAATGGCTCATAAAATTTTACAAAATAAACGATGTTCCATCGGATAAATTGAGATACGTTAGGATCCTCCAGCAGACGCGATCAGCTAAGTTGAAATTATCGAGTCAACTGTACTCACAAGGGGGATTTTGACTGGTTGCCGGATTAAGTCACCTTGAATCCAGAAAAATCTGCCAGTAAAGTAACCTTTCATTTACAGAAGACGGCACAGTTTGCTAATAGTTTGGTGACGTTGCAGTAGCCACGGCATTCCGACGAATCTTGCATGTCAAATGGTTGAAAGTACCAGTTTCAACCATAAACAAGCAATACCCGTCGTGTGCTTTGAAAATCCGGCAAAGTAGAACACCATTTCATAATCTTCAACTACTTCTAGTCTGATGAGATACCGTGGTATAGATATCAACCGAAACATACTGTCATCCAGTTCTAGGCGACCAGGTATACGGCATTCTAATGAGGTTTGGTTTACGGATGTTTTCCAGATGGAATATACTATGGACATTATTCAGTAGCGTTGTGTTACTTCGAGTTGTATATACACAAGATACGCCTGAAGTATAAAAGTCTGCAAAATTCGTATGCCGTGATAAGATTCCTGAGAACATCACTGTACATGTCTTGGAGGTACAAATAGCGAACAAATACACACTCATTTTTCTCATATCACAGATCCTTCGCAAAGTTATTTATTTCAATTTGAGTCGATTCAGTCGAATGCAGTTCAGAAAATATATGTCGCAAGTTTCGTTTGATAACGCCAACTGCTTTCATCCCGCTGAATATCTATTGAATTTGGAGATCTGTAATTGTTGCTTGATTGATCTGACCCATCTAAAAATGCTTGTGACAAATTGCGCAGTACTGAAAGTTTGCAATAAAGTAGAGGCTACTAACAGGTTCATGTGGAATGTTCAGAAGGTGACCATGGTACAGAACGCATTTGACTGATAATGACTAGGATTTCGAAAACCGTACAATTTTTCCCTCGAGATATTTCACATTGTCCTCACCAATTGTTTGACTTTAATCAAAATATTCTTGGTATATACTGTTTTTCTTCCGAGGCAGTAACCTCTCAGCTAAACAGCCCTTTTTATACACTTCGTAATATTTACATAATTGATTTTGATCAAGGCAAATCGGAATTGATAGAACGACTTCCAGGACGTTCGCATGTTCTAGGTACACTGTCCTTTTATGTCAAGTGACACAATTTTATTTTGGACGATCCACCGCGAGCACAAGATCGTAGACCAGAGTATTTTACAACGTAAATTGGGCAATCTTTAAATAGAAGGGCTGCCCACCCATTGGCATTTGAACACATGCAAAGAGATAAGCCTTTTATGTTATCTATCATCAAGCTAACTACTTCCATGAATTCAAGTAGAGAAAATTTGCTTTCGGAAGATTTGAAGTAGGCGTAAAACATTTCGTATGTTTTGAAATCGTATTCCAATTGAATCTCTACGTGCATGTTCATGGTATACATTTAATCTGGAGCAAGTCACTTCCAGGTATTTCATCAATACAGAAACAGATCTATGGAAATTTGTCACCTAATGCATCCACGAAAAGAAAACAACCAGTATGTGTGTACAGGAAATCAGAACCGATGGAGTGTACAAGTAAATAATTTGATGCATGCAAGAGCGCTGGACAAATAAAGTGCTCGAGCAAAGAACAGATCCACAGAACACAGCATGTGATAACTGAGAACACAGCATACAAACTACACAGCTTAGGGTGCAATTCCATGAAATCCGCTAAAAGTATCGACTGTAGTTGTCCATATTTCTAGATAAATGAATGCACTTTTATATTCACTTTCTCACGAGGTTCGTGGTCTTGTCTGGATGAGAAACTAATTATATCACTGCGACGTCGACTTTATTGGACCTCATGATAAATAAAAATGGTCATCAAATTGCCATATCCTTCGGTAAATCTTCTGGGTAAAAAGGACAAACTGAAATATCCCGGGGGGAGGGGGGAGTATGGGACGATTTCCGACATCCAATCACCTTCTGAACACCCCATTTGAACCTGTTGGTAGCCTATACAATATGGCAGACATTTATTGATACACAATCAGTCATAAGCATTTATAAATATATAAGAGCTCTGAAGGAATAACTACAGATCTCCAAATTCAATAGATATAACTTCATCAAGGTAGCTCAATTGTTCAAACATACATAAAGCATTTTGTGGACAGATTCACGGTCATTCATTTCCTAATCTTTTTAAATTCTCAGTAAAGTTACCACACTTGGCGGTACCAAACAAAACTTGGGAAATACATTTCCTAAACTGTACATGACGGAAAAGATCAAAATCGAAATAAATCACTTCGCAATGGATGCGTGATGTAAGGAAAATCATCGTGTATTTGTTAGCAATTTATGCATCCAAGAAGAATTTGTTCCTTTCCCCTATCCCTTTGTTTGAGTTTCCCAATTTCTTTCATAGTTTATAAAGGAGGACAACGGTTGGAAAATAGGTTATCGTATGGGGAACAAAAAGCAAGATTATTATAGTAATTGGTGGTGCGCTTCCGCACGTAGATGAATAAATTTATTTCCTTTAAGCTCCAACCGTGATGGGTATTACCAGTCCGTCTATCGATCGTGCTTTTAAAAACGGCTTCTTTTGTGGTCTAAAGCATTTTGTATACTTGGGAAACAAATGTGATACTCCGCATCGTGCGAAACACACGAAACACTCTTACGTTCGGATGCAGATGCCGTTTCTGTTATGAAGTGTGGTTGAATTCGTACAACGTTGGAATCAACAGCTGATCTGCATATTTTCACAAGCTTCGGGTTTTGTGTCTGGAGTTCATCGCTTCAATTTTCTAATCCTAGCGATAACGTAATTTTGGATTAGGACGTACTAGTTCCCATAAGATGAAGTGCAAATATTTGTGAGCTTTCCTCGTGCCCTTTGATTCCATATAGTTGGGAACACTTTCTACAATTATGCAACTATGAACGTCTCCGCTAGTTTTCCTTAAATACCAATAACAGCATATGTTGAAACTAGCACAACTTCTAATTACACCTTTTGATGAGGATCAGTGCATCGCACGGTGCATTATGTGTTCATATGCAGAGGACATATTGGCCATGAATTGTGTAATAGCTCTGGATGGATTTGAGAAGTGCATTTGGGGAGAAAATTATCCTAATTATCTTTTGTCTTGGAGTTAAATTTCAGCATGAGAGAGGGTTAGTACTAAAATGATGAAAATACCGAGCATATAAATAGCAGTTGCATCAATATTGTGCTTCTTTGAGAAACGTGCATTCGAGCGTGTAACAAATGATGTGCACGATTTGTTTCTTGTAAGGTGAATTAGTATTCACTGGTCAGTTGCAAGGATGCTACACATTATTACCATATTGATGCATGGAGAAGCTTGGTGAACGAGAACACAACCGGAGCGATGTATGAACAGGTCCGTCATCGCAAATCAATACGTGGTGTTTTTCTCATAAAATGATATAATAAAGGTGGAGAGAGCATGAAACCTTGAGTGAAACCGAAGTTAAACAGGGAAGTGAATCACCAGTTATTGAGTCCAATCACTCGTGGTGTTTGTGAATACAGTCCTACGACACCGTTTTATTTATTATTTGAAAACAATCACATCAGCTGCAGTACTCGTTAGTGAAGATGCGCTGAAATCTTGATGATTACTTCGTTCAATTAAATGTTACTGACTAGTGTTTCCAGATATAATAACGGTATGGACTTAGGTGGAAATAATTTGGGGGAGAACACAGTCAGTTAGAGAGCATGCAAGGAAAGACAATTAAAAAACACCGTGGGTTCATTGATTAGAGCGCTTGTGATTGCGGCTGCACAGCAGTAGCAATACCAGGAAATCAGAACATTCACCACTATGATAAAGCACGGACTGAACTACAAATAACTGTATCAATTCGATAATTACTTTGTTTTATTGCAAATACTTTGAATGTCCTCATGCTTAGTCATATTTTCTTGTGTATATTCGTTGGTGGAATGAGTCTCGTAAACCCCAAAAAGAAGTTCGACACTCCCCAAAGTACAAAGTGGACTGGTTCGGCTATTCATACTTTCCTTCCATGTGAGAGACTGATCTCGTAATTGTGTTTATCCTATCAAGTTCAATATTGTCCCTGATAGGTGGTGTACTGTTATTTGGTCAAACCAACCACCTATCCAACTACCGGTTATTCTTAACTGTTTGATCTTATAATAGCACTAATTTCACTCGAAATGATTTATCGAGTTTTCAAATAAAAATGGAAGCAAGTCACTTAGGTTCGTACCGACAAAATACATAGTAAATGCAAATATCAAGTGCCTGGCCGTCTGTGAGAATACTATAACACGGGGACATGGTTCGTGCCACTTCATAATTGAGCAGTTCTCTGATCGGCAGGGTTAAGTAACATATAAAGTAACTTTAGAGAATTTTGGACAAACTATAACGTTTTATTTGAATACGCTGTTCACTTATCAATCTTCCGGTCTCCTCATAGGAGATTTTGTTGATTTTCGAAATTCCAGTGGACATTTATCACCATTCATTGCCATAAAATTTGCTCCGCGTGACACACCATGCAGTAATTTCACAGTTTGGTTTCTCCCAATGGATTTCGAAAGTTGTACTCCTCTTGTGATTGAAAGAAGCAATTCTACTGAATGGTGTAGTCGTTTAGATTTCTGAATTGCAACGTCGTTTAGTTTCTTTAATTAAACGGCATCGGCAAGAGCAGGGGATGGAGAGGTATCTGATAATAAGGATACTGACAGAAAGTTGAATACGTTGAATAAGCTACTTTTTACACACTGTCGTCTCACGTGTGTTGTTCGGAAATACCTCCATCCCGAGTCAAACATACCTCCACACATCGGACCAAGTTACACTGAACTGCCCCTGGCATGGTTGTTGGCATTCCCCGACACAGGCTGATTGTCCTTGTGTTCAGACTTTCAGGATTCTCCATTTTGGGGCGATTCACTCGACACTCCCCATAGCCCCATAGAAAAAGACAAAGTCGAGTCAAGTCCGATGAAAGTGTTGGCCGTGATTTACCTTATTTCCGTCCGATCCACTGCATCGGGAGATTTCCGTCAATCCAGTGATTCTGAGCTCTAGCTGTGTGTGTTGGTGTCTCACACCGCTTGAATAGGACTCTTTACTAGATAGGCAAAAGACAAGCTAACGAGGCAGTCACCAAGAGTCCTCTCTAATAAAAGTGAATGGATCATAGTCCGGTGAGAATCAACGGTCAATCAAAAGGTTACCATAAATTGTGCACCAAACATTGATTTATCACTAACGATGCTGTGCTAGTACGTCGGTAGCTTTATGCCGTCCTTCCCTGGTGAAGTGAACCAATTTGTAAGTGTCATTGGCAAATCTAAGCTTAAGTCATCATCCCATGCGAACAGTCCAACACATTTCTTCTCGAGAAATAAACGTTTGCTGTGGGTATTGCTTTCAATGGTACATATGGACATTTAACCCCTTTAGGGACAGATCAAGTGTCGATGACCATTTAGTACTAGTAATGCTGGAACATGAATAACACATTGGTCCCTGCTTTTCAGCGTTCAACTCTCCCTGTTTTATCTATGATTGAAACGTTTTGGATATTAGGTGAGATCGTTGTCTGGAGTACAATGGTTTGACCGTCAATAATACTAGCAACAAGTTTGACGGAGCGTTCTGGGTTTCTTTATATTGCATAATTAGTAAATCGATAAATTCATGCTCAGTGATTATACTCAAGTTCTATCATGGCTGCCACACCTGACTACCAGTGACGGTCGTATATTTCTTCTATGAAACGACCAACTGATGACGCTGCTTCCTTTATTGGAAATGCTTCTCCTTGAATTTGTTACTGGCTAAATGATCATTGCTTGTTACAGGAACACATTCATTAGAGTCAATTGTGTTGATGGTTTGTCCACTGAGTCTGGTTCTGACATAAGTTGTGAGGTGCAGAGATGCGTATTCATAAACCAAGAGACTCTGAGATATCTTTCACAGAATCACAGACGTGATGCTGATGTAGTGAGCTATTCTGTTTCTGAAGGTATATTTCCATAATAAATAACACATATTCACTAACCTACCCATTCTTCTTTTGAACTGTATAGTAGGTCTTTTTTGGCAAATACATGTGTTCTACGTACACGAACAAAACCACTCCGATGCAATCGTGCATTGTTATCCTCAGCAGTTCCTCATAATAGTTTGCTTACTCGGGAATACTTAAGTTTCATATATTGAAATTCTAGCCATCACAAAGTTTCTCCCCGCTTAGAAATATGATGTCTTTTGAAATCAAATGTAATCATGACAGAATGATGGCTATCACCATCTTGTGCAAATGATGTGGGTATGTTTGCTGCTCAGTCCTTCCCGTCGGATAACGGATACTTGATGGAAGCGCAAAGTGGCCTCTAATCGTTCGGAAAAAGCAGTCAATTTTGTGCTTCGTAGCTTTGATCAAAATTGGACAGTAGAACTCCCTTTCTATCTACTGAGTAAAAAGTCGAGTTTTGACTGTCCGCTGCAAACGTATTGCACCAAGAGCAATACTCCACCCAATGACGAAGTTTCAATCATAATAGGCATGCCACGAAACAATTGGGAGTGACGTTGTTTTCCTCATTTGGAATTGTCAGAATGTCACTCTAATTGCATCAGCACTGTAATACGGAAAATCCACCTGTGTCCCGTAAACCGTTTCTACGTACACGTAAGAAAACAGTCATTTGATTGGCAGGAAGACTACAGCTGTGTTAGCTGCTGAATGTCAATGCAAGTGTTAGTTTGATTGCTCTGAGTTAAGTTGGAATCCCCTGATGCTACTGGTTGTGCAGTAGAACTACCGATGTTGACTAACAACCACAACTCAGCTGCAGCTTTGTTCATATAAGCTCGTGTTCTCTCAGAACCTCGAATATTAAGGTTGACCACCTGATGCTCATTCAACTCCAAACAAGCAGTATAAAAAGCAGTTATTTCGTGGACTGAAGAAATACCACTTGCGTCCATTCGATTACCGCATACGATAAGCAGTTTTACACCGAAGTGTGTTATGGCCATGGGCGAACACGTAAATATGTTCTATAATGTTACAAGATAATTCATAAATAGAAGACAGGTTAGTGGAAAGGTCATTAAATTCTCGGGTTACATAAACAGTTTGACAAAGAGCCAGATCCATTTTCAGTGTTTTGATTGGCGGTCTCGGCAAAAACTTATAAGTTCCGCAAAAGCCAGCAAATTTTCTATTATATGCACAAAGCGATGTACAGAACTACCATCCAAATCAGGAACCTTACACAGTTAGTAACAGTATAGCGGGAGGTTCTCAGTTCATTTATTGATGATAAGTGGCTTCAGCTGATTCCAAGCTAAGCAAGCTTGCAAATCATTCTCTGCTTTTAAAAAGCTTGGAAGGACTCTCTCCGGTCATTGTATGGCGAAGTTACTGCACTGCTTTAGAAAACTGTCAACACAGCTGTCGAGTTCGTAAAAGTACTGACCCGCACGGATGCAGTCGCACTCCTCAAGGTACAAACAACATTTTCGGCTGCACCTTTGGATTGTGAGTGTCGAAGTGGAATTGCCACATGGTGACAACCCAACGATTCCAGTCTGTCAGTCATCTTTTTCGCCGTGAAGTGGCTTCTATTGTCCGTAACCAGCACACACGGAACACTTTCTGGAGGTAGAGCCGTAGTCGTGAAGCTAGCATTAGGGAAATTAGTAATATATACCTTCGGCCAACTGGCATAGAAATCAGTGATAACCACAATATCGTACCCGTCTAAGAATGGACTAAAATAATCAGCGTGAACATATTGCCAGGGCTCCGCAGAGACAGGATAAGGCCTCTATTTCGACGGTTTCGTGTGAAGTTTATATAGCCGTTCACGACAGTTCTTAGCAAAACGGCACTAACCGTCGTTTAACTGTGACCATTACCAAATTAGAAGGTAAGTAGTTTTCATGCTTGCAATGCCTGGGTGTCCGGAATGGAAATCTTGCAAAACCAAAAGCCCGCTGTGTACGGCGGACTATGATGCTGTCGGCACTAAATAAGATGTCATCACAAGTAACCGAAATTTCTTGTTATTTATAGAATTCAGGTAATCGTCGCCTAACATTTGCTCGCCAACAATGTCGTACACAAGATATATGATGGAGTGTTTGTACTTCTTCGTTTCATGATCAAGATCTGGCCGACCAACAGGTATTGGCTGTGTAAGCAAAGAGTTATCATCAAATGGTTCTTGGAAATGTCATAGCGAGATAGGTAGTTAGCTTGTGGAGTAGATTTTGCTTTGCTATGCCGAATGTCATAAAAATATGCCGATAAAGCAACAGTCCAGCGCTGAAACATGGCTACCGGCCAAGTAGCCAATCATCGATATGGATTATAGAAAAACCACAGTGCTTGATGTTCAGTGGTAATAGTGAATTGGGTGCTGAACAAGTATTTGTACAAGTGAGTAGGGGCTAAAAAGCAGCCAATGTCTCACAGTGCATTTATGGATACCCGCTTTCAGCGACACTATGCTGGCGAGAAATGTAAAAAACTGAATGATCCTCTTGTTCTACCAAGCCACCAACATCGGAAGGAGACGAGTCTTCAATAAAAGTCGAAGATACATGAGGGAAAAACGTACGAAATACGGCATTAGCTGACCAAACGCTAATAAACCACTTGCGCATTGTTCGTGTACTGAAGACCACTGGGTGGTCTGCTGTGGAAGAAGATCGAATAAAGATGCTGTTTTAGTGGCAAAAGTGGGAACACGTCTAGAGTGATACTAGAGAGAACTCATTAGATAATGTAATTAAATGAATGGTTTGGGAGAGGGGGCATTGGATATTGGAGCAGAAAAATTGGGGTCAGGGGGGAAACCGTGAGCACCAACCAGATAACCAAAACAGGTGAACTCAGAGGTGGAGAAAAACACATTTATTCTGGTTGATGGCTGTATTGTCCCTCAGGAATTGGTCCAGCAATAAACGCAAGCGATCAATATGCACATATTTGGTGGGTGCATATGCGATAATGCCATCTTGGTAAGCAGAATAACCTTCTAGATCAGAAATCAGAGAAAACATTTCATCACATTTCATGATACCGAATGCCAGAAAGTTATATTGATACATACCAAATGACGTCAAGATGAATATGCTAAATACGCAAACTGTTCAAGGTAATCCGGTAATCACCACAGATTCAGGGAGTTTTGCCATCGCTTTTTAACGGAGTCACAATCGAGGTGGCCCATGCTGGGGAACTTACTAATGTCAATAATCCTTTACGAACCAAATCGTGTAAAACCCTTCTACGGGCTCGCGAGATCTGAGGAGAATAATGCGGTTTTTTGTAAAATCAGGAGGGCCGGGAACCTCGAGATCCACTGGATCCATCTTCATATCACCAGTAGCTGTAGAAAAATCGAGAATCAAAAGCCCATTGCAGGATTTCTGAGAATCGGACAGAAAATTCAAAGAAACACAGACGATTATTGCAGTTCAAAGCACCGATGGAAATATCCATGTTCATTGCAAGGAAAGGATAAGTAAAGGTTTAGAATCGTTCATCGGTAGGAAAGGTTTCACATGAATCAACTAAATTTGAAGGGAGACCAGTAATGGCTTCGACTGCAATGGATGTGGTTTGGGGGCTGCATCGGAGGATTATTTTCTGAAAAACCCTCAGAGGAATAATGAGTCAACTCTGCCGATGGTCATAATGAATGAAATTCAAGATGAAAGAGCAACTTTAAACGAAAGGGTAATGCGACAAGAATTATCAGAACTAACAAAAATAAAGTCCAAATATTGGAAATTTGAAGTTGAATGAATATCTTTGGTTGGGAAGGCAATAGTGTGTCTTTTTACTGCTACACACGGACTGAATATGACCTACATTACCACGGTTGGGACATTGCATCACAAAATCTGCACGTGATTCAGAAACGATTCTGGTCGCAAGAATAGCGAGTACTCACAGTTTAAATTTGCTACTTGATGCATATCTGACCGTCAAAATCTCAATGCACCAATGTAAACTACCAAGAACGTGTAACAGAGCTTAATCCAAAATTATTCAGTGACTTCGACTTGATGTTTCATAATTTCGTTTGAAATAATAAAACAATCGAAGAACAACGAATACATTGAGAATAATATGATGGTCTAATTTGGTTGCAACCAAGCTCGCGCTAATCGCGGCTGGTTTTCGAAAGGTCAATGATGGATGGTAAATCAGACAATGAATATGCACCTATTTTCAGGTTCGATTTTGAATTGATTAGCAGGTCTTTCTGGTAGAATACGTGTATTTAGCGTGTAGAAACTGATCAAGGTGCATTTTAAGCGTCAATAATCCCTCATACTGAACACATCGGGGTAGCAAATATCAGACGTCAACTCATCACAAACTTTCTCCGGTCAAAAAACTCGATGCTGTTTAGAATCATTTTACGCGAGGTAGACAGATGAGTATCACCATCTCGTGTGATTGATGTGATTATATTGGATGCTCAATGCCGAATCGAGCTACCACTGAAGTCAATAATATAAAAAGCGGTCCATTCAACGAAATGCTTACCCAAAATAGATTAAGTTCGACTGGTGAAACTGACATAAAATTGTTTGACAAGCGTTCCACAATATGAACTGTTATTTGTGTGGAGCATTTGACCACTCAGTTGTCAGAAGAGGATTAATCGCCCGAGGGACTAGAGGCGCAAATTTGAAGACAGCAAAGCTTTACATAATAAAACGGCGTGAACAAGACGGGAAGGCCAATTGTCAACCATTCACAGGGACGAAGTAAAGACCGACACCCGAATAGTAGGGGCCATTCAAGTAACTCAGAGAATCCTGATGAGATAACAGTGTAGATCTTGTAGGAACAAGCATTTAAAGGGGATGTGAAAACAACGGCGCGAGCGAAACCATCAAGGACAGAGTGGGGTCATTGTTCGTAGGAACATAGTGTGAAACGAAATGATTATGAAAGGGCTAAGGGCATATCGATTGACAATACGATTAAATGAAGACAGCAAATGAACCGAGTACGTATTCGGGTGGAAAAAGGAAATATAGCATCAGTAAACCAGCTCATATTCAACTTTATCAACAACGATATTGAAGCACCAGTTTCTCATCTCGTTTCTGTTTTTCAACATCCAGTCACGATGTTCCTTGAACAGTGGTCACAACAAACAGTGGTTATTGTGGGGTTTTCAAACACCTGTTTCGCATAGTTGACCGTCTCAATCCTTCCATAGCTTTTCGTCCCTCACTTGCACAGTCAACTAGTAGCAGATGGTGTGCTGTGCAGAAAAAACCCACTAATATTTTGTCCTTTTTGTCATAGCAACCGTATTTGTTTACACAACGACGCTGCACAGTCTGTCGTGCGTGCTGTTTTGGTTCAAGAACTTTTGGTTAGTCTCTATCAGATGCAAAGCAAACCGGTCAGCTGTTTACACATTGGGTTTTATCATTGGTAATTTATACCAAGGGAATAGATAGAACTATGTATGTATATCGTGGGCATAGTCTCGGCAGCATTTGGGGGAGTGAACGGCATTGTTTCCGTAAAATCCTACGGATATTTGTTGGCAATGGTAGGCTTGAGCGAAACATAAACGTAATTATTTTGGCTTGAAGAGGCCGTTTAACGTCTACTGTGAAGATCAGCGCTATTGGTAACTGTTTCGAAGGTAAGATAGATATTGTTATGCAGGTGTCGTGAGAAAGAACAAAGTCATGATAAACTGCCTACACAATTGTTACCATCAAACGCACTGACCTTCTTAGAAACATGACCGTTCATTTGATATAAGTTCCACTGCTCCTTATTTGGTAGTTATCGTAATCCCACAATGGTTTCATTGTTTCCTGAACCTTTTATCCACACTTTTGTAGAATACTCTCACGGACCACGTGCTAATCTTATTGACTTTCTCAGCCGTCCATTCGCACCCCAAATAAGTTTTGTGAACAACATGAAAAGGAGTGAAAACTAATGCTGTAAACAACTGCTCGACAGGCTTCAAAGTTTTATGTAGGATCATCTATTCCTCACAGTTATAACATAGTTTTTTAGTTCGGGAACTTAACAGGTGGCAGGAAGCCATTCATTGAGAACAGATTGCGAAAAGATCTTTTGCTTTAAGTGAAGTATGACTGAGGCTACCAGTCTCTGGTTTTCTCTAGCAAATCAACTTTGTTTTTATCGGATACATTTGGACCAGGTTTCCATTCAGGGACTGGTTGGACAAGGAGTTTGTAAAGGGTTAACCTCTTCATCCTCTAATTATCGTAGTGGTAAGGAAGGAAGTAGACTGACCGCTTCGGGATTCGTTTCGAAGGTTGGATAGATATTGTTGTGTAGGTGTCGTGTGACCCAAGAAAACAAACGCATGAGAAACTGCCTACATACATTGTACCACCAAAAACGCTGACCTTCCTAAACACGACCTTTCATTTTTAATAAATTTCACTGTGGTCCATTTGGTAGTTATCGTAATCCCAAAGTGGTTTCATTGTTTCCGAAGCATTTTATCCACGCGTTTCCTCCTATTCTCAGAGCTGTTCAACCAAATGCATTCAGTGAGCTTGATAAATGTCAACTCTCTCAACTGAGATAATCATACAGAACATGCTCTTATGAAGTTAGAAATTTTCAACTTTTCTCTGGTCGTTCACTAGCCGTTTACGGTGGGCTTATTCGAAATTATACTACAACTTCGAAAGAATTATTGAATTTAGTCGTTGAGCCGTCCACGGCTATCGTAGTTGTTTTGTGAACCATGCTCATTAGTTGAAACGCTTCCATATAACTTTCTAGCTGTACACATTTCAGCTTTTCATGAAAAACCTAGGTGTAGTTTTTGTGTGAAACACGTTTGTTTCTGCGCTGGATATATACGGTTTTGGCCGCATGTCCATGGTAAAATAGCTTGGATGCTTAGATACGTCGAATAAGTTGCTCTTACATCTCTCCACCCCGTGAAAAACCGTTCCGTTTTGTTTCTACGTTTATTCGCAATACAAATATCTTTCGTACTCTCGATTCAAGAATTTTTAAGATATTTCTCAAACATAGTTGAACCAAATTGGGGTCCACGTGTTGTAATCCGTCCTGATTATGGTTCAGGATGCACTATTTGCTGGTTGCAATTACTGTCTTACAGGTGTTAAGATGCAACTTGGTCAATTAACCATTATTATGTTTCCGATAGAGATAGTAAGGTGGACTTGATTCGATAATTAGTTTTGTCATCAGTCACGCGTATCTGTGGGTCAGGAAAGCTGTGACACAGCATTCACTAATAAAATTCATATTATGGACACTGTTAACTTCAGAGTTGGTCTATGCTGCTTTCTTCTAGGGTGAACCATGCTCAGTCAGCTATGCCAATCACAATTTCCCTTCTTTCAAATGAAAAGAATGCCATGTATTCCAGGAAAATGTGTGTTTACCAGGCAAAAAATACCAATGCGTCTCTTGCATTGGTATCAGGAACAAGTTTTCTTCCTGAACAGTCATCAGTCGGACATGTTCGGGAACTGATTTCCAGCTCTAGAAAATAGTCTGTTCGCTTACCCTTCACTTGACTTTCGAGGTCAGTGCCTATATCTTCGAGGCGGGTTATACTGTATCGAATAAAGCAAAATCGGGACGGTATCTCAAAAACGGCTTCAAGAGATTATCTGACAATGCGATCACAATGGCAAAACACCGAATATATGTGCACAAAAAAATTGAACCTGCTAAGTAAGGACTGCAGATAGTCCAGACGCGTGCAGAATACTGTCGACAGAGGTATTTCCATGTTGAAAATAGCCGTCCAACATCCACCGCCAATGCTGGATAAACGAAAAAGATATTGTGTTACGAATTGCATAGAGCAGATATTCTGATGAATATGTTCACTTTAATGAACTTTGTTGCCTTCGTACTGCGTAACGAAAATACTAACCGCGGAATTAAAAAAAATCAACTTGTTCTGGGTACTGTTTTTCTTGATAATGCCTCGAGACATTTTGTGATTAGGGATAGTCCGGAATGAATTCGTTGGCCCATGGGGATTTTCATATTGTTCGGGTCATTTGTTCCGTTTTCGGACGTACAGTTCATGATTGCCCGTTGACCAGTTTATTCAAGGATGGCATCACCGTTCCACCAGTTCTCGTTTATTTGGTGAATCATTCAAAGTGCCCACCCACATATTGTCAGCAAATTCACTAGTGGCATAATAGAATGGGATCAACATATTGGTCATAAGGTAAGATAGATAGGAAACGGTCCGGTAAATCTGATTGGCTACCACCCCAGCAAACAACTACGGTGGGTCAGAAGTCTCCGTGTACACAACTGAAGCCTAGTTCTACTTATCAACGCAGCCTCACAGAAGGCTAGGAGCTTTGGGTTCCGATTCCGTGCAATCACTCAGAACGCCTAATCCGGATTAATCTGATGACAATAGGTCACAAGGCGTTTCGCAATCGATGAAGCCGAGTTTCAGGTAGTCGTTTGTTGTCCGTGTGGGGGATGAGTCATCCACTGCACTAGCCACTTTGATACGTGCTCTCCATTCTTTGACCGAGATAACAATCCGTTCTGCCTATGTCGATGTCACCATAGCTGCCGGTGAAATGATGAATGACGTGAGATAAATGTATTTCAATGGTCTTGGAGGTTTAGTCCTTTAGTGATTCGCAGAATCTGCATTTCAGCTGCTAAGTAGGTGCACTTTATTGTACACTTCAGATTTTGAATGACCTGACTGAACATGTTTGTACCAAATCAACTCGTTTTTTCTCGGCCTTGTCGATTTGTGTGGTCTTAGGCCTTTCCCTTTTTTGGATTGCAATAAACTTGCCAGGGTATCCATTTGCGCTAAGAGATTGGGTTAAGAATTCTTCCTTCTTTTGCAATTGGTCTACAAATCGGACACCGTTCGCCCTGTGGAAGAGGGTTTTGACCAAATCCCTCTCGTAGGCAACCGGCGCGAGACTGGAAAACCGAACGTATTGTCCACTCCGTGTTGCTTTAGGGTGGATGGTCTTTTGGATTGTTCCATCTACACTTCTGTTCACTAGAATATCCAAAAACAAACGACCACAAGAAACTCGGCTCCATCTATTGCAAAACACCTTGTGACCTATTGTCAACAGATTGATCCGAGTCAAGCGTTCTGAGTGATTGCACGGAATCGGAACCCAAAGCTCCTAGCCTTTTGTGGGGCTATGTTGATAAGTCGACTTAGGCTTCCACTATGTGCACAGAGACTTTCGACCCACCGTGTTATAATTGTTTGTCTTTCTTTGATAACTGCATGTCACCTGAAAGAATTGAAATGCCTTCCAAATTGTTCTTCTTCTTTGTCTTGTTATCTTAGACTCATCCTTAATTGATAGAAAACTGGACTTTTCATGAAGAAAACATTGTCTTGATGAACAAAATCAAACTTCGTACGTTTGCTTTGATGAAATGAGGTTGTTTCATTTTTAACGCATTTTGTTTTTGACTCAATGAAGCAAACCTGATGCGCTCCTTTTAGCAAGAATACGAGTGCAAGAGCTTTGATTACGCTTTTTTTCTCTGTGACGGATCTTTCTATTGAAGATAATTGAAATCAGCCCCAAGTCCAACCATAAAAACGTACCCAAATAAGAAGACGGTGGATTGAGTTTGGAATTTGAATCCGTAGAATCTTTTCACAAAATACTGTTTTAATTAGGAATCTGAAGTTTCTCATCTTGCATTTGACAAATCAGAGGTGATTCTGTTCCTAAATATTTGTTGCAATATGGACATATTTTTTGCATGCTACTATATTTTTTCCAACTCGTTGTTCATCTTACATACTGAATACAATTGAGAGAAAATGTTCGCGCTATGATCGTGCATGTTTTTGAAGTCTGGAGTCTCACTCAGCTTTACAGAAGGCCATTCAGCTTTTCTTCATTGCCATTTCTGTGGTCAACTCGGTCTGTAGCTGGAAATATGTTATGCGAAACAACAACCAGCTTGTGAGCCGCAACTCGTTTTTGATCTGAATGCTCATGGCTATTTAGAAGAGAAGCCTATATAATGTTTCTTGTGATACGAGCGTTCAGATATTCAAGCCGACGTTTTATTGGCTACTTCCACTAAGCCTTTTTGGGGTTCATAATTCAACTGGATGCTTTGCTTAAGAAGCTTGATAGGGGCACAAGTACTGAATATGCTGTAAATAAATGAACAGATGGATATATTAGAGGATGGCATTCCTCTGTGCGAATTGTAATTTGATAAAATAACAGTCTTATCATTTGCCCGACATTTTATGAATCACGTTCATGCAAATTCGGTCTAACTACTAATTACTTAGGAATGTCGTCTATCAGATTATTCTCGACGTTGGTTGACTGGAATGAGAATAGTAAAAATGCGGCTTCGTCAGAGCATGATTACCATTGAACCGTTCCACCCATTGTGAGTGTCATGAAATATTTTTATTTGGAAAGCGAATCCTTCTTTATTGGGAGTCATTTACTGGATGCTGTTCCTTCTGGAACCCGCATCCTCAATATCTTACTTGATAAGGTTAGTCGTGATAAGTCTTGTTATTGTTTTGTGCTTGATTGCTAAAGAAAACCCCTCAAAGTTACCACAAATAATGCACAGTAATGTGGTTGAACCTCGAGAGAACTAGGATTGTTTGTGGTTGTCCATTTGTGCAAAATATTTTGCAAATCAACGATGAGACAACATGGATACCACTGGTTATGATCAATCAGTTGAGGGAATGTCGTCTCATGTTACATTCTTGCAACCACCAGATACTTTCTCAATCACAAGTATTTCATTGGTCGCGGCTGTCTTCCAGTACGTATGTACACTGTCGCATAAGTAAAAAATAGATTGTGAAATATTTGTATTTAATAACGTTTTCGAAGAACAGTTAAACTGATTGGTTCAAATTCGAAGAAACCGCTACAAAAATGGAATAGCCAATGCGGGGCTTGATGGGATTCTTTAGTGTTTGACCACGCATATTCATCATCTCCATCACGTAAACAGAGCTGCTACTTTGCAGAAAGTCACTCAAAAACAAGCAGAAGATATGCACTATGTATTCGTTACTGCTGCGCACGTTGTTTATGCCATCGTGTCCGCGTGGGCCGAAGCCAAATCGCGGGCTTGTACAGCTGTGCTGAATAACGCAAAAGACGTTATACAATGCGGCTGGTTGGACACAAATCATGAGTTGTACTCCTCATCTTGTCTCAATGTCATTGAAAACCCTGAGCATTTAACGCTTCACTTATCGGAACTGGGACTGCGTTGTAAACAAATGTGTGGAAGGAAAACAAGAATATTAAAAGTGATTCATCTGGTGAGTTACAGCACTTCCATGTATCGCTTTCATAATCAGTGTTCATCAAATCGCCTCCGCTTTTGCAAGGGCAATAGATTGTTTTCACTGCTAAGCGGATGCAACTGAGCATTCGGCTTCCTCAAGATAAAGCACAGTTTTTTTGGAATGGCCAATGAGTGGCACACAAGGATGGTAAAATACCCAACATTCTTAGGTAAATGCAGTCTTTGACTCAGCTAACTAATTTCAGTACCAGAAGATAGGGTGCAACGTTAACGCACGTTTACCATAGATTGAATATAGCTGAGCTCAGTTATGACTGAATTGTAGCTGATTTATTTTCAAACACAAAATCATAAACCAGACAATTCTAAGAAATAATAATTTGAACAGCTTGATGAGTGTGACCACGTATTTCAGCAGGATGCAAATCGAACTGAGGCTCCATATGTTAAACGAATTTGTTATGACATTTTTCATGTTTGTTACGAATTTCCTCAGGTGCTTTGCCATAAACATTTCTGTTCTTCTAATTTCATAGCAAGGACATGGATCATGCTGCTCTGAGTTGCGCTTGAGGCAAGGAACGCCAATAATGGTTCATTACCTTTGTGGTAAGTACAATTTGAACAAATGTGATAAAATTACTCGGGAACGAGTGGGTTTTTGGACAACTGGGCAACTGATTAAGATTGAGTTTGCATGTATGACATTTTCATTGAATTGCTATGTTTACTAAGGCGTCAGCTCAAACAAATGTCACGATTTATCCAGGTTTCATTTATGCACAGCATTTTTACAGAGGTTCCGTTTTTCCCAGTACGTGACTGCTCAATAATTTGCACAGGTCATCTGTTTTCTTGCGATCAACTTCCCAAATTGTCCTTCTTCAATTTGAATACCCTTGTGTTTCAACATTTATTTCCATCTTATCACAAAGCTGATCATATTGTAATAAAGTGGATTTGTGTCAAATGACCTTTTGCAACTGAAATTCATTTCATCCCATGAAACTACTACGAGACGGATGCCAGCTCAGATCATTATCCCGAGCAAGATGCGCTGTCTTTTGTAAAATCAAATACACATGTATATAAACACCACATTTGATACCCCTGTGGTTTTTCCTATCAAATAAACACAATTGGCAAGGAGAGTATCAAAGTACTACTGTTGACGAGAGTTGGAAAACGCTGAATAATTGCTTGACCGTATAAATGCCTCTGGTGATCTCCTTTGCGACCACGAGTTGATATCATTCATGTGATATAAATACTTGGGATTACGCTTCGATAGGTTATCGTAGATCGACAGATAGAGCACATATAAAAGTAAAACTTAAAAAGGGGCCAATATTCGTATTTACCGATAAAGGTCACACCAACTACACGGTGTCCATTTCGCAGTTCCAACCTCAAAAACATGTCCAGAGATCCGTCGAACGCGCAAGTATTTCTAATTTTGAGCATTGTGCTGTGCAAGTCAGTTTGATACTGAACCAAAATGATGACTGTCTACGTGGAGAGTCATTCAGTTGTGTGGGACTTCCATTTCCGTAAAGTATGCTTGAAGTTTCAGTCGAGTTTGCACCTCGACCGAAGTTCGTTATGTTAGATGAAACTATATTGTTGTGTACCTCCAGTACGGTGCCCTTCCAGAATCAAACTATGCCTACTGTGATTGCTTACTTCAGCTAATTTCTCTATCTCAATGTGATCCATTCGACGAGCTTGAATGCTGTGGTCCAAAAACCGATAATTTTCTCTCGGCACACAGAGGTTTGAACTTGTCCCAATATAAAGATTCGTAACTTATTGCACAAGATCGTGGTAAGGTGGATGTGGAGCTTCTACTTATTATTTCCCATCCAATTTAAAGCAACATTTAGAGTGTTCTGTTACCAGATAGTGACAAGTGTGCGCGCTCAGTATGTAGCTACATCTTGATTTGATTGAACAAGCATGAGGTAAATATGAAATCCCCTTTAATCAGACCGGAAAAGATTGCAATTGATTCACAAAGCCGTAGTGGCAGGATTAAATTATTCACCATCCGTTGCAATACAGAACTTGATATACTGGATTCAGTAAGCTTCCTAGCGGTCCCAATATTGGCGGAGTTATGATCGGAACATGGCTGGTTTCATTTTTGAATCGCGTCAACGCATTTCGCCAATATCCCAGAAACTGACTTTTTCGCGGATATGAGGAAGTTAGGTTGATTCAGCAATTTTTATGTATCTATCACCTTTTGGAATAAGGGAGAAAGATATGTCCTATTTCTAGGAGCGACCAGTCAGCTGGTGGTTTGTAGGTCATTCAGTTACACTAGAGACAATTCCATTCAGAAAACGAATTCAGAGTCAATAAAGTAGGGTTCAATAAGCACTGCATCATCCGCATAAGCATTCAGCAACGTGTATTTGAATGTGTGCATGATAGATAGGTACTGAAAACATCACGGTGATAAAACGGCGTCTTGTAGAACACCCAATTTGGAATTTGCGAGGCAGAAATACGTGAAAACCGTCCGTGTTTATGAACGTTATCAGTTAGCAAAGCTCTGGTGTTAGTTTGAAAGCCACTCGCCAAGAAAATGCGGAGCGACATGCCCCGTTTACCACAATTGAGAGTGCCATTGTATTCAGAATGCGGATTCCCACAGCTTTGACTATCTTGTCTAGAGATGACAGAAAGCTACGAGAACAATGAGAGAGGACATTCACGTTGGTTTGTGAACACGAGTCGCAAGAATTTTGGGGTCAAAAGAGAGCAGTTGTGATATCTTTCCTTCTAATATCGAACATCCTCTGGACCATGGGTGTGCGGGCTACAGGCTGGGACCTGGACGTGCCTCTCTATACTATGAGTATAATCAGGAAGACTCTCAATTAGTCGGGACGACGGCACGGGTTGAATAACTCAGGTAAAGCTGATAATGAGATGGATGGTCATTCTTTGAGAACTACTGCGGATACATCATCCCAACCACTCATACATTCGGACTTATTTATAACAACTCGTTTTAGAGTGTAGTGTAATCGAAAGTGTATTCGAGTGTATCCTGTGGAAATGTGTCTCCCTGACATTCGTTGAAAATTCCTAAAGTGGATTTATTGAAATTTCATTGACGTGGACTACAATAAGCTTTGGTAGGCGACCGTAGATGAAATCATGGACGGGTTCGTCAACAGGTTCTACGTTTCTAGTCAGCTTTTTTTCCCTAGTATTCACTGAGCATGCATCGCATTAAGTTTATTTATTCAGGCTCCAATATTTAACTGAACGGTTTTCACAGGTACGTGGTCTTTAAACTTATATCCGCACTCCTTCCTTTAGAGTGGTTGCTTGAAGGTAGAGAAGGAAAATGAGTCACCTCGAATGTGAACGATTTCTCATGGAGAGAAGTCCTCGTAGTATACGATTACATGACCATCACAGTGAATATAGTATGTCGACAAATCGGAATAAGAGAGTATTCTGGAATCACACGGTACAGTCGATTTGTGGTGTCTCACGTGACAATCCTAATCACGTTTCCATATCTTATGTGTGCAAGAAAAGTTCCTGTATGAGCAATTATTGGTTGGTCCCACTGAAAATTGTGGGAGTGAGTTCAACAATTGCATCGTAGGTAGTTCAATAGTGAATGCAAAACCGAATATTTTCTCTGACTAAAATAGATCTAGTTTTGCGCACATATTTGTGGGAATATTCGCAACGGTAAATACATCCACAACGGTTAATAACGTGACATCGAATTCGTTGAAATATCCACACGCTACAGCACAGTGACACGCCAAATATCAGGAATCATGAATACGTATTTAGGTTATTCAACGAGCATATGGGTGATTTCAAATTCACTATGTAATGGCATTTCAGCTGAAGAATACGTCACGATGATTAATAAATTATCTGGGACTTAATGAAGTGGTCTTTAAATTTGCAGGAGTTTTATTACACTTCTCATTTGGTGACGGTGGTCAGTTCTGAATCAGCACGAAATTGGGTAAAGCTTGAATATGGATAAATCCTGGGAGTTGAAGTTGTCAATGTTTGTTTAGATCATTGATAAGTAATGGCTGATCCTATTGGAATCAATTTTGGAATACTTTCCTCCACAGGTGAGGCCAAGTCCCGTACTCAAATATTGAGTTGAACTATACACACGAAAGCAATGAAGATTTAGCTGAAGAATACGTGATTAGCTACGCCCGATTTGGGACAAAATAGTTCTCCGTACAATGCAATCAAAACCAACTACTCCTTGGGTGGGAATACAAAGCCACCAACATGGATGTTGCATAATCAACTACATTACTATTGATAAGGAAAGCAGCAATGGTGAAAGCCAATTCCGAAGACACCGTAGTATCTAACCGTTTACTTAAGGAAGCCGTTCACAGACGTACCTGCTTTTTTTCAAAGAAATAATCTGACATGAATGATACCCTTTAATTATCTGACACATTTGTCTGGATTTTGCTCCACAAATAAACACAACAAGGTTACTTTACATTGTGAAGTGAACATATTACCCGAATTGTGCTACAGGTGAGAGAAATGAACGTGTTTCGTAAGGCGTTCTATCGAGTGGGGCGGTGGAAATGCATGATGAACTAGCTCAGGCAATACCACGCGTTGAACTATGAGGGTTACATGCGACTTTCTGCTACAACTTTCGAGATCACGGTCGAAGGCATGAACATAAACAGATTACGGATGTACCTGCTTGCCTCTAAAATAATTTCACTTACTTATGTGAGTTCAAGATTCTCCGGAACTTAAACCAATTCATTTTTTCCTTAACAAAATTCAAGTTCTTGCTTGTTTCGACATTTTATTTTGCTTAAATTCTAGGTACCCGAATGCTGAACATGAGTCAGAAACAGTTTCCACAAAATATATCTAACTTCTAAAACCTTTAAGTCACCTAGATTCAGCAGGCTAGAGCAAAGCACAGTAAGCATATTCTGTTCACTGATTTGTGAAGTGAATACGCGAAATTGAACGCAGGGCGTCGGTGGAACCAGCCTGAATAGTGAATAGAAGACTGGACATAAATATGATAAGGATCACTCGAAGTATTCATGTGGAACAGCCCATGGACTGCCAAACCCCTGATCAAAACCAGTCATTTACATTTTGAAACGTGGATTCACTGAAATTACCCCAGTCACTAAGCCCACAGATAACTCAGATGAGAATGGGGCAAACGGACACCTTGCCTGATCTACTGCATTAGGCCGACCAGGTGGATTTTCCTCCTTTTTCTGAATTGACGTTCGACACATCAACAGGATAAGCACTGCCAACAATATTGCACACCAAGCCCTGTTTAGGTGACTCATCTCTGTGCAGTATTCGATCATTGGTGTAGTGCAGTGACTAGGAAACTGCTTTCATTTCGTCTGACACATTTGATAATCATATTATCAGGTCATCTTATTAGGACATGAACATGTATTGGCATCAATATTCCGAGACGTTATCAAATGTTTCTGTCTATTATCAGTAGTTGGGTGGACATTTAGAAATACTCAAGCGATCTCCTTCCATACCAATAACTTTCCCTGAAAATTTCGTGGTTTATCTAAACATGCACCGGAATTCTTAAATTATTAGGAACTTGATATTGTTATCGTGAATTCTAGAGCGATTCTGTGGCAATTAACTTTGGTGATCTCGGTCAGAGATAAAATTGACACGAAATGGGGTAAATTTTCAACATGAGTGATTCTCAAAACCGGGTAAGATAAAATAGTGAGAAGATGGTTTAAGTCACTTATAAATAAATGCTGATTCTGCTAGAATCTGTTTTGGAATATGTTTAGCCATTTCGGCGAGCCAAGTCTCATACTCATCCATTGATTTGGAATGCACATAACAACTGTGACCACGAATGCAACGTAATCCATCAAACCACGTCGACACTCAGTTGGTTCCCGAGTCAACCTGATCCGATCATTCAGGTTGAGTTGATTCACTTGGAATGCAAATGTGCTGAATTTTTATTACCCGGCATATTTCAGTCTGAAAGAAATGAACAAAAGCGAAGCAAAAGAAATTGAACAATCGTACACGTTCTAACAGTTCGGCAGAAAGCTCGTGTGACACGGTGACCAAATGGAGGTGGAGGCGTTTTCGGTTTTTTATTCAATGTGCGACCTAGTCTCTAAGGTCACACGAGTGCGGTCGATTTCATTTTCTAATTGTTGCAGGGGAATTTAGTGGAAAATGAAAACTACAAGATTTCACAAAGGAAAAGGGAAGTGACAATGCGAGACTTTTCATCACTTGTTCCTCTGAAAAATATCCCCTTTAATTTTATTCTACATAGAATTATTTTTCCGCATTATGTAGGCACAACCTGGTGTCATCACCAAATACGGCACGCATAGGTGAGCATTTTCTGATTTATCTGACGTTAGTTTCACTGGTTTAGAATGCACCTTCCAGGAAGCCATGGGTATACAAAGGAGCAGACAATTTGATAACAACATGTACGGAAAGAACGGGAGTATGAGAGAAGGTTAATTTAGCCTCGACAAATCAAAAGCAAGAAATGTGCGAATAATGAAGATGGTCATGTGTTTCAAATGCTAACACAATCGAAACACATAACATCCAGTCTCACTACCATTTTACTTTTCAAGAGCCGCGGTCAGACCTACCCAACTCGATAATATATCAGCTGAGAAGAGCATTTTTAGAAACAACCATATTTAGTGGCACTGAGGGTCACGAAACTCATCACATCGAGCGAAATGGATTGTCAGTAACCACGTTCAAACGTTTTGGGGGAGCTGCATAAGTGATACGCCGAACAACGTGAAATTCACTGGGTTCAAGTAGGAACGTTCTTTGTCTTCCATAGCAGACGTATCTCTAACAACAACCCCGATAAACCGCTCTTCTGTACATGAAGAGTTATTCTGCTGCAATAAGCTTGACCTGAAATAAGTACCAAAAACGTTAGATATTTAGTCAACACACGCCGAAATTTACTTTTCAAAACGGATACAAATTATTTTCAACACGGTGTAAATTTACCAAGAATGCGCGAGATGCAAGAGGATTTGGAAAATGCTGTTGAATAAGCTATTGTCCGGACCAGTTTATTCTGGTATATGCGGGGTACATTTTAGTATACATATTCATGCATCAAATGGCATTACAATTAAATCAGCTTGAGAAATTAAAGCGATTGGTAGGCACAATAGGTTTAACGGATTAAGGTTGACTGTTCCACTGATTTCATCTGTTCGGACAATGTAACGCATTAACATCCAACTTGAAAAAGCCAACATGCTCATGAATAACCATTCAAAAACCACAAACTACACCCAAACGGTCAACACAAACTTCAGTTTAAGGTTTGGCGCGAAATCACACAGACAATATCATCCACCAGATCGAGGTCAATGAATTACGTCGGGGTTGCCTCGAAAAAAATACACGGCTATCGTCCAACAGTCGGCATCATTCCAATCACTGGCCGTAAGTGGAAGATAAGGCTGTCTTCGGCCATAGATGATCGACTTACAACATCATTACGAACAGACCTGACTTCCACTTCAATCCTGCCAACAGCATTATCCCAACCCATATATGAATCTCGCAATAACGTTGTTTTACATACAAACTTAACAACCACTTATAACGTTCCTTCATGATTAGTCCCGACAAAACTTCTGTTTTGGGCAAGCCTTCTGTTGTGTAGAACAGTTTTTAATAATATCCCAGTCAGTAGCAGCTCTTCGCACTCCGTTTGGTGTCCTTGAATGAGTTATATACGTCAGCCGTGAGGCTCTCAAGACAAGCCAGGACGGTAATAGCTACATGTAGCCGACTTGGTAGATTTACAACATCTAAACCATGTGTGAATATAAAAGAACGGAATCGGAAAATACGTAAAATTATGACAATTCACACCCAAGTGATCAGTTCCGTATGTCTGTGGTGGCTCTCACTCGACCGACGATCAGACGAGCATGCCAATGAAAAGCGAGTTATTATATACAGAAATAGGAGCACATGAATATTCAATCCTTCGATGCATGCAAATTATAGACACAGTTTTTGAAGTCCAATGAGTATACCTTCTAAATACTGGGCACAAGCATAGAAGCCTCTATGGAGGACAGTATGAACAATTGTCTTGCTGGATGTAACACTACACTTTGAGATGCATGTTATAGAATTCAATAACGAGTTACAAACATTGTTCAATATGTCAGGGAAAGTAACTGGTGAGCAGTTCAATCAGTGTGAGAGAGAGAATGCAGTCACAATTTGAAAAGTAACTGATTTTTGACCAGAAGTAGTCTGAGACGGAGAGAGCAATATGACAAATTTGTACCTTGCAAAATATCTGTGAAACGTGCTTGGAATATGGCAGGTTATTGGGTATTACAAAATCAAGATGTTTATTCGTTGACGGTGTTGGTATGGATTTGTTCTGTGCAGATTGGAGGTGAAGCCTGTTAGTGAGGGCTGTATTTGGTTGATGCGACAGTAAGGGAAATAATACATCCTGGCATTTAGTCGCTTTTCGAACAAGGGAGCCCGATGAGGACTAGTTACCAAATTCATTCAGTTTAATCTGATTTTGTATATATCGTCGATTTTTAGTTATTCTCATCCTGAATCTATTGGTTCCTTGAAAATAAACACTTAGTTTAGTTAATGTGTGTACACTGCTTGTGTTCAAAAGTGGGACAAAGGTCATCTCGTCCGTGGGATTTGTTACATTTGATGTTTAATAGCTATTTGTAAACACATTGAGACGACGAATTTGAGAAGGTGGTACAGATACAGCTGATAGAATATAATACGTTTGGACAATAGTCAAACGAAGGTTTTGATTGCTTTCTGAAGTCTCGATTTAGATGTTCGACACTCATTTCCAGAGATGAATAAGCCCAATATGTACAGAAAACTAAAATCAGAAGGGTGTAAAATTGCAGTCCGCGGAATCTTCAAGCTGCTTGATTTCAGTGGAACACTGGCAGCTGGATGGATGACTGTGGCTGCTATATGTCGGCAGTTAACTCTTTCACGAATGATAAGATATACGGATGAATTGGTAAGAAAACCGAAAACATTACAACCCAGTGCAATGAATTACGTCGGGGTTGCCTCGACGAAATACACGGCTATCGTCCAACAGTCGGCATCATTCCAATCACTGGCATGAAGTGGAGGATAAGGCTGTCTTCGGCAATATATGGTCGAATTACAACATCATTACGAACAGACCTGACTTCCACTTCAATCCTGCCAACAGCATTATCCCAACCCATATATGAATCTCGCAATAATGTTGTTTTACATACAAACTTAACAACCACTTATAACGTTCCTTCATGATTAGTCCCGACAAAAACTTCTGTCATGATGCGCTCTTGTAGCGTTTCCACATCCCCGGTCATCTCAAGCCGTCTCTAGGTATTCGTCCTCGAATAACAGAGTCAACTCGATGAATATATACCCAAAAAGAAGAGAACGCTCTACCCTCCAGTGTCTCTGTCATATAACACCAGTCTACAGGCTTTCACATGTAGTATGATGGTTGGAGAACCTCTACCTGGTTACTTTCAGAATCACAAAAACATGGTCAGTTAGTTACGCTTCTTATTTACATTTTTCACAGCATTTGCTGAGAGAATTGGCAATACATTTGTGTACAGTTGGTTGATGCAAACCAAATAGGAAAGCTTTTTTTGCGTGTTCATAGATTGTATCATTTGTATTATATTGTCTGCATAATATTTAGTGGTAATGTTGAATTGCAAAACACACTCCAAAACATTGGCAATGTAAAATACGGTTTTATTCCTATCGTGGAGATAAGCCTAATTGGCAACTGTTGGGTAGAATGGAAATATTGTGCGGTAGGTGCAAAGTGACCTAAAAGCACTGACAACTGCCCACTCATTTTATCTTCATGTGCAGGAGTCGCTCAAATCTGTGGAGGTAACCAGTGTCTTCAACTTGGTCATATTGCCGTGTGAACAACTCCCAAGATCCAGTCTGCAAGAAAGACTTCCTTAAATATATTTTCAAGGTTCAGTGGTCAAAGCTACTAATGGGTGCGCTTAATTGTACACTGAACATCTGTGATTTGTTTCTGAAAATCTAATATAGTTCGGCGTCAAGCCCGACGGTAAGAAATTCCAAACCTACTGGGCCAGTCGTGTCAAGAAATTTATTGATATGACCATGCAAAGTGAATGACTGATTTGCGTAACTACTGAGGCATCCGATGTATCAGAAATTACATTCGAAACTGGAAGTGATGTTTGAGATTACGAGTGAATGTTCCCGATGAATATCGAATAGAATCCATTCAGAAAACGTGGCTCACTGATTATAATGTGACAGTCTTTCTCTCCGGCTGACTACATGAATACAAAAGTTATTGACCTGTTCCGGTTGGTTTAACGTAACCGACGACACCTCCTTGTCGTCCCGTGCACTGAGCTCCAGAATTTGAACGGTTTCCCCCTATGCTGCCATGATGTCGTAAAGATCTCAAAGAAAACCTATCACGTTCCACTTTCTTAGGAATCGTATACGTTTCCTGTTTTCACGAAAACCCTCCGTTTAATTCGCTTGTCTGAAACATGTGTGACCATGAACCAATTAGTGACTGTTTTGGCTGAGTGTCCAAACTGAAAAAGGAAACATTGAATACAATAGGCGGAAAAACATGCTCTTACGTATCTACATTACAAATGGAATCATTCTTTTTATTCTGAGTTAACTTACAGCACAAGTTTCTTTCATTCTATTCACTCAAGTATTATGAGTACTTTATCACTCACAAGTAAACAGCATCCAACTCCTTATTTCAAGTACAATCCTCACTTTGGTCCAGTCCGTACTCCGTGCTAGTTAAAATTTACTCAACTAACCAGAACAAATTTCTTTCTACTGAAGTCGAATGGACACACATATCTCGAATGTCTAGTCGAGGCCTGTCATTCATTGGGTCATCTCTATATCGCATGGGACTGATTTGGCTACAAAGTATTTGGGGGAAGAAATATCTAATAGCCCGATAGGAATCGTCTAACTTGGTAAACGTGGCTAGCTCCCATTTTGATCTAGTTTACCATTGGCTTCCTGTGTTTCTGACGGTCCCCGTTTCTTCCCAGTCATATGATGCCTGTTTTATAAGCAGAGTTCCCGTATGAGATACCTTTCTTTTGCGTGCTCTAGAAAATAGGAGCTTCCTTGAAGAACATTCACCAGGGCATTTCTTTAGACCAAAAGCTCAAGGAAAAATATGGACAGTAAAGAATAAGACGAATTATCTTCGCGTGTTGAGGGTCTCAGGACCGTAAGACCACATTCAACCCAGATCGTCTTCCTTGTAGTTCCTCTTTTGCAAACAGGCGTAGACCTGTACTGGTTTCTAAATTGTCGCTTTAGTCAAGCGTAACATAATCAGAATGAAGACAAAACCTGATCTGTCCAAGTTCCTTTACTTCCTAAAACGAACATTTAAATACATCAAAAAGTAGAGACAAATAAGCACCTTGACCGATCCGTGGAGAAGGCCGAATTTCATATTCTGAGCAAGCAATCATTTGTCAAATATTACAAACTTCTCGGAAACCCAATCCCACATCTAAGGTTTTCATTGGTTTCCATTCTTCCGTACCGCAGTTTATGGATGTTCCCAACATTACACGAACCAGCCTTTTAGGATAAATATCAAAATGGGTCTCCGAAAAGTTTCAACCTATTTGGAACGACGGTTATCACAGGCTTAATGGTTAAGTCAAAAGTTGAACCAACTAATAAAGTACATCAGTCCAACGTCTGTCCCATAGGTAATACACACTAAGTTGACCCTCACGTTGTTAACGAGTCAGGCAAAACGCCTTAGCTGTGGGTCTTTGAGGCCCATCACAAACTACGTGCACACCTGCGCGTAGTTTCAAAGTTCAGTCCTTTTGTCAGCCGGAGATATAGGGGTCAAAAAAACTTGAATGAAAGTTGATTCCCTGAATCGATGCGCCTGTGATGGTACGCAAGTTGGAGCAATATAGAGTCAGTAGCAAAATGTTGCGGAATTCGCCATCATTCGTCATACGGTTGTTCTTTACTAATCCGTTGGTGAAACTATGAAAATCAGTCGACTTCGGTCGTAGCCGTGGCAATTAAGACTGGTCCAGTTCATTTGGCCTATCTCTTTACCGAAAGCAAGTGACTTCATCTGAAATGGTCGATTTTCTGCTACTCTTCATATTCACAGAGGAAGTCATTTCTCAATGCACGTTCAGTATATTGGGAGTCTTTGGACGCATTCGATAAGAGTACTATATTGCCCGACATTTTGTCTAGCTTTTTGATACTTGTTTACTGATGTGTGCTGCAGTTCAAAGGACCTGTTTTCGGCTGGGTCAAATAAATGCAAAATAGTTGACGGTCAGAGTTTCGAGAAAGTGTCCTGAACCGTATGGATTGTTGCATTTTAGGTACGTACTCCACAGGCTACCGTTCCCGTTCCCTCTAGTATTTGTACATTTTGTGTAAATGAAATACGTTTGTGGCAGCACATTTTCAGTCTCAATATAAACATTAGAACTGAGTACAGAATTTGACGTCCCTTAGATATGCCTGAATTGAAAGCTCCCATTTCTGCGAGTTATCCCTGCCTACTTCTCTCAAGACCACTCATACATTTCCCGCATAGAGCAATTTTTCGCCCGTTATAATCTGTCGTCACAACGAATCCAACAGTTTTCCTAGTTAAAGATTTCCGTCTCAGCCGCCTGTTCCAGTTGCGTTCACGTTACTCAGAGTGCCATCTTCGGTGTCATTTTTGCACCTGAAATTCTGCTAGCAATCCCTGGCTCCTGAAAAAGGGGAAAACAGAGTATATATAATTCTGGCTGAATTTCGTACATCCATCAGTGCTCAGTGTCGATCAAAGAAGTGGCATTCAAGTCCTTGAGATGGGACAGGAACTGGGCATCGCGTGAAGTAAAACCTTTCAAGTGAATGATGCACTTCAAAGATGGTGTACTTCGAAGGTATTAACATAATTATGTTAGCCGTCTTATTATTATGGTTAAGTTCGAACCAGTGTCGAACATCTACATCGATACTTCAGAAAACAATCAAAACCTTCGTTTGTATATTGTCCAAACGTATTATATTCTATCAGCTGTATCTGTACCATCTTCTCAAATTCGTCGTCTCAATGTGTTTACAAATAGCTATTAAACATCAAATGTAACAAATCCCACGGACGAGATGACCTTTGTCCCACTTTTGAACACAAGCAGTGTACACACATTAACTAAACTAAGTGTTTATTTTCATGAAACCAATAGATTCAGGATATATACAAAATCAGATCAAACTGAATGAATTTGGTAACTAGTCCTCATCGAGCTCCCTTGTTCGAAAAGCGACTAAATGCCAGGATGTATTATTTCCCTTACTGTCGCATCAACCAAATACAGCCCTCACTAACAGGCTTCATCTCCAATCTGCACAGAACAAATCCATACCAACACCGTCAACGAATAAACATCTTGATTTTGTAATACCCAATAACCTGCCATATTCCAAGCACGTTTCACAGATATTTTGCAAGGTACAAATTTGTCATATTGCTCTCTCCGTCTCAGACTACTTCTGGTCAAAAATCAGTTACTTTTCAAATTGTGACTGCATTCTCTCTCTCACACTGATTGAACTGTTCACCAGTTACTTTCCCTGACATATTGAACAATGTTTGTAACTCGTTATTGAATTCTATAACATGCATCTCAAAGTGTAGTGTTACATCCAGCAAGACAATTGTTCATACTGTCCTCCATAGAGGCTTCTATGCTTGTGCCCAGTATTTAGAAGGTATACTCATTGGACTTCAAAAACTGTGTCTATAATTTGCATGCATCGAAGGATTGAATATTCATGTGCTCCTATTTCTGTATATAATAACTCGCTTTTCATTGGCATGCTCGTCTGATCGTCGATCGAGTGAAAGCAACCACAGACATATGGAATTGATCACCTGGGTGTGAATTGCCATAATTTTACGTATTTTCCGATTTCGTTCTTTTATATTCACACATGGTTTAGATGCTGTCAATCTACCAAGTCGGCTACATGTAGCTATTACCGTCCTGGCCTGTCTTGAGAGCCTCACGGCTGACGTATATAACTCATTCAAGGAGACTAAACTGAGTGCGACGAGCTGCTACTGACTGGGATATTATTAAAAACTGTTCTACACAACAGAAGGCTTGCCCAAAACAGAAGTTTTGTCGGGACTAATCATGAAGGAACGTTATAAGTGGTTGTTAAGTTTGTATGTAAAACAACGTTATTGCGAGATTCAGATATGGGTTGGGATAATGCTGATGGCAGGATTGAAGTGGAAGTCAGGTCTAATCGTAATGATGTTGTAATTCGACCATATATGGCCAAAGACAGCCTTATCTTCCACTTCATGCCAGTGATTGGAATGATGCCGACTGTTGGACGATAGCCGTGTACTTCTTCGAGGCAACCCCGGCGTAATTCATTGACCTCGATCTGGTGGATGACATTGTCTGTGTGATTTCGCGCCAAACCTTAAACTGAAGTTTGTGTTGACCGTTTGGGTGTAGTTTGTGGTTTTTGAATGGTTATTCATGAGCATGTTGGCTTTTTCAAGTTGGATGTTAATGCGTTACATTGTCCAAACAGATGAAATCGGTGGAACAGTCAACCTTAATCCGTTAAACCTATTGTGCCTACCAATCGCTTTAATTTCTCAAGCTGATTTAATTGTAATGCCATTTGATGCATGAATATGTATACTAAAATGTACCCCGCATATATCAGAATAAACTGGTCCGGACAATAGCTTATTCAACAGCATTTTCCAAATCCTCTCGTATCTCGGGCATTCTTGTTAAATTTACACCGTGTTGGAAGTAACTTGTATCCGTTTTGAAAAGTAAATTTCGGCGTGTGTTGACTAAATATCTAACGTTTTTGGTACTTATTTCAGGTCAAGCTTATTGCAGCAGAATAACTCTTCATGTACAGAAGAGTGGTTTATCGGGGTTGTTGTTAGAGATACGTCTGCTATGGAAGACAAAGAACGTTCCTACTTGAACCCAGTGAATTTCACGTTGTTCAACGTATCACTTATGCAGCTCCCCCAAAACGTTTGAACGTGGTTACTGACAATCCATTTTACTCGATGTGATGAGTTTCGTGACCCTCGGTGCCACTAAATATGGTTGTTTCTAAAAATGCTCTTCTCAGCTGATATATTATCGAGTTGGGTAGGTCTGACCGCGGCTCTTGAAAAGTAAAATGGTAGTGAGACTGGATGTTATGTGTTTCGATTGTGTTAGCATTTGGAACACATGACCATCTTCATTATTCGCACATTTCTTGCTTTTGATTTGTCGAGGCTAAATTAACCTTCTCTCATACTCCCGTTCTTTCCGTACATGTTGTTATCAAATTGTCTGCTCCTTTATATACTCATGGCTTCCTGGAAGGTGCATTCTAAACCAGTGAAACTAACGTCAGATAAATCAGAAAATGCTCACCTATGCGTGCCGTATTTGGTGATGACACCAAGTTGTGCCTACATAATGCGGAAAAATAATTCTATGTAAAATAAAATTAAAGGGAATATTTTTCAGAGGAACAAGTGATCATAAGTCTCGCAGTGTCACTTCCCTTTTCCTTTGTGAAATCTTGTAGTTTTCATTTTCCACTAAATTCCCCTGCAACAATAATAAAATGAAATCGACCGCACTCGTGTGACCTTAGAGACTAGGTCGCACATTGAATAAAAAACCGAAAACGCCTCCACCTCCATTTGGTCACCGTGTCACACGAGCTTTCTGCCGAACTGTTAGAACGTGTACGATTGTTCAATTTCTTTTGCTTCGCTTTTGTTCATTTCTTTCAGACTGAAATATGCCGGGTAATAAAAATTCAGCACATTTGCATTCCAAGTGAATCAACTCAACCTGAATGATCGGATCAGGTTGACTCGGGAACCAACTGAGTGTCGACGTGGTTTGATGGATTACGTTGCATTCGTGGTCACAGTTGTTATGTGCATTCCAAATCAATGGATGAGTATGAGACTTGGCTCGCCGAAATGGCTAAACATATTCCAAAACAGATTCTAGCAGAATCAGCATTTATTTATAAGTGACTTAAACCATCTTCTCACTATTTTATCTTACCCGGTTTTGAGAATCACTCATGTTGAAAATTTACCCCATTTCGTGTCAATTTATCTCTGACCAAGATCACCAAAGTTAATTGCCACAGAATCGCTCTAGAATTCACGATAACAATATCAAGTTCCTAATAATTTAAGAATTCCGGTGCATGTTTAGATAAACCACGAAAATTTCAGGGAAAGTTATTGGTATGGAAGGAGATCGCTTGAGTATTTCTAAATGTCCACCCAACTATTGATAATAGACAGAAACATTTGATAACGTCTCGGAATATTGATGCCAATACATGTTCATGTCCTAATAAGATGACCTGATAATATGATTATCAAATGTGTCAGACGAAATGAAAACAGTTTCCTAGTCACTGCAATACACCAATGATCGAATACTGCACAGAGATGAATCACTTAAACAGGGCTTGGTGTGCAATATTGTTGGCAGTGCTTATCCTGTTGATGTGTCGAACGTCAATTCAGAAAAAAGAGGAAAATCCACCTGGTCGGCCTAATGCAGTAGATCAGGCAAGGTGTCCGTTTGCCCCATTCTCATCTGAGTTATCTGTGGGCTTAGTGACTGGGGTAATTTCAGTGAATCCACGTTTCAAAATGTAAATGACTGGTTTTGATCAGGGGTTTGGCAGTCCATGGGCTGTTCCACATGAATACTTCGAGTGATCCTTATCATATTTATGTCCAGTCTTCTATTCACTATTCAGGCTGGTTCCACCGACGCCCTGCGTTCAATTTCGCGTATTCACTTCACAAATCAGTGAACAGAATATGCTTACTGTGCTCTGCTCTAGCCTGCTGAATCTAGGTGACTTAAAGGTTTAAGAAGTTAGATATATTTTGTGGAAACTGTTTCTGACTCATGTTCAGCATTCGGGTACCTAGAATTTAAGCAAAATAAAATGTCGAAACAAGCAAGAACTTGAATTTTGTTAAGGAAAAAATGAATTGGTTTAAGTTCCGGAGAATCTTGAACTCACATAAGTAAGTGAAATTATTTTAGAGGCAAGCAGGTACATCCGTAATCTGTTTATGTTCATGCCTTCGACCGTGATCTCGAAAGTTGTAGCAGAAAGTCGCATGTAACCCTCATAGTTCAACGCGTGGTATTGCCTGAGCTAGTTCATCATGCATTTCCACCGCCCCACTCGATAGAACGCCTTACGAAACACGTTCATTTCTCTCACCTGTAGCACAATTCGGGTAATATGTTCACTTCACAATGTAAAGTAACCTTGTTGTGTTTATTTGTAGAGCAAAATCCAGACAAATGTGTCAGATAATTAACGGGTATCATTCATGTCAGATTATTTCTTTGAAAGAAAGCAGGTACGTCTGTGAACGGCTTCCTTAAGTAAACGGTTAGATACTACGGTGTCTTCGGAATTGGCTTTCACCATTGCTGCTTTCCTTATCAATAGTAATGTAGTTGATTATGCAACATCCATGTTGGTGGCTTTGTATTCCCACCCAAGGAGTAGTTGGTTTTGATTGCATTGTACGGATAACTACTTTATCCCAAATCGATCGTAGCTAATCACGTATTCTTCAGCTAAATCTTCATTGCTTTCGTGTGTATAGTTCAAATCAATATTTTAGTACGGGACTTGGCCGAACTAGTGGAGGAAAGTATTCCAAAATTGATTCCAATAGTATCAGCCAATACTTATCAATGATCTAGACAAACATTGACAACTTTAACTTCCAGGATTTATCCATATTCAAGCTTTACCCAATTTCGTGCTGATTCAGAACTGACCACCGTCATCAAATGAGAAGTGTAATAAGACTCCTGCAAATTTAAAGACCACTTCAATAAGTCGCAGATAATTTATTATTTATCGTGTTTGCTGTGATAGACCACGAAAGGTTGAGGGGCAAGTTATGCATACGGAAGGACCATTTTTGAGCAGGTCGGAATGCTACAGGTAGTGTGCCACAGCGGAATCGAACGGGTGAATGGTTACAACTCTCACATTAGTACCACGAGCGCTCTACTAATTCGGATACGATAACACGTTGAAGGCCTTCAGATATATCACTTATCGAAAAACACATGTGCATTGATAAGGGAAGTGGTAATAAGTGGCCAGCTCAGAACTAGAATATTCCACCAGACGGCCGGTCAGAACATGCTGGTTGAACGTACTAAAAAGCGATAATTTTATAGTCTGATACACCCAGGTAATTTGAAGGTTTGGAAGTTAGCTATGTTTCTTGGAAACTGATCCTGACTCATACACAGCATTCAGGTTATTAGGAACTAAGTATTGAGGAAGACAAGCAGAGGAGAATTTTGGATTTTATTACACAGAATTTGAATGAGTTCAGGCTCCGAAGATCCACGTACTCACACTGGTAAATGGAAACGTCTTACTGGCAAGTAGATTCATTCGTCATCTGTTCAGTTTCATTCCGTCGATCACAAGCCTGAAAACTGTAGCGGAGAGTCACATATAACCCTCAGGTTTCAAGGCGTCGTTTTGCTTGCGCAAGCTTAGCAAACATTTCCATCGAATAGTGCATCAGAAATGCAATCGGTTCGGAGTTTATCGAAAAATCGATGTGCTTTGCGAAATGATAAAGCAAGATTTTACTGTTCAGTACCACAGCGTAGTCGAAATCATTAGTGAATTGTCGTAGTTTCGTCCATACCATGTGTCTGTGATATTGTGGTCTTTTTAAGTCCATAAGGTGTTATGACCCTTTGGGTGTTTATCTATCCGTGTCGTGAGTGCCATCCATACGCCTGAAATCTCTGCCCCTTCGTTACGGATGAGACATGACTGGTGAAGGGCAACTGCCAGAACCTCCGCGTGGAGGCGCTCGGTGTAAGTGAGAAATCTGTGCTGGATGATTCTGGTGTTTTCATAGCTAGTGGTGTGGCTTTTATATATTGAGTGAAGTGTGATTTCAGAGTCGCGTTTTAATTTTCTCAGAACCATTTGGTTCCTCGGTCTTCATTATTCTTTTTGTTTGGTTTTCACTTGTCTGAATAGTTGCCTAATATATTAGGCTGAACAATGTTTGCACTTGACCATGTAAACACAGTTGTCCTGTTCATGTGTGCGACCAGGGTCTCTGGTCTTCGTGAGATGACGTCGCAACGTGTGACCTATTCGAAAAAAATCACGGATACCATACACACCAAGTACTTTCCTGATTGCCTCTGATGGGTCTGATCTGTATGGGATACCAATGACGGATAGCCAGTCTACGTCTTTCTTGTCGCGTGTTACTGATTTGTTTCTTAGCACATCGGTTATCAATTCTCGTGGGTAGTTGTTGTTTTGATAGTCGGTGTGCAAGTGTGTCATTTCTTGTTTTAGAATGACATCTTCGTTTGACAGCTTGTCCACCCTGTTAACTAGTGACGTTACGAGTGTCCGTTTTATGCAGTGTGGATGGGCTGAGCTTAAGTCTGGGTACCTATCGCACTGCGTAGGTTTCCTGTGAATGCTCTCTGTAAACTTATGGGAGTAGTTTACTTGTGGTGGACAGTCAAGGAAACTGATAACTTTGCAGTGTTCTCGGTCTCCATTGTGAATTTAACTGAGGTAGACTGATCGTTGAGACATTCCAAAAAGTCCTGTATATGTTCTGATTTAGTGAATTACAAATGTATCGTACACATATCTGACAAAGATTCGTGGTGGATTTTGAAATGCCATCAATGCTTTAGATCCGGTTGAATGTAAGAACGGGTGAGCTCCAATGGGTGAGACAGGAGAACCCATGAACAAGCCGTCAGATTGGTGGATGTCCAGGAGGTGGAAGTGAGGCATAGTTCAGTTTTAGACATCTGTGTTCTAAGATGGTTTCAATAACCACTATAGTGTAAAAACTCCATACACTATTTTAGTGGGCACGTTTATCTCAAGAGATGTCACATAAAACTCACTGCTGTTTCTTCTTTATCTAATAAGACAGATTATAGAATGTGTGGTTATTCAAAGGAATCTTTTATGTGAGTTACTACCATTTTTTGGTACGGTTTCAGTATTGTACTGATGTGTTTGTCTAACATATAGGCCGCTCAAACTGTTTAGTCCGAAATTGGTCGGATAGGTTTGATGGATTCGAGTGTTTTTCGTAATAAGTAACGTCTTCTGTTTCTGTTAGTTTTGGGTTCAGACAAGCCAACGCCTCACTCAATGGAATTCCCCACGGAACAATTTTAGTTTTCTCAACAGTAGCGTTATCTGCATAATATATGTTCACTTCAAAATGGAAACTAACCCTGTTGTGTTCATGTGTGGAACAATACCCAGGAAAATGTGTGCAGTACCCAACTCGTGTCATCTACGTCAGTTTACTTCCTAAAACGGAAGCAGTTCTGCCTGTGAACAGAATCCTGTAAATGACTGGTTGGATACTACGACGTTTTCTGAAAAGACTTTCACCATCGCTGCATTCTATATGAGAAGCTAATGCAGTTCGTTATGCGACATCCTTGTTGGTTGCTTTGCGATTCGCGTCCAAGAAGTAGTTGAACTGGGTTGGATTTTACAAGAAGAAACGTTTTGTCCTAATTCGATTTTGCCTGATGACGTATTCTTCAGCTGAAATGCCAGTACATAGTGAATTTGAAATCACCCATATGCTCGTTGAATAACCTAAATACGTATTCATGTTTCCTGATATTTGGCGTGTCACTGTGCTGTAGCGTGTGGATATTTCAACGAATTCGATGTCACGTTATTAACCGTTTTGGATGTATATACCGTTGCGAATATTCCCACAAATATGTGCGCAAAACTAAATCTATTTTAGTCAGAGAAAATATTCGGTTTTGCATTCACTATTGAACTACCTACCATGCAATTGTTGAACTCACTCCCACAATTTCCAGTTGGACCAACCAATAATTGCTCATACAGAGACTTTTCTTGCACACATAAGATATGGAAACGTGATAATGATTGTCACGTGAGACACCACAAGTCGACTGTACCGTGTGATTCCAGAATACTCTCCTATCCCGATTTGTCGACATACTATATTCACTGTGATGGTCATGTAATCGTATACTACGAGGACTTCTCTCCATGGGAAATCGTTCACATTCGAGGTGACTCATTTTCCTTCTCTACCTTCAAGCAACCACTCTAAAGGAAGGAGTGCGGATATAAGTTTAAAGACCACGTACCTGTGAAAACCGTTCAGTTAAATATTGGTGCCTGAAAAAATAAACTTTATGTGATGCATGCTCAGTGAATACTAGGAAAAAAAAGCTGACTAGAAACGTAGAACCTGTTGACGAACCCGTCCATGATTTCATCTACGGTCGCCTACCAAAGCTTATTGTAGTCCACGTCAATGAAATTTCAATAAATCCACTTTAGGAATTTTCAACGAATGTCAGGGAGACACATTTCCACAGGATACACTCGAATACACTTTCGATTACACTACACTCTAAAACGAGTTGTTATAAATAAGTCCGAATGTATGAGTGGTTGGGATGATGTATCCGCAGTAGTTCTCAAAGAATGACCATCCATCTCATTATCAGCTTTACCTGAGTTATTCAACCCGTGCCGTCGTCCCGACTAATTGAGAGTCTTCCTGATTATACTCATAGTATAGAGAGGCACGTCCAGGTCCCAGCCTGTAGCCCGCACACCCATGGTCCAGAGGATGTTCGATATTAGAAGGAAAGATATCACAACTGCTCTCTTTTGACCCCAAAATTCTTGCGACTCGTGTTCACAAACCAACGTGAATGTCCTCTCTCATTGTTCTCGTAGCTTTCTGTCATCTCTAGACAAGATAGTCAAAGCTGTGGGAATCCGCATTCTGAATACAGTGGCACTCTCAATTGTGGTAAACGAGACATGTCGCTCCGCATTTTCTTGGCGAGTGGCTTTCAAACTAACACCAGAGCTTTGCTAACTGATAACGTTCATAAACACCGACGGTTTTCACGTATTTCTGATAGGCTTCTGCCTCGCAAATTCCAAATTGCATGTTCCACAAGACGCGGTTTTATTACTGTGATGTTTTCAGTACCTATCTATCATGCACACATTCAAATACACGTTGCTGAATGCTTATGCTGATGATGCAGTGCTTATTGAACCCTACTTTATTGACTCTGAATTCGTTTTCTGAATGGAATTGTCTCTAGTGTAACTGAATGACCTACAAACCACCAGCTGACTGGTCGCTCCTAGAAATAGGACATATCTTTCTCCCTTATTCCAAAAGGTGATAGATACATAAAAATTGCTTAATCAACCTAACTTCCTCATATCCGCGAAAAAGTCAGTTTCTGAGATATATTGGCGAAATGCGTTGACGCGATTCAAAAATGAAACCAGCCATGTTCCGATCATAACTCCGCCAATATTGGGACCGCTAGGAAGCTTACTGAATCCAGTATATCAAGTTCTGTATTGCAACGGATGGTGAATAATTTAATCCTGCCACTACGGCTTTGTGAATCAATTGCAATCTTTTCCGGTCTGATTAAAGGGGATTTCATATTTACCTCATGTTTGTTCAATCAAATCAAGATGTAGCTACATACTGAGCGCGCACACTTGTCACTATCTGGTAACAGAACACTCTAAATGTTGCTTTAAATTGGATGGGAAATAATAAGTAGAAGCTCCACATCCACCCTACCACGATCTTGTGCAATAAATTACGAATCTTTATATGGGGACCAGTTCAAATCTCTTGTGTGCCGAGAGAAAATTATCGGTTTTTGGACCACAGCATTCAATCTCGTCGAATGGATCACATTGAGATAGAGAAATTAGTTGAAGTAAGCAATCACAGTAGGCATAGTTTGATTCTGGAAGGGCACAGTACTGGAGGTACACAGCAATATAGTTTCATCTAACATAACGAACTTCGGTCGAAGTGCAAACTCGACTGAAACTTCAAGCATACTTTACGGAAATGGAAGTCCCACACAACTGAATGACTCTCCACGTAGACAGTCATCATTTGGGTTCAGTATCAAACTGACTTGCACAGCACAATGCTCAAAATTAGAAATACTTGCGCGTCCGACGGATCTCTGGACATGTTGTTGAGGTTGGAACAGCGAAATGGACACCGTGTAGTTGGTGTGACCTTTATCGGTAAATACGAATATTGGCCCCTTTTTAAGTTTTACTTTTATATGTGCTCTATCTGTCGATCTACGATAACCTATCGAAGCGTAATCCCAAGTATTTATATCAAATGAATGATATCAACTCGTGGTCGCAAAGGAGATCACCAGAGGCATTTATACGGTCAAGCAATTATTCAGCGTTTTCCAACTCTCGTCAACAGTAGTACTTTGATACTCTCCTTGCCAATTGTGTTTATTTGGTAGGAAAAACCACAGGGGTATCAAATGTGGTGTTTATATACATGTGTATTTGATTTTACAAAATAGAGCGCATCTTGCTCGGGATCATGATCTGAGCTGGCATCCGTCTCGTAGTAGTTTCATGGGATGAAATGAATTTCAGTTGCAAAAGGTCATTTGACACAAATCCATTTTATTACAATATGATCAGCTTTGTGATAAGATGGAAATAAATGTTGAAACACAAGGGTATTTAAGTTGAAGAAGGACAATTTGGGAAGTTGATCGCAAGAAAATAGATGACCTGTGCAAATTATTGAGCAGTCACGTACTGGGAAAAACGGAACCTCTGTAAAAATGCTGTGCATAAATGAAACCTGGATAAATCGTGACATTTGTTTGATCTGACTCCTTGGTAAACAGAGCAATTCAATGAAAATGTCATGCATGCAAACTCAATCCTAATCAGTTGCCCAGTTGTCCAAAAACCCACTCGTTCCCGAGTAATTTTATCACATTTGTTCAAATTGTACTTACCACAAAGGTAATGAACCATTATTGGCGTTCCTTGCCTCAAGCGCAACTCAGAGCAGCATGATCCATGTCCTTGCTATGAAATTAGAAGAACAGAAATGTTTACGGCAAAGCACCTGAGGAAATTTGTAACAAACATGAAAAATGTCATAACAAATTCGTTTAACATATGGAGCCTCAGTTCGATTTGCATCCTGCTGAAATACGTGGTCACACTCATCAAGCTGTTCAAATTATTATTTCTTGGAATTGTCTGGTTTATGATTTTGTGTTTGAAAATGAATCAGCTACAATTCAGTCATAACTGAGCTCAGCTATATTCAATCTATGGTAAGCTTGCGTTAACGTTGCACCCTATCGTCTGGTACTGAAATTAGTTAGCTGAGTCAAAGACTGCATTTACCTAAGAATGTTGGGTATTTTACCATCATTGTGTGCCACTCATTGGCCATTCCAAACATCTGTGCTTTATCTTGAGGAAGCCGAATGCTCAGTTGCATCCGCTTAGCAGTGAAAACAATCTATTGCCCTTGCAAAAGCGGAGGCGATTTGATGAACACTGATTATGAAAGCGATACATGGAAGTGCTGTAACTCACCAGATGAATCACTTTTAATATTCGTGTTTTCCTTCCACACATTTGTTTACAACGCAGTCCCAGTTCCGATAAGTAAAGCGTTAAATGCTCAGGGTTTTCAATGACATTTGGACAAGATGAGGAGTACAACTCATGATTTGTGTCCAACCAGCCGCATTGTATAACGTCTTTTGCGTTATTCCGCACAGCTGTACAAGCCCGCGATTTGGCTTCGGCCCACGCGGACACGATGGCATAAACAACGTGCGCAGCAGTAACGAATACATAGTGCATATCTTCTGCTTGTTTTTGAGTGACTTTCTGCAAAGTAGCAGCTCTGTTTACGTGATGGAGATGATGAATATGCGTGGTTAAACTCTAAAGAATCCCATCAAGCCCCGCATTGGCTATTCCACTTTTGTAGCGGTTTCTTCGAATTTGAACCAATCAGTTTAACTGTTCTTCGAAAACGTTATTAAATACAAATATTTCACAATCTATTTTTTACTTATGCGACAGTGTACATAAGTACTGGAAGACTGCCGCGACCAATGAAATGCTTGTGATTGAGAGAGTATCTGGTGGTTGCAAGAATGTAACATGAGACGACATTCCCTCAACTGATTGATCATAACCAGTGGTATCCATGTTGTCTCATCGTTGATTTGCAAAATATTTTGCACAAATGGACAACCACAAACAATCCTAGTTCTCTCGAGGTTCAACCACACTACTGTGCATTATTTGTGGTAACTTTGAGGGGTTTTCTTTAGCAATCAAGCACAAAACAATAACAAGACTTATCACGACTAACCTTATCAAGTAAGATAATGAGGATGCGGGTTCCAGAAGGAACAGCATCCAGTAAATGACTCCCAATAAAGAAGGATTCGCTTTCCAAATAAAAATATTTCATGACACTCACAATGGGTGGAACGGTTTAATGGTAATCATGCTCTGACGAAGCCGCATTTTTACTATTCGCATTCCAGTCAACCAACGTCGAGAATAATCTGATAGACGACATTCGGAAGTAATTAGTAGTTAGACCGAATTTGCATGAATCTGATTTATAAAATGTCGGGCAAATGACAAGACTGTTATTTTATCAAATTACAATTCGCACAGGGGAATGCCATCCTCTAATATATCCATCCGTTCATTTATTTACAGCATATTCAGTACTTTTGCCCCTATCCAGCTTTATAAGCAAAGCATCCAGTTGAATTATGAACCCCAACGAGGCTTAGTGGAATTAGCCAATAAAATGTCGGCTTGAATATCTGAACGCTCGTATCACAAGAAACATTATATAGGCTTCTCTTCCAAATAGCCATGAGCATTCAGATCAAAAACGAGTTGCGGCTCACAAGCTGGTTGTTATTTCGCACAACATATTTTCAGCTACAGACCGAGTTGACCACAGAAATGGCAATGAAGAAAAGCTGAATGGCCTTCTGTGAAGCTGAGTGAGACTGCAGACTTCAAAAACATGCACGGTCATAGCGCGAAAATTTTCTCTCAATTGTATTCAGTATGTAAGATGAACAACGAGTTGGAAAAATATAAAAGCATGCAAAAAATATGTCCATATTGCAACAAATATCTAGGAACAGAATCACCTCTGATTTGCCGAATGCAAGATGAGAAACTTTAGATTCCTAATTAAAACAGTATTTTGTGAAAAGATTCTACGGATTCAAATTCCAAACTAAATCCACCGTCTTCTTATTTGGGTACGTTTTTATGGTTGGACTTGGGGCTGATTTCAATCATCTTCAATAGAAAGATCCGTCACAGAGAAAAGAAAGCGTAATCAAAGCTCTTGCACTCGTATTCTTGCTAAAAGGAGCGCATCAGGTTTGCTTCATTGAGTCAAAAACAAAATGCATTAAAAATGAAACAACCTCATTTCATCAAAGCAAACGTACGAAGTTTGATTTTGTTCATCAAGACAATGTTTTCTTCATGAAAAGTCCAGTTTTCTATCAATTTAGGATGAGTCTAAGATAACATAACAAAGAAGAAGAACAATTTGGAAGGTATTTCAATTCTTTCAGGTGACATGCAGTTATCAAAGAAAGACAAACAATTATACCATGGCGGGTCGAAAGTCTCTGTGCACATAGTGGAAGCCTAAGTCGACTTATCAACATAGCCCCACAAAAGGCTAGGAGCTTTGGGTTCCGATTCCGTGCAATCACTCAGAACGCTTGACTCGGATCAATCTGATGACAATAGGTCACAAGGTGTTTTGCAATAGATGGAGCCGAGTTTCTTGTGGTCGTTTGTTCTTGGATATTCTAGTGAACAGAAGTGTAGATGGAACAATCCAAAAGACCATCCACCCTAAAGCAACACAGAGTGGACAATACGTTCGGTTTTCCAGTCTCGCGCCGGTTGCCTACGAGAGGGATTTGGTCAAAACCCTCTTCCACAGGGCGAACGGGATCCGATTTGTAAACCAATTGCAAAAGAAGGAAGAATTCTTAACCCAATCTCTTAGCGCAAACGGATACCCTGGCAAGTTTATTGCAGTCCAAAAACGGGGAAAGGCTTAAGACCACACAAATCGACAAGGCCGAGAAAAAACGAGTTGATTTGGTACTAACATGTTCAGTCGGGTCACTAAAACCTGAAGTGTACAATAAAGTGCACCTACTTAGCAGCTGAAATGCATATTCTGCAAATCACTAAAGGACTAAACCTCCAAGACCATTGAAATATATTTATCTCACGTCATTCATCATTTCACCGGCAGCTATGGTGACATCAACATAGGCAGAACTGATTGTTATCTCGGTCAAAGAATGGAGAGCACGTATCAAAGTGGCTAGTGCAGTGGGTGACTCATCCCCCACCCGGACAACAAACGACTACCTGAAACTCGGCTTCATCGATTGCGAAACGCCTTGTGACCTATTGTCATCAGATTGATCCGGGTTAGGCGTTCTGAGTGATTGCACGGAATCGGAACCCAAAGCTCCTAGCCTTCTGTGAGGCTGCGTTGATAGTTAGAACTAGGCTTCAATTGTGTACACGGAGACTTCTGACCCACCGTAGTTGTTTACTGGGGTGGTAGCCAATCAGATTTACCGGACCGTTTCCTGTCTATCTTACCTTATGACCAATATGTTGATCCCATTCTATTATGCCACTAGTGAATTTGCTGACAATATTCGGGTGGACACTTTGAATGATTCACCAAATAAACGAGAACTGGTGGAACGGTGATGCCATCCTTGAATAAACTGGTCAACGGGCAATTATGAACTGTACTTACGAAAACGGAACAAATGACCCGAACAATATGAAAATCCCCATGGGCCAACGAAATCATTCCGGACTATCCCTAATCACAGAATGTCTCGAGGCAATATTAAGAAAAACAGTACCCAGAACAAGTTGGTTTTTTTTAATTCCGCGGTTAGTATTTTCGTTACGCAGTACGAAGGCAAAAAAGTTCATTAAAGTGAACATATTCATCAGAATATCTGCTCTATGCAATTCGTAACACAATATCTTCTTCGTTTATCCAGCATTGGCGGTGGATGTTGGAAGGCTATTTTCAACATGGAAATACCTCCGTCGACAGTATTCTGCACGCGTCTGGACTATCTGCAGTCCTAACCTAGCACGTTCAATTTTGTTGTGCACATATATTCGGTGTTTTGCCATTGTGATCGCATTGTCAGATAATCTCTTGAAGCCGTTTTTGAGGTACCGTCCCAATTTTGTTTTACTCGATACAGTATAACCCGCCTCGAAGATATGGGCACTGACCTCGAAAGTCAAGTGAAGGGTAAGCGGACAGCCTTTTTTCTAGAGCTGGAAATCAGTTCCCGAACATATCCGACTGATGACTGTTCAGGAAGAAAACTTGTTCCTGATACCAATGCAAGAGACGCATTGGTATTTTTTGCCTGTTGAACACACATTTTCCTGGAATACATGGCATTCTTTTCATTTGAAAGAAGGGAAATTGTGATTGGCAAAGCTGACTGAGCATGGTTCACCCTAGAAGAAAGCAACATAGACCAACTCTGAAGTAAACAGTGCCCATAATATGAATTTTATTAGTGAATGCTGTGTCACAGCTTTTCTAACCCACAGATACGCGTGACTGATGATTCGAAGTACTTTGATGACAAAACTAATTATCGAATCAATTCCACCTTACTATCTCTATCGGAAACATAATAATGGTTAATTGACCAAGTTGCATCTCAACACCTGTAAGACGGTAATTGCAACCAGCAAATAGTGCATCCTGAACCATAATCAGGACGGATTCCAACAAGTGGACCCCAATTCGGTTCAACTATGTTTGAGAAATATCTTAAAAATTCTTGAATCGAGAGTACGAAAGATATTTGTATTGCGAATAAACGTAGAAACAAAACGGAACGGTTTTTCACGGGGTGGAGAGATGTAAGAGCAACTTATTCGACGTATCCAAGCATCCAAGCTATTTTACCATGGACATGCGGCCTAAACCGTATATATCCAGCGCAGAACCAAACGTGTTTCACACAAAAACTACACCTAGGTTTTTCATGAAAAGCTGAAATGTGTACAGCTAGAAAGTTAGATGAAAGCGTTTCAACTAATGAGCATGGTTCACAAAGCAACTACGATAGCCGTGGACGGCTCAACGACTAAATTCAATAATTCTTTCGAAGTTGTAGTATAATTTAAAATAAGCCCACCGTAAACGGCTAGTGAACGACCAGAGAAAAGCTGAACATTTATAACTTCATAAGAGCATGTTCTATATGATTATCTTAGTTGAGAGAGTTGACATTTATCAAGCTCACTGAATGCATTTGGTTGAACAGCTCTGAGAATAGGAGGAAACGCGTGGATAAAATGCTTCGGAAACAATGAAACCACTTTGGGATTTCGATAACTACCAAATGGACCACAGTGAAATTTATTGAAAATGAAAGGTCGTGTTTAGGAAGGTCAGCGCTTTTCATGGTACAATGTATGTAGGCAGTATCTCATGCGTTTGTTTTCTTGGGTCACACGACACCTGCACAACAATATCTATCCAACCTTCGAAACGAGTCCCGAAGCAATCAGTCTACTTCCTTCCTTACCACTACGATAATTAGAGGATGAAGAGGTTAACCCTTTACAAACTCCTTGTCCAACCAGTCCTTGAATGGAAACCTTGACCAAAAGTATCCGACAAAAACAAAGTTGATTTGCTGGAGAAAACCAGAGACTGGTAGCCTCAGTCATACTTCACCTGAAGCAGAAGATCTTTTCACAATCTGTTCTCAATGAATGGCTTCCTGCCACCCGTTAGGTTCCCGAACTAGAACACTATGTTATGACTGTGAGGAATAGATGATCCTACATAACACCTTGAAGCCTGTGGAGTAGTTGTTTACAGCATTACTTTTCACTCCTTTTCATGTTGTTCACAAAACTTATTTGGGGTGCGAATGGACGGCTGAGAAAGTCAATAGGATTAGCACGTGGTCCGTGAGAGTATTCCACAAAAGCGTGAATAAAAGGTTCAGGAAACAATGAAACCATTGTGGGATTACGATAACTACCAAATAAGGAGCAGTGGAACTTATATAAAATGAACGGTCATGTGTTTACGAAGGTCAGTGCGTTTGATGGTAAAAATTGTGTATGCAGTTTATCATGACTTTGTTCTTTTGGGTCACACGACACCTGCATAGCAATATCTATCTAACCTTCGAAACAGTTACCAGTAGCGCTGATCTTCACAGTAGACGTTAAACGGTCTCTTCAAGCCAAAATAATTACGTTTATGTTTCTCCCAAGCCTACCATTGCCAACAAATATCCGTAGGATTTTACGGAAACAATGCCGTTCACTCCCCCAAATGCTGTCGAGACTATGCCTACGATATACATAGATAGTTCTATCTATTCCCTTGGTATAAATTACCAATGATAAAATCCAATGTACACACAGCTGATCAGTTTGCTTTGCATCTGATAGAGACTAACCAAAAGTTCTTGAACCAAAACAGCACGCACGACAGACTGTGCAGCGTCGTTGTGTAAACAAATACGGTTGCTATGACATAAAGGACAAAATATTAGTGGTTTTTTTCTGCACAGCACACCATCTGCTACGAGTTGACTGTGCAAGTGAGGGACGAAAAGCTATGGAAGGATTGAGACGGTCAACTATGCGAAACAGGTGTTTGAAAACCCCACAACAACCACTATTTGTTGTGACTACTGTTCAAGGAACATCGTGACTGGATGTTGAAAAACAGAAACGAGATGAGAAACTGGTGCTTCAATATCGTTGTTGATAAAGTTGAATATGAGCTGGTTTACTGATGCTATATTTCCTTTTCCCGCCCGAATACGTACTCGGTTCATTTGCTGTCTTCATTTAATCGTATTGTCAATCGATATGCCCTTAGTCCTTTCATAATCATTTCGTTTCACATTATGTTCCTACGAACTATGACCCCACTCTGTTTTTGATGGTTTCGCTCGCGCCGTTGTTTTCACATCCCTCTTTAAATGCTTGTTCCTACAAGATCTACACTGTTATCTCATCAGGATTCTCTGAGTCACTTGAATGGCCCCTACTATTTGGGTGTCGGTCTTTACTTCGTCCCTGTGAATGGTTGACAATTGGCCTTTCCGTCTTGTCCACGCCGTTTTATTGTATCCATTATGTAAAGCTTCGCTGTCATCAAATTTGTGCCTCTGTTCCCTCGGGCGATTAATCCTCTTCTGACAACTGAGTGGTCAAATGCTCCACACAAATAACAGTTCATATTGTGGAACGCTTGTCAAACAATTTTATGTCTGTTTCACCTGTCGAACTTAATCTGTTTTGGGTAAGCATTTCGTTGAATGGAATCACGTTTTATATTATTGACGTCAGTGGTAGCTCGATTCGGCATTGAGCATCCAATATTATCACATCAATCACACGAGATGGTGATACTCATCTGTCTTCCTCGCGTAAAATGATTCTAAAAAGCATCGAGTTTTTTGACTGGAGAAAGTTTGTGATGAGTTGACGTCTGATATTCGCTACCCCGATGTGTTCAGTATGAGGGATTATTGACGCTAAAATGCACCTTGATCAGTTTCTACACGCTAAATACACGTATTCTACCAAAAAGACCTGCTATTCAATTCAAAATCGAACCTGTAAAAAGGTGCATATTCATTGTCTGATTTACCATCCATCATTGACTTTTCAGAAACCAGCCGCGATTAGCGCGAGCTTGGTTGCAACCAAATTAGACCATCATATTATTCTCAATGTATTCGTTGTTCTTCGATTGTTTTATTATTTCAAACGAAATTATGAAACATCAAGTCGAAGTCACTGAATAATTTTGGATTAAGCTCTGTTACACGTTCTTGGTAGTTTACATTGGTGCATTGAGATTTTGACGGTCAGATATGCATCAAGTAGCAAATTTAAACTGTGAGTACTTGCTATTCTTGCGACCAGAATCGTTTCTGAATGACGTGCAGATTTTGTGATGCAATGTCCCAACCGTGGTAATGTAGGTCATATTCAGTCCGTGTGAATCAGTAAAAAGACACACTACTACCTTCCCAACCAAAGATATTCATTCAACTTCAAATTTCCAATATTTGGACTTTATTTTTGTTAGTTCTGATAATTCTTGTCGCATTACTCTTTCTTTTAAAGTTGCTCTTTCATCTTGACTTTCATTCATTATGAACATCGGCAGAGTTAACTCATTATTCCTCTGAGGGTTTTTCAGAAAATAACCCTCCGATGCAGCCCCCAAACCACACCCATTGCAGTCGAAGCCATTACTGGTCTCCCTTCAAATTTAGTTGATTCATGTGAAACCTTTCTTACCGATGAACGATTCTAAACCTTTACTTGTCCTTTCCTTGCAATGAACATGGATATTTCCATCGGTGCTTTGAACTGCAATAATCGTCTGTGTTTCTTTGAATTTTCTGTCCGATTCTCAGAAATCCTGCAATGGGCTTTTGATTCTCGATTTTTCTACAGCTACTGATGATATGAAGATGGATCCAGTGGATCTCGAGTTTACCGGCCCTCCTGATTTTACAAAAAACCGCATTATTCTTCTCAGATCTCGCGAGCCCGTGGAAGGGTAATACACGATTTGGTTCGTAAAGGACTATTGACATTAGTAAGTTCCCCAGCATGGGCCACCTCGATTGTGACTCCGTTAAAAAGCGATGGCAAAACTCCCTGAATCTGTGGTGATTACCGGATTACCTTGAACAGTTAGCGTATTTAACAGATTCATCTTGACGTCATTTGGTATGTATCAATATAACTTTCTGGCATTCGGTCTCATGAAATGTGATGAAATGTTTTCTCTGATATCTGATCTAGAAGGTTATTCTGCTTACCAAGATGGCATTATCATATATGCTCCCACCAAATATGTGCATATTGATCGCTTGCGTTTATTGCTGGACCAATTCCTGATGGACAATACAGCCATCAACCTGAATAAATGTATTTTCTCCACCTCTGAGTTGACCTGTTTTGGTCATTTGGTTGGTGCTCACGGTTTCCCCCCTGACCCCAATTGTTCTGCTCCAATATCAAATGCCCCCTCTCCCAAACCATTCATTTAATTTCGTTCTCTAATGAGTTCTCTCTAGTATCACTCTAGACTTGTTCCCACTTTTGCCACTAAAACAGCATCTCTATTCGATCTTCTTTCACAGCAGACCACCCAGTGGTCTTCAGTACACGAATAATGCGCAAGTGGTTTATTAGCGTTTGGTCAGCTAATGCCGTATTTTGTACGTTTTTCCCTCATGTATCTTCGACTTTTATTGAAGACTCGTCTCCTTCCGATGTTGGTGCCTTGGTAGAACAAGAGGATCATTCAGTTTTTTACATTTCTCGCCAGCATAGTGTCGCTGAAAGCAGTTATCCAAAAATGCACTGTGAGACATTGGCTGCTTTTTGAGCCTCTACTCACTTGTACAAATACTTGTTCAGCACCCACTTCACTATTACCACTGAACATGAAGCACTGTGGTTTTTCTATAATCCATATCGATGATTGGCTACTTGGCCGGTAGCCATGTTTCAGCGCTGGACTGTTGCTTTATCGGCATATTTTTATGACAATCGGCATAGCAAAGCAAAACCTACTCCACAAGCTAACTACTTATCTCGCTATGACATTTCCAAGAACCCTTTGATGATAACTCTTTGCTTACTCAGCCAATACCTGTTGGTCGGCCAGATCTTGATCATGAAACGAAGAAGTACAAACACTCCATCATATATCTTGTGTACGGCATTGATGGCGAGCAAATGAATTCTATAAATAACAAGAAATTTCGGTTACTTGTGATGACATCTTATTTAGTGCCGACAGCATCATAGTCCGCCGTACACAGCGGGCTTTTGGTTTTGCAAGATTTCCATTCCGGACACCCAGGCATTGCAAGCATGAAAACTACTTCCCTTCTAACTTGGTAATGGTCACAGTTAAACGACGGTTAGTGCCGTTTTGCTAAGAACTGTCGTGAATGGCTATATAAACTTCACACGAAATCGTCGAAATAGAGGCCTTATCCTGTCTCTGCGGAGCCCTGGCAATATGTTCACGCTTACAAATTGGTTCACTTCACCAGGGAAGGACGGCATAAAGCTACCGACGTACTAGCACAGCATCGTTAGTGATAAATCAGTGTTTGGTGCAGAATTTATGGTAACCTTTTGATTGACCGTTGATTCTCACCGGACTATGATCCATTCACTTTTATTAGAGAGGACTCTTGGTGACTGCCTCGTTAGCTTGTCTTTTGCCTATCTAGTAAAGATTCCTATTAAAGCGTTGTGAGACACCAACACACACAGCTAGAGCTCAGAGTCACTGGCTTGGCGGAAATCTCCCGATGCAGTGGATCGGACGGGAATAAGGTAAATCACGGCCAACACGTTTATCGGACTTGACTCTACTTGGTCTTTTTCTATGGGGCTATGGGGAGTGTCGAGTGAATCGCCCCAAAATGGAGAATCCTGAAAGTCTGAACACAAGGACAATAAGCCTGTGTCGGGGAATGCCAACAACCATGCCAGGGGCAGTTCAGTGTAACTTGGTCCGATGTGTGGAGGTATGTTTGACTCGGGATGGAGGTATTTCCGAACAACACACGTGAGACGACAGTGTGTTAAAAGTAGCTTATTCAACGTATTGAACTTTCTGTCAGTATCCTTATTATCAAATACCTCTCCATCCCCTGCTCTTGCCGATGCCGTCGAATTAAAGAAACTAAACGACGTTGCAATTCAGAAATCTAAACGACTACACCATTCAGTAGAATTGCTTCTTTTAATCACAAGAGGAGTACAACTTTCGAAATCCATTGGGAGAAACCAAACTGTGGAATTACTGCATGGTGTGTCACGCGGAGCAAATTTTATGGCAATGAATTGTGATAAATGTCCATTGGAATTTCGCAAATCAACAAAATCTCCTATGAAGAGACCGGAAGGTTGATCAGTGAACAGCGTATTCAAATACAACGTTATGGTTTGTCCACAAATCTCCAAAGTTACTTTACATGTTACTTAACCCTGCCGATCAGAGAACATCTCAATTATGAAGTGGCACGAACCATGTCCCCGTGTTATAGTATTCTCACAGACGGCCAGGCACTTGATATTTGCATTTACTATGTATTTTGTCGGTACAAACCTAAGTGACTTGCTTCCATTCTTATTTGAAAACTCGATAAATCCTTTCGAGTGAAATTAGTGCTATTATAAGACCAAACAGTTAAGATAAACCAGTAGTTGGATAGGTGGTTGGTTTGACCAAATAACAGTACACCACCTATCAGGGACAATATTGAACTTGATAGGATAAACACAATTACGAGATCAGTCTCTCACATGGAAGGAAAGTATGAATAGCCGAACCAGTCCACTTTGTACTTTGGGGAGTGTCGAACTTCTTTTTGGGGTTTACGAGACTCATTCCACCAACGAATATACACAAGAAAATATGACTAAGCATGAGGACATTCAAAGTTTTTGCAATAAAACAAAGTAATTATCGAATTGATACAGTTATTTGTAGTTCAGTCCGTGCTTTATCATAATGGTGAATGTTCTGATTTCCTGGTATTGCTACTGCTGTGCGGCCGCAATCACAAGCGCCTTAACCAATGAACCCACGGTGTTTTGTATTTGTATTGCTGTCTAACTGACTGTGTTCCCCCCCCCCAAATTATTTCCACCTAAGTCCATACCGTTATTATATCTGGAAACACTAGTCAGTAACATTTAATTGCACGAAGTAATCATCAAGATTTCGGTGCATCTTCACTAACGAGTACTGCAGCTGATGTGATTGTTTTCAAATAATAAATAAAACGGTGTCGTAGGACTGTATTCAATCACACCACGAGTGATTGGACTCAACAACAAATGATTAACTTCCCTGTTTAACTTCGGTTTCACTCAAGGTTTCATGCTCTCTCCACCTTTATTATATCATTGTATGAGAAAAACACCACGTATTGATTTGCGATGACGGACCTGTTCATACATCGCTCCGGTTGTGTTCTCGTTCACAAAGCTTCTCCATGCATCAATATGGTAATAATGTGTAGCATTCTTGCAACTGACCAGTGAATACTAATTCACCTTACAAAAAGCAAATCGTGCACATCATTTGTTACACGCTCGAATGCACGTTTCTCAAAGAAGCACAATATTGATGCAACTGCTATTTCTATGCTCGGTATTTTCATCATTTTAGTACTGACCCTCACTCATGCTGAAATTTAACTCCAAGACTAAAGATAATTGGGATAATTTTCTCCCCGAATGCACTTCTCAAAACCATCCAGAGATATTACACAATTCATGGCCAATATGTCCTCCGCATATGAACACATAAGTACCGTGCGATGCACTGATCCTCATCAAAAGGTGTAATCAGAAGTTGTGCTAGTGTCAACATATGCTGTTATTGGTATTTGAGGAAAACTAGCGGAGACTTTCATAGTTGCATAATTGTAGAAAGTGTTCCCAACTATATGGAATCAAAGGGCACGAGGAAAGCTCACAAATATTTGCACTTCATCTTATGGGAACTAGTACGTTCTGAACCAAAATTACGTTATCGCGAGGATTAGAAAATTGAAGCGATGAACTCCAGACACAAAACCCGAAGCTCCTGAAAATATACAGATCAGCTGTTGATTCCAACGTTGTACGAATTCAACCACACTTCATAACAGAAACGGCATCTGCATCCGAACGTAAGAGTGTTTCGTGTGTTTCGCACGATGCGGAGTATCACATTTGTTTCCCAAGTATACAAAATGCTTTAGGCCACAAAAGAAGCCGTTTTAAAAAGCACGAGCGATAAACGGACTGGTAGTACCCATCACGGTTGGAGCTTAAAGGAAATAAATGTATTCATCTACATACGGAAGCGCACCACCAATCACTATAATAATCCTGCTTTTTGTTCCCCATACCATCACCTATTTTCCAACCGTTGTCCTCTTTTATAAACTATGAAAGAAATTGGGAAACTCAAACAAAAGAATAAGGGAAAGGAACAAATTCTTCTCCGAGTTTCTTGGATGCATAAATTGCTAACAAATACACGATGATTTTCCTTAAATCACGCATCCATTGCGAAGTGATTTATTTCGATTTTAGTCTTTTCCGTCATGTACAGTTTAGGAAATGTATTTCCCAAGTTTTGTTTGGTACCGCCAAGTGTGGTAACTTTACTGAGAATTTAAAAAGATTAGGAAATGAATGACCGTGAATCTGTCCACAAAATGCTTTATGTATGTTTGAACAATTGAGCTACCTTGATGAAGTTATATCTACTGAATTTGGAGATCTGTAGTTATTCCTTCAGAGCTCTTACCTATTGATAAATGCTTATGACTGATTGTGTATCAATAAATGTCTGCCATATTGTATAGGCTACCAACAGGTTCAAATGGGGTGTTCAGAAGGTGATTGGATGTTGGAAATCGTCCCATACTCCCCCCCCCTCCCCCCGGGATATTTCAGTTTGCCCTTTTTACCCAGAAGATTTACCGAAGGATATGGCAATTTGATGACCGTTTTTATTTATCATGAGGTCCAATAAAGTCGAAGTCGCGGTGATATAATTAGTTTCTCATCCAGACAAGACCACGAACCTCGTGAGAAAGTGAATATAAAAGTGCATTCATTTATCTAGAAATATGGACAACTACAGTCGATATTTTTAGCGGATTTCATGGAATTGCACCCTAAGCTGTGTAGTTTGTATGCTGTGTTCTCAGTTATCACATGCTGTGTTCTGTGGATCTGTTCTTTGCTCGAGCACTTTATTTGTCCAGCGCATCAAATTATTTACTTGTACACTCCATCGGTTCGGATTTCCTGTACACACATACTGGTTGTTTTCTTTTCGTGGATGCATTAGGTGGCAAAATTTCCATAGATCTGTTTCTGTATTGATGAAATACCTGAAAGTGATTTGCTCCAGATCAAATGGATACCATGAACATGCACGTAGACATTCAATTGGAATACGGTTTCAAAACATACGAAATGTTTTACGCCTACTTCAAATCTTCCGAAAGCAAATTTTCTCTACTTGAATTCACGGAAGTAGTTAGCTTGATGATAGATAACATAAAAGGCTTATCTCTTTGCATGTGTTCAAATGCCAATGGGTGGGCAGCCCTTCTATTTAAAGATTGCCCAATTTATGTTGAGAAATACTCTGGTCTACGATCTTGTGCTCGCGGAGGATCGTCCAAAATAAAATTGTGTCACTTGACATAAAAGGACAGTGTACCTTGAACATGCGAACTTCCTGGAAGTTGTTCTATCAATTCCGCTTTGCCTTGATCAAAATCAATTAAGTAAATATTCCGAAGTGTATAAAGAGGGCTGTTTAGCTGAGAGGTTACTGCCTCGGAAGTAAAAACAGTATATACCAAAAATATTTCGATTAAAGTCAAAAAAATTGGTGAGGACAATGTGAAATATCTCGAGGGAAAAATTGTACGGTTTTCGAAATCCTAGTCATTATCAGTCAAATGCGTTCTGTACCATGGTCACCTTCTGAACATTCCACATGAACCTGTTAGTAGCCTCTACTTTATTGCAAACTTTAAGTACAGCGCAATTTGTCACAAGCATTTATAGATGGGCAGATCGATCAAGCTACAATTACAGATCCCCAAATTCAATAGATATTCAGCGGAATGAAAGCATTTGGCGTTATCAAACGAAACTTGCGACATATATTTTTTAAACTGCATTCGACGGAATCGACTACAATTGAAATAAATAGCTTTGCAAAGGATCTGTGATATGAGAAGAATGAGTGTGTATTTGTTCGCTATTTGTACCTCCAAGACATGTACAGTGATGGTCTCAGGAATCTTATCACGGCAAAAGAATTTTGCAGACTTTTATACTTCAGGCGTCTCTAGTGTATATACAACCCGAAGTAACACAAAGCTACTGAATAATGTCCATAGTATATTCCATCTGGAAAACATCGGTAAACCAAACCTTATTTAGAATGCCGTATATCTGGTCGCCTAGAACTGGATGACAGTATGTTTCAGTTGATATCTACCACGGTATCTCATCAGACTAGAAGTAGTTGAAGATTATGGAATGGTGTTCTACTTTGCCGGATTTTCAGAGCACACGACCGGTATTGCTTGTTTATGGTTGAAACTGGTACTTTCAACCATTTGACATGCAAGATTCGTCGGAATGCCGTGGCTACTGCAACGTCACCAAACTATTAGCAAACTGTGTCGTCTTCTGTAAATGAAAGGTTACTTTACTGGCAGATTTTTCTGGATTCAAGGTGACTTAATCCGGCAACCAGTCAAAATCCCCTTTGTGAGTACAGTTGACTCGATAAGTTCAACTTAGCTGATCGCGTCTGCTGGAGGATCCTAACGTATCTCAATTTATCCGATGGAATATCGTTTATTTTGTAGAATTTTATGAGCCATTCATATTGAAATTTGTACAATGCATGGTGACCCAGAAGCCGTTTGTTCAAAGCTTCAAATTTAATAATTATTTGGTGGCCCGATAAATTACGGATTGAACAGCAAGGAATAAATTGCACACCCGTTCATATTAGTAGTTTGTGGTTTTGGGTGTAGCGTTTAAAATATTTCTGAAAATTTATTTCGCTGACTATCCTTTGGACTCCAACTTTCACGCACAAACCCCAGGTCATTCGATCAACGCTCGGAAGCACCAGATTCGAGTTTCCTTCTTATTAGAGCTTGTCAGTGATGCACATCCTCCGTGCCAGAAAGGTTTGAACCCGGCCCCCTTCACCTGGAAGACGTGTGGTACCACTGGACCACCACGCTCCGGTCCGGGCTGAGCCAAATGACTGAGTTAAGCTTGGTCAGATGTTGTCCTTAATGGCAGTCGGATATGCCAAGCTGCTTCGAGTGGAGATACGGTATCTGCCCCGTTAACTATCATCAAATAAGACCTTTTTTACTGGGGAAAAGAAGTGATTCATCAATCCCACACACTACTCTCATGTAATTGCATACTTTATATTTCTAAATAGCTAGTCTTTACTGGAAACATTCAATCCACTGTTCATCCTCAGTTGCTGCAGCATACAGTTTGATCCACTTGATGAAGGAAAGTTCTACATATCGACGTCAATCTGAGATATCTCTCACATAAGATGCAATCATTCCGAATCGACTGTCATAACCAAGACAAATCGGCGCTCGGTTTCAACTATTGCGAAAGGTTTACATATTCGAATGATTCAGCCAGAATCCACAAGCGAAGCTCAACGATCTGAAGTTGGGGTTACAATTATCGGGTTCCAGTTCAGCTTCCCCCTCGAGGCGTAAGCATTATCGTAATCCCGGTTAGCACAGGGCGCACAGTTTTGTCTTACGCAGACTGTGCGGACAAATATAGTCTTGGAAATGCATTCATTTCCCAAATAATACAAAAGACCATATTTGTTTGCAGTAATCTCGTTGTCAAACCGCTGATACCCAAGGGGGTTTTGGAGAACACTTTCCTCGTGATCAGCTTTTTGAGCGTGATACTGAAGGAATGCAGACTGTACCTGGGTGAGAAGACATACAGAAGATAAAAATGAAAGAGATTCGAAATTTCACAATCTGGGAAAGAGACATTTACTCTACAGAGTACATCCGTGGGTACGTACATGTGCATAGCACGTGTGCCCCCACTGCAACGTAGACAGATGGTGAAATACTCCCATTTTCCCTTTTCCGAGATGGTTAGGGATATTCTGTGTGGCAGGCGGTGAATTACCGATGCCAACCCATTTGCTGTAGGTATGTGTGATAGTTTGTCGGGGCATGCCTGTGCGTTGGATTGTGCGCGCCCGTTACAACACATACAGTGGTGAGATAGTGTAAGGGTTTATAGTAGTGCCCCGGACAGCGTGATCAAGTATGAACGGAAAGCCATTTCGGCACTTCAACCTGAAGGTGTGCAATAACAGTGAACCAACACTGACAGGAGCGACTGCACCCCTGGGGCTGAACGGTGCATGGTGAATATAGGAAAAGTGGGTTGGGCGACTGACCCTGTTTGAGAAGTTCTGATTTCGATGGGGGAAATAGCGTGATATTTATGAGAGATTAAAAACCAGTCCATTCGTATCTACCGGAGGATGGTGGTCTGCTTTAACACCCTTGAGGAATGAAGGCGGTTATGATAAGAAGACGATAAGTAAACGTTATTGTCTGAAGAAATTGTGATAAACACACAACTAGAGTTTGGATAGACCACTTAGAAGCAGATACAAATCCATGGATAGGTACCGATGAACCAGATAGTTATTTCAATGACGGTACGAATATATTTGATGATCACACCTTATCAATCGGTCTTGTTTTCCATACTGTTCGAGCGGTTTTGCAACTGGTTGATTGAAAAATGCTCCTTTCCGCTGCGCAGGTACGGATACTGATCACCCCCGTGTTCGTGCGGGAATAAATGTGTGTTAGCGGCAGCTTGCTTAGCAATTGCATCAACATACAAATTGACGTCGTCAGTCAGAAATCTCGGCGACTAAACTATAAGGTGAAAGTGCGTGATTTTGTCACAACTTTATTTGAATTCATTTCAGTTTTGGAAAACTAAGTAAAACTTACCAACACTTCTGACATTCTTCGAAGTCACTTTGACTGACACGTAACCTTAACTATCGGATTCCCTCATTTACCTGGCAACACGGATTACGTCCAAGTTTGGGGTAAGCACAAATGGCTGTTCACATGACAATAGCCGTTACGGCGCATTTAGCCATAATTATCCAACGTGGTTATCATAACTATATGACGGCCTGGGAAAAATATGCCACGAAGCTCGTAATTCCTACTAATATGAAACATAATTTTCAGTGCAATAGGCCGGACGCTGGACAAAAACAACTGATGGGCTAGATATTACTGAGTAAACATGCACCACTTTGCAAAAAATACATCGGTCTTGACAGGGTGAGCGCCGTTAGATGGGCAGTTCATATGTTGGACGAAAGATATTGAAAGCCACACCATTCCACGGGAATCATTTTGTGCATTGGACGTCCACGAGATTCACATAACTATTGGTCATAGGCAGGCAGGAAGATACGACTACATATCATGGCAAGCGATAAATCTTATTTCTTAGTAAGGCTGTTGTTGAGAAACAGCAACCGCAACAACCACAATCTAATAACCGTTATTGGTTATTCTAATTTAACCAGATTCATTGAAGTCTTTCACATTCAGGAGACCAAAATTAATATACGAGACTAAGCCACAAACGGGTTAGCCATAAACACTAACCCAATGGATGACTTGCCGTTGGTCGAATACTATATAAGTTACTACTCGACTCGGATTTTCTATGCAAGGCCATAGTAAATTGGCCAACAAGGCCCGTTTATTCATAATGAACGATTTCGTGTCCGTTTAATGACTACTACCGGTTCACTCGATTTGCGTAAACAGCTATACCTGATCACTTTGGGTTGAGAAAGCAACTTCGTATGTATGATTTGTATATTCCGGTGTCGTTCACCGGTTTCTTAAGCTTATAATGCCGCGTAATTTTTCCCGCCAGAATTCAGAGAAGTCAAACTCTAACTACTGCTGCTGTTTTCTCAGTAGTGATATTAGAAACTTGAAGCTCCATGGCTGTAACCGTTCCCAAAGAACATTATATCGAAAACCAAATTTCGAGGATATTCTCGGTTAGAGCAATCAACAAATAGCCTATAAGCTTAAACAGGAAATACTAAAGTATGGTTAACCTCGCTGGTTCCAAGCAACACACTTTACATCGGATAAAAATCTGTCATGCTCCTTTTGGAAGGTGCGTTATTAGTCCGTGTATCATCCCGTTCCCATTCTCTTATCCTGCATGATTTGCTTGATCGTATTAACAGTCTTCTCTAAAAGAAATGCATCTAAGATTTCTGATGTCTTCACGGATTGCTTTCGGTTCTTAAACGGATATCCTCAGGGGACTAAACAACACAGTTAGGAATTCCATTTTTGATATCGGGCTATTTTATCTTCGTTTCAGCGATATGGACTGGCGGGTTGATCTATTCCGTTTAACAAAGTGCTGTTTCCGATGTGGCGAATGAAACACGAGTCACCAATAGTCCGTATAATTGACGCATCGGCATTGCTTCCTTTCAAGGTATTTATTGCCGCTGAAGTTTAACTGCACATTGAACGTGCATAAGCAAATTTATTTTAGGGAGTCTTCCTTTGACCATCTGATATCCTGCCATGAACCAGGAATTTCTTTCTGAAAGATGCACACGTTCGTTTTTACATCTACTGGTTCCCAGAAAAATTGATTTCGATAAAGTGAACCAGTGTGAATCGCAGAGTAAAGAACAACAGGAGCCGAATCGGGTGAATATTGTTTCAGCGTATTCACCACACCACAATTTGACTATTCAGGGGCTCGCAGTGAAATGCATCAATAATCTCAATTCACAAAACACAACATGAATAACGGACAGGCACTGAAGCAATCTAGAGGTTGATATTGTACCAGCAGCTCAAGGAAATTTATAAATTGTCGTATATTTATGGTAGGTAATGACAGTCCGTTTACAATTTTTGTAACGAACGTCCAACAGCCCGAGCTAGAATCTATTCGCTGACAGTACATCCTACGTACAGTTTCTCTATCAGCTGGTATTTCGCTTTATGGCTACTCAGGCGGGAACAAAATACGTCGGTAAGTAATCATATACAACCACGAATTTAGTATTACATGATAACGTTTCTCGTTGTATTCACTAGACTGACCCAGTTGATCACTTTCCAGTGAGGTTGATAGTACACGACTGAGCTCAAATAACGCTTGATGAGTTTTGCAGGACACATATGTGATGGGGAAGGACACAAGGATCTTAAACATTGAGAACTCACTTGGAATTCCACATCCAAATCTGCGAGACCCACTTCCGAATATTCATACTGTGCTTACTAAGCACTTAGAAGAAACTGATATGTATGTCATCGGTCAAAAATGCCAAAACGGCTCTTACCGTGGACCTCCGTATTCACGAAGTAACATCCCAAAAATGCCAATAGATTTTACAAGTTTTGGCGAATATAAGCGATGTTGCAACCGCTACTTGAGTCGAAGTAGTACAGTATGATGGTAAATCGGATATTCAGGACTGAATGACAGCTTTAGTGTTATTGCGTCTGAGGAGAATGGTGAGGGCGATTTGTTTTCACCGGAAGCTTTTTGAACAGACTTCAAAGACTAGTGACTTAAGAGTGATAATGAATAATTTGGATGAACAATGTTTCGGCTATGGAACCTTCAACTGTTTACCATTTATTCGTGTTCCGATTTCATGGGCGAAATTACTGCTGTAAAATAATTTGGGATTTTGGTATGCCAGTTCTCTTAGAATAAATCAGGATTGCACTTTCATGATCAAATTGAAGACTCAGTGACGTTCTTTGCGTAGGTAACCACAGTAGACTGTCGGATGTACTTTGACCTGTACCACAGATTGGTTTTCATGGTGTTCTACGCGTCTTTCCGGCATAATGACTTTCAGTCTCATGAGAGATATTGATGAGTAGATGGATAAATGAACCAGTGCAACTCGAATTGGTTGAGCTTGTGTATCGCCTGGACTGCAGTGTGATATCTAGCACAGATTGCAACTAGTTAGGAGTGTTGCAGTTGTTTCAGATATGCGGGAGATTCATCAGAATAAATATATACGTGTTTTGGGGAGCTGCGGAACAAAGCACACCTTCAAATATCTAACCGAGTGATCATAAACTGAGGACAAATTACATAGAACATACATACTAAGGTCGAAAATCCAATCATATCAATAATTCTGAAAAGTGTTCCTGGGTGGCAGTGTTTCCTTCGAATCCTCTTGGTGTCATGTATGATGGCCACGGGCTGTGCAAATCTGGGTCAGAATGTACAAATGATATGAGAGCAAGTGAGGAGTAAATCAGATTAGAAAACATGGACAGCAGCCGCACTACAGACGACGGCAATGTGATATCACACAGGGAATAAAGGACCTGATCAGGACAGCTGCAGGTGTTTCACCAAGTCCACCATTAGTGAGTGGTGTTCAGTTAATTAACCTGTCTACGTTAACCACTCATAAGATCTCGTAACACATATATTTGATGAAAAATCACTTATACTGAGTTCACTTATTTCTGGACCGTATGAAGCATCCTACGGGACAACATCAACGCCAGTGTTCAGAACAATAACAACGGAGTGTGCGTAATATTCCAACACTTACTCCGCATTGTCATTCGAAATTATGTAATCCCAAAGATGACCCAAGTGCTACAAATATTTTTTTACAAAAGAAGCAACGGATAAGTAGACTAATACATCAGTGCCATAAATGTCATCGTCATCTTCTGCATCACCGTTATCAGCAAGGACAATGACGAATTAGGGGAACTTATGTGAAGTGATTTGCATGATGTACACACATGTTCGACAGCACGTAGTTGTTCATGTAGGTGGAGGATGTCTTCCTTACCATCATTCTGATTCCCCCCTCCCTCCCATTGGGTATGGATTTCTCATTCTTGGTAATAAGAAGAAATAATTCATTTCGTAAAATTGGTAGGATGATTCGCGGTAATTTGCCATTAAATTAGCTTTCAGCCAGTCTCCCCACATAGTTTTCTCTCAAGGCTTTCCACTAGAAGTTAGCGAATTCTTCGTTCGTGATTTTACCACTCACGAGTTGTGGGGTGAATTTTTGGAAGCACTGAAAAAAATCTACATACCGTAGGCTGAATGCTACATTCTTTTCCGACTGAAGGTGTATAAGATTGATATGTGTAACACAAATCACCAAGTTCTTTGTTACTGGCCAGGGGCTTGTCTACTGAAAACAAACCTGCGAAGACTGGTTTTTGTTGCAACCATCTTACGTGTTAGTCAGGTGATGACAAGATGTTGGCAATGACCGCATTTCAGAAATCAGTTGTTATATAATTTCCTATTTTATTGCATCGAAGGTGGACCTTTTGGCTTTACATAACAACGGAGAAAGGATCAGTGGGCATAGTTAAAGGCGCCTTAGGACAAGCGAAAACAGCCCTTTCAGTTACTTCAAGATGGGAGGTTTGATGGCAATGGGGTTATACCATCTAATTCCATCAGAGGTGTTGCAGCTTTCAGAAAATTGAATGACATTAAGTGGACTCCAAAGATCGGGAACTGAACATTTGGATATAGACTCGTTTATCACAGTAGTGTTCGGTATGGCTAGCTTAGTAGTACAGTACTTGGGAATCGTTGAATTGAGGCCACTAGGAAAAATAGCCAAGAGGTTTTGGGTTTACGAAGATTTTTAAAGCGGGCCGCATTGGAGAGAAGATAAATAGACGCAGAAAAATAACGAGAATGTGAAATAGTTCAACAATTTACCACTAAGTTGTTTCAGTTTGGCCTTTTTATTTGTGTGTTTGGTCTTCCATCCATATAGTAGTCATATGCAATACCAGACAAGCTTAGAATTCTTCGTCTACAGAAACAATTTGGCAAACGAAGCACCCAAATGATTCATCTCTTTCTCGATCAGCAAGAAAACTCTCCTGAGTTCTGAACTTCGTCAGAACTTGTATGCGAGTTCTTTTTGTCTTCTGATTGCTTGGAGTGTTGTTGAGGATATCCTTCGACCACAGGTGAACAGTGTACATGTTTGTTTGGAATTTTTTGATAATTCCAAGTTTCTGCATTATATAAGATCCTATATTGATTTCGGTTGGTCTCGCAGAAATGACAGAGCACCGAATAAAATGTTACCCATATGGACTTCGACTGCCCCATTTCAAAAGTGTGCTTATATTTTTCCTCCAGCGACACTGAGTATGCTAAATCGCGTTGCGAAATCGTGTTTTATTTTGCCAGATGGCATGAGGGACCCCGTTGTTGATGGTTCCCTGTATTGCATGCATGGCCGCATGAGGAATGTAAATCAAGACAAAGCTAACCTGATGGGAGACAAAATATTTCAGGAGACCCTGAAGTATTGTGGTGCCGGCCTCATGCACAACATTTTAAGCCCGTATCTTATTATTATTCGGTTTCGGATTCATCCTGTTTACTATGCCCTAAACCCCTACGAATTTCAGAACACCTTCAAAATATAACTGTGGGCCGTCGATTGTTTTCTTCACAATCTTATGGGCGACCACCTTTCAAATGGTAATACATTTTGGACCATGACCGGTTAGAGATCACCTTACGTCATTTATAAGGACTTGTTGGATGCGTGGAAACGTCTAATCTGTGCAACGTGAACCGAGAGCAAGGAAAGAGATTCTCCCCGATTATGGCATAATTAAGGTACTGTGTATGGAGCTGAAGTCAGGAGGGTGAAATGGGCACATGTGGAGAGCAAATAGAGTGCGGTTCATCGATAGGAAAGCTTTTGGGGGTCTGGAAAAAGCGCGAAAAAGTGGCGAATGTATTTCTCATGCGCGTTTGAAAATACCTAACCGAACTGACCTCGAAAATACTAACATTGGTATAGGTGCGGTGACGCGGATAAGGTTTCGGCTCACGTGCCATTGCCGAAATAAATTCCTACAAGGGCCCTATTTTCGAATGAACTGGTCGACCTTTGATGTTTTGACATTTTCACCAGTTCACAGATTATTCAACGTTTTCGCTATCCTACGCAGGCCTTTCAACCGACTACGATACACTGTCGTATCCTGGAAGAATTCTGGGATCTATTGATATCATCAATAAATATTCTCCACCACCTGTGATTCCTAAAACAAAAAGGGAATTCGTCATGCATGAAATTGTGTCTGGGATGTAATAAGTCAACTACTGGCGCCCGCGATCGATGAATGCATGGATTCGCTCTATGCTAGTCAATTCCTCTGCAGCCACAACATTAACCACACATGACAAGGCATTCAGTTTCTCTGTGGAAAGAAATTGGAACGAGTGAACTTCGCTGCAGATGATGACAGTAACAACAATACTTTCAGCCACCCGTAGAACGGTTGTCCGAATACATTCATTCTAGGACATGGTGTACACACAACCCTGTTCTCTACAAAGGAACTGTTGAGGCTACTTTATACCTCAAAATAACCTCAGGTTGTGGTCCTAATGGCCCATCGTCGTCAGTCTTGAGACATGGTGCGAGCACACTATCTTATATATTCTATTCTCTTCTAAACAAATGGTCGTGCTCATTTCGATTTCTAACTGCTGGAAACCACTTACTATTAATCTTCTACCCAAACCTTGTAAAAATGGAGTTAAAGCTAAACGTTTTTGTCCCATTGCTGTGATTTCATCTAGTCCTGAACTTAGCGTACCATTCCTAAACGTGTAAACTCGTCTATAAACCCTACCGATGATCCTTTGATGTTTGCCCATAAACCGAACAAGTCCGGTGTGGATGCTATCGTTTCGCTAGTCCACTAAACAACCAAACCCTTGGATGGAACAGCACATTCCGTGCGATGTGCTTTTCTAGACTACTCATGAGGTTCTGATCTTATTCCGTAAACAAGAATTTTTCGGCTGTCCACACTTTTCCGAGCACAATCGTTTCATTGTTTTACCAGCAGAGCTCAGTTCACACGAGATCTTTAAACACTCAAATCTTCGATAAATGATTCAGGAACACGTAGGGAAGATGTCCTTTCCCATGTTTATTTTTCACCTGTATCATTAACCTTTCCTCCAGTTCTCCAACACATTAATGTAAATATGCCAATGACATATCTCCGTCACCCAGTATTTTGATAACATTTTTCGGCAAGCGACCTCGCTTTATTAATAATCTGCTGGACATCAAGCAGCATCCAGAGGTTCCCACTCACATCATTATAACCAAATGGACACATATGTTGGCATCCCGTTGCGAAGACAGCTGCAATCATGATGTGAATCAAACTATCTTTTGATGTTACGCGCAAATAACTCACATAAAATAAATGATCATTCTTTGTTGTAATTTTGTTGCAATCCAAGTGACATATTGACATTTTTGCACTGGAGAACGCTTGCACTTCAGTCTCCATCCTGGTATGACCACGTCATATGTATTACATTTGTTACTTTGTTATCACCGTTGGCAGACTGGCGACAGCGGCCGTAATAGTGACCAGTGCAACACTCGTATATTACATCATTGAGTTTGATATGGATACAATATTGAATCTCTGCTCCACATTTCGAAATGTGATTGGAATAACTCAACACACAGGATTGCTTATTATTCCTTTTCCGTGGTGGAGTATTTCCTTTCGGCACTCGTGAGCAACCGACTGGCATACTCGATCACCCCAGACAAGTGTGACGATACTACGCCGATTCCGACGTCACTGGCATCCACACCTACGGTGAATTCCTCATGCGGCTTTCGTATTGTCAAACTGCTTCGAGGAATTGTTGCACTTTCATGAACGCCGCCTCCGTATCTGACGGTAACTCGAACTGCATATGCTTCCTTAGTAGCTGGAACAGGATACCGGCTTTCTGGGCATACGTTGGCACAAACGTGGCGTCAAAGCCAACCAGACCAGGAAACAACCAAATTGGCACTTTGATTTTGGCAAGGGGAAGCCCCTTATCCTCTCTCCTTTCTCTGGGGGTGGTTGAAGGTTTTCTCCCCCATCAATGTGTCCCAAACAAATGATTTTATCACGCCTCATCCTGCACTTCTTTGCACTCAATTTCAAACCCGCCGCTTTGGTTTTCTTCAGGACTGCGCTTAGTTTGGACACATGCCCGTCAATCATCTTTGAAAATAAATGAATATCATCCCCATACACTACAATCCCTTCCAGGTTTTCCAGTTCCTGTTGCAGCAAACGTCTGGAAGTAGCCATTGCAATACACAGCCCAAAATGTATTCGTAGGTACTCATACTATTTCCCATTAACACCGGACGCTGTATTCTCTCTGTCGCTCATCTAAATCGTAAGCTACTGCTTTCTCACTACTCTCAGAGCCTTCCCTCAAAACGCACGCTATATTTCCCGTGGTCTCACCTAAACTTCCGCCATGCGGTGTCACAGATAACCCGGCCCCCGTATCTAAAACTGCAATTTAATCTTCGCCTCCAATTAGGATCTCAGCCATGGGCAGCCCCTTCGACTTGAATTTGGAGGAAAGACAAGACGCTTTAGTCTGTACAATATCGGGCACAATGCCCTACTTTGCCACACACATAGCACCACCTCCGCGACCCATGAATCAATACTTCATTCTTGTCTTGTTTTTCTTGGTTGAGTTCCGGTGTTACCTGCGTGATATCGTCGATCATCTGCAACTTGGATTCCGGTTCCCATTGCTCCAACCGGTAAATTGTCATTTCTTCCTAGGCAGCACGAACAATCATGAATATGCGTTCTCCATTATTCACGCCGCACGCAATTGCCATTCTCAACCTGCCTCGGACGTTCAGGATCGTGCTTTGAACTTAACGATCATGAACAAGGCGTGCCCTAGTTACGCCATTCGGCTACTGCAGCCCGATCGATAGTTGGCGCAACAGGTACTAATACAGAACAACCGGGTCTTAGGTGCTGTCATACCGAGCCGTGTTGAATCGGTCAAAACCGTTCTGACTACCACCTTCCTGCGTGAACTCAGTCATCAGACCCGCACGTCCTCCCGATAAGTAGGGCTTGTTCATGATCCCAACTCAAGATTATAGACCACCTTGGTACGCCCAGCCAGCAATACCCAAAGCGCCGCCAACAAGGGTGTGTCTCCTCTTACTCCGTTGCATGCCACTATCTTCTCCAAATTTGTGATCCATTCGTCCGCATCACCATACGCGAACGGAGCAGGCCGAATAAACTTCATTGTGTGAGTGTGGTCACGGCACCAATGTAACAAGGACGACAACACGGTGTAGGATACTTGTGTTATAATCCCCAAGGCGTGCCTGGGTGAAAGGTTCTTTAGTGGCATCGTGTTCAGACATCGACAAAACAACACATGTTACAAACATCCTCATTTGCCAAGTGGCTGTCCTGTTCACTTGAGAACAGTCATCGTCCAACGGAGGAGCGGTCAGGTGGTTTGCAGATCGTCGCTTACTTTATTGCGCCTGGATTACTGAACTTAGCTGTGTTCGTTAATCCACAATTGTCCATAGTTCTATCTTCAGAAATCAACTACTTAATAAGTAGTATATACACTCACAACACTTATATTTCAAAGGCCAAATAAGTCAAGTCCATAAAACATACACTCGTTTAAAAAAGCCCTTTTCCAGGCTGAGCAGCACCAACATTACTCTTGTTTGAGTGCTATTGAGTGTGTCGGTTACGTTCTAGCGAGTTGCCTGCGGCCGATAGCTTGCCTCTCTCGGGCATCATTTCTATACGGTTGGTAGGATTGTCTCAGTTGACGGCTCGATCGGCAGCCCCTCATTTGGGTTATCTTGCTGACTGCCGACATTGCCGCTGCCCCCCCCCCTCCTCTCTCGAATAAACAAATTGTGAGAAATCGCACACTGCTATATCTCAATTACAAATCAACCGTAAAATTAATTTATTTTAATTTTTGTATATTTCCATTTAAATAGTTTGGCATTTTATCTGGACGACAGGCCAAAATATCCCCGGAAGGACGCGACCGGTTTCGTGGTTATTGTCACTCATCAGACTGGCGTACTCGGTACTCTTTCGCCCAGTCGTGCTTATACCCGAACATCTCACAGTTGGTTCACAGCTGTGGTCTCCATTGAATCAAAAGGAGCGAGCACCCGGGCAAAACTTCTTCCGGTCATCTAGATACAACGCCATACTACCCATATGGAAAGTCCATATTTGGGAAAATGTTTCTCTGTTCTGAAGGGTGGCCGTGTCAACCGACAAGTTCGTATTGTTAGAATCACTCTGTGATTCTAAAAATGGACTCCCTATCCATTACAGCTAGTAAGTGGTTTCCGTTTTAAGCTGTTTAGGAAATGTATGTCGCATTATTTTTGTTAACACCGGCTGTATTTATTCTACCAAGAAAATTAATGACGGCGAATGTGTTCAAAAATGTCACGGGAACGTTTGAACACTTGGGCTTCACCGACGAAATTTTAAATTTGGAACCGGAAGATCTGTATTTATTCCTTCAAAACTCTGACCACTCTGTATTTAATTTTGACCAATTGCTTGCTACTGGTTACCCGTTACGATGTAGAGTCTACTAAAAGCTTCATAGGACATGTTCTAAAATGGCCACTAAATAATTTTCTATTTTAATAATATTGACTAACACGAAGGAAATCTTCCAACTTCCTCCTGACGATATTACTGTTTGTAGTTCTTCACTAAGAAAATTTTCCGAAAGAATCGGGCAGTACAATGACTCTTTTTGGTAATCGTATCGTCCAATCATACTGAGGTCAACATAAGCCCACAAACTTCTGTAGAACATGGATGTAAACTTGCACCCATTTATCCCCAAGTGTGAATAACAAACGAGTGTTTTCAGTCGATTCCATTGAATTGCGTCCTATGCTGTGTAGCTTGTATGTTGCGTTCTCAATTCTTACAGGTTGCCGTCTTTGCGACTGTTCTTTGCTCGAGCACTTTTGATGTCCAACGCATAAGCCTGAACTAAATTATTCACTTGTACACTCCATCAATTCGTATATCGCGTACACATTTACAGACTTTTGGTTTCCTGGCTGCACTGAATGGGCAAATATTCCAGAGATCCGTTTCTATATTGTTTGAATCGCTGAAAGTGATTTGCTCCAGGTCAAGTTTGGGCCACTAACATACACATAGATTCAATTGGAATATGTTTTTACAACTTGCGAACTGTTTGAAGCCTACTTCAAATCATTCAAAAGTAAACTTTCTATACCTAAATGCATGGAGGTAAAATGCTAGATAATTGACTATTTCTCATGCTCATGTACTTTGTATGTGCTATTGTGACAATGGACAGGCAACACTTGATACAACAGTTGCCGAATTTATGCTGATTCATGCAAGACAGGAGTATGTTATCTGACCTCAAGAACAGTTCACCTTCATAAGCAAGGTAAACTCAAATTATTTTGCTTTAATCTCCATCAATGGATTCTAATTAAATTGTATTTCGACAAGTGAAAAGGCGTAGCAAAATTATCTAATTCTAAGCTTCGGATAGTAAATAAATTTCCTCCCGATCACTTTGATGTGAACACAAGCGAAATGAGTTATGAGGTAAACGTTTTTCAAAGAGATTGCGGTTCAAGCAATCCGAGTAGATACCGACTTCCGTAAAATTTATTTTGTCAACAGTGAACTCACCGCAACCCAACCTAGTCTACTGGGTGCGCAAACTCGATATTGCTGTTCGTGTGAAATTGTTCAAAACTGATGTAGAAATACCTTCTAAGTGAGAACTGATTTCGTCTACATAGACAACCACAGATATTTCTTCGGCTTATGACACATCGCATTTCTGTACAAGAAGGTCCGGTTCAAATGTACCGTTATTCATTAAAACACAGTTAATTGAGTGGCTTTTCCACGTATCAACTAAGAACTTTGTTGAACAAATGCGTCCGCCATTTACAATTTTTCTACAGTAAAACCTTGCATACCAAAAATGGTCTGAGAAGCAATTGTCAGCGACCTTGAACCCGTAGGGGCTGCTGTGTGCATTTCGGTTCAGATAAATGACAGTAGCTGAATTCGGTTCGACTGCGTCACCAGTTTGGTGTAAACATCACATTTGTTTGACGTGTTCTGTCTGGTTTGTATCAAACATCATACTACACAACAAGCGAACAGCGTCGTCCGAATGTTTCAATAGACGAGGGCTTCATGTTGATATCCATGCACGATAGCATCCGGGGAGCATGCATTGGTCAATATTGCTGCAAACAGACGGATTTTATTTGTGGGCTTTTCAAAGCCCATTTTATTTTGCGGACTTATTCAGTTCCCCAACCCCGTTCCTCTTCGTTCACCAGATACAGCTCCGCCCCGTTTACGTTCTTACAACGACTTCACGTGAAGCGATACACGTGGTAATAAAGTTAAAGAACATCTGCCAGAATAAATGAATTCAATTAAATGCGAAGTCCAACTTGAGCTCTGCAAAGGAAAAAATACCAAATTACAATTCCTGGAAATATTTCGTGACCACTCACTTGGTGATAAAATGCAAACGTCAACATGTCACACCCATGCATAAAAGGACAAGTATTACCATTTCCTTAGATTTGGCCCCACGGATCATAGTAAGAATATTATTTCACGAAACGAGCGAAGAATGATAACCAAATATTATCTAACGTCGTTTAACAAAGAGTATGGATTGCCCACGACGCTTAGACCATCCTATCACTTAGAGAATGGGAAACATTTTTCCATCCATCTGCTTTTCGGCAGGGATCATAAAGTGATCAGACAATCCCTCGCTGACAGAATCGGCCAATATCATTTTTGTGTTGTCCATCTCAGCACGGTACATGACACTGCTCGTCAACTCAGCCGTACTAACTCAGACACACCGGGAATTTAGTCCATCTGGATTTTGTCCGTTTGGTATGTACCTGTTGTGCAGTTGAAGTCGAATGGACAGAACGCCTTCACTCCATCAAAAAGCGGAGCCACATTCGCAGAAATGTTAGTAGTGATAGTAGGAAATTACAGTTTATTGTACTTAGTTCATCAAACTTACCAAGATGGTAGATCACTGGATAATCAAGAAGCCCAGAAACTTGCGTTTGATGAAGTTTACGGAAGCACTAATTACTTGTCAGATAGAACAAGAGCTCTGTTTTCAAAACGATCGTTACGCAGCGTCAGTTGTTTCGACATGCAACTCTGAAACTTTACTAATCTATGTGGTTGGAACCCGCACTCCTGTGATTCATTTTAGTTCTTTTTCACCTTTGTTGATTTGAAACTACGTGAATATCGCCTCATCCAATAATGATAAAGAATATAATTCACTCGACAAAACGAAATCAACTGTGTGAAAAATTCCAAACTGCTACGGACTTTATCCTTCTCATCCACTAGCAATTCGATGAACAATACATCCTATAAGTCAATACCTCTCTACCTACTTACGGTGAGATTTTCGATCAGACAATTGTGTTATTCTTGAGATGTTTTTGCCTACTAGTGTTTCCAGGCTATACATCTTCCGTTTGGATTGGTTCACTTGTGAACGACAAATAAAACATATAGGGTGATCTACGTTGTAAACAAGCTCAAAGTTTTATAGACTAATAATAAATACATTAAATAATCATCCAGACAACATTACGAGCTTCGGCTTCGTGTGAGAAACTGAACAAGTGCCAATCAGTATGAGGAATGGGATCTATAGGTATGTTTCATTATTAGTCTGATTACTTACGAATACATCGAAGACAGAGGAAATAGCAATATATTCCCAAACTAACCTCTGACTGTTTATAATGACCAAATACCAACCAGAGCCGAATCTAGTGAAATGACATATTCTACGAGGGACAAAGTGAATAAAATCTTTGGAGCAGTTTACCGTGCGCAGCTTATTTATTAAAATTTGGTTGTAGCCGCAAAGAAGTAAAAATTCACCGACTAAACACTAAACGTGGACATGATGTGGCTCCGAATGTCGTTGGAGGGTACTCTCGCCTATTATGCTTAGTTGTGCAATGTAACTGCTGCAACGTATTCTGGGATAAAAACAAAATATAGCCTAACGTGAATAATTCCCAGAGCTACGTTGCATGGCCCGATCATTTGAGATCTTGGACCTTCTTGTTGTACTGTGTCCATCTCATAATTAGCAGATAAATTCGAAGTGGTCAGTCTTAGTTACCACATATTTCTAGAATGTCGCTTTGACATCAGCATATTTGGTTGTGAGCAGGAAGTAAATCTGACCTAATATGATACAACCGGTCAAGCTGATCATGAGGTGTTTCATTTTCTAAATTGAGCAGCAAAGTAGTCAGGTGTTGTTCACAAAATTCCGATGAGCGCAAAATTATTTCATTCACTAGTTGATTCATTTCAATATCACGGGGAGCGAGAGAGCCCAGTGTTTTGGTAAGAATGTCAATGCTTGCGATAGAGGCTTCGCCTGAATTGGTTAAATTAGATGCATATATGTGATCACGTGAGACGCGCCTCATAGAGAAAACATGCACGCAGCATTTTATGTTTGGGTGTTTGTCTGGAAATGTATTCCTTCAGATCCAGTGCGTGCCAGGAAACATGCATGTACACGACTGCCTCTGATGTATTCCCATATTGCACATTGTATACTATAGGAATGAGCTTGGGTCAATACCTCAAAAGAATGTTTACATAACCACATGGTCACATAGAAAATAATTTGATACTGCCATATTTTCTCGTCGACGTCGTCCAATGCTTGTCGAGCTAATCATGACCAATCCGTTTTGGTCGCATGATTGCCATTGAAGTTTGATTGGAAAATCCTCGTTCATTGGAACTTTCCTCATGAGATATGACAAACAGTAGTGCAAAGGGCATCTTGCAGGGTCTTTTATCCTCTCTGTCCCGGGTTGGAATCCTTGCACAGCCGCCGGTCATCCATTCATCAATTGGCGTCTTTTGATTGTTCATCATTCCAACCCGATTTATTGTACTGCGATGTTTGACAGAATGAAAAAATAATAACAACAAAGGAGGAGAGCGTTCAAAGAAACAAACGATAGTTGCAACAGCGATGGACAGAAAAATTTGGTCCTGTTTTGAACAGGATATTGCAATCAGTTTCACACACGCTATCATTCTGCATTCCATTTCTACCCTCATATAGGGCATTTCCACATTTGCAGCACTTGACTTATCAAAGAATTGTGCTATTTCTAACTCCACCCGTTTAACATTGACATTTATATTTTGTTCCCCAATGAAACCACCACCTTATTCCACACTTTGATTATATACTGAAACTAAAGTTTCCCGAATGGTGTTTCCGTGCATGCTTTTCTGTCTTTTGATGGAGATGTTCAGCATTCCACCACTGACGTCTGTTGCCCCCCCGCACTGCCCATCGCTGCTTGATGAAGGTTGGGAACATGTGGTTGCTTATTATAGAGGGAGAGCCGAAGAATATTGTCTGTGATATAGCTTGGAAACCACCAAAAGCAATATATTGTTGGTACATTCACAAGGAAGGCAGTTCCTAAAATTTGTGTTCCTCACGTTTTCGTCTCTTCGAGAATCCTGCTGGTAACCTGGTATGATAAGGATACGGGAAAGCTGAAGATTCTTCAACACTTTGAGCATCTTATTAAAAAATATTGAATTATTCTACTCTTCAATCGTTCGGCTATCCCTAAATCACAACGTTCCACCTTGCACAGCAACGAAGAATTCTCAGAAGTATTGCGTTCCCTGAACGTGCTCAACGGGTGGTACTCTGTCCATTGTCCTTGCAATGTGTGTTTCAAGTTGGATCATCTTACATGGAGAAATTAACCATTTTCCCACCAATTTAGATCTAGTGTTGCGCCTCTTTGGCCCCATCGATTATCGCTCAATCTTCTTCACCGATGTTATTTCAAATAATTTCTGATCCATTGCACCAGACCAATAACGCATATTCCTAGAACGAGAAGATTGCTTTGCGAGCACTAACACGGTTTAGAATCCTGCCGTTCCACAAATAACCAGCCTTCTTTCGTCATAATATATTGATCAGTCATAACTGCTAACCATGGAGAACTAAAATTAGTCTCGTTTGACACGTCAAAGATATAAGGCAGAGTCTGCAACAAAGTTTTTTGTCAAAAATAGTTTTCAATTTCTTTTTTGTGAAACACACGCTGCAATCAATTTCCATGCGATCATAGATATGGCAATATAAAAGAGGTTTGGTTTACCAGTATTCCTCAGACAGACAGCTTCGAGGGCGGTATAGTGAAATGTTTCGGTGGAAATATATGAATCGATCAAAGCAAAGTTTAAAATAGATCGGTTTGTTGTCATCATGACAAAACAAGTCTCATAACCGTTTCAGTAGATTCGGGTCAATGTTAGATATATAAACATAACAAGCGGCTGGAATTGAAAATTCTGTGAAATTCGACATTGACGAAGTAATTCTCAAGATGATCTACGTGCATGCGAAATACTCCAAATTTGGTCATCATGATAATTTATCTTGAAATGTGAAAGTCCCCGAGTAGCGTTATGCTGGAAAGGGTTCCTCTATAACGTGTATTTCAAGGAATCTCATTTTCGTCATCCATGAATAGGTGCTGATTTTCCGAAAACGTCTTCACCGCATTTCCCGTTATGTGTCAAATTCATATGAACCAACAAATGCAGTTTGAACGCGGACGCAGACGTGGTGGGAGAGTCCCATGTTATCTCGTGGTTTGCCAGTAAAATGACAAATCTTAGCTGTCCCAACCGAGGTAAGCCGTTACCTCTCTTTGAATGTTTCACCTGAACATCTCGGTCAAATGAACGCCGTATGTTCAATAGACATTTCGTTTTCTCTACCCAGAAAGGGAATTCAGTAGAAACCATACAATGTGACTACTTCAGTTAAGTGGAGAAGAATGACATTGTGCTGTACGATCCAAAACTTGTTACAGGAATGAACATATTTTGGAGTGAAAAGCATGAATATATTCCCTCGATTTCCTGTGAACGGGCTCTCAAAAAGCTACGATATCTCCCTTAGACTCACTCTACATTCTAGAATATTAGCCTGGTCTTATCCTATTAAGGACTTTGCCTGTTGTTCGCACATGTCTAAAATTCTATGAGGTTCCGAAACTGTTCCAAATGATTCAAAAGAAGAGATTGCATAATTCGCCAATTCACCCCGAGACAAATCAGTTCAGAAAACAGTGTATAGGTAACATGGTAACTCGGACCGTGCCTGATAATATTCTGTGAAACTGACCGTTATGTTCCGTTGGCCGTATTTACTAATTGCATACAACTACATTTCGTTTGAAATTTTTTAGGCGACACACGACGCCATTGATCCAAAAGCTGATATGATGATACCACTAGGGAGATATTATTTGCTACTACATATCAAATCTTATTTCATCTACGATTTATGGAACAAATACTAATTGCATATTTCATCCGAGCCAGGATACGGTCTTATATTCACATGACTGCGAATACTGGAAGCATTTGCCGATGAGGACGAAACTCAATAGCCTGGTCAATGTGGACAAAAATGATATCCGAATAAAATATAAGGGTATATTCTACATTTGTGACGCTTCGCTCGAGGCCATGAGACATTAGCCCACAGAAAAGAGACAAAAAGTCAAATACTTCTTCGCAGTTCAATTGTTTTGACCACTTTCTCAAATCAAGTTCAAGCACTAGTCCGTTGCTGATAACAGTCTAAAATTGATATGCTTGCAATATCCTGTTCAAAACAGGACCAAATTTTTCTGTCCATCGCTGTTGCAACTATCGTTTGTTTCTTTGAACGCTCTCCTCCTTTGTTGTTATTATTTTTTCATTCTGTCAAACATCGCAGTACAATAAATCGGGTTGGAATGATGAACAATCAAAAGACGCCAATTGATGAATGGATGACCGGCGGCTGTGCAAGGATTCCAACCCGGGACAGAGAGGATAAAAGACCCTGCAAGATGCCCTTTGCACTACTGTTTGTCATATCTCATGAGGAAAGTTCCAATGAACGAGGTTTTTCCAATCAAACTTCAATGGCAATCATGCGACCAAAACGGGTTGGTCAAGATTAGCTCGACAAGCATTGGACGACGTCGACGAGAAAATATGGCAGTATCAAATTATTTTCTATGTGACCATGTGGTTATGTAAACATTCTTTTGAGGTATTGACCCAAGCTCATTCCTATAGTATACAATGTGCAATATGGGAATACATCAGAGGCAGTCGTGTACATGCATGTTTCCTGGCACGCACTGGATCTGAAGGAATACATTTCCAGACAAACACCCAAACATAAAATGCTGCGTGCATGTTTTCTCTATGAGGCGCGTCTCACGTGATCACATATATGCATCTAATTTAACCAATTCAGGCGAAGCCTCTATCGCAAGCATTGACATTCTTACCAAAACACTGGGCTCTCTCGCTCCCCGTGATATTGAAATGAATCAACTAGTGAATGAAATAATTTTGCGCTCATCGGAATTTTGTGAACAACACCTGACTACTTTGCTGCTCAATTTAGAAAATGAAACACCTCATGATCAGCTTGACCGGTTGTATCATATTAGGTCAGATTTACTTCCTGCTCACAACCAAATATGCTGATGTCAAAGCGACATTCTAGAAATATGTGGTAACTAAGACTGACCACTTCGAATTTATCTGCTAATTATGAGATGGACACAGTACAACAAGAAGGTTCAAGATCTCAAATGATCGGGCCATGCAACGTAGCTCTGGGAATTATTCACGTTAGGCTATATTTTGTTTTTATCCCAGAATACGTTGCAGCAGTTACATTGCACAACTAAGCATAATAGGCGAGAGTACCCTCCAACGACATTCGGAGCCACATCATGTCCACGTTTAGTGTTTAGTCGGTGAATTTTTACTTCTTTGCGGCTACAACCAAATTTTAATAAATAAGCTGCGCACGGTAAACTGCTCCAAAGATTTTATTCACTTTGTCCCTCGTAGAATATGTCATTTCACTAGATTCGGCTCTGGTTGGTATTTGGTCATTATAAACAGTCAGAGGTTAGTTTGGGAATATATTGCTATTTCCTCTGTCTTCGATGTATTCGTAAGTAATCAGACTAATAATGAAACATACCTATAGATCCCATTCCTCATACTGATTGGTACTTGTTCAGTTTCTCACACGAAACCGAAGCTCGTAATGTTGTCTGGATGATTATTTAATGTATTTATTATTAGTCTATAAAACTTTGAGCTTGTTTACAACGTAGATCACCCTATATGTTTTATTTGTCGTTCACAAGTGAACCAATCCAAACGGAAGATGTATAGCCTGGAAACACTAGTAGGTTCAAGATCTCAAATGATCGGGCCATGCAACGTAGCTCTGGGAATTATTCACGTTAGGCTATATTTTGTTCTTTATCTCAGCCTACAACATCCACGGAAATCCTAATGAAACATGATCATTTGCCTGCCATTTTATTGACCACGTACTTTGGAGTCCACCTAGATGTGCTATGTCAATGCACCTGACAACCCTCCGGATAGAGGGCAGGGGGGTTTGGGAGTCTTTATTGTTGTTGTATACAAGTAAATAAGGTCACCGTTTACCGGCTTGTCCGGTTCTTGCTAGAGGTACAAGTTTTGATCCTTCAATGTAATTCGGTATTCTTCGATCCCACTGGCAAGCACTAAAGAATTCATTGATTGTCCATATTGTTCTTTTTAATTCAATTCATCCAATTTTCGGGTGGTAAAGGTACTGTTGAAATTCAAATAAAATGCATTCCTCGTTAGGCACTTCGCTGTCCGATTTTGTCATGCTGCATTCAACAACGTTTGGAACTGAATTCTATTCACTTGATTTCTGTAAGCGGAGAGGTGTTTACTGAGGTCAGAAATTGAGAAGGATAGTGAAGTGAAAAGGGTGCATTTTGTGGGCTTTCCTGGCGAAAGATTTAGTCCAAAACGTTCCTGTAAAACTATAATATTTCACATGGTTCATATAGAATATAGCTTCATAGTAGGATGAAATATTCAGTTTCTGCAACTTTTGGGAAATCGGGATTTATTGTGAAGTTCAATGTATTTCTCTTGCTGTATAATGAAGTTATGGGGGTCAGTAAAACAGTAGTCATCGCACGAAATGACAATAAATCTCATTGCTTTGACTTCTTCCATGTGGAACCCATTACCTTGGTCGTAGAAAGTGAAAAATTGTTGTCTATAAAATCGAGAGAGTTCTACGTAGGACTTAGTTAAAAAAAGAAAAACAAAACGGGAGGAGCTTATGCGCCACATTAAACCAACTCTTTTATTAGGGTATTTTTTCTAGGAAGACTGATATGCTCTCAGGTAATGAACCCGTTAGCTCTACCGTGAACATATTACTCGTATTGTCATAGAGAGCCTCGTATTGTTGCGTCAATTTGGCAGCGAAAATCGTAGTATTTTCGAAGGTTTATTTGTAAACGTTGTTCCTTTAAGACCAAAATATTCCCATGGTGGGGGATTTTGTCAGTGTCTGTGAAATACTTTGGTGCGCCTTCCTCAAGTTGTGGTGCTTCATTCCAAAGATTAAGTATTTCCAAACCCACAAATTCATTTTAGTCCATGTGTTAACTAATGAAACGGCTTATAAACGAATTTTCGGAGTCCTTCAGAAGTTCATCAATTTTCTCAATGAAACACGTTTTCCAATTCCAGGATATTACCCGTTTTCTCCAGATATAATTTTCATGTTCTATTACGTCTTGAACTCACATGCTAACATTCGTTTCACGAAGGTCACTAAGGTTTCACATCTATTGAATTGTTCTCATACGATGATTTGGCAAACGGTTATGTGCTTGTTTCAAATATCGTATAGTAACAAAACCAGTCTTTTCAGCGTTTGTAATGGAGCTTTTAAAAGCTTCCTGTCTATTCACGCCAAAGGATGGAACGACAATTTGCATCGTGTTAGTTTAGTTTTGTGCACCCACATCATGTTTTGGTATCAACCAGTCATTACCTGATATTCATGAGCCTACACTCCAGACATTTTTCTCATGCCTGTGTCAAGTCTAAAGCGAGTGGAATATTTAATTTACTTGGTAACAGCTGCATTGTCATAAGTATGATTTGGTTCAGATTTTATTCGTATGAAGAACATAACTGTGTTTCCAACCAAACCATGAATAAGAATACGTTGCAGCAGTTACATTGCACAACTAAGCATAATAGGCGAGAGTACCCTCCAACGACATTCGGAGCCACATCATGTCCACGTTTAGTGTTTAGTCGGTGAAGTTTTACTTCTTTGCGGCTACAACCAAATTTTAATAAATAAGCTGCGCACGGTAAACTGCTCCAAAGATTTTATTCACTTTGTCCCTCGTAGAATTGGTCATTTCACTAGATTCGGCTCTGGTTTGTATTTGGTCATTATAAACAGTCAGAGGTTAGTTTGGGAATATATTGCTATTTCCTCTGTCCTCGATGTATTCGTAGGTAATCAGACTAATAATGAAACATACCTATAGATCTCATTCCTCATACTGATTGGTACTTGTTCAGTTTCTCACACGAAACCGAAGCTCGTAATGTTGTCTGGATGATTATTTATTGTATTTATTATGAGTCTATAAAACTTTGAGCTTGGTTACAACGTAGATCACTTTATATGTTTTATTTGTCGTTCACAAGTGAACCAATCCAAACGGAAGATGTATAGCCTGGAAACACTAGTAGGCAAAAACATCTCAAGAATAACACAATTGTCTGATCGAAAATCTCACCGTAAGTAGGTAGAGAGGTATTGACTTATAGGATGTATTGTTCATCGAATTGCTAGTGGATGAGAAGGATAAAGTCCGTAGCAGTTTGGAATTTTTCACACAGTTGATTTCGTTTTGTCGAGTGAATTATATTCTTTATCATTATTGGATGAGGCGATATTCACGTAGTTTCAAATCAACAAAGGTGAAAAAGAACTAAAATGAATCACAGGAGTGCGGGTTCCAACCACATAGATTAGTAAAGTTTCAGAGTTGCATGTCGAAACAACTGACGCTGCGTAACGATCGTTTTGAAAACAGAGCTCTTGTTCTATCTGACAAGTAATTAGTGCTTCCGTAAACTTCATCAAACGCAAGTTTCTGGGCTTCTTGATTATCCAGTGATCTACCATCTTGGTAAGTTTGATGAACTAAGTACAATAAACTGTAATTTCCTACTATCACTACTAACATTTCTGCGAATGTGGCTCCGCTTTTTGATGGAGTGAAGGCGTTCTGTCCATTCGACTTCAACTGCACAACAGGTACATACCAAACGGACAAAATCCAGATGGACTAAATTCCCGGTGTGTCTGAGTTAGTACGGCTGAGTTGACGAGCAGTGTCATGTACCGTGCTGAGATGGACAACACAAAAATGATATTGGCCGATTCTGTCAGCGAGGGATTGTCTGATCACTTTATGATCCCTGCCGAAAAGCAGATGGATGGAAAAATGTTTCCCATTCTCTAAGTGATAGGATGGTCTAAGCGTCGTGGGCAATCCATACTCTTTGTTAAACGACGTTAGATAATATTTGGTTATCATTCTTCGCTCGTTTCGTGAAATAATATTCTTACTATGATCCGTGGGGCCAAATCTAAGGAAATGGTAATACTTGTCCTTTTATGCATGGGTGTGACATGTTGACGTTTGCATTTTATCACCAAGTGAGTGGTCACGAAATATTTCCAGGAATTGTAATTTGGTATTTTTTCCTTTGCAGAGCTCAAGTTGGACTTCGCATTTAATTGAATTCATTTATTCTGGCAGATGTTCTTTAACTTTATTACCACGTGTATCGCTTCACGTGAAGTCGTTGTAAGAACGTAAACGGGGCGGAGCTGTATCTGGTGAACGAAGAGGAACGCGGTTAGGGATACGACCAAGTCCGTGGAATCAGTATTTACCCGCTTCAATGCAGATCGAACATATCATGTAATGGAGTCTAAGGAAGTTGTAAGTAACAGTTCAGGGATGAGGGTACATTGAATGGATGTGGAAACCATATTCACGTAGTTTCAGATAAACATGTGTAAGTATTTTGGATATCGTTGTAAGAACTTCATTGATGCTATGCTCTAACTGATGAAAGAAGAGGAACGTAGTTAAGGTGAGTGAGTCCGTGGAATAAAATAAGCTTGGAGAGGCAAGCCAGTTAGATCAATCCGTTTGCAGCAAGATCACCCTGTACAAACTGTCCATGTTCAAGTATGCAATAATGCTGTGTACATACAAGCTTGAGGACATTACTGATCTATTACCGAGTATTAATTTGTACATTGTGAATCATACACAACCCGTAGAACGAACTTGATGTTTACGGGAAACTGTTAATGTAGCTGGACAGATTCCAACTCGCTCCACTGTTGATTATCCAATACTGATATGCATAGAGCAGTACGGAACGGTCCAAGTGCGCTGCCCAATATTTCTCAGTCCAAGTCCTGTCTACCACTGTAAATCATGGATTCATTTGTCCAACGAATTCCTTAGTCGATATGTAGGGAGTTCCATCTCATCAGCGTGTATGTTCAACTGGATAAGGGCTTTCTTGAACTAGACAATCGTGAATGGAGATGTGACATGATATGAGGCGAGAAAATATCCACGTCAATCTCAGTAACGTTATGCCGTTCGAATTCAGAAAGAGTTCTGGACATTTTGAAAACTTTACACGAACAGAGAAAATGTGAATGCATAAACACCGGACTAGATTTGGTTGAGATGAGGTCCCCGTTGACAAATTGGTTTTACGGAAACGGATATATTGGACAACTTTCGAAGTCAATAGATTCTTATTATATTCAGAACTAGAGGTATTTGAAAAATATGTAACCCGTAACCGATTTCGCTTCGGTTCGATTCAATGTGGAGGAAGTGAAACCTGAAATACCAACAAAGGCTCAGAACAAGATAAGTGTTCTTAAACGTCTTCACGATTTGAAACAGCCAGTCAGTGGATATTGAGTCAAATGTCTGACTATTTGTGTTATCATACTCATTTTCATATTTGCAGTGAGTGAAATTTTGACACGCCATCCAGATGGCATCACACGTTTAAGGTAAAATATATAAACTTCGATGAAAGTGTTTTGAGTATTACCAAAACAGTAACCTTTCGGTTGAATAACTTACCACAATCTAAATGCAAGTCAAAATAGTTGCATGGGTGGGTTGAAACAAAGCACGTGTAAAATAATGGAATGATCTCTAGGAGTTTCGAAGTGAGCGGGATGCAACTGACTCACCGTTAATTACATTGCTTTTTTGGGGTCAGTTAATTTACTACTGTCTTGTACGATCGTCCTTGAATACGAAACTGTAAAACCAAAATACTGCTGAGCACAAACTCGGCAGTATTTCAATAAAAGTGGTGTCCATCCGTTGGCCTTTTACCATGAACGAAAAATGTAAGCATGGTATATTATTTGAATGATTTGAATTAGGTTTCAATTAGATACGTGACATGAGATATTGTTAGTAGCCTATGCATCAATACAAACAATTATTACCGAGCTATTTGTCACAAAAATTATAAATGGGTAAGATGTCTGAAGGGATAAAGGCAGATCCTCAATTCGAGAGATACTACTTCACCAAAGAAATCCAAATGTCCAATAATAGTTGGAGAGGCTTTTGAACAGGTTGGTCGCAATTCATGTTTTCTTCTTTAACTTCTTAGTAGAAATGAGACAATTGTAATGATTTTTCGCCCTGTATTATATGAGGTTGTGTTTATCTATATGGCTTCCGGTGTACACGGTCATAAACCCGACACTCGTGGTCGGACACTCCAATCGTTTTACTCATGTTTTATTCAAATCTGGTGCGAGGGAAATAAATAATTTGACTGTGAACAATAGCCGTGCCATACATTTGATATGGTTCCTGTTATATCCGGATATGCCTCAAAGTGTATTTCTAACCGAGCTCCCAACAGAAATACTTTGTAAAATACACATTACACAACTGAGCACAATGAAGGAAGGTAACCTCCAAAGGTATTTTAAACTTTTCAACAGCTACTAACTGTTTGTTAGTAGATAAACTGTACAAGGTGAATTCTTCAACTCATGTTCTGTTTGCTTTATCCCTCGCAGAATTGGTCCCTCCCCTTGACTCGGCTCCACTTTGTGATAACTCATTATAAACAATCAATTATTAGTTTTCACATGACCCCAAACTACGGAATTTAGGTTGTATGATTATCTTAAATTTTACCATACCCTTACAGAACATCGAACTAGATTTCAACGTCGATCACCTTGTGTTGCGTTTGTTATTGCAAAGGTCAACACAACTAATAGATTTATACAAGTCAGATACCTTTATGGTTTGTTCACCAAGTCTAGTTCTGACATCATACTTTACATGGGGAGGGAGGGGCCAATGATGTGTATCCAACAAACAGGAGACGCTAGGCCTTGTGTTACAGAATAACGGATGTGTTGCTGTAGTAGTAAAATATCCTGGTTTTGACGGGACATTTTCAGAATCTATAGTAAACATAATGGAAACCGATTGGAATTTTAACTTACAGCGCTCATATGACCGCAATGTGAGGTGCGTGCATTCGGACTATATTGATTGTTCTCCAAGCGTAGGCGTGAAGCTAATAGCAAATTCTCAATTGAATAAAACGTTATTATACTGTTGTCGAATATTTTCGCGGTCATCATTTTATTCTGCAAAAGCGAAATACATCGGCGTGATGTTTTACCCTAATGTTGTGAAATTCCCTCGTGTGCAAAATCTCGTAAAGTTCGAATTTGCAAGCTATTGGGAATTTAAACTTACAAATCACAGAACAACAATCTAAGTTGCCGAGAGAATATAACACTCCTCATTTCAAAATAACCGCTCGATTTCGGTTCAGTATTTCATGATGTCGTTTGGTAAAGTGAAATACTTTTATAATAGAATAATACATTGAGAAATTGCATACGTGTCTCATTTTAATTCGGGTATCACGGCTGGTTCTGAAACGTTGATGACGAATTGTAAATCAGACAACGAATATCCCCTTTCCTACAGGTTTATCTTTCGAATTTCATTCTGTGGAGAAGAGCTGACTTGGTGGGAGGCATTCACTTGGAGTTACCGGGGCAGGTACCATGTCTCCATTTGAATTTGTCGGGCATCTCTGGCTGTCCTAGAGGTGGACAACTGAACAAGCTTATCTTGGCGATTCGGATCAGCCCCGGTGGGAGTGGGATGACGCAATGGTGGCACACTCGACTGCGAGACTCACAGGCCCGGGTTACAAACTTGGGAATGGCGGACGGTATGTACTAGTGATGGGCTCTAACAAGAGCAGAACTCGAGTCTGATGCTTCCGAGTGCAGGTTGGTCGGATGATCCGAGGCTTGTGCGTGAAAGATGGAGTCCAGAAAACAGTCAGCTAAACAAGGAATACGTGTGTTTTAAATGTGGAAAAGTACCGAGACGATGCATATGTGCATTCCAGGCCTCAGTAATCCCAAACAATTGTCTGCCTGGTAAAAAGTACCGGAATGTCGAATATCGAAATTTACCTATTACGAAATGTATCCCTCGCTGAAACGAGAAGCATTTTAAATTCAATTTTAACGGAGGCAGAATGATGAGTACCACCGTCTTGTGTATTTCAAGTAATATTATTGGATGCTCAGTCCTGCTGGTCGGAAACTGGGTTATTGGTCGATGCGCATTGTGTATGCTTATTGCTCAGAAAGTGCAATGAATCTTGTGTTTCGACATTGGACAATACAACTCCATTTCTAATTCGTGAAGAAACTATTGATTTTTCGACTGTCCGCTTGAAGCATATTGTTATCACTGTCAAGCATTATTTTACAATCACTGTACTTCGATGTAAAACAAGGTGTAAAACTGCAGGCATACGTACCGTTATACAAACAATTAACTTGAATTTGTGCGTCACAAATAGACTGGTTCCGAAGCTCAGTGTCAACCACACTTCGCATTCCAAAGACTAAACTTATAGTGTAGTCTTATTGTAACAAGGACGACAATGCACGGCAGGATACTTGTATTCCCACGATCACACAAGTCAAGTCATGGCACACATACAGTCGCTTATATAGGCCTTTTTCCAGACTGCGCGGCACCAAGATTGCTTTTGCCGCTGCTTGAGCGCTTCGGCTGCATTCTGTCCATTTGCCTGTGGCCGATGGCTTGCTTCTCTTGCCCGTCATTTCCCTTCGGTTGGCCCGACTGTCTCAGTTGACGGCTCGATCGGCAGCCCTTCACCTGAGCTATCTTGCTGGCTGCCGGAGATTCCGCTGCTTCCTCTCTGGCCGTCTGTGTGCTTCTTTTTGTCTGCTTCGGGACGCCTCCGACATACTCGCCACCTGTTCTTTTGTCTGTGGCCCTCGTTTGGTTCGTTCGTTCGCCTTGATGTTCACGCCGTTCCCTCGCCCCAGCATTCCCTGTTACAATATCAATCTGATTGAAGTGATTTACGAGTGGTTTGTTGGTTTGAACTTCCTTGGTTGTCACCAGTCTGCTAACGGTAATAAAGAAGTGACGGTTGTAATGATCATGACATAATACCGTCAGGCAGCAATTTGGAGTATACTTGTTCCCCTTACTTGGGAATGTCAGTGTGTCACTCGAATTGCAACAAAACCGTAATCCAATGAAGTCAACGTTGTTATGCGAACTGTTTCAATCTGTACATAAAAGACAATGCTGTAAATAACCAAATGACTTCAGCCGTATTGGCTACGAAGTGCCAAAGCCCAAGATAGTGTGTTCGCACTGAGCTGAGTGGGAATCTCTTGGAGCTAAATGTTGTGTAGTAGAACTGTCAATTTTGCTTGGCAGCTACATGCCAACTGGAACCCTGATAATATAGGCTGATCTGCTCTTTGAATCTGGATTGTCAACGACAGCTTCCTGATGTACATTCGACTCCAACCAAGTAGTGAACAAGGCATCTACTTCGTGGGCCTAGAGAGCATCAGTCGCATCATTCAGATCACTACGTACGATAGGCGGTTTCACACAAAATTGCTTGTGGCCACGGCAGAACACGTAAATAATTTGTGTCACGGTATATCGGATAAAACTGTGTAGTCATATACATGAAACACATTACTAGAAAAGTCACTGAAATCCCGGGTTACGTCAACAGCATGATGAAGAGCCACGCCACCAGCATATATGAAGAAATGTATCGGAGATATGGATGAGAGGCCTCCATTATGAGTGAACACTCGTGGAACACTCGTGAATAATTCATTGAAGGTTTGTATGTTTTAAAACCTAATCTTGTGAAATGATTAGACAAAGAAACAAGTTATAATATGGGACAGACGGAATCTTACGATTTATGAAGGATATGAGACCGCACTAAACAATTAAAAGTAAATAATTAGCCTTGAAGAGCACATCGCACATATTTCCTTGATCCATTCAAGGATTTGCTTACAGATGGACTTGGAAAACGATAGCTTCTGTATTGGACCTGTCACGTTTACGAATGGCACTCTCTGTTAATTTAAGACAGGATGAGGTTAGAGGGATGAAGCGGAAGCTCTTAGCTATGACATCAGCATAACAATGTTTTTGCTGAGGAACTTGACTGACGGGTCTCCAGCAGTCGGTAACAGAGAACGAGTAAAAAGATTTATTGAAGAGATAAATAAACAAATTGATCAGAGCTACAACATCGTGCCTCAAATGCGATGGCGATAGACTATCAGGACCATTTCCTGGGGTTTTATGGGCACCCCCTCCTGGATTGGTTGCAACTGGAGAGACATTTGGTTGGTTGGTGAATCCATTGTTGATATTGCCAACGTGGGCAGCAAATTCTACTTGTTTCGTTTTCTTTCCACAGAGAAGCAGAATACTTTGTCATGGTTGGCTACTGCTTTGGCTGCGTAGGAGTTGACTAGCATACAGCGAAAATTCGCATTCATTTTCTTCTTCACTGGAAGAAAATCATATTTTCATCGAGAATTATCCCCAGCTTAGTGAAAATACTTCTTCCATCATCTCAAGAAGTAGCACGGCAGTTTCAGAGGAAGAGAATTTCTAACAGGTAGCACATGTCGGAAACGTGACTGACCATCTCTACAAAAGTTATGACAGTGCTACTCAACGACATTTCGAAGGGGAATGAGGACGCTTCAAGGGAAAGGTGCTTTTGTAGGAAAAGGATGTTGTCAGGTGAAATATTTGGGAGATGGCTTTTTATTTGGCTGGATTCCTCGAAACAGTGAAAAGCAAACAAAGGTATACATATTAGGCCCTAACAAAATGAAGCAATGGTAACTGGTTGGGACAGATACACACAACCTAAAGGAGAATTAGTCAAACAAAGTTATCTCTGATTAAAAAACGTAAATATCCGTGAGATCCAAGGTAGTGAGGGTTTGCATTGAAGCATGAATAAAATCCCCGTCTGTAATATGCTTATTTTCACTTACAAGGAAATATATTCAAAAAATGATGAACACGGGTTATGTGTGCGAAACCGAACTAAGTATGAGTTAACTATGATGATACTCCTATGGCAAGTGTATTAGGGATTTCACGGCTTCATTTAATAGTAAAAACCGTTTGCTGAGTGTGCTTGAACGTTTTAGGACATGCCACATCAGGAGTTACCATTACTGATCACCCTGCATCCACCCTCCTTGTTGGTGGATTTTGCATCATGGATACAGTTTGAAGCAATCTAATAACGTGAGCGAGTCAGAAAAATGTGGAAGTAGCTACGATTCTTGTACACAATCCGCCCAAGTATGAATATGAAAATAAGAACGAAGAGCAACGGTTAGATCCAATAATTTTGCGATAAGAGAAAGTAATTTGGTTCTGAACAGTAACGAAATGGACATCTTTGCTATAAAGGGATGCAGTTTGAAGCAGTTTGCTAGCTGGCACAGAAGGACGGGTAAATTTGATTGTACAGAAGATTCAATAATCTGTTTGAGTACATGTAGTGCTGTTTACATATAGTGGCATAGAGCGATCAACGTGAGCGAAGCACTTTCATTTATTAAGATGGTGAAAAAAGCAGAAACGTAGCGCTGTCAGTCAAAGAGCACGCGTGGTGATGAAGTTTCATGTAATTAGTTCTAAACTAAACACTGATAATGTTGTCACCCTGATACTTTAACATATCAATATAAAACTGCATTCAATACACCATGCCTCGTCATATTTTCACAAATCTTGTTGGCATGTCATTTCTAAAGAATGTTGTCGGAGTTTCTGAAAAAAGGTTGGTATTCTTATCTGAATTCAAAAGTCAAATCGAAGAGACCTTCAAAGGTGACAGAATGCAGGAACAATTATCTAAGTAGGACCCTGGTTACACATGGATATATCGACGGCCTTTCGGATGAGTGGGATCAGTTCAATTCATACAGGGCAGATTGTGCTACCGGGATCCACACTCATGGGAGAGGTGTCATCACTGGCATTACCAACAACTGGGACAGTTAAACGAACACGGTGTTCAGGTACTCAACGGGGGAAATTAGCTGTCTTATCATGATAGAAAATCACATTTTTTGACCGGATTCGACTTTATTATCATCGAGAACATTCTTTTGGCATGTAGCACATCATTTTCTGAGTTGAATATATTTTCGGATATATTGTCCACACCAGTTTTCTTACAAACGGGTGGAATGCCCTCCAGATTTGTCGGAGATGTCGTTACTTTTCTCTCCGTGATTAACTTGATAAATTTGGCATGTTTTAATGTCAAGTTGGGAGCCAAACAGAATTTTTACTTGATAAACAGACCACAATTTTTCATTGTTCCGTAAAGTGTACCCTTGAGCAACGGTGATCACTGGATCTTGAAAATCTGCCCGACAGTATATATGAAGACCAATCGGTACACTTTGTTAAGAAGACCATCCAAATGTACCTTGTAAATGCCGTCAATCTCCCAAATGATGTGCGCGGAGCTACTACTGATGCCACTTGAACAAAAAGCTCTTCGATATGACAGAGAATGCTTGTCCAAAACAGAAAGAGCTAACAAATAAAAAGACAATAAAACAGTCTGTCAAACTTCCCACAAATGGAATTGCTTTTTGCGGAAACCCTTTAATTGGCCAGTGCTCAAGAGAGAAATACCAGCCAGGAGAGCGAAAGTAAATGGCTACGAAAATTGATGGTCTCAGTTCTGCTTAAACTTTCCGTCCTTCAGCTACAGAGTTGATTCGGTGCAGATGTTGTGCTATGGAGAATCAAACCCATTAGTGTGTTAATCTCCCCGCCATAGTAACCGTACTTGTTTATACAAAGAAGCTTCATAAGCTCTCGTATGTACTGTTGTAAATAGAGAACGTTTGATCGGTCCTTTTCAGGCTCTTAGCAAAGTGGACAGTTGTTCAGTCGCTGGGTTTTGTCATTCGTAAAGCATATCGAGGAAACATACAAAACTATGTACGCATTTATTGGGCACAGCTTCAGTTGCGTACATGGACATAAAATGCATTGTTCCAGTAACATCCTATGGATACTCGTCGATGTTTGCAGAAGATAGTGAAGCATACACGAAAAATTTTGCCTTCAATATTCAGTTCTAATTCGACTGTGAAAGTCGGTGCTATTGGTGGTTGTTTTGAAGGTCAGGTGGATTTTGTCGTGCAGGTGTCGTGTGACCCAATAAAACAAATGCAATAGCATTTGCCTACAAAACGTTAACATAAAGTGCAGTGACCCGATTAATCATTGTACATAACTTCCATCGTCGTCCACTTGGTAACTATCAACATTTCAAATTGTTATATAGTTTACTGAACATGTTTATCCATGCTTTGTAGTATGCACTTCTAGAGCGCGGCCAAGTCAAACAACATATTTCAGCCATCCATGCACCTCTCACTGAAGGATTAGGGATAAAATGGGAAGGAATGAAAACGAACCCAGTAAACAAACCTAACACGTGGTAGAATGCCGTCTATGGAAATTCGCTTGAAAAAGTATTTTTGTTCCAGGTGAAGTACGATAGAGGTTACTAGACTGTGGCCTTCCGAAACAAATCAACCCTAAATGTATTGGGACCATCATGACCGGGTAACCAATGACGGACTGCCTGGGCAAGGTGTTCACGGAGGGTGTACATCCTCGTCCTCTAATCATCGTTGAAGGAAGGAGGGAAGTAGACTGGCCGTCGGGAAGTGAGAATTGGACGGTTCAACCCATGGAATGAGGTCAAGGCACTGACCAAATTGGTGATTATATTTCAATTGGCATTTCGTTTTGTACCCGATGATTACCCGTTTCTCAAGCATTATTCACGACTGAGTTGGTTACTGGTTTTCGAAGGTAAACTACACAGTGTTTAGTAATTGATGTGAGCATTTCGTTTTTATCCACTCTCGCGTCTGTCTGGGACCAATTTGGAAGCTCATAAAAACCTCCTTGTTTCTGGTGATGTTCATTCCAACAGGTTCAGTGAGCTTGACGAACGTTCACTCATTTAACTGATATACTCACACAGAACCGGGTCATATGAAGTTCTGAATTGCAACGATTCTCTGGTTGTTCACCAGTTGAATACGTGCAGCTATACCAAATTGTAGTACGATTTCGAATGAATATTGAAGCAGTTTTCATCCATGCTGTACTGTACACATTTCAGCTTTTCATGAAAATCTCATGTGCAGTGCTTGTGTCAAACTTATGTGATTCTGCACTTGATGAATACACTGTTTTGGTCACATGCGCAATGCAATAGAACCGTGCATACAACATATCGAAGATGACGTCCTTGCGTACCTCCATTGCGCGCAATACCTTTCCGTATACTCTGTGATTAGTTAAATAACAAGTATCTTTCAAACTATAAACTCGAGAATTTTTAGAGATATTTCTCACACGCAGGTAAAAAAAGTCAAGTCGCCATGATATAAACCGTCCTGATAAAGGTTCAGAATGCTCTACGTGCTAGTTACGATAACCGTTTGCCCGTGTCCATATCCAACTTGTTCATTTAATCCCTGTGCAGGAGAACCTTTTATTGTCGAGTCCCAAATTGTAGCATTATTGTTTTGCTCACGTGCCAATTCCTGCATGAAAAAACAATTCACAAGTCTAGGCGACTCACATTTCTACGTGTTCGGTGCACGCTGTTCATTCGCGCTAATTGAACACCATATGGCATGAACTAAACTTCCCCTTTCACTCCGTCAGTTATCCAAATGTGAAAAACCCACTGTTTGATCAACCTTTCCTTAACTATAGTTTAAACTCAACTCTTTACTGTACCAAATAACAATGTTTTTGACCAACTTGAGTGTTTTTGCCACTCTCTTTGAACGAGTGTTATAAAGCCTCGACAAATGGAAACAATGATTTTCCGTCACACAATTGAAACCAGAAGTCGGAAACACTGGTTTGCACAATGTTTTCTGAGTCAGTTTGCTATATCTGTACAAATATATATACTACAGTGAATATGATTTTATATAGAAAGTCAAATTATCAGTAGCTTACCGAACCACCCAGCATATTCGTGGTGTAGCCTGAAAACCGATGACCAATTTTTTCACACTGATGACGTAATCCATGAAAAAAAATTTGCTCATCAGTTACGCAACATCTCTTCGAGCAGAAGCACGTTGTTATTGCAAACAACTCATTTAAGTTCATATAGAACACCATAAATACAAGATTGATTTGGTTTGCTGAGACTCTCTCCAATCTCAATTCCAAATCAGAACTGAGTAAAGAGAGTTAAAGGGCTTCTCAGTAGGTGCCACACTGACGACCTGATAATATTCTAACCCACCCATTCGTCATTGCTCCTTTACCGTTTCATCTAGTTTACTCTCGTCCCAGTTTCACTGGTTATCAAAGTGAATACACAAAGTCAAATTGGATGCTCTACGAACGTATAGAGATGCAGCGAAATGATCGTGGAGGAATTTATGGACGGAGCTCCCAGTGACATTCTGCAAAGCACCAAGCATGCCCTTCTATTCGGCACATTTCTTTGAATCTTTCCGTTCGCGTACCTCAGTTTGATGGTAATCTCACTGACATTGTGAGTGGGTACCCCTTAACGCTGCTCTCCAACAAAGATAATTGACTGATTTATACACGAACGAAATTGAGTTGCTTTGGCAATCAGTTTTTTCATTGAATGATTTCGAATGATCGGTCGTATAGTTTTGAGTGTTGGAAAGTTTTGACATATGATACTAGTTATAAAAATTCATATTAGTAACTTTGACGTCAAGTGGTTCACCAGAGAGTCAAATTATGCTGCTTTCTTCCGGCATTCACCGTGTTCAGCTAGCATTGCCCATGAAAACGTTTCTTCTCTGCCGGATGAGGACAATTCTATGTATTCCTTAACTTTGTGTGATCTACAGCCAAAGATCAGATATCAATGTGTCACATATTTGTGGCAGAAATAATTGTTTTCCAGAACTGTCACCATTCACATCTGTTCCAGAATTGATTTTCATGTTTCATAACACATGTGATTCACTTTCTCTTCTTTTACCTTTGGACGTCCATGTGTAATGTTTGCAACGCAACAGAATGTTTCAGGTAGGCAGTATTGGGAGCGTATCTTAAGAAAGCCATGGTGAGATTATCTGACAATACACTCAATGGCCTACTTGTTCGATGGTCAATCATCTTAAATATATGTAGAACTCAACTGAATCTGCAAAGGCAGGATGCAGAGAGCCAAGTAGCGCTCAGCACAGTGAGGTATTGGCTTTCCAGCTCCCCGGGTTGGAAAAAGCTAAATAATATAAGCCGACAATGCTGGCTGAATGCAGAATACAGTGTAACAAAATGCACAGGAATAATATTCGAATGAATATATTTACCTCCGTAAAATATCGATTCTACTACACTTATTGACGAGAACAATAACCATGGTGTCCCAAAAGCACCCAACTTATAATGGGTATTGTATTCTGTGGTAGTTCACTAAGGAATCATATGAGTAGGAATAGTCCTGCGTACTTTCGTTAATCAGCTGGGCTTTCCATAATTTTCAGGTAATTTGTTCACTATTCTGGTGTAGTTGGTGATTCCCTGTTGACCAGTTTATTCATGATTGACACTATCGTTCATGAAATCTCAATTATTTGGTGCTTCATTCACGGTACTCATCTCGCAATTTCCAGCAAACTCACGGTTGGCATTTATAGACTGTTTTTCTCTGTTTTATAATCATAGATTCATATATTTCGATAGAAAACTAAACACTCCAGTTATAAAAATGTTTGTTCCGATGATTGATTTCAGACTTTGAACTTTTGTCACGATAGAATGGACACTTTTGCTCATTATACGTTATATTTCTGAATCTTCAAAGCAGAATCTATGCGCCTTTGTTGGAGAACCACGTAGGAAGGTGCATTTGAAACGAATGACATTGATTTAATCCCGATCATATAAGGAATACCAACCACGAAAAGCGTATACAAGTAAAAGGACTAGAGATTGGGTTTGCAATTTTTGCGTATAAAAGTATTCCAAAAAACGTTATAGTTAAGGTAACTCTGAAGGTCGGTATGTTCGCATTTGGCTACTAATCGGTACTTCTGTTCTTATATTTGAATAAGAAACAAACGATTTCACATATTTATTGCAGTAATGACACATTACCTTGCATGATACTGTGATTTTTCTAATTAGTTATCCATCTAATATATCGAATAAAGTTGGAAGAAAGTTTTCGCGCCATGCCAATGCATTTCGTTGACATTTGGAATCACAGTCAGTGTTTCAGTAGGCGACTCAGCGTTTCCTCATGTGGTTGCTGTAATCAACTGAACTTGTCACTGAAAATATGTGTGCAACACAATTTTCAGCTTGTAAATACCAATTTGTTTTTGGATCTGAATGCTCATAATAATATTGAAACACGGCTTAAAGAATGGTTCTTTTCAAAAGATTGGCCCGAAATCCAAACCGAAGTTTTACCAGCTACTTGTATCAAGCCTCCTTAGGACTGGTAAATAAACTGAATACATTGTTTGAGATGCTTGATAGGAAGAGAGAAAAAACGACCAGTACCCTTGGTGCAGGGGGAAAAATTGAGTGACTGGATTTATGAAGGGGTAATGATTCTCCATGAGAACTGTATTTTATTAAAATAAGTCTTTTCACGTGTTCCACATTTTAAAAATCACATTTGTGCTAGTTCAGTGCAGCTGCTGACAGGTTAGAAATGTCTTCAATGTTCCAGATCCCAGCTCCGTTCGGAATGTATCGGAAAAACGACACGCCATGTGATATATTTCAGGTACCTGTTTATTGTTTGGTAACACAATGTTACCGAACAATTAGCACTTACCTATAAGGAATATCTCTCATCCAATCATGGTCACTGTTGATTGACCGGAAAGTAGTAAATCAAACAGCGGCCTCTCCAGAGTATGACGATTGTTGGACCGCCCAAACTGTAAGAATGACTGGGGGAACTTTCATTATATGAGGAAACGGTTCTTCATTGGATGCCATTCTATCTGGGACCAGCATTCTCATTACCTTGTTTGATATGGTCACTATTGGTAAGTCTTGTCATCGCTTTCGTGCCTGATTGTTGAGGAGAATTCTTCAAAGTTGCCCCAGACAACGCGTGTAGATGAGGTTTAACCTCCAAAAAAACTTTTTTGTTTGTTGTTGTCTAGCTGTTCAACTCGTTTGGCAAATCAAGGGTGAGAACCCGTATGTCACTGATTTTGATCGTTGAACTCAGGCACAGTCGTCTCATCCTTCGTTACTACAATCGCCAGATTCTTTTTTAATTAGTAGCCTTTGATTGGCTGGGGCTGTCTTCCAAAAATGCTGTATGTCTTTGCGTAACAAAACAAAACGAAAAGTGAAGTATTTTCCACAACTTGTTTTGGAGAACAGGTGAGTTGATTGGTTCAAATTCGACGAAGCCACATGAAAAAATGGAATAACCACTCGGGAGCTGAATGGGATTCATCTCCATCCTCGAACTAGACAACCCATTCGTAGAAATTCATTCAGAACAAGCAGACGATATGCACCATATGTCCGTTACCTCAGTTTACACTGTTTATGCCATGATATCAGCAATGACCGAGGCCAATATACGGGCTTGCACAACTTCAATTAGTGAAGCTAATGAATTCATACAGTGCGGCTGGTTTGGCACAAATTATAGGTTTTACTCCTCACCCTGTCCAATTATCTATAAACAACTTACGCACATAAAGGAGTACCTACCGAAACTAGGATTGCGATGTAAACGAAGATGTGGACGGAAAGCAAAAATATTGCAAGTGATCTATCAGGTGAGTTTCAGTTACTGTTTTTTGTCAATTTGATATTCAACGGTCATGAGGTAGTCTCCGTTTTTTCAGTGTTAGTAAGCTGTATTCAGTACTAGACGGATCCAGCTAAATACTGCGACTCCTGAGGATAAAGCCCGTTGTCTATACAATTGGCTGATTTATAAAATCTGTTAAAAATACCGGACCTTTTCAGGTACACGTGTCTGCCCCAGCTTACTATGGCCTAAGTACAGTTGAGCCCATCCATGCCTGTAATGTATCCGGTTAATTTTCAGACAGAAAAATCGTCAAATAAATATTTTTCCAAAATATTATTTTGAACAACTTGATGAGTGTGATTTCACGTTTCAATGGAATGCAAATCAAACTGAGACTAAGGGTTTCTTTAGAGAACTCGGTACGACTGTTTTCCCGTCTTGTACAATGTTCCTCAGTAATCTGATCATATTCCTTCCCGTGCTTGCAATTTCCTAGCAAAGACTTCGACTATCCTGCGCTGAGTTTACTGACGTGCCAGTACGGACAATGGATATGACGATTCGCTATTGTTGTGGTAAGTGCAAATTACCATGCTTGATAACATTACTCGGATATGAGTTGGTTATTGTGTAACTGGCAAGCAGATTAGGACTGAGGGTACATGCATGGTATATTGGATCAATCGTCTTCTTTTCTAAGGTTCCACTTCATCCCTATATCACGGGGTTATCCATTTCGCTCAGCTTTTTTCCCACACGTTCCTCTTTCCTAACACAGAAATCTTCAATAAATCCCACTGATCATATACTTTCTTGTGAAACTTCCTTAATTATCCTTCCTCGATTTCAATCTCCATGTGTTTAAACATTTACTTGTATGTTATTTTGAAGTTGAGAATATTGTAATAAAGTTGATTTGTGTCAGATGGCTTTTTCGATTTCAACTGTAGTTCACTTCATCCCGTGCAAGTCATACGTGTATGATACCAGCTCAAATCAATATCCAGTATGGCATATCTCCTGACCCCAATAACCGGAGGATTACCATTTGAATACCAACGAGGACAAAACCGTAGATTCTTTTGTTTTACGAGAGGTCTGGTGTAACCAGGCTAAACATGTTCTATATTCGTGATACTCTACATATGTTCTTTGAATTTTTGCTCAGTTTTCCCAAATCCACAATGGATACTTGAATGGGCGACGACAGTGCGCTGATTTCCCAGACTGTTCCGTTTGTTCTGCAAAACGTCCTTAAAGAACAACTTGTATTCCCCTACGAACCTCTGAATCCACGCATATCAACGACACATTTCTGTTTTTTTTTCGCATCAAATGAACACAGTGAAGCATAACAGCACCTACGTAATACGGTTGAATAGTTTTGATAAACTGTGAATCAGTGCTTGATCTAATAAGTGACTCTGATGAAGTAGTTTGAGATCACGAATTTGTATCATTCACTTTATGCAATGACTTGCTTTCAGTTTTCGGTGGTATATCGTAGGTCGGTAGATGGAGCATACACAACCATGAGGCGTGAACTATGTCATGCGTGGCATTCGCTGAGAATGTCGCTCTAAGTATTAGGTATCCAATTCCAAGTTCCATCTTGAACAATATGTTCGCGGATTCGTCAAAGGCATCCTTATTTTAGCTTTGGACCGCCGTGCCTTGCTAATTGGTTCAAAACGGAGTTCAAATGATGACTGATCACCTGGTTAGTCAGTCAGTAATGTGTGACGTTCAATCATGTATTGTTCGTACTTTCATTATTTATTAGATGAAATCATGATACTGTGTGACTCCCACACAGTGCACTTCCGAAATCCCATTAGACCTACTGAAAATACTTAGTTCAGTAATTTTCTCAACCTCAATGTGATCCGTCCGATGTTATCAGTTTCACAACTGAGTGATAATTTCCTATCGATACGCAGCAGATTTCAGCTTATCCCAGTAAATTAATTCGACAGGAATTAGACCAGATAGCAGTTTGGTGGATGTGTAGCTTGCGCTTTTAATGCCCAATGTATTTCATGGTGAACTGTAGAATAAAGTGCACGCTCAAAGCGCAACTGGGTCTTGAATATTTGACACGACCCCTGATAAATATTTGAAGTGGTTTGCAAGCATTCCAGGAAAAACTTCAATGATTCCAGGAAGCAAAAGTGCCAGGAAGAAAGTATTCACGAATCACAGGCTCAATGAACGGAGATTTCTCGAAGTTACCAATATCGTTGGAGTTATGATTGGTCATACCAGATTCCATGTTTGAATATTGCCAAGACAATTCATCACTGCATCACAGAAATCTCCGGTTCTTGAATATGTACGAGTGGGGTAGATTTCACCATTCCTGTGTAGCTATTACCTTTCGGAAGCAAAAAGGGCAAAAATTCATCGTTTGAAGAAGTGTCAATCAGGTTGGGGCTTGTCGATCACTCGGCTACACTGGAGACACTTGCTCTAGAACACAAACACTGCGTCATTATGGTGAGGTTCACTACCTACTCTACAATCAGGGTAATCATTGGTCAACGAGGTCTCGAAATTGGGCATGACTGGTAGGTACAAATAGTAATAAAATGGCACATTGTAAAACATCCAACTCCGAATAAGCGAGACAGACACCCTTCAACGGTGCGTGTACATCGTTGTTTTTAACGATGTATTTAGCTAACGATGCACTGGAAATAGGTAAAACGCCACTCATCAAGGAAATGCTGAACAGCTTCCATCTTTCAACACAACTTAAAGTGTCACTACAGTCAAAGTTTTGATTCTGACAGCATCATTTATTTTGTCTAGGTGACAGCCTGCTGCCAGATAAATGAAATAGACTATACACAGCAGATTATGAGCACGGGGCGCAAATTCTTTAAGAGCAGCTGGGATCAACTGGGATCAGTTCTGACGTAATCCCTTGCGATTTATTTTCTAGACAATGTATCTGTAGGCCATGTATCTAGACCTGAAAGTGCTTGTTTATGGTGAGTCTCATCTAGGCTAATCTCAAATAGTCGGGAATAATGTCTTGAAGTTAGCACAGATTGAATAACCCAGATAAAACCTGAGACGAATTGGATTCTCATTCTTCCATAACCACCGGAGATACATGTTCTGAAAAGCTAAAATATTCCAACTGCTTTAGATTGATTCGTTGTCAAGTGTATTGCAATCCAAAGTGTATTCGAGTCTGTCCTTTGAAAAGGTATCTCCTGCGCAGCCTTTGAAAAGTCAATAAATTGCTTCAGTACAAACTTCAGTGAACAGGTCTACATTCATCAATGGAGTGCGAACATTGGATGTAATATTGAACACGTTCTTCAAAATGCTCCAAGAATCTCGTCAGTTTTTTTTCTAGTATTGACTGAGGATAATTCGCGTTGAGTTTATTAAATTCAGGGGTGCTTGGACCACACCAGAGGTCCATTTGTTTAAGGCCGAAGAAAGAAAACGGGTCATCTCGAATGTAAAGAATCTCCCATGGACAACGTTCGTCGAAGCTTAAGTTTAAATATCTGCTAGGATGATCATAGAATGTCGATGGATCCGAGTGTGAGATTGTACTAAATCGCACGGTACCGTCAATTTGCGAGATCTCACGAATCAAACAGATTCACAATTCCATATCCTGTGTTTACGAACACATCAATGTATGACTAATTAGCAGTTCGTTTCCTAGAAAATTGTGGGAGTATGTTCAAAAGTTGCATGATCAATAATTCGGAGGAGCGTTCGACAATGTATGCAAAACCGAATATGGCAACTCAACAAGATATATCAAGTACATCCTTGTGGAAAAATTCCTGGTGTTCAATACATTCAACGTGGTTCAAAAGCTAATATCTAACCTGTTGAATTTTCCACTCGCAATTATATCGTGAAACGACAGACTATTTCATGAGGTCTGTGATGAACGTGTCAAAAATGTGCACAAACCCATCACCGAAACATAAACAAGACTGAAGAGCCTTTGACTATTCTGAAATTAAGGTTTGAGTTCCGGCACCGATACACTCAGTTGCTCGATTAGGTTTGCAAATACTCATTGTACTGACTTGCATCCACTTTGACCAATGGATCTGATGGCTCCACACCTCGATTTTGACGAATAAAAGTAAACCCAGTGGAGTATTCCAGTTTTCAATATCACTGTCAGTTACCTCATAGAGCCAGGGTTCTCGCAGAGCTGCTGACGATACACAAAATCGACTATCTGTGATAAGTGCACGAACAAACCTTCTAATTAGAATCATTAAACACTCTCGTGAACAAATTCACTCTTCATCCTGTGAAGTGGTACTTCAGAATACAATAAGTTTCCAACAGACCAGTTTCAACTTAATTTTTGGGGCTTTTTCTGCCAGGGGTTACTCTCAGGTTATCAGTAGAACTCCTGAAAGAAACTAGGATTTCAAACGGGCCTTTGACAAAATTCACCATGATGACAATGTTCGAAAAGCAATTACCATCACGGCCGCTAAAGGCTGAGTTTCGTTTAAGTAGACATTAGGAGTGAAAAATAGACATACGCGATTAAACAAGATGGTCAAATTTAGTGACCCCGTAAATTGCGATGCAAACGTGATCGCGCATAGACGATGGTGTACCATGTGACCAACGGAATAACAATCTGAGTAACATTGTAAACATCGGGCATGCAACATGTGAATCAGATCGTCCTCGACATTATGCTATTCTTTTCTCCATGTATTTAAATTCACAAATTTTATTATCATTTCTGCATCGTTTATTACGCTGAGCTTTGTGACCCAAAGTCCATATGATGAACAAAAGGAAAAATTAGAAGTGACTCCTCATTTACAGGCAAATTCGCACGAAATTTTTCAATTTTCATTGCAACCAATCCGTCTTTGGATACTTCATATGAGGACTGATGGTATATATAATGACATCGGTTCACGCATCTCAGAACAAAGTTCGCCATATTCACTGGGCACGAGATACCTTTGGGTGAACTGAAATTTGGTTATGGTAATTAATTCTCTGGATGAAATATTCTGCTTCCGAGAACACTTTTGTTATTTAGTTGCAGTAGTCGAGAAACAGAAAACAGTGATGCACACGAATCACATTCCCTACCAGTCACTGTTTTTGTTTTCCTTTACAAAAACAAACAAGTCTATAAATATGCACGGTATTTGCCGAATAGAACGAACACTTCTTTAACGATCTTTAGGGAACATAAGAGAACCAAGAATGATCGTTGCTGATAGTTAATCCAACGAGTTCAATGAGTGAAGATACTCTAGAAATACAAAGTTTATGAATAAACTGTGATGGAATGCAAGTGGCAATTAAGACTTAATGTTCTTGAGAGACCGATATAGAAGGTTGCTGAACTCAAACCGTTTGTTTTCTAGGTTTACTGAATCACGAATTGGTGCAGTTTGTACTTGTCCCTTACAGAGTTTGGATGAACTGGATCACTAGAATAAGGTAAATGGACGATGATTTCAACATCACCACCAACCTGACCAACCTTCACCGTTTTTTCCGAAGCACTGACATCATACCTTTTCTATCAAGCAAACAGTGTGCACAGGTACGGAGAGACTTAGGGTGAAAAGTGGAAAGGATTCATGTTATTCCACCTTGTGGAACGTTTATTGTAACGGCGAGATCGAGGAAGATCAATCAAGTGCAGACACTAGTCCTGTAAGAACAATGAGCTGATTCAAGATAAGTGGAATGCCATACGAGCAATTGCGTGGGTGACAGGTAAACCATTTTAGAATATTCTACTGGTCTGGTTGTTGATAATTGTTAAAACGCCATTATTATGCAGTTGAGGGCCGTTTCTGATTACATATTACTAATGTATAGGACAGGCATAACATTCACTTTTCACGAGTCACTGATACGCAGCAACGTTACCCAATGGGGCTATGAGTGATGGAAATGCACCGTGGAATAGCTTTTTAGCTGAGCAATATGTCAATAGCCTTGAACGATGTGAGTTGAGCTGGGGCCCCATAAATTGCAGTTCAATTCGAATAATCTGTCAACATGATTCGCAAAATAACTTATATGAATGTATCGCAATGTTCTGGAACAATTTTGTGAGTAAATCAGCAATTGTGAAATTATTTTCAGAAAGCACCGTAGTATTTAACTATTTATCCACAGAATTTATTTTCATACTCATTTGTATCGTTCCACAAAATTAGCTGATATGAATATTACCCAATTGTTATCTCAAACTCTTGTCTGGGTTACGCTTCTCATATAAACAGGACAAGGTAACTTTTTCGCATGATGTAAGTTTACCACTCAGATAGGGCTACAGTTAAGAAAACTGAAATCATTTCGTACGGCCTTTTATCGAATGGAGTGGAGATAATGTGCGCCACAACTACAAACTTCATGCAACACCTTGATTATTGAGGGTCAGATGCATCGCTGCCTTACAGTTTTGGTGCTCACGGTCAGAAGCTCGAGAAGTTCACGTAGTCATGACAGCATAGACGACAGAGCACGGAATGACTAAAGCAACCGTGAACGGGATATTTGAAATTGGTCGTGCTGCATTGTTCGGACATGAAATTACACCAGCTCCTGTGGTTATTACAGCGATGAGTGCTATTGGAATATTCTGAGGGTCACTATCCAATATACACGGGCATGGTGACGAAATCTGTGTCTTCGCGCATACTAAATACATTGTGAGTTACAGTGATGAGTTTTGGAATAAAATGAAAACGAATTTGCAAATAAGTCGAGAAGGAACGGTGGAAAAACACTGAGCTGGTTGAGTAGTTGGTCTTCACTAATGCAGTGTGTGAAAATCTCAGATTCTGGTGATCTCACCAGACACACCCTTTGTTTTCTGGGTAAACATTGGAGAGATGGCATCAATCATGCGGAATATTTAGTTGAAAAATGCACGTATTATTATGGTACGAGAATCAGGGTTGAACATGGATACACGGAACTTTCGCAAATAGTTAATTTCAGTTCTCACAGAACCAGTGGTTCTACCTGGATCCACAGGCATGGGCGAGGTTTCATCGTTTACTTTACCATTATCTGGAACGGTTAACTAAACCGGGAGAATTATCTGTCATATCATAAACTCAAAGCAACATTTCCCAAATAGATACCGGTCAATATTTATCGGAAATATTCATGTGGCATCTGACACATCACTTTGCAAATCACTTCCCACTTTTGTCGGTGACTTTGAAGGAGATGTCGTTGCTTTTCTCACCATGATTGGCTTGATAATTCTGGCATGTTTTACCATCAAACGTGACCTGGAAGAGAATTTCTGACTTACCAAGCAAACCACATTTTTTTCAGTATTCCACCAAGTGCCCTCGATGAGCTGCTGTGATCACTGAATCTCGAAAATATACCCAATGGTGTATATCAAGAACGATCAATAAACTTTATTCACAAGTCCATCCGGAAAAGTAAATTAGACGATTTTTTTCACGCGACGTCCTAATCAAGTTTGATTCAGTGGATATCTTCACCGGTGTTTCCGTGTTTTCAACTCCATCCACTCTGTCTTCTGTGAACATTTTTCGGATTGCCCCACTTGTTGCTCTAACGGTCGTTGTCCATCTGGAACTGACGTTTAGAACTCATTCGAGGTCTTCCAATCGGTCGTCTTTAGTTTCTACTGACTGGGATATTAGACAAATCAATTAGATCGAACCGAGTTGCCACGCAAAATAGAATAATTTATTCCACCAACGGATGTTCAAAGTATGCTACCAGAGATTTTACAACATTCTCGTTTACCTAGGATTCTCAAAAACAAACTATCCAGATATGACTAAGAATTTATACATTCAGAATGTTTGAGACGTATTCAACATCCTAGAGAAGGGTGAGAAAGCTTTCACCTCTCTCTGAGACAGCAACAGATTGGCCAATTATTGCTATTACTAATTTGAGTTTTCTTCAGAGCTCCACCGCATGCGTTCATAACTGCTACAAGGTCATTATACTATTTTGAATTGACCCTGCTTAGTCAGTTAATGGAAAGCCAGCGAAAGAAATGCGAAGGGATAACGTTAGCAGACTAGATTCTGTGTGGATAAATAACTTAATTGAGTTTCATCTAACGAGCTCAAAATTCAAAATAAAAGCCGTAATCAGTTTTCAAATTGGTTGCAGTTAGGCGAATTTGTGATAAGGCACATCAGTTGCATTTACCCGTTTTTAGACATTGTTAACTTAGCTTCAGAAACAAGTTGTCAGTTCAGTCGAGAACCATGTTTGAGTCTTGGTTCAGTCAGAAAATCAATACATCTTCATTTGTACCCATCTACCAGCAAATTTTTCATCAACTCAGTTCATGCTATGACTGCTTTCTTCGTAATTCAACGTCCCCACTTACAGAAGGTAAATCTCCTTCTTGACTTCACGATACAATGCTTTGACAATGAAGGTACGAACCCTTCGTGAACAGTTGTTCTATTTAGTCCCCAATTCGATACCAGGCCATCTTGGTCCCGATGATACTAAGGTTTTTGTGCATGAGAAAATCAGAGACTGGCATCTGCTGTTGTAGGTATACTGAAACGAAAGAAGTGTCACTCAACTATTTCCTTTGGATGACGTCCAATCGGCTGGTGGGTTCTACACTGAAAAAAATGTTGTGGTTATTGTTGTTGTAATGATGATTGTTCTGAATCACCGCATGGTGCGTTCATGAATGAATGAGATGAGCGGGTATGTCAAGAAGGTGGATCATCGGAGGATAAAACGAAAACGCGAACAGAAATAGTTTACGAAAGCAGTAATAACATTATGAGTATACACTCACCTAGTAACCCACAGTGAAAATTATGATTTGTATATCACTACCCTATTTAAAATCGAAACCTTTCTTGTTACATATAAACCCAATAAATGCTCCACGTGTTTTGCCAATTCCCTCAAGAAAGCATAGGAAAAATGAGTGGAAATCCTGAAAAACTGAACATAATCTTGGGACTCAGAAAATAACCATGGTAAATGTATCTAACTGTCACGATGCAAATGGAAGCCTGCAGGCTGGTGTTGTATGATGGATAATTTTGAGGGTAGAGCGTTCTGTTTCCTCTTCGTAATATGCACACCGAGTTCACTCTGTATTTGAAGACCGAGAACTGGAGTTGGCTCGGGATGGCCGAACAAGGGGAAGCTTTACATCAGAGCATCACAATAAGAGTTGTTTTTCGTGACTAATAATAAAGGAGTATTGTAGTTGGCGGTTGAGTCTGAAGGTGAATCATCAATATTGAGAAGTTTGGATATGGGTCGACATGAAACAGTGATTGTCCAGGTAGATGAGACGGGAATGACAATCAGGTCTGTTCGTAACGATATTGTATTTTGATCATATATTGCCGAGGATGGCGGTATCCTCCGCTTTACTTGAATAATCAGGGCGCTGACGACTATTGGACGGTAGTCGAGTATTCTGTCGAGGCAACCGCAACGTTTTCATTGACCCTTAACTATTGTCTGATTGAGTTATGGCGAACCTATAACTGGAGCTTGTGTTGACCGTCTGGGTGTAGTTTGTGATCTGTGAATGGTTGCCGATGAGCTAGTTGGCTTATCCAAGTTGGAGGATAATACACCAAATGTTCCCAACAGAAGAAATCTATGAAACGAGTAGCCTAGACCCAGTAAACCGGTTGCGCCCACCAATCATCGTATTGGTATTGATTTATTTGCAGTGCCGTTCGGTGCACGAGTAAATATACTAAAATATACTCCGTACATACTGGGATAAACTGTTGTGAACAGTAGCTTGTTTGACAGCATTTTCCAAATCCTCCTCGGAACTTACTTATCAGTTAGGTAAATGAAGCCGGAAGACGCTTCTGTGCACAGAATAGATAGTACATCACTAGCTTGTAACTGATTCTCAGGGTTTTCCGTTCTGTGTCATATGAAGATCGTGAGAATTTATATCCTTATCCTCAGGAAACATTTCCCGGGTCTGCTACCCAAAAACTGTGTGTAGGGAATCGCGAAACTGCCTAACTATTTTTTTTTGTTTAATTGCCCATAACAAATGAATAGGCATGTTCCTATCTAATAAAAGTGGAGCTTCGTGTGAGATATGAACTGGAATATCGTTGTGTATTCGGAAATGGGTCATAGACATAGTTCTGCTATGTTATTAGCAGAAATTTTCTGTTCAAACCCAGTCAATTTCACGTTGTTCAGCGTATCACTTATACAGCTCCCCGAAGGTGTTTCGCATTTGTTTCTCACAATCCATATCACTCGGTGTGATGAGGTTTTCAACCTCAACATCAACTGAGTTAGCTGCTTCAGGAAGTATGGTCTAGCCAGTTAGTTATGACCATATATCATGTAAAGGGAAATGACGATGACAAGGACTTACCATTTGATTGTAGTATGTTAGCATTTGCAACAAAAGACCACCTCTGTTGTTCGTGTGATTCTGTCTTTCTATTAGTCAGAGGCGAAACTATCTTATTCCTATGTGCCCCTTTTTAACCATGCATGTTTCTTATTATCAAATTTTCTGCTTGCTTACCTACTCAAACTTTCCTACATGGTATATTCTATCAGCGGAAAGCTTACTCCACATAATGGAAATATGATGACTTATGCAAACCATACCTAGATTTGATACAAAGCTACATCTTCATAATGAGGAAAATATGAATTCGTCCACAATGAGATTGAAGCAATGGTGTCTACCTTAGGGACAAGTGATCGAAAGTCTCGTACAATTTTACCTAGTCTCTGCTGAAAAGTTTGAATAAATAGTATTCTCCGAATATATTTTGTCTGGTTTTTTCCAGACTGACACATGCTGGAAAATACAAAGTACTGATTTTTTCTACTTCGATTGGCGTTTACTTATTATTAGAAAAAAAAATGAAATTCATATTACGAGACGCGTTTGTTGTCACATTCATGTCGATTGACCAAGTGAGACATAAAGGTACATGCACTGTACAGCGATAGGAAGATAAAATGGTCATCATAAATCTGTCAGCAATTGATGTGGGGTTTTGTGGGTAACACCAGGAAACACAAACGGTTTTTAAACAGGTAATCTGTGTATTAAGGGAAGAGAGCTGCTATTCTGATCAGCACGTTTCTACTGAACACATGCAGCTTCGCATTCCGACTGCGTATTCTCAATTTGAAAGATCTGGTCCGGTCGAATTAGGAGCCCATTTTGTGTTGTGAAATAATACGTGGCATTCCTGGTCACAGTTTGTCGTGTGCAGTTCAAATCAATAACTGAGTACGATACTTGGCCCAAAGAATGATCGAACACACTCTGAATAGATTGTACTAAAATCATCAATTATTGATCAGTGACTTAAACCATGCTTGAGCGATTTCGTCTTCCTTGGTTTGAAAGTCATCCTTATTAAAGACTTACTAAGTTTCAGGTCAATCGTTCATAGTTACGAAAGTAACAAAAGTATAGTTGCCCTGAGATAGCTGCAAAACACACGATCATAATATCAAAATCTGGATAGTTAATTATTTCAGGTGAGTGTTCTGACGAACCAGGGAATGTGTACGAAAGAATTAAATATACGAGAGGAGATAAATTTGAGATCAAAATGTTGAATGTTGTGTGCCTCTGTGGAATCCAAACACAAGCCTAGTTACCACTCTCACGTTAGTAACACTAGAGTTCTACCAGCTAAAGGGCTCCAGATGTTACACTGATCAAATAATGCTTGAACATTGAAAGACTGAGTGCCTATTCCGACTTTCATTTCATTTGAAAACGCTCTCATTGTGTCATTTCAGGACAATCTTCGTATTATCTGCAACAGGATGATGTGTAGTAAGCAGCTAATGCTATTTGTACCAAATGGTCCTGAACTATTCGTTCTTATAATAAAAGCGCATTAGGTCGGGTTTCACAGCTTCAAAATATGACGTATAAGAAACGGAACATGCTCATTTCATGCTGGCATAATTACGAGGTTTGAATTTGTTCATTATGACAAGTTTTCTAAATTATGTTCAAATGCCAATCAAATAAAAATGTACTCATGATTACAGAACACAGAAAAATGACACCTAGCATATTTACCGATTTCTAATTCGAGTGGAGTTATCAAGAGAGTTACCAAAAGACAAACAATGATTTTAACATTTTATCCAATGCTTTGATCCCGTTTCATTCTGCTACCTGTGAGTTTGCCAGGAGTTTTCAAATGAAGGCCTTCAATGATATATTATATAAAAGCGAACTCGTGAACGTTCATGTTATCCCGGAATAAAATAGTCAACAGGGAATCATGAACGGTATGTCAGAGAACCGAACAAATATCTGGAATAAAGCGGAAATCTCCACCGACTAATGAATGTATTCCGGACTATTCTCACTCACATAATTGCTCGGCGAATTCACTTATAGTGCACTACCTAGAATAAAACGAGTAGTCATGAACACTCGCAGTTATCATTCATATAATATAGTGCGAAACAACATAAACATGATGAAGCAAACACGTTCAATAGAACGTTTGCACTTGGTATTTTGTAACACACTGTCTTCTTTGCTTATCCAGTATTGGCAACGAATCTAAGACAGCTATTTCCAACACGTGAAGGTGAAAACAACAAAGTCACTATTTCGACAAAATCTAAAACACTGCCGGGATCTGTGAAGTCCTATTTTTTTCCGGGTTCTACTTGGTTGTGCAAATCTTTTAGATTAATGGTCATCGAATAAGTAGGCCAGCGAGTGAATTGTCAGATAATCTCTCGGAGTCATTTTTAAGATACGCTGCCAATGTGGCCTTATCTGAAACACTCTATCGCGTTCCGAACATGATGCATTGATGTTAATAGTAAAGAGAAAAGGAAGTGAGCAGCCTGATTTCGGAACCTGGAAGTCAGTTATCCGATAAACTCAAGTGGTGACTAATTAGGAAAAAAATTTATTCCTATCACCAATGCGAGTTAGTCGTTGGTATTTGCATTTTAGCTGTAGCGCACATGGCATTCCAGAGACAATGGAATAGTCCTCATCTGGCAGAAGAAAACTTGTCATTTCTAACGCTAATTTAACATCCTGAACCCCGAAACAAAGCAGCATAATCCAATTCTATATTGAACCAGTTGAATTCAAGGTCCTCCATATGAATTCATGAACTACATTTTGTAGTTTGTGTCCTGATCCCATTCTCAGTTGTCCTACTCATGAGTAGCGTGCACTTGGACCTTGAAGATTGATGTCCCAATTTCAACAGTTCCATTGCGTTGACGCAGTTCTTATGAACGTTTTTATGACGTACACTGCAGGAAAGTTCGGGGTTTAGCTTCTTTATTTTCGTGACTTATGTTTGTACGTTTGCGTTGTGAGAGAGCATTTACTGGGCATATCACCCATGCGCACACAAGCTGCAGACTAGAATTCTCGACAGTAACCTCGTTGTCAATGTACTACACCGTCGTAAAATGGAGCACACCCGAGCTGGATTCATCCGTTCACTTCTATCGTTCTCCATCTGCTACTATTTGCAATTTGACAGGGGTCGTTCCCTTGTATATTCGAACTATAGATTATTTCCTTATTTTCTGACTGAAGCTATCATCCATGTCAGCTAGAAAGCTTCTTGATTTATTATATGTAACGTGAGCTTGCTGCGCTACAGTTTCGTTTGACTCCTTACTGAGGGGACGGTTGATGACTGCACTGTCCCGATTCACCGGGTAACTTTCTGTGTTGTTGTTCATGGTTGCTCACTTGGTTCTATGTAGTTTTCTTTTATAATATTCCCATTTACTGCTTCACACAGAACCAGGAATTCAGAATAAAAACGGCTATACGAATGGGATTTGTTCTGCTGCCGGTAGCCCTGTACAAAATATATCGTGCGTAAATCTAGTGAGACTTATTTTAGGCGTGACTGACAGCCCGAAATAGTTGCTACAGAATTCAAATAATTTACATTGTGCGAACCCACAGATACGCACCATGTTGATTCGAAGTGAGGATGATATGCCAAATGATATTCTGTACGGACTGCTACTTGTTCGCAGTAAGGAACATACAGGAAACTCAAATGACTTGATTTTCACAAATGCCTGCTTATATATATATATATATATATATATATATATATATATATATATATATATATATATATATATATATATATATATATATATATATATATATATATATATATATATATATATACATTCACACCAGCGTGAGAACAAGCTCCCAGCCAATGCGATAACAAAAACAGAGATAAATTACAAACTCGAGAATCGGGGTTCAGAAGTCGGCAAAAAATTTACAAGTAAAAGGAAACAGTTTTTTAGTATTTCCACCGTAGGCCTTTGATACGTTCGTCTTGTCCGTTTGTCAAATGTTTATGGGGTACGGGAAGTCAACAGACATACAGCATTCCCACCACTGGATATGGTTACAAGCCGCGTCTTCAACAGTCTCTGACCAACGGCAATCCTCTTCTCTTGGGCCTCAATCAAGAAGGCAAGAAGCACCAACTGAAGCCAAAGCCAGAGTTACCTTCTTCATGCACCTGCACCCAGCCACAACCTGACCGCCACTCCATTTCTTCCAGCCTTGCCCAGCAGGTCCAAAAAGAGCACGAAAATGCAATCAGTGGGCTGGCTTACGCAAAACATGCCCCAGAAATTGGAGGAGATGTAGAGCGGTTATCACTTTCGGGGTCCACTATCAGCACCGAACACCCCGACAGCGCACCTCATCATTGCTCATCCGATGTTCCCACTATACACGACAGATTCTTTGGAAAGCCCTCGAGTATCCTCAGCGCAGAATAGGCAGGTCTTAAAACCGTGAAGGAGAATACTGCGAACTGTGACATTGCACACCCTTCTCTTGAGCAAAAGCCGGATGCCATGACGATGCCACAGATGATGCAGGATCGCGAAAGTTGATCCGACTCTCGCATTTCATGAAGTGATTACCTTTCTAACACCACCACCAGATGTGATCAAGCTCCCTAGATATTTGGGGTCGTTGACTACCCACAACAGGTCATCACCAATGGTGAGTGCAAGCACAAGCTCCTGCCAGTCTTGAATAAGTACTTTGCACTTTGAAGGCGCAAAGTACATGCCATATCGGGACACCTCAATTGCCAAACGATTCAATGCATGTTGGTTTGCTTGTGCACTATCGCTCAGCAAGGCCATATCATTTGTTTACTCTGAGTTAAAGACTCTGTTTCCCGGGAGGAGTTCAACTTTTCCGTTTGGAAGACTAGGTGGAACGGTCTGCAAGACATCGTCTTTACCAAAGCTGGAAAGAAACGGAGATGTTGGGAAGCCCTGAAGTACACCACTGGGAACGGCAAAGGGTGGCGAACACTGGCCATATGCTCTAATCTGACCTGAGGTATGACAGTACAACTCGTTGAGAACCACACACTTTTCAGGCACATCATTCTCTAACAAACAGTGCCACAAAGAGTAAAACACAAGGATGGTTGATCTTTGGAAGGCATAACGGTGCTCCAACAAGAGCTGGAGGGTGAAGATTTGATCGATGCATCCACGACTGGTATGAAACCAGCCTGTTCTTCGCGAATTTGTTAATCACGCGTATTTAACAATCTGTGGATATTGACAGAGGTTAGCAGCCTAGAAGCTTTTCAGATTAGATGTATCCCTGAGAGAGCTCTTCTTGAAGGTGGGGACAAATATCCATTCGCCCCAAAAGGAAGTAACTTGGAGAGCAAATTTTGAAGTTTTCTAACAGGCTTCACTCGAGCATCTTATAATAGGGCTGAGGAGGAACCATTGGAGCCCTGCGCTTTTTGACGTCATGGAGCTTCGAGTTCCTTGCGGATTTAGGCATCAGAAGGTCGATCTGTCGGAATAGACCACGGGACTTGTGCGGGGACCGCTATGATATGGGCTGACGCTGGAGGCCGGCTAAACTGTGATTTATCTTGCCCCACTCAGGGTTCAAGAAGTCGCTCCAAACTGTGAATGGGCAAACACTCAGCTTTGAAAATCGTTTTGCTCACATTCAAGATTTTATGCGAATCAGAATCTGTTCCAGTTCAAGCCGAGATAAATTAGGTCAGAAAACGGCGTGCAGTTACCATGGTTATTCTGACCCTGCCTAATAGTATTCCGTCGTCATCCTCTGACCCGACTTACTAACTGCAAGTAACTGAAATCCGTTAGACAACTAAAAGGAGACACATGAGGCCACTGATCGAAAAGCTGATATGATCGTTCAACTAGGGAAATATATTTAGTTACAACACAAACGTTAGCATTTCGTCTACGAATAATAGAACAAATGCTAATTACATAATTCAGTCAAACCGCGAGAAGAATTTGTAATCAAGTGAGAGCAAACAATATACAGAATTTTCCAATAAGGACGAAAGTCACTCCCCTGGTCGAGGTCGACATAGATGACTTCTAATACAATTTGTGCGCCTATTCTAATCTACTAGCACATCTCTCGAGGCCATGAAGCTCGAGATCACGGAAAACTACACCAAATCGAAAACTCGTTCTCATTTCAATGCTTTTAGCCACTTTCTCCCATCACTTTTTAGCAGAAGGCATTATCGCCAATAGTGTGAAATTGAGGAGCTTTCAATACCCTGAGTGAATTAGTACAAACTGTTTCTGTCAATCGGAGTTCCACATGACGTTCATTACAGTAAACACTCTCCTCCTCCGGTGTTATCATTCATTTCATTCTCTTACACACTGCAGTCCAGTATTTATGTTAGCCGTCGTGAAAAGTCAAATGATCCCAGGTAAGGGATTGAGGACCGGCGACCATGCGAAGATACCACTACAGGTCAGGGAGGACAGAAGACCCCCATGATGACCGCTGGACGACCGTTTAACATATCTCCTAGTGAAAGATTTACTGGACGAGGTTGTCCTGATCAAACATCAATGGCGCAAATTTGGATTGGTCGTGATGAGGTCCACAATCACTGAATGATGCTGTCGGGGTAATATGGCAATAATAAATTATTTCTCTATCTGACTGAATGGTTATATAAATAACATTGTGTGAGATATAATTTTGAACTCTTGAAGTACATGACGTGCAATATGAAAACATACTCTAGTGAATCATGTATATACCTGTTTCCGGCAAGCACTGGATCTGAAACAATGGTTTTTCCCACAAACAACCAAACATAAAATGGTGCGTGCAAAGTATTCAAATATGCACGTCACACTTGATCATATGTTTATATATATATATATATATATATATATATATATATATATATGCTAAACGTAACCAATTCAATCGAAGACTCCATCAATAACACTAAGTTTTAAACCAATACCGGGTCTTTTCCTGCTTCCCATTAAACTGAGATGAATCAACCAGTGAATGAAATCATTATGGCAATGAAAGGAATTCGACCAACAACACCTGGACTATTTACTGCCCGATTTCGTAAATGGAACACCACATAATCAGCTTGAGTGGTTGCCTCAGTCTAAGCCAGAGTTACTTCCCGTGTGACATCAGGTACGCTGCCGTCAAAATAGGATTCAAAAATAAGTGATAACTCACTTTGATCTCCCGGAATTTTTCTGCTTGTCATCAGATGTTCACAACACAAAAAGGCTTTCGGATTTTGGATAATCAGGTCTTGCAATATTGCTCTAGGAGTTATTCACATAAGGTTTCGTTTTGCTTGCTATTTCAGCCCAAGAGAACCACGGAATTCATATGGGAATGATTTTAATCATCTGCCTCAATATGCGTCAAGATTCACTCAGACATTGGGATGATTGATAAATCCTTCTTGTTTTTGATGCACCTGGCATCAGTCACGGATTTCGACCCATTGGAATGAAAGCAAGCAAATTTTTTCATATCCCAACTCATCGGAATTTCAGTTATTTGATGGTCTTTATATATTTTACCGTTGTTGAATTGCTAAAAGATTGAGTGACATGGAATAAGTAAACATGTTGCTAAGACCAACAATCGATTTTGTAAACCTCGTATATAACGCTTTGGGTCACGCTTGCCAGCCACCTAACTTAGAGTTTACTCAAAGGGACATTTTCGGTGCACTTGGCAACCCCTGGCTGGAAAAGTTATTACTCTGCTGATCTACTCGTGAACAGTGATCACGTTTAACCGTAGGTCCAGTTCTTGCCAGAGTCACATCTTTTGATATTTAAATTTTATTCAATATTCGCCAAGCCCACGAGTGAGTATTGAATATTTTGTTGGTTGGTCATATGGAATTCGTTGTATTCATTGCACAATCTTTATGGATGGTATTCAAGGTACTGCTGAAATTCAAATTGAAACGTGTACTTCGTTTTGAACTTCACATCTCCACTTAGCCATGCCAAATTCAACAAAAATCCCATGTACAACTTTATTAAGAACTGAATTCTGTTCACTTTATTTCTACAAACGGGTGCCATTGGGTAGATGATATAATGGAAAGCATTGCGTTTTGCTGGCTTTTCTTGCGAAAGATTTTGTTCAAAACTTCCTGGAGGAGAATATGTTTCCACAATATTCATATGGGAAATAACTGTAAAGCAGGGAGATTCGATCAGATTTTGCGACTGCGGGGAAATAAAAAGTTCAATGAGATTGTTTATGATGTTGATTTTTTTTATTTCCTTGCTATATGGTGAAATCATTAGGCACACTAATAAGTCGTTCACGGAACGGAATTAAAATAAATTACTTTTGAATGACTTCTAATTGAAACTCTGGTAGTATCAAATGAAAAGTCGTAATAATTCAAATCGAGAGAGTTTATGTAGGACTGAGTGGCAAATAACAAATTTGAAGGGGCTAATGCAACACAGTTTACCTACTCATCAAACTGAGGTTTATTTTTTGAATATGGTTAGCTGTCAGTTAATGCAACCGTTGTGTCCACCGTGAAGATGTTATCTGTGTTGTCATAGAAATAGTCATGTATTTGTGATACATCCATTTAGTAGTGGAAGCTGTGGGAAATTTAGAGGTTTATTTGCATACGTTTTCCCTTTGAACCTCGAATAACGCCATGATGGCGGATATGGGCGGTGTCTGTGGAATAAGTAGACGCGCTTTCCTTGAGTTCTAAAGCTTCATCGCGTGTACTCCTTGATTCGAAATATACACGTTTTTTTGAGTTCCTACATCATACATGGAAACGAAATACGGCGTATAAACGAATTTTTCAGCATCGTTCACGAATTTATCCATTTTTCTCTATAAAACCCGTATTTAAACTTCGAGATGATACTCATTTTATCTGACTATTATTGTCATGTCTGATTCCGTCTCGAATTCCACCGTTGATGGTGTGTTCTCATTTGATGATTTGCAAACCGGTCCTGTTTTGCATCGAATAACGAATATCATTGATACCGGACTTTGTGGCCTTTGAAAGTGAGCTTAAAAGAGCACTCGCTTCAGCTACATCAAACTTCCATCGTGATTCATGGCGTTCTGTATATCCATGTTTCTTGCTGTAGTTAACCGGACCTAAATCCAGCAGTTGTGGACGTACACCCCAGTCACTTTACCACGTTTGAGGCAAAACTGGAGCAAATGAAGTTTTCGATGCGTCTGTGAACAACTGTTTCGCCATACGTATGATTTGGTTCAGGTTCTATCCGGATGTAGAACATAAATCTGTGTCCATCTGAATCATGAATAAAAATGCTTTGCAGGGAGTACAGTGTACAATTTAACCAACTAAGCGAAAGTAACCCCAAACCGCATTCTGAACTCAATCAGGACTGCGGTTTACCTTGAGTGGGTAACTCAATCCTTCTGGGCACTACTAACAGTTTTGTTAGTAAGTAAACTGTGCACGTTAAACTCCCCCACATATTTGGCTGAACAATTTTAACTATTCACTATTCCGCTTTAAAGAAACTGAATGGGATTACAATATCGAAGGACCTGCGAGTTTCATTTGTTTTGCAGAGGTAAACTAACCCACGCGGAGGAGGAGTTTCCTGGAGACACTAGAAGGCGTGAAGATCTCAAGAACACCAAAATTGTCCAATATAAAAGGTCATCGTCGGACGTTCAAGGTGATATCACTGGTACCCAATATTTTTCATTGAAATACAAGTGAACGAAAAGGAGTAACATCAGGAGAAGCTTTGAATTTTCGACACAGACCATTTCGTTTCACCAAGTAAATTTTATTCTGTACCTCTGTTTGAGCAGCTGGAACATCTGAAATCCTGTTATTACACTTCTTCTCCGTTGACGGTTTTGGTCAGCTCGTACCACTAAGTCCTACAGAGAACATCCTCTGAGAACTAAAAGAACATTGTCTGCCAGCTGCAACCAATGCACTGCAAAATTATTTACTCAATCTCAAACTGAAAGTTATACAACAACTTTGCTCCATCAGCTCACTGGAAACGGAACGCTTTTTTATTTTTGTTCGTCATCAATATTGCACGCTCTTCATTAGCTGGTAATGCAGTTGTGAGCCGCTCTAATGCAAATTCAACGTTTTATCTACTAGTATCTGTTAAAACTGAGTACACTCATGATGGAATAAGGGTATTGCAACTCATCATACATTACCGTGTTTTCAAATAAACCCAGGTGAAAGAAAAATCAAATAGAAACACAGGAAGGCAGTTTCTAAACACATAGAACAGTACGGGTACAGGTACCCAAGCACGGCAACTGGCGACGCGTAGGGACCATTTTGAAAATAGAGCTTCTGCTTTATCTGGCAAATAAGTATTGCTTCCGTTTACTCAAGAATTTGAGTGTCTTGGCTTCTTGATCATCCAGTAGTCTACTAGGTGAATGAATTTGATGAACTGAATATGACGGGTAACACGCCACCATTCTATGTTGTAATCTCCTGGTTTGACGCCCCAGATTTCTCGGGATGAGTTCCAACTTAATGGTGGAGGGATGGTCTTATCTCCGTTCGACGTAGCCTGAAGGATAGATACATACAAAACGGACAAAATGCAGACAGGCTGACCTACCGACCTGTCTGAGTTGGTACGACTGAGTTGACGATCAGTATCAGTTCGTGATCATATTTTAAAGTAGACGGATGATATCACATTTCTCACTCGCTAACGAATATAATGGTCTGGGCATTGGAGGGGTCCCGTTCTTGTTGTTAAACGATAGTGGGTAATTGTTACTGATTAGTGGTTTCTTTATTTTCCACATGAAACAGTATTCTCACTGTTATCCGTTGAACAAAATCTGAGGGAACGTTAGAACGTTCCCGCTCATTCACTGACTTGGTATGTCAAAATTTCTTTTTATCATCAAGAGACCGGTTGTGTAGTATCCCCAAGAAAGGTTAATTGGTATTGATTTCTAGTCCAAGAGTCAGTGTGATTTCGCAGTGCAAGGGATTCACATTTTCCAGCACATTCTCCTTCATCCCATTTGCACATGTACCTTTTTGGATGTCGTTTTACCGACGTAAACGTGGCTATTCTTTAACCGGTGAACAAAGAGGAACTTAGTTAGGAAGATGAGCGTGTCCGTGGAATCAAATATGCTTCGAGAAGCAAGCAAGTAAGATGAATCTGTTTGCAGCAAGATTCACCAATACATGCTGTCCGTGTTCAAGTTTGGGTGAATGTCAACATCGAGCCTAAGTGTATCCAAGAATGACGGTGATACTGATCGATTGCCGTGTAGTGTGTGATACGATGTGAACAAGACACAACCCGTAGTACAAACGTGATGTTTACGATGAAGAGGTAAGTCAGTCCAAAATAATTCAATTCGGTCTGTAGTCATTCACCCAATACTGATATTCATACAGCAGCGTGTAATGGTTCAAGTATCGATAACTTCTTATTCTTTTTTTGGTATGCAATATTTCCATGGAAGGAAAATCCGTGAATAGCGGATTCATTTATTCAACTAAATCCCTAGTTGATGTGTATGGAATCCACCTCATTTGCTTGTACGTTTGACTGGATAATAGTTCCTTAGAACAAGACGTTTTTCGCAGGGATATGTGACGTGATACGAGGAGAGGAAATATCTGTGGTTCTCTACGTGGAGGAAATCAAGTCCTACCAAAAAAGTATTTTCACTGCAATTTTCGACAATTTTGCATGAACAGCAATAACGTGTTTGCAAACTGCATCGAGCAAAGAACAGTTGCATAGACATCAACATGTGTTAATTGATAACGCAACACACGACCTACACAGTATAGGACGCGATTCCATGAAATCTAAACAAAAACACACTGTTATTATTTAAATTTTTCAGAAATATTTCTGCAAGTTGATACACACATTCTTGTGAGGTTCGTAGTCATGTCCTGAAGTGAAGGTATTGATTTGATCGAGACCATGGTTTGATTAGACGTCACGAATAATAAAATGGTCACAAAACAGTCAAAACCGTTTGGTTAAATTTCTCAATGAAGAACTTCCACAGTAGCTCTAGAAGAGAACTGAAAGGTTTTCCAAATGGCAGTCTTTATCAGTCGAGTGAAGAGTACATTTAGGGCCAATCTTTTGAACATGCTATGTATTACAGATCAATGGTTTCCAGCAACTGGTCACAGGCACTTACAAACGATCAGAGGTTAGAAGGAATAATTGCAGATCTCATGTCTCCATATACATAACTACATCAATATAATGGTAAAATTGTATTATTTGAGATCACTGCGCAGTCGCAATCGTTTATATGTGGTCCACGTCTCAGTAGCCGAGACGGGCTGTAAAACCAAATACCAGCTGTAATCGCATTCAAGTTGAATGTGGGGAGCTTGCGTGGACATGGAGTCCGTTAGTAAAATCACACGGTAGCTCTTCGAAAACGAAGTTGTCGGTTAACTCGGCTGAATTAAAGAAATAGGACACATGTTCCCAAGTATGAATGTTCGACATGAGTAGTAGGACATTGTGTCTGAATGACAGGACGAAATTTCTTCGGATACTCGCTCGGTCCGATTCGATGGAGATCACAGCAATAATCAACTGTGGAGTGCTCAAGAATGTATTTTGTGTACATGAACTAAACTTTTGGCGCTTCGCATCAAGCAGTGCTAGGAACTTATGGAAGAATCTTCTGTTCTGGTGCGATTGCCGATCCTGTACGACGTGGGATGATACGCTGTTCTACTAATTTTCAAAATTTTTCAGTTTGGTGTCTCAAACTCATTCCTACAGCTACCGGATCGAGGCGATAACATAACTCCGGATTAGGGTATCGTGGACCCCGTTAGACAAAGTGTGTCACTTTGTGAGTACACTACTTTTAATTTGCTTGTGAATAGCCGATTTGCCTTACATGTGATTTGGTTCAATGGGTATCCGGATATTCAAAATATGTGCACCTCTTACCGAGCTAAGAACTAAACTGCTTTGCAGCAGTTACATTATAAAAATAAGCACGATAATCGGAAATAACTTCCAATGGCATTCTAAGCTTCACTCCATCTATGTTTTACGTAGAAAGTAAATAGATACTTTTTACCGACTACTTACAATTCGTTGGTAAAATAACTAGAGAATGTGAATTCCTCCCTATATTTCGCTTGATTCGTCTCTCACACGAATGATTCGCGTTGCTTCAGTCAATATCACCGAATGCATGTTAGTTTGCAACGAGTATTTGGCATCGAGCAATCGTTCATAAACATTTAGTTAGGATTTTTTAGAATGTGTGCAACCAAAGAATAAAATGTAGTCCTTGTCTCATATTCTACTCTCAACCTTTGCTGTAATCAACTATTATCGTAGTTTATAATTGTTGTGATCTTAGTTACTAGTAGAACTCGTATTGGTGACACTCCCGCGCCAGCAAAAAACTGAAATTCACGTGTTGTCACGAGCAAAAGAGTTAGTCCAATCAGTACATAGCCAGATCGATAACCGGTTATTGTTGTCACGGGCGCCTTATTAGTATTTATGAGAGGAATATCTCTCGGTCGCCCGGATGTTATGCGTGACTCCGACCAGTCAAAAGATTAACAGAGAACAGGAGATGCACGTAGGTGTTGTTATTTGTAAACAGAGACAAAGTTTAGTATGCTAATGAAAAAGTAAGTTTTCAGTATGCGCTAACTAAGATTCATCAGCTGATAGATATTATCAGTCAAGATATCGCTGGTGCATTTTAAGAACGGCATATATTGTGGCTTAGTGCATTTTGTGTATTCAAAAGACATATCTAATAACAAGCATCCCAAAATGCTAGGTATTTATGAAACAATCTTCCACGTGGATGAAGCTATCCTTTCCGGTATGGAGTGCCGTTAATTTCGCACAACATAAGATCTATTGTTGATCCACTTATTTTCAGAAGCTTCATTGTCGGCAGCCGGAACCTATTCGTTCACTTTCCTGGTCATGACTATATTGTAAGTCTGGATTACAAAATCTGAGGTCAGGTAAGGTCAAGTGACAGTATTTTTGATTCATTACATTGGAGAGAATTTTGTACGATTGCGTAACCAAAAACACCACGTCAGGCTTCTACTACCTACAAATAAAGTAGCCTTTTTTGACTCAGAAACAACTGATGAGTGTATCTACTGAGAAGAATCTGTTTATTGTATACGGTACTAGGGTGTTCATAAGTCGGACTTATGTGGTCCATGAATTGTGTAATGACTTCCGATGGTAAGAAGAATCGTCTCATGGGAAAATTCTATCCCCCTCATTCATATATATGCAAAGGGAATAAATTTCGTTATAGTTAGGGATTATCAATAAAATGATGAAAACACCAAGCATAGAAATAGCATTTGAATCAATATTAACTTTCTTCGAGAGTTGAGCATGTTAGCATAAAACCACTGCTTTCTCGAGAGTGAAATAGTATTCACTGATAAGGTCATGAATACACATTTGATTTTCATGCTGGGGTATAGGGATGGTGGATGGGCGAGGCAACCACAAGACAGACGGACGAAAGGTTCCGTCATTGGCAAACCGTTAACGGCATTATTTTTTGTAAAAATTTATGATAAAGATAATATATAGAGAAGAGCTTGAAACATTCAGAACCAAGGGAGATAACAAAGGCTGTACTGGGAATGACCCCCCCCCCCCCCTAACAAGCAAACTGCACTCGTGTTCCAAGAATATGAGTTTCATCCACGAGATGAAAAAATGCGAACTCCAAATTAAGAAGTTTTACAAGTAGCATATTATAAATCGTCCATTGAATGACCCCGAAGATATACGTATAAACAGTACAAAGATAAGATTTTTGAAGACGAAACGGAGTATGAATATTGAAGAGCCAGTTGTTCATTATTGGACTCTAGGAGCCTCGGAATAATATAGATGAGGGTTGTATGGAATTCATTAGGGTTGAGTGACTCGTATGTGACGAACCTCGACTCTTTAGTTAGAGAATGCGAGATCGGTAGAATTGCGAACCAGTGAACCACTGGACAGAATTCCGATACAGTACCCGATTTGTGGGTAATCCAGCCACAAAGTACAGGTCAGTCAATGGAGTCCTAACAATAAATAACAGAATCACTTTGACCACTGGGTTGTGCAAATACTAGTGTCACTTGTCGAAACACTTGTCCACATCTTCCAACGAATAATCGCCGAAGTCACCGATCAAGTGGTCGTGTTACCCACTGTAGAAGTCAAATACAATCTAAATGAACAAGTTCGTTGTATTTGTATCAAGAATTACCCATCACCACCAAAAACTGGACAAACATTGGCAATAACTTATGAAGTTAGCAACTATTTCTCTCTATTATATGGTTCATTGTCTGGTATAAATGAATCTTTCTGTGTGTTTGAATTTAGTACTGTGAGACAACTTGACTTACTATATGTCAACGATCATTTCGACTATACCTTGCACCATTGAACAAGTGCCAACATATTGTTGAATATATCGTGTGACTAAATGTCATTGGCTTGTGTTTTAACATGTGATAATGATATTATGGTAAGGGGATGATGTTAGAAACACATGACCTGTTAGGCAATATGCAAGAAGGTACAAATTCAAACCACAAAGGTTTTACTGATTACGGTGATACTGGGTGCTACTACACAGCACTAGCTTCGCTATGGAATCATAAAAATCACCAACACGATAGAGCATGGAGCGAGCTACAAAGAGCAGTATCAATTGGATGGGTTGGTCGTTTTGATGCAAGAAGTCCACTTGTTGTTTTGTGTGATCATATCTCCCTGTTTATGACCATTGGCTGGTTCAGTCTCGTGAATCCCAAGTAGAAGCCTGGCGTGCCCTGAATGGCAAAATTAAATAACTATTAATTTTCTATATGAGCAGTATGGCACTGTATCTGGATGACAGGACAAAATTTCCCCGGAAGCACACGACCGGATTCGCGGTTATTGCCGCTCATCAGGTATGCGTACCCGGTACTCTTCCTCCCAATCATCCTTATACTTGAGCACTCCACAGTTGGTTTACAGCTGTAACCTCATTTGAGTCGAATGGAGCTTGCAAGGACGGAAAGTCCATTTTGCGAATCACACGGTGATTCTTCTAATAACCACGAAACCGATCCTGTGCTCCTGTCATCAGGATACAGTGCCATACTACTCATATGGAAAATCCATACTTGGGACCAAGTGTCCTCGTTCTCAAGGTTAGCCATGGTAACCAACGAGTTAACTGGGGAAGAATCACCTTGTGATTTGTAAAATGGACTCCCCGTCCATGCACGCTCCATTCGATTTAAATGAGATTACAGCCGGAATGACTGTTATTTGGGCAAACCAACCGCGTATCCGACTACCGTTCAGTATTCAGTGTTTGGTCTCATAGAAGCGGAAATTATATTCAGAAAGCTTCATCAGGTTGTCAAATGGAAATGGAATGAAATCATTTTAGTTTGTTGTGGCGGAATACTTAGTAACTGCAGTTAATAACTGCCTGGTCATCTGTGCACATATTAAATCTGTGGACGTAGTTCATTCGACCTCATATTTGAGCCGTTCTCCGATGGTCATGGGAAAGAAACACACCAAACGTCTTTGGAGAATCTTGGACAGGCCAGCAAAGTCTATCTAGCCTTACTATCTCCATAAAGAAGTGCCGGTTTTTCGACGAGAGCTTAGTCATTTTCTGAATGTTTGATAAATTTATACCGAAAACAATTGGTAATGAGGACACTGGGAAAATCAGTATACCTGTATGGGCATCGCTGAACAGACAGAGAAAATGCAGTTTCAGCAGTGAAGTGACTGGGAAGAGTGACCACAGATCAAGTGTATAAGACTAGTGATCCACAGTTTGTTATGAACCTCGATTATCCGCACTGGTAAAATCCTATTTGATGTAACTAACTAGTTCTTCAGCAGCTATTCACATACTTGGAGCTACTTAACTACAATATTGATAGAAGGTGCCACTGAGTGTTTGGGGTCTCTCGAAACACTTTCGAATGAGGTGGTATCCCCAGTGTATCGGCAGGTAACCCTAATCACAATAATACATCGAAGTTGTTACTGAACACACCATTCTCATTTATATATAATCTAATCATTTGATCAGCATGAATGGGAGTCTTTCCTATCTCAATATCTCCCTTCAAACTACCCTGTCTAGACCAACTGCATAAGATGTTCGCGGATACCTCCATCCTGAGCCAAAAACACACCTCCGCACTTCGAACCAAATTACTCTTGAATACCTCCAGCATGGTTAATGGGATTTCCCGACATTGGTCAATTATGCTCGTTTTCAGACCTTCGAGACTCTCCAGTTTAGGCTGATAAACTAGACGCTTCGCAAAGCTCTTTAGGAAAAAATCAAGTACTGTTTAGTCCGGAGATGATTTCGGCCATTGTATTGGTCCTTCACGTCCGATCCATTACAGCGCGAGATTTTCGTCCAGTCAGTTGTCCGGGGCACTATTTCCGTGTGGTGGTGACCCACACTACTGGAACATGACCAATGACAAGATAGGTAAAAAGAGACTTTTGAGGTAATAACCAAATGCTTTTCCTAACAAATCTGGGTAGATCGTAGAATTCGTCTTTTCCGGTAAAAACACAAGACCAATCAGACAGTAACCATGAAATCCACACAAAACACCGACTCATCACTAACAGTGTTGTACTAGTAAGTCAGTAGCTCCATGCGATCATTCCACGGTAAAATAAATCTATTTTAGCAAAACTTGGTACCGATCACCGTCTCAAGCGGACCATCCCACGGGACGTTTGGCCGAATAGAAAAATGTAAATACTGCTATCGTTTCCAGAAGCAAATATAGACATCTCACCCTCTCAGAGGTAGAACCCGTTCCGGGGATTACACCACGCACATCGCGATTGAACTAGAATTACACATTTTGCTTGCGTAATCAAGTTAAATCTAAGTAATCTTCATTGTGAAATCTAATATCCTACCCTGAGCGCCTAATTTGACCACAAAACCTACGGTGTCACTGAGAGGTGCATTATGTGGAGTGAATTCGGTTCATTTCATTCTGATTCCTAACTCACAAGACGTGATTTATTTTATCTTCCGCAAAATGTTCCACATCCTGTGGTTTTTGTTTTGCCTTTTGTTTCCTTCACATTACAATCATAACGAAGTACTAGTTCACTTGATTACGTTCACATGTTTCGTGAACAATAAATGACAGATTAAAATATCCGAAGAAATTAGGTCCTGTTTAGAGTATTTCTATGAACGATATATGGTAACATTGGGATTTCGGTCAATATATTACAGTACTAAAATCGCATTTGATCATTCCACGGTTGTTTAAGAAAATATGATTTTTTCGTTAAAAAACCATAATAAGTGTTCAAAAACTGCTATTTCCGGTATTAACCTGAATAAATAGCACTGTTTGAAAACTGTGGCATGTTGTGTGGCATGTTGTTCAATTGGGGACGTATGTGAACACAGCCATGCAAGCACAATCAATTGATAGCTACATACGTAGGTAGTACCCAAAAATAACGGATTTCGTGTGTGGAAAAACTAATCCAATCCTCATTGGGGAAAATTGCTCTCACCCCCTCTGTGTGGTCAGAGCACATTCGCAAAACTTCAAATTGCTTTTTCAGCAATGAATAAACACTGATTATTGGAATTCTTTGAAGTTGAAACGTGTATGACGCGAGATAAGAAAACCTTTCGTTTATTGCCGTTGTTTGAAAATCCTCTCACTGTTCATACTTCAAAGTGGTAGGTCCCTTTGCATTCAGGCAAAAATCGCCACTTTGTTCGGAATGGGTAACATCAGCTAAAGTATGAGGCTACTAGTGGAATAATACTCGGGGAGGATAGGGTTCTTGAAAAAATGAAGCTTCGATTGGTTTATCGCGTCAATGAATGAGTGATATTCTGACTGAACCAGGTCTCGAAGAAATCTCCGAGCTAATTACTGAATGATGAGATAATCCATCAGTTATTGATGACAACTGAGTAAAATGTGCAAACTCGAGGCGATCCTGTTCATGTTGAGCGTAACTATCATACAATGTTTTTTCAGAAATTTGTCGGCCATCATGGATGTAGGGATCATAGCCTTCGCGAAACACTTGCCTAGGTAGGGACCAACAGTGCTGTTGACTGATGGCCCAGAAACGGTTCACTTGAACAACTGATCAAAAAAGAAAAGTTGGTTTTCTGAGCACTCGGATCTATTCTGAAAAATATGATTTCAGTGATTCCAAAGTGTAATCGATATCACAATAAACAACTCACTCAAAAATAATCTTTTTGGAATGCTTTTTCTTAAATGCTGTTTGTTGACTTGCACAATCTCCCGGTAATGAACTATCCTCCAACATGTTTCTACTCTGGAATTGGAACATGTAGTCGATAGTCTAGATACCCTCTTAGGTTCTTAGTCCTCAGTGGCAGATCGTTCAAGCCTATCGTCAATTCAATAATGATAACGTTACAGTTGATTTCCACGGATACGTGTGACCGATGTCCACTCAACAAAACGATGTTATTTGGTGTGCTTTTTTGAAGAAATGGTGATCAACTCCGATAAAAGAATCACTTTTGGAACCTATTTCACGGACAAACGACATGAGGCAGATTTTAGAGACATCACTTTAGATCATCGTATAGAAAACTGCATCGCAGGAGGTGAGAGTGACCTGGCCATGGTCTGATTACCAGTAAGTTGCTTTACTAACTGAGCAATCACAATATGACCGGAAATAGGCAGAAAAATGGATATACAGTGATGGAAAAACACCGTTTTCATAGTATAAAACAGCTTTCCTGGTGTAAAGCAGTGGGAAAGTTTCATCATCTGCTGTTAAGTATGAGAATTTGCACACAGCTGCACGAAATTCAAAGTACGTGTGGACAAATCCTTGAGAAAGGTGACAAGGCGACGGGACAAAATGACATATATATTGTAAAACCCACCCACATGTATTTGGGTATGCATAATTGGATATTTACTTGAGCATTTGGCGTTCAACAGGATGGACCCTGCCCTGTGATAGCTGCTTCCTCGGGAGCAAAAATTAAGCGTTCTCATTCGCAGTCTCGGCGCCAACCTTTGAGGGACACAAGTGTTAGCAAATTTTCAATATATGCACTGAACGGTGTTTTAAAAATGCAATCTCATAAGGTCTTGAGGTGTTTATCATCTCGAACATGTCGTACACATAGTGTCAACATCTCGATGAAATTAGGGGTTTTTTTCTGCTGAGCGCCTTCAGGGTTAAAAGTACAGTATTCCGTTTCTGGCATGCATTCACAAACATGTCACAATTTGAGAAATACATATATCAATATGAGGTAGATTTCTGCATGCAACTTCTCACCCACAAAACCGTGATCATATTATTCTCCTAGTAATGGTTTCCTGATTTGTGTCGACTTCAAGTGATTTATGGCGGGCGGTTATGTATTGAGTCAACCGATCGATCATTGACACAACGAGTTTTTTGCGCACACTCAGCCCCATTGATTTTTTTATCCAGAAACTTTGTGGGGAACTAAAATTTCCATACCCCGAAGGCAGGTTGATAAAATTATTTCTTTTTCGAGACCATGCTTTCAACAGATTGGAAAACTTGCGACAGTTTCACTACAATAGGTGTTGATATCACAAGTGAATGGAAAAGTGCATGATTGCATTGTCAAAGATTCATTGGTAGCTTAAAGTGGAAAATTATCTCGTTGCAATTCAGATCTGGTAGAAAATACTCCTTATTGATTGATTGCTATCATTTACGTTTGGAGTTCGGTGAAATCCATGGACATTATTGAATCGTGAATGAAGATATTTAGCCAAGTTGATCCTGATTTAACTCAGTCCATATCAACTGACGTCAGACATTTTACATCCCTCGATCCAATTTTGAGAATCTCCTGAGAAATTGCGCTTTTATCCCTCCTACCTTTAAGGATCTACCGAGTTTCTCCATATTGCATGCAAGGCAGATCAATAGTCGAAAGCTCGGTGATTCGATTCATGTTCATTCATAGCTGCCATAGATGATTACCTAAAGTTATACGAAGTTTTGATTTGCAAGCAGTTAAAAATTGGATCATCACAATAGCAAGAAAGCAATTTGAACCACTGAGAAACAATAATAAAGCTTTTTTCCGGGATTTTTTCGCGATTCAGATAGTGTTTCATAAATTGGTTCTCTAAAATTGGAATGAGAACTAAGAATATGGCCAGAAATAAAATAATTTTTCATTTTCAAATCAACAGAACTTGCGGGAATCGCGACTGGTTTTCATAAAGCCCATCAAAATCAATATCCACATAGCTGCTTGTCCATCTTTTGGGTTGTGTAGCAGGTTTTGTTGACGGAGAGGCTTTGCTATACGTGCAGAATCAGACCAAATCAGTGCAACTTTGCTCTCTCGGTCTCCGTAGTTCATCAGAATATTTTGCCCACTTGAAAATATTGAAATGGCAAATATCGATATGTGACCCATCACAAAGTTTAATTATCCTTAAAATAGGGATATTTTTAAAGTCAGCTCAACCCACGGCAGAATGAAGGATACCACAATATTAGATTCTAAGTCCTGCTGGTCGCAACCTGCATTTTTTCTCGATGCGCATTGTGGATGCTTATTGCTCAAAAAACGCAATCAATCTAGTGCTTTATAGCTTTAGTTCAAATTTAGACTACAGAACTCCCTTTCCATCTATTGAGGGAAGAGTTGGTTTTTGACTGTCCGGTTAGAGCGTATTGCAATCAATGCATTTCTGCATCCAGTGAATGACAGAAGTCACTGCCAAGCACCATTTAAGAAGCACACAACTTTGATGCCAGACTACCATTTATAGTTACAGGCATACCTCCCGTTATGCAAGCCATGCACATGAACTTGTGCATTCGCAAACAGACTGGTTCTGTAGATTCCTGTCATCTATACATCGAAAATGGAAAAATAACTTCATATTGCTCTTGTTTCAAACTCGTTAAAGTATTTTACGAAAGGGTTTTTGGTCGTCAATACACCAGTTTTCACCAGTCTGCTAACGGTTATAAAGAAGGGACAATTTCAATGAACATGACACGACAGGTAGCAATTGTTTGATTCACAGAATGACGGTAGCTGGGTTTGTCACCAGATCCCACGGCCGGTATTTGTGTGGTTGTTGCGAGTTGAGTGATTACCTCCTGATGCTGATTGTTGCACAGTAGAACCTTCGATGATAACTAACCAATGCAACTTAAAATCAGCTTTGACATTATTAGGCGTGTATTGTAAAAACCTTTATTGTCAACGAAAGCCATCTGATGCTCATTCGACTCAAATCAAGCTGTATACACGTCATCTGTGTCATGGGTTGTAGAGACTTCCCTTGCGTCTCTTTGATCACCACATACCGTGGGAAATCTAACGTCAAAGTAAATTGTGGCCTTGGAAGAACACGTACATATGTCACGTAATGTTGAGCCGTATCGAATAGAGTAATCATACATATGAGACAGATTGCTGTAAACAATATTGAAATCCTGGATTAAAATAATAGTCCAACAATCAGACAGCCATGCCAATAATGGTATGAGACAGACGAAATCTTCCTGTTTATGAAGGAGGAGAAACCACGAAATAGAATCTAAAAAGTTGGGTAATCTAGAAAAGCATACCGCACGTATATCGTTGATGCTTCGACGGATTCGCTTATAGGTGGACCAAGGAAGCGATAGCATCCATAATCAAGCTGTTGAGTTTACATGCAAACTGTAAGGGGTTATCAGGAGTGTTTATGGAAGAATTCAAAATTCTACAAAAATTAAGATCCGTGCCTTAGGAGCAGATGATGTTAGGGCGATTGAGCGAAAACGTTCAGCTATGAAATCAGCTTTGAGAGGTTTCGTAAAAAGAGCAACAGTTACGGGTCTCCAGTAATCGGTGATAAAGAACGAGTCCAAAGAGTGGTTCAAGAGCGAAAAATATACCGATCAGAGCAACAGCACGATTTCTGTAATTTCATGGCCATCAGGACCAATAACTGATGTTATTTTGGAAGTAAGAATTAGCCCCATTGGTTCTCCTGTAGAGAACGGGGTTATGTGCACATCAACTTCTGAAATGTAGCACAGCGATCAGAACATCATAGCAACCAACAACCTGAGCTACAACCAACACAAATATTTAAAACTATTGAGGGAACTGAAGCGTTTTGCGATGGGCGGGTGAAAGCACTGTTGATACTGTCAATGTCCGCAGCAAATATCAATTGTTCAGTTTTGTTTCTACATAGTGGCGACAAAGTAGCTGACTAGCGTAGAACAAGTCACTGCATTTGTCCTTATTTCTTCACTGGAAGGAAAATGCAGAATACAGCGGTAAATAAATTTACTGTTTCTAAAAATGTTGGCATTGCTACTTAGTGACGATATGGAGGAAAACCGGGAAAATACAAAAAAGGGACTTTTGTATGAAATAGATATTTCCGCATGAAATTCTTTCGAGGAAGCTTTTTGTTTGGTTCATTTGCCTTGAAGCAGTGGAAATGAGACCGAAATATATCGCAAACCTCAATAGAAGCAGACAGTGGTCACTGGTTGAGACCGGTGTACACAGGATGATTAGTGATAACTTTGTCTGAATCAAGGTTGGCTGTGGTTGAAGAAACAGAAAGATCAGGTACATGATAAGCAACGATTGGTTGGCTTGAATCATGATTAAAGTCGCATTTGTGGTGTGGTAGTTTTCATTCTATAAAGAAAAATAATCGAAGAAAGATGTAAAGATATTCTGTGTGTAAAACAGAGCTGTGATGGAGCTACTGTGGTGCGAAATTTTAGGATGGCTCTACTTGACTAAATAATCAAAACCGGTTGCTGATTCTGCTTAAACAACTTCAGACTTGCCACACCATGAGTTACGTGTGTGACCACACCTCATCCACTCTTCTTGCTGATGGAATTCCTGTCCCTAAGGCACAGTTTGAGGCCATCCATTACCACCAGTGAGTCAGAAAAAATGACGTTTAGCCACGATTCTTGCTTGCAAACCACTCAAGTATGAACATAAAAGCGAGGATGCAGGATTTATCCGACAATATCTCGATCATCAACGGTATGTTGCTATTGAACAAAGGCTGGATGGACATCTTTGTTGAAATCAGTACGGTTTGCCAGTCAGTACGGATGGACGGATAAACTTGTTTGTGCACAGAATCCAACAATCTGTTCGAGTAGGGTACCTCTGGCAGTGAATCGCGGCCATATTTTGCAAAACCCTCTCATTTAGTGAGGTAGTGATAACTGCAGCGGAGCCTTTCAACAGGCGCGCGTGGTGATGGAACTCCATCTTATTATTACTGAACAGAGCATTAACAATGTCTTTACTTAATACTTCAAATTATCCATACCAAGTTTGCATCCAATAAAGTTCAGAAAAAGTTCGAAGGGGAATGAGAAAAACATGACCAGAGAACAAATAAACATTGTGTGGGTTGACAAGCTGATCTCCGACAATGCAGTGATGAACATTTTCAGTTTTGAGTGATCCTGATGAAGATTACTCAATCTTCCCTGAAGAAAATCGAACGGATGAAAGCAATCGTACAGAACAAGGAGTTCAATTTTATGTTGCGATTTTGTAGTTGAACATGGATATATCCGACGGAATTTTATAAATGAATTATTTCAACTCGTATCGAGCCGTTCCACCTGTTGAGTTCCACAATCGTGATGGAGATACCGTCATTTATAATGACAATAACTTCAGCAAGTCAACAAATATATTCTCCATGTAATCAAACAGAAGGAAGTGCTGTCACATCATAATCCATTTTCTAAGTGAACCCCGCTGGATATTCATCGCATGTATTGACTTGGCATCTAGCACATCATTTTCCATGTTGAACATAGGTATATTCCCCCGTCTACTTTAGTGATTGAATAATCGAATGAATCCATTTTCACATTTGTTGGACACTTAAATGGGTATGACATTATTTTTCTTACCACGATTGGCTCAATGAATTCGGAACTTCTTAGCATCAGAATTTGAGCAGAACTGGACCTGATTTTCCCAACAGACTGCAACCATCCGATGTTCAATATCATTCACCCTTGAACAGCTCTGAGCACTGAATTTCGAAAAGTGTACGGTAGGATAAATCGTTGCACTATGTTAGGAAATCCATCCAGTAAGTGGATCAGAGGTCTTGTTCACCAGGCAATGGACTTACTTACCTCTACCGATTTTTTTATGTTCGCAAACCCCAATCTTTCTGTCTTCTGTGAAATGACCACCTTAAATTTTACTCCAATCATTTTGCCCATTTGGAATTGTCAGCTTCTAAAGTGATCGATATTGTTCGCCCAAACTTAGACAGTTACACACAGAGAAGAAGGTTACTCACAAACGCGGATAGAGAACACAAGTGAAAAACCTATGAACTTGATCAAATCTGACAATAAAAAGTTGAATGAATTACCACAGGTGTAATCTTAGGACATACTATTTACCATGGTATGTGGCAACTCGGAAAATGGAACCTAAAAGAGATTGAAGTCCAAAAGCTCAATTCTGGTTTAAGCTGAGTATCACAGTCTACTTCCATGCCAGTCTTCAACGGCTCATCTCAGTCACCAACTATCAAACCCCTATGTTCTTCCCATATCTGGTCAAATGAGTATAAAAATGCTCGTGTTCCATATACGTTATCGCGTGTTGTACTCCAGCTGTGTGCCGACTCCCTTTAATTTCGCTAGCCAATAATTGCAATTGTAGTCTAGCAAGCAGAAATATACCTGGCCTTTGGAAAATGGCCACGATAACACCTGTCCCCAAGAAAATACCACCTTATCGCAAGCACCTCTGCGGTGCTCAAGTGGTTTCAAAGGTTTTTGCTACCTAAGATTAACCTTGGGTCTACGGGCGAAGACTCACACCATCTATCTTATCACTCCTGTCAAGCCATAGCTCACACAATAATCTCGATAGGTTCGGCGGTGGAGAAGAAATGTAAGAGTGTCAGCGGGGTGTTCTTAGAATACTGAACAGCATTTGGCTGTCTTGATCGATCAGTATTGTCTCGTGTACTCTTCCTAGATGGTATTGGCGCACACGTCTTCAGGCTGATTTCGGACCACTTTACTGATCGAATAAATTTCACTTGTTTCATTAGACAACAGTCCCAGCCACTTCCATTTGATTTCTATGTATAACAGGGTACAGCTTGTCCCAGTTCCGATTTTCTGTGCGCGTTGAACGACTTCCAATCTTGTAGACACGAATGTCCCACAAATATACAAATATGTAAATTACTGAGGGATACCCGGAAGTACAGACCAAACTGAATTAACCTAAAAACCAGTCGTCATCCAGCTTCCTCGCACTGAATTTGTCTTATGGCATGATATATTATTTCTCTTAATTTTTTCATCAACCACAAAGAGCCCGCACTTAGGGGTTTCATCCCCGATCTGTGAAGAACAAACCCCATACCAACATCAACAACGATTAAACATCTTGATTTTGTAATATCCCATAATCTTTCTTAGTATAAGCACGTTTCACAGATATTCTGCAAGTAAGAATTTTGTTATATTTCTTTCTTCGTCTCAGACTCCTGGTCCAAAATCAGTTACTTTTCAAATTGTGACTACATTCTCTCTTCCGCACTGGTTCACTGCTAACCAGTTACTTTCACCGGCATATTGAACAATGCTTGTAACTTGATCCTCAGTTCCAAAATGTAGTGTTTTTTCCAGTGATACAATTGTTGATACTGTCTCCGATAGATACTTCGATGCTTGTGTCCACTTTTTGTTTTAACCACTTTCAGACAAACGTCGTTCCGTACACATTGAGCTTCAAAAGCTGTGTCAATAATAAGCATGATTTGAAGGTTTGAATATTCATTTGCTCACATTTCTGCACATAGCAACTCGTTTTTTGATTGTCATGCTCGTCTGACCGTCGATCCAGTGAAAGCCACCACATATATACAGAACTGTTTGCTTGGGTGTGAACTACCATAATTTGTACGTATTGTCTGATTCCGTTCATATGTGTTTACCCATGGGGCAAACAATGCCTTGACTTGTCTTGAGAGCCCCACTACTACCGTATATAACTCATTCAAGGACACCAAATTGGGCGCGAAGATCTATTACTGAGTAGAATATTATTAACATGAGTTCAACATAACACAATGCTTGCCCGAAAACAGAATGATTTGACCCTCAAAAGTATCCCCAGGCAAACATTGAAGGCCGGTATCACGGATATTCATAGTTGGCTACCAGATAAATTTCATCATTCTTGTCAAGCCAGAATTCTCGATTATACACGGGCCAGGTATGAACATGAAGTTTGTAAATTCAAAGTTTGTATATATATGTGTGTGACAGATCCGATGTTTTAGTGAACAGTGGGAAAATCTCACCTCTTTTCTCGGACGTTACGGTCACCTCAACCTTATATTAGCAGCTGAGAGCAGTTTGTCAGCAAGTACGTGTACACCAGTAGATTCGTAATTCGAATTATGTCAACTGCGAGCACATGTCTAGCATATCAATTTCCCATTTCATTTTATGAATTGATAATATGATATATTTATTCAGAACAAAAATGAATTCCACAGTTCTCACGAGACAAGGCAATTTAAGATAGTCAGTTGGGGGGGGCACGCGCGGGATGACGAGCACCTCAAATACCCTAAGATAATTGCAAAACATGAAAACAGAAAACATCAATTAGTTCAATAAAAACTATAGCCTTTATGGGAGCAAGCGTGCCACTCGATCACTCTGAAGCACTGCAATATATCTCTGCAGTGGTACCGGAGCCGAAACCATACCCAGTTCCATTTATCCATCAGAATGTGACTCGGCTGTCTACGAAAAAATTCTACGACCTTTAGGATCCATTTGGTCACACATTTGTGACCAAGCTAGAGAGAATACCTTCTCTCCACAATTTCGTTCTTCTTCCGGAGAACGGAAGGCTGCCCAACCGATGAAACGCAATCTATTCGCTCCTCAAGTGTATCCATTTCTCTTCCCTGACTTCAGCTTCGCACACACTATCGACGAAGGGAAAAAGGTGAGCATGCTTATGAAATGGGCCATTCGAAGTGAATATGTGAAGGAGTTTAATTGGTTCTGTTGGCATTTATGTGAGACCTATCAACAACATCGGGGGCTTATGTGCATTTTCGAAATAGTAATTTATAGGAAGTTATAGAGCGTTGGTCACCCGAATAGTCAGACTGGAATTGGGCTTGCGATCACGGACTGTGACACAGTGGCGACGAAGTTTCCCCATCATTAACCAAATAGCCCATCTCAGCTTCATCCAAATATTCCTGTTGGCCAGAAAACGTGTAATGATCTTGCCTGACCGATTCATTACCGTGCAACCACTAGCTAATTGCAACGTGTTGGAAAATGCTAAGATCGACTCCACAGTACCAAATCTCCACATTGTTTGCACGATTTTTACCCCATAAATATAGTATGATGCCATAGACTCTCAACAGACTGGACATGAATCGTCTCGTTAGTCATTCGTCTATTCTGTTTAGGTTGACAAGAGCCTGAGTCAACATAAATGTCAAATGTCATAGTCATCAATCTGTAATTCAATGACATTTTTTTCAGTTGCATATCTGCATTCACGTTGATTGTTGGATTTACTAGTTTCTATTTTCATTACTAACAGCTACGACGACAGTCAGAATTTGACTTCAGTTGATGCCAGCTGAGGAAAATACTGTGGGTTGATGAATGAAAATAACAACTCTGGATATAGTAGTTTGCTCTGTACGGACTTAATATTTTCCTTTTGGTTTGTGACAGTGTAAGAACACCAATTTTCGTTGTCACCATATGTCATGGAAACCAATGTAGCAACCAGAAATGCCCAAAAAGACCTACTGGAACGGTCTAGATTGCGAAAAACTTCCCTTCCCATTTGTGAACTCATTATCACTGTATCAAAGTGAAGGTGTTTTGTACACGTAGAGGGCTTCCAGATAGACAGTTCGACATGGCCATATTGACTGCGAATAAAATTTATACTTCTTCCTTTTATGACTGCCTGAACGTGATAAACGGTAATTTACCTTCTGAAACCTGAAACCCTTCCATTTGAAAAGCGTTTGCAAACCAATGATCAGGAATGAATAATAATTATGTCTGTGAAATCCATTGAAATGCACAGTTGTTCTCAAAACTGAACACACCACGGCACCATACACACGACCTTTCAACCTCAGTGAAATATCAGGCCACCGCTACAAGTGCTTAAGTTCAGCGTACGCCACTCGAGCCTTGAATCTTTGCGTACTCATCTCTACAACCGTGCTCCCATCGATCGTCAAGCTGCTTCCGAGGTAACTAAAGAGGTCAGCTGACCTTAGTTCCTCCTCATCGAACATCTAGCTTGGAATCGTTGACATCCATTCTTGCAACATTACTTTATACTTCAAAGGTGCAAAGCCCACACCAAATGGAGTTATAGCTTTTGCAAGTCTATCTAGTGCACGTTGCACATGTTCCGTGCATTCGAAAAAGCAGACGAAGTTAAACAAGAATAGAGAAACTAGATATCCATGTCGAACATCACTAGTCTTTCTGAGTTGACTGGATAATTCGCCATTAATCCTCACTGGCCAGAAGTATGAAAGAAAAGGACCTCAGTAGATTCACGAGCTTCTGGATCATACATTTCTGGTGAAGATCATTGCATAGTGCCGTCCGGTCAACTGAATCAAAGAAGCCTTTCAAGTCGAGGAATACCTTTGTTGTCGGTAGACATTGTGTGTGTGTGTGTGTGTGTGTGTGAAGCACATCTAACAATTGACGAACATGAAATATCTGGTCGATGCATCCTCGACCTGATCGGGATCTGGCCTGTTGTTTGCGGGCTTCCTCTCAAGCGCCGGTGTGAGCAGACTCAGCAAAATCAAAGCTAATAACTTGGTGACTATCGAAATTGACCTCATCCCACGATGACTGCCACAGTCACTGCGTAATCCCTTCATGAAGAAGGAAACAATCAATGTTTCATTCTATAATACCGAAATATTTTTCTCATTCCAAACATCACGGAGCAAGGTAGAAAGTGATTTTATCACTGCACCACCAACCATTTTAAAAGGAACTGGAGAGAGCTCGTCAGGACCGATCGCTTTCTCTCGCTTTAGTTATCGAATGCACTACTCTACTTATACTTCCGACAAGGGCCAAGTGAAACTCTCCAAATAATCGCAGCAGCCGACGCTGGAGTAACTATAATAACTGGGTGGCAGCTAAACTGCTCCTTGAAGTGTTCGGCTCAAAGGTCTATACTATGCTGTTTGCTATGAATGGGCTCTTGATTTCTATCGCATATCGTTTCGCTGACTGAGGTTCGCCGTCCACGGGTGTCAAGAATATGTTTGAGCAGTTTTTTCCTGGTACCTGGAGCAGCTGCTATTGCCATTTGTCTGACTAACTCGACCCTCCAGTTTTCAAGATCATTTTTAGGGCTTTTCGTAGCTTGGATTCATAATTTGTTTTCGTATTTTATGCTAGAGCTGACATTTCTGCTGTTTTAGCCTGATTGACTGTTGCTAAATCTAGTGCCTTTGATGGACACCGGATATGGGACCACAGGCGAAACCTGCTGTCTCGTGTATTGCCAGCTTGATATGGGCCCAATGACCATCTAAATTACTGTTCCTCATAGATCCTTGCTCGTGTGTTAACTAGATGACAATGAACCGTTGCGAGTATCGGTCATGTTATCAGTGGGAGCAATAAGAGTGTGTAAATGGGGCAAAGATACGTGGCTGGGGACAGAAGACAAAGGTTGAATTGCCAGCTCACATCGACCCGCAATCTGGGGGACCAGGAGATTTGACCTTGTCTACCCGCTGCCCATTCACCTGTCAGGCATGATTCTATCTCCGGATTAGGGAAGCCATCCCACACAGCTCTTTGGGTCAAAGAGGTTTGCAAGCCATCATACTACGTCATAGTGCGGTTTCGTCAAGTGCTTGATACTCAGAATACGTCATTTACTTTCGTCCACAATTAGCAGTTGCCTCACCTCTTATCCAAGTAAGCAATGATCTCGTTGTTCACCTGTATCTTTTGCCCGATTGTAATTGCTGTACAGTTTTACTTTAATTACTCCCTATTTTTTTCTGGATCACTCTTGTGGTGAAAACACTTTTATTGCTCGATAGCATCCTCATTATCCGAAGATTGACTGGGTCATTGTTATCCCCCGTTAGATATAGATTAAATAAACGATCATTAATGAACCTCACTGTTATATCAACTCCTCATATCCAAAAAAATAAATGTATCACGCCATTCGTATCGGGTTGTCGTCCCGTTATTGTGTAATCTGCACGTAGACGAACGTTAAGCCAGACTTCAGAGGAAACGAGCTGCCTTCAGTAGGTGTGCTGTAGAGGAAACATATCAAAGAACCAATACAACGTACCTTAGGTTGGGGGCACATCGACCAAAGAACGGTTTTAAAATGTCCAGGCCACAATAGACGGTGAACAAATGAAAGGGCAATAAACGAGTTTGTAAAAGGTCTCACAAAAGAAACTGATATATATGGAAATCGCTTGATCAATCAGAGGTCAGGAGGGTAGCATTCGCTGGAGGGAACATAGGGACATATGTGAAAAAACGGTTAAACGTGGCTACTATATATTGGCGTGAACAAGACATGGAAGACCAAAGGTCAATCATTCACACAGACAAAGCAAAGACAGAGATAAAGAAAGATATGTACACCAAAGTAGTGGGGCCCATCCAGGTAACTCAGATAATAGTGAGGCGATAACAGAGTGGATCTGGTGAAAGCCAGGATGTGAAGTAGGGATAGGGCATGAAAACGAAAAATCAAGCAAAGTCATCTTGGATACACTTGGATCAATAATCATAGAAAAATGGAGGGTAATGAGGTTGTGTAACCAAACATTTATGAAGGAAATATGGAATCAATGATAGACCATATACTATATAAGGACAACAAGTGGACCGAGTGCATATTCCGATTGAAGATAGAATTATAACAATTACCAATTCGGTCATTTGGACGAGCGTAAAAAGTTTTGCCGCGTTGAGAATGAGAAAACAAATAATCACGCCAGCTTGAAGGTGAGGTTGTGGTTGTCCGCGTGGAAACTAGAGATCTGAGGGTGTGAAGAAAAAACATTTTTGTGAATATCTTGGGACCCAGATTTAAAAGTAAACGCGCTACCTGATATGATCAGCTGAATTCACATGTCTTAATTTGACTAAAACCCATACCACCTCATATCGAAATTCATCTACAAAGATATTTTAACCCAAGTTTTCTCTTTCCAACCTCCAGTAATTATATTTCTTGAAAAGTGGTCGCAACAATCAGCGGTTATTGTGGACATTTCGAACACCTGTTCCACTTTTTCGACCGTTGTGCTGTGTAGAATAGAACCCACTACACGTTTGCCCTAGTTGTCATAGCAGCCGTACTTGTTTACACAACGACGCTGCACAGGGTGTCGTATGGCTGGAGAACGTTTGGTTAGTCTGTATCAGATTCACAACAACCTGGTCAGCTGTTTGCGCATTGGATTTTGTCATTCATAAATTAAAACCGAGGGAATTGTGGAATGCAGTTGGCTTTTATCTGATACCGCTTCTGAATGAAACCAATGTGAAAGCTCACTATGCTTTTTCCTTTTCCAGTGCTGTTTGACCCAGTGCATTCAATGAGCTTGAAAAAACGTCAACTCACACAACTGATATAACCACATATAATCCAATTGTATATAGTTTTAATTTGCAATGATTTTCTGGTCTTTCACCAACTGACCAAGCAAAAATGAATCAAAATTACGGTTTGACTTCGCATGAATCATAAAATTTAGTCTTTGGACCAACCTGGGCTATCGTAGTCGCTTTGTGAACTACCTCTGGTAATTAAAACGTTTTTTCTTCATTTCGTTTAAGTGTACCGAAGATCTCAGGATCAAACAATTTTTTTCATTTAACATTCCTACTGTACACATTTCAGTTATCAATCATAAATTTCAAGTGCATTGTTTGTGTGAAACTAACATGGTTTTGCGCCTGATAATTACAATGTTTTGGCCTTACCCGTAATGAAATTAAATCTTGGATGAAATAAGCCGATTCAGAAGATTATGTATACCTCCGTTGAACGTAAGCACCTTACTGACTACTATTCACGCACATGGATTACCAACACGTCCCGTCACATGAACTGGACTTCAAGTTTGACTCTGTCAAATACCCCGATGTGAAAAGCCCAATCTGGTTGATCAACATACCCGTGAGTCTTTTTAAACATCAAATATTTCATTCCTTTATTATCATTTTTCTCGACTTGTCTGAGTGAACGGTTTATCAGTTTGGCCCCACCATGTTGACCTTACATTTAGTGAACCCTCCTATTCGTCTTTGGTCCTATAAGTTTTAATCCACTTCAATCTAGTCTATTTTACACTGGTTATCATAAGACTATATAAAATCACATTACCTGCACTATGCACGTGTACAGCTGCGGCCAAACAGTACTGGATACATTGTACAAACCTATTTTTCCGCCTTTTCGTTTCAAAGATTCAACGAAAATCCGTAAACTGCGGTCGGAAAACGGAAAATTCGAAGTACATTATCGTCACTGCTAGTTAGGTTATATTATGGTACCATTTTGTCACGAAATTGACGAACATCTGGGATAAAATCAGTCAAGTATTTTTATCTGACTACTGTAAGAGGCTAGAAGGTAAACTGACAAAGAAAACCAGTGATGGATTTTCATTACTTCTTCCTGATGATGTCCTTTCAAACAAAGTAACAGTCTCAATCTGACAGTGAGAAGTTCAAAAACAGTCGTCAGCGGCACATGATGTGAATAGTTCTATTCTTCTGTGGGCAATCTGTTTGATCAATTCCAAGAGGGATCTACCAACGAGGAAGCCAACCATGACTCGACGGTGTGCTTTGGGAATCAGTGATCACGTCGGTGATGAATCATGGAAGCATTTCCGTAATCTAGCACTACTGTGCTCAATAAAACGAGCACACCTTGCAGACAAACCAAGCGGAAGTTTTCTGTCCGACGAACAGTACTTCATAAATGCGAGTTATCACCATCTACCGGCCACAATGTCTATGTGTTTGTCATCTTCGAACTGAACAGCTATCCACATCAAAACCAGCTGGTATTGAAAGCCCTTCGGTCTAAAGGATAAATAAGAAATCAGACCCAGTCACAGCTCAGTCTTTCATGTGAAATGTACCCGTTGTTTTCAGCGAGTTATCAAGCATGGCATTCAAAAAGTATCCCAATGAGCATTTTCATGTAGCCTCAATAAAAATACCGGATGTTAGGTGTTGAGAAACAATTAAGGCAATGCATAGTTTTGACCTCGATAACTTACTATTGTGACAAGTATTTTACCACCACAAAACAGATCAAGAAACTTTTGCATGGATCTTTCGCTGATTACTTTGGTATTCATCGTTGTTGTTGATGTTGGGAATAAATTGCCCTAAAGTTTCAGTTCAAAATATGACATAAAATCTAAAACGATAGCAAGTAGAATGAAGTCCATGACAATGATTATTTTGGGTTTGGAGAGATAACCATCCGAAACCTAATCGTCCACCTCACAATATGCGGATTCTGTCAAAATTCTTGTCTGTTATATTTCTCTCCCAATGAACTTCGTTTTGAATATATCAGTAATAATGTATCAGGCACAGCGTAATCAGCTTACATTTTTCACGCAAAAAATACACTCTACGATCCGTGATCAAGTCAGCGAGCATTTCCTCGCCGAATAACAGCAGCAGACTTACTGGGTAGAGTGAAATGAAGACGGATAATGAAAGTTCATAGCCAACGACGCCCGATAAATAGTGTTCCAACCCTCTAGTTGGTAATATTGTATTTCATGAGCACTGGTGTGCGATAATCTCCCTATAATTTGTATTCAATTCAAAGTGAGTGAATTTGGTAATCACGATTAACGTGATGGAAGCTTCACAGTTCAGCGTTAGTAAAACGTTGTGTTTCGGAGATTTATATGAGTGATGCACAAGTCCGTGTTCAGTGTTGTGACATACACTTCCCAGTTTATCATTTCGTTCAGAGATGACATAAACGTTCATGAGTTCGAGTTCATTCAGTGCAACATTCAAAGCACTCATGTGAAAACTCCCACAAAATTGACAGGAGGCACAATCAAACAAGATCAATATACCGAATGAAAGTTGAAATGACTGTTGGTCTTCCGTAGAAAACTGCCTTTAAAGTATAACATTTGGAAAGGTATCATTTGTTTTCGACCCCTTGTACTCATAGTTCCCATCTAATTTGATTCAAGGTTAAAAATTCTATGTAGAAAAATAATTGTCTAGTTGAATAAGAGCAATTTTTATACGTTTACTTCAGTTGAATGAAGATGTTTCATTTTATATATATTCTTCTTATGAAATAATAAAGCAGACCAACTGCCCTCTTGTTATTACATTGTGAGTACAGGAACATATAAAACACAGGGCATTAGTTTCTACTGACACATTTTTTCTGTTATGAATATTATTAAGAGTGTCTCAAATCAGGTCATAGAGAAGGTATTCAAATAAAAGGAAGGCAGGTTTGATACGCAATTTTCTCTTCTAAAAATAGGTCACAAAAATGTATACTTCAAATAAAAATGAATTTTAGTTTGTTCTCATTTAAAAACTCCGGTGTGTTTATGTTCTCATTTTCGTACAAGAAACAAACGGAGTCCATCTCCGCCGATATCTGTTTGGACATGAATGTGGCGATTTGCTTGTCATATTTTTTTAAATTTTTGAATCTTCCACATCGAATATGGGTAAGGAAGATATTCCGATTGATAAAGATGCATTTTGTTGAAATAAGAATCTGGAAAAGCGTTTTAGGAGGCCATTCAGCGTTTCTTCAAGCTAATTCTGTGATCAACTCAGCACGTAACTGAAAATACGGTGTGCAGCACAAAAACTAACTCGTGATTTCCAATCCATTTTCAACCTGGTGCTCATCACAAAATAGAAGGAGAACTCATACCATTTATCTTGTCATATGGTCAACCGGGAATTCCAACCGAAAATTTACCAGCTACTGTTGTCAGATCTCGTTGAGATTGATAATTAGGTGAATGACATGTTTGAGATGACTGCTTGGGAAAAAAGAGAATTTGATCAATATTGAAAATGCAGTGGGGAAATGAACTGATGGGATTTATTAGAGAGAGGTGATTCTCTGAAAGACTTTTGACTTATTAAAAAACGAACTCAGGCTAAGTCTTCTCGCGTGTTACAATAAAGTAATTGCAACTGTTTTCTCAATCAGCAAACTCTGAATGGCCGTGCCCCACTTCCGAAAATGCTGTACACTGTTGCATAGCAAAATATAATATAGTGTGAAATATTCTCATTTATTAAGTTATTTCTGATAACAGAACAACTGATCGGTTCAAATTCGACGAAACCACATCAAAAATGGAATAACTAATGCAAAGCGGAATGGGATATTTTCAAGAATAAGTATGCATAATCATCATATCCTCCACTTAAAATGAACTCCCCCTTTGCAGGAAGTAATTCATAAACTAGCAGACGATATGAACTGTGTCCGTTACCACTGTGTACATCATTTATGCCGTCGTGTCAGCACGGGCTGGAACCGAATCGCAGGCTTGTACCGTTGCGATTAACAAAGCAGACGAAGATGTACATTGTGACTGGTTCGACACAAATGATAAGTTGTACTCCTCACCGTGTCCAACTGTCACTGAAAACCCCGAGCACACATTGCTTTACTTACTGAAACTGAAGCCGCGTTGTGAACAAAAATGTGGACGGAAACTAAAATTAATGCAAGTGATATATCAGGAAATGTCGATTTCTTATTCAGCGTCCATGAAATCGCTCCAGCTTTCCAATCGAAATTGGGTGCATTCACTTGTAGGCGGATGCAATCAGGCATTTGGACTCCTCAAGATGAGGCACCGTTGTCTATAACAATTGTTGAGTAAAAGACAAATCTGATCAAATTATCTAACATTCTTAGTTCATTGTGGTTTATGCTTCATTTAACTAATTTCAGCAACAAACAACTGAGTGCCATGTCAACTCAGATTCCCGCCAGGTCACCTAGATTTGTGAGGCTTTATAGAACCCATTTTTAGTCCCGCTGCCTTAAGGAAGCGGTGTTCTATAAATGGACAAAGGTAAATACTCGTACTAAACACGATGCTGAAGCTGAATTTGATAATACTTTATTGGTTTCATAATTATGACAGATGAGAAAAAATGTTGAGAGTATCGGTGTAATTGTTATTGCACCACGTCAGCATCGTCCGACTTTGCAATTCTTATGCATTATCCCACTTTGGCCAACCCACCAGAGCAAAGCACAGTTATCATATTCTGTTCGTTCACTTGTGAGGTGAAGGCGCGAAATTGATTGGAGGAAGCCTGAATGGCGAACGGAATTCTGGACATAAATTTGACAAGGGCCACTCAAAGTATTTATTTGGAACAGACTCATTGGAGCTCCTTCATAAACTTCGAAACCGTTCATCAGAATCAGTCTTTCACACTTTGAAACGTAGTTTCACTGACATTACTAAATTCACTGAGCCCACAGAAAACTCGGACGAGAATGGGGCACACGGACCCCTAGTCTGATGTATTGCATTGAGCCAATCAGGTGAATTTTTCCTGTTTTTCCTGAATTGACGTTCAAAACAATAACAGAATAGCACTGCCAACAATATTGCACAGCAGACCCTATTTGAATGCCTCACACTGTGCAATAACTGGGAAAATGCTTTCATTTCGCCCAGAATGCTAGTTAGTTAGATTTGACCTTGACTGATGTCAGCCGGGAAATATACGTTGTAGTGCTAAACACAATAAATAATTCGTTTTGACGAATTTCATAATCATATTATCAGATCATCTCACTAGTTTATATAATGTATTGGCATCAATATTCCGACACGGTATCAAATGTTTCTGTCGATCATCAGTAGTTGGGTGGATTTCATGGCCCCTAACGTGGATGCCTGATAAGTCCTAAACTACCAAGCACACAGGTCTGAATTACGTATATCTTTACAAATAATGGAATTGCAAAATACTAGGGCTTACCCTATCGAAGTTCATTTGAAATTTGATAGCCGATATGTAAGGAGCCCTTCAACGTGGTCTCGTATCCCAGGTGGTAAAACACTCGTAGTACTAACGTGACGGTAGCAACCCCGCATGTGTTCGAACTCGACAGGGGCGCATGACCTTTACCATTTCGAAATGCTAAAGCGACCTCCTTCCGTACCAATAACCCCCTTTGAGAATTTTCCAGTTTATCTAAACTCGCACCTGAAATAGTAAATTGTTAGGAACTTGATGTTCAGCCAATTATTTAGTCGAGTATCGTACTCAGTTATTGATATGGACTGCAGATAACAAACTGCGACCTCGAATGCAACGTATTCCATCACAACACATCGGGTTTTAGTTGGTTCCTGAGTCGACTTGATCCGGTCATTCAGACTGAGTTGATCCACTTGGAGTGCAAAACTACTGGCATTGAGTAGAAATGAGCTGATCACGATAGAACCCCCCCCCCTCCCTGGTGTGCTCAGAAAGCTTTATTGCAATCAGTCTGGGATCCGTGGTGTTAACCACACAACTCCAGGATAGTTGCTGACTGATTCAAGATAAACATTTTCTCTTTCTGTCCTCCGTGTAGTATATGTACCTTGTATGGCACACATGAGCGATCGACAGGAGTGCGACAAAAACTGCATCTAGTGTCATATGTTTCACCTTTTGCTCTATCAGCTGGCCAACGGAGAAACGATGTTTCAAGTTACTCAGAGGTAAATGTCGCCAAGGATTCCTATGCGATATATTATAAATGCCAATCGATGGAGAAAAAAGCCATTATTTTGTATTACTCAGCATTTGTCGGCGTGGAAAAAAACGGTTTCTGAGAGTAGGTTCCTTTAGTCCCGGCCAATCAAAAGCAATAAATACACGAATAATAAAGGTGGTCATATGTTCAGCTGCTAACATACTCGAATCACATCGCAATCCGTTCTGACTACCATTTTACTTTGCTCGATCTGCTGCTAGAAAAACAGAGCTTGACAAGGCGTCAGCCGTGAAAATAACTTTACGAAACAACTAAGATAAGTGATACCGTGGTCGCGAAACTCACCACACTGAGTGATAGGGATTGTCAGTAACCACGTTCAAACACTTTTGTAGAGCTCTAGAGGTGATATGCTGATCAAAGTGAAATTCACTGGGTTCAAATAAGAACGTTCACTGTCTGTGATAACGGGGGTTTCTGTACGAACAACCCCGACAATCCACTGTTCTGAGCATGATGGATTTCTTCTGCTGCTATAAGCTTGACCTGGAATAACTTCAAAATACGTTAGACATTCAGTCAAATCAAGCTGAACTTTACTAGCTAAAACCAAAACAGATTATATTCAATAAGATATAAACTTACTCATTTTGCCGGAGATGAAAGAGGATTTTGAAAATGCTGTTGAATGGGCTATTGTCCACACCAGTTTATCCTAATTTGTACGGGCTCCATTTTAGTATGCGGGTCCATGCCTAAAATGGCACTACAACTGAATCAGCTTGAGACATTAGAGCGATTAGTAGGCGGAACTGGCTTAATGGGTTGAGGCAAACTGTTCAACAGATTTCATCTTTACGGACCATCCAATTCGAAAAAGCTAACATGCTCATCAGCAGCCATTGGAACACCACAAACTACACCCAAACTGTCAACGCAAGCTCCATTCAAAGATTTGGAGTGGAATCACACAGACAAATGTCATCCACCAGATCGAGGTCAGTGAAATACGTAGTGGTTGCATCGAAAAATCCCCGATTACCGTCCAATAGTCGGGACCGTTCCAATCACTGGTATTAAGTGGAAGATAACGCTGTGTTCGGCAACATAAGATCAAATTACAGCGTCACTACGAACAGACCTGATTTTCAATTCAATCCTATCAACTGCAGCAATCACTGTATCGTGCAAAATCACAAATGAACTTTGCAATAACTTTGTTTCACCTACATACTTAACAGCCGCTCATAAATTTCCTCCACAATTAGTCTCGACAAACAACTTCTGTCGTGAGGAGTTCATGTAACGCCTGCACTTTCCCGGTCATCTCCAACCGCCTCTAGTTTTTCATCTTCGAATTCCGGAGTCAACGCTATGAACATATTCCAAAGAGAAGATAACGTTCTACCCTCCAGTCTCTCTGTCATAAAACACCAGTTCACAGGTTTTCACGTGGTATGGCAGTTGAAGAACACCCACCTGGTTATTTCCTTAGTCACAAAAACAGAATAAGTTATTAACAGTTATAATGCATATTTTCCACAGCATTTGTTGGGAGAATGAGCGATATATATGTATACATTTGGTAAGTACAAACCAAACGGAAAAGCCACTTTTGCGTTTTTGTAGATTGTATCATTCGTAGTACATTGCTTGGGAAAGTGTGAAGGTTTTCCCACCGTTATTTAAGAGGTCTAATCTGTCACACACACATAAACAGACTGTGAACATGAAAGTCGCTGTCGATGGCTCGCCTGTATGTTTTCGAGAAGTCTGGCTCGACAAGAATGATGAAATTTATCTGGTAGCCAACTATGAATATCCGTGATACCAGCCTTGAAAGTTTGCCTGAGGATAATTTTGAGGTTCAAATCATTCTGTTTTCGGGCAAGCATTGTATTATGTTGAACTCATGTTAATAATATTCCACTCAGTAATAGATCTTCGCGCCCAATTTGGTGTCCTTCAATGAGTTATATACGGCAGTCGTGAGGCTCTCAAGACAGTTCAGGGCAGTGATAGCTTTGTGCACCCAGTTTGGTAGATTTACGACATTCAAACTATATGTGTGATTATGAAAGAACAGAATCTCAAAAAACGAACGAATGACGGCAATTCTCACCCAGGTGAACAGTTCCGTTCAGCTGCGATGGTAATTACTGAATCAACGTTTAGACGAGCATGACAATCATAAGCGAAATGTCATCTGCAGAATTGTGAGCGAACGATTAGTTAATCCTTCGAAGCATGCATATTGTGGACAGAGTACTTGAAGTCCAATGTGTAGAGAATGATGTTTATATCTGATGGAATTTTTGAAGAAACTGGACACATGCGTCGAAGTATCTATCGGAGTATCAACAAATGTAACTGTTGTGTCTGGTTACGGTCTCGCACACTACGCGGACAACCGATCAGTATTCCTCTCATGAATGGACATACTCCCAATTTTCTTCGATCTTTAACCATGCTTTAGAGCCAGCAGTATTGACCTATCGATTTTGCTGCGTACTGATTGGTCTTCCTCTGCTGCGCGTGACGGCACAAGTAGTTTAATTCTTTATGCCAACTCACTTGCTTGTTTGCCGCTTAGTCGCCGGCTACGGCCGGGTTTTGTGTTTACAATCGCATAAATAAATGCAAAGCCACCATTACGTGTTCTGCTACCGGTTGTGGACACAACAGTACCTCTGGATATACCACTGTATTTTGAGATGTATATTATAGAATTTACCATCAAGTTACAAACGTCGTTCAATATATATATATATATATATATATATATATATATATATATATATATATACATATATAACTGGTGAACATTACAATCAGTGTGGGAGAAAGAATGTAGTCTCGAATTGAGAAGTAACTGATTTTGGACCAGAAGTAGTTTGAATCGGAGAGAGAAATATGAGAAGTTTTTAAATTGCAAAATATTGGTGAAACTTGACATATTATGGGATATTACAACACCCAGATATCTAATCTTTATTGATATTGTTCTTCAGAGATAGTAGATGAAACCTGTTAATGGGGTCTCTATATGGCTGATGCAAAAGTAGGAGAAATAATACATCTTGTCATTTAGACGCTTCCCGAAAAAGGGAGACCGATGAGGACTAGTTATCAAATTCATTCAGTTTTATTTCACTCTGTATGTGTTATCGATTGATGGTAATTTATAGCCTAAATCTACCGGTTTTCAGGCATTCTCGGTAACAACGTTTTCGTTGCCGGTGTGAGTAACTGTGAACACTGCTAGGTTGTCCGGTTCCTGGGATTTGTTGCATTGGATGCCTAATAGCTATTTGTAATCACCTTGAGGCGATGAAATTCAGGAGGTTGTGTAGATACAGCTGAAAGAATATAATGCTTTTGGACAATAGTTAAATGAAGGGTTTGGTTTCTTCCTGAATTATTGGTTAAGATGTTTGACGTTCATTTCCAGAGACGAATGAGCCCAATATATATAAAGAGCTAAAATCAGAAGTGTGTACAAGTGCAGTCGGCGGAATCTTCATGCTACTTGATTTCAGTGGAACACAGGCAACTAGGTAGATGACTTTGGCTGCTATATGTCGGCAGGTGCCTCTTTCACTAATAATAAAATGTAAGGATGAAGTGGGAAGAGAACCAAAAACAGTACAACCCGGTAAACAGTTAATAGTGGATTTGAATGCAACTACTTTGATCCGCAGTAAGCTTTGACGGATTCACGTAATTCAGCTAGATATATATTTATGTACCTTGTTTTTCCCCTTTGACGAACCAGGGAGTGCTAGCAGAATTTCAGGTGCAAATAAGACACTTCAGATGGCACTCCGAATAAAAATTGACGAGCCCACAACTGGAACAGGCTGTGAGAAAGGAGAACTTGAACTGGTAGTACTGTTAGATTTGTTGTGACGACAGACTATGATAGGCGAGAAATTGCTCAGCGTAGAAATTATCTAATAGGTATGTCAGTGAGTATTCCGTCTTGGAAAAAGTAAACAAGGAAAACTCGTAGACCTGGGAGCTGTAAATCCAGGCGAGGAAAACTATGTAATATTATCATATTCAAATAATGTTTGCACATCTTATAGACGTCAAATTCTGTATTCAGTTCTGTTGTGTATACTGAAACTGAAAATTTGGCTACCACAAATGAATTTCATTTACACAAAATGTACAAATACTAGAGGGAACGGGAACGGTAGCCTGTGGAGTACGTACCTAAAATGCAACAATCCACGGGGTTCAGAACACTTTCTCAAAAGTTTGACCGTCAACTATCCTGCATTCATTTGAAAAACACGAAAACGGGTCCTTTGAACTGCAACACGTATCAGTAAATAGGTATCAAAAAGCTAAACAATATGTCGTGCAACTTAATACCCTTGACTAATACGTCCAAAGACTACCATTATACTGGACGTGCACTGATAATTGACTTCCTCGGTGAATATGAAAAGTATTCAAACGGGAATTCGACAATTTCAGATAAACTCGCTTGTTTTCGATAAAGGGATGGGCCAAATGAAGTCGACCAGTCTTACTTGCCACGGCTACGATCGAAGTCGACTGATTTTCATCGTTTGACTGTCGAGTTAGAAAAGAAAAACCTTATGACGAATGAGGACGAATTCCGCAACATTTTGCAGCTGATGAGGACACAACCTGGCCAGGTTGAACAATTTAGACGATTCCTGTTGGGCTATGAAACATTTGTTCTTCAATTATTTTGTAGCCGAATCAGTCCATTTCGTCTTAGAGATGACTCAATGAAAGACATGCATCGAATATACATTCGAGAAGTGAGCACGTGATAAGATTATTTTTATTCCTGAGAACATCGATTGAAGGATATTTGTGCCGTCAGTGAACTCGAAATGAATAAAATGATTATGCATGCAATAGAGATATGTAAGAGCATGCATTTCTTCCTAAAGTATCCATTGCTTTTTCTTTCAATTTTCACATTCAGCTGAAACAGAGCAACTAATTCGCGCATGATCACATACAATTCAGACAAACATGTTGTACGAAGGGGTTTTCGTGGAAACAAGAAACGTAAACAATGCGGATGAAAATGGAAGGCAAATGGTTATTCCTGCCATAATCGCATCATCACGGCAGCATAAAGGATAACCGTTCGAGTTCAAAAGGATGTTTTACGGAACCACAAGGACATCCATGCACGAATCGAGGTGTCGTTGCTTACGTTGAGAAAAACTGAAACATGTCAATAACTCTGATAGCCATGTACTCAACCAGCGAGAAAAAGCTATCACATCATAACCCACAAGCCACGTTCTCTGAGTGAATTCCCCTCAATATTTATCAAAAAAATCTTTTTCGGCATCTAAATTATCGCTTCTAGTTTCGAATGTATTTTCTAATACGTTGTATGCTTCTGGAAGTCCACAGATCAGTGAATCCGTTTGCAGGTTTGTCGACGATTTCAATGATCATATGATACTTTTCTTACCGATTGGCTCGATAGGTATGGAACTTTTCACGAACAGATCGCAGTTGTTCAGTTTACAATAACACGCACCCATGAGCAGCCTTGAACACTGAATCTTAGAAAATATATTTTAAGATATCCATCTTACAAAATGGATCCCAAGAACTGTTCGCACGGCAACCTGATCAATTTGAGGACACTGGTTACCCCCACCGATTTTTCCATGTTATCAAACCCCAATCATTCTGTCTCCCGTGAACACGGTATAAGATTACCCCAATTTTCGCTGGGATGATTGTTCCCCATTTAAAACTCTCTGCGTTCAAACTGAACGATTTTGTTCACCAGTCTCCTGCAATCCATCTCGGCCACCAACTGTCAAACCCATGTGTTTTTACAACAGCTGTGCAAGCCTGAGAAAAACAAAGCTCCCATTGCACACTTGTTATCACCTGCTGTACTGAAGGAGTGTGCTGAAACTCTTCAGATTTCCTTTACCAGTACTTTCAATAATTGACTAGCAAGCAGGAATATTCCTGACGTTTGAAGATCGGCCAGGATAAAACCTTTTACCGGAAAATGAACCCGGAAGATATTATCCTATCGCCTGCAATTCAGCGATGCGCAGATGGTATAAAAGGCTTGTGGTTTCGTGTAATAACCTGGTGGTGTGCTGGAGATAACGCACATCAGTGTGGCCTTTCATCTACACACTCCACACTTCATGTCGTAGCTTACAAAGCTCACTCGAAATAATCGATATAACACAGGAAACATATGACTGTCAAAATGGTGTTTATAGATTAGAAAAACACATTTGACTGTCTCGATCGATCAGCTTTGCACACAATGCTTGCTGCGACACACACGTATGCAGACTGATTCCAGACTGCTTGACTGATCGAAGGCATTTCTCGTGTATCAGTGGCCAAAAGTCCAATTCCTTTTCAGAGGAATCTGGTGCATTAGAGTGCAAATTATGTATGTAGATCAACTCGCGATCCCGATGACATGAATTTACTGTATTCTGCCAACGAATTCGTTTCAGGACGGAAATTACTGACACTAGAGGCAATTCCACAACTTCCGATCAAAGTAAGCGAAATTGTTGATTGGCCCTCATCGGGATCCCTTGTTCCGAAAACGTCTAATTGGCAGGATGTATGATTTTTCTTACTTTCGCATCAACCACTTAGAGCCCGCACTGGCAGGTTTCATCTACTGTATGCAAAGAACAAAACCATAGCAATATCACCAACGATTAGATATCTAGGTGTTGCAATATCCCATACTATGTCAACGCTAGCGAATGAGCTGCAGACTGCTTTGAATTCTCTTCTCCTATTGAATAATAAACTAACGCTTAACTGCCGTTGCTAGTTCTATTTCTCTACCGGTTACCTGCTCTGATAGGACAATAACTTCCTTGTTGAATATTTAGTCCCATGGGTTAAAACGGAGCCTGATAAGAGCACTGTTTTACCGACTACGACAGTTATGTAGCCCTGAAGTTGTGCACTCATGGACAGTGACTATCCACTGGCTTTCATCAGAAAGTACAGTGCCACACTAAATCCCAAACCAAGATGTTCGGTAGCAAGAAAGAAGAAGGTATTCATCCATCTGACTTTCGACGGTGATAAAAAAGATAAGTCACCTACTCAAAACCGCAGTTGAATGCACTTTCTATGCAGCCAAATTGAAAATAGAGCGCGAAACTCATCCTTGTCTCAGCCACATCAACTTAGATAGACTGGACGTTCATACCATATCCAATTATATTAACCAATTTCGATGTACCTGTGGTATAAGGTGTGTGGGAAGGACAGAAGTCCATCTCTCTACCAGAATGTTTGAGCATATCCCGCACAACCTGAGTCTTCGTGACGGAAAAATACCATCTTGTGCAGTTGCACGTCATTTGTTGGATTAAGGTCACTGTGTTGATCCGATTAGTACTTACAAGAGCATGATGAGATCAAGAAATAACAATTTCCAAAGTTCACGGAGGCAGTAATCACTCACATGAATTGTGTATCCAAAAGATATTTGTTACGCAACTTATGTTACCGTGGTAGTGACCTATGACTTCAGTTTGATTTATCTTCTACCCGGTTTTCTGATCTCTCCTAAGTCGCATGTTTTAGGGCGAATAACTCTTTCTTTTCGTTCGTTTGTATGTGTGCAATTGTTTTTGTTCAACCTGATGTAAACATATACGATGTTATTCAGCAGCTGATTGAGAACACGCGAAATTGATGGTCAATATCTATTCTACCCACATTTTTCTTCTTGTTCTACTGGAATGGGTCAAAGGAAAATAATGTTTCACTGATAGTGTTATGTTCGGCGCATATCTGAGAGTCAGTTGGGACGGTGGTCCTTGACCCCAGACTTGAGGCCTCTAAGGGATTCCGCCATTGTGAAATGCTGGGGATTCTAAACGGTTGATATAAACGTGTTTTTATATTCTTTTAACAGTGAGCTGAGCGTTGATATTATGCAACGAAACAAAATATGAATGCGTGTTTTCTGCTGGGTGCAAACAATGCACGAAATGTTTCAAGAAAGTTGTCATTTCATGTAGCTTTTAGTGAACATTCTATCAGGGCTCGACGATTTTTGTGCATAGGACTTGTTTATGACAGTATTAGAATGGGTAATAGGTATGTATTTTGTCTCGGAAAAAATGATTTCATCCTCAATAGTGTGTCCCAAAGGTGAGAAACCCTTTCACTGCATCCCTAGAAAAGTGATGAATATATCTGCCCAATGTCCAAACGCAATGAGCAATTTAGCTCGGGACAGAAAATTTCGACCAGACATAATTGAGACAAGATTTCGGAATGCGTCAGTTTCCAGTTTCTGGTATTCAGTGAGGAAACCAAACCTCATTTCATGAATGACAATGAAGGATGGTCGGGGATTTAGACTCGCTTGGCTAGCAAATCCCAGACATTTTCGGTGGGTTTCAAATCGGGGCTCTGAGCGGGTCTGTCCGTGATTTTGATGTTCTGATATGATGATTAGATTTTTTTATTTGAGCTCTGTGTATGGGGTCATGGTCTTGCTAGAACATTACTGGAATAAATGTACTGTACTTGTTCTCTCTGAAAAACAGTAAATTCCAACAGATCCTGGTTTATTGTATGAAACTTCCCGTAACACAATAGCCCCATCAGCGGTCCTTTCGTATAAAATCCAGTAAGCCCGAATATTTCCGCAACACATACGGTTGTAACATACACTGAAACGGTAGTTGAGCTGGGCTGACAGTGTCCTTGCATGAATACCATGGGATGAAAACAAGTTCACCTGCATAACCACTAGTTACCGAGAAAGAATCGTCTTTGCGCAGCAATTCTCGTTATGAAAAAATACGGAAAGAAATGTTGAAACACATGGAATTGAACTGTTGAGGAGGATGTTTTGAGAAATGAATCACAAGCAAAATAGACGACCGTTGCGCTTATTCGTGTTCAACAGAAGGAAAATGTGAAAATGCTTCGCGAAATACGAGTTTGATACCATAGCTACTGTTATGGACCTAAATTTCGAAAACGTACAAATATTATATTGTTGCCTGTGTGTAATCACTATATTACTCAGTTAGCAAATTGCTTAATAGTGCTTCGGTTTCCGAGTAACCTTACTAATCTACTTACCACAACAATATTACTACTTTTGTATTGGTTGTCCCGTTTATTGCTCTGTAGAATTCAGCGAAGCATAAATAGCCTTCAAGCTGTGACAGTGGAAGCAAATAAACGACAATGATCAAGTGAACGAGATAAAGTAGACCAAAGGGTGAATTCAGCATAGCTGTTTTATATTGAGAGCAGTGAAAGTAATACTGATAAAAATAATACTCATGAGCTGTGTTATTTTATATCCATTAGAAGCAATAAATTCAGTGGTCGTTTTCAGTAAAGAAATACAGTTTGCGTCTGATTCGTCACATTTACTGGCACTCTTGAAGAAATATCATGGAGACTTGGTTGACCGAAGATATTCTCTAATGCTTGTGTCAGGCAGATTTTCCACACAGTGGTGGTTCTATAGAACTAAACCCTATCCTCGCTGGGCTCTGAATACTAACTACCACGATTAAAGAAACTAATACCACACCCTGAACACCACAAACGCAAAACCAACAGTTAGCACGTTATATAAATCGCATTAAGCTCCGTTAGTAGTGGTTTTGTTCTTGTTTGACATAGCTGATCACACAGCGATATGACTTTCTTCACATGAATTTGCGTGTGCTCAGATGTTTTTTGTCTTTCGAGCAGAGGGGAGAGTATAATTTAAAGACCATATCGACCAGCCCCATTTTATTATTCGCCCTTCGCATATAAACACAATCAATGTGGATTTCAAAGTAAAAACCACGGCAACAATGGTAACAAGCACGTAATGCATGTCGTCTGCTAATTTCTGAACGACGTTCCCCACCAAGCTGTCCAGCTAATTTGATCGCAATTAAGAGGATGCGGGCGTATTTTTCCATGTAGAACCACCCATCTCTAGATTGGTGATCGTCATCTGTTATCTCGGTATTGTCGAATTTTAAGTAATCAGGACAACTATTCTCAACTATAGGTAAAATTATATCAATTATACTCCTGTTCGGTTTTGGCTCCATTTACGGCAACATAAATTATTTCTGGAAGTTATCCTTGGCCAGTCAATAGCTGTTGAACAAGAAACTTACTGATGAGTTGTCAACGAATAACTGCTTCACCAATACCAATTCATTAATGAACACCACGTATCACTCTGGTCAACTGCATCTTTTCAGAACAGTAAACTGGTGGGATGTATGGTAACAGAATTACTTTCTTTTGCTTGATTTTTGAAACATATTGAACGCGTTTAAATACCTTGACATATGCACACGGTGACAGTTCTCGCCAGATAAATTCCCTGTAGTCGGACATTCTACACTACTTGACTATTTTGTCAGTCATATTGAACTGAACCTATGATTGCTGAAAACAGAAGAACAGTGACTGGGGCCATGTTTCCAAATATTACATTCAAACTCAGTCAACAGTGACAGACAAATAATAAATTGATCTGCTGAATCAGTTCGTCCACCTCGCTGTTTCGTATCGCTCGTGGGTTTGCTGTGATTTTTTGGATGAAGGTCGTCGGAATTCCCAAAAGAATAGGGAACGCGTAAACAGTCACCCCATCCTTCAATTAAATTTTCAATAGGGAGTTATGAAATACACGTCAGAAAAGAGCACTGTTAAATAGTAGATTTAGAAAATCAGCACTGACCAAAGTGTATTCCGGATCACCTTCACCCTACCACATTTCCTTGAATGATGCACTGCATGAAGATGAACTTGTGAATGTGCGCGCCGTTTGGTTGGATGCGCTATGCTTTGATCATTCACCTGACCAGGTAGATTTGTTATTAACTTACTCTATAATTAGGGGTACACACCGCTCGTATTCTCCACTGGAGCTTGCAAACAGTAAAAACCGTGAAGCAGAATAGTATTAACAAACTCAAACATGCTAGTGGGCAGATTGCTTGTAGCGCTAATACTCCATCCAAATGGAAGGTGCCATCTGTTAGTAGCGCTAATGTTCGTTCTCTTTTCTCCAAATTGTCCGACTTAGCAAGCATCTTACCGACGAGGATTTCTGCTCCTACGTGTGCACTGTAACCAAGAATCTTGTCTAGACGAGAATGGTGAAGACTCTATGATTCACATAGACAGATTTTAATCTTCCAGATTGGGGAGCTGTACGGTAAAACACATGTAGGTGAAGTGGTGGCCTACTTCAGCTCAGCATGAAGAATCATGTCTGCTTCTGTTTTAAAATTCTCTGAAAACATTATTGCATGTATTTTTACGCAATTTTTCTCCCATGTTTTCTCGCTTCAGGAGCACTTTAATCACTAACGTGTATACAATGCCTTTTTGTTTACAATCCAATTTATCCTTGTTTTATGAAGCTTATATACCGTTTCTAGTTCCACTGCTGGACAAATATTTCAAGATGATCGTAGTTGATTCACTTCGTGCTAATAGTTATCCGCTTTTACAACTTGAATTACCTAACAAAAGTATCTCCAACACAAAAGGAAACTCTGTAATAAACAAAACCATTACCAATCACCTTTGCTAACTTTTTCCTAGGTTGGAAGTCCCTCTCTACACAAGTGGCCACCAGTTGTATTCTTCTAAAGAAACAAAACTTTACAGCACACTGCGCATGGACTATTCACCTCTTCGAATCATGCAAGATGTTGCCTTCGTATTCTTCCCTCTTACATGATTATTATGGGATTGTATCCGGATGATAGGACAACATTTCCCGGGATACACAACCGGTTTCGCGGTTGTTGCCAAAGGTCAAGTGCGCGTACCCAGTACTGATCTGCTCAGTCATCCCTACAGTTGAATGGACTCTCTGTCCAGGCACGCTCCATTTGATTCAGATGTGATTACAGGTGTGAACCAACTGCAAAGTGCTCATGGATAGGGATGATTAGGCGGAAAAGTACCGGGTACGCATACCTTATCAGTGGTAATAACCACCAAACCGATCGTAGGCTTTCGGGGCTATTTTGTCCTGTCATCCTCATACAATCTCATGCTACTCATATCAAACATTTTCCTTCGGTGTACTGAACTTCATCATCGGGAAAAAGGTCACAGCATTCCAACTGAAAAGTGGAATGCTGCCACACTAACGATGCTATTATGAAATCCTACGGAATTTGAAATTCCAAACCAGTACAACGATGTAACTCGGGTCAATCAAGAGAGGAAAGTTAATTACGAAGAAAAGTGTTTCCAACCGGATTATGGAAATACCGGGGTAATGTTATTCGAAAGGATGCACTAATAAGGTCTACTTGAATGTAAAGACAAATGCATGGGAGCATAATAAGGCAGCAAGGAGATCTGGGTTATCGATGAAGGGGAACGACGAGTTCATTGACCACTTGGCCACCGTCTATAATTAAGCGGACAAGGTAAGCAATGGAGCTATTTCTGGCTATACAGGTCAGATCGCTTTTTATGCGCATAGAAATACTCCTCAGTGTTCAATTTGGGTTTATTGATTTTACTAAGTTAAATGGCACCATCGGGGAATGATATGAATTTATTACAAATTTGGTACCATTTAAATGCACCCCATGTGGCTCTGTGGACAGCTGCATAAGAAATATTTGAATGCTTCTTACCGTTACTTTCAAATGTTGTGATGGATTGGTGGTAATTTGTTTTGCTGGCTCTCAAATTTCACGAAAAACCTCAGGCTATCCGATCAATGCTGCACTTATAACCACACTCGAGTTTCGTTTATGTTATAGGTCGCCAGTGGTGTATATAGTTTGCGATACCCGGGGTTTCAACCAGTGCCTTCTCATCCCAAAACCTTAAGGTTTATTTGATAGTGAGCAGAGTACTATTAGTCTCACACATGACATGCATGTGACTTTGAGAAATAACCGATTACAAAATATGAATCGGGTTTAAACATTGGCACAAAAGCTCATCCTGCAGAGAAGACCTGACTTGATGGGATGCGTTAGCTCCCAGTTAACGGGACAGTTATCGCGTCCCCCATCTAAGCCTTCAAGCTTTGCTGGCTGTTAAAGAGAATTACTTCTAACCTAGTTAATAAGTTTGCGTTGTTTGTGGTGGTCGTTGTCCAGTGAATAACCATGTATAAGAGCACCAAGTATCGGATGGTTGACAAAAAACCCCACAGATACTGGTTTTGAACAGATAGAACATCAAGTAAACTCGACGAAGAAGATGTTCCTTTGTGCCTAACGGTCAAATTAGTGATAATAATCCCAAATAACCCATGTAATACGTAGAATTAACGCCTACCAAAATTATCCATTGAAATGGGATGAATCACGGTCAGTGACAGGAAAATAAAATATTCGTAGTATTTTCAGCATTAAAACCAACATTTTCCCTAATTTACCTAAGTATATGCTATCTGGTTAGGCATCCGCTGGCCTCAACATGGAAGCCTCTTTCCCGTACGCTGTTTTGGAGGATAATGGCCGCCGTTTGTATGGATCCCCTGCCTTTACAGGCGACCGAGTGGCGTAATTCAGCTTTGACCGGGATGTTTGAATGAACATTACCTCTACTGGTGCCCTATCTGCGGCCGTGTGTGATGTGGTTCTGCATGTAACCAGTGCTTTATTAACCTATTCTTTCCAGAATAAACCTTCAACTTAGTTATTTTTAATAGTCACCTTTAAAATGGGTAAGTCTCTCGATCATCTCACTGTCACCCCGGTTAACCGTTACAGCTTCGAGGTGCTGCATGGCTTTTGCGTTCAATATTTTTAACAACTTGTGACTGGGGAATTGAGGACCAGTGCAGTCACAATTTTCTCCGATGACCCGTGTCAGCCGAAAATGGACTTAAGCTCTTGAATCTAGAAAGATAAAGTAACTTCATTGTGCCGAATACAGAATGCATCTCACATTTTTGATACACCTTCAGACACTTTATTCGAACTACAATATGCCTACTCAAAGCATGCCTTTTTTTACCAGCGTCTAGGGGAAGAATGTGAGCATCCCACAGTTTCTCTTGTAAGAGAGAAGTTCTACATTGACCGGCAGCTTGGGTATAACTGATTTGTTTTGTTTTCGTGTGAATCTACAGTGGTAACCACGACATTTTCTTTACTCTTCTATTTGGATATTTGTATCGAGTGCACATTTGTTTAGCCTAACGAAAACGCATGAGGATGGGACCACACTGCTTTTGAATATGAGCTATACTGCAAAAAAGCAAGTACAGAAAGGTGTAGGTTTTATCCTCGGGAAGATGATCGAAAAATCGAGCCATACTGCTGGCCAGCCATGCGTACTTTTATATACGGTATTATTCATTGGCTCCGTCTTTGAGCATGAAATCAATATTTGTCTCAACAAGGTTCCGAACTTTTGGGATTCTTCCAAATTGAACAGTTTTGTTTGTGGGAATCAATTCGTAGTCAACATATCTCATGTAGACTCGCACTTACTTAGGCATGTGGCTATCAATGCCTCATATCTGTGCCATGAATATCTTGGTCACAACTGACCACTGTAAATTTCTCACGGCAACCACTTCCATCATTTTATAGCGTTCTACCGGGAAAGAGAAAGGAACAATTTTCGTACAAAGGTAAAGCGGTATTTTCAAAAGTAGGACGTTCTATTGCTAGCATAGTCTGTTTCCTTTCCACGCATTAACGAGTCAACTGAATCCTTTCCGTCAGTAAGGCAGGTGTGAACAATGGCGCTTTGTCCAGAGAAGGCAGTATTTTGATGTTCAGCTAGTCAGTCGTGTAGGCTGACTCGACACCGGAAAATTGATTTTTTCTCCTGATCTAATAATTATGTAGGCCTTTTCGTCATGTCATGTTTAAGGGAGCTCCACTTAGATGAGATGGCCCGAAGTGATAATTGCTCCTTGTGCGATTCTGGAGTAACGTAGAATTCAAGTTGTTTCACCCTAGGCGGTTTCAGCTTTCAAGCGATTGACTCATCTTCAAATTTAATTGTAGAAGAACCCATAACTAGACAAACGTGCGTGTTTTCTTCCCCTCGAATAACTCGGGATTTGGTTATTTTTTTGTCCTTTGTGTTCTATCGTTTTGTTGAGTATATGGTTCATTCTGGTATGTGGAGGTGCTAACAAACAGTTGGTGACACGACAATTCAGATCAGCGAAAGCATGAATATCTCAGCCTCTCTCTACCATGATGATCAAGGCGAAAAGCCTAGGTCTACATTCTCTACCCAGAATGGCTAAATATAAACGACCGGCATTCTCTGAAGCAGAAACCAGTCAAAATGAAAAAGAATGGTTCCGGAAATAAACAATGCAATTTTACTGTCTTATCTTTTCTTTTGAATTTCATTTCCGGAAAAATAATGTTAAAAAAACTTGATACGATGTTTCTGTTTTCCGTCGCTGTTCATCAGATTACCCCTGACTTATGCAGTTCAAGAGTGAATATCGGTTTATGTTGAAATAATGATCTCCAAATTGCATACCATTCAGCGTGCTACGGTGAAAGTCAACCCCGGTTTTTTGTCTGAGAATCTAACCATAGCTTATGACAGAATATTTGATGCGATTCCCACAAACATGGTGGTTGGTACGAGGTCTCAAACACGGTTTTCTGATTATATCTCGTGATTCACAGAATAAATTGCCAAATTAACCTTCCCGAGATTATCGATCGGCTATTTTCCGTGTACCTCTCACAATTATGTCACAGTTAATCTGTATCTTCGTATTAAACACTGTACTGTTGGCACTAACAACGTTTTAGGAAAAATTGCATCGATGCCAGGCACCATGTATTATCACAGCACGAGTTTTGGGAAACGAGACAGCCGGTCAGTCATGGCAGCCGGTGCAACCTGGTCTCCAATCAACCATTTGGACCACATCGCAGTTGTAGTCGGAATTTTCTGAACGAACATTTATCCGTGCTAACAATTTCTTATTTCATAGTAAATCACAACACAAGTCTGAAACATAAAACATTACAGAACTTAATGTTATTCACGTTTACTCTGCTGTGGTTCGATGAAAGTCACAATTGTGTAACTTTGTTCACTATGGTGAATTTGTCGGGAGTTTGTCAGTCCAAAACTTGTTGAATGCTGAATAAATGTATTGGTAGCCGGACCAAGGTAAAATTCACCATAAGTAATCTTTATCCTTTGAGGATAAGTGCTGATTCCTCTAGAAACATTTCCTCTTTCCGATTTTTCTACCATGCTTCTGCTCAAAAGAGTGTTGTGTAACAGTTCAAGAACCAAATTACGGTGAACGGTATTCTCACCGAAGGAAATCCTCTGGTTTATTTCGAGTGTGAGCGAGATTTCAATGTCATCTAAGCGCGGCCCCTTCAAATATGTTGGTTTCGCCACTTTAAAGAATTATTTATTAAAAGCGGAAACAACCTGCTAATTTATGAAAAGGAGTAAGAAATGACGATGAACGTGTCCACGGAACTTTTTTTCTTTTCCAAAGTTATCACCTATTCTGTCATGAATGAGAGGATAACTTTTCCCATTATTCATGTAAAAAATTGACATCACAACTATTTCGTTCCCAGGATAGAAATATATCCAAAAGGGACAATCATGGTAGCCGCATTGGGATAACAATAACAACCGGAGGGTAACAAGCCCCTAATCTGGGAGATGAACTATCAGAAAAATCGCATGCTTCATTGCAGGATAGGGCAAACACACGTTGGTTGCATTAGTATTCAACCGATCAGAATTCCCATATTATACCGACATCGAAGTTTTCTAGACTTTGCAACCAAGGAGATATTCGAATAGCATCGTAAATTACTTGTGCCATTTTTACTACTCTGCCTGTCAGAATAAAACTTTTTCTGGAAAACTCTATTATTTAGGACTGATCAACCATGTTTTATTTTACACAAGGCTGTTTGTAATAGACATGGCCAGCAGTAACCTCTTGTTGTAAAACATTTCAGTGTCAAAACTGCTTGGAACACTGAGTGTTTCTAGTTTCACCAAATCCTGCCAAGAGTCACATTTTAACCCGACTGGAAATGTATTTCTTGTGTGACGGTAGAATTTATCGCACACTTTGCGAGTGACTAACCGATTTTATGGAGGATATAACTTTGTCCATCGCAGATTGACAAGTTTTGAAACTCCTGACGTCTAGGGAGTTTTGACGATATCTGTAATTGTATACGGATTCCGATGACCGTGGGTGCTCAGATCAGTGTTATCCCCGTTCCTGCCACCTATCTTTCTTACTTCACAAGCACCCAGCAAATCCCCAATAAAGCCACAATCTGAAACCACGAAAGAATTGTTGGATCTGAGCCAAGAGTTCAGATGAGTACAGACAACCGCAACCCATACAGCAGGAGCATCTGTCAGCATCCTAATGAATTTGTACTACAACTCTTCAGAACGTGTTCCTTCTTCCACATGGAGCCATGGAGTTTGTCAACACGAGTAACTTTGTGAAACAATCGTCTTTAGAAATCCTCGGAGGCAACCCATCGAACTCGGAAACTTCATGCCATCTAATGTTAATATATAACAATAAAATATAACTATATAATAAAATATAATTCTAAAAATGGACTCCCCTCTATCCAAGCTCCACTCGAATCAAATGAAAATAGAGCTGTGAATCAATTGTGGAGTGCTTAAGTGTACGTATGGAAGAGTATTAAGTTTGCATACATGAGGAAAGGGCAGTACCATGAAGCCGGTCGTGTGCTCCCGGGGAAATGTTGTCCAGTTATCCAAATACAATCCCACACTTTATCCTCACATCCTTTCTCTTTTGAAAGAAGCCATTGGTTTTTGCCTTTTCATGGTTTTCCTCTATGCACTTAGCCTTCCGAAATGCAGAAATATTTCCCAGAGCTCTATGTGAGAACCTCAGTTTATGTTGATCCATTTAAACACTGTTCACCTCTGGTGGTAAAACTGTCCCACCTGCACTCGAACCGCTCAAAATACAAAAGCGAATAATATACTAGCTGCTGATCAGGACAAAGATGAAACATGAACAGACTAAGACTTCTAGGATTTTGGTCTTGGTATGATAAATTATGTGGGCAGGTGACCAAACACAAAAATGATAACATCGACACGAGCCACCTCATTGGCACATATATACACCCCTCGAACGACAGTCCTCCTCTTAAATCCTTTTGTGTTTTTCTAAAGATCTAAACACTTCCTCTACTGCGGACATTCCCCGATTTTTCGCCGAGCCAAAAATTCGTAGCTGCTGGTTCTGATGGCCTGTCTCCAGCGATTCTCGTTTATAATGCTGCCCAACTCGCCATACCGAGAGCTACTTTTATGAACGGATCATTATCCAGGTCTTCGATCATTGGTCTGAGGTGTTCACTTAAAAGGATGTTCTGGCCAGTTCCTGAAAGTATCTACATCCGCCATCAGACTCTTACTACTTATCTCTCACACTCAAATGATCCACCCTCGGTACTGTAGCCTGTTTGATATTTTCTATCATCAAATCTTTAGGCAACTCTGAACGATCAGTTCGTCGTGTATCTCTTGATTAGTTCGCTGTCTTTGGTCCAGTACCGCGTTCCCGTATTTTATAGAAGCTTGAAGCTTTCAGTTGCCCGGGAGAACCTTTTCCCTGGCTATCGATCTATGTTACCAATGGACTTCTGGAAACTAAATTTGAGGAACAAATCCTCAAACCACTTGTCATAGATGCAGGTGTATTTCACGGTGTCCTGATATCCTCTCCTCTATTTTGTCCGTATATATAATCTCCGGGCTTTTTCTCTGCCCAGCAGTTTTAAGTATGTTGATGTGGTTGTCTTTTACCTAGTTACTTTTGCTTGCCCGGATTTCAGGAATTTCCATGAAAATCCATCTCTAATGGAGTGCTCCTCTTCCCAGTGGGGTCTAAAACTGAATACGTGCTTCAAGTCTTACTCGCTCAACTCTTCCTAGAGATCCTTTTACACTGTATTCCAAACCTCTACCGATGCTGGTTCTCTCAAATATCTTAGTGTTAGCCTGGTCAAAAAATTAAAACGGCTATTTCACATTCAGCAATGTTTTGGTATACTGCTGCATTTATATTTTCAAACACGAAAACTCAGGCAGTTTCGTATATCACCAACAATTGTCCTCAAATTTGTTCTTCAGTATGTTCTTCCGGTCTTATTTTGTTCAGCCGTGATTTTTTTCGACCTTTAAAACAAGACTTCAAAGCCCTTCACAATGGATTGGTGATCATTGACCGCGTTTCATTCCTCTGCGCTGGCATTCTTTTGGCTTAAACATTAAAAAAAATATTTAATGGTGCCTAGTCTGAACAAAAACATATTGCAGGTTTAAATGCCTTTATTGCACCATGATTTATGTCTTAATCGCTTCCTCATACACCAGATATGAATTTTGACAAGTTTCTCCTAGAATTGAGCTACACAAAACACTCTTTTGTCACTTCTGGTTTGGGCAATGAACAACAACAACAGGAGTTATACGGAACTACTCTCCATATTTTTGTAGGTTGTATTCTTTAACTTTTTCCACTTATATATACCTTCGGTGTTCATTGTGGTATATTTTGTACTTCAATTTTTTTCAGAGAATTTGACCGGAAATACAAGCATCTACCCTGCAATATGAATTCGAAACATTCATATTAGTCTTGAATTTCTTGATCAATAGGAAATCATGGGCAAAAATCTGAGGACCTTGAAACTTTTCACCTAACAATAAATAGATTGCGAACTTTTCTTTGTAATTCATTTTCTCACTACAACGTCGTACATTGCAAAACCCAAAATAAGTCGGACATTTGGGAAAGTTTGCGGTCGTCATTCTCGTAACGGAGTACAAAAGTAAAAATATCTATTCAAGCAAACGCATTCGTTGGACAGTTTGCATTACGTAACTTTAACCACTCTGTTGTCTGCGTGTATGCAGCACAGACACCGAATATGTGCCTGATATTTCCAGCGCGCGAAACAAAATTCAGATTGCAGGTAAAGTTGGTTGTGGATATCCTTTTGATGCTGAATTATCGAACAAGTAGATCAGCGGATCTATCGTGAAGTAACCCCCTCGGAAGAAATCTGAAGATAGTGCCTCATAATTCAGTACTCGAAAAATTCTATCGCGTCCAAAATCACTAGGTCATGGCTTCGAGAAAATGGAAAGCAAAGGAAATGAACAGCCTGTACTAAAACGGGAAATCATATCACTAACAAAGTCAAATAGTGGCAGTTCAGGAAGAAAATTTGTTCCTCCCACCAAAGCAGTTGACACAGCGGTATTCTCTCGGTCGACACTGTCTTAGTTATTATCGTGCGTTAACATTTCATGACCCTTCAAAAACGCACGACTGATTATTCAAAATTATTTGACAACAGATGTCATTCTCATTTTAATTCACGTTTCTCAGTGTGTGAATCAAATGAATATCTCAGTCAGAAGCATGTTAGGCATAGTGAACGGGCCAAAAGCAGAACCATTCCAATCTGCTTCTCATATCTTTTCAATTGTGTACATGAGTAATATGTACGGTAAATGCATATCCATTGCTCTGTAGGAAACCACTACACACAAAACCAATAAGAGCATTATCCACGTGAGGCTTGCTAGTTTTTTCACCCTTTAGATTCGAAGTAATGTCCCAAACAGAACGACATACTTATTGGGCTGCAAAATATTATTCCCGAAAGCTCTACTTGGTTGAAAGCCTTTTTTCCAAGTGGAATTTGTTCAGTAAGCGAGTAAAATGATATTCACCGTGCCGCCCTCACAAATTTAAGAAGTAGAGATTATTCATGCCGCGCAAATGTTAATTTCCGCTTTTCTAAACTATCGCCGACCGTTTTTTTCTGTTCAGTAGCGAGTCGACGTCGAATTGTTTGATTTGGATTTCTTCAACATCTGGACCATACTTTGACAAAAGGATGAGGACTTGGGTATCAATCGTACACACTCCTGAAACACCAGGTGTGACTGAGGGTTAAATGTGGAGCTTCCGCCAAGTCCATCATGATAACGAAATTTGTTCCCTTTGAACTGAAGAGAATATTCGAAAACTAAAGCCAAACACTGATAATTGAATTTGTTTTTTCCATCATTACGTTCATACAATATGATGGGTTTACTGTTGGATATTAGTTTGCATCATTCATGCATATTTGGCTCTACACCAATAACTCGGCTGCTATTATCAGGTTAGTGGATGATGGCTAATTTGACTTTGACTAGTAGTGTGTAATTTCGGCGTGAAAAATACAAACCAAATTTCACTTTGCCTGAAATATTATTTTTGATGGATGCAAAATCACAATTGAGATAGAGAAATGTTTGTAACATGATTCTCAATAGAACCCGTGGATTATGAAGTGGACAACAAAAATTCTGGCTATCATCAAGCACCACCGAAAATAATGGACGTCATGGACATCGTTTTCCTTGTTATTGATTAGGTCTTAACATCACCAGTGAATATTATGAAATGACATATTGAAGTTATTCATTTTTGGCACTGTTGACCGTTGTAACTTCCTGTTGCTCCGGTCAAAAGCTCAAGCCTGGAATCTACCATTTTCGGTAAGTTCTATTGGAAGTGACAAAGGAGATAATGAAGCCGCTGTCCCCTTTCATTAGGGATTCACAAATGCCATCAGGCATGGTAAAATGAGCCATCGCATATTCAATCTGCAAGTTATTTTCATTTTTGCACTTCACATCGGTTCACGTTTTTGTGCTAACGTTTCATCGCCTCATACTGACTTCCTGTTGTTTTGTCCGAACTGGTTGGGTCTTTTCCATAAAAGGTTACACCTACTTTTGCAACGATATTTGATGCTAGGTTTTGAATGTCATCCATGATATTTCGAAGTATTGTGTGTATGCATATGCCTTTTGTACCATACATACCATACATACACCTTCTTCCTCCAGGAAGGATATCAAATTGTTCTTTGGCGCTTTCATAGGTTTTCCGATTCCAACACTGTCTGACGGTTCACGCGTTGTCAGTGATTTTATTCATGCGCCTGCGTACTCTCTACTTGTGCTTGGTTTCAGCGACCTCAGCATTATCCCGGCCAGGGGAAGTGCTATTTTAGAGTCCACGAAAACCAACTATCTTGAAAATTGTCAATAACAACTGGAAGATCTTGTTTCAATGAGTGATTACGCTCCTATCATCGTTGGACCCTAAATGTATTTGCATTTAGCCTATATAAAACTGTCGCATATAAACATCACCCCGTTTCAAAGATCCATTTCCATTGTTTCTTCGTAGTTTTCTCCCGATTGCTCTTTATGCCCAACATATTTATTCACGGAGACTCAGAATATGATATTACATTTATATCTTCGTTTGAGGACAGAATATTTTACCATTGAGCAGAACGGCTTCTTCATCGCCAAAATTTCTGAGAATGCAGACCGGCCCTCTGTAATACGACAGAAGATACGATGGCTGAATATGGCATCCGACCACGAGCTTCTCAGCAACAACGGTAGCAAACGTTTCTACGATATAGATGATGACAGCTTGAATGCACTACGGTCATCCATCCTTTATCGGATACCCGACTTTTGTATTTACCTTTTATTTCCGCAGATATGGAAGCACATCCCTAAAAAGAAAATTTCAAGTTTCTTTGAACCTCGATAGCAGCACTTTTTATGGGTCCAGAAGGTTCATCCTCCACTGCTCTGAAATATGAAACAAAACATCTATCGGGAATTATGCCTTCTGGAGTTAGTAATCTGTTGATGCCAATGTCATTCCTGTTTCTTGGAAATCCGTGACACGACTGGCATATTTATGAGCCCTTTACTTCTCACTAGATAGTGTACATTGTAAATGGGGAGTCAATATGATATCCTATGCCATCGGGTTATTTTAGTGGCCAGAATACTCAGTCAAGTTTGCGCTTAACCTAATGCTGACTTCAATCAGCCGAAGGCTGGAATAACTCACTTTTCCCCAACCAAGTTTGTAAAGGCCCATGAACATATACCTAATAACTTTCCCTGTCTTAAGTTTGATTGCTTTCCGGATGTTATGAATAATCCACGTTATATAATATCATCTAATATCTTGGTATGATACCATGATACCAAAGAATTACTAAGAATATTTGCCGTTTACTGGAACACTCCAAAACGTGGGTAGCACATGAATAATTTATCGATGAGGCTGCAATATGTCAACCCCGATTTTCTCCACAGCAATACGTTTCGAGTGATAATTATCGGTTTCCTCCCATTTGGCTAAATGTGATTTCGCTTACTTTCCCAAGTCTACAAAATATATCAATACAAAACAATCAAACCCCATTTGAATAAATCAGCGAAATAGTCCGGTTTTCCCTCAACCTTAAATCTGTAAGCAGAAAAAAGGAGATGTTGACCGGTCCACTACCGTACAACATTGAAAAGCAAGTCAAGCCTTCAAACTTAACCCAAATTCCCCCGGTTAATTTAACACTCATCATGAGTTGGTTTTCGTATTGTTAGAGAGAATGGTATTTTCCGAATTAGCTTGATTGATTGCCCAATTCAGTACGTTAGACACAATATGGACATATAAAAAAATAAAAAGATGTTACCGGTAGGATCAAATTTTGTTTGTTAAAGAAGTAAGTCGCCGATTGCGAAAGTATCATTTATAAATTTAAATTGAGACGTACTTCTTATCCAACTAAAAGCAGATTTATCAAATCCAGGCCGAATTACCATGAATATTCATTCCTAATTGATGGATTTAATTAGCCTTTTGAAAAAAATTATTTTCAAGATCACAGACAAAGTATCATAGTTTGCACATATTTGTTTACTCACTGTCCGACAATCATGAGCCCAGGAAATGTGAATTATGTTAGTATTTCAATTGGTCAAATTCAGTCGTTTGACCAATCACAAATTATCCATCCCTAGTAATAGTATAGGTGGTTATATATGGACAGTCCACATACTGAAAAAGGGTATTATAATTCAGATCAGTATTGTAGGCCATTTAGAGTATTTCGAGTGTCCACAATAGGTTCTACAACATATGGTGATGTAAAATAGGGACTACTGTTCTCGTATTACCAGAGTCTAATAAAGCTATGCATGTCTGTAATAACCAAGTGCCATTATCGAGGTTTGTCTTTTTATTCAGCAATTCAGAGTAATTTTCCCGGCTGGCTCCAACTGATGCCAAAATCTGACTACTGTTGTCGCTGGTAGCAATAAAAGAAAGAACGAGTGTACCGGGACCTTAGTCAACACAATTAACGTGAAAGTAGGCATATGGCCTACACAAGATACATTGTAATACAGTAAAGTGTTCATGGTATTTAAAAAACGTGTTGCCCTAAGCTACTGGCTCCACGTTAAAGAACTATTCACGGGAGATCACTGCTTGTTTTCTGATCAGCAAGAATATCTGGATGAATTTGAGATGAGTAACTAGGAAAAAGGTCAAACTCAGCCGCAGTGAATCTCAACATTTATTCCCAAGCCTCATTCTAGTCTGAGTTATCGGTTGTTCAAAGCTAGAGAATGGTTGATAATTCCAAGTTTCTACATTATATATATGACAGAGCACCAAATAAAATGGTACGCATATGACCATCGAATGTCTCTTCTCAAATGTGTGCTTGTATTTTTTCCTCCAGCGACACTGAGTATGCTAAATCACGTTGCTGAATCGTGCGTTTTATTTTGCCAGACGGTAAAAGAGAACCCGTTGTTGATGGTTCACTGCATGCCCGCCTGAGTAACGTAAATCAAGACAAAGCCAACTTAACTGGAGAAAATTATTTCACTATACAGTAAGTTATTTTGGTACGGGCCTCATGCACAAAGTGGTCAGCCTATATCTTATTCATAGTCATTTTCGGATTCATTCTGAACACTATGCCCAACATACTTACGAAATTCCAAACACCTTCAAAAAACAACTGCCGACGTCGATTATTTGCTTCACAATCGTTTGGGTGGCCGCCTTTTAAGTGGTAATATATTTTGGACCGTGACCGGTTAAAAATCGCGTACGTTCCTTATAAGGACTTGTTGGATGCGCTAAAACGTCTAATCTGTGCAACGTGAACCGAGAGCAAGGAAAGAGATTCTCCCCGATTATGGCACAACTAAGGTACTGTGTGTGGAGCTGAAGTTAGGAGGGTGAAATGGGCACATTTGGAGAGCAAATAGAGTACGGTTCATCGTTACGACAGCTTTTGGGGGTCCGGAAAAAGCGCAAAAATGTGACGAATGTATTTTCCTTGCGTGTTTGAAAATACCTAACCGAACTGATCTCAAACGTTCTAACATTGTCAACGGTGCACTGACTCGGATACGGTGTCGGCTCCCATGCCATTGCCGAGATAGATTGCAAAGCTTCAGTATTTGGGAGTGTTAGGCTCGTTCCTATAAGGGCTCTATTCTCGAAAGAACTATTTGACCTTTCACTTTTTGACATGTTCACCAGTTCACAGATAATCTAACTTTTTCGCTAAACTACGCACACCTTTCAACTGACTACGATACGTTGTCGTATCCTGGAATCATTCTGGAATTTACTGATATCTTGACTAAACAATTCGTCACCACCTGCAATTCTTAAATCAAAAAGGGAACTTGTCATACATGAAATTGTATCTTAGGTGTGTGAAGTCAACTACTGGCGCCCGCGATTGATGCAAACTGAAATAGAAACCCACACTTATAAGAGCTGCTCGGCAAGCTGCTTTTAGCTGCGTTTCTAGAGTTGAGATGCATGTGCCTTCCGGGAGCAATGTGAACGTTTTCTCACTCTTCTCAAAGACGACAAATCCGACACACAGGATCTGAATATACAAACTTATTCATACCTGTGCAATTCGTGTATGAGAATCCTGGCCTAATGAAAATGTTGAAATATTCCCGGTAATAAATTAAGATTACCAATGGTAAATTCATGATAAGATGCTGAAGAATAAATATAGAGATCAACTCTTCCTGTTGGGATAAGTTTTCTGCAGTATCAATCTACTCTTTATAAGTTGATAACAGCCCTATTGATTTGGGAACATGAATCGTTCTTGTGGATACATTCTACGTTGTGTGCAAATTTTTTTAAACTTCGTTTGCGGAAATGTGATGAGGTCCTATTAGATGGATGTTGAATAATATTGATAAATTACAGTATCCGTTGACTTTATTAAAATGGGCTGTTTTTAAACTAAGAGCATGAAAAATCACCACTGCGCACGCTGCTTGACTGATTCTGCTGAATCTCTGTGGTAATCAGCACCTAAAAGAATGAAGGGAATTTGCTCGAAATATCAACTACTTGCTGTTTTACGTGGTCTTAAATTCTTCTACCTGAACAGACTATTGGGTTTTCCATTGTAAAGGACTGAACCGATCATATACACTAGTTCATATTCTTTTAGCCCAAAAATACATCCTTGCTGGCTGGCAGGCTGCTCTTACCTACACCCCTACAAAAGAGGTATCCATCCAGTCTTTGTTCAGTACCAAATCCACATAATGTGCCAAATGGGAGGGCTCATAAATGTGAAGTCATTTACGCCTAATCAGCAAACAGTGCTGATTGTTTAGTCATGATGTGCCATCCTACACTTTTCCCATAGTGGCTTAATCATATTAAATCTTTTACGCAAATCTTTTTACAAACAAAAGGCATATTCATTTTTCTATCACGCTATAACAAACTTCCTCATGTTTCTTTGAAGGATGAAAATTTGCATACAAGAGGCGATTTCAATCGTGCATTAATCTCGCTTCTTATAATTTTTGTGTATATCTAACCAGAGGCAACTCTCGTTTAGACTGAATTATCAGAAACCGTCTTGAATTTCTCTCCTCTAAATCGTTGTGCTCCTTTCTAAACTAGTTCCATTCTCGCCCATCTGTTAGACACAGGCCACAAGGCTGATCCGGCTACATCATTCAGTGTCCTATACAGGGTTCAATCGAACGAGTCAAAATCAGTCAGATATAGGACACTAGCGACGGCTGAGGCAATCAGCATCCGGCTATTGCGGCCCAAGCTTTGTTCACAAAAGAAGCTGGTCCAAGCACTTGAACTTCCGTGGCCGAAGGTCAATGACGTCATGCTCGAATGTGATGCCGACCCAAGCCTCTGACGACGACACGTGATTTCACCATGTCCCCTGTTCATCTATCGATGAGTCGGCTAACCAATCGAGTGACTGACGGACTGATTGACTAACAGATTAAATTTGTCCTTTTCCTTCCCTTAATTTGGTTCATATAAATGTGATTGTAATTGGCTTGAGAATGAAATCACCGAAAACATATGTTCGCCTACGCCTTGTTTTCTGATGTGAATCAAGGGCCTTTTTCCGTTTACTCAAGAAACTAGTAATCATTGTCTGCTTCTGCTATGATCTCAGATATACTCCCGGTCTTCATTTCACCCTTTCAGGGGAACCAGTCAATTCAAAATCCGTCTCCGAAGTTTCCTACCTGATAATATTTTAACCCTGAGAGAGGCCATTTTCCTGCACCTTTCTGGTTTTCTCTTGGATTGTCACTAAGTGGCAATGGAAAATATCTCGTGGAAAGGTCAGTTTAAATTTCGATGTATGCTGTCCATTATTAACTAGCGGTTTCAATTCCCTTATTTCGGAATACCTGAGAAGACAGAAGGAGTATTTTACTGACATGGGGAAATTCAAAATAAAATATATTTCACTTTAAGTAAATGAAGTGATTGAATGCACGGATTCGCTTTATACTGTTCAATTCCTTATTAGCCACGACGGTAACCAAATGTGACAAGGCCTACAAGTTCTCTGTGGAAAGAAACTGGAACAAGTCAACTTTGCTGCAGATGACGACAGTAACAACAACACGTTCAGCCACCCGTAGAACGGTTTTCTGATTACATTCATTACAGGAAATGGTGTTCATACAAACTCAGTCTGTACAGAAGACTAACTGGAAACTCTTCATGCTACAACATAACCTCAGGTATTGGTCCTGGTGGCCTATCGTCACCACTCTTGAAACAAAGTGCCGGTACACTATCTTATATATTCGATTCTCTCTGAAAACGAAAGATTTTGCTCATTTCAATTCCTTACTGCTGAAAAGCAGTCACTTTTAATCGTATACCCAAACATTGTAACTCTGGTGTTATAGCTAAACGCCTTTGCCCCATTCCTCTTACTTAATCTGGTCCTAAATTTAGAGTGCCATTCTTAAAAATGAGAACTCGTCTATAAACATTCTTGATGACTCGCTCCAATTTCCCTATAAACCGAACTGGTCCAGTGTGGATGCTGTCGCTTCTCTAGTCCAGTAAATACCCAAACCCATGGATGGATCAGCGAATTCTGGACGATGTGCTTTTTAAGACTACTCATGCGATTTCTGTCTTATTCCAAGGTTTCTCCTCCCTCGTAATCAAGAATTTTCAGGCTGTCCACACATTTCTGAGCACGGTCGTCTGACTGTAATATTATCAGAGCTCAGTTCATATCACGAGATGTTAAAATACTCAAATCTTCGATGAAGGATTCAGGAGTACGTCGGGAAGCTGTCCTTTCCTCTGTTTATTTTCAATCTGCATTAGTGACTTTTCAGCCAGTTCTCCTACACGTTTATTCAAATATGCCGATGACATTTCACTCGGTTGAGCTATTTCTACCATTCAGTATTTTGGTAACTTTCCCAGTTATCCGCCTCACTTTATTAATAACCTGCTGCAAAGTAAGCAGCATCCAGAGGTTCTCACTCACATCATTATGACCAAATGAACACTATTGTTGGCATCCCGTTGCGAAGACAGCTACAGATTTGTTGTAAATCGGATAGTCTTTTGAAAGTAGGTACAAACGGTTCCCATAAAATAAGTGATGTTCCTTTGTTGTGGTCTTGTTGCAATCCAAGTGACACATTGACATTTGTGCACGAGAGAACGCTTGCACTTCAGTCTGCATCCTGGTATGACCATACTATGTGTATTACATTTGTTACTTTGTTATCACCGTTAGCAGACTGCTGAAAGCAGGTGTAATGATAACCAGGGCAACTCTCGCACATTGTTCTCGACCAGCCTGAGTGCTTTCGCCACTATCTTTGATCGAGTGTTATAAAGCTTTGACGATTGGAAACAATGATTTTCCACCACAAAATTGAAACTAGAAGTCAGAAAAACAGGTTTGTACAATGTATTCTGGGTCAGTCTACTACAGCTGTACAAATGTATACTACTGTAAATATGATTTTATATAGGGAGTCAAATTATCATTAAAATTACCAAATCAACGAAAATATTCGGGATGTGGCTTAAAAACCGATGACCAACTATTTCACACTGATGACGTGATCCATGGAGGAAAAGTCATTGGGACATCGGTAACATCACACTGAACAGAAGCAGGTTTCAAATACTAACAACACATTTGTGTTCTTAAACAACACCATGAATACGAGATTTTTTCGGTATGCTTAGGCCCTCATCCATCGCAATTTCAAATCAGAACAGTGGAAACAGCGTGAATGGCTTGTCCGTTTGGTCCTACCCTGCTGATCTAGGATTGAGATAACTCTCCCATTTGACATTGCTCCCATAACGTTCCGTGCACTTCACTCTCGTCCCAGTTTCACGGGTTATCAAAGTGATTACGAAAACCCAAATGGAATGCAATATGTACGTATAGAAATGCAGCGAAATGATCGTGGACAAATTCATTGATGGAGCTCCCAGTGACATTTTGCAGAACACAAATCAGGCTCTTCTGTTCGGTACCTTTCTTTGAACTTTTCAGTTAGCATACATCACTTTGATGGTGATCTTAATGACATTGTGAGTGACTACCCTCTAACGCTAATCTCCAAAAAAAGATAATTGACTGATTTACACAAAAAGGAAATTGAGTTGGTTTGGCAATCAGTTTTGTCGTCGAATTGCTCCGAATGATCGGTCGTATGGCTTTGAGGGTTGGACATTTGTGACGCATGAGACTGAAAAAAAGTCTATTAGTGACCTTGAGATCACACGGTTCACAACAGAGTTGACTTATGCTGCTTTCTTCCGAGGTTCACCGTGTTCAGCTAGCATTGTCGATGAAAACGTTTCTTCTCTGCCCGATGAGGACAATTCGATGAATTGCACATCTTTGTGTGCCTTGCAGCCCAAAATCAAATATCAGTGTTTCGCTTGTACTTGTTGTAGAAATACTTGTTTTCCAGAAAAGTCGCCATTTACATCTGTTCCAGAATTGATTTCCAGTTTCCGTAACACATGTGATTCACTTCCTCTTCTTTTACCTTTGGACAACCATGTGTAATGTTTGGAATGCAACAGAATGTTTCAGGTGAAAAATATTGGGAGCTTATCTTAAGAAAGCCATGGTGAGATTATATGACGATACACTCAATGGCCTATTTGTTCCATGGTCAATCATCTAAGAGATATGCAGAACTCAAAAGAACCTTCAAAGTCTGGACGTAGAGAGCCAAGTAGCGCTCCGGATTACCTAAACATAGTGATTTGTTGGCTTTCCAGCTCCCCGTGTTGGAAACAACTAACCAATATGAGCCGACAATACTGGATGAATGCAGAACACAGTGTGTTACCAAATATACATGGATAATATTCGAACTAATTTTTTGCCATTGCAAAAAATCGATTCTCCTCTACTACACAACGAGAAAAAAGGCGACGAACTTTCATGTTCACCCAACTCATTCTGGGTTTAGCATTTTGTGGTAGTTCAGTGAGGAATCATATGAGTGAGAATAGTCTGGGGTGCAATCGGTAATCAGTTGGGCTTTCCACATGTATCAGGTAATTTGTTCACTGTTCTGGTGCAGTTCATGATCCGTTGACCAGTTTATTCATGAATGATACTACCGTTCACGAATTCTCATTCATTTGGTGCTTCATTCATCGTACTCATCCAAAAATCTCCAGCAAACACACAGGTGGCACTACGAAACGAGATCAACATATTGATCAAAAGTCAAAATAACTGTTTCTCCTCCACCGAAATCTCCACCTAAACTAAAAATTCAGAAAATACCTGTAAACTGTTTTTCTCTGTTGTTTATTCATGGATTTAGAATAGTTGTATATAAAAGTGATCACTTCAGGTAGAAAAAATCGTTTCCAAAAACAAACTGAACTTTGTATTTTTGCCCGGATAGAATGAAAACGTTTTGCCTAATATACGTTCTATTTCTGAATCTTCAAAGCAGACCTCATGCGCTCCTGTTAGTAAAACGTCGAAAGCAAGAGACTTTGGCACAAATGGCATCACTTTCGAAATGAAGCATTATACCAAAGTATATAGTATAAGGAATGACAGCCATAAAATGCGTTTACAATTAAAAGGACGAGAGATTCGATTTGAAATTTCTGTTTATAAAAATATTCCAAAAAGTTACATTTATTTTCAATTCCGAAGGTTGCTATGCACGCACTTGTCAACTAAGAGGTAATTCTGTTTTAACAACAAACACATGATCTCACATATTTGTTGCAGCACTGACATATTACCTTGCATGTGCTCATTGTTTCCTTAGTTACTGTCCATCTAAAATATCGAATAAAGGTGAGGGATAATGTTCGCGCGATGCCAAAGCATCTCATTGAAGTTTGGAATCACGATCAGTGTTTGAGTAGGCGACTCAGTGTTTCTTTGTGTGGTTGCTGTGGTCAAATGAACTGGTCGCCAAAACTACATGTGCAGCACATCTTTCTTGTGAAAACCCAATCCATTTGAGATGTGAATGCCCACAGCGATGTGGAAGGGGGGCTTCCACATTGTTTCTCGTCATACGATTAACCGAAAATCTAAACCAAAGTTTTGCCAGCTACTTTCTTCAAGCCTCTTTTGGGCTGATGATTCCACGAAATACCTTGTTTGACATGCTTGATGGGAACAGAAGAATAAAAACGACCAGTATCATTTGCGCAGTGGAAAAAAAGACTAATGGGATTTAATAAGGGTAGTGATTTTCCGCGCGAATTGTATCTAAACAATGGGTCTTGTCACTTGTTTGCCATTTTGAAAATCAGATTTGTACTAGTTCAGAGCAGCTGCTGATAGGCAAGGAATGTCTTTGACGTATCGGATCCCAGCTCCTTTCGAAGCGTATCGAGAAAACAACACGCCATGTGATATGTTCAAGGCTAGTGTATATTGTTCGGTTACACAGTGTTACCGAACAATAGTAACTCATCTGTAAAGAACGTCTTTGATCAGATCATCGCCAATGCTGGTTGCCCGGGATGTAATAAGTCAAACAGCGGTCTCGCCAGAGTATGAGGATTATTGGACCGCTCAAACTGTACTAATGACTATGAGAATGTTCACTACATGGGAAAACGGTTTTTCATTGGAATTTAATTATTGGATGCCATTATATTTGGGACCAGCATTCCCATTACCACGTTCGATATGGTCACTAGTGATAATTCTTGCCATCGATTTCGTGCATGATTGTTGGGAGAATTCTTCAAAGTTACCACAAACAATACGTGTAGGTGAGGTTGAACCTCGAGAAATACTTGACTATTTGTGGTTGTCTAGCTGTTCAACATGTTTGGTTCATCGAAGGTATGAGAAACCGTATGTCAGTGATCATGATCGTTGAACTCAGGCATAGCCGTCTCGTGTTTCGTTATTGCAATCTCCAGGTGCTTTCTCAGTCAGTGGCCTTTGATTGGCCAGGGCTGTCTTCCAAAATTGGTGTATATCGTTGCATAACAAAACAAAACAGAGAGTGAAATCTTTTAAATAAATTATTTTCGGAAACAGATGAGGTGATTGGTTCAAATTCGATGGAGTCTCATGAAGAAATGGAATAACCAATCGGGAGCTGAACGGGATTCTAGAAGGAAAAAAGTATGCATTATCATCATCTATAGTACGCGAAACAGACAGTCCATTCGTAAAACGTCATTCAGAACAGGTAGACGATATGCACTGTATCTCTGTTACCGCTGTGTACATTGTTTACGCCATGATATCGACAGTGACCGATGCCAAATTACGGGCTTGCACAATTTCCATCAGCGGCGCAAAGACAGTCATAAAATGCGGTTGGTTGGACACGAATGATAAGTTGTACTCCTCACCCTGTCCAAATGTCATTGATGAACTTGCGCACCTGAAGAGTTACTTACCAAAATTGGGATTGCTTTGTAAACAAACATGTGGAAGAAGAGCAATAATATTGCAGGTGATTTATCAGGTGAGTAACAGCTACTGTTATTTGTCAAGTTAGTACTCAGCGTTCATGAAATCGCCTATATTTTGACAGTCGTAGTAAGCTGTATTCAGTGCTAGACTGGAGCAGTTAGGCGTTTGCGCTGCTCAAGATAACGTGCGATTGTCTATACTAGTTTCTGAGTGGGGTAGACTTGGTGTCTGCCCCAGCCTACTATGGTCTAGGTACTGCTGAGCCTATCCATTCCTATATTGTAGCCGATCTGTTTTTAAACAGAACAAAAGTAAACTAGATAATTTTCCAATATATTACTTCGAACAACTTGATAAGTGTGGTTATACGTTTCAGCGGGCTGTAAATCAGACTGAGACTATGTATTTGTTTAGCGAACTCGGTAAAGGCTTTTTCACATCTTATACAACGGTTCTCAATAACCTGATCATATTCGTTTCCATGATTCCAATTTCATAGCAAGGACTTCGATTATCCTGCGCTGAGTTTACCAAAGTGTCAGGATGGACAATGGATATGATGGTTCGTTTTTGTTGTGGTGAGTACAAATTAATATGCTTCATAAAATTACCTGGAAATGAGTTGGTTATTGTGTAACTGGCCAACAGATTCAGGTTGAGATTGCATGCACGGTTTACTGGCTTGGATGCCTTATTTTCTAGGGTTTCAGCTCAATCAAATACCACTGGGTTATGAGGTTTCAATTTTCTCAGTTTTTTTCCCACACGTTTCTTTTTCCCAACATAAAAATCTTCAATATATCCAACTGGCCACTTATTTTCTTGTGAACACCTTCCTGAATTATCCTTCCTCGACTTCAATCTCTATGTTTTTTAACATTTTATATTGTTATTTTGAAGTTGATAATGTTGTAATAAAGTTGATTTGTGTCAAATGACTTTTCGATTCCAAACGTAGTTCACCACATCCCATGCAACTAATACAGTGTGGCATATCTCCTGAACTTAATATTTTGGGGATTACCATTTGAATACCAATGAATAGCAAAACCGTCTCGATGTAGTTTGTGGTTTGTGAATGCTTGCTGATGAACCAGTTGGCTCATCCAAGTTGGAGGTAATACACTGGATGTTTCCAAGTGATGAAATCGATGAAAAAAATAGCCTAGACTCAGTAAACCGGTTGCGCCCACGAACCATCATATTGATATTGATGTATCTGCAGCACCGTTTGGTACACGAGCATATATACTGAAATATACTCCGTACTTATTGGGATGAAATGTAGTGAACATTAGCTCGTTCAACAGCACTTTTCAAATCCTCCCACATCTTGGATACTTAATGTAATGTGTTTTAGTTTTCTGAAACGAAGTGCAACATAATCGGAACCGACTTTGCAATTAGTGAATTGAAGCCGAAAGACGCTTTTATATGAATTGAAACATTAATGTGTATTAGAAAGTGGTCGTTCAGATATTTCTGCTATGTTATCGGGATAACTTTCCTGTTCAAACCCAGTCAACTTCACATCCTTCAGCTCCCCCAATGTGCTTGACATTAGTTTCTGACAATCCATATCATTTGGTGTCAGTAGAATAATTTGCTTCAGGAAATTCTCCCCCCAACTGAAGCATTGTCTAACTCGTTAGTTGTGACCATATGTCGTGTAAAGGGAAATGCTGGTGAGAAGGGCTTACTATTTGATTCCAGTATGTTAGCATTTGCAACACAAGACCATCGTCTTTGTCCGCGTGATTCTGGCTTTGGATTAGTCGAAGACGCCCCTTTTTAACCATGCATGTTTCTTATTATCAAATTCTCTCCTTCTTTATGTGCTCATTAATTCCTGCATGGTATATTTCATCCGAACAAAGCTCACGTCAGATAATGAAAATATGCTCACTTTTGCACACCATACGTAGCCTTAGGACAAAGCAACATCTCCGCAATGCGAAGAATATGATTTCATCCACAGTATTATGGAAGGAAATATGTCTGCCATAGAGAAAAGTGATTGAACATCTCGTACCATTTCACCTACTTTCTGCTGAGCTGTATCAATTATTAGTATTCTCCGAATACGTTTTATCTGTTTTGCTCTTTACTTTCACACTGAGGTTTCCTGGAAAATACAAAGTAGTAATTTTTACCTATTTCGATTGGCATTTGCGTTTAAGTCGGGCTGGCACTTTTGGTCAAAAAATATGGATCCGCTATCCATTTATTAGAACAAAAATAAAATATACCTTACGAGATGCTTTTGTTGTAACGTTCTTGTCGAGCGCTTAAATGATATATACAGTTATGTAGACTGTACAGTGGATAGAAAAATAAAATGTTTATCATAAATCAGTCAGCAATTTTTTGTGCGATTTTGTGGTTAACACCGGGAAACGCAAACGGTTTGTGATACATGTAATCTGGGCAAGAAGATAGGAGAGCTTCTATTCTGATTAACTCGTTTCCACTGAACACCAGCAGTTTTGCATTCCGACTGCGTAATCTCAATTTCAATGATCTGGTCAGGTCGACTCGGGACAACTTTTGTGTTGTGTTTGAATACGCAGCATTCCTGGTCGAAGTTTGTCATGTGCAGTTCAAATCAATAACTGAGTACGATACTTGGCTCGAAAACTGACCGAACACAGTCCGGATAGATTTCACTAAAATAACAAATTATTCCCCAATAAAGTAAACCCTGTTTGAGCGATTTCCTCTTTCTCGGTTTAGAAGTCATCCTTATTCAAAATCTACTAGATTTCGGGTCATATTAACATAGTTACCCGTGTCACTAAATTATAGTTGCTATACGATCGCCGCAAAATTCATGTTTATGATATCAAAATAAAGATGGTTTATAATTTCAGGTGCGTGTTATGACGAACCATGTGGGGGAGAGTTGTTCATATGACAGGAGGAACATTTGAGGAGATCAGAATGTTGAACGTTGCGTGCGCCTGTGGAATCCAAACACACGCATAATTACCATTCTCATATTTGCACCAGGAGTGTTCAACCAGCTGAAGGGCTCCAGATGGATCACTTATCAAATAATACATGAACATTGATAGGGTGTGCCAACAAATTGTCAAACCATCACTTGTAAAGAAATTAATAATTCAGGTATGTTTGCTTGGTAATTTAGAAAGTGTCAGACTACCAACGCGAGGGCCACGAATTATCTACTTAAACTCAGATCGAGATTGCAAACTACAACGAGGTGCATCTTTATCGTGCGAAATGTATATGCCGCCCATACTCGACATGTAATATCAACCAACAAATTGGAACAAAACAAGCTGACGCAAATTGATATGCGCACTTTGAAAGAAAGTGATGACGGAGCTGGAGTGAAATATGTGACATTGTTCGTTCATGGTACAACCTTATGGATAGACACATCTCTTATTTTCCAAATGAGAAAACACTAATTTTGATGCTCTTATTCAAAGTAGGTTTCTCGAATTATTTTTACCAGTCGAAATTCCATACCAATTCTGCCTTTCTTTTATTTGAAAACGCTATCATTGTGTCAGTTCAGGGCACCCTTTGTAGTATCTGTAATAGAATGAGGTGCAGTAAGGAGCTGATGTCATTTGTACTAAATGCTCCCACACTGTTGGTTCTAACAATAAAACCTTATTAGGTCGGGTGTTACGGCTCCAAAATAAGATGTATAATTAACGGAAAATGTTTATTCCATGGAGGCTAAATCACGAGGTCTGAATTTGTTCATTGAGACAACACGTTATCTACATTATCTGTTTCAATGCCAATCAAAGTAAAATGTACCACTCATAACAGAACACAGAAAAAGGACAACCAGGTTATTTCCCGATTTCAAATTTGAATGAAGTTTCCAGCAAGAGACAATGAGTGATCTCGGAGCACACCTGAGCTCGACAGATTCATTGCTGGATTCATCCGTTCACTTCTGTCGTTCTCCATCTGCTACTATTTGCAATTTGACAAGGGTCCTCCCCTTGTATATTCGGACTATAGATTATTTTCTTATTCTCTGACTGAAGCTATCATTCATGTCAGCTATGAAGCTTTTTGATTTACTATATGTACCAAGAGCTTGCTGCGAAACAAGTTCCCTTGAATTCTTGCACAGTGGACCGTTCATGACTGCACTGTCCCGATTCACCGGGTACATTCCTGCATTGTTGTTCATGGTTGCTAACCTGGTTCTATGTCATTTGTTTTTATATTATTCCTGTTAAATGCAATATATAGAACCATGAATGGGGTTTGTTCTGCTGCCTGTAGCCATGTACAGTCCTTATTGTCCGTGAAACTAGTGAGAATAGGTTTCGGCTAGATTGACAGCCCAAGATAGTTGCTACAGAATTCAAATAAGTTACATTGTGCCAACCCACAGATAAGCACGATATTGAATCGAAATAATCCGATCCTAGAGAATCTTACTAACTGTATACATTTGGTAAGTTCGTCATGTCCGTTTCTCAATGGCTTGTGGAGAAAGGGAAATCAACAGACTGGCCATACAGCATTCACACCACTGGATTTGGTTCTGAGCCACTTCTTCAACCGTCTCTGACAAACGGCAATCCTTTTCTCTTGGACCCCAATCAAGAAGGCAAGAAGCACCAACTGAAGCCAAAGCCGGAGTTACCTTCTTCATGCACAAGCACCCAGCCACAACCTGACCGCCACGCCATTTCTTCCAGCCTTGCCCATCAGGTGCAAAAAGAGCACGAAAATGCAATCAGTGGGCTTGCTTACGCAAAACATGCCCCAGAAATTGGAGGAGATGTAGAACGATTATCATATTCTGGGGGCTACTATCAGCACCGAACACCCGACAGCGCACCTCGTCATTACTAATCCGATGTTCCTACTATACACGAGAGATTCTTTGGAAAGCCCTCGAGTATCCTCAGCGCAGAGTAGCCAGGTCTTAAAACGGTGAAGGAGAATACTGCGAACTGTGACATTGCACACCCTTCCATTGAGCAAAAGCCGGATGCCATGACGACGCCACAGATGATGCAGGATCGCGAAAGTTGATCCGACTCTCGCATTTCATGAAGTGTACACCTTCCTAACACCACCACCAGATGTGATCAATCTCCCTAGGTATTTGGGGCCGTTGACTACCCACAACAGGTCATCACCAAGGGTGAGTGCAAGCACAGGCTCCTGCCATTCTTGAATATGTACTTTGCACTTTGAAGGCGCAAAGTACATGCCACATCGGGATATCTCAATTGCCAAGCGATTCAATGCATGTTGGTTTGCTTGTGCATTGTCGCTCAGCAAGGCGATATCATCTCCTTACTCTGAGTTAAAGACTCTGTTTTCCGGGAGGATTTCAACTTTACCGTTTGGAAGACTAGGTGGAATGGTCTGCAAGACATCGTCTTTACCAAAGCTGGAAAGAAACGGAGATGTTGGGATGCCCTGAAGTACACCACTGGGAACGCAAAGGGTGGCGAACACTGGCCATATGCTCTAATCTGACTTGAGGTATGACAGTACAATTCGTTGAGAACCACACACTTTTCAGGCACCTCATCCTCTAATAAAAAGTGCCACAAAGAATAGAAACACAAGGATGGTTCATCTTTGGAGGGCATAACGGTGCTCCAACAAGAGCTGGAGGGTGAAGATTTGATTGATGCATCCACGACTGGTATGAACCCAGCCTGTTCTTCGCGAATTTGTTCATCACGCGTGTTTAACAATCTGTGGATATTGACAGAGATTATCAGCCTAGAAGCTATTGGGATTAGGCTTATACCCCTATGGTTGGTGCAGTCACTGAGCGAGCTCTTTTTGAAAACGGAGACAACTATCGATACCCCCACAAGAAGGAAACTTTCTTAGTGCCAGACCTTGGAGAACAAAGTTCGCGGTTTTCTAAAAAGTTTCACCCGACCATCTTTTAATAGGGCTGAGGGAGGACCATTGGAGCCCGGTGCATTTTGACGTCATAGAGCTTGGAGTTTCTAGCGGAACTGGGCCTCAGAATTGTGCTTTACCTTGCCCCACCCAGGGTTCAAGACGTTGCTCCAAACCGTGAATGGGCAAACACTCAGCTTTGCAGATATATATGCTCACATTCAAGATTTTATGAGGATCAGAATCCGTTCCAGTTCAAGCCGAAATAAATAATGTCAGAAAACAGTGTGTAGTTACCATAGTTTTTCTGATTCTGCCAGGTGGTATTCCGTCGTTTTCGTCTGATCGGATTTACTAGCTACAAGTAACTGATTTCAGTTAGACAAACAAAAGGTGACACATGAGGCCACTGATCCAAAGGCTGATATGACTGTACAACCGGGGAGATATATTTAGCTACTATACAACAACTATCACATCACCCACGATTTATAGAACAAATGCAAATCAAATATTTCAGCCAGACCAGGAGAAAATTTTGTAGTCAAGTGATTGCAAACATTACACAGAATTTTCCAATAAGGAGAAAGTCTCTCACCTGGTCAAAGTCGATATATGATGATTTTCAATACAATTCGTGCGCATATTCTACACTACTGGTGCTCCGCTCAAGGCCATGAAGCATAGGCTTAAAGAAAAATACACCAAATCGAATACTTTTTCTTATTTCAATAATTTTAGCCATTTTCTCCAATCACGTTTTATCAGCAGTGCTTTGTCAATAAAAATCTGAATTTGAGGAGCTCGCAATACCCTGAGTAAATTAATACAAACTGTTTCTGTCCATCGGTTTCACAATTATCGTTCATTACAGTGAACACTCTCCTCCTCTGGTGTTCTCATTCATTTCATTCTCTTACACACTGCAGTCCAGCATTTGTGTTAGCAGTCGTGAAAAGTCAAATGATGCCAGCTAAGGGATTGAGGACCGAAGACCATGCGAAGATATCAACACGGGTCAAAGAGGACGGAAGGCTCCCATCATAATCGCTGGAACACCACCTGATATAACTTCTGGTGGAAGTTTTATTGAAAGAGGTTTTCCCAATCAAACATCATTGGCGCCAAATTGGGTTGGTCGTGATTAGGTCCACAATCACTGAATGATGCCGTCGGGGTAATATGGCAATAATAAATTATTTCTCTATCTGGTTTGAGAGGTTACATAAAAGCAATGTGTGATATATTATTCTGAACTCTTGAAGCAGACTCAGATTCAAAGCATGTAACGTGTAATATGAAAACATACTTCAGTGAATGATGTATATATCTGTTTCCGGCACGCACTGGATCTGACGCAAAGCGTTTTCAGATAAACAATCAATTATAAAATGGTGCGTGCAAGTATTTCAAAAATGCACGTCACACTCGATCATATATAAGTACCCAATTCAATTCGGTCAAAGACTCTATCAGTAGCACTAGGTTTTATACCAAAACAGCGCACCTTCCCGCTTCCCGTGATACTGAATTGAATCAACCAGTAAATGAAAACATTATGGCGATGAAAGGAATTTCACCAACAAAACCTGACCTGTTTACTGCCCAATTTCGGTAATGTAACACCACATTATCAGCTTGAGCGGTTGCATGAGTTTTAACCAGAGCTATTTCCCGCGTGGTATCAAGTATGCTGCTGTCAAAACAGCATTCCAAAATAGATGATAACTCAGACTGATCTCTCGGAATTTTTCTCCTGGTCATCAGAGATTCGCAGCAGAACAAGAATGTTCCGGATTCTGGATGATCAGGTGTTATAATGTTGCTCTGGGAGTTATTCATATTGGGTTATGTTTTGTTTGCTATTTCAGCCCGAGAGAACCGCGGAGTTCACACGAGAATAATTCTGTGCGACCACCATCGCATGCGTCAAGTTTCACTTGGACAGGATATTAGGGTGATCTATAAAGCCTTCATGTTTCTAATGCACGTGGCAGCAGTCACAGATTTCGACCCACTGGAGTTATATAAAGCTAATTTCTGTTAACCTTAATAATCAAAAACTTTTTTATTTGATAATCTGCTTATTTTTTACCTTTGTTCAATCTCTAAATGAGTAATTAACATGGAATAAGTCAAAATTCTACTGAGAACAGCAACCGATTTTGTAAACCTCGCATAGAGCCCGTTACGTCACTCTTGTCAGCGTTATCATTTTTTTTAGTAAATCACGTCAGGCGTGCCTGAGAAGCGAATGGTCCTGATAGTTATATGTAGCCGGCTGCAGGTAGCGAATACTTTCATAGGCCGATAATCTGAATGCATGTAACGAATCCTATAACAGTACTCGAAGAAGATTTGTTTTTTATTTATTTTGAACATGTTCATTGGCTTGCCATTTTATTGACCACTTAACTTGGAGTCTACTCAAATGGGAAATGTCAATGCACCTGACAAACCCAGGCAGGACAAGGTGTCATTCTTTTCATCTACTCGTAAACAACGAGCACATTTAGACGCAGGTCCAGTTCTTGCCAGAGTCACATGTTTTGATCCTTCAATTTGAATCAATATTCACCAAGTCCACCAGTAAATAGTGATTATTTAAATGGTTGCTCACATAAAGTTCATTTCATCCATGGCACATTCTTCATGGAGGGTATTCAAGGTACTGTTGAAATCTAAATTGAAACGTGCTCCTTGTTCTAGACTTCGGGTACCAATTTCGTCATGCCAAATTCAACAATGTTTCAATGTACAACTCTAATAAAAACTGAATTCCGTTCACTTTTTTCCACAAAGAGGTACCGCGGCGCATTCGACTGATGCATGGAAAGGGGTAGTACACCATGACTGATCCAAAATAGATCATTTGTGAGGCCTTGCAAAAAGAACATAGCTTGCGCAATTTCTGAAGCGGAAGCACTTAAAGGGAAGCGAATTGTTGTGTTGTTTGGCCCATCTTATTTGTCTTTCGCAAAATGTAGCAAAATAATTGCAAAACTCTCTGTGAATGTCTGCATTGTCCGGTGTGTTATTGTCCTTTGGGTGTCTCATGATAAGCTCACAAATAAATGCTGATTTTGTTTTGGAATGAATGATCTTGATATCAATTTTATTTGAGGAATATTCTGCAATCGTTCCGTTATTGCGGAGAAAACGAAGAAGTGCTCACTCATGACAGACATCGTGGAGATTTGTGAAGTCAACGTTTTTCATTTTGCAGGCTTTTCTGGCGAGTGATTTTGTTCAAAACTTCCTAGAATCGGATATACTTCCACAATATCCAAATAGGAATTAGCTGTAAAGCAGTTGGAAGTGATCATTTTTTCCAGTTGCGGAGAAATTAAAAATTCGTCAAGGTTGTTCATGATGTTCATACATTATTTTATTTCTATATGGTGAAATTATCAGTCCCACTTATACGTTATTCAGGAAGCGGAATTGAAAAATTACATTTGAATGGCTTCCTATTGAAAACGGAAACACTGGTAATACCAGGTGAAAAATCGTGGTCGTTCAAATCGAGGGATTTTGAAGTAGGACTGAGTGACAAATAACGAAACTGAAGGGGCTAATGCACCACATTTTACCAGCTCACCACACTTACGTCTATTCTAGGATACTGGTTAGCTCTCAGAATATGCACCCGTTATGACTACCGTGAAGTTGTTACTTGCTTTCTCATAGAAATAATGAGTATTTGTAATACGTCCTCTCAGTAACGGAAGTTGTGCGAAATTGAAAGTTTTATTTCCAAAAGGTGCCCTTTTGAAGCCCGAAAATGGCCATGATAGCTGATTTCTGGATATATTTTTATGTCGAATTCCGTCTCCAATTTCACCGTTGATGATATGTCCTCATTTGATGAGTTGCAAACCGTTCCTGACTTGCTTCGAATAACCAATAATATGGAGACCGGTCTTCGTAACCATTATAACGGAGTATCAAAGGGCTTTTTTGTTATCTGTCATAAACCCAACAGGTGAGGAAGCACACTCCAGCCTCTTTACCATTTTTGAGGCAAAACTGGAGCGAAGTAATTGTTCAATAAGTCTGTGAACAACTGTTTCGTCATACGTATAATTTGATTCAGGTTCTATCCGGATATAGAACCTTACTCTGTCTCCAAATGAACCGTGAAGAGCATTGCTTTGCAGGAATTACAGCATAGAACTTAACCCTATAAGTGAAAGTAACCCCCAACGGCATTCTGAACTTTATCAGGACTGTGGGTAATGTTGAGTGAGAAACTCAATCCTTTTGAGCACTACTGACAATTTGTTAGTAAGTAAAGTGTGCACGGCAAATTCCCCCACGTATTTCGCTGAACAATTTTTACTATTCATTATCCCGCTATGCACAACACTAAACTGGTCTACTACATCGGTCGCCCTGCGTGTTCCATTTTTTCGTGCAGGGTTGATCCAACCCATACGGAGGAGGGATATCTTTGAGGCACTACAAGGCGTGAACTTCTCACGAACGCGCATTTGTCAAAACAAAAGGGAGACCGTCGGAAGTTCAAAATGAATTCACTGGTACCCAATATTTTTCACTTAATTGCTAGTGGATGAGAAAAAATAGAATCAGGGGCAGCTTAGAAGTTTCCATACAGAACATTTCATCTCACCAAGTGAAATAATTTCTACACCTCTATTTGATGAATCGGAACATCTAAAATCCCGTTATAACACTTCTTCTCCATTGATAGTTTGGTCAATTTGTACCTCACTGTCCCACAGGGAAAATCCGCTGCGAACCAAAAAACATGGTTTGCCAGCTGTAACCAATGCACTGCACAATTATTTACGCAGTCTCCAACTGCACTTTTGCAACCATGTTTCTCCATCAGCTCAATGGAAACAGGAAGCTTTTTAAATATTTTGTTCGTCATCAATTTTGCATGCTCTTTGTAAGCTGGCACAACTGTTCCTAGCCAATCCTATACAGATTCAACGTCCTATCTACTAGTGTCTGTAAAAACTGGGTGGAACCATGACGGGACATATGTTCCTATGGATGGATTTTCGAAATGAGTATTAGTGTCCTGTATATAGATGACAGGATGAAATTTCTCCGAATGCTCGCCCCATCCGATTAAAAGGAGATTGCAGCTGCAAAACAGCTGCGGAATGTGTACATAAACTATAGTTATGATGCTTTGCATCAACCAGTACTAGGAACATGTGAAGTAATCTTCCGTTCGGGGGCGATTACCGTTTTTATTAAGATTTGTCGTTGAATTAGTACAACTTGGGATTAAGCGTTGATCCGTTCATTTCCAGAATCTTCAAGTTTGGTATCAGTAAGTAAACGTTTCAACTACCGGATCGACATGATTACACGAGTCCGGATTACAATATCTTAGATTCCCTAATATGTAATGCTTTTATTTGTGTATATACTATGTTCCGTTGGCTTGTAAATAGCTAATTTGCCATGCATGTGATTCGATACAGTGTGTTTCCGGATATTCAAAATATGTGCACCGCTTACCGAGCTAAGAAATAAATTGCTTTGCAGCAGTTACATTCAAAAAATAATCACAATAATCGTAGATAACTTCCGAAGGCATTCTGACCTTCACCTCATCTGTATCTTATGTCGAACGTAAATGAATTCTTTTTACGTACTACTAAGCTTTCGTTAGTAAAAGAAATATGGAATGTAAATTCATCCACATATTTCGCTTGAATCCCTCCTCACACAAATGATTCGCGTTACTTTAGGCAATATCACCGAGAACATCTTGGCTCACAACGAGTATTTCGTATCGAACATTAGTTCATAAACATTTATTCATGGTTTTTCAGAATGTGTGCATCCAAAGAATAAAATGATGCCTCTGTCCCATATTCTACTCTAAACATTTGCAGTGATCAATTTTTATCGTAGTTCATAATTGTTGTGATCTTAGTTACTAGCAGAACTCATATTGGTGGCAATGCCGTGCGAGCAAAAAAAACTGAACTACATGTGATGTCACGAGCAAAAAAGTAAGTCCATTCAGTACATAGCAAGATCGACAAATGATTACTGTTGTCACGGAAGCCTTATTATTATTCGAAGCAAAGCAAGCGTATGTGCATTTATGAGAGTAATATCTCTCGGTCGCCCGGATATTATGCGCGACCGTCACCAGTCAGAGCAATACTGGAGAACAGAGGATGCACGTAGGTGTTGTTATAATAAACAAAATGGAAGATTACTATGCTCCATAAGTGTGTGCTTCCACACAGTGATGAAAAAGTATGTTTTCAGCAACCAATAACTAGGATTCATCAGTTGATAGATATTATCAGTCACGTTATCACAAGTGCAATGTGAGAACGACGTATATTGTGGCTCAGTGCATTTTGTGTATTAAAAAGACGTATCTGATACCACGCATCCCGAAATGTCAGGTTTTTGTGAAACAATCTTCCAAGTGGGTGAAATTATCTGTTCCGGTATGGAGTGTTGTTGATTCCGGGAAACATAAGATCAATCATTGATCTACACACTTCCAGAAGCTTCCAGTTCGGCAGCCGGAACCTATTCGTTCTTTTTCCTGGTTGTGACGATATTGTAAATCTGGATTACGATATCTGAGTTCAGGTAGGATCAAATGCCACTATCTTTGATTCCTTACTGTGGAGAATATTTCGTACCATTGTTTAACCAAAAACACCACTTCAGGCCCCGATTATCCGCTGGGTGGTGCAAATACTAGTGTCCCTTTTCATGTCACTTGTCCACATGTTATTTGAAATAATCACTGATTTCATGGATCACATGGTCGTGTTACCCAGCGTGGAATTCCAATACACTCTAAATGAACACGTTCATTAGACCTGTATCAAGAATTTTTCCTTCATTACGCAAAACAAGATAAAGAGTGGCAATGCCTTATGAATAAGGCAACTGTTTATCACTGTTAGGTGGTTCATTTTCTGGTCTAACTGACTCTTTATGTGTAATTGAATATAATATTTTGAGGCCATTCAATTTACCATTTTAAAACGGCCAGTTCTACTATACCTTGCACCATTGATGATGTGCCGAGATATTGAAGAATAAACCGTGTGACTCAATATCGTTAGTACATGTTTCAAGATGTGATAATGACATTATTGGTAAGTCAGTGATGGTAGAAACCCACGACCAGTAGGCAACGTGCAAGGAAATACAAATACAACACCCCCTGGGGTTCACTGATCATGGTGCCTATGAGTGCTACTGCACAGCATTAGAGTTACTGGGGAATCAGAACAATCACCAGTATGCTAGAGTATGGAGCGAGCTACAAATAGCAGTATCAATTCAATGGGTAGGTTGTTGTGCGTGATCATATCTTCCTGTTTATTACCACTGGCTGGGCTGGGAGTCTCGCAAAATCCCCTTTTTCCACGTCCTAAATGGCAAAGTGCATTGGTTTGGCTCCCAATAACTAGTAATTGGTCAAACAGCCCACGTATCCGACTACCGTTCAGTTTTCAGTGTTTGGTCTCATAGAAGCGAAAATTACATTTAGAACGCCGTGGTCGAATGGAAATGGAGGAAAGTCACTTCAGTTCGTTCTGGCGAAATACATATTCAATTCAAATGGTAACTGCCTAGTCATCCGTGAGCATAGTATATCTCCGATTGTTGTGGTAAAGTAGCATTTTAGGCATTCGTGGAGAATCTTGGACAGGTCAGCAAACTCTATCCCGTTTTACTGTCTCCGTAAAACTTGCTCATTTTTTTGTGAAAGCTTAGTCATTTTGTAAAAGTTCGGTAATTTTTTCCGAGAACAATCGGTAATAAGAACACGAACCGGGAGTAAAAAATAATGTTCAAAAAGCTACTCTCAACACCTATCCATTCCAAAGTATATGTGGTAAAAATCGTTATACCTGCCTGCGCATCGCCAAACCGCCAGCGACAAAGCAATATCAGCAGTGAAGTGACTTGGAAGCTTGACCATGGATCAGGTGTGAGACAACTGGTCCACAGTTTGTTGTGATTTTTGAGCATCTGCGGCGGAATAAAACCCAATTGATATAACTTGCTTGTTCATCAGTACCTATTCACATGCCTGGGGCCACTTAACTACAATATTAATAGAATATGCCTTTCTAAGTTCAAGGTCTCTCTAAACATGTTCAAATTGGGAGGTAGTTGCCAATGCCAACCCCAATTTATCAGCATCTCGTCCTCACTACCCTAATAAATTTGAGATGTTGCTGGATACCACCATTCCCAGGTATACATGAAATAATCATTTGATCAGCAGAAAATGGACGTAATTGCCATCTCAATGTCTCCCTTTAAACTTCACCGTCCCGACTAATAGTATAAGATGTTCGAAGATACCTCCTTTCTGAGCCGAACATACCTCTGCACTTTGGATCAAATTACGCTGGAATGCCTCCAGCTTGGTTGTTGAGATTTCCCAACACAGATCAATTATCCTCGTTTTCAGACCTTCAAGATTCTCTAGTTTAGGGTGATACACTGGACGCTTCGCAAAACCCTTTTAGGAAGAAAATCAAGCGGTTTAGTCTGATGGTTTTGGCCATTGTATTGGTCCTTTCCGTCCTATCCATTACAGCGCTAGATGTTCGTCCAGCCAGTTGCTCGTTGCTCTATTTCCGTGTGATGGTTACCCATCTTGCTGGAACAGGACCAATAGCAAGATAGGCAAAGGCAGACTTTTGAGGTATTCACCAAGTGCTTTTTCTAAAAAAATTAACTAAATCGTAGAATTCGTCTTGTCCAGTAAAAACACAAGAGCAATCATACAGTAACCATGAAGTCCACACAAAACACTGACTCATCGCTAACAGTGTCGTACTAGTAAGTCAGTAGCTCTATGCGATCGCTCCACGGCAAAAAAAAACATTTTGAAAGACTAATTAGCAAATCCCGGTACCGAACATCATCTCCAGCTGACCATCTCACGTGAGGTTTGGCCGAGTATCAGAATGTAAATACTGCTATCGTTTTCAGAAGCATATATAGACATCTGACCCTCCCAGGCGTGGAATACTTTTCCGGGTATCACACCTCACATATCGCGCTAGAACATGAACTACACATTTTACTTGCGTAATCAAATTGAATTAAGGTAATTTTATTGTGAAATCCAATAGCCTATCCTTAGCGCTTAATTTGATCATAAACCTATGAAGTCAATAAGAGATGCGTAATACGGTGTGAATACGGTTCGTTTGATTCTGAGTCCTAACATGCAAGATGTGATTTTATTTTACTCTCCAAAAATGTTCTACACTGCTGTGGTGTTTGTTTCGCCATTTATTTCATTCACATCAAAATTATTACGAAGTAGTAGTTCACTTGATTATTCTCACATGTTTCGTGAACAATGAAAGATTATCATAACCGAAGAAATTAGGTCTTGTTTGGAGTATTTATTTGAACAATCGATGGTACCATTGGAATTTCGACCAAAATATTATCGCAATGAATTCGCATTTGGTCATTCTTTGTTTATTTGAGAAAATGTGATTTATTCCTAAAAAAACTACAATAAGTCTTCAAACAGCTGCTATTTCCGGTATTACCCGAATGATTTTCACATATCGACAACTGTGGCTTCGTTGTGATTGTTCCAATGGGGACATATGTGAACGCCATCGTGCAAGCTCAATCGATTACTAACTATACACGTGTGCAGCACCCCCAAAATAACAGATTTCGTGTGTGGAAAAAGTAGTCCAATCCTCATTGAGGCAAATTGCGCTTATCCCCCTGTGTGATCAGAGCACTTTTGAAACACCTGAATTGTCTTTTCAGTAGTGAAAAGACACTGATTATTAAAACTGTTTAAAGGCGATACGTCAATCACGTGACATAAGAATACATGCAGTTTATTGTCATCGTTTGAAATATCGTCTCACTATTAATTCTGCAACGCTTGTACGCCTCTGCACATGCAAGCAACAATATCCACTTTGTTCCGAATAGGAAACATCAGCTCCAGTTTTAGGCTACTTGTAGGATAATACACGGCAAGGATAGGGTTCTTGAATGAATGAAGCATCGATTGGTTTATAACGTCAATAAATAAGTGGTATTCCTATTGAACCTGGTCCCGAAGCAATATCAGGGCCAATTACCTACTCAGTGATGAGACAATTATGCAGTTGTTGATGGAAACTGAATAAAACGTACGAACTTGGGGCGAATCTGTTCATTTTGAGCCCAAATATAATTCACACTTTATTCGAAAAAAATTTAATAAGCTAGTTACCAATACTGTATACAAATTTCTGTTGTAATATCAGATACCAAATCCTTTCGGAGTGTGTCGAAAAAACGATGCTCCAAGTGACATGTTATAGGTAAGTGTTTATTGTTCGGTAACATAGCAATATCGGAAAAGATGGTAGTCAGTCGACGTTTCGATTACCGCGGGTCACCTTTCTCAAGACAGGTTTGCAATCAGATTTATGTTATGATTACTTAGCAATCTTTCAAACCGTTATTTTGATTTCCAAAGCTGATGCCTTCCAGTTTTAAACGCTTCGCCGTTTCAGTTATGAGTCGAACGTTTGGGAATTATTTCGATGAGTTTCATATTACGGTAAACAACCTACCCAAAAATAATCTCTTTGGAATGCGTTTTCATAAATGTTATTAGTTGACTTGTGAAATCTCCCGGTAATGAACTATCCTCCAACATGTTTTGACTCTAGAGGTGGAACCTGTAGTCGCTAGTCTAGATATACTCTTAGTTTCTTAGTCCTCAATAGCCGATTGCTCAAGCCTATTGTCATTTCAATATTGATTACAATACAGTTGATTTCCACGGATACATAACAGGGAAGTCTACTCACTTTTGTGAAGAATCAGTGATGAAATCCGATATAAGTATCACTTATTGAACATATTCCATGGACAACCGACATGATGCAAATGTTAGGAACTTCACTGCTTATCATTGTATACAAAACTGCACCGCATGAGATGGGATCGAACTGGCCATAGTCCAACTACCATTTAGTTGATCTACTAATTGAGCGATCACAATAAGACCGGATATAAGCAGAAAAATGGATATACAATGATGAATGAACACCAATCACATAGTATAAAACAACTTTTCCGGTTTCAGACTGTGAAAAGGTCACACCACCCACTGCTAAGTATGAGAAACAGCATACAGCTGAATGGAATGCAGGGGACGTTCGGACAGGTCCGCAAGATAGGTTAAAAATTGGAGGGGACAAAATGACATATATATTGCAAACCCCACTCATATGTATTTAGGTGTGCATAATTGGATAATCACTTGAGCATTTGGCGTTCAGCCGGATGGACCCTGCTCTGTGATAGCTGCTTCCACGAGAGCGGAAGTTCAGCGTTCTTATTCGCGGTCTCGGCGCTAACGTATGAGTAACACAAAAAACACAGCGAATTTTCAATTATAGGCACTTAATAATTTTTGAGAAATGCATACTCATTGGGTCCTGAGGAGTTCAACATCTAGAACATATTGTACATATGATGTCGAAATTTCAAAGCAATATTAGATCTTGGAATAAATCTACCCCTTAATGTATTGGTAAACTCTGACACAATGTGTGATGAGCAACTTTCAAGTTTACGGGGTTTTTTTTCTGCTGAACATGTTCGGGGTAAAAAGTAGAGTATTTCGTATATGGCATGTCTTCATAAACATACCACAATTTGATAAATACTTATATCAAAATGAAGTAGACTTCGGCATGCAAACTCCTACCCACAAAACCATGATCATATTATTCTTCTACTAATGGTTTCCCAAATTTTGAGGGTCGAGTCAACCGATCGATTAGTGACACAACGAGTTTCCTTGCGCACATTTAGCCCCATTGATATTTTTTCCAGAAACCCTTGGAGGGAAATTAAATTTTCATATTCCAAAAGCAGGTTGATGAAATTATTTCTTTTTTGAGACAGTTCTTTCAACAGATTTGAAAACTTGCGATATTGTTGCTAGAGTAAGAGTTTATGTCACAAATGAATGGAAAAGTGCATGATTGCATTATCAATGATCCAATGGGAGCCTTATGTGAAAAATAACCTTTCAGCAGTTTAGACCTGGTATAGAATACTCCTCATTGATTGATTGGTAGCATTTTCACTTGAAATTCAATGGATACTGTGTAGTTTATTGAATCGTGAACGAATATATTCAGCCAAGTTGATCATGATTTAACTCAACCCATATCAACTGACGTCAGACATTTTACATCTTTCAATTCAATGTTGAGACTCTCCTGAGAAATTTTCCTTTTATCACCCCTATCCTTCAGATGCCCCTGAGTTTCTCAATTTTGCGTGCAAGGCGGATCAATAGTCGAAAGCTAGGTGATTTAATTCCAAAATCATTTATAATTGCAACTGCCGATTACAGGAGGTTTTGCGAAGTTTTTGATTTCAAAACAGTTGGAAATTGGACAGTCACAATAACGGTAAAGCAATTTGAACTAGTGAGAAATAATAACAGAGCTATCTCTAGAACTATTTCACGATTCAGATAGTGTTCCACAAATCTGCTTAGTAGAATGGAATAGAGAACTAATAATTGGGCCAGAAATATAGTTATTTCATTTTCATTTCAACCATACTTGCGGGAATCGCGACTGTTTTTCAAAAAGCCTATGATAAAGAAAATCTGCATAGCTATCTGTCAATCTTGTGAGTTATGTGACAGGTCTTGTTGACAGATAAGCTGTGCTATACGTGCCGAATGAGACCAAATCAGTGCAACTTGGCTATCTCGGTCTCCGTAGTTCATTGCAATAGTTTGTCCACCAGAAAATATTGAAATGGCAAATATCGATATTTGACACATCACAAAGAGTATGCTTCATAAAATTGGGATTATTTTTACAGTCATTTTTACCCATGGAAAAATGAACGAAATCTTCGTCACGTGCAACCGATTTGATAACATTAGATGCTCAGTCCTGCTTGTTGGAAAATGGATTCTTGGTCGATGGGCATTGTGGCAGCCTATCCTTCAGAAAGCGCGATCAATCTTGTGCTGCGTATTATCTCCTAAAATTGGACAATAGAACTCCTTCTCTTCCTTCCGAGGAAAAAGTTGATTTTTGATTGCCGCTAAAAGCATATTGCAATCAATGCATTCTTGTCCCCGTGGATGACATTTGGTCAAAATCAACAACAATTTTAAGAACATAATGTTGAGGTTAAGCCACCTTATATAGTCACAGGCATACCTCCCGTTATACAAGCCATGCACATGGGCTTATACACTCGGAAATAGATCGGTTCTGTGGAATGGTATCATCGATACTTCTCAAATGGTAAAATAACTTCATGTTGCAGTTGTATCAAACTTCTCGAGTTAATTTTCTAGTGGAGTGTTGGCCGTCAATACATTAGTTCTCATTAGTCTGCTAACCGTTACAAAGAAGTGGCTATGTCAATGAACATGACACGTCAGGGAGCAATCTGGATCAGAGATGCCAGGAAACGACTGTGCCATTTGATTTACAACAAATTATCAAAATAGAAAATTGATCTATGATTTAAGAACCGCTTATGCTCATAAGTAAAAATCGCAATTGTTTGGTTCACAGAATGATTGTAACTGTGTTTGCCACCAGATCCCACCACCGGTGTTTGTGTGGTTGTTGTAATTTGAGTGAGTATCTCCTGATGCGTATTGCTGTACAGTAGAACTATCGATGATGACTAACAAATACAACTGAAATGCGGCTTTGATTTATTAGCCGAGTAGTGTCAGAACCTTGAAAGTCATCGAAAGCCACCTAACGCTCATTCAACTGCAATCAAGCTGTATACACGTCATCTGTGTCGTGGGCTGTAGAAACGTCGCTTACGTCTCTTTGATCACCACATACCATAGGAAATCTCACGTCAAAGTACATTGTGGCCACGGCAGTACATGTACATATGCCACGTAATGTTGAACCATATCGAATAGACTAATCATACGTATAAGACAGATTGCTGGAAAACATATTGAAATCCTGGATCGAAATAACAGTGCAACAATCAAATAACTATGCCATTAATGATGTGAAACAGAGGAAATCTTCCTGTGCATGTTTATCTCAGGCTTGCACAGCTGTTGTAAAAACACATGGGGTTTGATAGTTAGTGGCTGAGATGGATAGCAGAAGACTGGTGAACAAAATCGTTCAAATTGAACGCAGAGAGTTTCAAATGGAGAACAATCATCCGAGCAAAAATTAGGGTAATCTAGTACCGTGTTCACGGGAGACAGAATGATTGGAGTTTGATAACACGGAAAAATCGGTGGAGTTAACCAGTGTCCTCAAATTGATCAGGTTGCCGCGCGAACAGTTCTTGGGATCCATTTTGTAAGATGGATAGCTTGGAATATGTTTCCTAAGATTCAGTGTTCAAAGCTGCTCATGGGTGCGTGTTATTGTAAACTGAACAACTGCGATCTGTTCGCGAAAATCAAGTCCAGGTCAGCTTCAAGTCTGACGGTAGAAGGTTCCAAACCTATCGAGCTAATCGTTAGGAAAACTATCATAAGATCATTCAAATCGTCGACAAACCTGCAAACGGATTCACTGATCTGTGGACTTTCAGAAGCAAACAAAGTATCAGAAAATATATCCGAAAGGTGAAGCGATGATTTAGATGCCGAAAAAATGTTTTCGATGAATATGTAGCGGAATCCACTCAGAGAATGTGGCTTACGGGTTATGATGTGACAGCCTTTCTCGCTGGCTGAGTACATGAATACCAGTGTTATTGACATGTTTCAGTTTTTCTCAACGTAATCAACGACACCTCCTTTCGTGCATGGATGTCCTTGTCGTTCCGTAAAACACCCTTCTGAACTCGAACGGTTATCCTTTATGCTGCCGTGATGATGCGATTATGGCAGGAATAACCATTTGCCTTCCATTTTCTTCCGCATTGTTTACGTTTCTTGTTTCCACGAAAACCCTTCGTACAACATGTTTGTCTGAATTGTATGTGATCATGCGCGAATTAGTTTCTTTGTTTCAGCCGAATGTGAAAATTGAAAGAAAAAGCAATGGATACTTTAAGAAGAAATGCATGCTCTTACATATCTCTATTGCATGCATAATCATTTTATTCATTTCGAGTTCACTGACGGCACAAATATCCTTCAATCGATGTTCTCAGGAATAAAAATAATCTTATCACGTGCTCACTTCTCGAATGTATATTCGATGCATGTCTTTCATTGGGTCATCTCTAAGACGAAATGGACTGATTCGGCTACAAAATAATTGAAGAACAAATGTTTCATAGCCCAACAGGAATCGTCTAAATTGTTAAACCTGGCCAGGTTGTGTCCTCATCAGCTGCAAAATGTTGCGGAATTCGTCCTCATTCGTCATAAGGTTTTTCTTTTCTAACTCGCCAGTGGAACGATGAAAATCAGTCGACTTCGATCGTAGCCGTGGCAAGTAAGACTGGTCGAATTAATTTGGCCCATCCCTTTATCGAAAACAAGCGAGTTTATCTGAAATTGTCGAATTCCCGTTTGAATACTCTTCATATCCACCGAGAAAGTCAATTATCAGTGCATGTTCAGTATAATGGTAGTCTTCGGACGCATTAGTAAAGGGTATTAAGTTGCACAACATATTGTTTAGCTTTTTGATACCTATTTACTGATACGTGTTGCAGTTCAAAGGACCCGTTTTCGTGTTTTTAAAATGAATGCAGGATAGTTGACGTTCAAACTTTTGAGAAAGTTTTCTGAACCCCGTGGATTGTTGCATTTTAGGTACGTACTCCATAGGCTACCGTTCCCGTTCCCTCTAGAACTTGTACATTTTGTGCAAATGAAATTCGTTTGTGGTAGCAAATTTGACGTCCATAAGATATGCAAACATTATTTGTATCTGCTTATAATACATAGTTTTCCTTGACTGAATTGAAAGTTCCCAGATATACGAGTTATCCCTGTCTACTTTTTCCAAGACGGAATACTCACTGACATACCGATTAGATAATTTCTACGCTGAGCAATTTCTCGCCTATTATAATCTGTCGTCACAACAAATCTAACGGTACTACCAGTTCAAGTTCTCATTCCTCACAGCCTGTTCCAGTTAAGAGTGCCATCTTAAGTGTCTTATTTGCACTGAAATTCTGCTAGCACTCCCTGGTTCGTCAAAAGGGAAAAACAGGGTTCATATAAATCTAGCTGAATCACGTAAATCCACCAAAGCCCACTGCGGATCAAAGTGGTTGCATTCAAGTCCGTGCGGTTTTACAGCAACTGGTCATCGCGTGAAGTACTAAGTTTCAAGTGAATGATGCCCTTCCAAGGTGGGGTACTTTGAAGCTATCAACATAATGATGATAGCTATCCTAATAATTTAGGTTGGGTTCAAACCACTAATAACTTCGCACTGGGTTTTACGGTTTTTGGTTCTCTTCCCACTTCATCCGTATACTTTATCATTTGTGAATGAGGCAAGTGCCGACATTTAGCAACCGAAGTACATCGAATTTCTCTTTTTTCACAATCAATGTGTCCAAGAAATAAGAAGTCATCGCCCCATGTTCTATTCTTATTACTGAATATGACTGAAAACCTTTTAAGATATACAATATGCTCAACGTGCAATACGTGTCCCGTGACCGGAAGAAACAGTCAGTCTTCCACAAGGTATGCAAACAGTAGATTCCAGTTTGTCAGTTCCCCCAAGAAATTTCAAAAAATGTGACACAAGCCGAAATTCGCATCACTATATCATCCATCAGTGGACAATTTTTCAGTTAAACACAAAATTTAAAGCTTGTAGGGAATTGAAGCTCTTGTTTCCTCCAGTAAATTCTTGTGATATTGAAATCCATACTATGTACACTAACAGAATCCACAGCTTGTATAGGAGTGATACTAGCAAATGAAGAGTGAATATCACATTATATCATGTTAGGACATTATCTCACCAATGCTGCACAATGGAATTCTCTGAGTGCAGTTGCAGAATTGAGCCGGGTTGATTCACGAGAATTAGCTGTTTGCATAATCAAAAAGAGCATGCCACGGGGCGTTACAGAAATTTTGCCAGATTGACGTCTTTGTTTGCTATAAGTATGCCGGGGCCATCATGTTTATAGTGCTCATTGTCGTGAAAATATTTCTTATTCACTATGGATAAAATCTGCACAATCGTCAGTGAAAATTAAAGATCACCACTAGACATGGATGATAATGTGTCTGTAGACGAGAACTTCAAATTACAGCTTACTAGTTGAAACAGGGAAAATTCGGTTTGGTGACTATGTTTACTGTCCGCGGCCTCAGTTACCTGATTTACCAAATAACCTTGTGGATGGAACGTAGAGCTTTTGTTTCAGTATCACTTTTTTCATTACAACACGACTAATCCATGTGATTGCTTTGAAATATTTCACTTCGCATATGCTTCAGTTAAGAGAACTTTACAGTTCCTTGATTCACAGCAGAAACTCATCTTCAATACACTCGTCCTTCATATTCACAAACGATTCATTTCAGTGTCAGTGATCAGCAAAAATAGTTATTGTTGAACAACCGTTGTTCTAAACCTCATCAGGACCTTTATTAGTGCTTCAAGCAGTGTTCTTGTTTCACTACCCAAAAGCGTCTCAAATCAGCCAACACCTAAAAATATAGACTGACACAGGAACAGAAAATGTTATTTATATGGGAGTACCGAAATAAGTAAAGACAATTACAATGAGGAACAATCAAACCATCATAATTTCCGCTTCTATTATGGTGCTCCAAGTGACCTCCATCAAACTACTTGCATAACAACATCCTTTTCAAGCAATCTGTTTGAGCCTCTAATTTGTCAAGCAAGTTGATTAGCTAATACCGCGTCCCCAAAATATTCGGGAAAAGCTACGGAGGCACTTATGCTAAAACACAGACAGTCATGTTTCTGAGCCGGATAAAAGAACCGATGTAATAATTTTTGTTCATATATAGTAGTAGAACCCGTACTGTTGCAGCTGCATTCATTTGCACGAGCTTAAACATGAAGCCCGGCAGTTGCCGGCAAGCAAGCAGCGAGCAATTAAGCAAAGATGCTTAACTGCATATGCTGCCAACCGCAAAAGAGTAGGTCTGGTCTGCGCATATCAGTACTGCTTGCGCTGAAGCAATAATAAAGATCGAGACAAAGCAGGTGCATGTCCATTTATGAGAGTAATATTGATCGGTTTGTTTTGTAATATGCTTGACTTTAAATAAGCAAAACACTAACCACCCCAGTGTTTACTCCAGCCTTGACAGACAAACGGATCTAACTCCTGCTCAGCTTATGATTGAGGTTAGCAAATGCAAACAAGCCTTCTGTTTGCGCGAGGTCATTTCATCCGATGTTTGTTCTTCGGAGAAATACAACGAACCGGGTAACAAATTCATCTACTCAAGCAGCAGCTTTCCCTTCCTAGAAAAAGACTGGCGTGCAGCCAAATCAGTCCCGAAGTAGCTTTTCACGTTCTGAAGACTAAGGTTGGAATTCACAGGGAAACCCTCTACTATGATGTGGGTAGCTCCTAAGTAAGACTCGCCCACAAACTTCCAGGTTTCATGCTGTGAAGGGCTTATAAATTACCAGGTTAGGATAGGACCTCTGGCTGGAGTTTCGAGAGTTCCGTAAAATCACACTGCTTGCTTACCGCAATAAAGTCCGACATCAGCCAAAACAACTTCAATTTCACGAACATAGTGGATAACTGCTGCGAAATGAGAAGATGAATCCAAGTGGTGTATTTTTCTAGTACGTAGTGACCAGGCTTGGCAAAAACTACTTTACTCGAAGGTTTTGTAGTCAGTGGGGACAACGACTTGTTGTTCTTCCAAGAGATGGCCAGGGTGACGAATTGCTAACACGAAGCTGCTGGATAGGATTAGTTGATTTATTTATGGAGGCGAAGGTTCAGTATTGTGGTTTGCAAAACACCACAAAGATATCTAGAAAAGTATTTATCCGCAGAGCACAAAAAACAATTTCACCTTCAAGCAACACACTTTTGCCAAACATTCGAGTATATAAATCCGAGGTTTTTCGAAGAGCACAAAGGCCATAAGCGATTTAATACCATCAAACACACAAAAAAAGCAATGAACTGGGGAGATACAGTCAAAACAGTTGCTGGATTTTCACTTGATTATCTTTTTCAAATGAGAAAGGAGGTTTATCCGTTTCTTTGCATGTGTTTAAGGTGAAAAAGTCATCCAAAAACAAGGAAAACCACATACTCACACTGTAAACAAAATGGGTGACAGCTTTTTGCCGAGACAAAATCCGTTTCTTTCTATGTGTTTGTGTACCTGAATCCAAATTGTCGGTTCCGTCAGATATCTGGAGAAGTTTCTTGTATCTGAGACTAAGCTATTACTGTTCTACTGAAATTGTCTTACAAATAAAATCAGTAGGGGCAATCAGTTCTGGATAGTACATCGGTATTTTGAAAGCAGTTACTGCAAGCGAAATCAGCTAAGAAGGTGATCTGCTTCTCAATTTTCTTTTGGAAGGCCTACTCATTGGTGGTATGAGTTTTAAGTTTCAGACAACAAATTTCCAGGTATTTTTGGCGGCACTTCCTTCAGACACGCAGAACTGGTGGCAATAGATGTTTAGTGAAGCCTGTATTTGCGAACATTTTAGGGGTTTCACGGATAACCATCACTAACCTTGTGTGTTAATCCTCCATCGACGATGTTTTCAGCATGTCAGGATTGCGTTCACTTATCTCGTATCTATCTTTTACGATACTTCCTAAGTAAACCACCCCTTTTTACAAAGAAAGATAAAGAACTTATTGACTTCCGTTTTTTCCGAAAACTCTGTGCTGTTGAAAGAAAAACAATTACCTGTTAATTAGAGAACGACTTCCCTGTGTAGCTGAGCGTTATGTTTCACTCTTGAGCAGATAAGGGATCGACTGGAAATATGGGTTCCGGAGCTAACAAATGTGTGACGAAAATACGCGGATCGAGCAGAATTTATTGAAAAGGGCACACAGGCATGCATAACGTGGAAACATACTTTGAGAAGGAATCTTATGTCCATCCATGGCAAATGAGATTTACAGTTGTGACCTGCGGCTTCGTTGTTTTTCTGGTGTTCAGGTTTCGACAAACAATCTATCAAGGTGCCCGTCTCCTGAATCATAGCATTTGGTGGCAGAACAGGGCTAGAAATTCCGCGACCGAAGCCACCGAGGACTTCGCGGAGTTGTCGGGATCCAATTGGACAGAGGTAAGTTTGTAACCCTTCGAGTGCTTCCCAAAAACTGATCAAAAGCAATCATGAATGAGGAGCGAAAGGGCCCAGAAGGGGTAATGTAGACCACAGCCAAGGACATTATAGACTCAGGATTTGACACTCCAGCCGACTTCCAAGAGTGAAGGCGGCCGTTTAGGACGGCTCACGTAAGATTTAGTGTGAACCCATTGAAGCACGTTAACGCGCTTCGTTTGTCCCTGGGACACGTGTTGCTCACATTAGTCACGGCATCAAGGGCCGGGGTCACTGATGTGGATTCAAGAATGAACAATAACAATGAGGAAAAGTTATCAAGGCCGAAAACTTTGAACATGGGAGAGAGAAAAATGGGAGACAAAATTCAAACGAGAGCGGTTCTTTTTGCTGTGGAAATTTAGGGCCCTTCTGGCATGAACAACCCCAAATTCAGAAGGACAATGCGAGAAACGAAGATGTGTCAATGGTTGCCGTCTTCATCGGGGCGTTTGAGTGCCGGTCACTTAAGCACAGTTTGAGTCAAAATTCCACAATCATCCTTGCTTGGTAGAGGTGGAAGCAACTGATTCTATGGCTAGGCGGTTATCAGACGATAAAGTGCAACCACGTGCAATTCAGCTGGTAGCCTTGTTATGAATGTTATTGGGACAGCATAAAGCATGCTTCTCAGATGTGTAGGTGCAAATGAACGCTGCGGTCGAGCACTTTCGTGTCCATTGAGCGTGATGATTGATCTCCGTGCTTTCCGTCCCGAAGCGAGGCTTGGTTCCACAGCCATCATTTATCTGAACTGAGAGACAACCGCGCTGCCAGGAACCGGATGGAGTCACATAATGAACCTCACAAACAGTGAACCCCAAAAAAGAGCGAGAAGACAGGACAATCGCAAGGACATGGGACGTTTGCATGGTAAGGGGAGGAGTGTAAAAGGGTTTTCGTATAATACTAATAAGTGGATTCGTACTCGGTAAGAATTATGCATTCTGGGGCGAGTCAAAAAACTATAAAATCACATGGACGGAGCAAAAAATACTATCCAGAACATTTTGAATTCCACAAAATGGAAGCATGCTTTGCAATGAAAATTATGCATATCTGATACAAATAAGGTTTACATTTTTGTCCTCTTGGTTTTAGAGTTTTCTGGCACGTTTTACCCACTTGAACAATTGTAATCTATTCTGGAAAGATTTATACAAGGACAGTGAGCTGGAAATATCAGATGTGAAATTGAGTCTGTGCAATAATTGCTTTTGAGAGGATCTCCAGTTGTCTTCATGGAAGAATGTTGGAGATCCTCTTTGGTAACTTCATCCACCACTGTGAATGAATTAGTGTAGTCATGTTTATTGTTAATCACACTTTCAACTTCCCCACACTCATCCAGTCAGTTGGTACGATGCTTTTCCCCTTGCACGTCATCTACCGACTGACAAAGTCATGCGTTTCGTTCCACTACGGTGACTTCTGATCTGTTATTGGGGCTGTTTTTCATGTTCATCAGTAAATGATATTATTTTCATGCTGATATGACAGGTAGGTACCCAACTTCCGCGACTTCTTCCTTGTGTTCTATGTTTTCCGATAAATGGAGTTCGTGATTTGGGAGAGTTGGTGGTCATTCCTCGGAGTGCATTTTATCCACGTTGCATAGCTGTCCTCCAATTTATGATCTGATAAGCGAAAAAAATTCATCTGCCCTCTTCCGAATAATCTACCAAGACAGAGCCTACAGTGGGCATAATAAACCCCGAATTGCCGTCCATCATTGGTCGGATCGGATTCGAGTGTAAGCTTTACCAGTGCGCATGAACTATAAGAATCACCACATATCTCAAAAAATCACTAATCTCACACTCCTACGTTGTTGCTGTTACGGCCTATTTGACTGGTTTAGGACTGCGGTTCTCTTTCTGCGAAGGCCAGATTTGCTACAAGACTTTTGATAATATCTGTTCCATTACGGAGAATCTCTTTTCGAAATAAATGGAGTGATCTAATGTTAGCTATGGATTTCAAGTAGACGATCTGTTATATCAAGGAGGCTTATGAATGCGTTGCTTTGTGGAACTCTTAAGTAATTAGAGGTACAAGAAAAATATTCGCTCATTTACATGCACACAGAAGCTCGCTGCGAAGATGTACTGCAGCACATAAAATATTTAGCAATGGGGAGCACTACGCCCTAATAGTGATGTTTACTAAAGAGTCTGAAGAGCGCAGTTCACTAGTAGTATTTTATCGTTTCCGTAATAGCATGATTAGATATTCGCTGCAAATAACTTCACTTATAAATGAGTTGTTGTCTCATGGAAGACGTAAGAGAACAAAAGCAAGAATCCCGCAGTCTCTCCATGGATTTATTACCTTTATTACACAGCTGATTGACAGTTTGACTCGTCTTAACGTAACAAATATACTGGTCATCGAAGTAAATTCAATAAAATATATAAACGCAGGGTAGCTTCACTGTCTAGGTATTGCTATTACATAATCAATTCCTGGAGAATTTTATCGTGAATTTCACACAGGATTGCGACTCCTGAAGCAACATCTATCCTGTTCTCATGTGCTTTGCATCAGTCTTTTATTTTCCACTGACACAAATTTCAAAACGGCGGTTGCAAGTAGCTGTCTCGCTGAGAAGCATGAGTACCACCTGAAACGAATCAATAGATGATCGGAGAACCTAAGGCCTAGCTGACAACTTCCAGTCTGTGTGACACCATACTCTTGGCGAATATGGAACCGGTTCCGACGAAATGAGTAGACTGCAAGAGTTAACCATACCAGAGACGTAAGCTTTGCTGTCGCTGGAATCCAGAGTGTTCCCCATTTCCCAAACGAGTTCAGTATCCAAGATACCCGTGTTCACTGAATACAACCGTTGCTTAACAAAGGCCAGATGTTTTCTCGCCAGGTTGAAGTCCCGATAATCAGCTTCCTACTTTTTTTCGGCCGACTGAGTATTAAAAAACCAACAATACTCAATGAAAAAGAAATCCTATGTACTTTGCTCTGTGGACATTATGAATTATGACCGCATTCTCATTCAGCTCAAAACCACTCGTACAACACATGCATGACACACTTGTGCTTTCCTTTCCAAGACGCTTGCCTAATTTATGGTACACATTTAGCTGGGTCCCGATCACTAGTGCATACAATAGTAAGCCACCTGGAAGTGCTGACTGCATTCTAGGCCTTTCAGCTTTGTAAAACACCCGATGGTTTTTAGGCTCTAATGTGAATAACGATGCCTCATTCGTTCATCCAGCACCATTCAAACGAACCGCACTAAAAGCGCGCAGATAGACGCATGCACCCCAGATTGGTACTGTCAATGTGCTTCGCCTCTAAGAGAGTGGATATATGACCCCATCAAATCAGTCCATTGGTATCTAATTGGAATTCTACCAAATATTTATTCTCGTGTTTTTTGGGTGGCCTGTAAATATAGCTTTTATTAACCGCTCAACAGTAGGGCCCAAAATGTACTGCTAGACTGGATACCAGTTGATGGTCTATCATGCTCCATAAGTCGTGCCAGATTGTACGGAATGAATAATCATGATTCTGAAAAATCACTATCCTTCGGATAACAAGACAGACGTCCACCTGTTGTTCAGATTTTCATCGATTCTTAGCTGGTGCCACTTCAGAAGCTCCAAGTGTCGATACCGAGTTTGATATCTTGTTTTTCTGGATCAATATCGGATTCAGATCAACCATAACGGAGTAAGCCCAAGATGGCTGGGAAGTCGTAAGTCACCAAACATACCACACTTCGACGGCCTACCAAAGCCTTGCGCATAGATGGTAAAGCAGTTTCTTGCAAAAAGATAAGTGTAATCTTTTGTAAATTATGAAATATAGTCACGGAGGGTTGATTGAGTATGGTAGCTTCTAGGATACTACCAGCGACATATGAATTGATAATGAAAGTTTATTCCATGTCTTATCTCCAAAGGGATAGGTGCAAATTATCCCTCTGCCCTTGTTTTGTGTTTTCTTTGGGACCTCCTGCCGGAAATGAAGAATTCCGAAGAGCGAACGAATTCGGTCGGTCTCGGCAGTGTTCACTCTAGGGTGGTGCCCTATGGCAGGAACACTTTAGTTTTTGCTTGTTGGACACACAATTCAATAAGGGATATCACTTTGATGCTGAAATCAGAGCTCAGAATCAGAAAAATGTAATCATAACTGATCGGCGGTGGTCAGATGGTTATCGTTGTTGAACTTGGACAGTAACGATCAGGGTTCGGTTCTTGCTACTGTTGGCCACATTCCCATGTGTCAGCCTTTCATTGTCCTCGTCCTCTTTCCTGAATTGTTGTCCAATATTGTATATCAAATAGAAACCCAAAAGGTGCATAACTGTACAATAATTCCTTTGAGGATCATTTTTTTCAAATCATACCATTGAATGCTCGAATGAATTCAGTTAGTTTCATGGCCTTATTTTTCCTCTTATAAGAAGTAGTTCAACCGTAAATGAGGCTTGACGTGAAATATGAGCTTTATCAACAAACGTTATGAGTACTCAAATCATTTTAGGCGGTATAACTTTTTGGTTTCATACCACATAACACTTATGTGAATTTGCTCGATTCTAGCTATACCTTTACCGTGTTCGTGTCCAACGACTTTGAATTCTACGCTGACTAACGCATTGAACTACTTAGTTCACATTCACTTTAGATGCAAACATCGGTTTGTCCGTGAACCTTGGCAGTTTCTATTTTGGATTTATCTGATATTGCTCTCAGAAAAAGATTTTTATTAGCACATTATGTGATGTAAGTTTTGATACCTGTTTATGCGTAAACTGTGCTCCGGTCCACTGTCCTTCCAGATGGTACGCGTGTGACACCAAAGGAAAAGCGCAGACAACACTCATTAGTTGCCTTCAGTTGAATACATTCTCTATGATCAGATTTAATGCACTCTTTAAAATGTGTGTCAGTGGGAAACTAATGCCCATTTTATTATGCGTTTCTGCACTTGTTATCTTACTAACTAGAGGGCAGTAGTTCTGCTTTGTTGACTCAAAAGGAGAATGTATATGATATGAAACATCTCCATTCCACCCGGATAAAAGTACAAAACTCACTTTTAATAATCAAGACAAATTGTTTCCTACAATACGCTTCTAACCTCGAGTCGACTTGGATTGAAACGGTCGAAAAAAATGATACATTTCTAAATTTTATGTTCCAGAGGCTTTTTCCGCGGAAGAATAAAAATCATTTCAACTTTCATTCAATATGGTGATCTTGTTTGATTGCGCCTCGGTGAATTTGGTGGGATTTTTCGGATGAGTGCGTTGAACGATGCACTGAATGAACTCGAACTCATGAACGTTTATGTCATCTTTGAACAAACTGATGTACAGGGATTCATGAACTGTACGTCAAAAAATTGAACAAGAACTTGTGCATCACTCGGGTAAATCTCCGAAACACAACATTTCACTAACTTTGAATTGTGAAGCATCTGTCAAGTTATTCGTGACTACCAAATCTACTCACTTTGAACTGAAAACAAATAATAGGGAGATTACCGCAAACCAGTGCTCATGAAACTGTATATTACCAACTAGGGGGTTGGAACACTATTTATCGCTGGTCGTTGGCTATTACCTTTTATTATCCGTGTTCATTTGACTCCATCCAGTGAATCTGCTGCTACTATCCGGTGAGGGGAAGGTCGCTGACCTGATCATGGCACTCATCGTGTGATTTTAGGCGGGAAAAATGCCAGTTAATTTCGCTGTGCCTGATATGTTATTAGTGAGATATTCAAAGAAAAGCTAATTGGGAAAGAAATATTCAGGACATAAATCTTCCCAGAATCCGCATATTGTGAGTTGGACAATAAGGTTTCAGATGGTTATCTCTCGCAACCCAAATAATCAGTGTCATGGACTTCATTTTGCTTGGTATCATTTTAGATTTTATGTCATATTTTGAACTGAATGTTTAAAGCAATTCATTCTGAACAGTACCAACGGCGAACAATACCAAATCGCTCAGCGAAAGACCCACGCAAATGTTCCACGATCAGTTCTTCGGTGGGTAAATACTTTTCATGAAAGTCAGTTATCGAGGTCAGAATGATGCGTTGCCTTGATTGTTTCTGACCATCACACATCCAGCAGTTTCATTGCGCGTACAAGGTATTCATTATTGGAATATATGTGGAAAGCGGCGCTCGATAACCTGCTTAACACAGCGGATACATTCCACATGAAAGACTGATCTATGCCTGGGTCCGATTTCTTTTTATCCTGTGGACCAGTATGCTTTCAATATCAGCTGATTTTGATGTGGATAGTTGTTCGATTTGAAGATGACAAACTACGAGCGTCAAACAATACACATGAACATTGTGGTAGATGCATGGACATTAGTCGCATTTGTGAAGTACGGCTTGTGGGACGGAAATCTTCCACTTGCTTTGTCTACTAGATATGCTCGTACTATTGAGCGCAGAAGAGCTAGTTTATGGAAATGCACCTATTATTCATCACCGACCTGAACAGTGATTCCCAAGAAGGAGTAGTTAGATAAAAGTGCCTGTGACTGATTTTATTCCAGTTATTTGGTGACTTCGTGAGAAAAAATACCATAGGATGATCAATTAGGCAGTGATGATAGCGCACTTTTCATTTTACGATTTCCGACCACAGTCTACGGATAGTCGTTGAATCTTTGAAACGAGAAGGCGGAAAATTAGGTTTGTACAATGTATCCAGAAGTATTTGGCTGCAGCTTTGCACGTGCATACTGCAGGTAACGTGATTTTATATAGCCCTTATGATAACCAGTGTAAAACAGACTAGATTGGAGTGGATTAAACCTTATAGGACCAAAGACGAATAGGAGGGTTCACTAAATGTAAGGTCAACATGGTCGGGCCAAACTGATATACCGTTCACTCAGACGGGTCGAGAAATAATGATAATAGAGGAATGAAGTGTTTGATGTTTGAAAAAGATTCACTGGTATGTTGATCAACCAGAGTGGGCTTTTCACATCGGGGTCATTGACAGAGTTAAACTTGAAGTTCAGTTCATGTGACGGGGACTCCTTATTAGCGCGAATGAGCAGAGAGCATGGGGGACAAACAGACTGGAGGCCACTAACTGCTGGAGCCGAAAATGTTGTGGAATATGGAAACGGAAGCTAGCGCATCGCACTATTAAACCTTGCGTGTGAACAGTAGCCAGTGGTGCTTTGACCCAATGTGAGGTCAGTCTAGATTAAGCAGATTTGTAAAGGTTGGTGCGATTACGGAAAGGGGAAAAATGTGTGTCGGTTAGTCATGCAAACTATTTTGAAACGGGATTTGACTCGTGAGCAAAACATGAATGGTACGAAATGAGACTTGAAATATGACGGTCTGGTGCACAGGGGTCAAATGAACATGTCGGATATTGCCACGGGTTAGACGGTAACGGCAACCAGCAAGTTGTGCATGCTGAACCATCATCAGGACGGTTCCTAAAGTGGCGACCTGAATTTAGATCACCTATGTGATAAATATCTCTGAAATTCTTGAGCCGAACGTATGTAAGATATCGAATTTTCAATAAATGTGAAATATGCGGGAGGTTTCTACGTTTAACTGAGGTACACAACAGCGTCTATTTCGTAATGTGTTTCCATGATACAATTTTATTACGGATGCTGCCAAAACAGAGTAATGATCAGGTTTAGAATCATGTCAGTTTCACACAAACCGAACACCTAAGGTTTATTTTTAAAACCTGAAAAACGTACAGTAAGAATGTAAAATGAAAGAAATTCTCTGATCCTGAGTTCTTCGGTACATTTCAATAGAATGAAGGAAAAGAGTTTTAAATACCAAAGGTAGATTACAAAGCGACTAAGAAACCATGGATTGTTCAAAGACCAACTTATCTAATGCATTCAAATTCGGACCATAATTTGGAATAATTTTTGCTTAGTCAGCTAGTGAACGACCAGTGAATCATTGCAAATTAGAATTTCATACGACCGGATTCTGTGTGATTATAACAGTTTGGGGAGTTAAGGTTTTTCATGCTCATTGACTGAATTGGGTTAGTCAGCTCTGAGAACAGAAGGAAGAACGTAATAAGTGTTCATACTGGTTCCAGTCAGAAACGGCATTGGGTAAATCCAACTGCTTTCCACAATTCCTAAATAAGGTGTGGTTTAGCTTCGAAAATCCGTAATAAACTTCGTCGTGAATATTGCTTGAGGAAAGGGTTATTCAATGAATTTCTCTTGACACGTTTAACGTGCTATCGACAATCATCCACTGGAAATATGTTCACCTCTTTGAACTATGCTTTGACCGCATCCCATGGGGTCACCCATCTCCAGTTCTCATTTCCCGACGGTTAGTCTACTTCCTTTTTTCCCTTCATGATTTATGAAGTACGAGGATGTGGATCCTCAGAGAACACTTTGTCCAAGCAGTTCGTGTTTGGATACCTGGATTAAGGTCCTGATGATACCATGGTTGTTTTGTTTAGGAAGGTCACAGTCTGGTAGCTGCTGTAGTAGTCTACCTGGAACAACAGAAATGTTCAAAAACTATTTTCAGTGGATGGCGTTCTACCACCTGTTAGGTAACCGAACGAGGAAACGTTGTTATGATGGTCTGGAAGAGAGGCTTTTACTTTTACCCTGAGCGCATATGGAGCAGTAGTTTACTGGATTCTTTTTCATTCCTTCCTATGTTATTCTTCTTCCTGATGTGAGATGTGAGTGGGTGGCGGCGATATACCGGTCGAACGAAAGAGTGATCTATTGTAGTATACTACGAAAAGGTGGATAAAAACACTCAGGAAACAAGAAAATCATTTTGAAGATATGACAGTCACCAAGTTCCTATTAGTGCTAATCTTCACAGTAGAATGGAAAACCAGATCCTGAAGGCAAATATTTAGGCATATTTATCGCTACCGTCTTCATATACATGAGAATATCCGTAGGATTTTACTGAAACCCTGCAGTTTACGCCCATAAACGCGATTGAGGCTGTGCCCACCTAATCCATGTACAGCTTTATTTATTCCCTCGATACAACTTATGAATGGTAAAATCCAATGCACAAACAACCGACCAGGTTGTTGTGCATCTGATGCAGACTACCCAAACGTTCTCCAACCGTAACAGCACGTACAACAGTCTGTGCAGCATGGTTGTGTAAACAAGTACGGTTACTGTGACAGATAGGTCAAAAGGGCAGTGGGTTTCATTCTGCACAGCACAACATCTGCACTGAGTTGAATTTGCAGTCCAGAGATAAAAGGCTATGGAAGGATTGAGACTGTCAAATATGTGGAACAGGTGTTCGAAAACCCCACAATAACTACTTTTTGTCGTGACTACTATTCAAGGAACAGAGCGACCGGATGTTGAAAGGAGAAAACTTGGATTAAAGTATCTTTGTAGATGACTTTAGAAAGAGTTGATCTGGGGGTGAATCAAAATTAGACAACAACATCCAGCTGGTCATGTAGCTAGCGCGTTCTCCTTGGTTCAGTCTGAGTCCCATGATATTCAAAATGTTTGCTTTTTCTTCCCGATGCTTTCAGATCTCTAGTTTCCAAGCAGGCCACTGCAGCCTCACATCCACGCTCGCGTGACAATTTGTTTGCTCAATCCCATTGAGGCACACCGTTTTAGGCTCGTCCATATGATCGAATTGGTTGATGTTATAATATTCGTCAACCCAAATATATGCTTGGTCCACTTGTTGTCAATATTTAATATATGGTCTATCAATGATTCCATATTCCCGCCATACTTTTCAGTTATATAACCTCATTTCCTTCTATGTACCTATGAACAATGATCCAAGTGTGTCCACGATGGTTCTTCCCGGCTTTGTCGTTTCCACGCCCTATCCCTCCCTCACGTCCTGGCTCTCACCAGATCCACTCTGTTATCTCCTCAGGATTATCTGAGTTAGCTGAATGGGCCACACTGCTTGGGCGTACATACCTTTCTTTATCTCTGCCTTCTTTCTGTCTGTGTGAATGATTTACCTTTGGCCTTTCCGTCTTGTTCACGGCATTTTATCATGGCCATGGTAAATCGTTCGGCTTTGTTCACATTTGTTTCTATGTTCCCTCGGGCGAATGTTTCTCTCCCAACCTCTGACCGATCAAGCGATTCCGCAAATATCAGTTTCTCTTTTGTGAAACGTTTGACAAAATCTTTTATTACCCTTCTATGTTTTCGCCGTCCATTGTGGACTGAACATTTCCAAATCTTTCTGGATGTGCCGATACCGTGGTCGGTGTTCCCCGCAAGTTGTGGTACGTTATATTCGTTAACTGATGAGTTTCTCCTACAGCACACCTATTGAAGGCAGCTCGTCTTCTCTGAAGTCTGGCTTAGCTTTCGTTTACGTGCGGGTTACACAATAACGGGACGATAACCCTACACGATTGGCATGGTACAATTGTTTTTCAAACAAGTGGAGTTGGGAAAGCATTGAGGTTTATTCGTTATCGGTAATGTAATCTATATATATATATATAACTGGGGCTGGCTGTATCTTAGCTAAGCTTTGGGTAGTGAGGATGGTAACGACCAACGGACAATGACATTTTGTTTTTCATCCTAAGAGTAATCCAAAAGAAAGGCGGGTAGCTGCTAATTAGAAAGAAGAAAGAAAGGCACTGTAGTAAAATGAGACAGTAAGTACAATCGGATAAATGACAAAGATGAACAACGAGATCATTGCTAACTTGGTACTGGTCTATTCCAGGTTCTCAAGTAAGAGATGAGACTATTGCTAATTGTGGATGAAAGTAAATGACGTATTCTGAGTATCAAGCACATGACGAGACTGCAGCTTGGCGTGGTATGATGGCTTGCTTAAGTCTATAACCCAAAGTGCTATGCAAGATGGATTCCCTAATCCGGAGGAACAATCTTGGCTGCGTAGAGGCTAAACAAGGTCCA